>JANDEH010000011.1:30692145-33092145 GCA_024610705.1 Tetragnatha versicolor | reverse complement strand
GCTCAAGCACTTACCTTTTCCATAGATCATGAGCTGGCTTTTTAACATTCGTTGGTCCTTCATTTTCACCGTATTTACACGTCTTTCGGTTAAAATAATCAGTGAGCTTTCTTTCATTATAAGTAAAACAAAATTAAAATTGCAGCCTGCAGAAACGCATAAACTGACGAAGCACGAACTGAACTGTCGAAGTATGTAGTTGTTGCTAGGTCGTTCTGGGATTTCGTATGAATGTTTAACTGAAAGTTTGTGACCAGTGTCCTCTCATTGGATGTCTAAGAAAGATAAGACATCTGGTTTGCAGGTGGCCACGAAAAGACGGGAAGAAACCTGAATCTTATTTAAACACAGCCTCACCCCTCTCTTCTCGTTTTGGAAGCAATTAGTTCCAACCACCCCTCTTTCCCACTATCAGTTCTCGGAAAATTCGGGGGAGTAAAGGCAACAAATTTCTTTCTAGGGTATCTGCCCCCCCCCCTGACCGAGATTTGTTCCGTCGGATTTCAAGTTTTATTACAGCCAGTGCCTGGCTGTAATAAAACAATTACTGCTAGGCGTCCAGCACTTGCGGTTTAGGGGGAGATATCAGGATATCTCCCCCTAAACCGCAAGTGCTGGACGCCTAGCAGTAATTGTTTTATTACAGCCAGGCACTGGCTGTAATAAAACTTTACGTTGGCCCATACTCGTGTTTGGGGTAATTTCCGGTCAGCAAACGGACGGCGCGGCGTGAGGGGATAAAATGCGCTATCGGTGTTACTTTGTAGATGTATTAGCATTAGTGCGCTTGTAATTGCACTGATTGAAATTTTCTAGGGGGGGGCAGCTGCCCCCCCCTGCCCCTGCCTGCATACGCCCTTGGCACCCCCTTTGAAGTAAAGCCACAGGCAGAACAAAACCTTCCTGGTCTGTCTGCCCCATTCTCTGTCAATCGTCACCCCTACTGTGTCTTAAAACAACATTGCAACCGAAGACTGGACATCTGGTTCCGAAGACTGGACATCTGGTTTACCAAACAAAAAGCGTGCCGCGCTTCTTTCTCATCGCAACTGGAGACGCAAACAGGCGACCCCCACATGGCGTCTCTCCCAAAAGGCATGTGAGTGTCCGTGTTCTATGGTTCTATTCGCTTCCTGAGCCTCAAGTGGAAGGCAAAACGAAATCAGGAATACATATAGTTACAACTCATACAAAAAAAACATAGTTCTCAAACATGAATTTGGCGCCCGGGGCGGCCGCCCCCTTAGCACGGCTCTGCGCCTACATGCTATAACTATACTTACAAAACTAAACAGGGGCGTCATTTCAGTTTTGGTTTGGGGGAGGCAGTGGGGAATCCAAGATTTTTGTCTGGGGGGGCTGAGTTTCACAAATAACTTAATTGCTATTATATTATGTTTATGGGCTGTTCAAATATTAATGTTAGCAACTGAAAGGGGAGGGGGTTGCCAGTGCCGTAGCTAGACTTTTGTTTATGGGGGTTGCTCAACATCTTTTCTGAGGTCTAATCTTAGGAATACTAAGTTGTAGGAGAGTTGAGTTCGTAAGGTTTTAATTTTGGGGCACTAAATTTCAAAATTGTGTAAATATGTAAACTCGAAGTAAAAGGGGGTCTGGGGGTTCTCCCCCAGAAAAATTTTGAAAATTTGCCCCTCAAAATAGTGTTTTAGCTTATTTTGAAACCTTTTAGATTCCACCCAAAGAGCACCACTCATTGTAAGCGGCAGAATTTTCAAGGAAAAAAGTTTATAGTATTATGAATTGGAAAATTTCTAAGGGGTTTAGAGGTTACTATTCCAGAAATTTTTTTAAATTTTGCCCCTGAAAGTGGCATTTTAACTCATGTTGAGACACTTTAGATTACATCAAAAAGGATCACTCCTTGTAAAACCCTTAAGTTTCAAGGGAAATTCCAGAAAATATTTTTGGAAATTCCCCCGAACTTGTGTTTATCTACTTTTCAAACTTTATGGACAGAGCACCAAAAGGGAAAAGTTTCCTGTAGGCGGCGTACTTTTCAAGGGAAAAACACTGTAACAGATAAAAATTTGAGTTTGGAGGTTCTACCCCGACATTTTTTTGGAAATTGCCCATTAAAGTAGTTTTGGCTCATTTTGAGACCCTTTGGGTAACAAAGAGAACAGTTTCTTGTAAACCACATAATTGATTTTCTGAAAGGACGTTCTCTATCTTTCCAGAGCTTATGTTTAGTGTTTCCTTTCTCTTCTCTTTTTTTTAAGAAAAAAATTCTGCTGTCGAAAATTTGCCGCCTACTAAAATTTGCCGCCGTAGGCTATAGCCTAGCTAGCCTATTTAGAAATCCGCTACTGCTCAAGCGTTTAATATGGATTGTATTTACGTGAAACTTTGGACTTAGGGTTTTCAACTATGATCTTTCAGATTATCAAATCAAAAGAAAGGATTCGAAATACAAAATAAGGTTTTGGCAGAGTTTTCACATTTTTTATGGTTTTTTAATTTAAAAAAAATTTTTTAAGTAAAGACTTTTGAGATACTAATTTTAGAGATCATATTAAACCACAATTTTTGAGACTATAATTAAATTTTTACCAATAGTAGTTCTACAAATTGAATTTTTCAATAATTTTTTGGGGTGTCGCTCCTTTTTTAAATCCCTGGGATTTGGTCTGGGGGACCCCCAAATCCTATGTGATTCTGACTCGTCTAGGTGTCTTCTTTCATCCCTGAAAGTTTGTTGCGCCATTTCAGATACACCCTGTATATTGCCTCATATATTTTCCCGGTCGCGTCCATTTGACCGAAAGGCCTTTTCTCCGAACGCCTCATGACCGAAAGACCATTTTCTCGACAGGACGTTTGGTCGAATGGGATGGGCATGGACGGTTTTAGATGATGAACCCTGGGGGTGCGTACTGGGAAACTTGGGGGTGCAAGCTGACCCTGATGACTTTGAAAACATAATTTTCCTCAATAACCACCCGACAGGACGTTTGATCGAACGTGACACTTGCCCGAATGGGACGTTAGGTCCCGACAACTCCTTTTGGTCTCTAATTTTTAATATGGGCATTTCTTTTTATGTTGCTTGACCATGGTCAAGATTGCTCTATATGGCCAAAAATCGTTATAAAATAAATGTTGGAGTTGATAATTAATACTATTTTGTATTCCCGGTTCTAATAGCAAGTATCTTTGACCAATGACAGTGACCAATGGTCAAGAGATATTGACCAGTGGCTGACCAATGGTCAGCCGGAACCAAAGAGACATGTTATAACAACAGGAAATACAAAATATCAATTGTATATCAACTCCAAAAATTTTTTTATAACGATTTTTAGCCATATTGAGCAATCTTTACCAGTGGTCAAGCAACATGAAACTTAAATAGAATGCCCATATTAAAAATAAGAGACCAAAATGAGTTTTTGGAACCAAACGTCCCGTTCGGTCATGGTCAAACATCTAATTCGGTCAAACATTCCGGCGAAACGTCCTATCGGGAAAATGGTCTTTCAGTAATGTGGTATTCGGCTCGGCGAAAAGGCTTTTCGGTCTGATGGATTTCGGTGAAATGGGAAACACCCAAAAATTTAAGCATCATCTTCATATTTTTTTCTTTAATGTATTATCTCAAATAAAATAAATTTTTCTTCCAAAATAAAAATATAAACTTACAATTTAAGGCACTTTTTGGAGGTTTGTTTTTATGATCAACACATAATTTTGCCAGAGAAAAATATAAACCAGGGTTTCCAAAAATGGTCGGCACCGACCCCCTGGGGAACGATGAAAGTTAAACAGTCCTAAAAAAGAAAATTGCAGATGAGAACAGCTTATTACTGTGGATGATTCAAAGAATTTTCCTGGTCCTTTGAACTTACTTTACATAAAAATTTTTAATTTCAAAGTTTTGAATTATTAAGGCTTCATTGGTGGTCTGTTGCTTATTTTGTTCACCTATAAATTATGCGGATTGAACTGTACATTACTAGTGAGTGGAACACTAGCGGATCCAGGGGGCTAGAGGGCTTTAGCCCCCCTCAAAAGGAATAAGAACTAACAGTTAGAAACAGGTATGCTTACTGCTTATACCATATTTTCTTGGGCCCAACCAAGGACATATTTTTAAAATGTTTTAATAAGTAACTTATCAAATCATTACAGATTAAAAGATAACATTAACATCTAAAAAGCAAAAACATCCTGTTTCTACTAATGCCGAACGCTTATTCACAAAGCCCGCAAGGTTTTTATAATTTGATATAATGCGCATGCGTCACAAAGAAATAATAACAATCTAATAAGTTTTAAAGTTATTGAATCCCCGCTAGAACGGTGGTAGGATGCCTGCGTAGCATGCGGCAGTTCATGGGCTTTATCCCCAGATAATATTTTATTAAAATTTCCAAAGAACAGCAAAAATTAAGTACATACGCATGCGCATTGCAAAAAAAGTATAAAAATCTTGCGGGCTTTGTGAATATGCATTTAAAACTGGGAAATTTAAGGACGCGAAACAGAGTCATAGTTTTACTTTAGTACTTCAGTGTAAGTTCATTGAATTATTTATTCACCAAAATGATGGAGAATTATCAGTAATTGCATGACTAACGACTGCGTTTGTCTGGAAGCTGCTGATAAGTCTCTTCTCAAGGATTTAATTGAATGAACTTATTGCTGAGATGCTCTTTTAGTATTTTCCGCACAGAAGTAAGGCTAGCTTGAAGGACAATGGGCAAGTGGATTGTAGCTGCAGCTTGCAGTGTGATCAATTTGTTGCTACTGGGCAATGCCAGGCTGTTAACGCAGTTGTTTGTTGCGTCCATGGAACGTTACAATCTGGATAGACAGGAGGCTTCCTTCCCGTATGGTCTTTGTTACTTTATCAGAACCCTATTAGGTAAGATAAAAAAAAGATGTTATAGTATATTGTAGTTGTAACTCAGTAGGGGATCCAGGAGGTGGTACAGGCAGAGCTTTAGGCACAGGGGCACGTGCCCCCCTCTAGAATTAAGAAATTTAATTGGAGAAGAATGAAATTTAAATATATATAATTTATATGTTATAATGTATTTTTCAGCTATAATAGTATGTGCTAAAAGTGGTGCTAGGGGTAAATTGAACATGGTGGTCAGACATTTTTCACGAAGTGAAGTGATCAAAAGGAACCTAAGGAAAGCGTTGTACCTGGGACCTACCCGATATCACTTCACTACCTTGAGTGACTAAAAACATTACTATGATGTCTTTTATTACATAGGTATCTTTATTTTAAAAGCAGAGAAAGATTTACATGATTGAAGTGAACAACTTTTAAGTGAAATCTATAATTTTGTGATAAAAATCTGTGTTTTAAGGAGTACTATATGCTAAAAAGGGCTCCAGGGAGCTCATTCCAATTAGACTTTACAAGATTAATTTATCATCACGGAATTCTAAGTTTCTTAAAAGAAGGCTTATATTCATTAAATAATAAATAAACTAAGCATATTTGTCACAGGTTTCAAGGTACCCTTGAAACCAAGGTACAACACCGGTGTTATACCGACTACCTATTTTCAGTATTTTTTTCTTTCATAATACTTCAAACTTCAATTAAAATACCGAAAATTATACATGTTGTGTATTAAAGGCCAAACTATCGAGGGAAAGTTGTTTCATCAGTTTGTTTTCAACAAATAAGAAATTACGGGAGTTATTTCATTAAATTACCATGTTACACCACCTTCCCCTACATTACAAATCATATCTTCTTTTTAGGTCCTTTCATCGGAAGTTTGGGTAGCAAATACGAAATACGATCCCTGTGTTTGATTGGCTGCCTGTTTTCATTCATCGGCGTAGGAGCCTGCTATTTTGCCGAGGATAAGATAATTCTTAATATTTTCTGGGGAGTGGTATTTGGTAAGAATATGGTGTTTCCCTTTAAACACTTTTTCTTTTCCTTTTGAAGAGAAGTTTTCACAGTCAGATTAATTTAGCCACAGCAACACTCTCGAAAGTGGCTTTAAAATGGTTTTGAATCGATCCTGTTTTAAATAAGTATATTTTAGTATGTGCCTTAGTGAATAAATTAATGTGGCCCTTTTACTAAAAAAATTGAAATAACCCTTGGATACGCCCATACCAGTACTAGTTTCAGAATATTAATATCTATGCAGTCCAAAAGTGTTATAGATCTACTTTTTATAATGACAGACTTTTTTATCCTGTAACTCTATACCTAAAGAATCCATGCTTTAAATTAAAAAGTGTAATTTTTTTTGCTCACCCTTGCATAATTTTGCCATCACATTGCAAAATTTATATTAGTAATTTATACAGAGTATTTTAAAAAGTTCGTGCAGACTTTGCTTTGCACTAGTATTCCTTGAGCAGGGAGCATAAAAAATGCTCAGAGAAATGTACCCCCACAAACTCATATTTTTTAGAAAATTGCATCAGATGGGTATAACACATCAAAAAGGGGTAACACAAAAATACAGTTCTCTACATTATGTTTGCAGTCTTGAGGGGTTGTTAAAAATATCCACTGAGCATGAGCACACATTCACGCTCCGTGAAATGAAATAAAGCTTTTATCGGATAAGACGTCACATTTTTTGCAAAAAAAATTTTATTGTAGAGGTATAGTTCCTGTGGGCATTCTTTCATGTACTCCATCACGCATCTCTGAGCAGAGTTTGGGCACACATGTTCAAAACCCCTGTATTTTCACTGTTATGAAGGTAATGCTTTTCATTTTAGGGGTCGGATTTGGATTCGGAACATCCCTAATCCCTGCTATAATTGATTATAGTTTTGATGAAAAGAACAAATCGAAAGCATATGGATTATCGTATGCGGGACCCAGCCTTGGAGGTGTAATCGTGCCACCACTTTTAGACCACTGCATCAAAGTATACGGTCTTTCAGGCTCTTATCTCATATTGGCTGGACTGATATTACACGGCATACCAGCTTGCCTTCTCTTACCTTTAATGCACTCAAAGGATTCTTCAAATGTAAAATTTACTGGACATGGAGAAGCCGAACGCAATGCCGACAGTTCTCTTCAAGGGGACAAACCTAATAGGCTTTCTGTGAGTGAAGAAAGACAAAGCACAGAAGCAGAAGCCGATAGCATTAACGTTAATACAGAAAGCGTGAAAAATGCAACGTGTATAGTTCTGCACACCTCAACATCGGTACTTCGCAGACTTTCCAAAAAAAGAGAAGTTTCAAAAGAACCATCATCGAAACAAATTTCAATCTTAAAAACCTTCAAAATATTCTTCGATCCCACCTTCCTAATACTCGGCGTCACTCAGAGCATCTACTACTACGTCAACTTGACTGTGTGGACGATATTAGTCGACGTCATGAGGGACAAAGGCATCGACAGAGACTACGAAGTCACCACCCTGATGCTGTTGACCGTCGCCGACTTGATTGGTCGGTGCTGTTTGGGCCACATCACCGACGCCGGCTACATGTCGACGAACAACTTCTGCATCGTTTTTTTCGTGCTGATGGGACTGTTTGCTGTGCAGTTTGTCTGGGTGTATCACCTGGTACTGGTGATGGCAACCATATTCTTGTTCTCCTTTGTTTCAGGTGGATTGATCGCGGTGTTTCCTGCAAACATTAGTGAGTTCGTTATCGATGAGTACAAAATCATGGCCTTTTCCTCCAGGTCACTTTTCATGGCCCCTCTCAGCCTAACAGTGTCTCCTATGATTGGTAAGTCAATTTATGAACGAGTGTATGAGAATCATGATTCATGTTATAAGGTAGCGGTTCCTAAACTTTCTACCGCCTCGATTATGGGGGATTCGGATTCGGGTGTCTCGATAGACCGAAATCCATCAGACCGAAGCGCCTCTTTCCCGACTGCCACCAGATCGAAAGACAACTTGCCCGAGCAGGACGTTTGACCGAATGGGACGTGCCTAATTATTATCATTCTGCTTTGAAAGACAGAGCTCTCAGCCGGAACCAAAGATACATGTTATAACAACAGGAATTCAAAATATCAATTAGCAACTCTAACATTTATTTTTAAACGATTTTTAGCTATATAGAGCAATCTTGACCAGTGGTCAAGCAACCTGAAACTGAAATAGAATGCCCATATTAAAAATTAGGGACCAAATGTTCCGTTCGGTCAAACGTCCCGTTTCTTCAAAAGTCCTGTCGGTTAAACATCCCATTCGGTCAAACGTCCCGTTCGGGACGTTCTTTCGTCTTCCGGTCAGGTGGCGGCTGGGAACGAGGCGCTTCGGTCAGATGGATTAGATTGCGGTCTATTGGGCGCGACTCGGGGGATTCACAGCAGTGCTGCAAGAGTCAAAAACGACATTTTCGGTGAGCGACAGACCTACCGACAGATGGCGTTGCAAGGGAAAGCGGCAAAAGTGGGCTGTTTTTCCGCTGTTATGGCGGCCAGGATCTTCGTTCCCGTTGCTCGCTTTTCCTACAGTCCTTTTCCATGTCAAACAGGATATTAAAAATTTCATTTGAAAACAAAAAATCAAGCCTATATATTCACAAGTAGCCGAAATATTTAACTGAGGCTGATAAAAATTTTTCGCTGTTGAAGTACTGATGAATTGTTTCATTTTAACTAGATGGCAGCACACATGTTAATTCCAAAAAATCAGCCTTCAAGTCCGGATTAATGCCTAGGACTTCATTACATTACTTATTTTATGTACTCAATTAATCGGAACACTGGTTATGCAAACACTTCTAGAAAGAACGAAATTAATATCAGAAGATAATTTTTACATTTCTATTAGAGAAATCTAAATTTTACAGTTACTCCAAGTAATAAGGGGGGTTTGGGGTTCTCCCCTAAAAATTCGTTAAAATTTGCCTCAAAAAGAGGCGTTTTAGCTCATTTGAGACAGTTTTGGTTACACCCTAAGATAAAAACGGTGAAACAAGACCTTCCTTTTGTAAACCACAACTTTCCTTTCCTTTCCAAGTCTTTTTCCAAGCTTTAACACGAGATGGAAACGATACGTAAACGTTGAAAAATCCACGGCCACTCGGAAGTGGCCGATCGAGCGGCCATCTGACGAAAAACGTCACAAGTAATTATACATTCATGACACAAATTTTTACTGATGTCAATTAATTTCGTAATATATTAATGTCTGAGGGCTTGTTTGGGTAATTAATAGCTGTTTTATATTTTTTGGAACTATTTAACGGACCACAAAAAGTGTAAAAGCAATCGAAATACGGTTCGAATCTCAGAACAATATGGCGGACGAGAGCTGTGGAGTGTGAAATCTCTCTCGTTTACGTCCCGTTCTAGTTTCCATCTCGTGTTAAAGTTTTTTTGAATACGGCAGTTTTTTTTTCACAATTATTGTGACATCATTTATGGGAGGTCCCTTATTATTTTAAAGGTTGATTATTATGCTAAGTAATATTAAATATTGTTATAACTTATTGCACCTCAATTTAATATTTATTTTTCTAATTTGAATAATACAATTGGTATGTTTTCAGGATATTTTAGGGAGAGCCATGGATCTTACGATGGGATTTTCTATCTGTGTGGTATTATTAGCATCGGTTGTGGTGTAGTATCAGCTGCCATTCCAAGTTGTTCTCAAAGATCAAGAGCCAGATTTAAAGCTGAGAGATTCCAGGAAAGCTCATAGACAGTTAACTGGTTGAACTAGTATATCAGGAACTAGTATCACCTTCGGTTCTCGAAGAAATTTTCATGGCACTCAGCCACAAAACGTAATATTTAATTAAATTAAATAAAAGGTAATTCGCTTTTCAGTTTTCATTTCAGAAACTTGCTTTTTTTATCAGTCAAATTTCCAAAAAAAATTCAGGGGAGAACCCCTGAACTCCCACATTGAACTGTTTCAACTTTAATTAAAATTAAAAAGGGGTATTAAAATTGCATCTATAGAAGTTAGAAGAAACAGTTGGGGCAATAGTAAAATGAATTATCAAATCAAAACGGTAGAAGCTGAGAGTTGTAATTAACATTTAACTTACAATAAGGAAGTTGCGTGTGTCAGATTTTCAAAAACAAACAAGTGTTCCGTATGGTTTTTTGTATGGTAAAATTAATTATATCTAGTCATTTTTTCAAAAAAAATGTACAGGTAATTAAATATTTTAATTTAAAAGTCGAGAAAAAACACGTAACTGAAAACGTTTATTGTTTAAGTCGTACGATGACATCAACAATCATCTCCATTGCTTTACAACAATGTTTATCATATGATGACGCCACATCCCAAACTCTATGCTTTTTGTTAATTTTTTTGGCAATCAAAAAATTTCTCGATCGGCCTCAAATTTTGGGTAGTTGCTTAATTTTGCAATAAGAATCGATTAAAAAATAAAAAAATAATTATGTAACTTCCTCATTGCAATTTAAAAAATTTCATTACAGGACTACAAATTTTTATAATTAAGTTTCTAATCTCTTGAGAAACAATTCAACTTCTTTGAAAATTAACTAATTTAGGAATGACACTTTTTCCTGCAAATACTTAAACCTTTAATTTTTTAAAAAACGTTATGAATTGCTTATTTATTAAGAACGGTTTTCTCTTCAACAAGACTAATTTTCTTTTTAAAAATAAATCTTAAGAAAAAAAAACAAGAAATATATATTTTTGTTTTAAAATTATAAATATCATGCAAAATAGTGTTTAAATTATGACTCAAAATAAAAATAAACCCTTGAATAAAAAAAGTATGTAAATGAGACCCAGTCAGTACTTTTGTGCTGGATTTTAAATGCAAGATACTAACTTTTTATGTATCTTAGTAAATCTTTATAGTTAAAGTAAATGCTCCAGAGTTGAAATATAAACTTAATTTGCTTGCTTTAAAATAGTAAAATGCAATTTTATACTATCTCTGGCACATGGGCGTCATTTAGGGGGGGGCAACGCCCCTCAAGGTTTTCCACTGTTATGTGAAAAATACTACAAGTCCCTAGAAAATTCTGGAACTTCCGCAAGGAGCTTTGGATCCAACTAAAAAGTCTCAAAAGCAGTTAAATCACTACTTTTGAGGGTTAAATTTCAAAAACTTTTTTGGGGGAGGATCCCCAACCCCCCTCTAAAATCTTCACGTCTCTTATTTAGTGTTTTCTCCCTTGAAAATTCTGCCGCCTTTAAGAAGATTTTTCTTTTTAGAGCTCCTCAAAGAGTTTGAAAAAAAAAAGAGAGAACACTATTTTAAAATGGTAATTTCAAAAAAAATTATGGGGGAGGAACCTCAGCCCCCCTAACTAACTAAAACTTTTACGTTGGTTACAGTTTTTCCCTTTAGAATTCTGCCACTTACAAGAAGCTTTTCCCTTTAGGAGCTCCCCAAAGAGTTTGAAAAAGAGATAAAAACACTAGTTTAAATGGGAATTTAAAAAAAAAACATCTGTATTAATAATTCTTACACTCTGCAACTCCTTAGTAGCACATGCATTTCCCCCCTCCCTAATTTGATTGTCTTGTTCTTTTTCTCTCCCCCTGGTTTTATGTAAGAATGATATATAATGATAATAATAAATTTGTTTGTTTGTAATTGTAATGATTCTTCTGATATCTGAATAGTAAAGACTCACACTACCTTTCCATAAGGTAAATCACAGCTCACTTCAGATTTTGCCCAGAAGAGAAAATCTATCATAAAATAAATGAAAAGTACTGATCAGCCAACGATAGTAAAAGGGTCACGTGATTTTTACAGACTTTGTACGGCCGATAGTTGGTATTGCATGTGCAATCTTATTCTTAGACTTAAATGACTTTCTTAACGTAGACTTAACTATTTAGAAATAATTGGTAGGCATACTTTCGCTTGTCGCGCTCCTTTATTTACATTCTTACATATATACAAACCAAGGCTCAACTGGATCCTGCGCGCTGTGGGGTGCGCGTGGGGAACAGGCTATAACACTTGCTTCAAAAGTTGGGACCTGAGAATCGGTTCGAAAACCGTCGGCACTCAGCGCCTCCCTGTGGTGGAAGCGAGAATTAAAAGTAGTTTCGTTTTTTATCTCCGTGCTGCGTCTGCTTTGGAAAATGAGGCTTGAAAGTTTTCTTATCAGAGGGCATTTTTTCTCTCAAAATAAATATAACAGAACCATTTTTAGATAGAATCGGATTTAAATTATGAGTTAAAACGATTACAATTTCACTGAAATTGTTTAATTATATTAAAATATTTTAACCTATTCAATTAAAAATATGAAATTTTTTATTTTCAAATGTGTAAATAATATTTTTAAAACCTATTAGAGCGCATTATCATAACAGTTTACATTCATCATTGCTATTTTTTGTATTTTAACTATTTTTGTTAAATAAATGTTTTTAAAATTATCGGAAATATAAGTAATTTTATTCTTAGATAAGATATTAATTTTTTATAAAAATAAATCCTGAAAAGAGCTAATTTAGGATATATTTTACCTTTAACAAGATCGAAACGACTGTTCGTGTTTTTAGTCTCACAGGCAATAAGGATTTAACCTCATTTAATAACTATTTGAGTGTTTCTGAAAGACATTAACTTCATACACAACTGAAAGTTTTAGAACCGTTAAATTATATTTTATAGTTAAATATTGAAAGAAAATTAAAATAATGACTATAAATCTCAAGATAGGAGGTACTCTGTGAAATAAAATTTTATTGAATCTTATATACACATAACAGACATTATGTAATGAAAAAAGGACTATTTCACACACTGAAATGTTTTTCAAACATTTTAGTATAACTTTTAATTTTTCTTAAACATGTTCAAGTTTTATACATTTTTAAAAATAAGATAACAAAATAACAATGTTTTTAAATAAAACGGTTCAAAAATAAATTTTTATAAATGTGTTAAAAACAGGGTAAGCTTTTTTAAGGAAATTAATTGTTAAACAGTCTTAATCAACGGTCATAACAGTCTAAAGAAGTTCATAGAAACATTTCACACCTTCATTCACACTAAAAGGGAAAAGCTTCTTGTAAATAATTAATGATGCCGGAATTAGATTTTTCTGCATATTTTAACCTTTTATTTAGTGCAGACACCTGTGCTCGAGATTTGAAAATATGGGTATTCAGCTTAAAAAATTTGTTACTTTGGGCTAAGGGGTCTCAAAACTGAAAAAGCAAATTCTTTTTAATATAAAAAGCATTTATTTTCAAATTTAAATTTAGAAAATAGATAATTATCAGGCCCAAAGTTATATATTTGCACAGGGGGAGGAGACTTGGAATTCCCTCTAAGCCCTTTTATGCGTGTTTACATGTTTAACGTTCCTGTTTTATATTTTTGTAATATAATCGAGCCCTGTATATGCCCATGAGTAGGTTCAATGTACTTTCTAATGGGTAGAATTTGCATCTTAATAAACTTAATATAAAACAAGATTTGAAAAATAGAGCTCCAAGAACTTAAAAAGGGTCTTGGGGTCTCCCAGAAAATTTTTGCAAATTTTATCCTAAAAATCAAGGTTTTAGCTTATTTTTGAACACTTCGTCTGCATTTCTTTTTCGGTAAAAAAAATCAGAAATTTATGGAAAAATCAGAATAAGTGAAAATTCTAAGAAAGCTGAAAAAGTCGGAAAATCCGATAAAAATTGGAAAAATTTCTCTTGCCTGATAATATAAATATACTCAATAAAAATAAAGTACTGTTTAAATCTTTGAGACTGTGATCTACATTGTAAAGACTAATTCATTCCCACCACACAAGCCTGTAATCACTAGAAGAGTATTTTGAATTGACTATAACCAAATAGCAAGGATTCTTTTTAGAAAGATCAAACACCTTATTTAAGATATAATGCTATAAGATCATTTATATCTAATGTGATGGAACCCAAATATTTAGAAGTGAACAGGGCTAGATTTTCAGAAATTTCTGTAAAATAAAAAGTTGAAAATTGTAATAAAATGCTATAAAAACTATATGGAGGGAAAAAATCCACTAAAATATTATTAGTTCTTATTTAAATCCAGCGGTTCTATACTGCTCATAGATAAATTGCTTTCAACCATAAGGCTGACAGAGATGTGTCAAAAGGAAACTCATGATATGAAATCTTTTCCCTCTTCCTATCTGATTTACAAAACGGCACACAACAATACGGCATGGTGAAGGAAGTCCCTGCTTTCAATTTACAAAAAAAACATCATCGAAAGAATGAAAATTTTAATAGAAATTACAAAAACAATCAACTGTTCTAACTGAAACCAATAGTAAATATGAGTAAATAACAGTCGGGAATTTTTAGAATTTTCTCTAGCGAGGGAACCTATTTGCTATTGTTCTCGATTGAAATGTTACAGCCTGGTATGCAAGAGAGAGCGCTGCCAGATCCAGTCTAGCCTTGATACAAACATTCGACAGTACGATTACAGTTAAAGTTAGTGAATTGACGTTGCCACTCAATAACAAACAATTTCCTTTTACAATAATACAGATGAGTGGTAACAATAAATACTATTATAATAATACCGATAGCCTATGAGTGGGAACATACTCCCATAGTCCAGGCAACGAATGCTTAAAAAAGGGTGTAGAGGGAAGTTCTTGGAACACAATTTTTGACTTTAGAACTTTGTTTGGACTAGTTTGGAGGTAAACATATCAAAAGTCCCCGACCCTTGCCCCTGAGCTTAATGTAGGGGGGGCGTTTAAAAGTCTCATTTTTCAGTTTTTGGCCTATTACTCTTAGAAAATGCAACCCCACGAAAAAGTTTCAATTATCTTTTTTAAAGTAGATAAAATTACCAACAATTTAAGACCATTTTCAGGTTTATAGGTCCAATAGATCCCGAGTTACATCTCTTCAAAAATGGAAAATTTGTTAAAAAAGTTCGAAAAATTGAGTAAAATTCGTATTTAAAGCAATTTATTGGCTATATTACACTTCTAAAAGTGAAGTAAGGGCTAAAACCTTATAACACAATTATTTAGCTTTAATTTAAGCCCTGAACCAAGTCTGCGAGATCAATAGTTCTTACGCTATCTGAAAAAAAAAATTGGGGAAATGGGATTTTCCCAGAAAGGGGACCTAGAGGTTTGAGAGTACAGTAAAAGAGAAGAAAAGTGGTATAAATTAATATACCAATATTTAAAACAGTATTTATTTGTTTGAAATATTCCATTTTTACCTTAAAAAATTTATTAATTACCTATTTCTTAATTATTAATTATTTTCAATTTAATTAATTTTTTGTTCTATATTTATTGAATTTAAAAAATGAGGGTCATATTTATGAATTTTGCATACTTTTCATATATAAATTACAGTTTATAACATTTAGGAGTTCATGTTGGTATAACGGTTAAGAGGAAATATCGAGAGGCTTTTGTCCCCTCAAAAAGGAACGGATAGGGCTATGTTGGTGTAAAAAAGGAAGAACACTGAAAAAACAGCAGGCTACAGGTTTGTAGGAATACAGTGAAAGAGAAGAAAAGTCTTAAAGCATGAAAGACACGACCACTCTATACAACATGAAAGCTGATTATTTAACTTTAATTTAAGCCCTGAACCAAGTCTGTGAGATCAAAAGTTCTTACTCTATAACTTTTTTGATGCTGTTCATGTTTTGATTTTTCCCGGGAGTGCCATTCCGATTCTATTCCTTGCTGAACATATCAAAACCCTCTAGCATTTTTACTTAAATTTAATATTCTTCTGTAAATTAAATGTCGTCTGTGCTGTGCTCACTTGGGGCCTTCGACATGTCTTAAGACATGTCGAAGGCCCCAAGTGAGTCTTTTGACCTGGCCCCTCCCCAAACTTGTAATTTGGGCTGGAATTAGATGTATGGATGGAAGATGGAGAATAACTGCCTGGACCCAGTGCATAGTGAATTAGCAGCTGCACCGGACGATATCCTAAAAACAATTTTCTGCCGATGCGTGAAAGACTGTGCCAGCGCGAAGTGTGGTTGTAAAAAAGCAAGCCTCAAATGTTCCCCAGCATGCCAAAACTGCCAGGGGAACTGCCTGAATGGGGTCTCTCAAATTGACTCCGAAAGTGAAGAAGAACAGGAGGATCCTCTAACTGTTTCCCTACTGGGATCCGATGGAGAGGATGATACAGAAGATGCAAACAAAATCAAGGATCAAGGTCCTCCCCGCCCTAAGAGAGCAAAAAAATTAATTGAATGATACCTACTATTGTAATGTATTATGTTTACTTTTCAATGCCAATAAACTTCGTTTTCACTAAACGGTTGTTTTGTAAAATTATCACAATGCCTATCCTATATGCCCAAACATGGTAATAGCAAAATATTTTCCCATGTCTAGATATTCTTTAATTAAGTGTGAGGAACATGGTCATCGGGCCTACACTTGTACTGAGTAAAACTTGGGGAAAATTTAATCAGTTTTCATTTTGTATAGAGTGGTCATGTCTTTCATGTTTTAAGACTTTTCTTCTCTTTCACTGTATTCCTACAAACCTGAAGCCTTCTGTTTTATCAGTGTTCTTCCTTTTTTACACCAACATAGCCCTATACGTTCCTTTTTGAGGGGACAAAAGCCTCTCGAAATTTCCTCTTAACCGTTATACCAACATGAACCTATGCCTCCTAAATGTTATAAGCTGTAATTTATGTATGACAAGTATGCAAAATTCATAAATATGACCCTCATTTTTTAAATTCAATAAATATAGAACAAAAAATTAATTAAATTGAAAATAATTAATAATTAAGAAATAGGTAGTTAATAAATTTTATAAGGTAAAAATGGAATATTTCAAACAAATAAATACTGTTTTCAATATTGGTATATTAATTTATATCACTTTTCTTCTCTTTTACTGTACTCTCAAACCTCTAGGTCCCCTTTCTGGGAAAATCCCATTTTCCCAATTTTTGTTTTTTTTTCAGATAGCGTACGAACTATTGATCTCGCAGACTTGGTTCAGGGCTTAAATTAAAGCTAAATAATTGTGTTATAAGGTTTTAGCCCTTACTTCACTTTTAGAAGTGTAATATAGCCAATAAATTGCTTTAAATACGAATTTTACTCAATTTTTCGAACTTTTTTAACAAATTTTCCATTTTTGAAGAGATGTAACTCGGGATCTATTGGACTTATAAACCTGAAAATGGTCTTAAATTGTTGGTAATTTTATCTACTTTAAAAAAGATAATTGAAACTTTTTCGTGGGGTTGCATTTTCTAAGAGTAATAATCCAAAAACTGAAAAATGAGACTTTTAAACGCCCCCCCTACATTAAGCTCAGGGGCTAGGGTCGGGGACTTTTGATATGTTTACCTCCAAACTAGTCCAAACAAAGTTCTAAAGTCAAAAATTGTGTTCCAAGAACTTCCCTCTATAACCCTTCGTTGCCTGGACTACCACCTTTGTAATGAGAGTTAACTTGACTAAATCAATACAAACTAATAACTTATACTAATACCAACTATTACTTATACTAATTACAACTATTACTTATACTGATTACAAACTAACACTTATACTAATTACAAACTAACAGTTATACTAATTACAACTATTACTTATACTGATTACAAACTAACACTTATACTAATTACAAGTCCAGGCGTTTTTTAGGGGCCACCCGTCGACCACAGCGAGTTCTTTTTACAGGCTGTGCCACATCCTTTTCAGGGCTGGGACTCTGAGTGCTGGGAGTATCAAAGGGTGCATCAGCAGATTCATTTTCCTCCATCGATGTATCAATTTCTGGAGTCACATCAGCTTCTGGCTGTTCTTCACCAGGTGCGGATTCTTCGGTCACTTCAGCTTCTGGCTGTTCTTCACCTGGCACATCTGTAGTGGTCATCTCTAGAGGGTAGAGCCTTTGAAGAGGTCTAATGAGGAAGCCGTTTGCTACTTGTAGCTTTGCAACTCTCTCTATACCATCTTTGCCAGGATACACCTCCACGACACGACCTAATGGCCATTTCAACCTCTTCGTGGACTCGGATCCAATAAGGACAATTTCTCCTGGGGATACCTTCTTTATCCTTGATCTTGACGCAGGATTGCGTACAAGTTCACCCAGGTACTCTTCTTGAAATCTTTTGCGTAGGTTGTCTCTTAAACCTTGGACATAACGTATTCTCTTCAAAAGGGACTTCGAATCGATTATGTCCAAATCATGGACTTCAGCTCCCTTGATGTCGCGGATGAAGTGGGCAGGTGTTATGGCTGTCATCTCATTTGGGTCGTCTGACACATATGTTAATGGCCTCTCATTCACAGCATTTTCGCACTCACACAATAACGTAAGCATCTCTTCATACGTCACACAGGCTCTTCCTAAGCATTTACGTAGGAGTTGCTTGATGCTTCGTACCATTCTCTCCCACCATCCACCGTACCATGGTGCAGAAGGTGGACTGAAATGCCACTTAATTTTTTCTAAGGCACATTCATCTCTTTTTTTCATCCAATCCAGAGATTCAAGGGCTCGCGAGGTTCCAGTAAAATTAGTACCATTATCGGAATACATATCTGTACATCTTCCTCTTCTAGCGAAAAATCTTCTCATTGCCTGCATGAATGCTTCTGATGACAATGACGTCACTAGCTCTAGGTGGACTGCCCTATATACGGCACATGTAAATAGAACAATCCAAGCCTTGATTCCTTGGCGTAAGTACAGTGGACCGGCAAGATCAACTCCAGTGATCTGGAATGCTGCAACACGTTTTGTTCTTTCCACAGGAAGAGGTGCCGTATCAGGTTGGACTTGCTTACTTGAGTGTCTCCTACAGATTACACACTTATTTACAATTTCTCGAATAACTCTTCGACCCCGCGGTATCCAATAATGCTCCCGCACTCGATTGAGAGTAGCTTGGACCCCACTATGCATCATGGATCTGTGAATATGCTCCACGTACAGTCTCACAATTGGATGATCCGGAAGCACCGTTGGGCGCTGGAAGTCATCAGAATCTTCTCCCAAGACTAACTTGGTTTTAACTTTCAAAATTCCAGATTCTTCACAAAATTGCATTGATTTTCCATACTTCTCTTTTAGATCGGTTGACTTTTCCTTCTGTATGACTCTTATGACCCTAAGTTCTGCTTCCTTCATTTCTTCACTTGAAATATCTGGTGAAACTTCCCTAGTTTTCTTCTGTGAATTATGTGCGAATCGTAACATCCAAGCAACCATTCGTATAACCTTAAGATATTTGGAAAAGTAGAGTAGTTCCCTGCTAAAATCTTCTTGCAAGTCGACGTTTGAACAGCTTATAACATTTTTCTTCCTCTCGGTCAAAGCTTCCTCAGGCATTGTGATATCAACATTTGGCCAAGTGTTCTCTGCTTCTCGTAACCAGGCTGGACCCTCCCACCACAGACTGCTTGCCAGCTCCTTCCAATTGCAAGACCGAGATGGCAAGTCAGCTGGGTTTTGAGCTCCTGGGACAAATCTCCAGCTATTTGCATCAGTAAGTTCACGTATTTCTTTTACTCTATTACCAATGAAGGTATTCCAAGGTTCACTTTTTGTTATCCAACTTAATACAACCATGGAATCTACCCAAAAGAAAATTCTGAGGGGTAGCTGTATTGACTCTAAGACTGTGTGCGCTAATCTTGCCCCCATAGCAGCTCCAAGTAACTCTAAACGTGGAATAGTTGGTCTTTCCATTGGTGCTACTCTAGCTTTTGAAGATACTAACCGGACAGTAGTGCCTGTTTCTCCTTCCGAACGCAAAAAGATGCAGCAGGCGTAGGCATGCGCAGATGCATCAGTAAAGACATGTAAGCTTATGTTGTCTTGAGTTCTTTGAAATAATCTACGAGGGATTCTGCACAGCTTCACAAGATTCATGTGCTTCATCCATTGTTTAAATCTTGTCTGGATATCAGATGGTAGATCCTCATCCCAACCGATTTTCTGCCTCCAGGCTTCTTGTAGTAACAGTTTCGGGAGTAATGTGGCAGGGGAAGTGAAACCAATTGGGTCAAATATGCTGTTTGCCATGGAGAGTAAACTTCTTTTGGTAAGCTTTTCGTATGTTACTTCAGGCTTGCAACCAACACAGTAAAGTTCGTCTGTATCTGTGTTCCACTTCAAACCAAGCACGCTTTGGTCATTATTGTCTTGAATTCCATTGTATGCCCAACATCTTAAATCGAAGCCTCCTTCCTGCATTATGTCTATGGCGTGGATTTTTAATTTCTCAAGTTCGTCTTCGTTGTCCACACTAGTAACCAGGTTGTCTACGTAAAAACACTCTCTCAATTTCTTAATGATATCCTTATATTCTTCATTTTGATATTTTTCCTGGTTGAGGTGGTGTGCGATGGTGGCATTTAGCAAAAAGGGGCTGGATGAGACTCCAAAAACGACCCGGCAGTGTCTGTAAATTTTCAGCTTGGAGAAAGGTTCATCCTCCCACCATAGGAATCTTAAATAGTCCCGATCCTCAGGATTGACACTTATTTGAAGGAACGCCTGCTTGATGTCAGAAGTCACCCCAATGGCCCCACATCGAAACTTATTGATTAAGGCTGGAATTTGGTGTATGAGGCTGGGTCCTACGCTGAGACAGTCATTCAGAGATGCATACCCAGGTCTTTTGAACGAAGCGTCAAAGACCGGTCTGATCTTCGTAGTTGTGCTCGACGTCTTTATAACTGGATGATGTGGCAGGTGGAAGGTTTTGGATTTTGTCGTCTCATCTTCCCTGATTTCTTCTATGATGTTGTGCTCCTTCCATTGCTTCAATACTTTGCCATACGATTCGTAGTTGTTGTCTTTCACAAGACGCTTCGTAACTGTGCATAGTCTTGCTGCCGCATGGTCATAAGAGTCATATAAAGGAGGATGTCCTGTTAGCCAGGGGAGAGCAACTTCGTACATTTGGTCCTTTTGCTTTATAGTTTCCTGAAAAAATGCAACTGTTTCTTCTTCGAGGATCTTGGCTGTTTTCCTTTCAATGGGATCCATAATACCCAAAGTTTCCAAATCCCAAATTTTGGGGATCTCTGAGTGCTGCAAACTTAAAGAAACCATATTCACAGTGCAGCTTCTTTTTCCTGGGCCTAGCACACTCCATCCTAGTTTTGTTTCTATGGCTGTGATTCCCGATTTAAATACTTCAATTCTTCCTGTTAAAATTTTGCCAAGAAAGTCAGCACCGATGAGCATCTCAATCGGAGGAGTATCAGGACCTACATCTGTTAGCTCTATTCCTCGAGATTTCAACTCTGAACTTAATTCAATGTCTCGTAGTCGAGGTAGAGAAGAACATATTTTGGTCTGATCCAAAACAGGAATCTTGCATGAAAATTGACGATCTACACTTTCAACTAAAACGTCGTATCTGCCATGTCTCTGTTCAGGCGTTTGTTGACCACCAAATAGACCTTGAGATATCATTTCTGAACCTGATGAACTTAGTCGTAAGTCATTGACAACATTCTTCTTAATGTATGACCTCTGTGATCCATCATCTAGCAAGGCTCGGACATATTTCTCTAGTTTCCCATTTTTCACTCGTACTAACAATGTCTTTAAATACACAACTTTCTGGGAGACTAACTCGGTGAATAATGAGGATGCATCTCGTTCGTTGTGAGGTTTGTTAGAGGGCTTATCCTTACTTTCTTTTGGCAGTTCTGGGCACAAAATAGCATAATGTCGTCTTCCACATACGATACAACGAACTCCACTGCGGCAGGCTTTTGCCATGTGATTAGGCTTTAGACACACTAAGCAGCAGCGTTTACGCATGACTATAGATTTCCTTTTATCTTGGCTCATTGTGGCGGCCTTCCCACAATCTTGGCTGTTGTGGAAGCGCTCACAGAAAATGCACTTGTGTCCCTCTGGCATATGGGTTGCTGACACCAGAGATGATGCGGACGGCTCCTCAAACCTTGAAGAAGTCAACTCTCTCTTAGCTGATTCTCTCTTCTGATTAGTTCCAAATCCAGCTTCGGCCAGGGCACGGTGTTCCTCTCCTTCGACTTCATGGCCTAAAAATTCCATCAACTCTTCCAACATTTTTTCTTTAGATGGAAATCTGGTGCGTTCAGCAGTTGACTCCTTGTTCAGTCTGTATCTATCCCAGACCTTCAATATTTCTGATGGTAAGCATGATTCTACAACCGGGTATAGCATGGCAGCGTAGTTGTGTGTTGTGACACCCAAAGTCTCTAATGCTCGTAAATGAGTGCCCAATTTATCGTAGAGAACTGATAGCTTCATACTAGCTCCGTTGTGAACAAGTGTCAGTAAATCTCTAATATATACTTCAATAAGTAGGTCATCACGCCCGAATCTCGATTTTAGGTGCTCAATAACTTTATCATAATTGTCTTTAGATGGCGGATAACTCTCGACAATGTCTCTTGCTTTTGTTTTTGGTTTTAACGACGAAAGAAGATATTGGAATTTTTCTTCGCCTCTCATTTGTGGATCCTCGTGGATTTGAGAAAACTGCCCCAAAAATGACACCCATGTTCTAGGAATTAAATCGAATTCTTTCAAAATTAATTTGGGTAGCTTAACATTTGATATAACTGAAGTTGCAGGGTTGGAAGAATTGATGGAAGGATCTGTTTGTCGTGGCTGGGCGTAGTAATTGAACAAAGCTTTTGCTTCAGCGAACTGTTCTCTGTACCCCTCCATCTCGTCGTATTCATCATCAGTGGGCAAAGACATCTGGCACCACGAGTCATCCATCGCGAACAGGCGTTCTGCCTTTTCCTCAAGCACGCCGTACAAAATATTCACTTTCTTTCCGTCTGCATCTGTTTCAATGAGTTCTTTAAACTGTTGAAACTTGGTCGTAAAAACACGCCGTAGTGCTGTTCTTTCACGCTCTATCTTACTTGCTTCAGCATCAGCGGTTTCCTGTTTCTTTTTCGATTTAGTCATTTTTTTCTCAGATTCGTTTACAATCACGGACGCCAGTTATTGCATGTGCAATCTTATTCTTAGACTTAAATGACTTTCTTAACGTAGACTTAACTATTTAGAAATAATTGGTAGGCATACTTTCGCTTGTCGCGCTCCTTTATTTACATTCTTACATATATACAAACATTCGACAGTACGATTACAGTTAAAGTTAGTGAATTGACGTTGCCACTCAATAACAAACAATTTCCTTTTACAATAATACAGATGAGTGGTAACAATAAATACTATTATAATAATACCGATAGCCTATGAGTGGGAACAGTTGGGGTCTTGCTTCTATATATACAATCAAATGTCTCTTCCTCTTTCGATCAACTGCCCCTCAATTTCCACCTGTCTCCCCTCCGAAATACTAGTTCCGGCCTTGTCAAAATCACGTGACCCTTTCGGTGACCCATGTTGGTTCAGCAGTATGGGGCCATCCATAAATGATGTCACACTTTGCACATTTTTGACCCCCTCCCCCCCTTGTCACAAACTGTCACACTTCCCCATCCCTCCTCCCCCCCCCTCTGTCACATGTGCATGTCACGCTTTTAAACCAACAATATGTCTAATACACTAATTTGAAAGTGCCCGGAACCAAGGTTTTTTTCGTTGATTTTCAGCTGTAGGATGTGATGTCACAACTTTCAAACCCCCCTCCCTCCCCCTTGTCACAAACTGTCACAAATTGATTAACCCCCTCCCCCCTCTGAGCGTGACGTCATTTATGGACGGCCCCTATGTATTAACTTGTATGTTAAAACCAAACATATGTAAACAAAAGAAAAAATGATGGTAGATCTAATTCAATTGGATAACAGGGCTCAAAACAGCACAGAAAACATTAAAAAATGAAGTTTTAATTTTTTAACTATTTTTTAAAACATATATCCTGAAAATTAAAAATTACACTACTTTTTACACTAAGTAAAATGTTCTAAAAAGGGTTTATAAATACAAAGTTTTAATTTTCTCTGGCTGCCATGATGAAAATACTCAAATAAAATGTTCTTAGACAAAAGGAAGCTAATATGTACTTGAATAAATATTTATTTCTTTATAAAACCAGATTTAACAATTAGTAAACACTTTTTAATTCGGTAAGGTTTATCAAAAGTAGTTGTAAACAGAAGTATTATAAATTGCACTTAACTATACTCACAATAAATTGATTAGGATTACCCAAATTTAAAGTTATTGCACTTAATAAAAGAACTTCTTTCACAAAATAGTGGTCTTCTATCAAAAAGGGCAAGGAGCGTTTACTATTTTAACCCTTTTAATTTTAAGCTGCCTGAGGCTACCATTGAAATTTTTATAGAAAAATTGGGGCAGTTAAGATTGAAAGGGTTAAAGAATGGTTTATATAGCTTCTTGGTTAAAGACAGACATATGAAAAGAACTGTTTTCACTATTGTGTTCAAAATATTTTAAATCAATATTCTGGTCACACACTGACTTTTAAGAAGACAGAATCAGTTATGCATGATTTCAGAAAATCTTAAAACATTTAAAAACTTATTAAATAAAATAATACCTAATTTCCAAGATTATCAAGTGTGAATTGATACACGTTTATGCAGAAAAGCTACCGACTTCAACTCAAAATTTTTGAAAACCACAATACATTCAAATGTTTATTGGCTTTTAACGTATTATAATTGGCTGTCAGTAGTTTCAGCAACAATTAATATTCTCTGGCTATACATTTTTTATCAGGCGTAGTCGATGGGATAATACGGAAGTATTGTTCATTGTTATAAAAGATATAATGCAAAAAAGTAAGGTGAAAATTTTCTACCAGAAAAAGAAATATTAAACCCATAAATTTTCAAAACAGAATATACTAACAAGATTTGCAAAAATTTAGCTTTTTAAATGTTTTTAAGTAGGGGAGAGCGAGGATGAATGGGATGAAATTCAAATTTTTACTAATATTGAAAAAAAATTACATTTTTACAAGCTTAAAAAACCAATAATTGAACTCTTGGTTAATTATAAATGCATGTATTCAATCAATAAGCTATCATTTAAACTCCAGGAAAAGTTGTTATGAATGTATGTATTTTGGGTTCTTACGTATTATGCCGTCGACCGTACCGTTTAATCAAAAACGTCATCAAAACCCATTGACTTTTCTATTGATGTGCTGCTGAGTTAAACGACCTCTGAACGGTCGACAGAATAATACGTATTTTGTCCCATTCATCCCTGGAGACAAGAGTGGGATGAATGGGACAGTTAAAAAAAGTTCAGAAATTTAAAAAATAACACAAAGTTATTTTAAGTACTGCACGACGTTTAGCTTTTTAAAGGAACATTGCACTTCTATTTTCCAAAGAAAAAGTATTTAAAGGGCAAAAAAGAGCCTACTTTATTCGGCTTCATGACAAGTGAAATTAACAAATAAACTGAAGGAAGTCCTTTTATTCTTTTAGCTCAGTGGTCGAGGCTTGGTGTCATTTCTATTAATGCTACTTGCTTTTTATGGGTTTGTACTTTTAAGAGTGCAATGAATAGATTTTTGATGTTTGGACCAAATCCCCCAGAGCCATTCCTTTCCTGCGGTTACATTTTCCTGCCTTCTGAAGTAACATTTCATAAAAATTGAGCATAAAAACAAAACTTGTTTGAGTAATGGATTAACCATAACATATTTGAGATGAAAGTTGCAAGTAGTTGCTCATTAAGACTTTGCATATACCAAGGTGGCCACCAACAGAGCTTAGTAATTTTCCCTGATAATTCCAGGTTTTAACTAAATTTTCCCTGATTGTACAGTGTACACTATTAAATGCTATAAAATCTTTATAACAGAAGAAATAAAAAAAGTTATTTTTATACAAATTACAATTTTGTTAAAAATTCAGTATCAAATATTAATAAATATATGACTAACTTTGAAACCCAAATATAGTCCCCTTAAAAAATAGTTCTATTGGAATTCAGATTCATTTATTCATCGTTCTTTAGAGTAAAAAAATTCTATGTGATTCAACCAACGGATTGGTAACTAATTATGTAAGATAGCAGAAAATACTTAAAACTTTCCTGATTTTTTTGAAAACTCCCTGAATTTTCCAGAAGTTTCAAATTCCTTGACAATTCCATATTTTCCATATCGGTGGCCACCCTGAATTCATACATTAGTTTGGAACATAAAACACAAGTTTAAAAATAGATTTTTTACCTATTTTATTTACTTTATCAGAAATTACTTAAATGAGTTTTGAATAAAGCATGCTATTAATGGAAAGTTTTGAAAACAGAAAATGAAGTGATGATGGAACTGTCCCATTCATCCCCCAACAGTAGGGAGATAGTGGGGGTTCTGGAACATGAGGAGCGAGGAGCAGGGGGCGTGGTCAATGACGTCATCAAAAGGGGTGTGGCCTCGTGACGTCAGAGGGCGTGGCTTGTGACGTCACCTATTGTCTTAATCACTTAATTACCTCTAATTATATAATTAATGACTTAATTAGATAATTACCCAATTAATTAATTAAACTTTATTAAAATTGATTTATGACCATAATTTTCTTTAACCCTTTGAATACTAAAATGGGGACTTGTGCTTTTTCGATGTTTTTCGTTAACCCTTTGAACACTAAATTCAGGATTTGTACTTGTTCGAGGTTTTACCTTAACCCTTTGAGTACTGCTTGTGACGTCACCTATTGTCTCAATTACTGAATTACCCCTAATTACTTAATTACCCCTAATTAGCTAATTACCCCTAATTGGATGATTTAGGACCCTAATTAAGTGGGTGTGGTCTATGGCGTCATGGTTGAGTTGTTTACCTACTGCTGCTGACAATTTTAGTTTCGTTTTAGCGGAGTTGAGTTGTTTTTAAAGTTTAGTTTCTCTGGAATGGCAACGGTTGTTTTGTTTACATTTCGGACTTTAACTTTTTTTGTTCACATAAAATAGAGTCGCCATCTAGTGAGTGAATATGAAACTAATTATTAGAGTTGTAATTTTTTTTCGCAGAAAATAGAGTCGCCATCTAGTGACTGAATATGAAACTAATTATTGATTAGTATTTTCCAAAAATAGAGTTTTTAGCTGGATTCGAACTCGCAACGTGCTTAAAGTGATGGTAGCCCAATGTAAATCCTTCGATTTACCCACTGGGCTACCACCACCTAACATTTCATTAGCTTTTTATCTAAACATGTCCATTTTTTCGAGCTCATGTCTGCTAGAGTTGAGATGTTTACATACTGCTACTGATTTTTAGTTTCGATTTATCGGAGTTGAGGTATAATTAAATACTCTATTAATTTAATTAATTATTTTAATTACGTAAACATCATTATTATAATTAATGAGTTAATTACACTTAATTAAAATTGATTTTTACCCTAATTTACCCTAACCCTTTGATGACTAATTTCGGGACTTGTACTTTTTTAGACTATTTTTTAACCCTTTGATTACTACTTCCATAGTGGTGTAGCAATAAATCTTAACCCTTTGATGACTAATTTCGGGACTTATACTTTTTTAGACTATTTTTTAAACCTTTGATTACTTATTTCCATAGTGGTGCACCAATAATTCTTAACCCTTTAGTCACTAATTTCGGAATTTGCACTTTTTCAGACAATTTTTTAACCCTTTAGTCACTAATTTCCATAGTGATGCAGCAATAATTCTTAAAGAGCACAATGCCATGAATATACTTCATAGTGAAGGACTTTGAAAATCGATAACCTAAACATTAGTGGGTTTTTTTCGATTGATTAATAAAAACATAATACAATTTTCCACTGAAATTTATTTTAACTTATGAAAATAACAATCTTTGACGAAATCACCCTGCGACAAAGAGGACAAACATTTAAATTCTCTACACATTTTCTACAAGCAACAAGGTGTCCACAAGGTTGAAATACAACATTCATTTCTAGATTCATACATATTTTACATAAAAATGAATTTCTAACGATAATTTTACATTCATTACCATCAAGGTGTGTATTTTTAGAGATTTCGATTCCATCACGATCTTTCACTTTTTCTAACGAAACAGTAGTCTTTGAAACACTTATCTTTTCCACTACATGCTTTTGAGTCGTTTTACACACTCGTTGGCAATAATTTTCCTTTCTTCTCACTATAAGTTGAATATATTTACAATCAGAGAAAAACTTTCTATGCTCAACCAACGGGTCATCATCATTCTCCCAATTTCCCAATAATCCACCACAAGTAAAACAAACAACTATATCGTCAACGCCGGAATAATATAATCCAGACTCTGCCATGTCCTTAACATCGGGTTTATCTTCAGGCCAATCTTTAAAAGTCTCAAGACGTTTTTCAAAGTTCAACATATTAGGATGTTTTGGGGCAATGTCTTTAAATTTTTCAGATGTTTTAGCTGGTTTAGACTTATCTTCTAGATGCACGATTGGTATGTTTTGAGAACCAGATATTAGAAATGAGCATTTCGGGGATTTTCTCATGTGCTCTCTTATCGGCTTTTGTCCTCTAACCCAGTCACGGATAATAACTCGACAAAATGCACACTGTACTTCATCTTCGAATTTCAAGTAAAAAAATCCAGCTGCTGCTAGGTCAGCTGATTTGATATACGATAGAGGCCAAACTTCAGAAAAAGAAATTATTCTATTAGCTTCATATCTCATTACTTCGCATATTTTTTCAACAGTTTCAGAATTGTTTAGTACATATTCTTTTCCATGAATGTCTGACGTTTCATGTTTGAAATTATTCATCTTATCAAAGCTTCTATTCTCTTCGTTTAACGTGTACTAAACACTATTTATACCCTTTGGAAATAATAACGAGTATACAATCAATTTTACATATTTTATATGTTCATATAGAAGAGAAACTTTATTAAAGTAAAAACTAAAACCGAACAGTTTTACAATAAAAAACTTAGTAACATAAGGAAATTAAAACTTTGTTTGAAATGAACTAGAAAATGAAATATTTTTGACAAGAAATAAAATTCTAAAACTAAAACTTTGCTAGAATAAAGATAAACACAGAAAAATATCTGAACTTTGCTAAAAATAAAGACCATTACAGAAAAATAACTAAGTAAGAACTTTGAAAACATTAAGGTAAAAACATAAAAAGGAAAAAAACTTAGATACCGAAATATAACTAAAAAACTTTGTTTGAAATGAAGTAGAAAAACGAAAATTTTATAAGAAATGAAAGCTTATACATTATAAAACCAAAAACTGTTGAAAAAATTAAGACGAACACAGAAAAATAACTGAAAACTTTATCAAATAAAGAAGAAAACCTAAAAATGTTACAACTTGAAATCTTACACCTATGAAAACCAAGACAAAAGTTAAATGCATCACAAGAAAAAAACATCTAGATTAAAAACTTTGTAAAAGAAAGGAGAAAAGAACCCCTCAAAATATTTCATGAACTTCAAACTTTTTTAAGATCTATAAAAAATATTACAAGTAACTTAAACTTTGATAGAAATAGAGAAAAAAAAAACATAAATATATTACAAGTTAAAATTAAGAAAATATATGACACTAAAAATTTTGTTAGAAAAGGAGAGGAAAAAAGTAAAAAATATTACGAGAAATGAAAATGTAACAACTTGGAAACTTAGACATAAAACTAAAAAAAACTTATGAAGGGAAAACTTTAATATATTACAAGAAATAAACACTTCACTAAAAACTTTGTTAAAATGGAAGAAAACCACCTAAAAATATTTCAAGAACTAAAACTTAGAAACTGTTGAAATAAAACTTTTATAAAAAATACAGATGAAAACACAAAATATTACAAAAGTTTAGACACTTTATGAAACTAAAAATTTTATTAGAAATGGAGAGGGAAAATGTAAAAATATTACGAGAGATGAAAACTTAGACACTTAATTCAAAAATTTTACGACTTGAAATCCTACACTTATGAAAACTTAGACAAAACTTAGACACATGAATTTATAAAAAGTTACGAAGGGAAAACCTAAATGCATTGCAAGAAATAAACACCTAGATTAAAAACTTTGTAAAAAAAGGAGAAAATCACCTCAAAAATATCTCAACTACAAACTTAGAAACTGCTGAAATAAAACTTTGATAAAAATACAGATGTAAACATAAAAATTCAGAAACTTAAAATTTTGTTAGAATTGGAAAGGAAAATTTTATCACTTGAAAATGTAACAACTTGGAAACTTAGACATGTAATAAATACAAAAAAAAACTTATGAAGAGAAAACTTAAATATATTACAAGAAATAAACACTTAGACTAAAAACTTTGTTAAAAATGGGAGAAAACCACCCCAAAAAATATTTCCAGAACTAAAACTTAAAAATTGTTAAAATAAAACATTGATTCAAAAATACGGATGGAAACACAAAAATATTACGCGAAGTAAAATTTAGACACTATACGAATCTAAAAATTTTGATAGATATTACAAGAAATGAAAATTTAGACACTTTCTTGAAAACTTACACTTATGAAAACTCAGACATGAAACTATAAAACTTAAGAAGTGAAATCTTAAATATATCACAAGAAATAAACACCTAGACTAAAAACTTTGTTAAAAAAAGGAAGAAAACCTTAAAGATTTTTAGATTTATTAAACTTAAAAACTAAAAAACTTAAAAAAACTTTGTTAAAATACAGATGAAAACTTAATATTATGACAAGACACAAATTTCTTGAACATTATAAAGAAATTGAAAACTTTGTTAGAAATAAAACAGACGCTGAAAAATAATTAGGAACTTATAAAAATACAGTTCAAAAAACACAAAACTAATACAAGAAATATAAACTTACATTTAAAACTAAAATATTGTAAAGATATAAATACAAAATCCTAAAAATGTTTCAAGAAATATAAACTTAGAAACTATAGAACTAAAAACTTTATGAAAAATAAAGGAGAAAGTACAAAAACATTACAAGAAAATAAAAATTTAGACACTATATGAAACCAAAAACTTAGAAGGAGTAAAAAATTTTAAAATATTACAAGAAATAAACACCTCTACTCTATAAACTAAAATATTTGCCAATAAATAAAAACAACCTAAAATGATCTCAAGAAATTTAAAGGTAGACACTATATAAAACAAAAACTTTGTCAGAAATGAAATGGAAACTTAAAAAATATAACAAGAAATACTCTATAAAGCTTAAAACTTTGATAAAATTTAAGAAAGCACACAAATATATTACAAGAAATAAAAAACTTACGGCATTATAGAAAACAACAAACACTTTTAGAAATGGAAAGAAAGAACATGAACGTATTACTAGGCTTAAAATCTGTAAATCTAAAAACCTGACAAATAATAAAAACCTAAAAATATATTAGGAAATATGAAACTGCTATCTTTTTAGAAGATTTAAAAAGACTAAAAATATTTTTAAAAAAATAATTTCCTTAACCCTATAAAACTAAAAACTTCATTAAAAAGATGAAAACCTAAACTAATTTCACCAAATATAAACTGAGACATTATATAATGCGAAAACTTTGGTAGAAAGGAAATGAGAAACGAAAAAAATATCACAAGAAAGGCATTAACATCACAAGAAATGATTAAACATTAGAAACTAAAAACTTTGTTAGAAATGAAAAGGAAAACGTAAAATATTACGAGAATTAAAAACTTAAACATCATTAAGCATGAAATTTTGTAAAAGACGACAACCTTAAAATATTACAATAAAATGTAACTACAAACTTTGTTAAAAAATGAGATCTCAAAAATATTTCAAGACTTATAAACTTTTACACAATATAAAACAAAAAAAACTGTTGAAAGTTAAACGGAAAGCGTTAAAATATTAGAAATAATGGAAAACGTTATAACAAGAAATAAAATTCTAAAACTAAAACTTTGCTAAAATAAAGGTCAATACAGAAAAATAACTAAGAACTTTGCCAGAATAAAGATAAACACAAAAAATATCTGAAAACTTTGCTAAAAATAAATACCATTACAGAAAAATACCTAAGTAAGATCTTTGATAAAATTAAGGTGGAAACATAAAAATATTGCAAGAACTTATATACAAAAAAAATAACTAAAAAACTTTGTTTTAAATTAAGTAGAAAACGAAAAACTTTATAAGAAATGAAAACTTATAATTAAACCAAAAACTGCTGAAAAAAATTAGACAAACACAGAAAAATTTCTAAAAACTTTATAAAATAAAGACGAAAACCTAAAAATATTACAATAAAAAACTTAGACACTGTATGAAACTAAAAATGTTGATAAAAATAAAATCTTTGAAACTGTAAAACTAAAAATTGTTGAAAAAAATAAAGATGAACACAGAAAAGTATCTGAAAACTTTATAAAAATAGACTAAAACCTAAAAACATTACAATAAAAAAAACTTAGGCACAGTATGACACTATAAACTATGTTTGAAATGAACTAGAAAATGAAAAATATTTACAAGAAATAAAAATATTCATTGCAAAACTAAAAACTTTGATAAAAATAAAATCTTTGAAACTATAAAACTGAAATATTTGTTAAAAAATAAAGACAAATATATACACAGGAAAGTAATCAAAAACTTTGTTAACAATAAAACGAATACCGAAAAATATTACTAGAAATAAAAAGTTAAAAGACACCATAAAACTAAAAATTGTTGAAAAAAATAAATATGAACATAAAATTAACTGAAAACTCCTTTTTAAAATATTACAATAAAAAATTTAGGCACAGTAAAACGAAACTGGAAACTGATAGAAATGAAAAAAATTACAAGAAGCAATTATTTAAGCACTATAAACTAAAATTTCCGTAAAGGTAAAGGTGAACACATAAAATAAAACCATGCTTTTCTATTAGAAGACTACGTTAAGTTCACACCCTCCTTCCATAGGAGCAATTTTTTAAATTGATATGAAAATGGGTGGGCTGTTGAAACAATTTAAAAGAAGCCCACCTAATTTTCATAATTTAAAAAAACTGATCCCAAGGAAGGAGGGTGTGAACTTAACGTAGTCTTCTAATAGAAAAGCATGGTTTTATTTTATGTGTTCACCTTTACCTTTACGGAAATTTTAGTTTATAGTGCTTAAATAATTGCTTCTTGTAATTTTTTTCATTTCTATCAGTTTCCAGTTTCGTTTTACTGTGCCTAAATTTTTTATTGTAATATTTTAAAAAGGAGTTTTCAGTTAATTTTATGTTCATATTTATTTTTTTCAACAATTTTTAGTTTTATGGTGTCTTTTAACTTTTTATTTCTAGTAATATTTTTCGGTATTCGTTTTATTGTTAACAAAGTTTTTGATTACTTTCCTGTGTATATATTTGTCTTTATTTTTTAACAAATATTTCAGTTTTATAGTTTCAAAGATTTTATTTTTATCAAAGTTTTTAGTTTTGCAATGAATATTTTTATTTCTTGTAAATATTTTTCATTTTCTAGTTCATTTCAAACATAGTTTATAGTGTCATACTGTGCCTAAGTTTTTTTTATTGTAATGTTTTTAGGTTTTAGTCTATTTTTATAAAGTTTTCAGATACTTTTCTGTGTTCATCTTTATTTTTTTCAACAATTTTTAGTTTTACAGTTTCAAAGATTTTATTTTTATCAACATTTTTAGTTTCATACAGTGTCTAAGTTTTTTATTGTAATATTTTTAGGTTTTCGTCTTTATTTTATAAAGTTTTTAGAAATTTTTCTGTGTTTGTCTAATTTTTTTCAGCAGTTTTTGGTTTAATTATAAGTTTTCATTTCTTATAAAGTTTTTCGTTTTCTACTTAATTTAAAACAAAGTTTTTTAGTTATTTTTTTTGTATATAAGTTCTTGCAATATTTTTATGTTTCCACCTTAATTTTATCAAAGATCTTACTTAGGTATTTTTCTGTAATGGTATTTATTTTTAGCAAAGTTTTCAGATATTTTTTGTGTTTATCTTTATTCTGGCAAAGTTCTTAGTTATTTTTCTGTATTGACCTTTATTTTAGCAAAGTTTTAGTTTTAGAATTTTATTTCTTGTTATAACGTTTTCCATTATTTCTAATATTTTAACGCTTTCCGTTTAACTTTCAACAGTTTTTTTTGTTTTATATTGTGTAAAAGTTTATAAGTCTTGAAATATTTTTGAGATCTCATTTTTTAACAAAGTTTGTAGTTACATTTTATTGTAATATTTTAAGGTTGTCGTCTTTTACAAAATTTCATGCTTAATGATGTTTAAGTTTTTAATTCTCGTAATATTTTACGTTTTCCTTTTCATTTCTAACAAAGTTTTTAGTTTCTAATGTTTAATCATTTCTTGTGATGTTAATGCCTTTCTTGTGATATTTTTTTCGTTTCTCATTTCCTTTCTACCAAAGTTTTCGCATTATATAATGTCTCAGTTTATATTTGGTGAAATTAGTTTAGGTTTTCATCTTTTTAATGAAGTTTTTAGTTTTATAGGGTTAAGGAAATTATTTTTTTAAAAATATTTTTAGTCTTTTTAAATCTTCTAAAAAGATAGCAGTTTCATATTTCCTAATATATTTTTAGGTTTTTATTATTTGTCAGGTTTTTAGATTTACAGATTTTAAGCCTAGTAATACGTTCATGTTCTTTCTTTCCATTTCTAAAAGTGTTTGTTGTTTTCTATAATGCCGTAAGTTTTTTATTTCTTGTAATATATTTGTGTGCTTTCTTAAATTTTATCAAAGTTTTAAGCTTTATAGAGTATTTCTTGTTATATTTTTTAAGTTTCCATTTCATTTCTGACAAAGTTTTTGTTTTATATAGTGTCTACCTTTAAATTTCTTGAGATCATTTTAGGTTGTTTTTATTTATTGGCAAATATTTTAGTTTATAGAGTAGAGGTGTTTATTTCTTGTAATATTTTAAAATTTTTTACTCCTTCTAAGTTTTTGGTTTCATATAGTGTCTAAATTTTTATTTTCTTGTAATGTTTTTGTACTTTCTCCTTTATTTTTCATAAAGTTTTTAGTTCTATAGTTTCTAAGTTTATATTTCTTGAAACATTTTTAGGATTTTGTATTTATATCTTTACAATATTTTAGTTTTAAATGTAAGTTTATATTTCTTGTATTAGTTTTGTGTTTTTTGAACTGTATTTTTATAAGTTCCTAATTATTTTTCAGCGTCTGTTTTATTTCTAACAAAGTTTTCAATTTCTTTATAATGTTCAAGAAATTTGTGTCTTGTCATAATATTAAGTTTTCATCTGTATTTTAACAAAGTTTTTTTAAGTTTTTTAGTTTTTAAGTTTAATAAATCTAAAAATCTTTAAGGTTTTCTTCCTTTTTTTAACAAAGTTTTTAGTCTAGGTGTTTATTTCTTGTGATATATTTAAGATTTCACTTCTTAAGTTTTATAGTTTCATGTCTGAGTTTTCATAAGTGTAAGTTTTCAAGAAAGTGTCTAAATTTTCATTTCTTGTAATATCTATCAAAATTTTTAGATTCGTATAGTGTCTAAATTTTACTTCGCGTAATATTTTTGTGTTTCCATCCGTATTTTTGAATCAATGTTTTATTTTAACAATTTTTAAGTTTTAGTTCTGGAAATATTTTTTGGGGTGGTTTTCTCCCATTTTTAACAAAGTTTTTAGTCTAAGTGTTTATTTCTTGTAATATATTTAAGTTTTCTCTTCATAAGTTTTTTTTTGTATTTATTACATGTCTAAGTTTCCAAGTTGTTACATTTTCAAGTGATAAAATTTTCCTTTCCAATTCTAACAAAATTTTAAGTTTCTGAATTTTTATGTTTACATCTGTATTTTTATCAAAGTTTTATTTCAGCAGTTTCTAAGTTTGTAGTTGAGATATTTTTGAGGTGATTTTCTCCTTTTTTTACAAAGTTTTTAATCTAGGTGTTTATTTCTTGCAATGCATTTAGGTTTTCCCTTCGTAACTTTTTATAAATTCATGTGTCTAAGTTTTGTCTAAGTTTTCATAAGTGTAGGATTTCAAGTCGTAAAATTTTTGAATTAAGTGTCTAAGTTTTCATCTCTCGTAATATTTTTACATTTTCCCTCTCCATTTCTAATAAAATTTTTAGTTTCATAAAGTGTCTAAACTTTTGTAATATTTTGTGTTTTCATCTGTATTTTTTATAAAAGTTTTATTTCAACAGTTTCTAAGTTTTAGTTCTTGAAATATTTTTAGGTGGTTTTCTTCCATTTTAACAAAGTTTTTAGTGAAGTGTTTATTTCTTGTAATATATTAAAGTTTTCCCTTCATAAGTTTTTTTTAGTTTTATGTCTAAGTTTCCAAGTTGTTACATTTTCATTTCTCGTAATATTTTTTACTTTTTTCCTCTCCTTTTCTAACAAAATTTTTAGTGTCATATATTTTCTTAATTTTAACTTGTAATATATTTATGTTTTTTTTTTCTCTATTTCTATCAAAGTTTAAGTTACTTGTAATATTTTTTATAGATCTTAAAAAAGTTTGAAGTTCATGAAATATTTTGAGGGGTTCTTTTCTCCTTTCTTTTACAAAGTTTTTAATCTAGATGTTTTTTTCTTGTGATGCATTTAACTTTTGTCTTGGTTTTCATAGGTGTAAGATTTCAAGTTGTAACATTTTTAGGTTTTCTTCTTTATTTGATAAAGTTTTCAGTTATTTTTCTGTGTTCGTCTTAATTTTTTCAACAGTTTTTGGTTTTATAATGTATAAGCTTTCATTTCTTATAAAATTTTCGTTTTTCTACTTCATTTCAAACAAAGTTTTTTAGTTATATTTCGGTATCTAAGTTTTTTTCCTTTTTATGTTTTTACCTTAATGTTTTCAAAGTTCTTACTTAGTTATTTTTCTGTAATGGTCTTTATTTTTAGCAAAGTTCAGATATTTTTCTGTGTTTATCTTTATTCTAGCAAAGTTTTAGTTTTAGAATTTTATTTCTTGTCAAAAATATTTCATTTTCTAGTTCATTTCAAACAAAGTTTTAATTTCCTTATGTTACTAAGTTTTTTATTGTAAAACTGTTCGGTTTTAGTTTTTACTTTAATAAAGTTTCTCTTCTATATGAACATATAAAATATGTAAAATTGATTGTATACTCGTTATTATTTCCAAAGGGTATAAATAGTGTTTAGTACACGTTAAACGAAGAGAATAGAAGCTTTGATAAGATGAATAATTTCAAACATGAAACGTCAGACATTCATGGAAAAGAATATGTACTAAACAATTCTGAAACTGTTGAAAAAATATGCGAAGTAATGAGATATGAAGCTAATAGAATAATTTCTTTTTCTGAAGTTTGGCCTCTATCGTATATCAAATCAGCTGACCTAGCAGCAGCTGGATTTTTTTACTTGAAATTCGAAGATGAAGTACAGTGTGCATTTTGTCGAGTTATTATCCGTGACTGGGTTAGAGGACAAAAGCCGATAAGAGAGCACATGAGAAAATCCCCGAAATGCTCATTTCTAATATCTGGTTCTCAAAACATACCAATCGTGCATCTAGAAGATAAGTCTAAACCAGCTAAAACATCTGAAAAATTTAAAGACATTGCCCCAAAACATCCTAATATGTTGAACTTTGAAAAACGTCTTGAGACTTTTAAAGATTGGCCTGAAGATAAACCCGATGTTAAGGACATGGCAGAGTCTGGATTATATTATTCCGGCGTTGACGATATAGTTGTTTGTTTTACTTGTGGTGGATTATTGGGAAATTGGGAGAATGATGATGACCCGTTGGTTGAGCATAGAAAGTTTTTCTCTGATTGTAAATATATTCAACTTATAGTGAGAAGAAAGGAAAATTATTGCCAACGAGTGTGTAAAACGACTCAAAAGCATGTAGTGGAAAAGATAAGTGTTTCAAAGACTACTGTTTCGTTAGAAAAAGTGAAAGATCGTGATGGAATCGAAATCTCTAAAAATACACACCTTGATGGTAATGAATGTAAAATTATCGTTAGAAATTCATTTTTATGTAAAATATGTATGAATCTAGAAATGAATGTTGTATTTCAACCTTGTGGACACCTTGTTGCTTGTAGAAAATGTGTAGAGAATTTAAATGTTTGTCCTCTTTGTCGCAGGGTGATTTCGTCAAAGATTGTTATTTTCATAAGTTAAAATAAATTTCAGTGGAAAATTGTATTATGTTTTTATTAATCAATCGAAAAAAACCCACTAATGTTTAGGTTATCGATTTTCAAAGTCCTTCACTATGAAGTATATTCATGGCATTGTGCTCTTTAAGAATTATTGCTGCATCACTATGGAAATTAGTGACTAAAGGGTTAAAAAATTGTCTGAAAAAGTGCAAATTCCGAAATTAGTGACTAAAGGGTTAAGAATTATTGGTGCACCACTATGGAAATAAGTAATCAAAGGTTTAAAAAATAGTCTAAAAAAGTATAAGTCCCGAAATTAGTCATCAAAGGGTTAAGATTTATTGCTACACCACTATGGAAGTAGTAATCAAAGGGTTAAAAAATAGTCTAAAAAAGTACAAGTCCCGAAATTAGTCATCAAAGGGTTAGGGTAAATTAGGGTAAAAATCAATTTTAATTAAGTGTAATTAACTCATTAATTATAATAATGATGTTTACGTAATTAAAATAATTAATTAAATTAATAGAGTATTTAATTATACCTCAACTCCGATAAATCGAAACTAAAAATCAGTAGCAGTATGTAAACATCTCAACTCTAGCAGACATGAGCTCGAAAAAATGGACATGTTTAGATAAAAAGCTAATGAAATGTTAGGTGGTGGTAGCCCAGTGGGTAAATCGAAGGATTTACATTGGGCTACCATCACTTTAAGCACGTTGCGAGTTCGAATCCAGCTAAAAACTCTATTTTTGGAAAATACTAATCAATAATTAGTTTCATATTCAGTCACTAGATGGCGACTCTATTTTCTGCGAAAAAAAATTACAACTCTAATAATTAGTTTCATATTCACTCACTAGATGGCGACTCTATTTTATGTGAACAAAAAAAGTTAAAGTCCGAAATGTAAACAAAACAACCGTTGCCATTCCAGAGAAACTAAACTTTAAAAACAACTCAACTCCGCTAAAACGAAACTAAAATTGTCAGCAGCAGTAGGTAAACAACTCAACCATGACGCCATAGACCACACCCACTTAATTAGGGTCCTAAATCATCCAATTAGGGGTAATTAGCTAATTAGGGGTAATTAAGTAATTAGGGGTAATTCAGTAATTGAGACAATAGGTGACGTCACAAGCAGTACTCAAAGGGTTAAGGTAAAACCTCGAACAAGTACAAATCCTGAATTTAGTGTTCAAAGGGTTAACGAAAAACATCGAAAAAGCACAAGTCCCCATTTTAGTATTCAAAGGGTTAAAGAAAATTATGGTCATAAATCAATTTTAATAAAGTTTAATTAATTAATTGGGTAATTATCTAATTAAGTCATTAATTATATAATTAGAGGTAATTAAGTGATTAAGACAATAGGTGACGTCACAAGCCACGCCCTCTGACGTCACGAGGCCACACCCCTTTTGATGACGTCATTGACCACGCCCCCTGCTCCTCGCTCCTCATGTTCCAGAACCCCCACTATCTCCCTACTCCCAACTCTTTTCCCATTCATCCCCAATACCCACTATTTTTGAAAAACTAAAGTTAGACTAGATAAAAAATCCATGGATTTTCTCCATTTAAACTGTAAACTATTCTAATATAATTATTCTTTCAACACACAGTAAAATTTTTACCTTCAGTTAAATTATTTTTTAATAAAGTTACTTTTGGTATGTGAAAACACATTTAGTAGTCCAATTTATAAAAAAATGGAAGCTGATGTTAATGAACACAATTTGTTGAATTGCCTAGATACTACTATCTTATGGCTGAAATAACAAAAATTTAAAGTAAAGTTAAGGTATAAAAAATTGAGCTGTCCTGTTCATCCCCTGTCCCATTCATATCCCTACTCTCCCCTACCATATGCTACAGTTGAATCAATGAAAACCAAAAAGTTTGGCTTCCTTTAATGGGACAGTCAACAGAACTGAACCAACTCAATAATAAGAAGAAACCTAATTGAATAAGGGGAACAATTAATAATTTTTATAATGAAAGAAATAGTTAAAAATTAATTATATAATTCTAATAATCTTTAGAAATTATATAAAAGAGTACCATTAATTCACATTAGAAACTGGATTACTGCATTGTTCAACAAATAGAATGGGTTCAATGATGTTAACATTCCCGCTAAATACCAGCCATGCTCTTTTGGACACCAAAAAGTAGAAATATTGCTAAAATACTTCAAACTCTTAGATTAAAATGTTTAATAAGGTCAATAACACTGTTCAACAAATTTGACCTTCAAAATTTTTTCCTTGATGAAAATAGTCATTTCTTATAGATTTTGGGTCGCTGAATACGAAAATCACCATTAAAATTCTCAATTGACTAAGGATTTTCGGGGAACAGCTCCTCCCCCTTTTTACGTTTTCGACGACTTTATAACTTTAACCTCGATTTTCAGGGTCAAAAACCATTGTTTTAGTCTTCAAATTGCCCCCAGGTAACAAGAAATGTTTAAATTAATAAAATATGATAAATTTATAACAAATTGGATAAGTTTAAGGGGTAATTACCCCCCTAAAAATGCAATAAAATAGCTAATAACTATAGAGGTTTTTATACAATATTTTTTCTCTTATTTTTTACGCCATTCCCGTTTGAAGGGTCCTAACCCTTCCCCAAGGACCCAAATTTGATGACAATATGCAGCCAATAATTTTTAGTAAAAGCGGCTGAGGTGTTAGCCTCCCAGAAGCCCCCGCGGAAGACTTCCAGAATAGCTAAGCGCTAGTGAGCTCAGGAATTAATATTGATAATTTTGAAAAGATTACAAATGACGTTTTTCTTATATTTTGGGTGTATCCTAAGTAGAAACTCTTCAGTTCTTTAAAAACTGACCAGTTTTAGGGAGTGAGGATTCCATGTTTCGAGATGTTCATAAATGCACGGCTGTTGATAACAATTAGGGGGCATCCCCCTTAAAACTGAGGGTGATGGAGGAAAATGGGTGTCATATTTGAATTCAGCAGATCATTTTACACAAGAATCAGCTGAAATTCAGTTAGTGACTTCAAATTTTTTTTACAGCACTGTTTAACTCTAAGTGACGCATTGAACCCTTCTGTGGGTGCTTTGGGGCTCTCACCTCAACCGCTTTTAGTAAAAATCATTGCTGCATATTGCCATCAAATTTGGGTCCTTGGGGAAGGGTTAGACCCTTCAAACGTGAATTGCGTAAAAAACAAGAGGACCTTATAAAAACCTCTATAATTTGTAGCTACTTTTTGCATTTTTAGGGGGGTAATTACCCCTTAAACCAGCGGTTCTCAAACTTTCTATCATCACAGACCCCTTTATGTTAGAAGCCAGGCATCGCGGACCCCCAACACCAAAAGCCGTAACCAGACTTTTGTTCTGTGTTTAAGATTAATTAAAAATAGTATACAAATTATAATAAATTTTACAAATACTCCATTCCAGAGAAATATTATTTAGGGAGGGACCAAAATTATCCCTCCGCTCCCATGTATATTTATTTCAAGGTCAAAGTAGCTTTTTAGTACACTTTTAAGTAGAATTTGCGTCTTAGGGAAATTAACATGAAAAGGTTATGGGTAATTAAGTTCTACCAACAAAGGGGGGTCTGGGGGGGTCCTCCCCCAGAAAATTTTTGGAAATTCAACTAGAAAAACAGATTTTAAATTAGTTTTAATACCCCTAGTTAAAATTTTTTGAATTAAATGTTTATGTAATATTTGCATTTTGATGAACTTAATGTTAAAAATAGTTTATAATAGAGTTTTAAGAAAAAAGGTATCTGGGGGTCATCCACAGAGAAGTTTTAGATAAATTTGTCCCTAAAAACAGGATTTTAACTATATTTCTTAGTTACGAATTTCAGACTATATATTCTTAGGTAGGATTTCAATTTTGATGAACTTTAAAAAAAAAATTTAAATAATAAATTACCAAGTACTAAAGGGGGTTCAGGGGTCCTCCCCCATTTCGAAGATTTGATCCCAAAAACAGGGTTTTAACTTGTTTTGATACAACAAATCCAAATTTCAAGGCCCCTTCACACACCCTTATTACTCCCCTGAATTACTCCAAGTCTGAGGTAAGGGTCTTGAAATTTCAAGGTAAATATTATGCATTGAAGTCAAAATTTCGAGGGGGCTGGGGGTTGTCCCCCAGAAAATGATTGAAATTGACCTCTTAAAACTAGTGTTTCATCTAATTTTGAAACTCTTTCGGGAATTCTAAAAGTAGCTTGAGGAATTCTTCAAGGTAACTCGCGGACCCCCTAGGAAGGCGCCGCGGACCCCCAGGGGTCCGCGGACCACAGTTTGAGAACCGCTGCCTTAAACCTATCCATTTGTTATAAATTTATCATATTTTATTAATTTGAACCTTTCTTGTTTCCTGGGGGGCAACTTAAAGATTAAAGCAATGCTTTTTGACCCTGAAAATCAAGTTTAAAGTTATAAAGTCTTCAAAAAATGTAAAAAGTGGGAGGGGCTTTTCCCCGAAAATCCTGAGTCAATTGAGGATTTTAATGGTGATTTTCGTATTCAGCGAACCAAAATCTATAAGAAATGACTATTTTCATCAAGGAAATTTTTTCATTGTTGAACAGTAGGGTGGAGCGAAAAAACTTTTTTTGGAAATTTAAAACGCCTGATGTGGGAATAGGTGCCATTTACGATAAAACTTAAAAATTCAAAACTTGAGTTCGATCAATTAATATCTTCAGGTTCCACATTCACGTTAAAGTTTCGAAGTTTCATCAAATTTTACGTAAAAATGGTTATAAATGATTCCCACACAATTTTAGCTCCATTTTCAAACCACAGCTGGTTGAGTATATATTCTTAGGATGTCAAACATCATTTTAAGACCTTCTAAGGACCTGAAATGGAGGGAATTTCCAATGTTTCAAGCCCGAAATAAGGGCGCATGCCATAAAAATTTGCTAGCAACCGAAAAACAAAATCTTGAATATCGGTGCAAAATAGGGCTCAAAAGTTGCGTTTTACCCTGCTTATTCATGGATAAATAATAAAAAAATTCGTAAAAAATAATTTAGGTGTGTTTTGAGCCTATAATTTGAAAAAATGGATCTTTTGCATAGCGTATAATGGGAAAATCTTAATCAATTAAATTCAAGTTTTAAATGAAATAGAAACTTATAGTTGCCTTAATTTGGTGTCTTAATCGTCAAAAAAAGTATTTACAAGGGTATTGCACTGTGATTTGAGCTAATAAGTTAAGGCATACAGCTTAGAATCGCCAAATGAGAGAAAAATTCATTTTTAAACGCTTTTATTCTACTTGCTTTTGGCGGCGTTTTTCGCGTGGAATTATAAAACTCGATTTTCGGGCACTTCCCGATATGTCAGGGCCCCGAAACTTTACACATCGGTGTAACCCTCATGATACTCCAATATCCAACCATTATCTAGTCAAACAACCAAAGGATTAAGTTAATTAACGAGTATTTTTAATTAACAGAAAAACCAGAATTTGATACCTTTCCCAAGGGGCTATTCTCCCTAAACCGTGCACAATTGTTTATAAGGCATAACTTCATCATATTCAAAAGTCAAAACGAGAATTGCCCAGTAATTACGATAATTATAGACGAATAATCACTTTTTTCTTTCTGGATGCTTGTACATAATATTTCAGGCACTTCCAAACGATATAAAGTTCTGAAACTTTGCACCGTGGTGGAAACTCGATGACAATGCAATATTCAATCATCAACTAGTCAAAACCTCCGTAATTTAGGTAATTAACGAGTGTTTTTAGTTATCCTTTTAATTCATATTTGAGACATTCCGTGAAGCCAATGGCTCCCAAAACCTGTAAGATAATATACTAAGTATATAACTACAATATTTAATCTTCAAAACGTGATTTTTTACCTTCAAGTTAACAATTAAGATAATTAGCGATTTAAGATAATAACCGCGAGAAAGAAATCGCCAGAAGAGCGAGAAATCGCCGAAAATATCGCCGAAAATCGCCGAGAAGAAAAATATGTTCTTTTATAATTTATTGACTACTGAAAAGACTGGATGGTACTGTTTGCTCCTTGATACACACACACACTAATTCTGAGTTTCTTACGATTGTTTTTTTTATTTTATTGAATGCTTTCTTTTTATTGTGAATATCTTTTTGATATCGATGGATTTCATCGGTGATTGAGCGGATGCGAGGAATATATTCTTTATGCGAGGTATTTTTCTTGCTCAGCTCTGTTATTATAACGTACCCAGCAAAATTAAATAGATTTTAAAATTAACTTTGGAGTTGATTGTCCTGCTGAGTCGTCAGAGGATTGTTCTACTTTGTCAGATATGTGAAAATTTTTTGTTATACATGAAACTAAAATTCCATCCTAACATAACATTAAATATGGTTGAAATAAATACATTTTTTCTTGTGAGTTTTTGTTAAAAAGTACCATGACTAAAAAGTAGAAAATAAAATAAGTAAAAAAAAGATTTTTTAAAAAACGCTTTTATTGAAGTGTTCTAAAAGGTCAAAAATAATTTTTTCGGTTTGACAAATAATTTATTGGGAAGTAGAAAATAACTTTTTGGTAAGTAAAAAAAACTGATTTTCTAATCACTAAAAATAAAAGCGTGGGCGCTAGTCATTCTTAATTCACTATATATTCTAACTTCTTTATTCTATGACGTTAGATTTACAAATTTCTCATTCATGAGTTTTGAGTGGGATGGATTCACTTTAAATTCTCTGTTAGGTATTTTTATTTATATAAAATTATACATAAATGCCGACGTAATGGCCTGGTCGTTAGAGCATCTGACTGATGCAAAGCCGTACGTCTGGGGTTCGAATCCCCGTTTGGCAAGGATGTTAGTGTCACTGTCCTGTAAAAAAAAATTAAATTTAAAAAATATTAAAAATTACTAGCGCCCACGCTTTTATTTTTAGTGATTAGAAAATCAGTTTTTTTTACTTACCAAAAAGTTATTTTCTACTTCCCAATAAATTATTTGTCAAACCGAAAAAATTATTTTTGACCTTTTAGAACACTTCAATAAAAGCGTTTTTTAAAAAATCTTTTTTTTACTTATTTTATTATACTTATTTTTATTTACTTTTCCAGATAAGAGTATTAAAATTAGTTATAATATATCCTAAATTTTCCCTAATTATATCTAACACAAATCATAACCTTTTATTTGACATTTCGTTGCTTCAAATTTGAAGACTTGTTATAAAAAGTCATAGAGTAGGTTAAAGTGTGGAATAAAAAGACTATATAGCAATATAACGTTTTATCGTCTGTTTTTTGCAAAAATACCAATCTTAGTGTTTTAAAAGCATTTTATGTAAAAAAGAATGTGTATTACACACTAAATAAAATATTTGAACTTAAAAGTTTTTAAATTTTGGGATTTTTAAGCTTTTCCATTCAAATTTGCAATTTTAGGCTGTTAACTTGATTTTAAAAAAACTCAATAAGTAATGATAATTTTAATGAACTCAATAAGTATTATTGACTATTAAGACACCAAAGTAAGGTAACTAAAGCTTTTAGAACATTTAAAACTTGAATTTGATTTATTAAGACTTTTCCCATTATACGCTATAAAAAAAGATCAATTTTTTCAAATTATAGGCCCAAAACACACCTAAATTATTTTTTACAATTTTTTTTATTATTTTTCCATGAATGAGGAGGGTAAAACGCAACTTTTGAGCTCTATTCGGCACCGATATTCAAAAATTTGTTTTTCAGTTGATAGCCTATTTTAATGGCATGCGCCCTTATTTCGGGCTTGAAAAATTGGAAATTCCATCCCATTTCAGTCCACGGAAGGTCTTAAAATGTTGTTTGACATCCTAAGAATATAAACTACACCAGCTATGGTTTGAAAATGGAGCTAAAATTGTGTGGGAATCATTTATAACCATTTTTACGTAAAATTTGATGAAATATCGAAACTTTAACGTGAATGTGGAACCTGAAGATATTAATTGATCGAACTCAAGTTTTGAATTTTTAATTTTCATCGTAAATGGCACCTATTCCCACATCAGGCGTTTTAAATTTCCAAAGTTGGTCATTTTTGGCTAGTTTAACTCCACCCTATTGAACAGTGTAATTGTTCAGTTAATCATTAAAAATAAGAAACATTTGTCAATATTGAATATATGTGGCGTTCAAAAAAGATTGGCGATATGTAGTGGGAACAACAGATTTAAACCATAGAACATATTGGAATTTTACTTTTCTATAGCACACCTGAAAAATTTTAGTTGGTAATTTTTACTGCTCGTCTTCCTCTTTTCTTTGGGTTTGTAACATCTTCAGTCGTCTTGTTCTGGTGATTTTGATAAATGATTTTATGCATTACCTCATTTGCAAGTTTAGGATCATCTCCTTCTAAATTCTTCCAGTTTTCAGATTCGATAGCTCCAAGGCCCTGTGAGACAAAAAAATCTAAGACTTCCTTCTTGAGAAGAGGATCACGGTGGCGGTCAGAGATCTGCAAGACTCTCGGGGCATTGTTCAAATCCAAATCTCGTGCAAGTCGTTTCGCACAAATTTGCCTCAGTCCTGATAGTGCATACTTATCAGCTGCTTCATAGAGATCAATGAGTAACTCGTGACTTAGATTTGTTGATGGTTCCTTGTCTGTATACACATAAAGGAGCATCCTCTCAGCCGTACCCACATCAATGTCAGTCAATTCAAGGCTTCCCTTGGTGGTCTCTTGAATGTTGCTTGCAAACATTGCTTTGAAGACAGTCGAACGGGCTTCCAGGATTAGTTTATGCACTGGAAAGCTGTTTCCTGCCACACGCAGTTCAAAGTCAGATGGAGGACCGTTGCCTTTGAAAAGGGAGAGCATGTCCAATGGAAGAGCTGATGACGGCGGAATGGAAGGTAGTGTTTCTGAAACTGCTGGTATGGAGCTCATTTCAGTTGCATTAATTGCTTCATTAGTCTGTAGGCCATATACACTGCACACCTCACTATGGCAGTACAAAGGATCTTCATAGCCACAGCCATCATTAAAACAACAGTAGTTTTCAGCAATCTTACATTCAGAAAGGGTCACCTTTCCTTGTAACATTAAAGTATCATTTGGCAACCCTCCTGCCATGAGCTCTGAACGCATAAAAGAAATCTTTACAACATTTACTACTGAACCTAACCAGTAGTCTTCTCTAATGTACTTCTTGGTTCTTTTATTTTCATTCATAACGTTCAGAGCACATGCAACTTTGTAGCATTCATGCTCACTAAATCCTTCAAAGTACAATCTTAATTCAATTAAAGCATCACTTAAGCTCTTGCCAGAAAGAAACAATTTAAGAGTTATAGATACAGTGCCATATTTTAAATTGGGGAATGTAAGAGAACCCTTAATCTTCTTTTCCTCCCCAAACTGAAGAGTACTGAAGTTTTCTATCTTCCAATGAAAAATGTTTTTCCGTTGGACAATACGAGTCTCGGCTATGTAGTGAACTGGATTTTCAATCTTGTCTGATGCATTATTCCACATGTGGCAATGAAACACTAGAGGGTCATCTTGAAGTACATCAAAAATTTCTCTCTCAAAACGTGCAACAACATTGGAATTGTAGTTCATGTAGTCAAGCTCAAGTTCTTTACCTTCACTATACAGCAACTTCTGTTCTGAATTACAAACACAAAAGTGGCAAGAAAATGCATCTGCATTACTACCTCTACCTCTACTGATCACTTTCAAAACACATTCAACTGATATTGTTTGGTTCCCATATGGGTAGAAAATCAATTGCCATTCTCCTCTACCCGGAACCTCAAACTTTGGGCCTTTCAATTTTTCTCCTTTCTTAATCAGGCAATTATTCATGTTTTTTATCTTCCATACAAACGTAAATTCACAAGAGATTTCATCATGCTTATTCATAGACATCGTCTCGCTCGACTAAAATCTGATAATTAAAAATAATCTAAATCACATTAGTGTGGGAAAAACGCGGGAAATCTAATCGTAAAATACGTAAATAAACAGCCAAGACAAATCAAACCCTTTTCATTTCAGATCATCCACTGAGAATAAAGATCGCAGAGGTTTCACCCCCTAGATATTTATCACAACTTTTTTAAAGTGGCATTTATTTTCTCATAGACACTAGCGTTCCCACAGCTGGTTCAACGGAATCTCAATCTCCACATTCTCCCTGAGCTATAAAACAAACTGGAGTGTCAGCCTTAATGGATCATAGGAGTCTTAATGTAATTTTTAGAGTATTTCTAGACAAGATCTGAATTTCACTCAACTTAAAAATATCGTTTTCTTGATATTACGATGAGTAACAAGTAACAAGCAATAAAGGAGGTCAGGGCCAGGGGGGGGGCTTATTCACAAAGCCGGCAAGGTTTTTATAATTTGATATAATGCGCATGAGTCACAAAGAATTAACATCTAATAAGTTTTAAAGTTACTGAGTCCCCGCTGGAGCAGTGATAGGATGCCAGCGTAGCATGCACGGCAGTTCGTGGGCTCTTTTCCCAATAATTATTTTATTAAAATTTCAAAAAAAAATCCAGCAAAAATCAACTACACACGCATTGTTGACAAAGTATAAAAAACTTGCGGGCTTTGTGAATATGCATCTGGGGAAATTTCCGCAGCCCAGGAAATTTTAGAAAAAACCTTTAGAATTGAACCTTTTTTTATGTGAACAAATTAATTTCCAAAATGATATCCCTCCTTAGTACTCAATATGAAAATCTTTGAATCGTACCCCCTCTCGTCAGGCCTGCCTGGCGCAGAAGGTTACAAGTTGCCCCGTTTGCTCAGCGAACGGAGCAAAACCTGTTTCTCCATAGGCTAACATTATGTGAGAAGAGTTGAACTTTTGTCTATGTTAGAGAGCCTGTCTATGTAAAGGAGTTTTAATCAAGATGTTTTTTGCTTAAAGTCTTTTCCTACTAAATCGATGTTTCTCTACAAATTAGTAATTGACTAATTTAGTAAATCTAGTTATAAAAATAAAATTTATAACTCCTAAAGTTTCCGCTAGAGAGCGTTGAAAAATGTTGCATCAGGTAGGGCATAGTCACTTTACTATACCTAGACCCCACTTTCATGACTGTATCTGTAGGGTTTCAAAACTTAAAGGGTGGGGTCAAGACCCTCTATATACATGGCCATCCAACTCCGGGTGATGACGTCAGACGTGGGTGAAAATTGCCATGTTAAGTCTATGGAGTGACGTCAAAGATGAGTGAAAGTTATGACGTTGCACGACCGAGTTGGGAGGCCTTTATATAGAGGGTCTTGGTGGGGTGGGGAGCAGACACAAAGGTGTGCTGCGGTTTCAGCACGCTCACTCGTTCGTTAACATTGAACTATAAAACAAAAGGAAGCCAATATTACTTGAATAAATATTTATTCCTTTATAAAACCACATATTAAAAAAAAATCTGTTAACAATTTTAATAACAGTAGTAGTATAAATTGCACAAAACACTCTCAATAAATTAATTGTTTAGAATTTCACGAAATTTAAGTTATTGCACACTTAATAAAATAATTTTTTTTTCAAAATAGTGGTCTTCTATCAAACTGGGCAAGGAGTGTTTACTTATTTAACCTTTTCAATCCTGAGCCACCCGAGACTACCATTAAAATTTTTATTAATAATTGGGGCAGTTAGGACTGAAAGAGTTAAAGAATTGTCTATGTAGCTTCTTGGTTAAAGACAAATATATATGAAAAGAAACGTTTTCACTGTTGTGTTCAAATTATTTTGAATCAATCATTGTGTGTGTGTGATTTTTACAAAGACAGAATCAGTTATGGATGATTTCAGAAAATCTTAAAACATCTAAAAACTTCTGAAATAAAATAGTTTCCAAATAAATTAGAAAGATTATCAAGTGATTTTTGAATTATTACATGTTTATGCAGAGAACCAACTGACTTCAACTCAAAATCCTTGAAAACAATTAGAAAATATTTTAATGTTTATTTGGTTCTAAATTGGCTGTCAGTTTCAGCAGAAATTAATGGTCTTTGGCCAGAAACATTTTTGTTGTCATCACCATGGTCGATAGTATTGTTTATTGTTTTTAACTTATAATGCCAAATAAAGTACTGTGACCACATTTTCAACTAGAAAAAGAAATAGTTGACACAAAAATTTTCAAAACAGGATATACTAACAGGATTTGCAAAAATTTAGCTTTTCAAATGTTTTCAAGTAATGTACCATTATTCAATATGTTCTAGACTATTATTATTTTTTTAGACTATTCCATGTTAAACAGGGTGTTTCAAAAATCTGTTTTGCGGCTTTTATTTGTAACCAACGTTTCCTAGGGTCATGGAAGTAAGGTCTACCCCTAGGTTAGTGATCCAGGAGAATCCACAGACCTGGAAAAAGTTGGAACCTTCCCCAGAACCTAACCGAAATTTACCCAAACCTTATGCATTGCACCTATGGAAGCTGGCACTGGCTTCCCCCGAACCATGTTCGCAGGTTTGGGCACTTTTTCCAGGTCCGAGAATCCATTGAGATGACTTACAGCACCCTTAGCGGCAAAATAAAAAAAATTAATTTAAAAACTATAGGAGATAGAGCAAAAACCTCAGTAAAGTAAGAGTATTGTTGCTAACAAAATGAAGAACTCACAGAAAAAAAAGTTTTATGAAAATATCTTGAATATTCAGAGATACATAAAAAAAGCTCCGTTTCAGACCTCAAAAAAGATTATGTTTGGAAATTTTCAATTTGTTCAGTGTTATTGTGTTTTTTTAGTTGAAAAATGGCAGAGTTTAATAAAAAAAAAATTTGCAAATTTGCAAACTTTTTCTTTTATGAGGTATGAAAAAGTGCTATTTTTACATTTTCATGAATTTTTTTTCTGTGACTATTTCATAAAGTTGCCAACAATACTATTACTGAGGTTTTTGCTCTATCTCCTATAGTTTTTATAATTAATTTTGTTAACTTTTTTATTTCGCCGCTAGGGGCGCTGTAAGTCATCTCAATGAATTCTCCAGGGTCACTTATCTAGAGGTAGACTTTACTTCCGTGACCCTAAGACAGGGGTCGGCAATCTGCGGCTCGCGAGCCGCATGCGGCTCTCCAGTTCCATACGAAAAAATTAATAATTTATTATCAAACCCTTAAAAATCAGTAATATATTTTTAAGTACCTAATCAAATCAATGATACTCACAAGGAGCGGTGTTCTCAAGATGAGCCAAAATTCTACTTCTAAGGGTAAAAATTCTAAAATTTCGGATGAGAAACTCCCAAACACTCCTCAAAATTTTGGAATATGTGCATTGTGCAGTTTTCCCTTGAAAATTCTGTGATTTATAAGGAGTGATCCAATTTCGTCATAATAGAAGTTCTAAAAAACGAATTAAAAAACTACTTTTAGGAGAAAATTTCCAAAATTTTTCTGAAGTGGGATCCCCACCCCCTCTCTAAAGTTTTTTGGCGTAAAATATCAATCAAAAATAACTCTCAAGTGGACATCTGGACATTCAGCATTTTATTCAGTAGAGGCACTACTAAAGTAAGTTTCTAGAACGGTTTTATTTCCCTGCTTTAATTATAAATATCTTGTTGAGACGTGGTAAGCTTGAACTGGTAGATGGGGCACATTCGTACACCAAAAGATGGGGCAGATTCGGACAGTGCGAATGTGCCTCATCTTTCCCATTTTTGATTATGAAAGTGATTTATATGTCTATAAGTGCATTATATTTAATAACTTGAAGTTTAATTGTTTTTTATTGTAATTGTTTCAAAATTTGGTGATAATAGAAAATAACATCTTAAAGAAAACTTCAATTTTAAGGAATTTAGACCCAGATTTAAACATTGAAGAAATAATATCCCTGATAATTGTTTAATACCAATTGACTTGGACTTAGGTGATTTAATTCTAGTAGAATTTGCTACTAAAAAGAAAATTTCAGAAAATTATAGAAAATTTGGAATTGTATGGTGCTTATTTAAAATTAATGATGAAAAACTTTAAAATTAATGACAAAACTTTTATTTTCCCAGTAAGTAATGATTCAACATTCATACAAAAAGATAATATCGTATTACAAGTTCCCCAACCGTCAGTTTCAGGTGTTAATAAGCGAGCTGTTGGTTCACTTTTCTTTTCGAATAAAACCTGACAGTTAAAATATTGGTTAAACTTTTTCTAACTAATTATATTATGTGAAGTATGTCAATCTGCAATATACTCTTCATTACTATAATTGTTTTCCTCATCAAAAACTTAGATGTTCAATATTTTCTGAAGCTGTTTTCTTTTTGTAAAAAAATCTTCAATTTAGAGGAAAAATATGTAAAAGTGCCAAATATTTTGTTTAATTATCCTTACTTTAAAGTGCCATAAACTTTTTAGTTCGTAAAAATAATTATTGTATAATTTTTTGCATGTGTACGAATGTGCCCCACATGTCTGCGAAACTGCCCCACCCATGGGGTACATTCGCACGAAATTTCTCGTTTTTTAGATTGATGATATAGGTTAGAAATTCTAGAATCTAGATGATTGCGACCAATTATCGTTCTAAAATATCGGGAAAGGTCTTAACTTTCATTTGAATCTGAGTTTGTTTCAATATCTCATCTAGATCCAGAGAAATATGCCGAAATGCACTTTTTGTGCAAATGTGCCCCACTCTCCCCTACCTCCGAAAAAATGTGTAAAAAATGCTCCCCAACTAAAATCAAATATAATAACCATTACTATAACATTGAAGCAAAACAATTTAGTGGTTCTTTAAAAACTGGGAAATTTTTTAAATTGTTACTTTTGGCTCTTCCGTTTCAAAAGGTTGCCGACCCCTGCCCAGTAGCGGATTTCTAAATAGGCTAGCTAGGCTATAGCCTACGGCGGCAAATTTTAGTAGGCGGCAAATTTTCGACAGCAGAATTTTTTTCTTAAAAAAAAGAGAAGAGAAAGGAAACACTAAACATAAGCTCTGGAAAGATAGAGAACGTCCTTTCAGAAAATCAATTATGTGGTTTACAAGAAACTGTTCTCTTTGTTACCCAAAGGGTCTCAAAATGAGCCAAAACTACTTTAATGGGCAATTTCCAAAAAAATGTCGGGGTAGAACCTCCAAACTCAAATTTTTATCTGTTACAGTGTTTTTCCCTTGAAAAGTACGCCGCCTACAGGAAACTTTTCCCTTTTGGTGCTCTGTCCATAAAGTTTGAAAAGTAGATAAACACAAGTTCGGGGGAATTTCCAAAAATATTTTCTGGAATTTCCCTTGAAACTTAAGGGTTTTACAAGGAGTGATCCTTTTTGATGTAATCTAAAGTGTCTCAACATGAGTTAAAATGCCACTTTCAGGGGCAAAATTTAAAAAAATTTCTGGAATAGTAACCTCTAAACCCCTTAGAAATTTTCCAATTCATAATACTATAAACTTTTTTCCTTGAAAATTCTGCCGCTTACAATGAGTGGTGCTCTTTGGGTGGAATCTAAAAGGTTTCAAAATAAGCTAAAACACTATTTTGAGGGGCAAATTTTCAAAATTTTTCTGGGGGAGAACCCCCAGACCCCCTTTTACTTCGAGTTTACATATTTACACAATTTTGAAATTTAGTGCCCCAAAATTAAAACCTTACGAACTCAACTCTCCTACAACTTAGTATTCCTAAGATTAGACCTCAGAAAAGATGTTGAGCAACCCCCATAAACAAAAGTCTAGCTACGGCACTGGCAACCCCCTCCCCTTTCAGTTGCTAACATTAATATTTGAACAGCCCATAAACATAATATAATAGCAATTAAGTTATTTGTGAAACTCAGCCCCCCCAGACAAAAATCTTGGATTCCCCACTGCCTCCCCCAAACCAAAACTGAAATGACGCCCCTGTTTAGTTTTGTAAGTATAGTTATAGCATGTAGGCGCAGAGCCGTGCTAAGGGGGCGGCCGCCCCGGGCGCCAAATTCATGTTTGAGAACTATGTTTTTTTTGTATGAGTTGTAACTATATGTATTCCTGATTTCGTTTTGCCTTCCACTTGAGGCTCAGGAAGCGAATAGAACCATAGAACACGGACACTCACATGCCTTTTGGGAGAGACGCCATGTGGGGGTCGCCTGTTTGCGTCTCCAGTTGCGATGAGAAAGAAGCGCGGCACGCTTTTTGTTTGGTAAACCAGATGTCCAGTCTTCGGAACCAGATGTCCAGTCTTCGGTTGCAATGTTGTTTTAAGACACAGTAGGGGTGACGATTGACAGAGAATGGGGCAGACAGACCAGGAAGGTTTTGTTCTGCCTGTGGCTTTACTTCAAAGGGGGTGCCAAGGGCGTATGCAGGCAGGGGCAGGGGGGGGCAGCTGCCCCCCCCCTAGAAAATTTCAATCAGTGCAATTACAAGCGCACTAATGCTAATACATCTACAAAGTAACACCGATAGCGCATTTTATCCCCTCACGCCGCGCCGTCCGTTTGCTGACCGGAAATTACCCCAAACACGAGTATGGGCCAACGTAAAGTTTTATTACAGCCAGTGCCTGGCTGTAATAAAACAATTACTGCTAGGCGTCCAGCACTTGCGGTTTAGGGGGAGATATCAGGATATAAAACTTGAATAAAACTTGTAATAAAACTTGAAATCCGACGGAACAAATCTCGGTCAGGGGGGGGGGCAGATACCCTAGAAAGAAATTTGTTGCCTTTACTCCCCCGAATTTTCCGAGAACTGATAGTGGGAAAGAGGGGTGGTTGGAACTAATTGCTTCCAAAACGAGAAGAGAGGGGTGAGGCTGTGTTTAAATAAGATTCAGGTTTCTTCCCGTCTTTTCGTGGCCACCTGCAAACCAGATGTCTTATCTTTCTTAGACATCCAATGAGAGGACACTGGTCACAAACTTTCAGTTAAACATTCATACGAAATCCCAGAACGACCTAGCAACAACTACATACTTCGACAGTTCAGTTCGTGCTTCGTCAGTTTATGCGTTTCTGCAGGCTGCAATTTTAATTTTGTTTTACTTATAATGAAAGAAAGCTCACTGATTATTTTAACCGAAAGACGTGTAAATACGGTGAAAATGAAGGACCAACGAATGTTAAAAAGCCAGCTCATGATCTATGGAAAAGGTAAGTGCTTGAGCTTGAGCTGATAAAATTAATGGAATAATACATATTGATCGATGTTTTTGTGCCATCTGGGACTTTTATATTAGGGTGAGTTGAAAAAAATTCTTTTTGAAGTAAATCCACTATTGGATAGACCCCGCGAGTTACCTTGGAGAACACTCAAGTTGCCTAATTGAGTGTTCCCAAAAGAGTTTAAAAATGAGATGAAACACTAGTTTAAAGAGGCACATTTCAAAAAATTTCTGCGGGAAAACCCCCAGTCCCCATCTAAATTTTGACTTATATGTGAAAATTTTTCCTTGAAATTTATGTGGTTTACAAGGAACTGTTCTCTTCAAGTGAAAAAAAAATTTCAAAATTTTTCTAGGAGAGACCACAGACCCTCCCAGACGTGGAGTAACTCAGGGGTGTATAAAAGAGGTGTATTAGTGTACCAAAACCAGTTAAAACCCTGTTTTTTTGGTCAAATTTTCAAAAATTTTCTGGGGGAGGACCCCCAAACCCCCCATTAGTACTTGGTACTTAATTATTCAAAAATTCTAAAATACGTTCATGAAAATCCAAATCCTACCTAAAGAATAATATGTCTGAAATTCGGATTGAGGGTATCAAAGCCAAGTTAAACCAATATGTGTTTTTAGGGTCAAATTTCCAACACTTTTCTGGGGATGAACTCCAGATCCCCTTTTGAATTTAAAACAATTATTTAATTTTTTACATTAAGTTCATCAAAATGCAAATACCTAAATATTTATATCCAAAATTATAACTAGGAGTATCAAAATCCTGAATCCGTCCCGAACCAGATTGAAGCTGATGACTTTTTACTAGTGTCGCAACCGGATAAAAAATTTGGTGTGAGATAACAGAATTAGGAGGGGGAGTATATTGAGTATTTTTGATAGTGATGTATGGTAATAAAATGAAAATTTCCAAGGGTGGGGGGTAATTCCCCCCCCTTGGCTACGCCCCGGCGGCCCCCCCCCTAGAAAAAATCCTGCATACGCCCTTGGGGGGTGCTGTTGTGATAACAAACATTTCAGGTTTCTTGACCAAAGAATTCCAGGAAAATCTTGAGTGCCCAGGGATGGAAAGAACGTTCAATTAGTTCCATTGCCACCTGCTCAAAGGGGTCATAAATAAATCGAAGATAAAGAATTCTCAACGCTTCTTGAGCTCTTCATCAGCTATTGGTTCATTTTACGAAAAACCAATCCTGTGTATTCGGGGGTTGGTTTTCATCCCCTTTCATTGAATGTGTTCACGAGACCGCTTCCATATAAGCTCTGTTTTGCTTCTATATTGGCAGTAACCCTGAACAGAGAGAGACCTTCTAAATTTGTGTAATGTAAGTTCAAAAATACAAATTGGAACATCGTTTTCTGGTAAGTTCCTATTTGTTTTTCGTATTTTACTGTATTAATCAATAAATTTCATAAAAATAATTGGATATTCGTACTTGCCAACTTTTAAGGTTTGTCCGTAAAATGTTATGATTTTCGTTTAGTTTACGGTCTTACTGATGGATCGAAAATTTCTGCGGTTATTGGGTTTATTTACACTTCAAAATCAGATTCCTCTGCTAATCCCTGTCCATTTGATTTTCACAATTTTGGTCTTTTTATTAAATTAGTTTTAGACTTTTTTGTAAGTCTTGGATTCGCTCGCAAGTCTCCTGAGTCTTGATGGGCATTCTCCGGGTAAGTTTGCTATCTTACAACTTAACCGAGATAAGACCCTGAAAGATGCTTCGATGCATGAAACTTGTTTTCAATCAATGTTTCAAATTATTTCTCTTTGTAATAGCTGATACGAGTGATAATTTATAAAACATTTACTAGAAAATATATGAAGGAAAATATTTGTTTATTTCTTAGAAACTATTGCAGATTTTTAATTATATTTTATGCAATTTTACATACTGTTTTATAATTTCAATTGTTTTCTTGAGTTAAAACACTAATTTCGAGGATCAAATTTTAAAAAAAAGGGAAAAAAATTCTGGTAGAGAACCCCCAATCCCCAAAATTTAGCCTTGGTTTTAGGTAGTGTTTTTCTCATTAAAAATTCTGATGCCTAAATGAAGAGGTCTCCTTTCGGTGTTTCCCCAAAGTGTGTCGAAATAAAGAAGACTTCTAGTTCCCCTCCAAAATTTTACGCCTATTTATGATTATTTTCCTTTAAAATTCAGTGATTTTTAAGGTCTCAAAATGAACTAAAACACTTTTTTCTCCGAGACATTTTTCAAAATTTTTCTGAGGGAGACCCCCCAGATTTACTTAAGCTCACATTAAAAAATTTCGACAATTTGTGCAACACATTTAAGAGCTTCTTTCAAGCGATTAAAAGTTTAACGTATAAATAATGGTACTCGTTAGGGGTACATATTAACGTTAAAAACGTTGAGTCAATCCCCCCCCCGAAACAAAAGTCTGGTTAATTTCCCCACATAAAAGGGGTGGTTTAAAAAATAAAGGGGGCGCCAGTGAGCCATCTTTGCCCCGGGCGCCGTTTTACCACGGCACGGCCCTGTGTAGGCAGCAAATTTTGGTTCAGCCTATAGGCGGCGCATTTGGAAATCCGCCACTGCCCCTGCCCTAGGACATTACATTTGAATTTTCAAAACTATAGCAAAAGAGTGTATAATATTTTTAACTTTACATTGTAGCATTTGTTTCTTCATACCTGTTCGGGCCCATTTCACCCCATCCTCGGAACGGAAACCCCTCCACTCTCTCCCCCTCCAGGGGGAGTCTTGTTGTTTGTTTGTATGTAACTTCAGATCCTTTCTCCCGCTCGTCGAGAGCGGTTGCTTGTAACGCTGCTCTGCCTTCGGGGCAATAAACTTGTTATTATTTTTAAACTTACAGTCCGCTTTATTATTCTAACTAATTATTCTCCATCAAACCCATACCAGCCCATTCAGTGGTCCGTCGAGCCGGAGTTATGGAGAAGCAATCAACTCTAACTACGCTTAATAGGCAAAGAGGCCAATTGAAATCTAAGGCCGGACGCATACAGAAGGCCGTGGAGACCTTTGAACTTTCACTTTCCCGTGAAGATGATGAGATAATCCTCATGCAGCGACTGAATTCCGTCCACGAGATCCAGCAACAAATGCGGGAACTTCAGGATCGCTACTTTCAACTCCCTGAGGAGACAGATATCTCCGAGGCCCTAGCCACCGTCAACGAGATGGATGAAGAGCTGGACGACATGGAGGTGAGGATAAAAATCCTATTAAGCAAAACACAAAAAGTCCGAGATCAATCAAGGACTTCAAGTGCGAACATAACTTACAAATTGCCAGAGCTCCCTTTGCCTGTATTTTCGGGTAAAACCGAAGAATTTGAGAGTTTTAAAACTCAATTCGAGGAGATAATAGGCACTAGGTCAGAATTGACCGATTATCAAAAATTAAGCTATCTAAGAGCTTCCCTACGAGGAGATGCAAAAGTTATAGAGAGTCCTCAGGATAATTATAAGACCTTTTTTTTTTTTTTTTTTTTATTTCCAATGGCAGGTGATTGAACAGTTACGAATAACAGAGTTCATTGACCAACAGACACGCCGTAATTAGTACTTTCTTCACGTTACCCAGTGGGCACCTGTGAACCGAAGCCACGGAGGTGAAGTACTGTTGCCCACGCCACACACACAATCGCAGGCACAACCCCTTTTTACAGGGGGGCCACATTCATTCATCACACACAAGGACAGTTAGTTAAGAGGTACCAAAACAAACGAGCTGTAATTGACGCTCACATTAAAGCTCTAACTAACATGGATCCTCTGAATGGTTCCCCCTGCCAGCTAAGGCAACTAGTCGATGCTACTAATAAAAGCCTAAGGTCACTTAATGGCCTAGGATATGAAAGAAATGATTTAAGCGATACGCTAACTCTAACAATCCTAGAGTCTAAATTAGATAGGGAGTCAAGAAAAAGTTTTGAAATGTCCCTTAAGGATTCAGAAGTCCCTAAATTAGACGATTTTCTCTCATTTTTGGAGGATAGAGCTAGGATACTTGAAGGTCTAAAAAATAACCTGGGATCCCAGACTAAAAATCCCCCTTCGAGCCCCAATTTACGTAAAAGAGAAAAGGCCACCTTTCTAACTAAAACAAATCCCTGTCCCGCAGGATGCAAAGAAAGCCATCCCCTCTACCGCTGCAATAAATTTAAAGCGCTGTCCGTTCCCCAACGAAATAGTCTAAGCGGTACACAACGAAAAAGTGCGAAACACTGCACTTTTTGATGATGGTAAGCCACTTGGTACACTGATTCCATGGACCATAAGAATGAGTTTTCGATCAGGAATCCGCCGAAATTTCCCTTAGAATTTAAAATATTTAAATTTTTGTGAAATTTTTAAATTCGCGTTTTACACCTTAACTATCAAACTTTTCAACATGTAAGGTGACTTTTCTATGCAATTTGAGGTCGTAGATTACAAATATGAAGTCGAAAATTTCAAAAAGATGCTACTTGATATGTTTTTTTGAAAAAAACTAAATTTTAAAATTTAAAATCTTCAAAAACACAATGTTAAACATAAGTTGGTATCATGAAATTTTTACCAGTTATTAAACTATTTATAACTTTAAAAAATCCAAAATTTCAAAGCTTTACCTTTATTATTCACCGAGATATGAGACTTTAAATTTGGAAAATTTTCAAAATGGCGGCCATGTTTGATGCGACTACTCATCGAAAACTTCCCATAACTCGGTAAATTATTGTTCAAAATGAACAGTTAAGACCTTTTTTGAAAGAAAAGCAATACCACTACACTATTAAGACATTAAAAGAACAATTAAACCACTTTAAGTTGGTTTTAAATAAACTCTAAGACAGATTAATACTTTACTATGACAAGCATGTTAAAAGCTTTAAAAAAATTCTTTCTTGGTGAAAAATTTTTCTAAATTTTTTATTAAATGTTCACCCTGATATAAATAGGCGACATTAAACCATTTAAAGGAAAATTATGCCTTACAAGGGCCTGGGCGCAAACGCGAAAATACCTAATAAACGCGCGCTTCAAATAAACTTTTTCTGTCAAAGAATCACAAAATCGTGCTTTTTATTATGATGTTCTAACATTATTTTAACCAAATCATGCTTTCTATGATGATTTTCTAACAACATTTTTACCACTTCAAGTTTAAAAAACAAGCATCCCTTATCTTTTGTATCAGAAAAAAATGCTTAAAATACAATTTTTCCGGTTGGAAATTACCTTTAAAATGAGTATTTTCTAGCTTACTGCGTTAAAACATGAAATATCAATGAGATTCCCACAGCCGTATCGACCAACACAACGCGATCCGAAGGAAATCCGCGGCTAGCCGAATCCGCGAATTAAGAAAATCCTCGGTTTCAGTTTCGGACGTTATCGACCAACAACGGATTTTTCAAGTCCCGGATATTCCCTCGACGGGAGGTTGATGTGAGAGAACCTGGGAGGGAGATTATTTTCGCCCGTCTCTGATTGGGCGATAGTGAATCACATGTTGCAAACAATAAACAACGTGTTCGTATTTACAAATTCGTTTTTGTGAGCGCTGAGCGAGCGAGGTGTAAGCTGGCTTCTCAGGTACTATTAATCAATAATAAAGTGAAAGGTAAGGACCGCTGGTAGTTGTTGAAGACGGCTGTGATTTTGCTTATGAAACTTCAAAGCCTTTCAAGGATTCAAGGTAAGAATTTGGGTTCAATTCCGTTAACGTTCCCGCTAAATATCGGCATACTCATATCGACTAAATTTTCTGACTTTTACTGGTAAACTCTGTACAGTTATTGATCTAACTAAACATTTTAATCTATGAGTTTGAAATTACTAAGCAATTTTTTTCTACTTTGTGGTGTTCGAAGAAGCATGGCGATATTTAGCTAGAACATTAACGGAATTGAACAAGAATTGTCAATTTTCAACGCTTATAGGGGAGAGTAGGGATGAATGGGACTATTCAATTTTTTATACCCTAAATTGACCTAAGTACCTAACCAATTTAAGGAATTGTGTTCATTAACATCAGCTTCTTCCATTCTTCTATAAATGTTTTTCCATATCAAAAATAACTTTTATTGTTTTACTTCTATACAAGAATTTATCAAAAAATTACTTAACAAGAGCTAAAAACTTTACTGTGTGTTGAAAGAGTACAAATTAGTATAATTTACAATTGGAATGGAGAAAATCCATGGTTAATTTCCAAGCCCTAATATTAGTTTTTTTCTTTTAAATAAGTGGGTATGGGAATGAATAGGGCAGTTGAAACTTTCCCATCATTAACTTGATATATTCAACTAATTTAGGTAATTTCTGACAAGGTATTTAATATGGGGTGCAAACAATTGTTTAAACTTGTGTTTTACAGGGTTCCCACAAGCCTTGAAAATAACTTAAAATTTCATTTTCATGGGAAGTACTTGAATTAAATGCTTAAGTCCTAGAATTTTATTTGAAATATTTTAATCTGGAATACTTCATTCTGGTTCATTTTTTATTCAAATAGCTTCTTTTAAACAATTAGTACTTTTAAAATTGTTGATTTAAATTCCAACTCTCCCCTATTTATAAGTATCAATAATAAGTGATATTTTTTGGTTCATTTCTGTTAGAGTTCCCGCTAAATATCACCTACCTCTTTTGAACGCTTATTTTTCAAATATATATAATTCTTGTTAAATTTTTAATGATAAACTGAACAGTTATACATCTAATTAAACATTAATCCATGAATTTAAAATTATTTAGCAATATTTATACTTTTTGGTGTTCAAAAGAGGTATGCAATATTTAGCAGGAACTCTAACAGAATTGAACCTATTTTTTAACACTGTGTAATTTAATGTGGGTAAAATTTTGTGGCATGCAAATATTGCCATGGTTGAAAACTTACCCTAAAGCTGAAAAATATTAAATAAAATCAATAAAAAAGTGATCTTTCTTCTCATGTGATAGTATTGGAAAATTTATGCCCGGGCGAAATCCTATTTGTAAAAGCTTTGGAACAATGTGGTAATATTTTAAGACAATTCCTACCTCACGCTGGGGCACTATCATTGCTTTTTAATTGTTAAGGTGATTTAACATTGAGGGGAAACCCATTCATACATCTATTTGTTCCAATGTCTACCAAATAACTCAAAATTTGTGTATATAATTAACAGCTGATGAAACCTTTTGTTGTTTAAGTCAGAACCTCTTGCTGAGAATGATTCTCAAATTGAAGGAGCGAGAATGTAGGATGATGGAGTTTTTGCTGCTTCTCAAATAATACTAAATTTCTTAAATCATTTAACGTCTTGGGAGCGAGTAACCTCTATTTTAAGATTGAGGTCTAATTGAGTTTGGTTGCTCAGAAATGTGAAAAATACAACTTTACAGACTCTTTTGCAAACTTTGCACTAACACAGTATATACCCTGAAAATAATAGGCCCCCAAAAGTCTTTAAAAGCAGGACATATTTCTGGAATTTCAGTTTGAAAGTAATAAACATTTTCCTTAATTTTAGATTTTTTTAACACAGCACTATATTTTTGGTGTTTGCACCTGGCTAACATAAAAAAGTCCTGTGAAGCAAATCCTGTCCTTTAGTTTCTAGTTGACAAATGTTTCTCTACAATTCATAAGTTGAATGTCAAAGGTAACGTTCCAGCTGGCCGTGTTCTAGTAGATTGCCTGCTGGGATGTAACCCTGTTTTAAGTTTAGATTTTTTCTCACTTGATCTAGGTAGTGCCCCCTTACATTAAATAACTTTTTCTTTTAGATCTCTGAAGCCTCACATTCCGAACCCCTCTTCAATTCCAATAAGAAGCGAATCCCATAGGGTGGCGTTAACAAATGGCTATTTGAGCCTTGTATTTTCTTCTGTGGCATGTCAATTTTTGTTTTAAAATAAATACTTATAGTAAAAATTAAGTAGATGTAATTTGCAGTAATAATTACTTTTCAAGAGAAAATTATTCAAAATTTTAATTTATTTTAAAATGGATCTATACTTTGCAATTTGTTATCCGGCTCACCGTCAATTTTTTTTCTAGTGTTATTCTTGTAAAAAATTTTTTCTTCTGTTATTTTTTTCTTTGAATATTATAAACTTTTCAAGTAAAATTCTTTTTCCTACACCTGAACGGGACACATAAGTCCACAGTTGTTCTGTTTCTTTGTAAAAATTATTGTGGTTAATAAATATATGTTATTAAACTGTTCTTTGAGTGCCTAACTAAAATAAATAATTAAAAAGCAGATATTGATAATAAATTTGACTATAAAACTTTAAATGGAAAAATTATTTAAATCAAAAGGTACTTAAACATTTCGAGACAGGTTGCACAATTTTAGAAAGAATTTTAGGATCAAAGAGAATAAAGGTTAGAAATGAGGTAGCTCCCAAGACTGCATCAATTTAAATATGTAAGTTACAAGGGTAAAAGTTTATCCCAACAATCTTGTAATCTTTTACAGAATGGTAAATTTGATGTATAAAAAGTATTTTCTAAAAATCACATATATTTGTAATTTTTCTTTCAAAATTGTGTAAGTAATCCCTATAATAAAATTAAAAATATAAAAGTTGGATAAACCAGTACTTTTAAAACTAATGGTGTTAGAATACTATAAAAGTTAGATTTACAGAACTCAAAATGATGAAATAAACCAAAACTAAGCAAAATAAATTAATATACTAGAGAAACTAAATAAGAAAAATTACTTTAGGTTATGGAGAAATTTTTTAGTTTTACATTTTTCTTTCTCCTTCCTGGAATACTACCCATAATAGTTCATTTAATTTTTACAAATCAGGATGTTAGCATTATCTAAATAAAATCATGCAACAAGCAAATTCATATGGAAATTAATAACTTTATTAAAGCAATCAGCATGCTAGAACTGGAAAGTTCACTCAACGAATTGAAACGAGACTGGATATTTTGTCATAGAATATTATTTGGACAATAGACTTCAGAAAATTATACAAATTTGACAAAGTTAAAAATTACAAAGTAATGGAAAAAATTAAAACTTTTGCAAGTATGAAATAAAAACTTAACTAAGATCTTAAACAATAATTTTCTTTAGGGAAATATTCAGTGTTTCTTTTGGCAAGCCAGGTGTGATTCAAGTAGTTGTCGGTGAAAAATATTCCTCAATGCCATCATCTACAGTCATTGCAAGGTTATGAAGAAGCACTCTTTCAAAAGACTGGGCTTTTTTGAGCTGGTATCAAAAAGGAATGCAGAGACAGCCTAACTGACGTTTCCACACTGTTGTGCAACTAAACATTTATGCCTGCAAAATATTATCATAAAAAATAATAATAAATTGCAAGATAAAACAATACAACCAGCAGTTTCAAATTATAACAATTTATAATCTAAATCTTTATGTTCTTTCAAAAATTAAGTCTAAAAATTTTTGCAAGGTAATTTACATATTTTTGGTGAAATGATAAAATTGCAAATTTATCCTTGGAATTAACTAATTTTAGAATTAACGACATATTCAGCATGCCCCACATCCTATATATTAATAAGGTTTTGCAAAAAACTAAGCAAACTAGAGTTCCAAAAAGATGCCTGAAAATCACTACCATCCCTTATTTGTACTAATTATAGGTTGAATATCCTAGCGCATTTTATTAATTTTTGGGAAATATAAAAAGCACAAGGACCAAGACATAGAAGAAAAATCCATTTGGGTGATTAATTCATTAAATAATTATGTAAAATTAAAAGAACACACAAGCTAATGTTTGTGTAAACATAATAAAAGTTTAATGGAAACAGCCAATACTGTTTTTGTTCAACTTAGCTTTTAATCTCCTCATTTAAAATGCTTAAATATGACAAGGCTTCCACACAAATTTGTATATAAAATTCAGATTAATTTTGAAGATTTTTCAGTCAAAAAACCAGTAATAAGCAGCATTTTTTGGATATTTCTTGCTTTTGCAAGGATAAATATTACATTTTTTTCTTTCCGAAGCCAACAATGAGATGTTGGTTTTAAAATTTATCATCGTTTTGATTTTCCTGGTTTCAGGCAAAGTTAAGCAATTTTCCCCGATTTTTTTGGTCAAGTTAAAATTTCCCGACTTTTCCAAGGTATTTTCTGAGACCCCTGGGAACCCTGCTATGAGCTAAAATGTGTTAACTTCCAAAACAAGAAATTCATATATACCTGATTTGAGTAGCTCCAACTGGATTAAGAAAGGGTGTCACCATGAGAGATATCTACCTAATTTGAGGTTTAGATAAACCACAATTCGTTTAAAATTACAGCTCACCTGAAATGCACAAATTATACTTCAGTGCACAGGTAAATAAAAAAATAGAACACTCCCATACAACTTAACAATACGCTTATTATACTGTATTCAAACCATAAAAAATATAGTTACATACAATGGAAATTATGTTGATTTAGTTTTCTTTTACAAATAGTAAAATATAATGCTATCTTCTTAATTAATTGTACTTCAGTACTTGTTTATTATTATGACTACATAGTGGAGCCTCCTTTAATAGCATTGTTTTGTACACCAAGAATGAGTGATTGAAGTAATAGGTCGCTTGCCCTTGTTCATTGCAGTAAGGTATTGGCAAGAAAAAAATTCTCTAAGAACCACTGTTGATGTTTACCTTTTCATGAATAAGAATCATTAGATTATAACGTTTCCTGTCATTGATGTCACATGTTGACACGCCACACTTTCTAGACACCTAATTGACAAGTCAAAGATGAATCCTCGCTTGCCGCTAATTAGGTAGCTAGAAAGTGGAACATCTTCTTACACCGACCAGTGATATCACTAACAGGAAATATATGTTACGTATACTAGTATATGTAATGTAGAATTAGCCGAGCACAAATATCTCCAAACTGATTTACATTGGCATTTAACAAAAATCAAATTGTAAAAATGTAACAAAAATTAATAGAAATATGCTCATGAAACAGCTTTAGAAAGTCCTCCAGTCCCCATGTGTAACCACAGGAACTTAATTAAGTGTTGTCAGCATAGAAATATATTAGATCTCTAACAATAATTTATACTAAATATTATATTTTAGGATCTAACAATACTATAGTATTATATTTTAGGATCTAAAAATATTAATATTAATAAACAATTATATCAATGGTTGTCAGTCATCATATGAGTTATGGGTAAACATAGCAGATGGAAGAAGACTTCATCAAAAAGCAGTACCTTACTCATTTATTTAATATTTTTTTTATATTCCATTACTTTCGGTATGTTACATACTAAAAACTTTACTTTTACAAGAAATGTTCATCTCCCCTAGGAACTTTCATTGTTGTTTGACAGAACAAACAAAATGTTAAATAATACTACTCACTATCAACAATAACTAATAAAACTAGGGCTAGATCATGTTAAGTTATCTAATGGATGTGATATTTTCATAAAAAGTAGAACAGAATATAGGGCGCAGCTTTGATTAAGAGTCAACCAGCTGCCATGTTTACCCACTGCTCAAATTAGATTTATACGGTTGTGTGCCATCATTTGAGTTGTGGGTAAACATGGTGGCTTATCGATTCTTATCGAAGCTGTGCCGAATTTGGATATTGTTATTGTGATTATTTTTAAAACTCACCTCCTGTCTTTTGAACTCCGAAGAAGGTAAATATATTTTTCACTTGGGCGAATTTTCATTTCATATACATTCACTTTCAACAGCGAAGGATGTGAGGATCGGAACAAGGGCCCATGTAACAAAAACAAATTGTTAATTTGTAACGATTGTAATAATGCAACATAAATTTATAGAAAACTCCTCATGAATGGAATAGCTTAAGAAAGAATCCTCCAGTCACCGTGTGTAACCACAGCTCCCACAGCAACTTAAATAAGAGTTGTCAGCATAAAGATAGACTTACCATGTATCCGGGGTTTTTAGAGCTGTCCACAGAAATTTGCTGAGACCAAAAATTACGGGGTTTCAACTACTTAAGATAGGCTAGACATTTTTATGAAAAATCCTGACCAAGCTCTTTAAAATTGCGTTGTTTTACATTTTCTAACATGTGTATTAACTTGGAAAAATTTTCTTGCAGTGAATTTTATGATAAAATTAAGTTATTCAAACAAATTTTGAAAAAATATTGTCAAATGAAGGAACAGTTCAATATTTATTAGTTCAAATTTTTTTTCGTTCTTAATCTCTGATGATTTGATATGGTACTTATTATGAAATTTCAAAAATATGTCCTGGGTTGAACCCAAGAAAATAAATATGGGAAGCTTACATAGATTTAATAGTACTATTAGACCTCTAATTATATTTTAGGATCTAACAATAATTAGATCGATGGTTGTCAGTCATTTTAGCGGTGGGTAAACATAGCAGCTGGAGGACAAAGCTGTAGTACCCCGATCATTTATTTATTATATATCATTACCTTATCTTTGGTACTTATCCTTATCTCCCCTAAGAACTTTCATTGCTTGATAAAACAAAACAAAAGTCAAATCATACTATATACTACACTAAAGCTAGATCAAGGAAAGTTGTATTATCTCATAAAAAGTATAAAAAGAGAGCATAAATCTATGCCTACTGAATATAAGTTAATGATTCACCACCAAATTTCTATATTATTATTGTAACAAACTTTAAAACTCACCTCCTGCATTCCGACCGACGACCGAGCCAGCCGAGCGCCGAAGTAATGGCGGCGCTCAAATCCAAATAAACAATCCCACAATGCACCGAATCCGCGGTTTAAGCGGCGAAAGTTGAGGGATTGCATTTTCTGCTCTCGACTAGAGATTTCCTTCCGATTCTGGACTGGTCGATAACGTTTTTGGGAAAAACCGAGGATTCCCTCTCGCTGCGACTTAAGCCGAAGGAAACTCGTGTTGGTCGATACGGCTGATAATGTATTAAAATATGTTATATATTTAAACTTACCGAACACTTTTTAACAATTAGTAATCTTTGTGTATTTGCTGTTTTTATGAATTATTTTTAAAAATTAGAAAGCATAGAAGTTATGCGGAAATAGATTATGCAAGGTGTTCCTGCAAATCTTCAGGAATACCATGTACATTAATGTGCCTGAATTGTAGAGGTGAATGCCAAAATTAGAGGAAGACCTATAACTTAACCTTTTACGTTAAATTCAAAAATTAAATCCATACTTTTGAATTTGTGCCAAAAGAATAAATAAAATAATTTGAAATCCTTAAAAGGCTATTTAATACCTTTAACTCTTTATATAATTAATGAAATTATTATCTTAGTGTTGTAATTACCTACTGAACGGAGTATAGGCAAAGTACATGCTTTATTTTTTTAATTCTAGCTAATATACCAATTCTCAAGAGAGGCATACGTTTCTTAAAAGAAAAAATCTTGATCTATCATGGTACACATTTAATATGTTTTTTACAGGAAAAATATATTGTCTCTCTGACTCTCATTTAAGAAAAAAGCCTTACTTATTAACTTATCAAATACAAATATTTGTACGATGATTATTAATGAAAGATTTGGATGCATTTGACTTTCCCGATATTCTTAATTTCTAATAAATATGTAAAGATATTGAAAATAATAGTAAAGTTGTAGGTAAGTAAACAAGCACTTGAAAATACTAGAAGTTTCTACTAAGTTGAAAATACTATTATTCATTATAAGGCTGGTATGATTTAAGTAAAGCCCTGGATACTCTACCTAAGATAGAGTATCCAGGGCTTTAAATTTAAGTAGTCTTGTAGCAAACTAGCAGGACGCATACAGTCTCAATTAATTTTGTATACCTATTAAAAAATAATTGCTTAAAGTTTAAATGGTGTTATGCATTACCATATAGGAAATGATTAGATGTATTACCCTTACTCGATTTTCAAATACACAACGATTACTAATTGTAAAAAGTGTTCGGTAAGTTTAAATGTATATAACATATTTTAATACATTATGAATCTCAATGATATTTCATGTTTCAACTCAGTGAGTAAAGGTTTGTCTAGAAAATACTGATTTGAAAGGTAATTTCTAACCTGAAAAATTGTATTTTAAGCATTTTTTTCTTATACAAAAGGTAAGGGATGCTTGTTTTTTAAACTTGAAGTGGCTAAAATGTTGTTAGAAAATCATAATAGAAAGCACGATTTTGTGATTCTTTGACAGAAAAAGTTTATTTGAAGCGCGCGTTTATTAGGTATTTTCGCGTTTGCGCCCAGGCCCTTGTAAGGCATAATTTTCCTTTAAATGGTTTAATGTCGCCTATTTATATCAGGGTGAACATTTAATAAAAAATTTAGAAAAATTTTTCACCAAGAAAGAATTTTTTTAAAGCTTTTAACATGCTTGTCATAGTAAAGTATTAATCTGTCTTAGAGTTTATTTAAAACCAACTTAAAGTGGTTTAATTGTTCTTTTAATGTCTTAATAGTGTAGTGGTATTGCTTTTCTTTCAAAAAAGGTCTTAACTGTTCATTTTGAACAATAATTTACCGAGTTATGGGAAGTTTTCGATGAGTAGTCGCATCAAACATGGCCGCCATTTTGAAAATTTTCCAAATTTAAAGTCTCATATCTCGGTGAATAATAAAGGTAAAGCTTTGAAATTTTGGATTTTTTAAAGTTATAAATAGTTTAATAACTGGTAAAAATTTCATGATACCAACTTATGTTTAACATTGTGTTTTTGAAGATTTTAAATTTTAAAATTTAGTTTTTTTCAAAAAAACATATCAAGTAGCATCTTTTTGAAATTTTCGACTTCATATTTGTAATCTACGACCTCAAATTGCATAGAAAAGTCACCTTACATGTTGAAAAGTTTGATAGTTAAGGTGTAAAACGCGAATTTAAAAATTTCACAAAAATTTAAATATTTTAAATTCTAAGGGAAATTTCGGCGGACTCCTGATCGAAAACTCATTCTTATGGTCCATGGAATCAGTGTACCAAGTGGCTTACCATCATCAAAAAGTGCAGTGTTTCAACTTGTACCGCTTAGACTAAAAAAAATGCCTGAACCCTCACCCCACTGCAAAGTGCAACGGCCGCGGATCATGTTTCGTTTGTGGGGACGCATCTCACAACACCCTTCTTCACCCGGAAACGAGTCGAGGGGGGAAAATGGAATCTGCCGGGGATTCGGCTGCAGCGTTGCTTACTTCGGGGAAAAACTACACCCTCATAAACACTGCTGTTGTTTACATCAGAGACTCGGGGGGAGAGAGAAGACCCTTTCGCGCAATTCTAGATAGCGGTAGTCAGGTGTCCCTGTGCACTATAGATGCTGCAAGGGTTTTGGGTTTAAAAGGAGACACAGTTACTAATATAGTATCCGGAATTAACTCTGAATCAGTAGTGTCGAAAAGGGCAATAAATGCCCAAGTTTCGGATAGGCATGAGCATTTTAACTATGAGTTTGCTCTATTAACTGTACCAAAAATCACTAACTTCATGCCATCAAGGTACCTGGATATCACAAAATTAATAATACCCCCTGATATCCAACTAGCTGACCCTAACTTTGCTACCCCTGGGAAGGTTGATATATTGTTGGGAGCTGAGCTCTTCTTCGAATTCTTAAAGCCCCATAAAATTCGGATCCCAGGAAGTAAACTAATATTGCAGGAGAGCGTGTTTGGCTATTTGGTCTCTGGCTTCGCGGAGCTAGCTGAACACAACTTAGAGGGCACTAGTCATTGTTTCTTATCTACTAACTTAGATAGGCTAAATAGAACCTTGACTAAGTTCTGGGAAATTGAGGATATAAATATAAGGGAAGTGGTTGAGAGCCCCGAGCTTTCTTATTGCAACCAGCATTTTATTGAAACCCACACCAGGAATTCTGAGGGGAGATACATAGTCAAAATGCCCTTTAAACCTGATGTTGATCAAAATTCGTTAGGTGAGTCGAAATGGATAGCCACCAAAAGATTGAACCATATGTGGAACCGATTAGAAAAAGACCCTAAAATGAGATCCTTGTACACAGATTTCCTTACGAACTACGAAAGTCTAGGACATATGGAAAAAATTTCTAACTGGGAGGAAAATAATGAACCGGGATATTTTTTACCCCATCACGGTGTCCTAAGACCGGGTAATAGTACAACTAAACTTAGGGTAGTGTTCAATGCGAGGGGTTCTAGTGGGAAATCCCTTAATGATTTGCTGTGTAAGGGAGGAATCATTCAGGACGATCTCTTTTCAATAATATTGAGGTTTAGGAAGCATGCTTACGCCTTCACGGCGGATATAGAGAAAATGTTCAGGCAGATAGAAGTGCATCCCTCCGAAAGAAACTTCTTGAAAATTCTATGGAAGACCACCAAGAATGACCCCTTACAAATCTATAGATTAAAGACAGTCACATATGGCACCGCTTGTGCTCCTTACCTCGCCACTCGGACTCTAAAACAACTTGCTTTTGATGAAGCCAAGAACTTTCCGCTCGCTTCGAAGGTGCTTTGCGACGACTTCTACATGGACGACTGTTTGTCCGGAGCGGAAAACTTAGAGGAATTCACGACACTTGGCCGGCAACTGACCGAACTTCTCTCAAAAGGAGGAATGAACTTACATAAGTGGTGTTCTAATGTCAATCCAGGGAAAGAGCATATTTTTCCTTTCGATCTCAATCACGAAGGAACTGTCAAAACCTTGGGCATGCTCTGGAACTGTTCAAATGACACCTTTACTTATAATGTGACTCGCCATGATTCTACCATCTATCTCACTAAGAGAGACATTCTGTCGCAAATTGCTTCAATCTTTGACCCCTTGGGACTACTCGGCCCCATTATCACCCGGGCCAAAATATTTATGCAGAATCTATGGCAACTAAAGATCGATTGGATGGAACAACTTCCGCTGGACGTAGCCAAGGAGTGGTTGGCCTTTACAGCTAATCTGTGCTTCATTGGAGAAATAAAAATTCCCCGATACGTGCTGCGGTCGAATCCCACCTTCATTGTCTTACACGGTTTTGCTGATGCCTCCTCCAAGGCCTATGGGGCTGCCATCTATCTAACGGTGTTCACTGACTCAACCACCGCCCAAAGTGAGCTCCTCTGCAGCAAGTCAAGAGTTGCTCCTCTAAAATCGCTGACCATCCCACGACTGGAACTTTCCGCGTGCCTTCTTCTGTCCCAGCTGACTGACAAGGTCATGACGGCTCTAAAGCTGAAAATTGACCGAGTTCAGTTATGGAGTGACTCCACCATTGCCCTCGCCTGGATCCGGACTTCCCCTCACCGGTTGAAGACCTTTGTGAGCAACCGCGTTGCTCAAATACAAAGACTGACGGATGGACATTCTTGGGGTCATGTTGCTTCTGAGAGCAACCCTGCAGACCTTGGGCATGTTCGTAAAACCACACCAGTTCGAACTCAGTTCTCGGTTTTGCAAACCGAGCGTTCGTTAAATCATTCCGGTTTTTCAATACGAAAAACTAGCTGTCCGTAAATTCACTTTAACCGAAAAAAGTGCGCACTGGTGCGCACCGAATCGAACTCAAAAATTTCTCGGTTCGATTTGGGTTTTCGAGTGTTTGTTGTGGTTTGGGATGCACGTGTGTAAATGTTTTGAAACGATGGATGGAAATCCTACATTTCAATGAGGAATCTGCAATATAATTGGCACTTGCAATGAGATTAGTAACCCATATTTGACCTTCATCATCTGTACCTGAAAAAAAAACATCGTTTTCGTTTTTTTAACAATCGTGCTCTTTCATTTTTTCGATAAATTAGTAGTAAAATATTGAATGTAGCAAATTTGAAATTAAGCTTCAAATAAGTATTCTGTGTTTGTCCTGCTCATTTTTTCGAAGGGGCTGTAAGTTTCACCCCTTGCAATTAACTTTATATTGCCTTGAACGTTCATAATTTTGTGCAGTTTATTTATGTGCACTTCACGTTTTGATTGCGATGTTCATACTTTAATAAGTGTATCTTTTAATTCTATTTATAGTTAGGGGAGGGATGGGACATTTTTTACAAGAATAATTTTTAAAAAAATTAGTTTTCCTTGTACAAATTTGAAACTTTCAAAATAACATCTTGAAACATTAACATATTTAAAAAATATAACCAACCAATGTGATAGCAAACAAAACTTAAGATTTATAAATGAATTAAAGTAACTCTAAAAATGTCCCGTCCCAATCTGGCAATGGGGTGGGATGGGATATTTTTTCAAAATTAAAATTTATGATTAATTTTCAAATATATGGTTAAAAATCACAAAGACAGAAGTATTTTACACATTCTAAATATTTATTGCAAAAAACAAGTTATTTTATCCTTATATTTACTTCAAAAAATCTAACCCAAGTCATAGTGACCCATCCCACCCTAATAGCAACAGTTTTAAAAAATAGGTTCTTACAAAAAAACTGTGGCTATTAGGCTTAACTGAACTATTTATTCATAAAGAACAGATTATTCCAATTAGAAAACAATATAAGAAAGCAACCAAGATTGAGATAGAAAATTCACTTTGAAAAGCGTAATACTTAGTTACTTTTACTATATAATATGCTTTTAATAGTGAATATATATTTTGCTTTTAATAGTGAAACCATCTTTTTCACTCAGAAACTTGCAACTAAAATAGTAAACAGCACCAAATATGAAGCTATAGTGGCTTTACCTAGTGGAACACTCAAAAACTAATTTTGTTTTTATTTTAATTATAAGATTTATTGAAGGTGTCCCCTCCCACCCGGTATCCCATCCTGCCCCTATCTCCCCTATATATGCGGCTGTATCATTAAAAAAATTTTTAATTCTAATTTATAAAAACTTCTTGCATACTTTTTCGTAGCGAGCTGTCTACCTACATGATCAATTCTTACCTTCTTGGGTGTGATTACTAGCGAGAGTGGCTTAAGGAATTCATGATTCAGTTCCAAAAAATCCACAAAGAAAGAATAGGCATTAACTGAGTACTAATTAGTGTGCTTAAAGAAATGAATAATAAATATTTTATTTGCCATATTACTGTGTTACTTTCTCAATTTGCAGGTAAATTTAAAATCTGTTACATCATCGCCTAATGGAGAAAGGTACTTAAGTCAGTTTTGGAGAATCTTTTAATAGCAGCAGAATGAGTGTATTTCTAAAATATTTTCAAACTGAAAAGAAGCTTGTAAAAATTGTATGGGCAGATAAAAGTGATCAGATAGGCATGACCTTGTTTTAAGTAGTTCAACCTGAAGTGAATTAGACCCTTTTGCCTGTATGCCAATGCTTGCACATCTGGAAATTTTTAAAAAGGGACCACTTTTGGAAAAAAATCTCGATGGTAATGGTTTTATTTCACTAGCTAAGTAGTTTAAGTGAAGAAAGATAATAAATAGGTAGGGTTTTCAATTGAATGTTTACACTACAAATTTTTATGGATATTTAATAGCTGTTTTTTAATTCTTTATTGGAAACTTTTGTAATGGTTGTATTTCGTTAAACATTGTTACACATTTTTATGTTACTGTATAAATTATTTCTATTTCAAAAAAATATTAATAGTTTTCAGTAAACAGAAATTTAAATAAAATTTGGGACACTTTGTAGAAGTGTAGCCATGTAGATTTTCAACTTGAGAAATAGGGACATTGAGAATTTGAATATATTGAAAATAAATTTATTATAAATTTTTTATCAGAAGTAGAAACTTAACTATTTAAAAATATTGTAAGGATGAACTTTAAACTATCTTTTTAATCACTTTCTCACAGTCTAGCTAGCAGATTTTTTTTAATTGCAGAAAAACCTTTGTATCATATAAAAATTATATGGACCTAAAATATAAAGTTAAAGTTGTACTTGGTGTGAAGTAGTAACAGGGTTATATTGTGGCTAAATGGGATTCAGTTCTCTAAACTCTCAGCAGATGGCAGCACAAATGAAAGAAACCAAAAGGAGTTTGGCCCGTTCGTTTAATCCCACTTAAACTCAAGAAACTGAGATCATGTGACCAGAATATTTTTCGGTTCGAACTTAAACTGGTGAGGTTTTACGAACAAGCCCCTTGTGTCCCGAGGACTGGATACTAGTTCCTTCCTCTCCAATACCTTGTGGTGGAAGGGACCTGAACTGATTAAGTACTATCCAGAGACTGTTCCCACGGATCCTGTGGCTGACATCCAGAATATCGAGGACTTTTATTTAGAGGTAAAACCTTCCAATAATACTGTTCTGGTAACTGAGAACCATGAATTCATTGATACGTTAATTGATATCTCTAATAATTTTACAAAATTAACACGAGTAGTTGCATTTATATACAGATTTATTCATAATTGTTCTAACAGTGCCCTGAAATGTAATGAAATTGTAACGGGTCCTCTTTCCACTGAGGAAGTTCGAGCTGCTCGTGATGGGCTAGTTCGGCTTTTTCAAGGTAAATATTTTGCTTCGGAGATTACGGCCTTAAAGAAAGGGTCTAGTGTTGCTACATCCAGTAAATTAAAATTTCTTAACCCTTTTCTGGATGATGCAGGTCTGCTAAGGGTTGGAGGTCGGCTGTCCAACTCCGAGTTGGCATATGATCAACGACATCCTATTATCCTACCAGACTGCAGACTAAGTACTCTGATCTTTAAAAGCTTCCACGAAAAGAATCTCCATGTAGGCCCTCAGTCTCTGTTGCATTTTGTTAGATTAAATTATTGGCCACTTAATGGCAGGAATATATCTAGAAAAACAGTTCACAACTGTGTTAAATGCTTTAAGGTTAAACCAATAACTATAAATCAGTTAATGGGGGACTTACCTCCCGAAAGAGTTAGAACCCATGCCCCGTTCACTAATACGGGAGTTGACTTTTGTGGGCCCTTTATGATAAAATATAAGCATCAAAGAAAGGGTACCTATCAAAAAGTGTACATTGCAATATTTGTATGCATGTCTACTAAAGCTGTACACTTAGAAGTAGTTACTGATTTATCTACTAGTTCATTTATTGCTTCTTTGAGGAGGTTCTTTGCCAGGAGAGGAAAGAGTTCTGTTATGTTCTCCGATAATGGAACTAATTTTGTTGGAGCTAGTAGGGAACTAAAAAGGCTTCTAAAACTCTCAAAATCTGACCCTGAATTTGCAAATTTCCTAATTTCAGAGGAAGTCACCTGGAAGTTTTTACCCCCCTGTTCTCCATCCTTTGGAGGGTTATGGGAAAGAGGAGTTCAATCATTTAAATATCATCTGAAAAGAGTGATAGGTTCTGCTAGGCTGACCCTGGAGGAATTTCAAACTGTCTCTATTCAGATAGAAGGAGTACTAAACTCCCGTCCCCTTACCCCCCTCTCCTCTGACTTTGATGATTTGGAGGTACTCACGCCAGGGCATTTTTTGATAGGCCGACCAATTAATTCTCTCCCTGAGCCCTGTCTAATTGAGGTTAGGGAAAATTTACTGGACAGCTGGCAAAAACTCCAAAAAATGGTCCAACAAATCTGGAAACAGTGGAGCAACAGCTATTTAAGCCATTTACAGCAGCGAAATAAATGGTATTGGAGAAAAAACAATGTAACCGTTGGAACGATGGTTATACTTAAAGAACCCAATCTTCCCCCTTTAAATTGGGTCATTGGGAGGATAACTGAAGTGTTCCCTGGAAAAGATGGGTTAGTACGGGTTGTAAAGATAAAAACAGCAAAGGGAGAGTATCAAAGATCCATTGCTAATGTTTGCATTTTACCTTTGTCAGATATATAACTAAATGTGTTTGTACTATTGTTCGTACTAGGTTGATTTATGTACTTCAGTGTTTAGTTACTCATATTTTTCTTGAATATTGCAAACTTCAGTATTTTTGTGCAATCCCACTGTGCCATTAAGTATTTTTTATTTTTACCACATTTGAAGATATTTTACATTGTATTCCTTATTGTTTGTGTGCTTTGTTTGTATTGTGCTTAAAATGCATTATAGTGTTATTAGTGTATTGAAATTTTCTAATATTTCAACGGGGGCCGGGATGTTCGGGCCCATTTCACCCCATCCTCGGAACGGAAACCCCTCCACTCTCTCCCCCTCCAGGGGGAGTCTTGTTGTTTGTATGTAACTTCAGATCCTTTCTCCCGCTCGTCGAGAGCGGTTGCTTGTAACGCTGCTCTGCCTTCGGGGCAATAAACTTGTTATTATTTTTAAATTTACAGTCCGCTTTATTATTCTAACTAATTATTCTCCATCAAACCCATACCAGCCCATTCAATACCTTCAAAAATAAATGATGAAACACATATTAGGCACTTTTCTATTTTCTCTTTAGTTTTTTCAGTATGCACTTGCTTTAGTATTTCATTATTCAGGTTATAATTTATAGAACATTTTTAGCAGGATAAAGCTTAACAAAAACAAATAGTAATATTCTTTCAAATATTCATTTAGCTCTAGAATAACAATGATTGTAAATTAATTCACCCAGAATAAATTTTACATTTGTTTGATGTATCCTGTGTAAAAGTGTTTCATTGTGCCTCGAGGTTTCTAGTTAAAAACTAACTTTAAGCATCAATTTTAAGTAAGCATTATACTATAAAATGTTTCATTGGGAGGTACAAAAACAACAGTGCAACTTCAGAAAGTCCTCTAGTCACCTTGTTTACCCACAGCTCAAATTATATTTGGCATGACAACCATAGAGATCTAATTATTAATAGATCCTAAAATAATAATTGGTGGACAATTCCAGATTTTGGTAAATAATTTATTGAGATCTAATAGTACTATTAGATCTCTATGCCGACAATACTTAAAATCCTGTTGCTGTGGTTAATACATGGCGACTGGAGGGACTCTATCTAAAGCTGTTCCAAAACAACTATTAGATAAAATGTATAAAAAATTATCATTAAACAATAGTTCAATTCCATTAACTGTCCCGTTAAATATTGCCAAAAATTGCAAAATTATAGATATATGCAGTTATATCAATGAAAACGAAAAAGTTTGGCTTTATTTAAAAGGGAACAATCAACAGAATTGAACCAAATCAATATCCCAGTAATAAGAAGAAACCCAATTGAAATTGACTGAACCCAATCGAAAAAAAAATTTATAATTACTTTTTGTAATGAAAGTTAAATAGCTTGAAATTAATTCTAATAATCTTTAGAAATGAAAGAGAGACGTAAAAAGTACAATCAAATCACATAAGTAACTGGATAATTGTATGGTTTTAACTACAACAAATATAATGTATAGTTAAATCCTGTTACAACGAAAAATCCTGTTATTATGAAAGTCCCCAACTGTTTTTATTTGAATTATTGAAATACCCATACAACAAAATTTCTGTAACAATAATGAAGAAATTTTACTGTCCTGTGAAGATCGTTATAATGGGATTTTATTGTACAGTAACAGACCTTTTATCCGGAAACCCGAAATCCGGCTCGCATTCAGAATTTTTAAAAAAGAACTTTTAGTGAGAAAATGCAGCTACAATGTGAAATGATTGCACTGTGCCTTCTATGACATCGTCTTGATGTTAACGCAATTTTTATTTCTGTTCATATGATCGGAAATTTAGATTTACGAGAACGGAAAATTATAGTAGTGAGGGGGAAGCGGATATTTTGGTTTTTCTAAACCAGCAGCGTTTTTTCCAGAACTGATCCGAAATCTGAGATGATGTTGGCCCCAAACTTGCTGGATAAAAGGTGCGTTACTGTACAGTTGAACCCCGATTATCCGCGAGCGGATGATCCGCGAGTGCCCCGAAAAAATTTTTTTAACGATGAGAGCAAATTTTAGATGAGATTAGAGACATTTTAGATGTAGATGTTTGCTGTACTGTACATATTTTAAAAGTTTTACACATCATGTTTTTTTACAATAAACATAGTTTTTATGCTGAAATATTTTTTTCGTGTTTTCACCTCATTTTTAGTCTTTTTTCGGGTTATCCGCGATTTTTGCTATCTGCGGTACCCTTGCCACCCAATTGCGCGGATAATCGGGGCTCTACTGTATTGGAATTTAACTTTTCTGTAGCAAACTTGAAAATTTTATTTGGCAATTTTTCCTGCTCGTCTTCCCCTTTTCTTTGGGTTTGTCACATCATCAGCCGTCTTGTTCTGGTGATTGTGATAAATGATTTTATGCAGTACCTCATTTGCAAGTTTAGGATCATCTCCTTCTAAATTCTTCCAGTTTTCAGATTCGATAGCTCCAAGGCCTTGTGAGACAAAAAAATCCATGACTTCCTTTTTGAGAAGAGGATCACTGTGGCGGTCAGAGATCTGCAAGACTCTTGGGGCATTGTTCAAATCCAAATCTCGTGCAAGTCGTTTCGCACAAATTTGGCTCAGTCCTGATAGCGCATACTTATCAGCTGCTTCATAGAGATCAATGAGTAACTCGTGACTTAGATTTGTTGGTGGTTCCTCGTCTGTATACACATAAAGGAGCATTCTCTCAGCCGTACCCACATCAATGTCAGTCAATTCAAGGCTTCCCTTGGTGGTCTCTTGCATGTTGCTTGCAAACATTGCTTTGAAGACAGCCGAACGGGCTTCCAGGATTAGTTTATGCACAGAAAAGCTGTGTCCTGCCACACGCAGTTCAAAGTCAGATGGAGGACCGTTGCCTTTGAAAAGGGAGAGCATGTCCAATGGAAGAGCTGTTGACGGCGGAATGGAAGGTAGTGTTTCTGAAACTGCAGGTATAGAGGGCATTTCAGTTGCATTAATTGCTTCATTAGTCTGTAGGCCATATACACTGCACACCTCACTATGGCAGTACAAATTATCTTCATAGCCATAGCCATCATTAAAAGAAAGGTTCACATTTCCTTGTAACAAAAGAACATCATTTGTCAGCCCTCCTGCCATGAGCTCTGAACGCATAAAAGAAATCTTCACAGCATTTACTACAGAACCTAACCAGTATTCTCCTCTAATATACTTCTTAGTTTTTTTATTTTCATCCATAACGTTCAGAGCACATGAAGCTTTGTAGCATTCATGCTCGCAAAATCCTTCAAAGTACAATCTCAATTCGATTAAAGCATCAGTTAAGCTCTTGCCAGACAGAAACAGTTTAAGAGTTATAGATACAGTTACAGTCCTATAATTTATATTTGGGAATGTAAGAGAACCATTAATTTTCCTTTCCTCCCCAAACTGAAGAGTACTGAAGTTTTCTATCTTCCAATGAAAAATGTTTTTCCGTTGGATAATACGAGTCTCGGCTATGAAGTGAACTGGATTTTCAATCTTGTGTGACGCATTATTCCACATGTGGCAATGAAACAACAAAGGGTCATCTTGAAGTACATCCAAAATTTCTCTCTCAAAACGTGCAACAACATTGGAATTGCAGTTCGTGTAGTCAAGTTCTTTACCTTCACTATACAGCAACTTCTGTTCTGAATTACAAACACAAAAGTGGCAAGAAAATGTATCTGCATTACTACTGCTACTGATCACTTTCAAAACAAATTCAACTGATGTTGCTTGGTTCCCATAAGGGTAGAAAACCAATTGCCATTCTCCCCTATCCTGAACTTCAAAGACCGGTCCAGTCAATTTCTCTCCTTTCTTAATGAGGCAATTGTTAATATTTTTTATCTTCCATACAAACGTAAATTCGCTACAGATTTCAGCGATAGACATTATCTCGGCTTAAGTCTAATAACTAAAAAATTATCCAAATAACAAGGGTGCGAAAAAAGGCAGAAATCTAATATGTAAATAAACAACTAACAACAAATTAAACCCTTTTCATTTCAGATCATCCACTGAGAATAAAGATCGCAGAGGATTCATCCCCATAAACACGATTAGGGCAACCACAGACATAAGAGACAGACCGGTCAATAGGCAGGGCTTATCCAGAGAGCTCAAGTGGCGCCTCCAACAAGCGGTACAGGAACTAATCGATTAATTTAATGTTTTTTAATCGAAATCTTTATATTAGGTCATCCCGAAAGTTTTGTCGCTCTTGGGAGCATCTGTGTGTATATAAGATATTTTTGACACTTTTCCATTATGTTATCTACCGTCAACTTGGCATCTTGGCTTGATTTTGGGGACTGATCGACAACTGGGCTTTCCTTAAATCTATGATAACATGTTAGGGGCCGTTCATTAATTACGTAAGGATGATTTTGGCAATTTTTGACCCCCCCCCTCCCCCCATGTAAGGGTACGTAAGATTTTTGAAACCCCTCCACCCCTATTCTTACGTAAGATTCCATTATGTTTTTCAAAACAATAAAATGTTAGAAAACTCTCCGTTTGACGTAAATCAAAGATTTTATTTTTCAACCGATAAGTAATATTCTTGCTGTCAACTACATATTACTATTATATTATTATCTCTTGATTAGAATAATTGGAATTTGTTTATATTAACTAGGAAAATCTTACGTAAGAATTGGTTTGACCCCCCACCCCCCAAGTAAGGGTATGTAGAGATTTTTCCCACCCCCCCTCCCCCTCGGGACCCTTACGTAATTAATGAATGGCCCCTTACTTCATTTCTTTTCTGCTCAAAATTTTGCATTTTTCATAAAGTTAAGATTTTTAAATTAAAATTAACTGGCTACTTCCCTAAAACAAAGTTTTAAGTATATTTTTAACAAGTTTGAAAAATTTAACTTAGATTTAAATTTTTTCTGAGGCATCCTGAGAGTTTGATCACAATCATCCATATTAAATTGCTGGATTGCTACTCCTAACCCTCTATTAGGAAAGATCCGGATGATCATTTACAGGAATCTAGATAGCTGGAAATTCTACCACCGCTCTACAAAAGTAGTATAAAATGAGTTTCAATTTATTACAATCTTAATATGACTTAAAATTAAAGCTAAATTACTTTGAATTTTAATTTTTAAAGTTTTCAATTAATGGCAACTTGAAGTAAACAAAATATTATTAATCGTAGAAACTAGGAAAGCTGGAAAAGTGAGCCAACAAAAAAAGAGCCAAAATTCGCCAAATTTTCTTTAGATAGAAGTAGAAGTACTTTATTGGTTTACCGTAATGGAAAAGTACCAAAAAATACATTGTATACAGATGCCCCCAAGAGCGACAAAACTTTCGGGATGACCTAATACACTTTTTTGTTGACGAAACTTGCAATATTCGATTTCGAAAGTAAACATGAAGTTTGTGTAAATCGTTTAATCGTACTCTTTTCAATTGTTTTCAAGACTAGGGAGCTACCGCCCCCTGCTCGCTATCGCTCATCAACCCCCGTAAACTGCTTACGAAGTACCTTTTGGAATTGCTTCGCAATTCCCACAAATTCCAACTCGCTGAACTTAATACACTTTATAAAACAATTTACAAATGCTGTGATTACTGCTGGCATGTTGGGTGAAGTCAAGAAGACAGATCCAGAAGATGCATCTTATTTTATTTGTAACAAGTAAACAGGTTAATAGGGAAAAACAGGCAACAACAAATGCAGTTTGTGGAACATATATACAGGCAAGAGAAGCATGCGCAACAGGCGCTAATATTGTTTGCTTACTTGACGTATCTGCAGATCTTCTTCTTCGCTGATACTCTACTTCGCAGATACAGATAGATCGCAACACCCCTTCCCCCTAGCCAGAGGCCTTGTAAAAATCTGGACGGCGGAGGGTGTCCCTTGGGCGCAACATCCTACGATGAGCAGAACTCATCATCGGTGTCGATGTCAGAGTAGAAGGTGGCAGTAGCTGCTGAGGTATCTGAGAAGCAGTCTCCTGTGATAGTTGAACAACCTCCGTTGATGGTGCTTCGATGACAGGTCTCTCGGACACATGAACTCGATGTTCCGATGGTTCAATAGGGGATCTTTTGATCATCTGATCAATGTGTCTCCTCAGCACTTCTCCAGATCCGGTGGTAGCTTGGTAAGAAACTGGATCGGTTTCTTTTTCTACTGTCGCAGGAATCCAAGCCGGACCCGTGGAGTAATTCCGGACGTAGACTGGATCATCAGGTTGGAAAGTTCTTACGCTCCTATACCGCTCCTTACGCTCCTATACTTCTCCTATACCGTGCTGATGAGTCCTAACAAGGACGAAACCGGTCCACGGTTGGAGGTGACGCTTGAGAGTTGTGAGTTTACACCTATTATCCGCTTAACCAGCAATAAATGGTGAAATTCTCCTTTCATTTACCTTGCCTTTCTGGAATTAAATCTGTCCTAGGAATGCTATTATCATTCCAGCAGATGAGTGGAGGTGGAGGACTAATCAATGGTCACCACTTTTTCAGTTATAGTCGGCTAGACTAGTACTTGCCCTCCTCTCTCTTGCGTTACCATCCTATACCGTGCTGATGAGTCCTAACAAGGACAAAACCGGTCCACGGTTGGAGGTGACGCTTGAGAGTTGTGAGTTTACACCTATTATCCGCTTAACCAGCAATAAATGGTGAAATTATCCTTTCATTTACCTTGCCTTTCTGGAATTAAATCTGTCCTAGGAATGCTATTGTCATTCCAGCAGATGAGTGGAGGACTAATCAATGGTCACCACTTTTTCAGTTATAGTCGGCTAGACTAGTACTTGCCCTCCTCTCTCTTGCGTTACCATCCTATACCGTGCTAATGAGTCCTAACAAGGACGAAACCGGTCCACAGTTGGAGGTGACGCTTGAGAGTTGTGAGTTTACACCTATTATCCGCTTAACCAGCAATAAATGGTGAAATTCTCCTTTTATTTACCTTGCCTTTCTGGGAATTAAATCTGTCCTAGGAATGCTATTATCATTCCAGCAGATGAGTGGAGGTGGAGGACTAATCAATGGTCACCACTTTTTCAGTTATAGTCGGCTAGACTAGTACTTGCCCTCCTCTCTCTTGCGTTACCATCCTATACCGTGCTGATGAGTCCTAACAAGGACAAAACCGGTCCACGGTTGGAGGTGACGCTTGAGAGTTGTGAGTTTACACCTATTATCCGCTTAACCAGCAATAAATGGTGAAATTATCCTTTCATTTACCTTGCCTTTCTGGAATTAAATCTGTCCTAGGAATGCTATTGTCATTCCAGCAGATGAGTGGAGGACTAATCAATGGTCACCACTTTTTCAGTTATAGTCGGCTAGACTAGTACTTGCCCTCCTCTCTCTTGCGTTACCATCCTATACCGTGCTAATGAGTCCTAACAAGGACGAAACCGGTCCACAGTTGGAGGTGACGCTTGAGAGTTGTGAGTTTACACATATTATCCGCTTAACCAGCAATAAATGGTGAAATTCTCCTTTTATTTACCTTGCCTTTCTGGGAATTAAATCTGTCCTAGGAATGCTATTGTCATTTCAGCAGATGAGTGGAGGACTAATCAATGGTCACCACTTTTTCAGTTATAGTCGGCTAGACTGGTACTTGCCCTCCTCTCTCTTGCGTTACTATCCTATACCGTGCTGATGAGTCCTAACAAGGACGAAACCGGTCCACGGTTGGAGGTGACGCTTGAGAGTTGTGAGTTTATACCTATTATCCGCTTAACCAGCAATAAATGGTGAAATTCTCCTTTCATTCTCCTTTCTTACGCTTCTTTCTAGAAATGTTTCAGAGGAACCTTGAGAGAAATCTGGATGAACTCGATCAATTGACCTCAACCTTCTTCCCATCAGAAGTTCAGCAGGGCTCACACCAGTCACCGAAGAAGGAGTGATATGCTGAAACAGGAGCATTTGAGACAGTCGTTTCCTCCAGGACCCCTTGACAATTCTCCTTAGAGAGTCTTTTGCGAACTGTACCACTCTCTCAGCTTGACCATTTCCGGCTGCTCGATGTGGCGCGACAAGCACAGGTCGTACTCCATTAGCCTGCAAGAAGGATTGATAGTCTTTAGACTGAAACGGAGGACCGTTATCCGTCACCACGACATCCGGAATGCCGAGTTGCAAAGACATCTATGGTAGCACTTGCAGTAGTCGTCGTCATCTCCATCACCTCAAGCCATTTAGAATGCGAGTCAACCAGGACCATGAACTTCTGACCTTGGAACGGCCCCGCCAAGTCCACATGGATCCTGGACCAGGGAGTTCTCGTCTCCTCCCAGGGATGGACAGGAGCACGTGGAGGTGAATGTCTCGTTGTCTGGCAAAGAGTGCACCCAGCAACATGGTTCTGAATAGCTAAATCCTTAATTAATAGCTTAAGAATTTTTTCACCCCTAAATAAAATAAATTACTAAATTACGGACACTGTAAGGTGTGTGGAGTTTAATTTTTTATGGATCACGGAGAAGTCAAAGCTGACCATTTAGGTCTTTAAGAACTTATCACATCACTTCTAAACATCGCCTCAAATATTCTTAGCTTCAAAATAAAATAAAAACACATATCAAACTATATAATTAGGTTAATAGTGCGACTTATACAATAATCTCGCATTTCTGGGAATTTCATTATAGAATAGAAAACTCTACTTTTCTTGCACATTTCATCCATGTATAGTATGAAATATGAAAATGCAAGTATTACATTAAGGATAAGTTTACCATCTTTATAAAGTTATGAATGATTAATAAATAAATGATTTTATTTTAACTTCAGAAGTGACTTATTTTTTGCCACTTTGGAATCAAAATAAGAAAAAAAAAGTTATATACCTATATTTACATCATTCCTGAAAAACTATGCAATCCAATTCTATCCCTATTATCAATACAAAACTAAGATCGTTGTATTAATTTGTTTATCAGCTTGGTAAACGAAGGATTAATATCAACAATAAATGTGTTTATTTTAATTTCAGGATAGATTTATTTCTCCCCCTTTTCGGTATCATTAGAACAAAGAATTTTATCATTCCCTAATGATGAATCCAACACTACGTTTTTATCATAATGCTAATTAGTTCATCATCTTGATAAAGATTAATATTAATTGTTTTTCTTTTTAATTTCAGTAGTAATTAATTTTTTTACTATCCAAGTAAAGAAAATGATTTTCTTCAATACTCTTAGTAGTAATATGATTATTTTATATACTAGGGGGCTCTGCCCCCTGCTCGCTATCGCTCACCAACCCCCGGAACTGCTTCGCAGTTCTTTGAAGATCGCTTCGCGATCTTAGCGAGCAGAGCTCGCTTGTTTCATCTCAACTATCCAGTACAACCTGGAACTTGTCTGCTTATAGTCTGTTTATTTAGAATAGGTGCCTGAAACAGAATCAAAAACGCTCACCAATGCTTAATAACGCTCATCAGACAACTTCAGTGACCGATTGTTTCTACAGTATTTTAACTACTTCTGCTTAGGCTGACTTGTCATTGCAGAAGAAAATTTTTTCGACGATTAGAATTATAAATGCTTCTAATACATTACGTCTCAGGCGCTAATTCTAAATGAACAGAGTGTAGTTGATGATCATTTAATATCGAAACTTCTTATCTCTCAAACTTTTCTATAACTTAATTTGGATCATTACCACGAAAACATCAAAATAAAACTTCTTCTTCTTCTTCAGCAGCTTAACAACCTGTTGCAGGTCTTAGCTGCCTCGACAGCACGCCTCTTCCAACTCATTCTGTCCCCCGCAACTCTTTGCCAGTTTTTGATTCTCAATATTTTAATGTCGTTTTCGATGTCATCAAGCCATCTTGTTGGCGGTCTTCCCCGGGTACGGGATCCCTCGGGTTTCTTGAAAGTGCATATTCTAGTTGGGTTGTTTTCTGGGCTTCTCCAAACATGCCCAAGCCATCTTAGTCGATTACTTCTGATGACTTGAGTGATTTGAGGCTGTTTATACAGCCTATATAACTCGAAATTATACCTGGTTCGCCAGCATCCTTGTTCTTGTACAGGCCCGAAGATGGTTCTTAGTAGGGCTCGACCGATGGCATTTTTTTGGCCGATGGGCCGATGCCGATGGTTTGAAAATTTCCATCGGCAGGCCGATGGCCGATGGTAATTATTTGGCCGATTGCCGATGCCGATAGCCGATGCTTGAGGCCGATGGAAAAAATACAAACCCTTTGACATTATTTTTTTAGAAAAGCATTAAAGCCTAATCGCAGAGCCAGAAATGAAATATTTTTTGTGTAAATTTTTGGGCATTTTTTTCCTAGAAAACTTTTTTACTAACTTACAAGGAGCAATCCTCTTCGGATGGGGGGTCAAAGGGTTTCAAAATGAGTTAAAACACTAATTTCTAGGGATGAACCCCTAACAAAATTTTGACGCCTGTTTTACATTGTTCTTTTCTTGAAAATTCTGCCAATTTCAAAGTTTTGGTTTGCTTTGGGGGGGGGGATTTCCAGAAGTGTTTCAAAATAAGATAAAACAATAGCTCAAAAGTAGAAAATTTATGACCAATTCAAGCTCAAAACATCTAGCTCCCCTCAAAATTCTGACATCTATTTATTATTTATTAACCTCGAAAATTCATTGGTTTACAAGGAGCTGTTCTCTTTATATATTAGAATATTATAAAAAGCAGAAATAAATGACCCTCTCTAAAGAGAAGATATTTAAAATTACAGTATTACCCCAAATTAAAATTAAGGGACGGTAAATACGAGCTCAGAAAAAATTCGCAGAGTTTAAAGGGGAGAGAGTATTATAAAATTGTTGTCAAAACTTCGGGGGAAGGTTAAACCACTAACCTTACCTTGGATACTGTTTTGGTGCCTAAGGAGATTGGTGGATAGGGAGATTGGAATTTCGGGGGTATGGGATAAATTTAATTCATTTCTATAGTCAAAAAAGAAAATTTTCTGGATTTCGGGGGAGGGGCATATCCCCAAATCCTCCCCTCTGGCTACGCCCCTAAAGAGCTGGCATTATTTAAAGAGCTTGATAAAAAATGTCCGATTCATTCATTGTATGGACTAAAATTGCGAAAATCAATAGGATCGCTTCTGGCCTAAAGTGAGTTCTTTTACAACGTGAGATTCAGGTAAAAAGGGGGGTCTATATTGTACCCCCATTAAATTTTTGAAAATTTGCCTTCTGAAGAAGTTTCAGCTTATTTTTAGACCCTTTGGGTATACTTTGGGTTACGTCTCAAAAGAACAGTTCCCCCTGAAGACCACAAAATTCCTAAAACATCATAGTTTCAAGGGGGCAGAGGTCCTCCCAAAAAACATTTTTGAAGATTCCCCTGTTTTGCCAAGAGTTTTATTTCCTTTTTAAACTCTTCAGGGGACACCCAAAGGGTAAAGCTTCTTGTAAGCGACAGAATTTTAAGGGAAAACACTGTATTTTGCCGAAATTTTTACAGAGGGGTTTATGGTTTCTCCCCTACAATTTTTTTTGAAATTTGCCTTTTTCAGTATTGTTTCTGTTCATTTTTAGACCCTTTAGGGGAAAATCCGGGATAACAGACCCTTTTAAACTGAAAAAGTTGAATTTCCAATTAGTAGACTTGAAAATAGTAAATAGTAGACTTTGAGGGGGCAATCGTCCCCCCCTGTTCCCCCTAAATGACACCCATGCAGGTGCAAGTTCAACTTTTAACTAAGTTTGGAACAAGTTGAAGCAGAGAATGACACTTTTTTCTCTACAGATTGATGTTATTCTGTTTTCTCCAAAAAAACATCGGCCAAACATCGGCTTTTAGATGTTTTTTTAAGCCGATGGGCCGATTTTTTCTCAAGTTGACATCGGTCGCCGATGTCTAGGCCGATGGCTATTTTTTCAAACAATCGGCGCCGATGTATCGGCCAAACCGATGCATCGGTCGAGCCCTAGTTCTTAGTATCTTCCTTTCGAAGATTTCCAGGGCTCGCTGGGTATCTAGGTTTAGTGTCCAGGTTTCGCTTCCATACAGAGGCACAGGTAGTATGAGTGTCTTGTATACTCTCAGCTTCGTTTTTCGGCTGATAAGTTTTGATCTTAATTGTTTCTTCAGCCCGAAAAAGCATTTATTAGCAGATCAAAATAAAACTATTATACTGAAATATTTCTTTTTAAATTATCAATAATTTAATGGATAGGGGGCTACCGCCCCCTGCTCGCTTACGCTCACCAACCCCCGTAACTGCTATGCAGCTCTTTACAGATCGCGAAGCGATCTGTAATATCTGCAATCGATCTTTAGCAGATAAAAACAAACTTGTCGAAAATCCTCTTCCTATAATCGGCACAAATAACACTCAAAAAAGCTAAATTATTTATTTCTCTAGTATTTCAAAAAATATCGAAGTATCTTGAAAAGATTATTAAACAAGTCTATACTATATCGCTAGCAAACTTAGAGCAAAAATGTGCACCTCAAAACTTTAAATTTAAATATCCGTGCTCGCGACAATCTAGTGAACAGGCAAATATAAAATTTAAAAACATTAAACACGTCTGATAAAGACCTACTAAAACTATGAAAAAAATGAAACTTTGATGCTTAATTACTCCAAAACTAATTAGAATTTTTGAAAGAACTAAAAGCCAATCTCTTTCAAAAAAATAAGAATATAAGTGTTTAAAAAATCATATCGATACCGTGATTAGTTTTCATTTAAGATAGAAAAAAACGAAAAAGTGTCAAAAATTTCGAAAATTAAAGAATTAATTACTCTAAACCAAATTCGAAATTCGAAAAAAGGGTGACGTAGTGCACATCTTCATACTTCAGAGTATTAGGCTGCAAAAAATCATAGTTCTGCTGCTAATAGATTTTGCGGAACTGGATTACGCGGCGAAAAAAGAAAAACTTCAACTTTGACCTTAAAAATACCCCAGTACTAATCATCACATCAGTTAGCTTTTTGTTCGAGAATGTGCCCCAAATATTCCTTTACAAACATTTCAAATTTCATAAATTTCTATCAAGTAGTTTTTGCGATATGAGAGTTCAAAGAGTTGAAAAATAAAATTTTCTGAAACAGCGGCAGCGGCGGCGGCGGTGACAGTAACTTTTTTTTAATATAGAGAGATGCAGCAAAAAATATTAAGTTTATCCTTCACTTTCATAAAAGTGTAATTACCTATATTAGTAATTAATTTGAATGAGACAACAATCCATCAATAAAATTTCATATTTTATTCCATAAAAATTAATAGTGCTTTTCAAACTAGTAGTTATTATCACTAATTACAAACTTAGATACTTAAACCCATGACAAAGAAAATAATTGTTTAAAATTTAAAACAAGAAAATATTTCTTCCCTATTGATGGAAAGTGAAACACTGCAAACAAAATATCTTTCAAACAACAGAAAAAATATGGTTAAAATATACAGACAAAAATTATTTTATTGATTGAAGGTAACATTACATCAATAAAATTTAGTGCTTTTTAAAAACTACACTAATAAATTTTCACTACAGTAAAATTGTCACCTAATCATCACACAAAAAATATTATTTGAAATTTAAATATTGCAAGAAAATAATTCTTCTGAATTAATTGAAAGTGGAATACTACAAACAATTGAAAAAAATATGGCTAAATGCAAAAGAATAAATATTGTTTTGCATTTGTCTCTTCTAATCTGATGAAGCCACTGTTTTCGTCTCCCAGCATTTCTATTACCAGTCGGTAAACGATACAATTTATACCCTTTTTTCGTAGAGTTCGTGCATTCAAATGCACAACAAGTCGGCATCTTCAGAAATTTGTATAATGAAGCCTTTTACAATAAGTAATTACAATTCGCAATGAAGAACACGCATTCGACTCAAAGCAATAGTCCTCAATATGGCGCTGTTTGTGCACGTGACTCTGACGTCCAATAAAAATCGAAGGCGGCGTGAGGCGCCAGTGGAAAAGTATTTCGCTACTTGAGAGAGTACTCGGCTCGCTCCATCCAGGGCTTTAGGAACTACAACCCTATTTCCCCATAAAAGACAACCCTTATGAACTGATAGTTTGAAAAAACGTACGAAACTCTGGAGTTGAGTCCTGCACAGTGCTGAGATTGGAGAAAAATATTTGGGGGGACTCTCCTTTTAACAGAGTAGGTGGTTGATAGAGGGCGAAATATCACTAATTTCGGGTACCTACCCAAGAGGGGGCACTTTTCCAGACCATCACTTTAACCTTTTGACAAAAAAATGTCAAATATTATATAAAATATAAAATGTCAAATATTGGTTATTTCCTAAAAAGTATCACGCAAAGTCCCTTTTGTGAACCGCTGAGGGGGTATGGGGGTTCTCCCCCAGAAATTTTTTTAAATTTGACTAGTAAAAGTAGGGTTTTAACTCCTTTTGAGAACTTTTCTGAGTACAAGAGGGGAAATTTTCAGACCATCACTTTACTTTTTGACAATAAAAATGTCAAATTATTGGCTATTTCCTAAAAAGTATCGCGCAAATCACGCAAAGTCCCTATCACGCAAAGTCCCTTTACCACCGCTGGGGGTATGGGGGTTCTCCCCCAGAAATATTTTTGAAATTTGACTCCTAAAAGCAGGGTTTAACTCATTTTGAGAAACTTTTTAAGTCCAAGGGGAACACTGTTCCAGACCATCATTTTAACCTTTTAACAAAAAAAATGTCAAAATGTCCGGGATTTTCTAAAATTTATTACGCTTGATCCCCTTGTGCTACCACTGGGAAGTATAGGGGTCCTTCCCCAAAAAGTACTTAAAAATTAGAAGTCCTTCCCCAAAAGTAAATTTGACTTGTAAAGGTTGTTTTAACTCATTTTGAAAAAAAAATTTTGTGGTCCAAGCGGAGGGTACTTATCCAGAGACGAATGTTCCAAGTTCCAAGTCATCTTCGTTCACACTTTAACATAAATGAACTCGTTTCGTTTAATAATAAGAGAAGTTTAATCTCATAAGCACTTCCCCTGAATAAGTTAACCGACCACCAGCTACTGCTCTGTTATGAAAACGGCCACTAGCGTGTTTCGACAAGGTTCTTCATTATAGAAATTAAAGAAATTTTAAAATATTTTAGAAATTTTAAAAATTTAATTAAAAATTTTCGTTGAAACAAATATTTTGGGGGGACGGTAGAAATATTTCGGGGGACGGTCCAAACATTTCGGGGGACGGCGTCCCCCCGCGTCCCTCTCCAATCTCAGCCCTGGTCCTGCACATAACTCAGTACGCGAGAGAGTACAGGATCACGCTGCGTAAACTTTGAGATTTCCCTAGCACTAACCGGAGGATTTTCTAAATCTTCAACAAACAAAACCTCTAAAGGAGGAGGAATATTGGAATCTGGGATTTGTTTTGGAAGTCTGCTTAAAGCATCTGCATTAGAAATTTTTTTACCTGGGCGATGAATTAGAGTAAAATTATAAGCATTTAGCATTAATGCCCAACGTAACATACGGAGAGAAATAATTTCTGGCGTAGCCTTGGACCGACTAAATAAACCTAGCAAAGGCTGGTGATCGGTGATCACAGTAAAAGAATGTCCATACAAAAAATTATGAAATTTTTTAATGCCTGAAATTATGCTCAGTGCTTCTCTGTCTATTTGAGCATAATTACGTTCCGTTGACGTTAGAGTGCGAGAGGAAAATGCAATCGGTGCCTCCCGCCCATCAGGAAGTTGATGGCTTAACACTGCGCCAACTCCGTAAGGAGAAGCGTCGCATGTCAACAAAATAGGCAAGGTCTCATCAAAAGGCACGAGCAGGCTATCTGATGAAATTAGACCTTTAAGCTTAGTAAAAGCCTCAAATACCTGGAGCTACGTTTATTCCGAATTGAAGTCGCTTTACTTTATATGCACCTCTGTGCGTGAGAATTTTTTGCGCTTCCGCAGATTTCTCATCAACCGGTAGCTGCAAATACGCTTGGGCGAGGTCGATTTTTGAATAAAACCCACCCCCCTTTAAACTAGACAAAAGTTTGTTTACGGCAGGTATGGGAAACAGGTACAGTCGTAGAAAAAAAAGTGAGACAGTTCGCATTGTAAGCGAACTACTGGGGTTAGATAGATACTGTAAACGCCAATTTTCATTATTTAACGTCTACTTTAAAAAAAGCTATAGTTTATGTCCTTAGGGGGCCGTCTACATATTAAACGAAGCACAAACTTTCGATTTTCCTATGGGCGACATCAAAGATTATTCCCGATTCTGAAAGAGCACTCTCTAAAACCCCCCAAAACCAATTTTCATGTCATTTGGTCCCCAAATAAAGCCAGGAGTGGGGGTTGAAGTTCGTCGAATTTACGTTGAAATCTCTTTCTTTACGTTGAATTCTCGATTTTGATCCTTTTAACCATCAACCCCGCACGAGAATTCAACATAAAAAACGAGATTTCAACGTAAATTCGACGAACTTCAACCCCCACTCCTGGCTTTATTTGGGGACCAAATGACATGAAAATTGGTTTTGGGAGGTTTTAGAGGGTGCTCTTTCAGAATCTGGAATAATCTTTGATGTCGCCCATAGGAAAAACGAAAGTTTGTGCTTCTTTTAATATGTAGACGGCCCCCTAAGGACATAAACTATAGTTTTTTTTAAAGTAGACGTTAAATAATGAAAATTGGCGTATACAGTATCTTTCTAACCCCAATAGTTCGCTTACAATGCGAACTGTCTCACTTTTTTTTTCTACGACTGTACCACGGGTGTACCCCATTTTGGATTATCAATAGGTTCTATTATTCTTTCGGACAAGAGTTCTTTTAGTGCATCCTCTATTTTAGGTTTTAAGGCCAAAGGAACGTTACGTGCTTTCATTCGAATTGGCGGCACCGAAGGATCTATTGGCAAACTTACAGTAGGTCCCGTATAAGTTCCTAATCCTTCACTGAAAACCTCAGAAAACTCTTCCAGCACGTTTTGCACAGGATCAGAAACTGAGTTTTAATACCACCTATATAAAATCCTAAAGGTTTGAACCATGAGTAACCCAAATACTTGTACAGTCGAAGAAAAAAAAAGTGAGACAGTTCACATTGTAAGCGAACTACTGGGGTTAGAAAGATTCTGTAAACGCCAATTTTCATTATTTAACGTCTACTTTAAAAAAAGCTATAGTTTATGTCCTTAGGGGGTCGTCTACATATTAAACGAAGCACAAACTTTCGTTTTTCCTATGGGTGACATCAAAGATTATTCCAGATTCTGGAAGAGCACCCTCTAAAACCCCCCAAAACCAAATTTTGTGTTGATTGGCCCACAAACAAAGCCAGGAGGGGGGGATGAAGTTCGTTGAATTTACGTTGAAATCTCGTTTTTCATAGATTTTGAATCTTACAACCATTAACCCCGCGCACACTGTAGGAAATTTCAATTAAAAAATTTGAGCCAATCTCATATCGCCAAAGACTTACAGCTTATGAAAATTACAGTAACCTTACGGTAACCATAATCTACTAACTGAAATCAACGAACACATTTATTATTAGAAACTTGCTGTACGTAGCCGTGTGGCCTAACGGCTAGTGTTGCCTGGTCGCAAACCTATTGAGCCAAGTTCGAACCGCATAGCTTCCGTGTTCTAGTTTTGCTTTTGGAAGTTAGTGGATGCCTCAAACTTAAACTACCGATAAAGTTAGAATTAATACGTTCTTATTTTTTACACTATTAATTTCAGTAAAAGGGAAAATTAACCTATTTTTTGTGCATGCAATATTTTTTATTAGTTTTTAAATTTTGGTGATATTTTTAAATAAAAGTTTACAAATTAAAAATCTTTAAAATTACAATTTTTCAGATGAAATAATTCCGAAACAATACTTTTTACAATTTTACATTATTCGACTAAAAAATGGTTTTGAATTACATGAATAAAGTTTTAAAAAAGAGTATTCGATAAAGATTCGTTCGTTACAGATTTCATAAAGATATTTGTGGTTTTAAGTATAAATCTAACATCAAGAAAAGTCGTTACTTAATAAGGACGGTCTCATCTTTCATGCATTGTTTATTAAAAGGAATTCAATGTTTTATCTTTGATATTAAATGTTATCAAGACATGAATAATTTAATCATGACGCAAATATTAACGTTTTGCTGAATTTTGGATCACACAGCTTTCCCATATGATGCACCCCAGGGCTAACAACATCTATTTGCCTATAACAGCCTCTTACCATTAAGCCCAATTCCCATGGGATGCGGTTTTAAATCCGCAAGCAAAAAACGCTCCCCTACTTTCCCTACGTTTTTTGAAGAAGATCGATCTTTCTTTTTACAAATAGATTCACAGGGGCACATGACGAGAAGAGGCCAATCACAGGCCTAGTAAGAAAACCGCTCCTAAATCCGCTTGTCCGAAATTCGCTCGCTTTTTTTCTTCGTTCATGTTCAAGAAGTAAGGCAAATTCGCTTACTTTTTTTGGTCAAGTGATTCCCTTCGACCAATACGAAATCCCCATCAAGCAATAACAGCATCCATTTTTATTTTGATGCTTCGTACCAGATCATGATCGGCTATTTTACTGAATTTAAATGATACATCCTAATTAAGATGAGATAACTACTCGCAGTTAATAAATTTACAAAAAGCATCATCTTTGTTACGATGAGCGGCTTCCAGATTACAAGGAATAATTAAATAAATAAAGCAGACGGCAAACGGCATGGGAAACGAGAATTCTGGAGATAAACGGTGAGTTGATGTCTTAAAAGGATATATTTAAATTCGTAAAAAAACTGTAGATTAAAATGATTTTCTCATTTGATTTTCTGAATTATTAAACTCCTCCAGATGTAAAAAAATAGACCTTTGATTTGATAGAACAACAATCTGATTCTTCCCTCTTCCCATGCCGTCTGTGTTCTGCATTTTTTGCTTTTTCTTTTTATTAAGAGGTCATTTTTTATTATGATCCAAAACAGAAAAAGGCCCAACTAATTTGAATGTTTTGAGATCTACTGTAAACTGTAGTATTTAAAAAAGAATATAAATACATTTTTACCATGATTTGGATTGATACCAAAGCTAATATTTTCATCAGAACATGTGACAGACTAAAAAAATATCGCTGTGTAAAATCGGAAATTATTGATGTTCTTCATAGAACTGTTCTTAAAATATTTTCAGTGAGATAATTTGTTTTATTTTTTGTTCTTGATTAAAATAACTTCCATTTCATACAACAGCTTTTGTATTATATGAAACATTTTCACCTCGGAGCTTCTCGACGTCTTATCTTAAATAAACTTTAAAATATTAGAAGTAATGATTTAAGAATTGATTTAATTTAGTGGATGCTACAAATTTGATGAAAAATGCAGGTTTTTAAAACTTAATAAAGTTGTTAAAAGTTTGAAGTTATATCAAGACCCTCTATATAACAGGCCATCCAACTCGGCCGTGCAACGTCATCAATTTCACTCACCTTTGACGTCACTATCATCACGACGCCATGTTTTAAGCTTTCTGAATTGTTTACAGTGAAAAGCATTTTCACACATCCCAACGGTTTGGTCTTGACGAGCATAGTGCGCATGCGTGTGGACTTATTTTAGCTGTTTTTTTTAGAAATTTTAATAAAACAATAAATTGGGGACAGAACCCGCGACCTACCGCATGCTGAGCACGCGCTCTACCACTGCACCAGCGGGGATTCATCAATGTTAGAAATTATCTAAAGAAGATCCATTTTTTCTCCCCGAGCATGCGCAATAAGCTCGTCAGGACCCAACCGTTGGGATGTGACATTAATTTAACAGCGTTAACATCAACGTGGTAATAATTTTTATGGCTATCGCAATGAAAATCAAAGTCTAATAAGTAGAAATTTGAAATAAACAAAAGAAAAATGTCTTTTAATTCAAAAAAATTGATGGAACAACAAACAAAAACGTGATGCCATCTGCATAAAATGCAATAATGAATACCAAACTAATTAAATAGAACTTGTTCACTAGTTCATTTTCCTTACTATAAATAGAAGGTTTAATTATCGTCAGTTTAAATTCTTATAATAAATTAAAGAATATAATGGGGTCAAATAAATTATTTACTGTTGTTACAGTTCAAAATTCGATGATTTTTTGTTTTAAAAATATTTTCACATTTTTATTTTACTAGTGATTTTTTTATTTTCTAAATAAAAAAACCGGCGCAAGTTCAGAGGTGCGGATGCGCCAAGTTTTTAGCAGTAAACATGACTAATATGGTAACCCTAACTAATGTTAAAAGAGTCATTTGGCTTCTAAATATGGCGCCAAATAGCCAAAATTCGCCAATCATCCGCACCTCTGAACTTGCGCCAAAAAACCTACATTACATTCATTATTTGCAAACTAAACAAACATCCATGTTAGTCTTAAGCCAAAAAAACTGAATGAAAATACAAGAAATCTGTACAAAAGGGAAAAAATTTTGATTCTAAACAAAAGATTTTTGAGTTTCAAGAACAGTGATATCAGCCTTGAAGAGATACATAACGGGAGAAGTCAAGAAAGTAAGTTTTTATGCTCCATAGACTTAACATGGGAATTTCACCGATTTTCACCCACGTCTGACGTCATCACCCGGAGTTGGATGGCCATGTATATAGAGGGTCTTGGTTATATACTGTAAATTTTGGCGCCAATACAAAAGTCGGCAAAAGCCAGCGACCTCTAGTGAGCGGTTTGAGAAACAGATCGGGCAAAAAAGCTAGGGGAAAAAATCCTTGAAAAACCGCGAACGGTTTTCGCCGGCGGATTTCGCTGGCGAATTTACAAAATCCGCATCCCATGGGAATTCAGCTTTACAGTAGTTTTCAGTGGGAAGGCAAGCAGCGTATTAAAACTACCTTACGCAGCCAGTGGGCTCAATGTTCGAAATGAAAGTTGGCTTACATAATTAACTAATAATAAATAAAATAGTGGTGGCTACAAAAGAAAAGAAAAGAAAACCACTGTAATATAACAATTTAGCTACCACTTTTTAATTTATTGTTATTTCTTATACGTATAGTCAATCAATTCTTGCATTCAACCTGGAATTGGGAGCACAGCAAATCCGGCCGCTGTTGTCACCAAATATATAGATGACATCTTGGGTTCTTACCGATATCGCGGATTCAGAAACATTTTTCAAGATAAGTTAGTTTTTTTAAGTGGAAATTGAAAATTATTAGAAACATTCTTTAAATACTGTTTGGACGTGTAGGTTCTTTTAGATCAAAAATGATGATTCGAGTGGTTGAAAATAACATGAAGATTTATTCAGGCACATAGATTGGTGTGGATGAAATAAGTATGGTATGTACAGGTGAAGCTGGTGGTACAAGACGAAGGGTTTCTCGTTGGGCTCGATTGCCGTGGATCCTGCGTGCTAATTGAAAAGTCTTGCCGAGTTGCAAGCGAAGAGAAGTCGTCGTCATCAACGAGCTAATCGAAGTGTCTCGCCGAGTTGCAAGCGAAGAGAAGAAGTTGTAATTCGGGGAGTCGCTTCCTCCTTTATTTCCTCTAGCATGCAGGCCCGCAGTCGGTTTCTGCGGCGTTTGCTTATAATTAAAGTTCTGCGAAATGAAAGGGGGTGGGGCCAGCAAGGCGGACTCGAACATAATCCCCGCCATAAAACCCGTACTTAGGGTTTTATCAAAATCATAAGCTCCAAGTCTGAAAAATACAAAATTAGTAAAAAGGCAATTTACACAACTTAGTAATTGGCCGTTTCAGGACGGTTTCCTTAGTTTTGATGGTAGCAACGCGCACTAGTCCATCAGGTCCTTTGTGGACTTCTAACACTCTAGCCAAAAGCCATTTGGCAGGTGGTAAAGTCTTATCGACAACTAGAACTAAATCTCCTTTGGAGATGTTTGGTTTCTTTTGAGCCCACTTAGGTCTTTGTTGCAGACGACTAAGATACTCCCGATACCAGCGATTCCAGAAGTGATGGAGAAGATGTTGCAACTTCTGCCATCGGTTTAGACGATTTTCTTGTTGGTCGAGGAGACACGGTTCGGGAGGTAGAGCGAGAACTCCACCAACCAAGAAATGTCCGGGGGTTAGGGCGTCAAGATCTTTTGGGTCGTCTGTTAGGGGGCATAGAGGTCGTGAGTTTAAAGTCGTTTCGACTTGATTTAGGATGGTCGTCATATCTTCGTAATTTAGTCTAACATCAGAAAGAATACGTTTTAGATGAAACTTTGTTGACTTCACTCCTGCCTCCCAAAGACCACCAAAATGGGGGGAGGCAGGAGGGATGAAATGCCACGTGATTTGATCGTTAACCAAAGTTTCAGCTACTTCACTTTCAATTCTTTTAATGGTTAATTGAAAGTCCCTTTTGAGGGCCTTAGCAGCACCTATAAAGTTAGTTCCTTGATCCGAGTATATGTTTGAACATAATCCTCGTCTCGATATGAAGCGACGGAAAGCAGCTAGAAAAGCTTCGGTGGTTAAACCAGTTACCAGTTCTAAATGGATTGCTCTAGTAGCAAAACAAATAAAGAGAGCCACGTAGCCTTTGTAGACCGTTGATTTCCTTTTCCTTTCGGTTTTTAGTTCTATGGGTCCAAAATAGTCAACTCCACAATTGGAAAAGGGACGCGAGATATTAACGCGAGGAAAGGGTAAGATTCCCATTTGCTGGTCAAGTGCTTTAGTCCTTTGACGGAAACAGGGCATACATTTATGTATAACATTTTTAGTCAACTTTCTAGCACCTATTATCCAGTAGTTTCTTCTTACTAGACTTAAAACTAACTGAGTACCTCCATGTAACGTTTCGATGTGCGTTTTTTGTATCAGTAACTTACTGAACGAATCCGAAGCTAGGATAATGGGATGCATTTCGGCAAAACTTAAGGTTGAGTTTTGTAAGCGTCCTCCTAGTCTTAAAATGTTTTTATCATCCAAAAAGGGGGCTAAAGATAGAAGTTTGCTTTTAGAAGGTATTGGATTACCCCTTTGAATCGCTTTAATTTCTGCACTGAAGGCTTGATTTTGTGCAAGATGGGTTATGAGTCATCAATTTCTTCAACAGTGAGATAGTTGAAATTTCTTTCATCTCGAGGTAGTTTGCAGTTTTTGGTGAATCTAAGGCAAAATGCCAAAACTCGAACTAGTTTAGAAAATGATGAGAATTTCTCAAACAAGTTAAGATCATGATTAACTTCGGCAACATGAACATTTTTTCGTTCTGTTTCTACAGAGTCGTTAAATTCAATTTTAGGCCAGTTCTCTGGAGGGAGACTTAACCATGAAGGTCCTTTCCACCAGAGGCTACTCTCTATCAGTTTTCTTGCTTCTATTCCTCGTGTGGGAATATCCGCAGGATTAGAAATAGATGATACATACCTCCATTCAGCATTCGGTAGTTTCTGATGTATTTCACCCACGCGATTGGCCACAAACGTCTTCCATCGGTATGGTGGACCCTTGAGCCATGCCAGAACTACTTTGGAGTCAGTCCAGACAAAAAACTTTGAAAAATTCATTCTTGTTTCTGAAAGAATCACAAGGATTAGTTTGACTGCTAACAATGCTGCACAAAGTTCTAATCTAGGTAGTGATACAGGTTTAAGAGGAGCTATCTTGGTTTTTGAAGTTAATAGCTCAGTATGACATCCGTCAGTACTTTGACTTCTTAGGTATATCACTGATGCGTATGCTTTTTGGGAAGCATCGCAGAAGGCGTGTAATTCAAGACTCGACACTTGATTTACATTGAATCCTATCCAGCGGGGTATTTTTAGCAATTCGAGATCGTGAATATTTGTAGCTAATTTTACCCATTTTTCTTGGATACTAGCTGGAACTTGGTCATCCCAGTTTTTTCCTGAAAGCCACAATTCTTGCATTAGTATCTTACCCAGAACCACGATCGGGGAAATCCATCCTAGGGGGTCGTACAATTTACTAATATCGGATAAGATGGATCGTTTGGTGGGACTTTCAGTTGTGAACTTGAGGTTTACGTTATAACTCACTGTATCGGTTTCAGGATGCCAGTAAAGTCCTAGTGTTTTAAATTTAGGGTCAAAATCGATCGTTTTTGTTAAGCCTTTTTCACGATCATCCTCGTGGATATTTTTTAGGATTTCGGCTTCGTTACAAACCCACTTTCTAAGAGTGAATCCACCCGATTTTAGTATTTTGATCACTTGATCTTGTTTATCAAGTGCTTTCTCAATTGTTTCCGCACCCGACATTAGGTTGTCTACGTAGAATTCCTTTTCGATCACCTCAGCTCCTAAAGGAAACCTTTGCTTCTCGTCAGAAGCTAACTGCCTCAAAGTACGGATAGCGAGAAATGCTGAGCTTTCCATGCCGAAAGTTACGGTTAGCAATTTAAAATGTTCGATAGGATCGTTCTGTGATTCGCGCCAAATTATTCTTTGATAATTCGTGTGATTTTCGTTGATGCGTATTTGCCTATACATTTTTTCGATGTCAGCGACATATGCTATCTTATGCATACGCCACCTCTGCAAAATAGCAGAAAGGTTTTCCTGCAGGTTCGGACCCGTAAGCAACCTATCGTTCAAAGATACGCCATTTTCAGTTTTTTGAGACGCATTGTATACGATTCTTAGTTTAGTCGTGGAACTTTCTTCCTTAAAGACTGGGTGATGGGGCAGGTAATACCAACCAAATCCACCTTCGTCTTCTTTCGGACGGATCTCGTCAGGACTAAGCTTTTGCATATGATTTAAAGTTAGATATTCCCTTAAACAATTTGAATATTGTTCTTTTAAGTTTGGATTGGAGTTTAATCTTCTTTCAAGACTAAAAAATTGCACGGTAGCAATAGGAAGCGATTCGCCCAAAGCTGGGGCATTTTCCCGGAAGGGCAAATCCACCGAGTATCGATTATCAATTTTAGTACAAGTATCGCGAAAGATTTTTTCACTAAGTTCATCCTCGACGGTGATACACTTTGTGGGGTGAACTTCTTCAATTTCCCAGAAGTTTCTTAACTGCTCGTGGATCAGGAAGGAGTGCATCAGGGAGATTTCGATAGTTTTAATTTCAGGACTTAAATCAAGGTTTACTGGACCCGTTAAAATCCACCCAAATTTCGTGTTTTGGGCCATGGGAGTATTATGGGGTCCCCTCAAGAAGCCATCGAGTATAATTGAAGGGTATAAGTCTGCTCCAATTATTATATCGATTTTACCAGGATTCCCGTAATTTGGATCTGCTAAATTTAGGTTTTTTATATGATCCCATGGGTGTTCTTTGAAATTTAACTTGGGAGAATACCCTGTCAAATTCTTCAAAACTAAAGCTTGAACCTTGGGAACTACAATTTTAGAGTTCGTGGAACTAATCGAAAAGGGAGATGTTCTAAAACATGAAATTTGATTATTCCCGATTCCGGTAACTTTAGCCGATATACGTTCTCGTTTCAACTTTAAGCGTTGTGCTAAATGTTCGGATACAAATGTGCACTGGGAACCTTGATCCAAAAGTGCTCTTACTTCTAGCTCGTTTCCTCGTGAATCTGAAACTTTCACTATGGCAGAGCTTAACAAAACCATAGTTTGGATTACGTTTTTACGAGTGACATGTGAAACCTCAACTTCGTGATGAGTCACCTTGGAGATTTGCGCAGGGGGATTTGGATCCTTTGTTTGGATTTCATTCGGAGATTCAAACCTCTGCTTAGGGCTAGAAAACCAATTCTTTGAGATAGCTTCGTGCAGCAGGGTATGATGTCGTCTTTTGCAAATATTGCAAGAGTATTTGCTCGGACATTGCCTACCTATATGGAAAGAAGAAAAGCAATTTAAGCATAAGTTCTTGCCTTTGACTAAACTTAACCTTTCCGAATGGGATTTTTCTGTTAGAGTGGGACATTTATTTACCAAATGATCACCAGAACAGAACTTACAACTTAACTTTGTAACGTGGTTATTAGTTTTAGAGGGTGTAAACTTAGTTACAGATCTCGATTGATCTTTTAGTGCTTCTAAAGCTCTGAATCTACCCGTTAAGAATGTTCTGATTGTTTCAAAGGATGGGAATTCCTTTTCCTGTGAAATGTGTTGTTCCCATAATTGAAGGGTTTCTTGTGGTAACCTTTGCGATACAAGGTAAATCAAAATAGGATCCCAATTATCCGTTTTGACATTTAAGTTTAACAATGCAGAAATACATTCTTGAGTCGTATCTAGAAGACCTTTAACACCTAAAGCATTATCAGTTAGAATTTTAGGTTGGGAGAACAGTCTTTTTAATTGTACGTTTATCAACACTCTCGTGTTTTCAAACCGATCTCTTAAGATATCCCAAGCGGTAGTATAATTCGTACCCACAATATCAAAATGTTTGATCAACCTTTCAGCTTCCCCAGAAACTTGAGTTTTAAGGTAGTACAACTTTTGAACATCGTTCAAAGATTCATTTTGATGAATCATAGAAGTAAACAAATCGCGGAAGGAACACCAGTTTTCGTATTGGCCATTGAAAATCGGCATTTGAATGCGCGGTAATTTAACTTCGCCAGCAGAGTCTTTGACTAAAGTTTGCGTTTTAGGGTTATCAACAGGTTTGGAAGGTGGAAAGCTTTGTAGCATATCATCTTCCATTTCGGCATAACTGCTAATAAAGAAATCTTCGACTTCACCATACAGATCATTTTTTAAATACGGTTCGTTTTCATCAACTGGTAAACTTTCAAGTTTTTCATTATTATCTTTAAACTCGTCCCAATATTCGCTAAAAACCTTTAATCGTTTCTCAAAATAACTTAAAGTTTTTCTAGTTTTGGAATCCTTTTTATAGTTGCGAACATAATTTGTCATTTTTTTATTTACACTAATCTGTTTACCAATCAACACATCGATTTCTACTTTTGCCATTTTGAGAGGCTAAATTACAAACACTTGAACAATTCTTCAGATAAATGATCAAATTCAACTCACCCAAATCCCGGGTTTCGGCACCAGATGTTTGGACGTGTAGGTTCTTTTAGATCAAAAATGATGATTCGAGTGGTTGAAAATAACATGAAGATTTATTCAGGCACATAGATTGGTGTGGATGAAATAAGTATGGTATGTACAGGTGAAGCTGGTGGTACAAGACGAAGGGTTTCTCGTTGGGCTCGATTGCCGTGGATCCTGCGTGCTAATTGAAAAGTCTTGCCGAGTTGCAAGCGAAGAGAAGTCGTCGTCATCAACGAGCTAATCGAAGTGTCTCGCCGAGTTGCAAGCGAAGAGAAGAAGTTGTAATTCGGGGAGTCGCTTCCTCCTTTATTTCCTCTAGCATGCAGGCCCGCAGTCGGTTTCTGCGGCGTTTGCTTGAAATTAAAGTTCTGCGAAATGAAAGGGGGTGGGGCCAGCAAGGCGGACTCGAACAAATACAAATGCTAAAAATACCTAAAAAAATCAATCAAACTATCTGTATTTAAGTATTTTTATAGGAATTTTTGAGCCGCAAAAGCCTGATTTATTGTTTCATTAATTAGTTAAATTTCTAGCTCTTATCAACAAAACCACTTTCATAATTTAGCGTGATTATTATTACCTTTATTAAGATTTGTACTACATTTTTCCGAAATTTAAAAAAAAATGTTATTTGTAAATAGTTATCCTCAATTTATTATTATTAATTGCAAATAAACGGCTATAAAATTGTATAAATTTGTATTAAAGGATTTATATTTATAAAAAGGATCAACCATCTATTCAGCTTTATGTTTGCCTGTATCCCTATCGGTTAACCTTAAACAATGAGACATGTGGAAAATGCGGGACAGAACCTGTGCAACCTAGCGATCACGAGCTTGTTATACTCAACCAGGCTACTACTTTAGTGCATTCTAATTGGAAGAAGAAATTTCGCCAAAACATAGATAAATAGTCAAATCTGCTTTAACTTTGGTAGGAATTTTGGCAAAACACAGATAAGAAGCCAAATCTGCTTTATGTTTCGTAGGAAGTAACCAAAATTGTTGCCAATCTTTCCTATTAGAAGTAAACTTCCCAAAATTTTCAAACCCCCCTCCTGGCTTTGTTTGTGGGCCAATCAACACAAAATTTGGTTTTGGGGTTTTAGAGGGTGCTCTTCCAGAATCGGGAATAATCTTTGATGTTGCCCATAGGAAAAACGAAAGTTTGTGCTTCGTTTAATATGTAGACGACCCCCTAAGGACATAAACTATAGCTTTTTTTAAAGTAGACGTTAAATAATGAAAATTGGCGTCTACAGAATCTTTCTAACCCCAGTAGTTCGCTTACAATGCGAACTGTCTCACTTTTTTTTTCTTCGACCGTACATCTAGATTTAGTCACCAATAGATCTAATTTATGGCTTAAGTCTTTATAGATCACATTAACGTTACATGTACCCACAAGATGGATTTTATTCCCCTGAAAATCAGATACTGAAACTGAAGTTGGCGCGAGTTTCGGTTTTAGTGACCCCAAAATATTCTTAAGAGTATCCAAAGACACAATAGAAAAATGAGAACCAGAATCCACTTCCATCTCAAGATTGCGACCCTCAACACTTACAGTTACATTTTGCTTTAATGAATTGCAAGCTCGTACCCGATTCAGGGAATAATCATGATTTACATTAGAAGTTTTAACATCATGTAATTTGTGCCTTCAAATGCCTCAATTAAAAATCTCTTACTTCTGGCCACCAGAACTATTATTGCATGTGCAATCTTATTCTTAGACTTAAATGACTTTCTTAACGTAGACTTAACTATTTAGAATTAATTGGTAGGCATACTTTCGCTTGTCGCGCTCCTTTATTTACATTCTTACATATATACAAAACATTCGACAGTACGATTACAGTTAAAGTTAGTGAATTGACGTTGCCACTCAATAACAAACAATTTCCTTTTACAATAATACAGATGAGTGGTAACAATAAATACTATTATAATAATACCGATAGCCTATGAGTGGGAACAACTATATCATCTGCAAATGCCAGCACTTGAACAGATTTTCTAAAAATACTGCCTCTGGTGTTTACTCCAGACTTCCTGATGACCCTCTCCAGTGCAATTTTGAATAAAAGACAAGAGAGGGCATCTCCTTGTCTAACTCCCTTTTCAACAAGAATCCAATGTCATTTTAACCAAATTAACCAGTTTCATGGGAACATCAAAATCACACATGGATCCAAGTAATTCATTCCGGTCGATAGAATCATAAGCCGCTTTGTAGTCAATAAATAAAAGATGTAAATCAATATTAAATTCATGGGATTTCTCCATGATTTGTCTAAGACTAAGGGCCATATGCAACTCCGTTTTACGACGATTTGGTTGACGGTTGAAGCTGGTCGAATCCTACTTCCAAACAACTCAACTATCGTTTTCTTTGGTCATTTGCCCAGCTTGCCGCTGATTGGTTGGAATAAATAAATGGAGCTACGTCATCGGGCATTTCAACCAATCAGAGGAAAACGGCAGCGGATGAAACGGCCGACGCCTGCTCCTGACCTGACGTTACCGTTGTACGGTGGATGACGGTGAAATACGGTTCCTTAGAACGTAACGAAACGGAGTTGCATCCGGCCCTTAAAATATGGTCAACAGTGGATTTACCCGAGCAAAATCCACACTGATAATCACCCACAATATCATTCACATAAGGAACAAGTCTCTTCTACAACAACTTTGAAAAAACCTTGTAGCAAATACACAATTAACGTATCCCTCTATAGTTTTCACATACCAATGCATCTCCCTTTTTGTAGATTGGGCATAAGACGCTTATAAGCCAATCTTCTGGCATCTTCTCAATAGACCAAACATTTTGGACTATTCTATGGAGAAACTCCACAACCCTTGGTCCTCCATTTTTTAAAAGTTCAGCTAGTATAAGATCGATTCCAGGAGCCTTGAAGCTTTTGAGCTCCTTGACAGAAAAAGAAACTTCTTCCTTACTTGGTGGATCCAACTCCCTGGAATCAGCTTCCTCTTGTGTAATGGCAAAAGAACTAGAACTTGCATTGCCCTTTAATAGGTCTTCAAAATACTCAACCCATCTTTCCAAAACTTGTGAGCTTTCAGTAAGAATATCACCTGCTTTATTTCTACAAAAATTAATTCTGGGTTTAAAGTCTCTTCGACAATAACTGACCTGTTGATAAAATGCTCGGCATTCATTGGTCTTTTTCAGGTTTTCTAAATCTTTAAATCTATTTTCTTCGAAAGCTCTTTTCTTTGCCTTAAGAATCTTCTTTTCATTTTTCCGTGCCTCATGGTACTCCTCTGTCACTCTTCTAGTACGGTGTTGTAATGTCTTTTTGTACGCAGATAGTTTTCGTTCATTTGCAAGTCTACATTCTTCATCAAAGCAATCTACCCTCTTCAGTTTAGGCCTATGTTCCAGGACTACTCCTGCAGTATCAGTTACTATTGCTCTGAACTTAAACCATAAATCTTCAAAACTGAGGGCGTCCATATCTACATCTGAGATACTCTTTTCAAGCATCTCTCTGTAAGTCCTGGCCACTTCATCCTCTATAATTTTATTACAATCAAATCTTTGTAACTTTTCAGATCGCTCTTTTTTAGCATTGCATATTTTACTTCTTATTCGAGCAAGAACCAGAAAATGATCAGAATCTATATTAGCGCCTCGATAAGTTCTGACGTTAATTAAATTTCCAAAATGTCTAGCATCAATAAGAACATGATCAATCTGGTTCAATGTCACTCCATCCGGTGACTTCCAGGTATATTTATAAATATTTTTACGCTCGAAGCAGGTACTACCAATCACTAAGTCATGTGCAATTGCAAATTCTATGAGGCGCATTCCGTTGTCATTAGATACATCATGCAAATTATATATGCCAATGTTGGGCTTAAATTCCTTTTCCCGACCTACTTTAGCATTCATATCACCAAGCAGAATCTTAGCATCATTACGAGGACAGTTTATAAGACAAACAGCAAGCTTTTCGTAAAATATTTCCTTCTCTTCATCTTCCTTATCCTCAGTGGGGGCATGTATGTTGATGATGCTATATTTAAAAAATCTTCCCCTAATACGAAGTTTGCACAACCTTGGCGTAAAAGCCTTAAAATCCATTATAAGATGTTTTACTTTCTTGTTTACCAAGAAACCAGTTCCCTCTACATGCTTCTTGTCATGGCAGCTGTAAAACAATATATGTGATTTCCTGTCAACTGTTCCCTGCCCAGTCTATCTCAACTCCTGGACTGCTGCAATATCTACTTTGTAGTTATCAAGTTGGCATGAGAGTTCTTGCAGAGCTCTTGTGCGGTAGAGGGAACGGACATTCCATGTACCTAAAATCAAGTCCTTAATTCTTTTCCGAGTTCGTCTACGAGAAGAGCACCGGGTATTCTCTAGTTCAGACTTCGAAACGGGTTTTTTTCCGGGGTGGGGGTGTTAGCCCCACGCCCAACCCCCAACCTGGAGGACCAGTGTCCGGCTATACCCCCGGACGCTGGGTAGCTGGGTCAGCCCCGGGATTGCCACACCCGTACCCACTCAAAATAGAGCGAGCCCCTGAGGCGCTGCATACGTTTATGGAATAAAAATCTTGAGTAAATAACAGAGGTTTTAGGAGTGAAGTGCCCTTTTAGCAGTTCGATAATCTGATCGTAAGACTTATCTGTAATACTGCCTGGAGAAATCAAAGAGCGAATAATACCCAAGGTCTTCGTACCACATACCGCGATCAAAGTAGCACGTTTTTTGCCTGCATCGCTAAAATCATTAGCTTCCAAAAAGAACTTCAACTGTTCACTATTAGTGTGGTGGCAAATTGTAAGAAAATAGGCTCCCGTGCGATTTTTGTGTTAAAAGGGTAAGCTTTTCTGAAAGGTATTAACGTGAGGAATACGAATCCGGTTGTTCCCAACCCGAAAAATGGTGCAGAGAGGCGCGGCGGGGGTTCTAAGTGGCGAATCTCGCTTCAGAAAAACAGCGATTTCTCCTATATTTATCGCATCATAAAAATTTTTCAGGCTTACATATTAATTTATTACATATTCGAATGTATTTAACGCCCATGGTGCATTTTAGTGCAGCGGGTAATACCGAAAAGTGGGAAATCCCAAATACGCTCGTTTATGGCATTTGCTGGGAGAGTTTTAGAGTTAGAACAAAGAGAGTTGGTTTTTCTGAAAGCTATTAATATAAGGAACCCGTATTTCAATGTTGGCAACACCAAAATTTGCGCGGAAGGAAGGGAATTCAAAATAACCGACTTCTCGTATCACTGAGACATCCCTTTCTTCGCCGTTTTGTGCAAAAAAAACAAATTTTCATTACTTTAATACTTTTTTATAATTTTCACAACATTTTTAACAATATTTGGGGATGCCAACCACCGCATTCGTATTCATTTCGTAATTACCTTTCGGAAAAACCAACCATCATAATTGTAAGACAAAAATTACAAAAGGGCCTATATTCTCACTATTTCCCACTTCACGAAACTAATACTATCATAAGAAAGTCAAATACAGATGTTGAAATCCTCATAAAGTTTCCGATGGAAGAAATTTTAAAATGAGCGACCATCATCTACCGTATCCAGACTTTGGTGACTATAATGTTTAAAAACATCTGAAAATCACTTGTCCTCGTGTTATAAGCTGAAAAACTGTTTTATAATAAAGGTAGAAACATTAGGAATCAGAATCCAGTTGTTGGCACCCCCAAATATTGTGCAGAGAGATGTAGCTGGAGTTCAAAATGGTGGATATTGTTCCGAAAAAACAGAAAATATTCAATACTTATCAAAATAAAGAGTATTATAAGCTTAATCAAATCTTTATAAAGTTTAAAAATATATCAGAGGGTAGCGATGTTTCACAGAGAGACGAATATCCAGCCATACTTTGTATTACAATTACATCTCGTTGACTGTTTCCCGGTTTTACGTGCCAAAATTGGAAAAAAAATAACAAAAAAAGACATCCAAAACAGATCCATAACCAAAGGTGGTTCTCTCCTCAACCTCCGAATTCAGATATCAGTTTATATACCGATTTTTCCATATTAAACTCTGCATTATGCGAGATTCGAATCTCCCTCCAACAAGTCTCAAAATGAGTTAAAACGCTAATTTTACAGGTAAATTTCTTTTTTCAATTTTACTTTAACATCCCCCTTTTTTTGTAAAGTATCATTAATTTTAGATTCTTGATAGTATGACATTATGTTGTTATATTTTGCATGCTATCAGAAAATAAATGTGTTTTTACTTCCCATTAATAATAATAATTTCACTTAACTCGTTTCAGCCCAGTATTATTTTGGACGGGTAGAAAGGAGTCTCTTCTGTTTCAATTGTGTAAACACGAAACATTCGAAAAATGGAAAAGAAAAAAAGCGATAGTGGCCGTAGACCACACAATAGGAGGTCGGGTATGCTTTTATCTCGGGGTGGCAGAGTGGTCATTGTGTGATCAAACGAAAACCGCAACCCATTTCGGCACCAAGGAGGCTGTAAGTCAAGCGGGGTAATGTGATACTGGCGTGGTACTCAAAACAGAGTGTACTGGGGTAATTTTGCTAATTTTCAACTGAAGAAACTGATATACTCTTTGGGTTTCAGAGATATAAATGAAACCAAGTATACCAATATTAAAATGCTTAATTTCTCGGGACCCGGGAATATACAGGGTGTTTCAAAAATTGCGTTGCACGGCTTTTATTCGGAACCAACTGAAATGACCAACTGAATGACAACTGAAATAACTGACTGAGCCCCTAGCGGCGAAATTAAAAAGTTAAAAAAATTAATTTAAAAACTAAAAGAGATAGAGCAAAAACCTCAGTGAGAGTATTGTTGCCAACGTCATGAAAAACTCACTGAAAAAAAATTCATGAACATATCTTGAATATTCGCCGAGATATTAGCATGTGAAAATAGCACTTTTTCAGGGGTCAAAAAGTAAAAAGTTCGCATATTTGCAAATTTTTTTGATTTTTTGATTAAATTTTGTGTTCTTTCAACTAAACAAACACAACACTACACAATAACACTGAAAAATTTTCAAATATACGAACTTTTTACTTTTTGACCCCTGAAAAAGTGCTATTTTCACATGCTAATATCTCCGCGAATATTCTAGATATTTTGATCAAATTTTTTTCACTGAGTTCTTCTTTACGTTGGCAACAAAACTCTCACTGAGGTTTTTGCTCTATCTCCTTTAGTTTATAAATTAATTTTTTTAACTTTTTAATTTCGCCGCTAGGGGCGCTGTAAGTCCTCTCAATGGATTATCCAGAGTATCTTACCTAGGTCCGGTAGGGTTGGAAGACCTTACTTCCATGACCCTAGGAGGTGCTGGTTCCGAATAAAAGCCGTGCAACGCAATTTTGAAACACCCTGTATAACATTTCTGAAACAAATAAAAGATTTATTTTTAAAGTAAGAATTATTCTATCTCGCTTATTATGGAAATAGTAATTTTAGTATTTTATGACTTGGAAACTTCAAGACAATACACTTTTTTTTGTTTTTTTATTTAAAAACAAATCTTTATTTGATAATTTGACAGGAAAGGTTACTTATTGCAGTAAGATAAGTACCGTTCTCCAACACTACACTCTAATATATTTTTAAACTTTATAAAGATTTGATTAAGCTTATAATACTCTTTATTTTGATAAGTATTGAATATTTTCTGTTTTTTCGGAACAATATCCACCATTTTGAACTCCAGCTACATCTCTCTGCACAATATTTGGGGGTGCCAACAACTGGATTCTGATTCCTAATGTTTCTACCTTTATTATAAAACAGTTTTTCAGCTTATAACCCGAGGACAAGTGATTTTCAGATGTTTTTAAACATTATAGTCACCAAAGTCTGGATACGGTAGATGATGGTCGCTCATTTTAAAATTTCTTCCATCGGAAACTTTATGAGGATTTCAACATCTGTATTTGACTTTCTTATGATAGTATTAGTTTCATGAAGTGGGAAATAGTGAGAATATAGGCCCTTTTGTAATTTTTGTCTTACAATTATGATGGTTGGTTGTTTTGAATTCCCTTCCTTCGGCGCAAATTTTGGTGTTACCAACATTGAAATACGAGTTCCTTAAATTAATAGCTTTCAGAAAAACCAACTTTCGTTGTTGTAACTCTAAAACTCTCCCGGCAACTGCCATAAACGAGCGTATTTGGGATTTCCCACTTTTCGGTAATACCCGCTGCACTAAAATGCACCATGGGCGTTTAACCTTCCTACCCCTTTGGGGTCTTTTTCGACCCCAGACGCACTTTGACGATTGATATCTCCTATCTTGAATATTAGAAAGATATTTTCGTAGAAATTGTCTTTTTTTTTACAAAAAGAAGATTGCGGCTAAATACATTGAATCACTCGCTATTTCTTAAATTTTTTATTCACATTCTAAGAAAAATATGCTATTTATAGAAATCTTTTGAGTATCTAACAGTTGCAGCAAAAAAAACTCAGACAACTGTCGCCATTACTTCCTGTTGAACACATTCTTTACAAAAACAATATAAATTCATGGTTGATTGTAAATAGGTTTTTATATTCAGTCTTCTTTGAAAAATAAGAATGCTTTCAAATGCTTTACGGAAGTCCAGAATGTGATTTCGAAGAATTATCAAGAAAAAAACCAATTTTATGTTAAAACTTACATAAGCAAGCGAGATACTGATTTCACTAAGAAATCTGAACCGATCATTTTTTTTGTATTATTTCAATTTAAAAAGAAGAATCCAAACTTTACATGTTTCATAATACTAAATAAATTAATCTGGGGTGACAATAGATAATGGGCTGATAATACAGAATAGAGAATCTATGCAGCTTCATAAATCGTTTAAAATAAACTACTAAATTCTACCCGTGCAAGACCGGGTATATCAACTAGTATGCATTAAACAGTGTGATTATAAATATTTTAAGTAAAACAACTTCAATGTAGTTCATTTCTGTAATTTAATTCTTGTTTGAAGGTCCAGATGTTATAAAAAACGTGTATAAAAAATAATAAAATCATCGATAAAAAATAATAATCATCGATATCAAAAAGATTCACAATAAAAAGAAAGCATTCAATAAAATAAAAAAAACAATCGTAAGAAACTCAGAATTAGTGTGTGTGTATCAAGGAGCAAACAGTACCATCCAGTCTTTTCAGTAGTCAATAAATTATAAAAGAACATATTTTTCTTCTCGGCGATTTTCGGCGATATTTTCGGCGATTTCTCGCTCTTCTGGCGATTTCTTTCTCGCGGTTATTATCTTAAATCGCTAATTATCTTAATTGTTAATTGGAAGGTAAAAAATCATGTTTTGAAGATTAAATATTGTAGTTATATACTTAGTATATTATCTTACAGGTTTTGGGAGCCATTGGCTTCACGGAAGTGTCTCAAATATGAATTAAAAGGATAACTAAAAACACTCGTTAATTACCTAAATTACGGAGGTTTTGACGAGTTGATGATTGAATATTGCATTGTCATCGAGTTTCCACCACGGTGCAAAGTTTCAGAACTTTATATCGTTTGGAAGTGCCTGAAATATTATGTACAAGCATCCAGAAAGAAAAAAGCGATTATTCGTCTATAATTATCGTAATTACTGGGCAATTCTCGTTTTGACTTTTGAATATGATGAAGTTATGCCTTATAAACAATTGTGCACGGTTTAGGGAGAATAGCCCCTTGGGAAAGGTATCAAATTCTGGTTTTTCTGTTAATTAAAAATACTCGTTAATTAACTTAATCCTTTGGTTGTTTGACTAGATAATGGTTGGATATTGGAGTGTCATGAGGGTTACACCGATGTGTAAAGTTTCGGGGCCCTGACATATCGGGAAGTGCCCGAAAATCGAGTTTTAAAATTCCACGCATAAAACGCCGCCAAAAGCAAGTAGAATAAAAGCGTTTAAAAAGAAACCCAATTAAGCCGTAATAAGACGAAAAAAATGAGAAAAATACCAAAAAAATTGGATAAATTATTCTGAAGCATCTTTCTAGAAATAAAAAATGACAATTCTTCTCCATTTAAGGAATTTTTAACCTTTATTAGAGTTATAGGCATGTTTTACGCATGGGGTCCTCAGAGACCCCACGAGGGGAATATGTGACTATTTTTTCAAGAGGGTAGGAAGGTTAATCAAGACCCTCTATATACATGGCCATCAGACGTGGGTGAAAATTGCCATGTTAAGTCTATGGAGTGACGTCAAAGATGAGTGAAAGTTATGACGTTGCACGGCCGAGTTGGGAGGTTTTTATATAGAGGGTCTTGGTTAAATACATTTGAATATACTTATTTTCGGGTTACTTATTTTATGGACACCCTGTATATGAAATCACTGGTAAATTTAAGACGAAGCAAAGCTTCTAATTCAGTGGTTCCCAACCTTTTTCACGATTGTACCCCCATAGGAAAATTACAATTCCCTGCGTACCCCTCGCATGCAGTTGCAGCTAGTAGTTGAAATATCACCTTAGTTTGGTGGATCTAGGATTTCGTTTTTGGGGGGTACGAAGAATTTTCAAAATAAAAAATTTAATCATCTTACTAACCATAATATTAAAAGAACATTAATAATCGTGATCTAACTTCTTTAAAGGGGGGTCTAGGGGTTCACCCCCGACTCGTTTTGGTACTCCACTCGTTTTGGTACTCCTAATCCGAATTTTGGACGTACATTTTCAAGAATTTAATATATTTTTGTTAAGGTTTTTGCACTAAATGAACCTCCTTCCAGACTTGCATAAAAAACTGAAATTGTAAAAAATTAGTAAAATTGTTCCGTTAAAAAAATTATTTTTAATATACTTAATCTCCACTAGTGCTACCTGTGAACCAAAAATTATGGAAATTTGTTGCTCCGCTCCAAGCCTAATGGGGAATTTCCAATTCATTCCCTTCGTTCTTCAATGGAAAAATATTTTAAGATTTTAATTTTTAAAAATGTTCGGAAGAAAACGCCACAAAAAACCCTTAAAAATCATTGAAAGTTGAAAAATATATATTTCGTGGCGTACCCCTTAAAAGCTCTCGGCGTACCCCTAGGGGTACGCGTACCCCCGGTTGGTACCCCCGGTAGGTATCTTAATCATTAAGTAACAAGCCTACATTCGAAAAGAAACGCCACAAGAAACCCTTAAAAATCATTGAAAGTTGAAATATATATATTTCGTGGCGTACTCCTAGGGGTACGCGTACCCCCGGTTGAGAACCACTGTTCTAATTAAATGAGTAAAATTTTTAAATTGGAAAATACTAGTAAACTGGCAAACACACCTGCATAAAAAGTTAAACTTAACCTGTTAACTAAAGAAAGAAGCTGGAAACCAGAAATAAAGTACAGTGGGGCAAAAATGTGTCCGTGGGATTAACGTGGGAACCTTCAGGGCCAATGTGGCACCTTAAAATATTATCCGAAAATTCTGAAAAGGGTGCATTAAGTACGAAAACGAAGTAAGGCGGAATTCGAGTCGATTTAACGACATTTTTTTTAGATATCGTGTTTTAGATAGTTTAAAATTTTAGACTCTCAAAATTTTATAGGCGGGGTAAAGTGGGTAACAGCAGACTCGAAGTTATAGCCAACTTTTGTTATGTTTTTCCATTATAGAAGGTCATGCAGCCGTATCGACCAACACGAGTTTCCTTCGGCTTAAGTTGCAGCGAGAGAAAATCCTCGGTTTTTCGCAAAAACGTTATCGACCAGTCCAGAATCGGAAGAAAATCTCTATAGTCCAGGCAACGAAGGGTTATAGAGGGAAGTTCTTGGAACACAATTTTTGACTTTAGAACTTTGTTTGGACTAGTTTGGAGGTAAACATATCAAAAGTCCCCGACCCTAGCCCCTGAGCTTAATGTAGGGGGGGCGTTTAAAAGTCTCATTTTTCAGTTTTTGGCTTATTACTCTTAGAAAATGCATCCCCACGAAAAAGTTTCAATTATCTTTTTTAAAGTAGATAAAATTACCAACAATTTAAGACCATTTCCAGGTTTATAGGTCCAATAGATCCCGAGTTACATCTCTTCAAAAATGGAAAATTTGTTTAAAAAGTTCGAAAAATTGAGTTAAATTCGCATTTAAAGCAATTTATTGGCTATATTACACTTCTAAGAGTGAAGTAAGGGCTAAAAACTTATAACACAATTATTTAGCTTTAATTTAAGCCCTGAACCAAGTCTGCGAGATCAATAGTTCTTACGCTATCTGAAAAAAAAATTGGGAAAATGGGATTTTCCCAGAAAGGGGACCTAGAGGTTTGAGAGTACAGTAGAAGAGAAGAAAAGTGGTATAAATTAATATACCAATATTGAAAACAGTTTGTTTGAAGTATTCCATTTTTACCTTATAAAATTTATTAATTACCTATTTCTTAATTATTAATTATTTTCAATTTAATTATTTTTTTTCTATATTTATTGAATTTAAAAAATGATCGTCATATTTATGAATTTTGCATACTTGTCATATTACAGCTTATAACATTTTGAAGGCATAGGTTCAGGTTGGTATAGCGGTTAAGAGGAAATTTCGAGAGGCTTTTGTCCTCTCAAAAAGGAACGGATAGGGCTATGTTGGTGTAAAAAAGGAAGAACACTGAAAAAACAGCAGGCTACAGGTTTGTAGGAATACAGTAAAATAGAAGAAAAGTCGTAAAACATAAAGGGCATGACCACTCTATACAAAATGAAAGCTGATTAAATATGCCCCAAGTTTTACAATATGCCTCAAGTTAAATATGCCTCAGTACAAGTGTAGGCCCGATGACCAGGTTCCTCACACTTAATTAAAGAAAATCTAGACATGGGAAAATATTTTGCTATGACCATGTTTGTGCATATAGGATAGGCATTGTGATAGTTTTACAAAACAACCGTTTAGTGAAAACGAAGTTTATTGGCATTGAAAAGTAAACATAATACATTACAATAGTAGGTATTATTCAGTTAATTTCTTGCTCTCTTAGGGCGGGGAGGACCTTGATCCTCGATTTTGTTTTCATCTTCTGTATCATCCTCTCCATCGGATCCCTGTTCTTCTTCACTTTCGGAATCAATTTGAGAGACCCCATTCAAGCAGTTCCCCTGGCAGTTTTGGCATGCTGGGGAACATTTGAGGCTTGCTTTTTTACAACCACACTTCGCGCTGGCACAGTCTTTCACACATCGGCAGAAAATAGTTTTTAGGATATCGTCCGGTGCAGCTGCTAATTCAATATGCACTGGGACCAGGCAGTTATTCTCCATCTTCCATCCATGCATCTAATTCCAGCCCGAATCACAAGTTTGGGGGGGCAGGACAAAAGACTCAGTTGGGGCCTTCGACATGTCTTAAAGTAAAATTTAAATTTATTAGACTTGAAATATCACAGCACAGACGACATTTAATTTACAGAAGAATATTAAATTTAAGTAAAAATGCTAGAGGGTTCGATATGTTCAGCAAGGAATCGCATCGGAATGGCGCTCCCGGGAAAAATCAAAACATGAACAGCATCAAAAAAGTTATAGAGTAAGAACTTTTGATCTCACAAACTTGGTTCAGGGCTTAAATTAAAGTTAAATAATCAGCTTTCATTTTGTATAGAGTGGTCATGTCTTTCATGTTTTACGACTTTTCATCTCTTAATATATTCCTACAAACCTGTAGGCTGCTGTTTTCATGTTTTACGACTTTTCATCTCTTTTAATATATTCCTACAAACCTGTAGGCTGCTGTTTTTTTCAGTGTTCTTCCTTTTTTTACACCAACAGAGCCCTATCCGTTCCTTTTTGAGGGGACAAAAGCCTCTCGAAATTTCCTCTTAACCGTTATACCAACATGAACCTATGCCTCCTAAGTGTTATAAGCTGTAATTTATGTATGAAAAGTATGCAAAATTCATAAATATGACGATCATTTTTTAAATTCAATAAATATAGAACAAAAAATTAATTAAATTGAAAATAATTAATAATTAAGAAATAGGTAATTAATAAATTTTAAAAGGTAAAAATGGAATACTTCAAACAAATAAATACTGTTTTCAATATTGGTATATTAATTTATACCACTTTTCTTCTCTTTTACTGTACTCTCAAACCTCTAGGTCCCCTTTCTGGGAAAATCCCATTTTCCCAATTTTTTTTTCAGATAGCGTAAGAACTATTTATCTCGCGGACTTGGTTCAGGGCTTAAATTAAAGCTAAATAATTGTGTTATAAGTTTTTAGCCCTTACTTCACTCTTAGAAGTGTAATATAGCCAATAAATTGCTTTAAATACGAATTTTACTCAATTTTTCGAACTTTTTTAACAAATTTTCCATTTTTGAAGAGATGTAACTCGGGATCTATTGGACCTATAAACCTGGAAATGGTCTTAAATTGTTGGTAATTTTATCTACTTTAAAAAAGATAATTGAAACTTTTTCGTGGGGATGCATTTTCTAAGAGTAATAAGCCAAAAACTGAAAAATGAGACTTTTAAACGCCCCTCCTACATTAAGCTCAGGGACCCCTTCGGGAAAGGTCGAGAAGAAGTCAGTCACTACAAGATCAGGTCGTAGAGTACGTTTTGCTGGAACACTATGCCAATATATTTAATGCTGTGGGTATCGTTCCTTTGTCACTGGGGGGATGCCTTGTGGCAACTCAACCGGGTAACAACTCAACCCGTTGATTGCTGATTGTGTTTTCAGTTAACTATTGAATTTCACTGCAGAGCGCTGGTCGCTCAAGTATTCAATTTTACCCAATAAAATGTTTACCCTTCAACAGTTTCTTTATTAAGCAGCTTGCCACACCACAGTATATTAATTTATACCACTTTCTTCTCTTTTACTGTACCCTCAAACCTCTAGGTCTCCTTTCTGGGAAAATCCCATTTTCCCAATTTTTGTTTTTTTTCAGATAGCGTAAGAACTATTGATCTCACAGACTTGGTTCAGGGCTTAAATTAAAGCTAAATAATTGTGTTATAAGGTTTTAGCCCTTACTTCACTCTTAGAAGTGTAATATAGCCAATAAATTGCTTTAAATACGACTTTTACTCTATTTCTCGAACTTTTTTCAAAAATTTTCCATTTTTGAAGAGATGTAACTCGGAATCTATTAGACCTATAAACCTGGGAATGGTCTTAAATTGTTGGTAATTTTATCTACTTTAAAAAAGATAATTGAAACTTTTTCGTGGGGATGCATTTTCTAAGAGTAATAAGCCAAAAACTGAAAAATGAGACTTTTAAACGCCCCTCCTACATTAAGCTCAGGGACTAGGGTCGGGGACTTTTGAAATGTTTACCTCCAAACTAGTCCAAACAAAGTTCTAAAGTCAAAAATTGTGTTCCAAGAACTTCCCTCTACACCCTTTTTTGAGCATTCGTTGCCTGGACTACTAGTCGAGAGCAGAAAATGCAATCCCTCAAGTTTCGCTGCTTAAACCGCGGATTCGGTGTATTGTGGGATAGTTTATTTGGATTTGAGGGCCGCCATCGGAGCTCGGTCGTCGCACATACAGGTATTTCCACAATCTAGCCGGACAAAAGTCCAAAAATCAGAACTGCAATAATGGGTCTAGAAACCGGTTTCAGGTACGAAGAATGAACCCGTCGACAATACCCAGGCCCAATCCCCCTCCCTCTGCGCGTCTTAAGCGCGTAGCGTCAGTCAGAATTCGATCGTTCTACCTCGTACACGTATCTGTTCTCGACACTCTTAAAAATCATCATCTTTGAAGCTATTTTTTTATGTTTTCTGGTTTATCTTACAATTTGAAAGTGATGGATTCTAATAAAACAGGTAAGAGGCTTATCATCTTTGTATAACATGTTAGTATAAACTAATTAAGTTTGGACTAATATATATTAACCAGTTTTTTCATCTGAATAAATTAAATTACTAATTGTTCTAATTAATTACTATTGTTCACGAATAGGGATAGATCGGGCTATTATTTTGATGAGGGATTATTCTGTGGATATTTATCTTTAAAAATATAATGCAAACATGTCCGGATACGTCCGGATAGTTGTAAATTTTGAGTAAACAAGACGTCAATCCATAGAATATAAAAACTGAATATTTTGTTAAGTGACTTCTTCATTGTCTACGTGCTTGTTTTAGGTTCACAAGGTGGGTCAGGAGTAAGAATTGTGACTCGAAGGTACTTATTCGACCGCATGAAAAACGAAAATTTGCCCAATTTAAACGCCAAATTGGACTTTTTGAGAGACCATGAATGTGAATTTCAAAAAATATTTTAATTTTATAATTTTATGAATAAATGTTTAAAAACATATTGAATTGTCTTATTTGAACTAATTTTGTCCGGCTAGATTGTGCGTCGGTCGGAAAAGCATGGTCGGAAGGCAGGATAATTTTTTTAAAAATATTATTCGCCATCTGTTATGGTACAGACCCCCTTTCCCGCATAGTTAAAGGTATGGTAATCATTTAAAAATAAGCAGTGTGTTAATCAGGGTTGGCCGGTTTAAACCATTTGGTTTAAACCATTGGTTTAAACCATGGTTTTTTTACCAAAAAAACCACTTGGTTTTTTTTGGTTTTTTTAGAAATTATAAAATATTTTCAGGATTTTTTAAAGAAAGTGTTATTAAGTATAATCTTTTGCACAAAATTAAAAGGTCAGATTTATAAAAAAATTTACATTTTAAGGTGATTAAAAATCAGAAATCTTTTAATTTAATGGTTTTAATTATATTGAATTCTCTCTAAACTTAACCTTAAATGCTTAAGTTAAACTTATTATATTTTGCAAGAGATAGTTCATTTATTAATTTCCTTTAAAATGAAGCATTATTTCAAAGAGTAACTAAACATACACAAAAGTTATCTGTTTTTCACTGATAAAATATGGCTTGGATTTTAATTAATTAATAAAACCAATTTGTCTTATTTGTCAGTCATAAAAACCAGTTGGTTTTTTTACTAAATTAATAAAAACCGTTGATTTCTTTAATGATAAAAACTAAAAACCAGTTGGTTTGTTTATAAACAGATAAAAACCAGTTGGGTTTTTTTACTAAATTAATAAAAACCGTTAATTTCCTTAATCGGATTAATTATCTCAATCATTTATCCAATTTCAATTAACATTAGTTGCTTACATTTCCCTTTTATTTATTAAAAAAGTTAAATTTTCTCTTTCTAAAGAAATTTCTTCAGTTCATAAATAATCCATATAATTAATTTGATTATTTTGCCATTTAATAATTAATCAAATTAATTATCTTTATCAATTATCCAATTTCAATTAACATTAGTTGTTTACATTTCACTTTTACTTCTCATTTAAAAAATAAAATTTACTCTTTCTATAAAGAAATTTCTTAAGTTCATAAATTAATCCATATATAATTAAGATAAATAATTTGATTATTTCAACCATTTATCCAAGATAAATTAACACTGATTTTTATTCACTACAATAATATTAGATATTCAAATTGGAATATTTTAGAAACAAAAATTATTTTTAAAACAAATTAATTTAATTTTAATTAATTAATTGTAATATACAAATCATTTATCAATTATAAACAACCCCTGAAATAAATGTCTCATTTACAACTCAATTTCAAACATCAATGCTGAAATAACTTATTCTGATAAAAAAATTCTAAAAAAACTTGGTTTAAACCAAAAAAACCTGGTTTAAACCAAAAAAACCAAATAAACCCGGTTTTTTTGGTTTTTTTAAAAAAACCCGGTTTTTTGCCAACCCTGGTGTTAATATCTTGCCCTGATTTTTAACAATTTAGCGATAACTTTTCGTGTCCATTGATCTAACATGGTAGCCATGAACAGTGTAAAAAGATGTTAAAGCTTTTAAATATTTTCCATAGTTTGTTCACTTATAAAACCTCTTTAAAGCATAGTTAAAGGTATCTTAATCATTAAGTAACAAGCATACATTTAATTATCGGTCTCGCTTTTTAAGATTTTAACAAGAAATGTCCAGCTCTATTTGTTTATGTTGCGAGTGTGAAAATGCATTGTTTTTAAGTAATATTCATCGTTCTTTAGCATACTAAACCACTTTTGAGCATATTTAACGGTATAGTAATCATTATTTAATAAACGTATTTATGATTGTGCTCCATTTTTAAAGATCTCAATAAAAATTATTCAGTATTTACTAAGTGAATGTAAACATTTGTGTGCTATGAATATTTATCATCGTTGGGTACACTTATATTAAATTATTCCATTTTAGTATTAGGTAGTATTTTTCTTTAAATTTAATCTACATTTTCTCCCATTTGTTATGTTTTTGGTCAACTACTGAATAAGGTGTGGGTTTTTCACTTCATTTAGTGTATTGTTTGAAGGAAATGATTTATATTTTGTAAAACATTGTTTGTCTATTTTGGGTTCTGATTAAAAAAAGGTTGCTGACTTTCGAACTCAATACTTTGATGTTTGTGTTTGGATGACCAATTTGTGGCACCAATCACAAACGTTTTTTGGTTGATGTTTCTTCGAGCTGAATAAGCCAGCCTACCAGTTGTTTGGGGAATGACGACTGACAATGGAATTCAGGTAAGCACCTTTAACTACATTCTGTGTCCTTTCAAGGATTTGCTGTTGCAATTCCTCTTTACTTGTACTTAATTATTAAAAAAAATCAGTATTTCTTTTTAATATCTATGCTGTGGCAGTTTTGTTACTTGTAATCATGAGATAAGTTATAAAACTGCCAGCTACTAAAATATTGCCCCTATAGCTGACTAGATATCTTGGGGTAGCTGGCAGTTACCGATATATGAGGTAAGAATGTTTCAATTTATTTTGGATAATGGAAATATAACTCAACATACAAAATCCAATCTTAGATTATGCAAACAGCGGGGATCAATAATTTTAGAATTCTTTAATACAGTACTCAAATCTGCTTTTGTGGGGTACATGAAAATTTCGATCAAATTGGAACATAGAACAAAAATTGAGTATAACTGGCTACTGAGACATACTAGCGTCTAGTAAAACATCAGTTTTTCCAAAAACTAATTACCGACTACATGGTAACTAAAAAAGTAGATTCTAAGCGAGTGCGAGTTAGTATCTTCAAGTGACGAAAGCAATTTTGAACTAGTTTAACCACAAGAAAGTTCAAGTATTGTCAGACTGGATATGTTTTAAAGATAGTGATCATATGTTTTAAAAAGTTTTGTATGATGTGTAAATTGGTTAATATGTAAATAATTTTTTTAAATACTTGTATGTATAATTATTTTCTAAATTAGATTCTTAAAGATTTGGCAAGATTCCAACTAGCTGCCAAGCCTCGTGTCTTGATTTCATTTAAAAAAGCAATTCCTCGTTATTTTGTAAGGTTTTATGAGAATCCTATTCTATGAGAATACTATAACATTAAAAAATACTGTTTAATTGTGTTCTATAAAACTATTGTGTTCTATATAAACTATTTTTAAGGCTACTCATGAAGTTTTGTACAATGCAGTCCCTATAACATTAAAAAATACTGTTTAATTGTGTTCTATAAAACTATTGTGTTCTATATAAACTATTTTTAAGGCTACTCATGAAGTTTTGTACAATGCAGTCCCTATCCACTTACAAAAACAGGTTTGTGTGTACAAGAATTTTCGAGGGTTTACAAAGAAGTCCACAGATTGCCAAGAATTCTTATCAAAAGCAGAACCACAGTAAAATCTGTAGCTGTCTTTTAATGTCAGGATTAAGCATTTTAAGAACAAACTTGCTTTACCCTCGTGTATATTTTATTGGAATATTTATGACAATGTATTGATAATTTCTGTACATTGGGTAGGTGAGAAAACTTGTAGAGTTTTTACCATGAGTGCTTTAGGTATAACGAAAAACAAAAGCTAAATAGGAAATTAAGATAATACTTAGAGATATCTGGAAAATAACACTGAATGTTTCTTGTAAATTTTCATAGAAGACATAATAAATTATAAAATATTATATAATATCAATATTACTTTTCACAGCCATTTCCTCATTTAAAAATGCCCCACTTAACTTATCCTCCCAATGTATAAATTAATATTTCAGAGTGTTTTTACAATTTCACCTAAACTCTAGACACAAACATTCTTTGCAGTGAGAAGATAAAATTTCCATAGAACTAAACTTCTATAATCTGACTACCAATCTATTTACTGACTACCAAATCTTTTATCTTAACTATAAAAAAGCGAGAAAAACTTTGACAAAAACACACAACTTTGAAAAGAAGTTCAAATCTAAACGACAGTCACACAGATTTGGCATGAAACAATTTCCCAGGAAATGAAACAATTTTTCCAGCATTACCTTCACACCACACCCGAAATTGAGGGGAATAACCTGTTTCCATAACAATTGCCGCAATATTGTTCGACAGCAAAGACTATGCAATACTTTTATTTCAAAAAAAAGGATGTCAAATGTAATAAAAACTTTATTGCGTGTATGAATACCAAGAGGATAATTTTAGCATCTTAGTTTGCCAATATCAGGGTAATTATGATCACATTTTCCAGTAAACTGTTTTTTGCGTGAATCAGATTTACACATTCTACTGTCATAATTTTCTTGAAAACTGCTGTGTATTAGAGATATTGTTCATGGGACAACATTATTTAGAAACTTCATGCAAGGAATCTGTATACAAACAGCTTGGGCAGGGTACTCAAAACACCCTGTACTTACCTAACTACTGGAAGGCAATAAACTGCCACAGCATAGATATTAAAAAGAAATACTGATTTTTTTATAATTGAGTACAAGTAAAGAGGAATTGCAACAGCAAAAAATCCTTGAAGGGACACAGAATGTAGTTAAAGGTGCTTACCTGAATTCCATTGTCAGTCGTCATTCCCCAAAACAACTGGTAGGCCGGCTTATTCAGCTCGAAGAAACATCAACCAAAAAACATTTGTGATTGGTGCCACAAATTGGTCATCCAAACACACAAACGTCATTTAGTATTGAGATGACAAGAAATTAAAATATTTTCATCCCGTGAACTGGAACACGGGTAGCGGGAAATAATTCCCTAATATTGTAATTAAAAACAATCTGAAAGAACATGTTACCTTATTTAGAATGTCATGATTTTTAGTGAATTTCTGGATTTTCTTAAAACAGGAGGAACTTAACATATCTGATGTCTTATAAATTAAAAGTTTCCAAGTGTAGTGTAAACAGGGTTTGCTCTCTTGTAGTATGTAAGTGTAACAGTTATGTGCAGTTTGAGTAAATAGTAAATATAAATCCTTATACAAAATATGAAGAAAATCAAACATTTTATAAAAAAACCTTTAGCTATGCATATAAAAATGTTTTAAGGCAATAATTAGTGTGTAAAGAAAAATACTTTAATGCTCTGTGTTAAATTAGACATTGGTTTGTTTATGCCTAGCATGATGCTTAAATAGTCCAGGCAACGAATGCTCAAAAAAGGGTGTAGAGGGAAGTTCTTGGAACACAATTTATGACTTTAGAACTTTGTTTGGACTAGTTTGGAGGTAAACATATCAAAAGTCCTCGACCCTAGCCCCTGAGCTTAATTTAGGGGGGGCGTTTAAAAGTCTCATTTTTCAGTTTTTGGCTTATTACACATAGAAAATGCATCCCCACGAAAAAGTTTCAATTATTATTTTTTTTAAAGTAGATAAAATTACCAACAATTTAAGACCATTCCCAGGTTTATAGGTCTAATAGATTCCGAGTTACATCTCTTCAAAAATGGAAAATTTTTGAAAAAAGTTCGAGAAATAGAGTAAAAGTCGTATTTAAAGCAATTTATTGGCTATATTACACTTCTAAGAGTGAAGTAAGGGCTAAAACCTTATAACACAATTATTTAGCTTTAATTTAAGCCCTGAACCAAGTCTGTGAGATCAATAGTTCTTACGCTATCTGAAAAAAAACAAAAATTGGGAAAATGGGATTTTCCCAGAAAGGAGACCTAGAGGTTTGAGGGTACAGTAAAAGAGAAGAAAGTGGTATAAATTAATATACTGTGGTGTGGCAAGCTGCTTAATAAAGAAACTGTTGAAGGGTAAACATTTTATTGGGTAAAATTGAATACTTGAGCGACCAGCGCTCTGCAGTGAAATTCAATAGTTAACTGAAAACACAATCAGCAATCAACGGGTTGAGTTGTTACCCGGTTGAGTTGCCACAAGGCATCCCCCCAGTGACAAAGGAACGATACCCACAGCATTAAATATATTGGCATAGTGTTCCAGCAAAACGTACTCTACGACCTGATCTTGTAGTGACTGACTTCTCGACCTTTCCCGAAGGGGTCCCGAAACGTCCTTTCTTTACCTCCTCAAGCTTACCTTTCCCGCTATTCTTAAATGGTTTAGTGTCCTCTGAAAAACAAAAAGCCGGCTTCACCCGATCAACCGATACTGTCACGGGCTTATTATTAACTTTAATTGTAAAGGTTTTACTACCCCGACTGATCACCACGTGAGGTCCTGTGTATGGAGGTGTCAAAGGAGGGCGAACAGAATCCACTCGTAAGAATACATGAGAACACGTTTCCAGTGATGGATGCATATAAACACCTCGATCTCGGTTTCCATGGTTTACAGGATTTTTAGGGGATAATCGCCTCATTGATTCACGCAGCCTAGATACATAGTTAGCATCGGGATCGGCCAGAGAGGTTTTAAACGAAAACAAATCTGAGGGAAGTCTTAAGGTGGCACCATACACTAACTCAGAGCAACTTGCCTGTATGTCTTCCTTAATGGCTACCCTCAACCCCAAAAGAACTATAGGTAGAGATTCCGTCCACTTAGCAGATTCATGAGCAGTGATTGCACTTTTCAAGCCTCTGTGGAATCTTTCTACCATACCATTTGACATGGGGTGATAAGCGGTGGTGTGAATTCTAGTTGCTCCTATCAAGTTAGTTAACTCCCTGAGTAAAGCTGATTCAAAATTTCTCCCCTGGTCGGTGGTTATAGAAACAGGACACCCAAACCTAGCTATCCAGCCATTTACCAGAGTTTTGGCTGTAGTACAAGCTGTAATGTCCGGGGTCGGAATCGCTTCAGGCCATCGTGTAAACCGATCGACTATAGTCATACAGTACTTGCTACCTTCAGATGGAGGGAGAGGGCCTATGAAATCGATGTGTATGTGCGCAAATCTTGCGTCAGGTAGGGCAAATGTTCCGATTGGAGCTTTATTATGTCGATGGACTTTGCATCTCTGACATTGAATGCAAGACTGAACATACTCTTTACAATCCCTTTTCATGTTGGGCCAAAAATATCTCCTTGTAATTAATTTAGTTGAAGCAGTAACACCCGGATGGGAAAAACCATGAACCTGAAGGAAAACTTTATATCGAAATGATTCTGGGATGAAGGGTCTTGGGCTATCCCCTGAGACATCACAAAATAAGGTCACATCCTCCAAAGGAAAATAACGTTTTTCAATTCTTAAATTGGGACTACTTAAAAGTGATGCTAACTCAGGGTCTACTAGTTGAGAATTGGAAATTTGGTTAAAATCGATGACCTCCCTTGAAACAGCGTCAACCTCTATTCTAGATAAGGTATCTGCGACGACATTCTCCTTACCTTTGATGTGCCGTATGTCAGTTGAAAACTGAGAAATGAAATCAAGGTGCCTCAATTGGCGAGGAGAACATTTATCTGGTCTTTGCTGAAAGGCATAGATAAGAGGCTTTTGATCAGTATAGATCGAAAAAGACCTCCCTTCAAGCATGTGCCTAAAGCGTCTGACTGCCGTATAAATGGACAGTAGCTCTCTATCGTAAGTTGACCAATTGCGCTGGCTCCTTGAAAGTTTTACCGACATAAAACCGATTGGCTCCCAAACCCCCTCAGACAACTGTGTTAATGAAGCACCTACAGCAAGCTCAGAAGCGTCACACCAGAGACCCAATTTTGCTCCAGGAATCGGGTGCCTAAGTAGTGTAGCATCCGCAAGTGCCCTTTTAGCGGCACAAAAAGAAACCTCTGCGTCGCTAGACCATTGCAGTGGGGTTTCCTTATCTTTGGGACGCTTACCCTTACTTGCATTGCCCTCCAAAAGCTTCACCAAGGGGGCCAAAATGTGCGCTGCTTTAGGTAAAAAACGGCGATAAAAGTTAAACATCCCCAAAAAACGGCGCAGCTGTGTGATAGAGTTAGGTTTGGGAAACTTGTTAATTGCCTCTACCCTATCAGAAAGAGGAGACAGCCCTTCCGCTGAAACATTAAAACCAAGGAATTCTATAGAAGATTCTCCAAGAGTGCATTTTGACGGTTTCAAGGTCAGTCCGTAATGATTTAACCTGGTAAAAAGTGCCCTCAGATGTTCAAAATGTTCTTGTTTAGTTCTTGAAGCGATTAAGATATCGTCAATAAAAGCATAAACACCTTCTAAACCCCTAACAACTTCGTCTATAAATCTTTGAAACGTACTGGCCGCATTGCACAACCCAAACTGCATTCTTGTGCTTTCAAATAGCCCGAAAGGGGTACAAATCGCAGTCTTATGAATATCATCAGGTGCAATCGGAATTTGATGGTACGCCTTCACAAGATCGCAATGTGAAAAAACCGTTGTCCCGTGTAGCTCGCTCGTAAAGTCCAAAATATTTGGTATGGGGTATCTGTCTTTTTTAGTTTGTGCGTTTAAAGCTCTAAAATCTCCCACCGGTCGCCAATCTTCACTACCTTTTTTCGGTACCATGTGTAGTGGCGAGGAATAGTTACTCGTAGATGGGCGCATATGACCCAAATCCAACATTTGTTGAAATTCTAACTTGGCAATTTTGAGTCTATCGGGAGCGAGTCTACGGGGTTTGGCCGAAACAGGGGGTCCAAAAGTTTCAATGTGGTGAACAACGTTATGCTTAACAGTTTGATCCATGCATATCGGCCTAACAATATCAGGAAATTCTTCAAAAAGCTTGTAAAAATCGTTCTTTTTATCCACAGCTTTTACGGAAAATATACTAGTATTCCGAAGAAAAGCATTTGAATTTAAATTGGTTGAAACATCAAACAAGGATTGATTTCTTAAATCAGGTCTTAAATTGAAATAGTGCAAAAAATCAGCCCCTATAATTGCCTGAGAAACATCACAAGAAAAAAATGGAAAAACAAATTGCTTGCGTAATCCCAAATCAAGCGATATAAGTTTTTGAGCATATACCTGAATAGTTGTCCCGTTAGCTGCCTTAAATCCTTGGATGGGGGATAAACTTTTCTCATTCTTGGTAGCCGGAAGTAGGGAACAATCGCTTCCAGTATCAATTAAGAAGCTGACGTTGGTTCTCCGATCTCGTACAAACAGCCGACGAGAAGGTGTCGACAAAGTCACCGCTACGCTTTCTCGCTGAAGATTGTCTTGGTAGATACAAGGCTAAACGCACTTTTTAGCTTTATTCTTGAAAGCCCGGTGATACCAGCATACAGCATTCGCAGGTTTAGGACTCGGCGTTTTAGAAGTGGGCCCTCTATTTCCAGAAATACCACGAGATTTTCCCAACTCGGCCACCTCCTTTCTCAGTTCCCTTATTTCATCCATTAGCTGATCATCAAGTAACATCCTTATTTCTTCCGTCAAATCAGCACAATGAGAAATCGCAGAATCCCTGCCTTAATCAGGATCTTCATTATAAATTCTAGAAATCGTACTGCCAACGGCACGCTCATCCGTAGTTTCGGAAAAATTAAGTTCAGGTTGAAGTTCTAACTACCGGAGTCACCATTGTGGTGTGGCAAGCTGCTTAATAAAGAAACTGTTGAAGGGTAAACATTTTATTGGGTAAAATTGAATACTTGAGCGACCAGCGCTCTGCAGTGAAATTCAATAGTTAACTGAAAACACAATCAGCAATCAACGGGTTGAGTTGTTACCCGGTTGAGTTGCCACAATACTAATATTGAAAACAGTATTTATTTGTCTGAAGTATTCCATTTTTACCTTATAAAATTTATTAATTACCTATTTCTTAATTATTAATTATTTTCAATTTAATTAATTATTTGTACAATATTTATTGAATTTAAAAAATGAGGGTCATATTTATGAATTTTGCATACTTGTCATACATAAATTACAGCTTATAACATTTTGAAGGCATACCGACTACCGACTAAAGAGGTCCGCCGACATTCATTTTACTAAAGACACCGAAATAAACGTGAAGCAAGAAGATTTCCTGTCCAATAAATTCAACAAGTTACAAGTTACAAGTTACAAGTTATAATGAGACTTGCGCTGACTGAAAAGTCGCTTCGTCTTCTTCTTCCTGATGTTTATATTTCCTTGTGTGGGCTGTAAAGATTTTCTACATAATGTCTGCTATTGACTTTAAGAAGTTGATTAAATAAATTCAACAAAAGCAGGCTTATCAACCTGCTTAAGGAGAAACTTGAAGAAAATGGAATCAAGACCCTTCAAGCCGACAGTGATGCGGATGTTCTGATTGTAGACACTGCTGTGGAAATGTCAGAAACAACAGCTGTCGGTATTGTGGGGGAAGATGTCGACCTCATAGTCCTCTTGATGGCTAAAGCTGATCCCCATAATGACATTTTCATCAAGCCTGGCCGTGGGAAGACAAGGGATTCTTTATTCTCGTCCCAAGAACTTCAGAAACTAGGATTCAAGGACGTGCTGTTTTTGAACGCCTTTACTGGATGCGACACAACATCTTCCGCATTCCGGAAAAGCAAGGTCACCTTTGCAAAGTTATATCTGAAGTCGCCAGAGGTCCAGAATGCAGCGGCGGTCTTTTCAGACCATCCCTCCACCATCCCCGAAGTACAAAAGGCCGGTGAAACTTGCATCTTGAGGTGGTATGGGGCTCCAGCGAAAGAGGTCTCCCTCAATGCCTACAGGTATAAGTCCTTCTTAAAATCGGTGGCCACCATCAAGCCTGATATCTCTTGTCTTCCTCCCACCGAGGGAGCGGTCAAACAGCATTCCCTCCGAACATTCCACCAAGTTCCGCTGTGGCTGGGAAACACGCTGCCTCCTCAGATGTATGGATGGAAGATGGAGAATAACTGCCTGGTCCCAGTTCATAGTGAATTAGCAGCTGCACCGGACGATATCCTAAAACCAATTTTCTGCCGATGTGTGAAAGACTGTGCCAGCGCAAAGTGTGGTTGTAAAAAAGCAAGCCTCAAATGTTCCCTAGCATGCCAAAACTGCCAGGGGAACTGCCTGAATGGGGTCTCTCAAATTGACTCCGAAAGTGAAGAAGAACAGGAGGATCCTCTAACCGTTTCCCTACAGGGATCCGATGGAGAGGATGATACAGAAGATGAAAACAAAATCGTGGATCAAGGTCCTCCCCGCCCTAAGAGAGCAAGAAATTAACTGAATAATACCTACTATTGTAATGTTTTATGTTTACTTTTCAATGCCAATAAACTTCGTTTTCACTAAACGGTTGTTTTGTAAAACTATCACAATGCCTATCCTATATGCACAAACATGGTCATAGCAAAATATTTTCCCATGTCTAGATTTTCTTTAATTAAGTGTGAGGAACCTGGTCATCGGGCCTACACTTGTACTGAGTAAAACTTGGGGCATATTTAATCAGCTTTCATTTTGTATAGAGTGGTCATGCCCTTTATGTTTTACGACTTTTCTTCTATTTTACTGTATTCCAACAAACCTGTAGCCTGCTGTTTTTTCAGTGTTCTTCCTTTTTTACACCAACATAGCCCTATCCGTTCCTTTTTGAGAGGACAAAAGCCTCTCGAAATTTCCTCTTAACCGTTATACCAACCTGAACCTATGCCTTCAAAATGTCATAAGCTGTAATTTATATATGACAAGTATGCAAAATTCATAAATATGACCCTCATTTTTTAAATTCAATAAATATAGTACAAATAATTAATTAAATTGAAAATAATTAATAATTAAGAAATAGGTCATTAATAAATTTTATAAGGTAAAAATGGAATACTTCAGACAAATAAATACTGTTTTCAATATTAGTATATTAATTTATACCACTTTCTTCTCTTTTACTGTACCCTCAAACCTCTAGGTCTCCTTTCTGGGAAAATCCCATTTTCCCAATTTTTGTTTTTTTTTCAGAAAGCGTAAGAACTATTCATCTCACAGACTTGGTTCAGGGCTTAAATTAAAGCTAAATAATTGTGTTATAAGGTTTTAGCCCTTACTTCACTCTTAGAAGTGTAATATAGCCAATAAATTGCTTTAAATACGACTTTTACTCTATTTTTCGAACTTTTTTCAAAAATTTTCCATTTTTGAAGAGATATAACTCGGAATCTATTGGACCTATAAACCTGGGAATGGTCTTAAATTGTTGGTAATTTTATCTACTTTAAAAAAGATAATTGAAACTTTTTCGTGGGGATGCATTTTCTATGAGTAATAAGCCAAAAACTGAAAAATGAGACTTTTAAACGCCCCCCCTAAATTAAGCTCAGGGGCTAGGGTCGAGGACCTAAACCAAAATATATCTGTTGTATTTAACTTGGAATAAAACAGGTGTTGCTGTCGAAAAAGTTTTGTATATTTAGTTTCTAGTTCATTTGACTAATTTTAACTTTTTCTACTCAGGGACTTACATAGGCACATGTGTGCACCTTCCAACTTTTAAGAGTGTTCCCAGTGGTTCGATCAGTGTTGCCCAGTGGCCTGAGACACAACCGGGATATCTCCGCTGAGACCGTCTCCTCTGCAGTCCCTTGCCCAGCTACCAGGGTCCCCACCTGCTGTCCCTCGCTGCCGATCTCTGAGGTCGCCCGTCGTCCTCTGCTGCTGGTATTGGAGACCTTGCGCTCAGTTTCCTGTGAACCTTGTGTCGCCTATGCAGTCCCTTGCCCAGCTACTGGGTATCCAGCACTGCCGCTCTACCGCTTCCCACCCATATGCTGATGGGTTAGTGAAAGAACTCCATCGTCTTCTGAAAGCGGGATTTAACAATTAGAGACGCCTGCCGATCTCTGAGGTCGCCCGTCCTCCTCTGCTGCTGAGCTTAGTTTCCTGTGCACCTCACCTTCTGTGACCTATTCACCAAAATATAACCATAACTTTGATGGTGATAAATTTTCGAGGGTGACTAACTGACTGTGAGGTGATTGTGACGTGGACTATTTGTCATGTGTTTAACTATTTGTCATGTGTTTTTATTATCCGTCTGAATATTAATGTGTTAGTTATAAAAAGTTAACTTTAAACTCATTCTTTCTTTAATTTTAAAATTAAATAATCCTGTTTTCAGGGGTCTGTCTAGGTTTTTTAAGAGGTACCTATTTTATGAAAATTAATTGTTAATTTGGTGAAAAATGTTCTGAAAATTTGTGAATTTAAGTCAAAATAACGAGTAAATAATTTTTTAACATTAAAAACAAAAGAAAATTTATTCTAGAACAGCTAAAAATTAAATATTAAGGGCACAGCTTCATAGAGAATGTTTTTTTTTCAAAAATGTATTTAGTGAAGGTACCGATTTTACTAAAACTAAATTTGTGAAAGTACCTATTTATAAAAAAATGTGAAGGTACCGAAAACGGTAGTAAGGTAACGGTAGTAGACCACTGGTTTCATTAATGTTCGGCACTAGTTAACTAAAAGTAGTTGAAAAGTAGTTAACTACTAGTTGCAACTACTAGTTAACTAGTAGTTCAACTACTTTTGGTTTAGAGTAGTTGAACTAGTAGTTTAACTACTTTTTTCACCAACTACTAGTTCCAACTACTTCAAAAATATTGAAAGATCAAAATTTAAAAAAAATATGTTACATCTACTGCTAATGCCATTTTTCGTGATACATTTTCATATTTGGCAACCTTGAAATATATTTCATCCCAGCAATCGACATATAAATGCAACCCTTTTTTGAGATCCTCTCTAGAAATTAGGGAGTTCAGGGTTTTCTGTTCTGGAAATTCCAGCACTTTGAAAAGCAATTTTAGGCTAGGTTTACGAGGTTTCTAGATGTTTTCCTGCATTAAGAATTAGTAAGGCAATAATTAAAGTTGACGGCCCAATTTTGTGCTTAAAATATTGTTGTTCAGGCTAAGGGTGTTTAGAACCCTTAACCCCCCTTATATACGACACTACTGACTAATATAAATACAACTTAGAAAACTTTAAGACACCAAAAACCTGAATCTAGGGTGCATCAAACGCGCCATGATTTTTAAAATTTGATAATATTGTTTTGTAACCAACTTAATTTTGTTCCAAATACTTCAAAACTGATACATACAAAGTTATGTAAAAATATAACAATATTTAATGGGTCCACATTGAGCTTAAAGTTTTGAACTTTTGCTCATTTTTTAAGAAAAACGTCATAAATCCAAAGGTAAAATCCTCACACTTTGTTCTTAATTATTTTCTGAAGTACTTTTATACTGTATATATAATCATTCAAGTTTCATTAATCTGTGATTGTTCTGTTAGGAGTTATAATTGAATCGTCAGTTTGAAGAAGGGAATAAGTCCAAAAAATGACAAATTGACTTTTTGTGCTTAAAACGATCTCCAAGCTTTGTTCTACACATGGGTGAAAAGTGGGGAAAAATAACTAACCCCTATAGGAAGATATCGCCCCTTGAAGTTGTGAAATCGATGTCAATTCATTTTATTTTTTAAGTTAATATGGAATTAAAGTTAATTTGTCTTTCTTTTCATATTCTTTGTGCTGTAAACTAAGTTAAAATAAAATTTCTCTTAATTTTCAATGTTTTTCAAACTTTTTTATGCAGGGAATGTTTGACTCCATTCGTATTCACTCACTCCATTGATACTGCTTTAATAACTCAGTTTCACTATAATTTTGAATTTTTTTTTTGTACACTACTCAATGTTATAACTCTGGAACTTTTTGACTTATAGTGGAGTAGAAATAGCATTTGACCTTGAACAAATTGGAACAAAAGCAAAACCTGCGGGAAATGGTAGGTCACATGGTCCTAATCAACATACTAAAAATGTACATCCGTACTAGTGGGACAAATATGGTTTTTTGGCCGCCATCTTGAAAAAATACCCCAAAATTTTTTTCATCATAAATGGTCATGTAAGGTATCAAACTGCGGGGAATTTTGTACTGAAAGAGAATATGATTTTTGTTTTTCTTTAATTTCAATAAAAATAATATTTTTGACCAAAAATGCAATACAAAAACAATGGTTAATGGCCCTTCCTTCCGTACTATATTGAGCATAAACGCCCTAAACTTTTTTAAAAACATTATTTTGTGACAAATGGTAGGTTACATGGTCCTAATCAACATTCTAAAAATATACATCCGTACTGGTGGGATAAATATGGTTTATTGGCCGCCATCTTGAAAAACACCCAATAATTTTTTTCATTATAAAAGGTCATGTAAGGTATCAAACTGCGGGAAATTTTGTGCTGAAAGAGAATAGGATTTTTGTTTTTCCTTATGTTAAATAAAAAGATATATTTTTTTACCAAAAACTGAAAGCAAATACAATGATTAATGGCCCTTCCTTCATAATGTATGGGGCTTAAGCATCTTAAACTTTTCTAAAAGCTATATTGTGTGAACAATGGTAGATGAAATGGCCCAAATAAACATACTAAAAGTATGTATCATATATCTCTTCCAGTAGGAAAGTTACGATTTTTTTGCGGCCATCTTGGAAAACATTAAAATATTTTTTTTCGTTATAAAAGGTAATATATAGGGTATCAAGCTGCAGGAAATCATGTGCTAAAAGAAAATATGACAATTATAAATAGTTAATACACGTTTTTAGTTTAAAAATCCTTTTATTAATATGATTTAGGATTTAAAAATTCTTGGATACATTGAGTATTCTTATAATTTTTACATAATTAACAGGAAGCTATTTTGATGTATGTTTAAGCAGATAATTTTAAGCTTGAAAATTTAACAACAAACAAATTTAATCTTAAATAAGTATAAAATTAAAAACAAATTATAGATAATTTTCATCTTCATTGATTACGTCTCCTGTATTTGAACAGTTCTTTCCACAGCAATTTTTGCAAACTACCGAGCAAGAAAGTCCATATCGACGGCAAGTACATTTCATAGAGTTACATGGATCAGAAGTTGTCGATTGGCATGCACATTTGATCATTTCCAGAAGTTCTTTTGGTGCTGGACTTCTGTCTGTTAACATTGGCTGAAATTCTCCGTCAATTAACTGCCAACCCCATAGTGTAGGATCAGGGCTTGACATAGAGAGATTCTTCCAAATTAAGCATTGCAAATTTACTCGAAGTAAATGATATTTTGCAGCATTTTGTGTCGGGGGCAATTGTGAAATATCAAATTATTTTTTAGCTGAAGCTATTTTCCTCATATATTCTTCATAACGAAGAGTATTTAGGTCAATGGTATGTATGTTACCCCCATACAATGACACGATAATTTTGTAGCCCATTTCAAGTAACTCTTCCTTATTAATATTTTCAGTAGATCCAAAATGGGAAGCATATTTGAACAATATTTGGGACTTAATTATATTTTTTAAAGCAGAAGATTTACTTTTTCCAAATAATGCACTGGTGGTGTCACAACCTGTTAACGCATGGACAAAAGGCAAAGCTTTGCAGGCCTCTTCTCCAATATCACTTTGCATTGCTTGAATGTCGCGAACATATTCAGATTGTAGGGCAGACTGCATGAAAATTTTTACGAAAATTTTGAAGACGAATGATAGAGTAATAAGATTAAAACATCGGTGTCATCAGCTACGACTGTGACAGGTTTCTCCTGTGCTATATCTAAAGCTTTTTTTACTATCAAAGTATCTGCATCCCCTTCTGCATGAATGACGGAATGACCATTTCTTTGTAAATAACTCCCTAGTATATATTAATAAATCTTTGTTTGTTTTGAGAGTTTGAGAGAAACTTATTTTTCTTTACTATTTCTGGTGAGTCTTCATCAGTGACAACAGTGACTGCTTTGAGCGTAGTCTGTGCTCCATATCTTTTATGTTTTGTTTCTCATACCCATCAAACACTATGGTCACTTTCCCATACTTTTTGTTGACATACGATAATGTTTTTAAAAAAGTTTAGGGCGTTTATGCTCAATATAGTACGGAAGGAAGGGCCATTAACCATTGTATTTGTATTGCACTTTTGGTCAAAAATATTATTTTTATTGAAATAAAAAAAAAAAAAAATCATATTATCTTTCAGTACAAAATTCCCCGCAGTTTGATACCTTACACGACCTTTTATGATGAAAAATATTTTTGGGTGTTTTTTCAAGATGGCGGCCAAAAAAACATATTTGTCCCACTAGTACGGATGTATATTTTTAGAATGTTGATTAGGACCATGTCACCTACCATTTGTCACAAAATAATGTTTTTAGAAAAGTTTAGGGCGTTTATGCTCAATATAGTACGGAAGGAAGGGCCATTAACCATTGTATTTGTATTGCATTTTTGGTCAAAAATATTTTTTTTATTGAAATTAAAGAAAAACAAAAATCATATTCTCTTTCAGTACAAAATTCCCCGCAGTTTGATACCTTACACGACCTTTTATGATGAAAAATATTTTTGGGTGTTTTTTCAAGATGGCGGCCAAAAAACCATATTTGTCCCCCTAGTACGGATGTATATTTTTAGTATGTTGATTAGGACCATGTGACCTACCATTTCCCGTAGGTTTTGCTTTTGTTCCAATTTGTTCAAGGTCAAGCCCTTTTTTCGGCTAATTCTACTCCACTATTAGAAACACCAAATTTGATTCAATTCGTTCACAATTTATGAGATTTGGGTAGACATGTGATTGACCCATTTAATTTCAAAATTTGTAACTAAAAATTTTAAAAGGCTTTTATAGTGAAAAAAAAATTTAAGTACAGAATTTTTAGATATTTTTAAAAAATTATATTTTCTACATTTTATGTTTTTATACAAACATTTTAACCAAAAACCATGTTTGGATTTCAATTTTATCCTACAACACAACAAAAACTATTTTTATTGAAATTTAAGATGGTTTTCTAACACCTCAACAAATGTTCCTCAAATATCCTCAAGGTTCTTAAAAAATTCCGCAAAACTCTGCAATTATGTAACTTTTGTTCCAAATGCTGTTATTTTTACAATTAGTACAGATAAATTTCGATAGCATAGTAAAGTTTAGCCATCTTATAGCTCTACGCAAGAATCCCTGTCAATTTACCTTTACTTCTAATTACATAATTATTATTGTCATATTAACAATAGTTTGTTCACATTGCCATCATGAAGTTTATTCATAATTCAAATGGTGCTATTCAGTCACTTTTCATGAACTGAAGGAATCCATTTTTCATTAACTTCTCCACATCCTTAAGCCGTATTGGAAAGGTGAAATTCAGTGTTTTCCATTTTAGCAATTTCTATTGCTGTAGGTATTGCTCATAATTTCGCATTCTCATCAAAAAGTATATTAATCTTTGGCATGCTTTAATACATCAATTTTTACAGGAATATTAAATTAATTAGAAATTTCGAATGCTTATAAAGAACAGTGGGACTTTCCTAAATACACAGCTTGGGCATTGGGATAGATACCAAACTCTCCAATTTTCAATGATCATACGGTTTTTAAACAAATAAGGGATCTTGCATGATCATTGAAAATTCCTTCCCCTATCATCATTTTCTAAATACCATTACACTAAGGGAACTCTATTCTTTGGCTAAAAGATTTATTACACGGTTTAAAACTCACCCCACGGTTTAGCAAGTGGTCCGATTTTTGTCAAATTTATGGTGGAAGTAGTAAGGATACTGCTGTACCTCATGCAATAATTTTTTTCATGCTATTATGTTTTGTATTGGGAAACGGTCCTTGGGAAAACCGCTTTTTCTAACGCCCTCGCACTACATTAGGTCTTAGCTCTTTAACGGTGCATCTGCGCCCCCTCTAGTTTTTCAAAATATGCTTTTCTAGGTCCCCTCTACCCCCATGTGAAGTTTGTCAACGTAATTTTCGATCACCCTGTATATTTAAAAAAATTTTACTAATTAATCCTTTTGAATTTTTAGCTAAAAATTTTGAAATAAAATGGGACAAGTTACATGTCTACTCGAATGTCATAAAATTGTGAACGAAATGAATCAAATTTGGTGTTTCTAAGTCAAAAAGTTCCAGAGTTACAGCATTGAGTATTGTGTAAAAAACAACTTTACACGAACTTTTTTTACCATAAGAAGAATTATAACTCCTAACATAGCTATCACAGATTAATGAAACTTGAATAATTATATGCAGTATGAAAGTATTTCTTCAGAAAAAAATTAAGAACAAAGTGTGAGGATTTCATCTTTGGATGTATTGCATTTTTCTTACAAAATGAACAAAATTTTTAAACTTTGAGCTCGTTGTGGACCCATTTAAAGTCTAAGGAATACAATAATATTTGGCAGAACAACTTTTTAGGAGTAAAGGAACATTTTTAGATTGGGTATAAAGTGATTTGTTTCTAGAGGGGCGTTTGATGCACCCTACTGTATACCTATAAAAAAAATTGGCGAATCTGTATCCATGATATTTTTACTATAGGTAAGAAAAAGTAATCGAAAATTTGGGAAAAAATATTTTTTGAAATTAAATAGACTAGCTAACTAGTAGTTAACTACTTTGGGAAATAATCAACTACTAGTTACAACTACTTCCAAGAAAAAGTAGTTAACTAGTAGTTACAACAACTTTTGCCCGGACTAGTTGGTAGTTGGTAGTTAACTACTTTTTGACCAGTAGTTGCCGAACACTAGGTTTCATAATGAAAAATTATTTTAGTTTAGCACTTAAATATTTACATTTTTGCAACATAAATTATGCAAACTTATTTTGATTACCCAACTTCATTATTTCAATATTAATTTGAATTTTTTATTTATCAATTTCACTATTAATTTGAATTTTTATTTATCAATTTCACTATTCTGGTTTTTAGCTGTAATAGTTATAACTAAGTGTCTATATCCACGAAAGTTGACCAATGCTAAAGTATTAGCGAAATTTGTTAAGAGTTGAGTTGTTACTTTCGAGGAGCTAGACAGTGTCAGTGTTTAATAGCGATATTTGTTAGAGTTGAGTTGTTACTATTGTGGAGCTAGACAGTGCTTAGTTATAAATATTACTGAAATATTTAATTTTAAGGTTTCAAACAAAACTAGGTATAAATGATTATTTAACCGCAAAACCATTGTTTATACGGTTAAGGAATCATGCTAGTTATAAATGATTATTTAACCGCAAAACCATTGTTTATACGGTTAAGGAACCTCGCTAGCTATAAATGATTCCTTAACCGCAAAACCAGTGTTTATACGGTTAAGGAACCTCGCTAGCTATGAAAGATTCCTTAACCACAAAACCATTGTTTATACAGTATCTTAACCTAATCAGTTGGCCACGGTTCCAAATCCGCAATGAAACAAAATTTTCCAAACCGTAAACTTTACGGTGCATCAGATGGTCGAGCAGCTGCCGTCGCATTAACCGTTTTCACATGGTGAAATTTCTAACAGTGTTTGATAGGGTCTGGCTGGATGGTTTAATATTTAAATTAAATTCATATAAATTTCCCTTGGACCTAATATAACTCATAAATTCTTATCTCCGGGATCGATCATTTCAAATTAAAATTAATAAAACACTCTCATCAAAAAGACAAATTGAAGCAGGAACCCCCCAGGGAACCCCCCAGGGTCCAACCCTTTTTAACATTTATATTAATGATATTCCAAGAACAGAAAATACTGACATAGGTTTATTTGCAGACGACACCATTATTTATAGTCAAGATAAAAAGAAAGAAAAAATTGTTCTCAATCTTCAGTGGTTAAATATTTGGAAGATAAAAGTTAATATTGACAAAACTCAATCAATAATGTTTGGATGCTCTTCGAGGGGTCTCAGCAAATTAAAATTAAATTCAGAGGATATTGAGTGGGGAACTCAAGCCCTTTATCTAGGTGTCACATTGGACAAAAGATTAACCTTTTCCACTCATATCAATAATATTAGAAAATTTCTGGTGTATCAAAATCTTTATTACCCCTTAATTGCCAGAAATTCGGTATTAACCCTAGATAACAAGTTGCTCATATACAAATCTGTCCTCAGACCAGTGGTCAGTTATGCCTGCTCTGTGTGATTATGCGGCTAGGAGACATATAAAAAAACTGGAAATATTACAAAATAAACTAAGAATGATAACAAATAGCCCTTGGTATTACAGAAATTATCAAATAAAGAAAGAACTTAAAATATTAAATCTAAAAAATCATTTTATAAAAATAGCTACTAAATTCTTTAATAAAATAGGCAACTCTGACAACATATGTCTCAGGAGCTTGGCCCCATACGGATCGGTAAGAACTCACAGAAGAGCCAGACCGAGAGACCTGTTAACTTATGGGAATTAATACGGAGTCTTGTGGAAATTTCTATTTTGGAGTTTTTTAATTACTTTTTAAATTATTCATTATCTTATGTGTAAATTCGTATTTTTTCCCCTCGGCGATCTTAGTTTTTTATCAATATTTAGTATTTTATCAATATATTAATAATGACTCCTATGGAGAATTTTAATCAGTAATTTTTATTAATTATTTTTATCTTGTTATGAGTTTGTTATATGTTGATTTTTATGTAAAAAAGTTTGTACCAAGAAGGACCTAGTTGCTCCTAATAAAAACATTTAATATATTCTCAGTATAAAATGGGCTAATTTGATGATTTTCCGATTGATGACCAGGCTAAAAACTGGGTAATTTCGACTAGATAGGAATGAAAAACGGTCAAATATGAATATTTAGATGTGTTAACGCCCTATTATTCGACAAAATAATATTTTTAGGCATTTTTTAAAATTTTCGATAAAAAGAGAAAAATGTCAAAATTCCCCAACTTTAGACCGTTTAGGCCGTTAACACATCTAAATATTCATATTTGACCGTTTTTCATTCCTAGCTAGTCGAAATTACCCAGTTTTTAGCCTGGTCATCAATCGGAAAATCCTCAAATTTGCCCATTTTATACTGAGAATATACGTGTTAATATTTTTTGATCGATTTAAGATTTTGCACATTCCAAAAGGAAAAAATAATAGGGGGTGTCGCAAATGTGTCCTCGACTTTTGATTTTTAAGGGACACCCTACTGCACTCACGTCTTCATCCGCTTCATTCCATGGAGTGAAAAAGCCTTACTGGCCAACCTGAAGTGGGACACCTCTGAACAAAACCTCTCTGAAACAAAAAGTCCCTAAAGCAAAGTGCCTCTATTTCAGTCTCACCCAAGTGAAAAGGATCGGTTAATATGACGGCCAACCACCGAGATCACTGTTTTGAATCTCACACGCCCCTTGCATTTTTCATCTCTATTTTAGGAGCCAACCCAGTATTACCCTATTAACCTTGCTCACCAGCGTGCTCGGGGCAGCATACCTAATGTGACCATTTATTTTCTGACTCAAAACGGGATATTGGTTTATTAAGGTTAATTAACAGGTAGTCAATAAAAAACACTTTTTAAAAGTTATTTATTCAGAAAAAGTCAGTTGGCTTAAAAGTTACGAATTAAAAAATATATATACCCGAAACGTTTAGTTATATATTTATATTTATCAGAGGGACAAATTTGCTTTAATATATAGCTGGTGATTATTTTAAGTAAGAATGAAACTCTTGGCACGTTTTTTTTGTTTAAATTTCACCTAAAAAGTCAGGGAATAGTCAGGGAAATATGGTAATTTTGGCCTAAAACCTGGAAAATCATGAAAAATACCTGGAAAAAGAAAATGTTTTATGTTTGCGTGTCAATTTTGGCTCTGGTAAGTGAAAAAATAGTCAATTTTTTTAAAATTATGTGTTCAAAAATACAAGAAGTATCCGAAAATTCCGTGAATTGCTAGTTTTTTTACCCGAATAATCTAAAAAAAATTGATCAGGGAAAAGTAAGGGAATTTTATTTCTAAAATTGAGTGGGAACCCTGATTTTCGCTCTAATTATTAACATCGTCTTTAGAACTGAAATTTGTAACTGGGTCTTCTCAGATTATTCCATTCGGGTTACTTTCTGCGATGTAATGCAGTTACAAATTAACGAAAATTCGTCAAAAACTTCTGTATCTTTATTAAGTCAATATATTCCTTTACAATTAAACGGGAATTTTCAGAAAACGGGACAATTTTGCGTCCCAGAGTTCATTTCGGGGACACCGGGACTCGTAACTCCAAAAAGGGACAGTCCCGTTCAAAACGGGACGTCTGGTCACGTTAAGCATACCTCTCACAAACTATTAAGCATAAGTTTAGATCAAAAGGGTGCATTAAGTACGGACACGAAGTAAGGCGGAATTCGAGTCGATTTAACGACATTTTTTTTAGATATCGTGTTTCTAGGCGGAATTCTAGTTGATTTAACATTTTCTATAATACTACGAAAAGTTTTATAGAATTGGGGTAAAGTGGGTCATGGGGTTAACAGCAGACTCGAAGTTACAGCCGACTTTTGTTATGTTTTTCCATTAAAGAAGGTTTGATAGACATGTTGATAGACATATGTGGCGCCGCGCCTGTTTGCTTGCCGACGTACTTCCTCCTGTTGGCACGAGCTTCTATATCTTAGGATGCATGTTTATTGGCCAGGAAATATTTGAAAGTACAATTAATATTATGGTACAGTCGTGGAAAAAAAAAGTGAGACAGTTCGCACTGTAAGCGAACTACTGGGGTAAGAAAGATACTGTAAACGCCAATTTTCATTATTTAACGTCTACTTTAAAAAAAGCCTTATGTCCTTAGGAGGCCGTATACATATTAAACGAACAAACTTTTGTTTTTCCTATGCGCGACATCAAAGATTATTCCCGATTCTGAAAGAGCACTGTTGGAAAAACACAATCTCATAGATCATAAATGTGCGGGGCGCATCTACCCGATGCTGGTGTTGTGGTCATTTCAATAAAAACTATTCCAAGTTTGAAAGCTTAACAAATAATAGCTTTATTCCATTCCATCTGCCTTTCTCGAATATCATACCAACTCTGCTCTTCTCGAGTAGCGAGAGAGAGCATACAAAAAAACTTCTTCGATCAAAGATCACTTCCTTGTTCGCAACAAGCACCCTCTAAAACCCCCCAAAACCAATTTTCATGTCATTTGGTCCCCAAATAAGGCCAGAAGTGGAGGTTGAAGTTCGTTGAATTTACGTTGAAATCTCGTTCTTTACAATGAATTCTCGATTTTGATCCTTTAAACCATCAACCCCGCACCCCCTTATCTTTATATTACTTATATTATCTTTCAGTGGAATCTTATGACATTTTGAATGAAAGATATTTAATAATATAAGATTTGAAGTTCTTATATTATCTTTCAGTGTAATCTAAAATGACATTTTGAATGAAAGATATTTATGGACATTATGATTTCGTAAAATGAGTACACATCAATGTGATTAAGAAATAAAATAAGTGAGATAAAACAAAATCGTATTTTGAACAACTATTAGTTTTATTGAATTTAGTAATACAGTGTATATGAAAGAGCCCTCCCGATACCAGCGCTAGATACATATTTTAAAAATTTTGAATACTTAAACAGAGGTAAAGTTAAAAATTTAATTTTGTCAAAAATTATTTATATTTTTTTTGTCTTTTGGTAAAAAATTATGTTTTAATTTAAATTATTATCGCTGGACTTTTAAGACATTTTTACCTCAACTTGCTAGCCTAAAATTTAGGGCTGCTAATCCAGCGATGCGAAATCTCAGCTATTTAGCCGACAGCCCATCACCTCCTAGGCATCAGTGTGCCGTCGAAGCTTGATTGTGGTGATTGAGACACTTGTAACCGACAAGTTCGGCTGCTGAGCCTTCTTTGGAACGCCAGCCAGCCATCCTCCTCCAGTCTCAAGCTATTTGATCGAAGCTTTCCAGCTTCTTCCCAGGGCCAGGGGACACTTAAAATGTGTTCGGACACTAACACTCTCCTCTAATCCCCCTTATACAAGTCATTATTGATCAGCAAGCTTGAATCAAAGGTTCGGCCAAACACTCGAGTAATGTATTCAAGCCTTTTTCTCGAGTACTTTTTCTTAAGATACGATGGCCTGAGCCTTTTGGAGAGCCATCTTATGATGGACTTCTTAGGCATTGATTCTTGGGCTTTCTCCTGCCAGTTGAATTCGCTGCTGGACCCAGGCTAATCTCCCTATCCCTTATCTTCTGCTGTGGGGGGTGAGCAACTCCTGCGTGGGGCCAAATCAGGGACATTGACTTCTGGCACGTCTTGTGGCTCCTGATCCCCCTGCCCTTGTTCTTGCTCATCTTCGACGACTTTGGGGCAGGTCTCGACGTCTGGGGGCGTTCTCTCTTCTTCCGAGGACGTTTCCGTGGATATCAGTTCCTCATATTCTGTTTCATACTCTATACAGGGTGTTTCAAAAAACCTGTAACGATAGGCTATTTCCTAAAATATTTACCCTAGACCCATACTTCCAATGGAAGATTTTCTTGAAATGAGGTGAAGAATTATATGACACCAGTTTCAACTCCATGGGGGGTCTATTTTAGAAGATGCAGAAAATAAATTTTTATACGGCCCCCGTAGATTGAAACCCCCAATGAGAAAACTTTTCTCCATTCATTTCTCAATCAGATACAAAAAATTTCATCTCGATATCTTCAAAATTCACCAAGATATTAAAAGCTAAAATTCATGACTTACACCACTTTATCATACCTATGAGTGACATAATTTTACTGCAAAATAGGGGCCATCCACAAACAACAGTTGAACATTTTAGAAACCAAACTACCGTAAAACTTTGATTTTTTGAGGTTACAAGGACTACATGAAAAACTCCTCTCTGCCATGGTGTTGAGCTCGCTCAACTACGCTAATCCAGATACCTGTCATTGCTACTCATATCAGCGATGCCCAGAGGGGGGCCATCAGCTCTCATTTTGCGTTCAGATTTGTGACGTCATTGGTTTGAAAGTAACCCTCCTTCCAATAAATACTTATACCAAATCAATACTTATTTATAAATTACCTTGAGTTATCGAAAAGATTATAAAAAATATTTCTTGGAGCCCCGAAATCAGGTACCCCTTCATACCTATTAGATACGTAAAAAATAATCGTAGCACGAGTGTGTGACTCCCAGAAACACTTGATACTCAGGGATTAATACCTATAAGTTCCGATTTAGCCAAACACTGGCTTTATTGTTTAATGGAATGACGCGCTTTTTAACTTGCGGACGGTCCCTTAAAAATATAAACCCGCATATCTCAGTGAATTTTGAAGATATCGAGACAGAACGTTTTCTATCGTATTGAGAAGTGAATGGAGAAAATTTTTTCCATTGGAAGTTTCAGTCTACAGGGGCCGTATAAAAAGTTATTTTCTGCATCTTCTAAAATAGACCCCCCATGGAGTTGAAACTGGTCTCATATAATTCTTCACTTCATTTGAAGAAAATTCGCCATTGGAAGTATGGGTCTAGGGGAAATATTTTAGGAAATAGCCTATCGTTACAGGTTTTTTGAAACACCCTGTATATGCTTGACAATTGCTCCTCGTTCTCTTCTGACTTTTGGATGTTGGTATCTGCCAAGCTGTCGTTTTCTCTGGAGTACTCAATACACTGTTCTTTGGGATCTGATGGTGACAAGCTTAGGCAGTCTGTCCGTATCTTCTGTTCCTCTTGAGGACTCTGCGAATCTTTTCCTGAGGAAAGAGCAATGTGAGGAACCTCTCGGTCAGGCTGATGGAACTCGGCTTCATTTACAGGGCTCTGTTCTTCAAGGATTCCTCGAAGGCTCACCATCTCTTCGTTTTTAGCCTTTTGGGTGTCGCTGGCCATTTCTTTCAATATTCTTTCCATATCCAGTTCAGGAACATCCGGAGGTCTTGAAGTCAGTGAAGCTCTAAGCTGTGTGTTGACTTTTTCAACCGTCTCAGCAGCTATGGTGCTTTCTTCCATTCCTTCTCTTTTCTCCTCCCGATGTTCTGCACTTAGTTCCTGGGTGCTCTCTTCGAAATTATTTTGACACCTACTTTATTTATACACTTAATATATGATAATAAATTGAAAATAAAATAGTTAAAAGCATCATTTTTTAAGTATGAATGTTAAGAAACAATATTGACAAGTTAGTTTTTGTTGACTAGGAAGCAACAATAGCAGGGCTGTTAAAGGGAATAATTGTTCAGATTGTGCAAGAGGCACCAAAATTGGTGGAAATATAGTTTAAAGCGGAAGTGCCGTTTGGGACTTCCGGTCAAAAACAAAATGGCCGCCAGCGGGCCTATTTTCGGTTCTTTTAATAATAGAAAGACGATTTTTGGGGATCAAATATTATGCTTTAAGGGTCAAAAAATATGATTCTGGTTAAAAAATATGCAATTTGTTTTAAAAAAGTAACAAAAATTCAATAAAAACTCAAAATAGTAATCAGTGGCGGCTCGAAGGTAAAATTATAAGGGGTGCTGCTCAGGCGGTACCAAGTTGGCAACGCATTTTAAGTGATATAATGCCAAATAGTATTTCTATTAAAAACTTGGAAAAATCAAATAGAAAAGATGGGAACAATATAACATTTCGATTGCATTAAAAACTGTCTCTTACCTTTATTTAGCTGATTATTACGAAGATGAAGACTATCAAGCGAAAATGAACTATTATCTACATTTCAAATTCAATTTGTTCATCATAAATAGAAATAAAAACCTGGCTACAAAAAAGTAAACATAAATCTTTAACTTGCCGAAACATCCAACCGAAAATATTTTTTTCACTCTGTTGAAAAGAAAAAAAGAAGCTATAAATAAAAAATTTAAACAGTGTTGGAGTGAGGAAAGCTAAAAAGCCGTGATTTATTAGTAGAAATCATATTTTTCTTCTTCCCGCAATTTTTTTTTCACAGCTCTCTCAAAAGAAAAAGCTATCATTCTTTTGGTCAGGGCTGCTCAAAAGCAGCCCCTTTTCTCCTAACAGATTCGCATGCTAAATTCTTGATATTTTGATTTGATATGATAGAGGTAGGGTTTTATACCACGATTGGTATATCTGCGGGGGCTGATCGACCCGGAAAGAAATCTGTTTGCGAGACGGCATAGCAGAGACTTATTAATTGAAAAAGGATTATTAAGTACAAAGATTAAAGGGGGAAATGGATAATTTTTTACATATTGTAAAGCAAATTAAATTGGAATTTCGGGAAATTTTGATTGGGGGTGCTGCAGCCCCGCAGCCCCTATGGACGAGCCGCCACTGATAGTAATATAATCCTATGACAAGCAGTTGCTTCAAAAAAAAATTTTTTTAAAGTTATTTTCTTCGACGGTTTTATATGTATTTTGAGGTGCTGATTCCGAATATCTAGTTCACTTTCACGTGGAAAGTCAGCTTCATATCAAAAAAAGCAAAAATATGTGAAAAAATTACAAAATTTTCACTTTTTCTTCGGATTTATTCGTATATTTCAAAAAATATTAGTTTCTCGAAAATTACTTCAATTACAAAGTTAAAGTAAACAAAATTTCCTACAAAATGCACTATTCAACTTTTATTTTTCAAAGAATAGTTTTGCTGTTATAACGCACTGAAAAACAGAATTTTAACACAGATGATTTTAATGCATTTTTGCGGATCCAGAGAAAAATTTTGAAAAATATAAAAATTAAACTAAATACAATATAATAAGACATATTGACGCTTAGAAACATCAGGCTTTACGAAAAAAAATTGTTTTTTAAGCACGGGAAATCCATAAAATTTTTAAAGTGTCAAAAAGAAGGGCCATTGAGCACGCACCCCCTAAAAATAGGAGTAGAAAGCTAAAATTAAAGGAGGATGATACTATTGGTAAATGTAAAAAAATTAGGGGGCGACGTTTGGGCTGGCTTGAAAAAAGTTTTTTTGGACCACCCTACTGGGGGGGGCAAAACCTACCAAAAATATGGACCACGGAAAAACGTTTTAGTGTCCTCCCACTGGAAAAAAAATTGCATTAAATTGTTGGTTTTAAGATGCTTTTGCCAAAAAATTAGATGGGCAGAAGCACCCAATTGTTAGGGATAGTTTCTTAACTATAGCTCTAATTAAAAGGGCTACTAGGGTCACCAGAAATATTTTTCTCTCTACAAAAGATCAAATACTTATCTAAGCATTTGTGAAACTGAACTTGTTCCCTACTTGCCTAATAATTACACAAACAAACAACAAATACATTCTATTCCCATAAAATTGTAACTGTTTATTAATTTCACTATAACCTATACATCACAGCAACGTTTCCTGAACCCAGTACATCACTACGCGGAAGGAGAAAGTGAGTAAACCCAAAGCCTGTTGGGTTGATAGGTGGAATTTCGATACGTGAATTGTGAAAAAAGACGCTATTTATACATGGAATTAACGAAATAATCCTATTTTAGGATTGACGTTCTTTGTTTTACTCGAAATTCACACACCACGATGGGAACAACTTTGTTTGTTAGTGACGTAGTAAGTTCAATTTAAGTTGCTGTCTAGTTCTAGTATAACCATTTGTAAAATAAATATCTTTCACACACAACTGAAGCATTAACATATTTTTCATTAAATCTGCTTGAAGATTTGCGAGAAGGGTCCTTAAATATTTACCAGCCTTTATTGGACCTATTACACGTATATATAATAGGTCCAATGTTAATGTAGCTCAGAGTTTCTCAAACTGTGGGTCGCGACCCACTGGTGGGTCGCCAGTCAGTTTTTGGTGGGTCGCGAGATTTTTAATTTTTCTGAATATGAAGTATCTTTTTATAAATTTTACAAACGTGTTATTGACTTTTGAATCATCAAAATATTATTTGAAATTAATCAAATTACGATATAGTAAAAAGAATAAAAATTTCAGGAAAAACTCCACTACTTGGTGTCGAACGGAAAAGGCAACTAATGTAAATACGTACTATGTGTGTCACTTTAATGTGCCGATAATGCAAATCTAGTCGGATATTCAAATAAGATTTGAAAAAAATATTCAGTATTTCTCCCCATCCACACCGGGAGGGAGCAATGCAAATTTTAAGAATTTTCTTAGGAAATGATGCAACTGCAATTTATCCCACATTGCTAAAAAAAGTAAAATCCATGTTTTTAAGGGTCAAATTTTAAAATTTTCTCTAGGGGAGGGCCCCCAAACCCCCCTTTTTACTGTGGGGATTAAACTATTAACCACGATTAAACTATTCCATACGCTCAAACTCAAAAATTTACTTTTAATTTTCTGAAAGGGGCCAGGGGACACTTAAAATGTGTTCGGACACTAACACTCTCCTCTAATCCCCCTTATACAAGTCATTATTGATCAGCAAGCTTGAATCAAAGGTTCGGCCAAACACTCGAGTAATGTATTCAAGCCTTTTTCTCGAGTACTTTTTCTTAAGATACGATGGCCTGAGCCTTTTGGAGAGCCATCTTATGATGGACTTCTTAGGCATTGATTCTTGGGCTTTCTCCTGCCAGTTGAATTCGCTGCTGGACCCAGGCTAATCTCCCTATCCCTTATCTTCTGCTGTGGGGGGTGAGCAACTCCTGCGTGGGGCCAAATCAGGGACATTGACTTCTGGCACGTCTTGTGGCTCCTGATCCCCCTGCCCTTGTTCTTGCTCATCTTCGACGACTTTGGGGCAGGTCTCGACGTCTGGGGGCGTTCTCTCTTCTTCCGAGGACGTTTCCGTGGATATCAGTTCCTCATATTCTGTTTCATACTCTATACAGGGTGTTTCAAAAAACCTGTAACGATAGGCTATTTCCTAAAATATTTACCCTAGACCCATACTTCCAATGGAAGATTTTCTTGAAATGAGGTGAAGAATTATATGACACCAGTTTCAACTCCATGGGGGGTCTATTTTAGAAGATGCAGAAAATAAATTTTTATACGGCCCCCGTAGATTGAAACCCCCAATGAGAAAACTTTTCTCCATTCATTTCTTAATCAGATACAAAAAATTTCATCTCGATATCTTCAAAATTCACCAAGATATTAAAAGCTAAAATTCATGACTTACACCACTTTATCATACCTATGAGTGACATAATTTTACTGCAAAATAGGGGCCATCCACAAACAACAGTTGAACATTTTAGAAACCAAACTACCGTAAAACTTTGATTTTTTGAGGTTACAAGGACTACATGAAAAACTCCTCTCTGCCATGGTGTTGAGCTCGCTCAACTACGCTAATCCAGATACCTGTCATTGCTACTCATATCAGCGATGCCCAGAGGGGGGCCATCAGCTCTCATTTTGCGTTCAGATTTGTGACGTCATTGGTTTGAAAGTAACCCTCCTTCCAATAAATACTTATACCAAATCAATACTTATTTATAAATTACCTTGAGTTATCGAAAAGATTATAAAAAATATTTCTTGGAGCCCCGAAATCAGGTACCCCTTCATACCTATTAGATACGTAAAAAATAATCGTAGCACGAGTGTGTGACTCCCAGAAACACTTGATACTCAGGGATTAATACCTATAAGTTCCGATTTAGCCAAACACTGGCTTTATTGTTTAATGGAATGACGCGCTTTTTAACTTGCGGACGGTCCCTTAAAAATATAAACCCGCATATCTCAGTGAATTTTGAAGATATCGAGACAGAACGTTTTCTATCGTATTGAGAAGTGAATGGAGAAAATTTTTTCCATTGGAAGTTTCAGTCTACAGGGGCCGTATAAAAAGTTATTTTCTGCATCTTCTAAAATAGACCCCCCATGGAGTTGAAACTGGTCTCATATAATTCTTCACTTCATTTGAAGAAAATTCGCCATTGGAAGTATGGGTCTAGGGGAAATATTTTAGGAAATAGCCTATCGTTACAGGTTTTTTGAAACACCCTGTATATGCTTGACAATTGCTCCTCGTTCTCTTCTGACTTTTGGATGTTGGTATCTGCCAAGCTGTCGTTTTCTCTGGAGTACTCAATACACTGTTCTTTGGGATCTGATGGTGACAAGCTTAGGCAGTCTGTCCGTATCTTCTGTTCCTCTTGAGGACTCTGCGAATCTTTTCCTGAGGAAAGAGCAATGTGAGGAACCTCTCGGTCAGGCTGATGGAACTCGGCTTCATTTACAGGGCTCTGTTCTTCAAGGATTCCTCGAAGGCTCACCATCTCTTCGTTTTTAGCCTTTTGGGTGTCGCTGGCCATTTCTTTCAATATTCTTTCCATATCCAGTTCAGGAACATCCGGAGGTCTTGAAGTCAGTGAAGCTCTAAGCTGTGTGTTGACTTTTTCAACCGTCTCAGCAGCTATGGTGCTTTCTTCCATTCCTTCTCTTTTCTCCTCCCGATGTTCTGCACTTAGTTCCTGGGTGCTCTCTTCGAAATTATTTTGACACCTACTTTATTTATACACTTAATATATGATAATAAATTGAAAATAAAATAGTTAAAAGCATCATTTTTTAAGTATGAATGTTAAGAAACAATATTGACAAGTTAGTTTTTGTTGACTAGGAAGCAACAATAGCAGGGCTGTTAAAGGGAATAATTGTTCAGATTGTGCAAGAGGCACCAAAATTGGTGGAAATATAGTTTAAAGCGGAAGTGCCGTTTGGGACTTCCGGTCAAAAACAAAATGGCCGCCAGCGGGCCTATTTTCGGTTCTTTTAATAATAGAAAGACGATTTTTGGGGATCAAATATTATGCTTTAAGGGTCAAAAAATATGATTCTGGTTAAAAAATATGCAATTTGTTTTAAAAAAGTAACAAAAATTCAATAAAAACTCAAAATAGTAATCAGTGGCGGCTCGAAGGTAAAATTATAAGGGGTGCTGCTCAGGCGGTACCAAGTTGGCAACGCATTTTAAGTGATATAATGCCAAATAGTATTTCTATTAAAAACTTGGAAAAATCAAATAGAAAAGATGGGAACAATATAACATTTCGATTGCATTAAAAACTGTCTCTTACCTTTATTTAGCTGATTATTACGAAGATGAAGACTATCAAGCGAAAATGAACTATTATCTACATTTCAAATTCAATTTGTTCATCATAAATAGAAATAAAAACCTGGCTACAAAAAAGTAAACATAAATCTTTAACTTGCCGAAACATCCAACCGAAAATATTTTTTTCACTCTGTTGAAAAGAAAAAAAGAAGCTATAAATAAAAAATTTAAACAGTGTTGGAGTGAGGAAAGCTAAAAAGCCGTGATTTATTAGTAGAAATCATATTTTTCTTCTTCCCGCAATTTTTTTTTCACAGCTCTCTCAAAAGAAAAAGCTATCATTCTTTTGGTCAGGGCTGCTCAAAAGCAGCCCCTTTTCTCCTAACAGATTCGCATGCTAAATTCTTGATATTTTGATTTGATATGATAGAGGTAGGGTTTTATACCACGATTGGTATATCTGCGGGGGCTGATCGACCCGGAAAGAAATCTGTTTGCGAGACGGCATAGCAGAGACTTATTAATTGAAAAAGGATTATTAAGTACAAAGATTAAAGGGGGAAATGGATAATTTTTTACATATTGTAAAGCAAATTAAATTGGAATTTCGGGAAATTTTGATTGGGGGTGCTGCAGCCCCGCAGCCCCTATGGACGAGCCGCCACTGATAGTAATATAATCCTATGACAAGCAGTTGCTTCAAAAAAAAATTTTTTTAAAGTTATTTTCTTCGACGGTTTTATATGTATTTTGAGGTGCTGATTCCGAATATCTAGTTCACTTTCACGTGGAAAGTCAGCTTCATATCAAAAAAAGCAAAAATATGTGAAAAAATTACAAAATTTTCACTTTTTCTTCGGATTTATTCGTATATTTCAAAAAATATTAGTTTCTCGAAAATTACTTCAATTACAAAGTTAAAGTAAACAAAATTTCCTACAAAATGCACTATTCAACTTTTATTTTTCAAAGAATAGTTTTGCTGTTATAACGCACTGAAAAACAGAATTTTAACACAGATGATTTTAATGCATTTTTGCGGATCCAGAGAAAAATTTTGAAAAATATAAAAATTAAACTAAATACAATATAATAAGACATATTGACGCTTAGAAACATCAGGCTTTACGAAAAAAAATTGTTTTTTAAGCACGGGAAATCCATAAAATTTTTAAAGTGTCAAAAAGAAGGGCCATTGAGCACGCACCCCCTAAAAATAGGAGTAGAAAGCTAAAATTAAAGGAGGATGATACTATTGGTAAATGTAAAAAAATTAGGGGGCGACGTTTGGGCTGGCTTGAAAAAAGTTTTTTTGGACCACCCTACTGGGGGGGGCAAAACCTACCAAAAATATGGACCACGGAAAAACGTTTTAGTGTCCTCCCACTGGAAAAAAAATTGCATTAAATTGTTGGTTTTAAGATGCTTTTGCCAAAAAATTAGATGGGCAGAAGCACCCAATTGTTAGGGATAGTTTCTTAACTATAGCTCTAATTAAAAGGGCTACTAGGGTCACCAGAAATATTTTTCTCTCTACAAAAGATCAAATACTTATCTAAGCATTTGTGAAACTGAACTTGTTCCCTACTTGCCTAATAATTACACAAACAAACAACAAATACATTCTATTCCCATAAAATTGTAACTGTTTATTAATTTCACTATAACCTATACATCACAGCAACGTTTCCTGAACCCAGTACATCACTACGCGGAAGGAGAAAGTGAGTAAACCCAAAGCCTGTTGGGTTGATAGGTGGAATTTCGATACGTGAATTGTGAAAAAAGACGCTATTTATACATGGAATTAACGAAATAATCCTATTTTAGGATTGACGTTCTTTGTTTTACTCGAAATTCACACACCACGATGGGAACAACTTTGTTTGTTAGTGACGTAGTAAGTTCAATTTAAGTTGCTGTCTAGTTCTAGTATAACCATTTGTAAAATAAATATCTTTCACACACAACTGAAGCATTAACATATTTTTCATTAAATCTGCTTGAAGATTTGCGAGAAGGGTCCTTAAATATTTACCAGCCTTTATTGGACCTATTACACGTATATATAATAGGTCCAATGTTAATGTAGCTCAGAGTTTCTCAAACTGTGGGTCGCGACCCACTGGTGGGTCGCCAGTCAGTTTTTGGTGGGTCGCGAGATTTTTAATTTTTCTGAATATGAAGTATCTTTTTATAAATTTTACAAACGTGTTATTGACTTTTGAATCATCAAAATATTATTTGAAATTAATCAAATTACGATATAGTAAAAAGAATAAAAATTTCAGGAAAAACTCCACTACTTGGTGTCGAACGGAAAAGGCAACTAATGTAAATACGTACTATGTGTGTCACTTTAATGTGCCGATAATGCAAATCTAGTCGGATATTCAAATAAGATTTGAAAAAAATATTCAGTATTTCTCCCCATCCACACCGGGAGGGAGCAATGCAAATTTTAAGAATTTTCTTAGGAAATGATGCAACTGCAATTTATCCCACATTGCTAAAAAAAGTAAAATCCATGTTTTTAAGGGTCAAATTTTAAAATTTTCTCTAGGGGAGGGCCCCCAAACCCCCCTTTTTACTGTGGGGATTAAACTATTAACCACGATTAAACTATTCCATACGCTCAAACTCAAAAATTTACTTTTAATTTTCTGAAAAATTAATTTATCTTCTAATACGTGCATGTAAGAATTTATTGTTGTTACGATAAATAGTTTGGGAACACCCCCAGTTAGAGAAATTAAAATTCTGTGGGGGGGGCATGAGATAATTATCTCAGTTTAGTTAATTATAATTAACTGAAATCGGTGGGTCGCGTTATATTTTGTTTCTCAAAAGTGGGTGGCGATGTTAAAAAGTTTGAGAACCCCTGATGTAGCTTATTAGTATATTCTTAGGTAGAATGTTCGTCCTAAAGATCTTAATATGAAAAAGTTGTGAGTTATTGAGTTCTAACTGCAAAAGTGGGGTCTGGGGGTCCTCCCCCAGAAAATATTTGGGAATTATAGTCTTTAAAAACAAGTTTTTGACTAGTTTTGGTACCCCTAGTTAGAAGATGATAGGATATAAATTTTTCGTAAGATTTTCATTTTAATGAAATTAATGTAGTTGTCCCCCGTGTGGGTTCTGGGGAAGAATAGTCCCACTGTATTCCATGCATGTCGTAAGAGGCGTACTAAAATGGGAACCCAGTGTCCGGGGGTATAGCTGGGCACCCCTGTCTCCAGGGGGTTTACAAATATGGAGTCCTTGTCCTCCAGGTTGGGGGTTGGGCGTGAGGCCAACTACCTCACCCCGGAAAAAAACCCCGGTTTCGAAAGCTATACTAAGAAATTCCGGATCGACTCTACGGAAACGGCTTGGAAAGGATAAGGATAATGGTATTTCCGATCATAGGATTGGAACGTGGAATGTGAGGACCTTGTTAACACCTGGGAAAATGATGGAGGTGGCAGACCAGCTATTAAAATACAAAGTGAATGGATGGAAGAACTATCGAATAATAAAGAAGAAAAAATTTGAAATTTATTACAGTGGTCCAGAAAAACAGGGCCTTAATGGAGTAGGTTTTTTCGTGGATAAAAAAACGAGTAAGTCAGTGCTTGGTTTTGTCCCGATTTATGAAAGGATTTGCAAACTTAGAATCAGGGGACGTTTTTACAATGTTACGTTTATTTCGGTCTATGCACCAACTAAAGAAGCGGAAGACTCTATCAAAGAGCATTTTTATGAAGAGCTCCAATCATAGTAACAGAGGCGACTGCATTGTTGTGATTGGAGACATGAATGCAAAAATTGGCCGAGAAAGCATATAGTGGTGTCCTTTAAAAAAAACCCACTTTTTCACTTTTCCTTCATTAAAAGCTTAAAAAATATGATAATTTAATCGAACAAAATTGTGTTGTAACGGCTCGTCCTCCTCTACATTTTAGTGCTTAGTAATTTTAATTCCGACTCTCCGTTACAAATTGGCAGACAAAAAAGTAAGAATCCAAAAAAAACCCAATTTTCCTAAAAAAAACCCAATTTTCCTAAAAAAAAACCCATGTACCCTAAAAAAAACCCACACTTGAAAATACTCAAAATATTAAGAAAAAATATGATTGAAAGGTTTATTTTGATAGAAAAGAGAATAGTTAAGATAATTAAAACTAAGTTCATCACAAATTATTTCTAAAATTAAAACTGTGATAAGTTTTTCTACTCAAGAATTTTGCCTTCAAAACACAACGACAATAGCGTTTTTATTGTTGTATTTTGATGAAAACGACCTATTAAATACAAATGCTTAATAAAATTTCTATAAAAAAGCTTAAGAACGGTAATTGGCACTGATATTTTATTTTAAACCTGTAACTATTTACTCTCAAAACCCATTTTCGAGTAAAACTCGGTAAAATGCTATATTTTCATGGAAAATGGCTGTTTTTGGTAACATTGAGTTTTCATCAAAAATACTGAAAAAAAAATTGAGAATTACCCAAACAACTATTCTATTTGCATAATTAGTTGTATATCATGGATAATATTAAATATTTTGCAAAATTTTTTATTTATTTTATCATTTATTACAAAATGAAAAGTGGGTTTTTTTTAGGCACACTATGGGTTTTTTTCACCCCTCATTTCAAAGACTACCGTAGGGTCCCTAATTGGCCGACTGAGCTGAAATTTCAGTATTTTATTCTCATAATAACGGGATAACACAAAACCACGTGAAGAATGCTTTAAAATGTTTATAACATATATTTTTACAGCATCAAAATCTGCATAACTAAATCATATTTTTAGCCCAAAATCGGCATTTTCTATTTATTCAAATAAATAAGTAAATAAACGGTTCTTTGACATGCTTTCAAGTTCTCTGCCACTCTAAATGGCTTAGGAAGACATGGGAAATGAGAATTTAAAATTATTTTAATTATTTATTTAAAATATCTCGATGGGTTTTTTTTAGGGTACAATTTGGAGTGGGTTTTTTTTAAAGGACACCACTATATATCAAGAAGTAATTGGAAAACATAGTATGCATAAAGACACAAATGAAAATGGATATTTTGTGATCTAATTGGCGACGGCAAATAACTTGCACGTGCTTTCTCCATAAAGACATTCACAAGGGAACTTGGAATATCCCAGGAACTTCTGATTTCAATCAAATTGACCACGTGATGATTTCTAAAAGATGGGCTTCATCTATCCAAGATGTCAGTTTTTAGAGGAGCTAACTGTGATTCTGACCATTTTCTATAGTGGCTCGTGTTCGACACAGAATATCCTCTGTTCCTGGCTCCCAGGGAAGGAAAAATAAATTATCTGTAGAAAAACTTGAAGATAGGGATAACAAACTAGACTATAAGGCAAGAGTTGAGGAAAAACTGAATATTATGGATGCTGCTAATGCAGTTGTTTGATTGTGAGTACACAGGTGGCGCTGCGCGCCAAAGGTTTTTACCCTCTCGGAAGCTTTGTTTGTTTATATTCGTTTCGATGCTCGAGATGTATGCGAGCTTTTGATTTAAATGTCTGTAATCGTCCTTGTCCTTCGTCAATTAAAGTTAAATTTATACAATTCAGTATCTTCAATGAACTTCAGTATCTTATCATGAACTCTTTTTTTCATTGGTGCCGAAAACCGGGAAATGAATTGGTGAAATTTTGGATGCAAGCTTCGAAACCGAAAGTACGGTAAGAGCTATTTTGGATCTTTATTTTCTTGATCAGTGCATATTGAAATGTCTGAATTAGAAAAGTTAAAGGCTAAGAGAAGTTGGTTAAGAGCTTTGACTACGAAAATAGTTAATCAAGTGATAGAAAAGCTGAATTGTATAGACTCTGATATCGACGAGGCGGAGCTAAGGGATGATTACGAATTGATAATAGATAGAGCTCAAAATTTTTAGAATTATTGATAAAGAAATTGAAAAATTACTGAACATCGAGGATATGGAAGAAGAAGTAATTAAGAATGAGGAATATCAAGAAAAGTGTTTAAAGTATTCAAAGATAATCATAAGATATTTTGAAAATAGAAATGTTAAAACGGTAGATCTTAGTGTAAACAATGAATCTTCTGCAGAATCTAAGGATGTTTCTGACTCTACTACAGTTAATAGTGATGATGTTGCTGTTCATAACGTGATTTCAAGTGTAAATCCTGATGTTGATGTGCATAACGCGATTTCAAGAGTAAATCCTCCTGTTGCTGTGCATAACGTGATTTCAAGTGAATCGTCAGTTTGAAGAAGGGAATAAGTCCAAAAACCAAGTTTTGAGAAAATCGAAAAAAAACTGTAGAAGTAATAGAATTTTCATTGTATAATCACCAAATTTTTACTGGAAGTTCACAACCCTATTTAGAAAACAGAGCAACTATCAAAACAAATATAAGAATATTCAAAAATATTTTACAGTCAAAATAAGTTGATGGACTTATTCCCTTCTTCAACCTTATGAAATTTTTCTGATGAAAAAATCTTAAAAAACCCTTAAATTCACATTTAAATTATATTTCTCCTTAGTTTACACCACAAAAGGGTGAAATAAAAGGAATAAGACAAATAAAATTCAAAATTATAGTGAAACTGAGTTATTAGAGCAGTATCAATGGAGTGAGTGAATATGAATGGAGTTAAACATTCCCTACATAAAAAAAGTTTGAAAAAAGATTTAAATTAAAAGAAAATTTCATTTTAACTTAGTTTACAGCTCAAAGAATAGGAAAAGAAAGACAAATTAACTTGAAAAATACAATGAATGGACATCGATTTCACAACTTCAAGGGGCGATATCTCCCTATAGGGGTTAGTTATTTTCCCCCTCTTTTCACCCATATGTAGAGCAAAGCTTGGAGATTGTTTTGAGCACAAAAAGTCAATTTGTCATTTTAGGACTTATTCCCTTCTTCAAACTGACGATTCAAGTGTAAATCCTCCTGTTGATGTGCATAACGCTATTTTAAGTGTAAATCCTCCTAGTTTAAGGATCGAAACCTCTATTAAACTTCCGAAATTAGAAATAATTAAATTTTCGGGAGACCCTAGTAAATGGCAAGAGTTTTGGAATAGTTTTGAAAGTATAATAAACAAAATTGATTCCATTTCAAAAATACAGAAGTTTGCTTACTTAAGGTCATACTTAGTGGGTCAAGCTGCGAATGTTGTCCAGGGATTGGAATTTACAGAGGAAAATTATGAAAAATCCTTAGAAGCTTTAAAATCGAGGTTTGGCAGAAGGGATACGATAATATCTACATTTATGAATAACATCTTAAGTTTGGAGCCAGTAAAGAATTCTTCAAACATTAGTGCTCTGAGGAAGTTATATGACAGCCTTGATTTAGCTGTTAGAAATTTGGAAGCTATGAATGTAACCTCTGGGTCTTACGGACATTTGCTAATACCAATTCTTTTAAAGTTAATTCCATCCGATTTGGTTTTAGAATTTAACAGAACAAGAGAAGAAGGAGATGTAGAAATTTCTAAACTGCTTTATTTCCTAAAAAGGGAAATTGAATGTCGCGAGGTTTCGAATATGGTCATTGGAGAAAACAAAAGTAATTATATGCATCAACCGAGATTCGAAAAGAAACACTATTATAATTCACGAGGTCAATTTAATACTGTAAAAAGTTTTGGTAAAAACATTACTTCTGGTGCTACGTTTAATACTGTTGTCGATAAATCATGTATCTTCTGTCTTAAAGATCATGATTCCAAAAAGTGTATGATGAACGTGGAAGATAAAGTTAGTAAACTTGGAGCAGATAAAAGATGTTTTTGTTGTTTTCTGGAAGGGCACGTATCTTTTAGTTGCCCAAAGAAAAATATAAGCTGCTACTATTGTCACAATAAACATCACCAGTCAGTATGTCTAAAGAAAGGAAAAACTAAAGCTACCCCCACAAGCAGTAAATTAGATGCCACCCCTAATCAAAATGATGATTCCCATGTTCTGCAAGTTTCTTCCAGAAATCCTAATTTAAACACAAAGGAAGATGTATTGATATCAAGTTGTAATGTGTCAGAACCCAAATACTCAACCCTCTTACAAACATGTTCAGTTTTAGCCCAATCCCAAACAAAATCAAAATTTGTCAGGCTATTAATTGATTCTGGTTCGGAGAAAAACTTCATAACCCAAGACCTTGCTCATGAGTTGAAATTGCCGATAATCAAGAAAGAAGTTATGGCTGTTTATTCTTTTGGCAGACGCCAGGGAGAAACAAAAGAGTTTGATGTACATCTGCTTCGCATAAAAAACAGAAGAAACAAAAACGCTCAGAGCGTGGAAGTAGTCGCCAGAGTTGATTTCAGGGTTAGCCAAACCGGGGCCCTCCAGTTGTGTAAACATTCAAGAATTGATGAAAAGGCGAGGATTACTGCTTTCTGACACATATCCCAACGATGGAAAAATTAGCATATTACTGGGAGCTGATTTGTTTTGGAAGGTTCAGTGTGGAACAGCGACCGAAATAGAAGAAGGCTTGTTTGTTGCTCCTACTCTTTTTGGTTTGACATTAATGGGAAGAACATATCAAGGTGGAAGAGTAGTAAATGCACTGTTTTTATCAAGTGATAATGTGGAAGTTAGTGATATCTCTTCTTAGTTAGTTTTATCTTATTATTTATCGTTTTATTTTATCTTTTATTAGTTTTTTAAGTTAGTGATATCTCTTTCCGATAATTTCATAGTTGCGAAACAACGTTTTCTTGGATTAAAGAATAAGTTGAAGGGAAACGACCGTTTGTATCAAGAATATGAAAAAATCATACAAGAGCAAGCTTCTCAAGGAATAATCGAATCATGCAAGTTTGTGGAAAAAGAAGCTAATTGTTATTATATGCCTCACAGACCTGTGATAAGAGATGATAAATCCACCACTAAAGTTAGAATAGTGTTTGATGCTTCGTCAAAAACTAATGATGCCAAATCTTTGAATGACTGTTATATATTCTAGCTGGTCCAAGCTGGGCCAAATTTGAATCCTAACTTATTGGATATTATTTTGAAATTTCGCATTCCGAAGGTAGCTTTTTCTGCTGATATAGAAAAGGCTTTTCATCAAATCAGAATTGCTGAAGAAGACAGAAATTATTTAAGACTTTTATGGTTTGATGATTCTTCCGACAATGGATTGGAATTTAAAGTCTATAGAATGTGTCGAGTACCGTTTGGTGTAACCACTAGTCCCTTTATATTGGCAGCTACCATCAAGCAACATATTAAGGGTTATAAAGAAGAACACAAAGAAGCAGTTGAAATGCTCGAGAAGAGTGTTTATGTTGATGACTTGATCTTTGGAGCTGATTCTGATGAAGAAGCTTTTTCATTGTCTACTACTGCTGCGAAGATTCTTAGAGATGCAGGAATGAATTTGAGGAAGTTTGAATCCAACTCCACTTCTTTAAAAAGAAAATGGTTTGAAAATGGAATAACCTCTACCGAAGACCGTTCACGTGATGATACACTTAAGGTGCTGGGAATTATTTGGAATCCTGCTGATGATACTTTATCCATAGATGTCCAACCACTTTTAGTTCCTAAAGATGCAGGAATTATTACAAAGAGAAAGGTTTTGCAGACTGTCGCAAGGATCTATGATCCTATTGGATTTAGTGGATCATTTGTAATTAGAATTAAATTCTTGCTGCAAGAACTATGGGAATTGGGTATAGATTGGGATACAGAATTACCCAAGGAGTTTAGTGAAAAATTCATGTCCTGGTACTCTGAAGTCAAAAATCTATCTAATTGGAGTATTCCGAGAAGAAATCTATTGAATAATTGCATGAATTTGAAGAAGATAGAACTTTTTGTTGCAAGTTTAAAGGGATATGGAGCAGTGGCTTATTTCCGTGATCCGGAATCGTGTTCCTCATCTTTTGTGATGGCAAGAAGCCGAGTATCTCCACTGAAGAAATTGACTTTGCCCCGATTCAAGCTGATGGGGGCCGTCATTGCATCAAGAATAGTGAAATATTTGAAGAGATTGTTTGGCATAAAGGAAAGTAAGATATTTTGCTTCAGTGACTCTCAAATAGTGCTTCACTGGATAAAGGGTTCTGCAAAAAAATGGAAACCTTTTGTAGCCAACCGTGTTCAAGAAATACAAGACATTGTTCCACCTTCACAATGGAATTACTGTAAGGGAGCCGAAAATCCGGCAGATGTTGTTTCTCGTGGAGCAACTGCCTCTTCTCTGATGAAGAATAAACTTTGGAATCATGGTCCGGATTGGATGAAAGAGGGAAGATTTCCAGTGTCATTACCTGATACTTTCACTATTCCAGACGATGAAGATATGCGTTCAGAACAGCGCCGTATTTACAAGGAGACTCTTGTATGCTCAGTCACCAATAAGGAGGAAGAAATTGATTTGATCTCCAGGTTTTCTTCCTGGCTTGGTGTTTGAGATTTTGCTATAACGCCAGATTTCCCTCTTCTAGGATAAAGGGTTTCTTAACTACACAAGAGTTGAACAAAGCAAGCACTATTATAGTGAAAATAGTACAGAGAATTGAATTCAAAGAAGAAATCAAAATTTTGAAGGCTCATAAAGATCTCTCTCCAAATAGTAAAATCTTGAAGTTGAATCCCTTTGTAGATGATAAAGATATCCTCAGAGTTGGTGGGAGACTCAAGAATTCTGATCTTCCATACGAACAGAAGCATCAAATCCTACTTACCAAGAAGCATCCTCTTACGATGTTGATTATAAAACATTTTCATGAAAAGAATCTGCATGGAGGTCCAAGTTTAACCCATTTTGCTATAAGGCAAAAGTTTTGGATTATAAATGGAAGGGAAGCTGTTCGTGGAATCATATACAGATGTATTAAATGCTTTAGAAATCGAAAGACCACTTCATCGCAGATAATGGCCGACCTACCTGCTGCACGTGTGTTAATGGACAGAGCCTTTTCAAAGACCGGAATTGATTTCGCAGGACCTGTCTTCATAAAATCAAAAAGAGGAAGAGGTATACAACCCTTTAAATCGTACGTTTGTCTGTACATCTGCTTCGTAACTAAGGCCATTCATCTTGAAATTGTCAGCAATCTTTCAACTGAGGCCTTCATCGCATCATTTAGGAGATTCGTTTCCCGGCGAGGAAAGCCAACGGAAGTGTATTCTGACTGTGGAACGAATCTCGTGGGAGCAGCTAGAGAATTGAGAATTGCATCTTCACTTTCTTCAGAAGAAACGCTTCAAAATTACCTGACAGATGAAAACATTAAATGGAAGTTCAACCCTCCTGCTTCTCCCCATTTCGGTGGCCTCTGGGAGGCTGGTGTGAAACAGATGAAGTCGCACTTGAAAAGAACTGTTGGAGCTCAAATTCTGACATTCGAAGAATTTCACACTCTCATCACGCAAATTGAAGCCTGCCTTAATTCAAGGCCCTTGATTCCGATGTCTTCTGATCCTGATGACTTCAGCCCTCTAACTCCTGGACACTTCCTAATTGGAGCACCGCTAAATGCAGTTCCTGATACTGCTCACCTTACAAGTCTGTCCACTTTGGAGAGATGGAAGCTGACCCAACAACTCTTCCAAAGCTTCTGGAAGAGATGGTCAAAAGATTACCTTTCCCAGCTGCAAGGACGCTCCAAATGGTTGAGGGATAAGAAAGATTTTGCCCTCAATGACTTAGTCCTCGTTAAAGAGGATAATTTGCCTCCGATTAGGTGGCAACTTGGACGTGTAATGCAGCTATGTCCTGGATCTGATAGGAAGGTGCGTGTTGTAAAACTGAAAACTGCAATTGGAGAACTGACACGCCCTGTTCATAAACTTGCACCTCTACCCTTTTCTGAATAATCCTGAAACTTTAAAGGATATTTTGTCTGTGTTTATTCATTTTATTAACCATAAATTATGTTTTTCAGGTGATAGTAAGTTAAATTCTACCTTGAACTAGAAGATAATTCCTTTTAGGTTGTGAGCATTTGTAAGTTTAACTTTTTTTATATATAACACATTATTTTCCAGTATTTGTCGTTTTGTGCCTACATGTACACTTAAAAATTTTCTAGTACTTGTCGTTAAATGTGTCTCCATGTAATTTCTTACATTAGTGCTTTGATATAACTCCATGTATCTATTATTTAATTGAAAGTATAATTTAGATTTGATTAGTAATCTTTTGAGATACTTAATAGTGATTAGTGATGAACAAATTGTTCATCGTGGGGGAATATGTTTGATTGTGAGTACAGGTGGCGCTGCGCGCCAAAGGTTTTTTCCCTCTCGGAAGCTTTGTTTGTTTATATTCGTTTCGATGCTCGAGATGTATGCGAGCTTTTGATTTAAATGTCTGTAATCGTCCTTGTCCTTCGTCAATTAAAGTTAAATTTATACAATTCAGTATCTTCAATGAACTTCAGTATCTTAGCATGAACTCTTTTTTCAGCAGTTTTAGAAAAAGACAGAAAGCATATAAATGAGTGGTTTGATGAAGAGTGCAGAAGGGCATTAGAGGTTAAAAATGATGCGAGACACAATATGCTACAACATTTTAGAAGAAAACATAAAGAAGTGTATAAAAACAGTCGAAGAGAATCAAATAAAATATGTAGGAAAAAGAAAAAGAGTTCCTTAGGAGTAAAATTGAGGAGCTGATTGAAAATAATAGAAAAAATGAATGCAGAAAATTCTATAAAGATTCTAAAAGATTATTCAAGGAATTTCAACCTAGAATTATGAACTGCAAAGATGTTGATAACAAAATTATATCAAAGAGAGATGGAAAGATTACTTCCAGACCCTATTAACTTCAGATAGCGGAGTTGTAATGAATGATCAGGAATTTGAGAATGCTTATTACGAAGAAATACCTGCTCCAACATTCGAAGAAGTTAAACATATTTTTCAAAAAATGAGAAATTTTAAAGCTCCAGGAAGTGATGAAATTAGAATAGAATTTATAAAAAATGCAAGAGAAAAGATGTGGTACAGAATCTATGAATTAATCGTACAGATTTTGGAGAGAGTAGTAATACCAACAGAATGGAATTGGGGAATTATTGTCCCCATTTACAAAAAGGGTGAAAAAATGGATTGTACGAACTACAGAGGCAATTACACTATTAAATGTGTCTTACAAAATACTCACTTGTCTTATCTACAGAAAACTTGTACCAATTGCAGAAGAGATAGTTGGTGACTATCAGTGCGGGTTCCAATTTAGATGCTCAACTATTGATCAAATTCACATTGTAAAAAATATTTATGAAAAATTTTATGACTATTATCTTGATCTATTTGCACTGTTTGGTCATGTGTCCCCTTAAGCAGGCCTTTGACAAGGTAGATAGATTCAAAATGATTGAAACTTTAGCTGAGCTAAAGATATCAATCAAATTAGTAAAACTAATTGCAGCTACACTGAAGGGATCTAAGGCCTCAGTTCTGTTCAACAATGATCTTTCGGATGTTTTTGACATTAATGCCGGCGTTCGCCAAGGAGATTCATTATCGCCCCTATTATTCAATCTGGTACTTGAATCTTTTTAGAAATAAGTTAATATCTAAAGAAATTAAGCTGAAGTTGTATAAGACAATACTAAGACCAGTTGTAACTTATGGTTGTGAAACTTGGACCTTATCTCAAAAAGATTTAAATAATTTAGAAATTTTTGAAAGGAAAATTCTCAGAAAAATTTACGGCCCGATTATGAATGATAATGGATTTCAAATTAGAACAAACAGAGAATTGGAAATCCTGGTAAAAAATGAAACTGTAACCCGTTTTATTAAAGGACAGAGACTGGCTTGGTTGGGTCACATTGAAAGATCGGATGACAAAAATAGAGTTAAAAGGATATTAAATTGGAAGCCAATGAGCAATAGACCTTTAATAACTATCTCAAATCGCTAGCAAGAATATCCAAATAATGACGAAGCCTTTCATTAATAAAAACAGGTCATTTATTTACAATCTAGTCCAAATTAAATTAGAGCTATTAAATTATCTTTTCTTCTATTTACATTTATCAGAATTCTAAAATATTAGACAATGTTGCCACTCAGTTCTTTACTTAATAATAAAATAAATATTAATTTGAAACAATAGTTCAGAGTCTCACTTGTATTCACAACATCCTCCGGCCCGGAAGGACCTGTTGATTGTCCTTCATCTTGATAAAGTTCCATTGGATAGAGAGAGGTGTTGTATCGCACTTCTAATCAAGACTCCACCATCGCTCACTCCTTTCAAGAACGTCATATCTCAAAAAACCTGATTTTTCAGGAGAGCGATTTTAAAGTTTAAAAGTAGAATAAAATGTATTTAAAACAAATATTAAGCCCCCAATTGAAGTTTTTATTATGCAGCAGACCTTTTTAGATAATTCCCAACTTCTTTCTCACCTTTTGAAGAATAATTAATATAAAAATTTAAATTTAAAAATAGTTTGTCTTGTTTTATGACACTCTTGCACAAAATTTCATAGATGGTGCTTGTAGTATGTCAAAATATGACATTATTGTTACTAAAATATTTCAATTTGGAAGTTAACATTGAAGTATCTATAGAGTTATGATATCCTTGCAATGATAATTTCATTCCAAACTGGCAATTATTTCTTCTTGTCTGAAATACCTTTATTACAGTTTTTGGTTGAAATTAAAATAATTAGTTTGGTAAAGCAACAGGAATTTGGTTATTAAAATAAAACATAAAAAGCAATATAATTTTGTTTTATTTCCAACTCTTGTACAAACAACTCTTTTTTTTTCAGACAAATTTCGACTCTTGTACTTCGATCCAAAAAAAATTAAATAGTAGATTAATAATATACTTAAAATTACAGTAGAAAGTAAAAAGCATAAAAATTGCACAGTAAGAAAATAAATACAAAAGATACAGAGAATTAAAAACAACCAATTTTAAATAGTTTTACAAACTTTTACCTCCTTTTTTACAAATAAATTAAGGATTTAAGATTAATTAACATTACAAATTTTTCTACTTGGCCTATAAATGAAAATGTTATTGAATACTAAACTGTTAGTTAACTAAATTCTATCAATTTGCCTTTCCAATTCCTTTCAAAGTGAACTGATTTTTTTTTGCTAACAGACAGTGGAAGATAAATGATTTAGTTTTTTGGGGGGCTAAAAATTTTCAAAATCAAACTGAATCTTCTCAATAAACATGATATATAAAGGATGTGAGTAATTGCGATCCAATAACCTAAAGGGGGGGTCTGGGGACCTCCCCCATAAATTTTTTGGAAATATAGGTCTAAAAAGCAAGTTTGCAGCTTTTTTTTGGTTCATCTAATCCCAATTTTGAATATACATTTCCAAGAATTTAATAGATTATTTTGGTAAAAAATTTTGCATTTTGACAAACCTATTATAAAAAAGTTGTAAATATTACACACCCGAGTATCAAAGGAGGGTCCTTCCCAAGAAAATAAATAGTAAATAACTTTTCCGAACTAATCTTGGACCCTTAACTCCCCTTGGATCCTCTTAAGGAATTTAAGAGTGTAATTAAAATTTAAAAAGGTTGCAGTTGAGTATTACGAAAATACCTTAATTATCATATTTTAACAATAATAAATAACTTTTACTTTAAGAGGTAATTAACAAAAGTTTATAAGTACAAATATTGAGGAAATGCAAAAAATGAGCCTCAGTACCTCATAACATTTGTATTGAATTTATAATATAAAGATGTGGGAAACTATAATTGTTTCCTTATTGCCATTGAAAAAAAATTACCGTTGATTTTCAAAGTGGCCCAGTTTAAAAAAAAACTTAAAAATAGGCTTTTAAGCCGTTTGTCTAGTATGGAGCTAAAATTTGATCAATGAAGTTTTTGCAAAAAAATTCTCTCCGTTTTCGTAATTTATATTTTCAAAGTGAGCAGCAACAAAACATCAATAGGTAACTCATTAAAATGAGTAGGAAAGAGTCCTCTTTCAAAGTCAACAGCACACTTAGCACTCAAATATTAAAGAAATGTCAGTAAAGCCAAGGTCACCTTTAAAATTTTGAAGTTGAATTGAATGAGTAGCTACCATGGAAATGGCACTGGACAAACCCACCCCGTAACACCCCCCACCAAATAACAACAAAAAAGCAATTTTTATGGGAAAAGAAGGAAGGCGACAACGAAAAAGGCAAGTAGGGGGTAATCTTACATCCGGCCGATATGGGAGGTCAGTGGAATTTTCGACTAGGGGTGGCCCGCCTCCTCGAGCCCAGTTTTTTTCAGGAGTTGATCTTATCGGGTCGCCAAATTGCCTTCTTCCGATGGGGAGAGGACACTGGCAAGATAAGATGGTCATTTCACTGCACCTGCAGGAGAATGAATTGGCCGCATGCATATCGAGTTACAGGATGTTAGCACTGCTTGGATGGGGAGGATTGCTCATTTTAAATCTGCTGAAGATCTAACTTTTCCGAACTAATCTTGAAAAAGTTGAAGTGAAATGTGAACAGGAAGAAACAAACTTCAACCCGTAACATCTTGTAAACCGTAAATATTTTACTGTCAATAATGACACATTCCAAAATAAAACTGCAGAATTTCGTAAAAGGGTTTGAGTTTTCTTTGTAAAAGTGTCATAAAGCAAATTGATCCAAACCTACTTTGTCTAAGGAAAAAATGTCTATTGACAACAGTGTCATAAGTTAAAATAGTACAGTCAACCTCTCTAACTTACTGTGCAAGAGCGTCATAAATCGAAATAAGCCATTTTATTATTTTCACCCTTTCCCTACAATACTGACATAAAACTAAATAGTACTATTTTGAAACAAAACTAAGAATAAAAGATACACTTATCTTGGGCGCAATACTGTTTTCTGAAGAAATAATACGGTCTTGCACTAAATGACAGATGTGTTTCCTCCTCAACGGCTGAAGAAAACTAAATTGTGACTGTCTTGAAAAGAAAACTCCACTAATACAGAAACGGCACAACTTCTCTCTACTTTCCTCTAGAGGCTAATTATTAAGTTAAAGTTAAGCCGATTTTACAGGGTTATACTACTCTTTCAGGGCTTTCTGAAAACAGTCGTAACTAAAAATTGGTGATTTTTGAGATATGACGTTCTTGAAAGGAGTGAGCGACCAGTGTTCTTACGGTACGAGCACGAACTCTTCAGTCGCGTCCTTCATGAAGATCTTTCTGTTTTATCCTTCCATCTTTCCCAAACCATTCGAACCCCCTTAGGTGAAACATCGTCTCGATGAATGTCAAGTTTCCAGAGTTCCTGAAGTAGTTCCAGTATCCTGGCTCTGATAGAAATTAGATTCATCAGTCCTATTGGGTCATTCCATCTTCCAGTGTTTCTCCAAATTATTCTTTTATTTTCAGTGTCCTCATCCTCATTTGGAACTTCTACCAGAAATGTATCTTCATCTCTGTTCCATATATCACTCAACAAATTGTTCTGTGAGCCCTTGTTGTCATCTTCTTTTCCTTCATTTTCCTTTTGAATGTACTTTTCAGTTGTTTTTTCCTTCATCACAACAAAACTTCCGTCTTCTAGCAAGTTTCTAGTATTACTAGCCTCCTCTACCACTTCTCTCGAATCCACTCCAGTTTTGAAATCGTCATTGCCAAGTAAATTTTCTAGGATAAAGCTTGTTCTTGGATAGTTTACTTCAACTTCATCTTTAACTTGCACAAGGTTCTGTAGAACATTGAGACTAGTTGAGTAATTCTCATTACTTTCCTTTCCACTGATCGAATTTACAGTTGTATCTTGAGAAGTCGAAGTTGAACTGTCTTCGTTTTGGTTCTTCCCATCACAAACCAAAGTGTTATGTCTACCTTTACAGATGGAACATCTGATTTTAGAATGGCAAGTTCTAGCAATGTGACTCTTTCGAAGGCAAACAAAGCATCGACCATTCGACTTCAGGTTTTCTTTTTTCTCAGTGATCTCTTTCGTGCAGGATTTTGAATTGTGTTCGTTCGTTCGTGTTCAAAATACACAATTTCTTCTATAATAGTAAATGCTGAGGCACTAGAACAGCTTTCCCTGTTTTCAGTGTTGTATGTTTCCAAATTTTTCTTGAGTGCAGTTCACAAGAGGAAGTAATTCTGTTTGTTTTCTCTGGAGCGTTCGTAGTGTTTTTCTCGTTCTCACTTTCAAATCTAAAGTAATATGTTCTTTCTCGGATTTCTATTTCCTTTCTCAAAAATTTTAAAAGTTGAGATACACTCCACAGATCTTTCCCTTCGTACTTCCTACTAAACTCTAAAGCTATGGTATCTGGAATAAGATTCATTACCATAGGAAGAAGTAAACTTCCATTTGACACCAAATCCATTCCCAAGTTTTTCAACCCTCGTAGTTGGATATCAATCTTATCACTTAGATCTCTTAATTCCCTAGGTCTGGATGTGCATCTTACTGCCCTTAAGCTCAATAAGTTGTTTATGTGAGACCTTATCAAAATGTCTTCCCTACCAAATCTTTCTTTTAAGAGTTGTACTGCTAAATCGTAATTAATTTCAGATACCAACAACCCTTGTATACTTTTCAAAGCTTGACCCTTCAATAGGGATTTAAGGTACTAATTGTGTTTATCTATTTTAGATAAGGTTTCATTCTTATGGATTGAACTTTCAAACTGTGCCCAAAATTCTTGAAAGCTTTCAAACTTCCCATCAAATTGTTCTATTTTTAATTTAGGAAGATCTATTCTAGGTGTATTTTCTTTGAACTTTAAAGTTTCAGCTTGTTCCGATTGAAAAGTCCAGCTTGTTCCGATTGCATCAGTTCTAGATCCATTATTTCGAAAATAAATTCTAACCTCTGTCTTTATATTATTTTTTCTTTCCCTGTATTCTTGATTTTCTTCCAACTCTTTCTCGAGGTCTTTTAGATCAGGCAGCAAACTTTCCACTTCTCGATCCAGTTCAAATATTTTTTCAGCTTTATCTTGCAGAGAATCCGCTAATTTTTCTAATTCTAGATTGCAAATATCTTGGCTGTTGAAGGTATCCGTAATTTTGTTCATTACCTTCGTAGCAGACTGTTTCAAAACTTTCCTCGTCAATTTAGCTCTTTCCAACTTCTTACCAACGTCGAATTCCAAAGTGTAGATTCTTCAATTCAGGCTCAGACGGACCAGTTTAATAACTATCTCAAATCGCTAGCAAGACTATCCAAATAATGACGAAGCCTTTCATTAATAAAAACATGTCATTTATTTACAATCTAGTCAAAATTAAATTAGAATTATTAAATTATCTTTTCTTCTATTTACATTTATCAGAATTCTAAAGTATTAGACAATGTTGCCACTCAGTTCTTTACTTAATAATAAAATAAATTTTTTTGCATTGGAATATCACATATTTAAAGAATTCTTATTCTATCGCTTTCCATTAAACTAGCTTCCTTCAGCAAAAAAGTGTTTTTTAATTTTAGGATAGTATTAATTAAATTAAGAAGATTACACCAAGATAAAAATCATTGAATGCGAATATAAACATTTCAAAATAGTACTATATAATTAAATAACAATCAATTATGCTGTTAAATAATTTTTTCTTGTAAGTAATTAATATTTTCATTTTATGTTTACATGCAAATTTAATTTTTTTCCAGTTCAACTAAAATGCTGTTTTCTGTGAATCCAGAAAGAAGTATTGAAAAGGGAAAATTGTAAAAGTTTAAAAGGATGAAACTTCTATATAAACTGAAAGTTATCTTTTAAAAAATATTTGATAAATAGTAATGGAAATTAATCAATTATTCATTTAAATTGTTTTGAGGTATAGTTATTGTATTTGATAATTTATGAAAAAAAATTTCCTCCTGTGAACAGTGACAATCCATACTCAATTAACCAAACAGAATCATTATTGAGAAAAGAGTTGTATAAATGTTGGAACAAATTGGTGTAGTGCTTACTTTTTTTGTTCATAATAAATATTTTTTGTGATTAGAGGAGTTTTTATATTTTTAAGATTTAGTTCATATAATATACTTTGAAATTATCACAAGTTACACTTTAGTCTAACTGGAGTAATAAAAATTTGTTTGTAAAATCTGCCTCATTCTTTCTTGCATGTTGTACTAATAAATTTCAATTTAATATAGAGAACAAATTAAGTATGCAGTTTAAAATATAATAAGTTGAAGAATATTTAATACAAAATTCCTAAACTTTTATTGAATCTATCGTAAAAATAAAAAAGGGAACTTTAAAATATTGTGTAGAAATGAAAATAGTATAAGTACTTATTTATTTTGTTTTATAAGCTTGCAAAGTTTCAGTTTATATATTTAAAAAGTGCAGCTAAAATTGGGAAATGATAATTAAGGATTAGTTTACTGTACCAATAAAGTGAGTATTATACTAAACTCTTATCAACCAGAATTATGAATTATAGTTCCTACTTCCTAACATCTTGTATTATATTGAATTTAATGAGTAATTAATTCCTTTGGTGAAAAGATATTTGCATGTAATCATACTTTATGAAATAACTTTTTCTATTGAATTTTATCTATTATCACTCTTTTTCATAACCATTCTTTCAAAATCATACAAGAATGAATTTCCAAAACATACTTGGAATTAAATTTAGGAAATGAAGCATTACTGTTATGAGTTACAAAAATTACGAGGGTTGTTTTTTAATTAACTTCCGTTTTGCTCCTGAAAAAAAAGTATTAAGAATTTCGAAATAATTTTGGTACAGGTAGATAGGTACATCCTTGAGGATCAATTTCCCTCTTTACTGGAAAAAATCGGACATTTTTTCTATTATTTATCGAATTTACAAGCGCGCTCCTCGAACTTATTTCCCGCCACCCCATAGAGAAATCCTCTTTTTCGAAATTTTCCCCTTTTTGATAGTTTAAAAATAAAAAAACAAATGAATATTTAAAAATAAGGTTATTACGGAAGGTTACAATCATCTCTAATTACTTTTCAACGTAATCACCTTTAAATAGACCATTTACCGTACCATTTCACTAGTTTTTCGATTCCGCTTCATGAAAAGTTTGATTTTTCGTTGAGCTTCGCATCGGTTCGGACAGCCGTTTTCCCCCTCAGCGCACACTTTGCCTGCGAATCTATAGATGTTGCCTTGTTTATTATGGCTGTAACTCCAGAATCCCCAATGCCTGGAACTTGGCAGATGCAAAACATATGGTTTTAAACATGCACAATAGCATGCTGCAAAAATCACCTGCCTACCGATTGTCTATTGTTAATGCGAAAAGAGTTTAAAGGAAGAGAAATTCTCTATGGGTTGGCGGGAATTAAGATCGAGGAGCGCGCTTGTAAATTCGATAAATAATAGAAAAAATGTCCAATTTTTTTCAAAAAAGTAGGAAATTGATCCTCAAAGATGTACCTATCTACTAGTACCAAAATTATTTCGAAATTCTCACTACTTTTTTTACAGGAGCAAAACGGAAGTTAATTAAAAAACAACCCTCGTACTTGGTTATGCTCCTTTAAAAGGTGCAAAGCTTGTAGAAATAAGAAAAGATGAAATATTTTCTTTTTCTTTTATTGTTTTTATCAATCTTTAATATGTGCGCTCAGCTAAAAGCTTCAGCTTGGTTTCTAGTTCACTCAAACAACACAAACAAGCGACTTGCAGTGCAGATTGAGTTTGTTTACACTTTTGGAAACATGTGAATGCATCAGTGATGTTTTCCCGCCTTTTTAGAGAGGGATTTTATTGGTCGCTAAGCGTTTCACGTCAACAACACAACTAACCAATGAGCTGAATCTCCGAGATTTCCGCGTCCTTTCGGAAAGAAGATCTGAATACGGTGAAAAAGTTCAAGGCGAAATAGATATTTCGAAATCGCTTCAACTATTTAGCTGAACTTTTTCGCCGTCGGCGAAGATCTGAATATGGCCCTAAGTCCGAATTTCAATCATACATTCTTAGCTAGGATTTGAATTTTGACGATGATCTTATAATAAAGGTATGAATACTTAAGTTCGCAGTACTAAAGAGGGGGTCTGGGGGACCACCCCCAGAAAATTTTCAGAAATTTTACCCTAAGAAACATGGTTTTAACTTGATTTTTTAATAAGATCGAATTTCGGGGGGGGGCGGGTAGGGGCAGGACTCCTTCGCCCCCCCCTTATATACGCCCCGGTATCGTGAATCAAAAATAATATTAAAAATATCTATGAAAACAAAGATTTAAGTTTTTACTAACTAGGATATTTTGAAGAAAAAGAATATCCTGTTCACAGTTTAATGTTGTAAAAAAATTACTTTAAATTTCAATATCAAAACCTATATGGATGACAAAAAAAATGTGAAAACTCCTGTTAAAGCAAGCTGTTTGCGTCCGCAAACTGCCGTTTTGGAAACTGCTTTAGGAAACCAGTTTGCGCATGCTAAAAACGAACTCTAACAGGATCTCAAGCGTTTAATATGGATGGTTTTTACTTGAAACTTTGGACTTACATTTGGGTTTACATTTATGATCTTGCAGATTATGAAATCAAAAGAAAGGATTTCGAAATACAAAATGATGTTTTCGAAGAAATTTCACATTTTTTTGTGATTTTTTAACTTTTTTCATAATAAAACAAATTTTAAAATGAAGACTTTTGAGATAATTTTAAAGATCATATTAAACAACAATTTTTGAGACCATAATTAAACTTTTACCAATAGTAGTTCTTCTTCAAATTGAGTTTTTCAATAATTTTTTTTGGGTGTCGCTCCATTTTTAACTCCCTGGTCTGGGACCCCCAAATCCTATGTGATTCTGACTCGTTTAGGTGTCTACTATCACCCCTAGAAGTGTGACCCATTATTTATGGGACATCCTGTATATTATCTTGATTGTGGGCTTGAACGGGGAATTTGAACGAGGAAAGACAAGGTTTTGATGAAATTTAGCCCACAATAAAACTTAATACAGAGATTTAGGCTGTTATTCTAGTTATTTCGGGTAGCATACATCATAAAGGGTTCATAACTCGAGTGAAGACATTCGTCCGGTGATTGGAGTAGGAATAAGGAGCGAAAAACCAATTTTCGGATTTTTTTGGCTTGCGTGCTAGATAGGATAACATTCGGAGCCTTCAGCTCCAATGCGGTACTTCAAGATATTGTGTTTTCCCATAAGTTCTGTTACTTTTAACGAAGTTTCGTGTTTGGAATTTTTTTATGAGAAACTTGCAATATAGGTGGAGATTTCAAATAAAAGGGATTTTGATCTTAGTATATTTATGAACATAATGTGTGATTTTGGTAGTTCTCGTGATATTATTTATCTTCAAAATGTTGGTTTGAAAAAAAGACCGCAAACGACGATTTTCGCGTAATTTTTTTCTTTTGTTTAAAAAACTAGGAAGAACGCATAGTTCATGGCTAAAAAAAGTTTTACTGTATATTTGAAATGTTTCGATTAAGATGTCATAGTTTCAAGATGATTCGATAAGTTTAAGGTAGGAAATTTTGGCTTTAAAACTTCATATATTGGTCATTTCACGTGTTTTGTAAAGCGCGTCCATTGTTTTTCTAAGCAGCTGGTATGAAGCAAATAAAAGGCAGATGTTTTTTGAACCATAATGCTTGTTTAAACCAGTTTAAACAGTTTAATAATTGAAAGCATCTTTTCATAATATAATTGAATAGATTTATTTCTTAATGCCAACGAGTCATCAAATTCCAAACACTACAGCTTTATATTTTCCTTCCTTATTTGACAAATATTTCCCCGTTGGGACTCGCGGGGTCATTTTATAACCCCAAGCTCACACTTATATTCCATTTAACGGAAAACTAAACACCTGGGGATTCTTTACTTCTCAGTAGCTGGGTTTCTGACCCTTATCTACATGCCTGAGTAGTTCCTTGGAATTCGGTTTATTTTTCCGCCCCCCAGACACATTTTGTTAGCTTTTGGGGTAATGGAATGACCCCGCGAGTCTTTTCGTTAGTGCTGCGCATCCGTTCTTTTGTACTCCGCCTTCCCTACAAACCATTGATAAGGGCCCAAAACATTGGTAAACAAATTCAAGAAATTCACAGGGGGTTCTATTGCATTTTAGTACAAAGAAAAGGAAGACACACAGGTGCAAGTACAAGTACTTTCAATACTGGTCCCCGTGATAGTTTTATGACTTGTAATTCACCAGACCACTGTACCCCGCCCCTTACATTCTTTGCTTTTGTATTGAATGGGGAAGGAGCTAGGAAAGTATATTGAGATAACAAGTTTTCAAAGAAAAAATACCAATGTTTGAGTGTTAGGAGACATGGGGGGATAGAAAAACTACTTGTGACTGTAATTTTTGTTTAAATTTTTTTTGCAAATCGCACGTTAATACCATCTGTGATAATTGTCTTTACCGAAAGAAAGCTAAAAGAAATTCGGTAGGTAGTATTTTGAAGTAATTAAATTAATTTTTACATTGAAATTATTTGTGTTATTTTGTTTCATATGTGTGTATTGTGTAATGAGAAAAATTAATATCAAACTCAAAAATTATTTCTCAGCGTAGAAAATATTGCAGATTATAAGTTTTCTTAATCAGTTAAGTTTTGATGTCTAAAAATAAATGGTTCCGATTGAAAAAAAATATTTTTAACGCTGTAAAAAAGAGCGATAAATGTTGGGGCTATTCCATAACCCCCGCGAGTCTCAACGTTCGTCCGGGAGGCGCGAGTCCCACCGGGTTAAGACAACCCTTGTCTTTATGTTGATAAATGCAATATAATTTAATAGTTTGTTTATAAATTTAATAAAAGTTATAAATTTTTAAAAGCAAGGTTTTAATTTCACAAACACATTCAAATGTTGCTAGGGCGGTTGATTAGTGCGATTTACGGTATAATTGCAAGTGATCTATACATTTCCAGGGGTTCATCCAGGTTTTTCTCCAAGGGGGTTATTGGAATTTTGTGAAAAATTAAATCAAATTTGGTTAAATTGAAGGGTTTGTAGTACAAAAAAAAACATTCTGTCTTTATTCAACATTGTCAACATTCAACATTTCGAATTTAAAAATGGCCCCAAAACTTGAAAATTCCATTCAAAAATGAACAAAACACTAACTGAAAACAATTTTCAAACCACTTTTGGTTTTTGTGAAGAGTCCTTTCTCGGGAACTGGAATTTTGGGAAGGGTCACAAAACGAACCCAATTTTTCTCTAGATGAACCCCTGATTTCACTCTATAAAATAAAATTAAACAGTAGTGTATTACCAGAAATGAAATACATAAAAATATCCATGGCAGTTCTTTATTTTTGTAAAAAAAATATTCAAATTCACCGAGGAAACAAAATTAATTATTACATTACAAAATATAATTATTTGATCCAATGTATAAAGAAACTTTAAAAAAGGTTTAGCTTTGTAATTTCAATTAAAACAACTGTAAAAAAAACAGCTTCATATTTTTTGACATAACATTATGAAAACTTTTTTATACTTTCTTCAACTGTTTGTTAATCAATTCCCATTATCAAAATGTTGACCCTCCTTTAAAAAAAACAAATTTGGTTAAAAACATGGTTGCACATATGTTTTTCTTACAAAATCATGTGGTTGCTATCATATTATAAAATCAACTGCTGATAGAAATTTAAATACTTAAATGTTAAAAAAAGCAGTCACCTTTTTTATAATTAGGAGGAGACAAAATAGTTTAGTTATTGTAATTTCACAATTATTTGATATATATTTGATAATCTGTTAAGGATCCCTTAGGGGCCGTTCAAATATTACGTCAGCACTTTTTTGGTCATTTTTAACCCCCCCCCCTCACCCCTTGTCAGCAAAGATAAGCAAACCTCCAACCCCCCCACCATAATTACGTAAGAAACTGTCGGACCCCCCCCCCCCGAAATTTTGACATCCTTTTTAGTAAGTACTGTTTTTTCTCCTTGAAAATTAGGTGACTTATTCAAGGAGCTGTCCTTTTTAAGGGTTCAAAAATGAGTCGAAACACTACTCTTCTGGGTTAAAATTTCAGAATGTTCAGAAAAAGTGCTTACGTCAGATTTCCTACTTCAATTTTTTGTTAAATTTATTTTTGGTTGAGTTTTGAAATTATTTATGCAAGAAACAAGATATTTTCGAAAATTCAGTATCTTACGTAAGCATCCCCCCTCCCCCCTAGTTAGAAAAATTAAGCAAAGAGGAAACCCCCTCCCACCCTTAGATTCTTACGTAATATTTGAACGGTCCCTTATAAACAAAATTTCAAATTAAAGAACAAGACATGTTATGAATATAGGTGGTTGGTTTGTCTTATTGTGACCTATTGTTCTACGAAAGTTCCCCTCACTCATGAGTTTAAAAAATGATGTAAGTTTGTTTTTCATCATTTAGATTTAATTTTTCTGATCTTTTGCTTGAACATTATTTAAAATACGGCTTGAGGAGAAATGCAAATAAATAGCCCAATGATAAGATAGCAATTTAACTTCAGTTTCCTTTTGAAAGAATTGCCTCAACATGCCTCTAAAAATAATTAGGCTTGTTTTTCAAAATAATGTAAAACGGGGCAAATCCACGCAGCTTAAAATTGGTCACAGGAATTGGTCCCAATTGGAAATCAGGAATTGGTCCCAAAAGGAAAATCGGACTACTTGATCTCTAAAGAGGTTAATAAAGGTGTCCGAGATGCCAACCCTCTACCTGAAACCCTCCTTTCTCCCTTTTGGAAGATATCTGGGCAATCTAAAATGATTTGCTACAACAGGTCGACAATTTTCATTAAAACTGATCATATTTATGTTTAATATTGTTGGTTGGCTTAGAAACACTAAAATAACATAAAGAGGATTATTTCTAGTGTTTTTATAATGAAAAATTCTGTTCATCCATGTTTATTTCACTTGGGCACCAAGATTTGCAAGTGCGGGTCTTTGCCCCATTTTGCGAGAAATGGGCAATCCCAATGGCAATGGGATGGGCAATGGGCAATTTGCAAATCCCCGCTTTTTTTCTATTAAATTGTAAATTTCTCCAAAAATACCATCGATAAGAGTTGAAACTTGGATTGGTTTTGTAGGTAGGATCTCAATATAACACCTCCAATTGAAATTTCGGGTTTATCTACCCCCTTTCGACGACAATGTTAAAAATACTGAAAATTGCGTGGCTTTGCCCCCACCTACCCTATTATATATTCATGTTTTTATGACATATCGCACCCTTGCTACAACTCAAAAAACTATGTTTTCCAGGAATTGCAAAAAACTGACTAGGCACATTTTAGTATTTTTGAATTTGTCGATGCGAAGAACGATACATCTCAAACTATGACAGTTAGCCATTGTTCTAGTAGTTCATACTCAACAACGGCTGGACGACAGCTCAAGATGTGGCATTTCAGTAGAAGGAATAATAGCCATCTTGATTACAACAAAACGCCATAACTGCCATCTGGCGGCTGATTTTTCAATGCAACTTCTGGCTCTTTTGAAGATTGGTAGAGAACTACGCCTAATGGCGGTCATAACTCAAAAATTACAATTTTTGAGTTGTGGCAATTTCGTAGCAAGGGTGCGATATCTTCTGCACTACAGTTTGCCTCTGACCGGGCAAATTCTTCTTGCATTTCAATCTCCAGCGCTGGCTTAAACTTTCCCATAGTAAATGGTTTCTTAAATGTCATTGCAGCAGCAGCCAATTAAGAAAAGGGTTTATATTTTTCAAGATAGTTAAAAATTTTTTAGTTATTAAAAATGTTGAAATTTCAAAAACCACTGATCGGAACTGTTGGACTAGAGTTTTTTTTAGCAACCATGAGCCATTGTCTTCATTTGTTCTGTTCGAATTTTGCTTTGGATCTTTTTGAAAAACTAGGAATAAGTGCACACAATGCAGCAGAGAACAGTGAGATTCCCCCACAAACGTAGAAAATGCCATTGTAGGAGCCTCTTTGCTCTCTAAAATACCCTGAAAAATAAAAATAAAAACATAAGTAAAATATTTGGAAATAAATTTTTAAAAAAGCTAAAGTTATCTACTGATAGTAAGTTCTTGAGAATTTCCTAGATGACTAGGTGACTTTGACCGTTAATTTTTTTAACATCAAAACATAATTTTCTGATTTGATTACTTTATTTGATTTTAAGATAAAGAGTTGAAATACTGATGTGAATAATTGTGAAATATTGATGTGCTTAAATGTTAACGATTATGCATTAAGAAAAAAAATTATGTGTTAACGATAACAAACCAGAACCCAAGTAACAATTCTTCCTAATTATTCAATTATCTTGAAAAGAATAAAAATACCTTACCTATCAATGGAGATGAGAGGGCAGTTAGTGGGGCCATGAGGATCAATCTAGAAGTCAGTCCCATAATTTTGTACTGAGGGACTATAAACTCCAATACCACAACTGCGAGAATGGGCATTATTCCACCAGATACAAAGCCAAAAAAACAAATCACAACACACACTGTTACCAAACTGTTTACCCACACGAACAGGAATGTTACCAGGCCTAAAAGCACAAATGAAACGACTGAGAACTTGGTGACGGTCATATAACCGCCGTCGGTTATCCACCCTAGACCCAGTCGACCCACCATGTCTGTGAGTGGCAGCAAAATGACAGAATAGACTTCAACACTTCTGTCCACTCCGACGTCTCTGACAAAATCCACCAAGATGGTCCACACCAGCAAGCACACGAACACGTATGAACTCTGTGTTATCATGATCAATAAAAAAGTAGGATCGAAGAATAGAGCGAGAGTTTTGAGTGTGGATACTTTTCTAGTACTTGCTGTTCGTATAACTTCACTCTGTACTCTTTTGTTATTTGGATCTTCGGTACAAGTACCCTTCGCAGCGAGTAAATTCTCCAGTTGGTGTTCTTCTGCAGTTATATCGTGGCCTCTCTCTAAACATTTAGGATTTGGAGGCTTGTATTTATGTTGCCCTTGGGAGTTGGCGACTGATATTAACATTGATGCTGGAATAGCTTGAAGTAGAAGTCCGCACATAAAGAGAAATGAACCGGACAAGCCGTACTCTTTGATAATGGCTTCAAATAGGGGAGGTAGAAGTATTCCCCCCAAGCTTGAACCTGCTATTGATAGCCCATTTGCTTTGGTTTTATTCTTGGCATCAAAATGTTTTTCTAAGACTGCTGGAAGTAGAGCTGTGGAAAGTCCAAAACCGAATCCTGAAATATATAAAACCCAAGTTAATTTTATAAAGCACAATTAAACAATATTGAGCACATTTATTCATCACAAAACGAAAAATCCTTTTTAAAAATAAGAAACTTATCCATTTTTACTATAAAGTGTTTGAGTATATTTATCAAAAAATATTGCATAAACTAATTCATTCTCATGACAAAAACACAATTTGTTTTAAAATTAGTAAAATTCAATTAAGCTCTTAAATAGGAATGCAGACTAACGGCAGATGCTTAAAAAAATTAGTAGAAAAGTTACGACATACCGTACACACAACCCCAAAGAAGGGTTACAACCAGGATATGTTCAGCAAAGAAGCAGAGCCCGACTGCAATGGCTGATATCGCGCATCCAAAAAGAGTGTTTGCTGCGTACCCGAACTTCTTTCCTGCCAGACCGATTGCTGGCCCTGAAAAAGAAATGATTTTACCACAAAGTTTCTGTAAGAATTAATTAAAAAGATTCTAAAATGATGTTATATAAAGAATATCAGAATTAATAATTTTTTTTGGACATGAGCTAAACAAATACTCAATTTGATCGAAATCCGAAAGGTGGTAAGATCGTTTGGTCAACTGGAGTGATAACCTCCATCCGAGTGCATCAAACGCCCCTCTAGAGATAAATCACTTTGTACCCAATCTAAAAATGTTCCTTTACACCTAAAAAGTTGTCCTGCCAAATATTTTTGTTTTCTTTTGACTTTAAATGGGTCCACATCGAGCTTAAAGTTTTGAATTTTTGCTAATTTTTTAAGAAAAATGCAATAAATTCAAAGATAAAATGCTCACAATTTTTTCTTAATTTTTTTCTGAAGAACTACTTTAATACTGTATCTAATGATTCAAGTTTCATTAATCTGTGATTGTTAGGAGTTATAATTTTTCTTATGGTAAAAGAAGTTCATGTAAAGTTTCCACAGTACTCAAACTTATAACTCAGGAACTTTTTGACTTAGAAACACCAAATTTCTTTCATTTTGTTCACCATTTTATGAGATTTGAATAGACATGTGACTTGACCCATTTAATTAAAAAAATTTGTTACTAAAAAATTTTTAGTCTTTATAATTAAAAAAAAAATTTTAAATATAATATTTTTAGATAATTTTTAAAAATTTATATTTCTTACATTTTATATTTCTATACAAACGTTTTAACCAAATACCATGTTCTAATTTAGATTTATACAACAAATAAAAAAATGTTATTGAAATTTCAGATGGGGGTCATCCATAAATTATGTGAGGTGTTTTTTTCTGTGCTGGACCCCCCCTCCCCCCAAGTGAGATTTACCTACAACCTTTAAAAATAATTTTCTATCCAATTCGTTTGCATTTTGAGGAAAAGAACATTATTCCGCCTAAAAATCAGCACAGTATCTCATCTGTGGGTATTATTCCTTTCTCAAACTTAAAAAAAATCGTTTAATTTCGAACTTAAAAAGTTGACGTGAGTTTTTCACCGACCCCCCCTCCCCCCTTGGTGAGATTTTTCCAAACCCCTCCCCCCCCTTTTTTGACCTCACGTAATTTATGGATGCCCCCATGGTTCCCTAACACCTCCTCAAGTATAGCTCAAATACCCCAAGTATTTTAATAATTCCTACAAAACTCTGCAATTAAATAAATTTTGTTCCAAATGCTGTTATTTTTACAGTTGGTAAAGATGCATTTGTATGGCACAGGAAAGTGTAGCCATCAAATGAGCTGTACGCAAGGCAAGGATCACAATTAATTAATTTTACTTCTCTAATTATATAATATTACTGAATTGGAAGAGGCGTGCTGCCGAGGCAGCTAAGACATGTAACAGGTTGTTGAGCTGCTAAAGAAGAATTATAAAATTATTATTGTCATATTAACAGTAGTTTGTTTGCTTTTGAATGTTTCTAACGACTTTAGTTAGATGCTCTTCTGCTTTGTATTATTGGTCAATGTTTTGCAGAGTTAGGTATCCCAATGCCAAAGTTGCGTATTCAAGAAAGTACCACTGTTCTTTACAAGCATTCGAAATTTCTACAGACACTCGTCTTTGGACTTATCCACTGTTGCATAAGAAACCGCAACGGAGGAGGTTTTCCCTCCAAGTTCTGCAATTAATGTTCTTCATTAATGCAATTTTGTCTCTTATCTTTAACTTCGATGATGTGACTTCTGAGATCACTTGTTGATGGTTTATCAAATTCACTGTTGTTTACACTATCTGTGCATTCAGAATCATCAGAAAATTCAGGGAATGGCGCATTATACCCTGTCTTGGGTCATGCGCCATAAAAAACCCAATCATCCATCAGTGAAAGTCATCTAATACGGAATTAAAACTCAATTTCTTTCTTATGTGTGTGCATCTTTTTTTGCAACAAAAAATTCTTTCTTTCATTTCGACCATCTTTTCAAAAAGGCTTTTTTTCATAATTCGGTCATTTTTCATAATTCATAATTTCGGAGTATTCGGTCACTTTTCATGAACTGAAAGAACAGAATATCATCTCTATGGCTACACTCTATTAATCCTTCATTTCATGAGAAGTGACCTTATATTATACTCCCGTTAGGAATTTGGAATAAAAGTTGCAAAACTTGGAGGATAAACATCTTCCGCTGCGGCTTCTTATGCAACAGTGGATACGTCCAAAAGACGAGTGTCTGTAGAAATTTAAAATGCTTGTAAAGGACAGTGATACTTTCCTGAATACGCAACTTTGGCATTGGGATACCTAACTCTCCAAAACATTGACCAATAATACAAATCAGAAAAGCGTCTAGCTAAAGTCATTGGAAACACTCAAAAGCAAATAATATACTCAGCATATACCCTCAAGTAAGATCAAAAGTATGGGTCAGTTATTTCTGAATTAATTTACAATAATCTAACTTGATAGCAAGGTGAACAAACTACTGTTAATATGAAAATAATTAAATAATTAGAGAAGTAAAATAAATTAACCGTAATACTTGCGTACAGCTCCTTTGATGGCTACACTTTCCTGTGCCATCCAAATGCATATTTACCAACTATAAAAATAACAGCTTTTGGAACAAAATTTATTTAATTGCAGAGTTTTGTAGGAATAAAATATTTTATATTTTTCGAAGCTGATTGGCTTGAAATGTCTTTCAGACTTTCTTTTACGGAAAAATATCACAAAAGTCTGCTGTAATTCATTACAATATACAGGGTATAAGAAGCAAGGCTTTCACGGCCGGATCTGTGTAAATAAAAAGAAGGTTCCGGGTTATTATGCCGTGGTCTGATATTAAAAGCAACTCCCAACGTTTCGCCGGCATCTTCGGCTGGCATTTTCAAGGGTAGTATTACCGCTTAGGTCTGGTTATATCCCGGTTATTTAGGTTAGTTATATCCCGCTGCAGAGCCACGTGGTTCATCGTCACCAACTGATGTCATAGGAAGAGAGGAGCTGGCGACGCTTGATTGGTCTGTGTGATGATGTTCCGCCGCTGCGTCATCGAGTTGCTCCAATGGCTGTGTGTTGACGATGTTTTTTGTCAACACCGGAAACCAGGCTCTGCTGACACGAAGACTTTCTTCCTTTTTATTAAAATTATTAGGGTGCTTGAATATTTCGATGGCTTCCCTTTAAAGGCGGGTGTAGTAGTGCTTAGTTGTTGTGAGCACTCTGGTTTCATCATAATGAATCACATGGCCATCAGAAGTCAACACGTGTTCAGCTATTGCCGACTTTTCAGGTTGGAATAACTAAGCACTACTACACCCGACTTCAAAGGGAAGCCATCGAAATATTCAAGCACCCTAATAATTTTAATAAAAAATAAGAAAGTCTTCGTGTCAGCAGAGCCTGGTTTCCGGTGTTGACAAAAAACATCGTCAACACACAGCCATTGGAGCAACTCGATGACGCAGCGGCGGAACATCATCACACAGACCAATCAAGCGTCGCCAGCTCCTCTCTTCCTATGACATCGGTTGGTGACGATGAACCACGTGGCTCTGCAGCGGGATATAACTAACCTAACTAACCGGGATATAACCAGACCTAAGCGGTAATACTACCCTTGAAAATGCCAGCCGAAGATGCCGGTGAAACGTTGGGAGTTACTTTTAATATCAGACCCGGAACCTTCTTTTTAATATACAGGGTGTATCTTAAATGGTGCAACAAACTTTCAGGGTTGATAGACGAGTGAGACTAGAGACTAGAGATTCACCTAGACGAGTGAGAATCACATAGGATTTGGGGGTCCCCCACCAAATCCCAGGGAGTTAAAAATAGAGCGACACCCCAAAAAAATCATTGAAAAATTCAATTTGTAGAAGAACCACTATTTGTAAAAATTTAATTCTTGTCTCAAAAATTGTGGTTTAATATAATTAATATAATAAAATTATCTCATCTATTATTCTAGGATCGTAGTTGAAAACTCTTGAGTTCAAAGTTTCAAGTAAATACAATTAATATTAAACGCTTGAGATCCTGTTAAAGTTTGTTTTTTTGTGAGCGCAAACAGCTGTTCTGGAAACAGCTCTAGAAAACTGTTGGCGCAAGTAAAAAACAAACTTTAACAGGATCTCAAGCATTTAAACAAGCGTTACATCAAAAGAAAGGATTTCGAAATACAAAATAAGGTTTTGGCAGAGTTTTCACATTTTGTTGTTGTTTTTTAACGTTTTTCATAATAAAACAAATTTTAAAGTGAAGACTTTTGGAATAATTTTAAAGATCATATTAAACCACAATTTTTGAGACCATAATTAAATTTTTACCAATAGTAGTTCTACGATTTGAATTTTTGAATAATTTTTTTGGGGTGTCGCTCCATTTTTAACTCCCTGGGATTTGGTCAGGGACCCCCAAATCCTATGTGATTCTGACGCGTCTAGGTGTATACTATCATCCCTGAAAGTTTGTTGCACCATTTCAGATACACCCTGTATACAGGGTGTCCCATAAATGTTGGGTCACACTTCTAGGGGGGATAGTAGACACCTAGACGAGTCAGAATTAATAGGGTTTGGGGGTCCTAGACCAAATCCCAGGGAGCTAAAAATGGAGCGACACCACAAAACAATTATTGAAAAATTCAATCTGTAGAAGAACTACTATTGGTAAAAACTTAATCATGGTCTCAAATTTTGTGGTTTAACATGATCTTTAAAATCATTTTAAAAGTTTTCATTTAAAAAATTTTTTTACTACGAAAAAAAGTCAAAAACCACAAAAATATGTGAAAAATCTGCCAAAACTTTATTTTGTATTTAGAAATTCTTTCTTTTGATTTGATAATCTGAAATATCATAGTTGAAAACCCTTAAGTCCAAAGTTTCACGTAAATACCATCAATATTAAACGCTTGAGATCTAATTAAAGTTTAATTTTTGCTTGCGAAAACAGATCCAGAAAAGAAACGTTGAGGGAAAATCTACGAATTACGGATTGTGATGCTCGCTAAATTTCTCGCCATTATTTGCGATACGAGATTCCTCGCCAACTTTCGCCAACAACAGATCGCCCAAGCTGTCTTGGCGATCTGTAGGATCTTGGTATGTTTCGCCAAACTGGGAGAGAAAAGAAAGTTAGCGCGATTATCTATCCGTTACTCGTAGATTCTCCCTGAACGTTCGTTTTCTGGAGCTGTTTTCGCACTCAAAAAACAAACTTTAATAGGATATCAAGCGTTTAATATTGATGGTATTTACGTGAAATTTTGAACTTAAGGGTTTTAAAATATGATCTTTCAGATTATCAAATCAAAAGAAAGGATTTCCAAATACAAAATAAAGTTTTGTCAGATTTTTCACATTTTTTTGTGGTTTTTTAACTTTTTTTTTGTAGAAAAAAATTTTAAAGTGAAAACTTTCAGCATAATTTTAAAAATCATATTAAACCACAAAATTTGAGACCATGATTAAGTTTTTATCAATAGTAGTTCTTCTACAAATTGAATTTTTCAATAATTGTTTTGGGGTGTCATTCATTATTTATGGGACACCCTGTAGATATTTGGATGTTGGTAAACCCTGTATTTTCGACAACACCATTTACCGTTAAAATGAAATATTTTTCAGTTCTCAAATTCATAAATCTAAATTTTTGAGGTAACAGGTAAAAGAACAGGTAAAAGATCATTGTACAAAAAAATGGGTGAAAATAACTCAATTTAAATTTGATTTTTTCGAGTTAATTAAAACTGACCCATTTTACCCCAAGACCCACTTTACCCCAAACCACCCTATAGCTCAGTGTTTCAGAGTCTCACCCAAGCAGCACAGACGTAAGATATTAATATTCGTGCAAGTTTTGTCATGTATGGTCAAGTTTTGTTTACTTCTAGTCGCTGTTACGTAACTTGACATATTTGATATGAGTTGTGTTACTTGGTTATTTGATTGTTAGGTCATGTACTTATTTCTTTTACTAATTTCGTCTTTCTTTTACAAATTTTAGAAATGGATAAAGCAGGTGTCCCATCTCAAACACTTCACACTTATTCCCAACACACTTCACACAAAAATTTGAAAATTGACATAATTATCCTTCACTATTCTAAATGAACTGTAACTTCTTAATCTTCTCTCAATTCAAAATGTGAAAATTTTATGTTTTTATGGGCCCTACCAGTGTATCAAAGTACTGCGAAAAAAGTATCAATTTTTGCCCCAAAATTTATTTTTAAACAAAACCAGGTAATATAAAAACATAGGATATATAAAAGATAAATTCCCAGGTGGTTGTTGGCATGTAAAGATTATGTTTACAAATTAAACATTTTTAATAACCTTCATACATTGTAGGTGTATCCATGTGCTCCTTGTATGAAATCGCCCCGTTTCTCCCTACATACGAGACATGGTCAAAATGGTCCCTTAAATTGGTCTATTAGAAATTAGTAAAAACGTAGGTGGGACTACAATTTTTCTTTTATTGACCTTCTAGCGTTCGTATAACTGCCCTCCTAGCGTTCCATCAGTTGCGTCCCCTCCAACAAACGTAAATAAAGGCGACAATTCCATTCCTTATCAATAGAAAGGCCGTGGGGAGCCTAGTGGTTAAGGCATCGGCCTTGGGATTGGAGAGTCCCGGGATCGATTCCCGACACCGCTGAAGACACATCGAGTATATGCGGAGTACGTGCTCGTTAAATGTGTGGGTCCAAAAGTCCTGAGGTCGATTATGGCACCTTAGGTCCAGGTGTCTTGAGATTTCAGATGCATCGCAAAATTGTAGAGGTGGCGGTAGATGGGGGCGGCATCTATCATCTGAGGTTTAAGTCGGACTCCTGCCTTTCATGGCCTCACTTTCTCATGAGCTGCACCCCCTTTGTCTTAAATCCTGTACGCTTTGCGGTGGAGCTTGGATATTCCAAGTGGCATAAGACAACAAAAACAACAGTAGAAGACATTTGACACCAAAGGGAACGTAAAGTACTATTTGAACTTACGAACACACCACATTAAAATCTAAAGTAAATGGGGTAAGAACCGTGAGGGCACTTAGGGTCAGATAATCTGACCCAAACGTTCCTGAATTTACGCAAAAAGCTGTTAGCTATTTTATTCTCTTTTTCTGAACTCCTTATAAAGCTTGTGAAAGCCAATTGGAAAAATTTTTCTGGTGTTCCATAAACCAGTATTAAATAATACTGGATCCAGTATCATTTATACTGGTTCCAGTATCATTTATATAGGATCCAGTATAATTTGATACTGGTTTATGGAACACCAGAAAAATTTTTAAAACACTGAATTGAAAAGGGCCTTACTGCTTTATGGATATGATTTAACTCTTTAATTTTTCTCTTTTGGCCTTCTGGCGTTCGTATAACTGTTAAAACCATTTTTTCCGTGTACACTTTTTGTTGATTGAACTAACCTAAAATCGTTCTCAAGATGTAGCACAGTGTAAAAGGTAAGGAAGCTCTTGCTCTGTCGACGTTGTATCTGGTCATGGCTTCCACAAACAAGATGGGCACGAGTCTGGCCACACCGAGAACCACGAAGTTGATAAAGCTGCATGCCAAGGCCAGTACCCACCGGTTCATGTCGGGCGCTCTTCAAGCGAGGAAGCCAAGCCGTATATAGCTGAAAAGAAAACTAATTATAGTGGTTAATAAACTGGGAACTAAACACCATTAAGTTTTTAATTTTTTCTCTGCTGCAAATTATCATATTTCAGAAAATTTTCACATGATAATGAACAATAGTATCCTATCCCTCTCCCCAATTAATATTTTTATATGAAATTTATCAAGTAATTTTAGCGAAATAGTAAAAAGAAATATAAAAGGGGATTTATTATTTTTTTACAAAAATGATTTTTTATGATTATATTGCTATTATGCCTAATAATTTCATAAATATTATTAAGTAAACTTTATTATAGTTTCATTTCCGAAATAATGAATATCTAATGTGATTTCCGAGTCGGATCAAGTAGTCTTCTGTCTGGGATCATGTACCCCTTGATCTAGTAGTAGTAGAAAAAGTAACTTCATAACACTTTTTAGCACACTAAAATTCAAAATTTTTTCGGGGGAGAGCCCCCGACCCCCCCCATATACCTCTTAGATTATGGACTAGCTTCGTTTGTAAAACCTGAAATTTCCCCTGAGCGTAATAACCTTTATCATGAGGAGAGGCGAAATGGATTATCAAAATACTATTAGGTAAAACAATCATCTATGGAAATTTTACACATTTTCTTGAGGGAGACCTTATTAATATATTCAGAATATTATTATTATGTTAAATATATTCAGTATTCCTACGAGTTGTAAGAGTAAAAAAAATTCAAACATACATTCAAAATATGTTAACAACATTCGTCCCTCTTTTGCTGGAAAAGTTTCATATTGAAGACTCTCACCCCCAAAAAATTATCATCGTTAAAAATGAGCCAGATTAATTTGCGGCTCGCCACCTGACTTGTGATTTCGAGTGCGACCCGCGAGTACTTAGAAGTTGGAAACCCCTGATCTAGTCTGGTTGTCCCGTCCATTTCTGTAGAGTAGTGTTAAAAAATTAACATATTTGCCTTTCGAAAAATGTTTCTTTGCCACATTTATACAATCATTTTTTGTGTTAATAAAACAAAAAAAGACTGAAAAAGACCAAGTGTTGCTAGATTTTGTGAACAAGTATAACTTAAAATTGTGCTAAAATCAAAGCTCTTCTAATTGATTTTGATGTATTTTTGGTTACGGGATCAAGTATTCCGTCTTCCCTACACTCGTGCCTTGAAGTTGAAATTAACCTTAATTTTTGGGCAGTAAAGATAATTTTAATTTTTGGACATTAAGGATAAATTTAATTTCTGGGCACGAGTTTATTTAGTGACAAATAGTCTTTGTTGACAAATGACACAAATCTTCATGCCAACAAGGGCCGGGCCGTATTCAGAAACTTTAACACGAGTTGGGAACGATGAAAAATCCACGGGCTCTCCCTCCCGTTTCCAGAGCGCGAGAAATCATGCTGCCATCTGTCGAAAAACGTCACAAGTAATTATACACTGATAATACAAGTTTTTACAAGCACTAGATATCCATTACTTTGGTAATATATTAACGCCTCTAAGAGCGTATTTCACGCTTTGAAAATAGGAAATACGCCTTTAAAAACTAGTCAGGCGTATTATCACGCTTTGAATTTATAATAAACGTTTTGCTTAAAAAATGCATGGCACCCCACTGAAATCAAAAAATTTTTTTACTCTAATTTGTAATAAATAAATATTCATTTATAATAACATTCATTTAACTCAAGGTATATAAACTAACAAGGTATGCTCTTCCGGCGAAAAAGGCGTGGCTTTTGAAAATGACGTCACCCAGGATATATTTCCTATTCACAGCATGGGAAAATGCTTATTTTTGGTGATTTTTATTTATATAAGGACCAAAGAAACTTTTATAACAGTTTACACTGGACACAATTACGAACATGTTTATAGGTTATCAGTGTTTTGAATTAGAACAATAATTTTCACTCAATAATAGCCGATCAAAAATATGAACCTTGAGCTCTACAACGATGTGCTTCAATCTCTCTGCTTATTGATTTTAATTACTAACTTGTATAAATGAAATTAAAACAGCTGCTGATACAAAGAAAACAAAATATTAAGCAAATATTCAATCATGAAAACTTTTCAGAACATTCTTGTTATGATAAAATTAATATCGCCGTTCTGCTATGTCAAACTTGAATATCCATTGTAATCGAAGCAGTTTAATTTTTAAAACAAAAAATATTCAGTATCTTAATAAATCAAGTACTTGAAAATATGGAAAACAATGAGCTAAAATCTAAGAACTAATTAATTTAATTTAATAATGGATTTATTCAAAATTTTAGTGCATTTACCTTTAATGATCCTTTTACAGTCCAGTCAGCTTGTTTATTTTTATTTGAGATTCAGAAATAGAATTCTTAAAATCGTCTCACTTTAATTATCTTTTTTAATATTTTTGTACTAATTTTTTTAAATAAGTGGGTGATTGTATTCATAAGTTTTAAAACAAACTAAATAATGAATTTCAATAATATCGACCCAATTAATCCTGATGTATCTACGATCTGTTGCATTGCAATGGCGTTGTATTGGCTGATATGCTCGTCATTGATTGGTCCGTTATTTTATATCCTGGGTGACGTCACTTATGAGCATACCTTGTTAGTTTATATACCTTGCCTACTACTATTATAATTGTGAAATGTTTGTCTGGATGTTTGTTACTCTTTCACGCAAAAACTACTGAATGGATTTTAATGAAATTTTACTATAATGTAGCTTATACATCAGAATAACACATAGGCTATAATTTATAAAGAGAAAATCGGTCCTTCATTCTTTTTTTCCAATTTTTCTTCTTTTTTCACTTATTTTTCCGTGTTTGAAAACCTTTTTTACCAGTCATACAACGAGTTAAAAATAAAACATTGTTTCAAATGAGACAGATCACTAGACTTTTTCATTTACTAGATCTTTTATTTTAGTTTTAAACACTGGTTTTAAATTTGTTAATTTGTTCACTAGATTTACTAATTTACTAGACTTTTTATTCTGGTTTCAAATTTGTTATTTTATAAAGGCACCAAGATATTAAACATTATCAGGAACCAGTGGCGGATCCAGGATTTGGTTTTGGGGGGGGCTAAGAATTTTCATAATCCAATTGAATCTTCTTGTTAACCCATTAACGCCCAAACTATTATTTTTTTGGGTGATTTGAATAAAAATCATGAATCTGGTGTATTTTGCCTTTAATATGAATATTATGAACCAAGGTACATAAACTAACCAGGTATGCTCATAACTCTCGCTGTGTGACGTCACCCAGGATATAAAATAACGGACCAATCAATGACGGGCATATCAGCCACCATAATACTATAGTAATACAATAAACACCATTGAACAGATCGTAGATACATCAGGATTTATTGGGTCGATATTATTGAAATTCCTTATTTAGTTTGTTTTAAAACTTATGAATACAATAACCCACTTATTTGAAAAATTCCGATAAAATATTTAAAAATATAATTAAGGATACAGACGATTTTAAGAATACTATTTCTGAATCTCAAATAAAAATAAACAAGCTGAGTGGACTGTAGTAGGATCATTATTTAAGGTAAATGCACTAAAATTTTGAATAAATCCATTATTAAATTAAATTAATTAGTTCTTAGATTTTAGCTCATAATTTTCCATATTTTTATGTACTTCATTTATTTCAAGAACTCAATATTTTTTGTCCTTAAAATCTAAACTGCTTCGATACAATGGATATTCAAGTTTGACATTGCAGAACAGCGATATTAATTTTATCACAACAAGAATATTTTCATGAAGTTTTCATGATTGAATATTTGCTTAATAATTTTTCTTTGTATCATCAGCTGTGTTAATTACATTTATACAAGTTAGTAATTAAAATCAATAAGCGGAGAGATTAAAGCACATCGTTGTAGAGCTCAAGTTTCATATTTTTGATCGGCTATTATTGAGTTAAAATTATTATTCTAATTCAAAAAACTTGATAACTTATAAACATGTTCGTAATTGTGTCCAGTGTAAACTGTTTTAGAAGTTTCTTTGGCCCTTAATTTAAGAAAAATCACCAAAAATAAGCATTTTCCCATGCTGTGAATAGGAAATATATCCTGGGTGACGTCATTTTCAAAAGCCACGCCTTTTTCGCCGGAAGAGCATACCTTGTTAGTTTATTTACCTTGATTATGAACAAATTTTGTGAAAACAGTCATTAGTTTCGTTAAAATATGCTGATCTAAAAATAGATCACTGGGCGTTCAGAGGATATTTTTTGTCACAGAGCTAAGTAATAGTAGAACCTCAAAAAATCATAAAAAGTATAAAATAAATATACCTATTAGTATTTTTCTTTAAAAAATGCATATTTATTTATAAATCTGAGAAAAAATAATTAAATAATTATAAAATTAAATAATTTACCCAAGATTTATTATATGAATAGCCTATGTTGAAAGTAATAATTGGTGAAAAAGTGGGAATTGAACCAAGAACTTTAAATTTATATGTATATTATAGAAATAATATTTCATAATATTGTGTATTTAAGTTAAATAAAATGCATTAGGTGATTTTTTGTAAATAATATTCATGAAATAAAATGTAACTTATTCGGCAACATAAAATTGCTGCGTGTTGAAGCTTTTTTCCGGCCTATTCTAATTAACTATACTTTTCCAATTAACTTACTATTCTGCCATAACGTCAATTTTAAGGTTGTAAAAGCTGTTTAAGGGCGAATTAAAAAAATTATTACAATTTTCAATTTAAGATTTTTACTTCTCCTCAAAAACTTTTAATTGTCTATTAATTTTACCTATAATGTATTTCAAAACAAAATGCTTGCATGGACTTAAGTTGTATCAACAAATTAATGTGAATAAACTTGAGTAAATAATACTATTTGCAATCTTTTGATTTACTAAATAATCAATCAAGAAGGTCTACCTTTCATTCGTCCACCAGAAAAATTATAAAATTTAATTAACAATAATATAATGATCAATTTCTGAAGAAAATCTGTATTTGTGTCCATCCTGAATATTACTGAGTATTCTCCTGTTCATTTTTTACAGTTTATAGTAGAAAAATCTGAATAATCATATTGTAAGCATCACATAAAAAATTAACACCCGAACGCCCAGTGATCTATTTTTAGATCAGCAATATTGGGTCGTAATTTTTCACTAAATAAATTAGTTTTTACAAAAATCTGCATTGTATCCTCAAAGCTACATCTATAAAGATAAAATAAAATCTGAAAAGGATTCAATTTGTGGTATATTTTTATAGATTTCTCGTAGAACATGAACAAAGATGAAAAAATTGCAAAATGAAACTCCAAGGCAAAGTTTTGCCCATCACTGTAACAAAATAAATGTTGCAAAGGAAAAAAACACATTAGATTATTCTTAAGGAAGGCTTTCTCTTGCCATATGAGCAGTTTTGTTTTTGTGGGGTAAATTTAAGGTAATTTAAAAGACCATTTCTGACACTATGTTTAGAGATCTAAAAATAGATCAATGGGCGTTAATGGGTTAATGGTAATACGGAAAAAGTAGTGAATTATCCTACTCCAACCACTTAAAGGGGGATCTGGGGGTCCTCCCCCAGAAAATTTTTGGAAATTTAAGTCAAAAACCTCACTTTTTCAACTCGTTTTGGTACGCCTCATCAGAATTTCGGATATAGATTTTTTGCGTTTTGACAAACTTAGTAAAATGTTAGACGTTTTGGGGGGGGCTTCAGCCCGAAAGCCCCCCCCGTAGATCCGCCACTGTCAGGAACATCGGGATTGTAAAAAGTGACAAGAACACCGGGATTGGAAAATTAGCGAGAACATCGGGATGGAAAAAATTACCGGGTTATAAAAATTACCGAGAACACTGGGATAGGAAATTTACCATAAAGACACCGGGAATACCGGAATATAAAAATTACCGTAAACACTGAGATAGGAAAATTACCGGGACCGCCGGGATTAGAAAAATTACCGTGACCACCGGGATAAGATTACCGGGAACACTGGGATAGGAAAGAGGTGCCTGGGATACCGGGATGATTTGTAATATTGCTAATTTACAAAATTATAAATGTATTTTAAGAAATATTTAAAAAAATAAATTTATAAACTCCCCCCCGTGCAAGGCCGGGTATAACAGCGTTTAAAATAAATTATTTTATTTATGTTTAATACTTTCTATATCAGTTTGTCCATTAAAAAAGCGTTTTTATAAAAGATTTGTCTCTTTATATATAAAGTTTATGCAATTTCCGGTATTTCACTCCTCATAAATGAATTTCACGCCTCCTAAAAAAAGTCAAGGAGTATTTTTACTCCTCCAAAAAATCCTAAGAATAACACTGGTCTGAGGACTTATTTTGGTAATAAATAGCTGTTTTAGATGGTTTGGATTCTATTAACCTTGTTTGGAACTATTAAACGGGCCACAAAAAGTGTAAAAGCAATCGGAAAGTGCTTCGAATCTCAGAACAATATGGCGGACGACAGCTGTGGAGTAGAAATATCTCGTTAAATATCTCGTCATGCCATAGGTCTTCTAAAATGAAAAATATGTGGTCCGGAATTAAATTACCCTTAGAGAGGCCCTTCATTTACAATAGAATACCCTGCCTCATTTTAAGTGCGTAAATATCTTGATAATTTTTAGATGATATAAAGTGGCACCTACTCAATCTCCAATTTTAGCATATTTTATCTTGGATCCTTTATTGTTACGGTCAATCAAAGTCTGCCCATCAAAGGTGCCCATCTCCGTTTCTGGAGCCTTTGGGCCTGGGGTGCTAATTACTAGCGTGTGTCCAGGCCGAGTGGCTAGCCCGACGCTGGACCCCAGGTGATTCCCCAAGCGGACTTGGTCCTCATTTATCGACCCAGGAAGGATGAAGGGCTGAGTTGACCCATGACCAGCTACCCAAGAAGAAGCCGCAAGGCATCGAACCTGGGTCGGTAATGCTCGTAGCCAGACACAAGCGGTTAATACGGTGTTTACCATATTTTTTTGAAGTTCTCATTGTGTAAAATGCGGGTGTTTTTTTTTCCAAAATTTAGAGCAAATAAAAGTATTCAAGAAAGACAATTTTTCGACACTACTCGAGTGTGTTTATACACTACTCGAAAAAAAAATTGGGTTGAAATGCCATAGAAACTTTGAAAGCAGGTTTTTCTGTAAAATGAGTCCCCCATTTTTCTCCATCACCCTCAAATTTTCAGGGAACAGGGTAATTACCCCCCTTAAAACGCAAAAAAATCGTTAAATTTAGTAGGATTTGTTATACCCTATTTATTTCGCTTATTTTTGAAGCAATTAAGGGTCCTGACCCTTTCCCATAGAACCAATTTTAATTATTTCTTGTCCTCTGGGGGGCAATTTGAAGACTAAAGCAATGATTTATGACGCTGTAAATCGAGTTCAAAATTATAAAGTCGTGAAAAAACGTAAAAAAGGGGGATGGGCGGCTTCCCGAAAATCTGAGGCTGATGAAGAATTCCGGGGGTCGGATTCGGATTCAGGGGGTCATTTTACATAAGAATCTGCTTTCAAAGTTTCTGTGGCATTTTGACACATTTTTTTCTTGTCGAGTAGTGTTATTTTTAACATGTGCAACTGTTAGGGGACATCGATAAATTACGTGAGGAGTTTTTTTCCAAAATCTGGACCCCCCTCCCCCCTTGGTGAGATTTAGTGAGATTTTGCTGGACCCCCCCTCCCCCCCACGTGAGATTTACCTACAACCTTTAAAAATAATTTTCTATCCTATTCGTTTGCATTTTGTGCTTCACAGCACCTAAAACTTTTCCATTATTAATGATGTGGGGGAAAAGGACATTATTCCACCTAAAAATCACCATAGTATCTTATCTGTGGTTATTAATCCTTTCTCTTACTTAAAAAAATCGGTATAATTTCTAACTTAAAAAGTTGACGTGAGATTTAAATCGACCCCCCCTCCCCCCTTGGTGAGATTTGGTGAGATTTTTTAAAACCCCTCCCCTCCTTTTTGACCTCACGTATTTTATGGATGTCCCCTTATACTCTTGTCAACTGTTTTGAAATGGTGAGTCAAAAAGTTTTAATTAAATTTTTTTTTCGAAATTTAGCCCGAAGTTTCCCTTAATTTGGGTAACTTTGGTATTGGAAATAACCTCGAAAGCAAAAAGTTAGGGCATTGTGCTTAAGGGTAATTATAGGTATTTTTCTTAGAGGGGATATTTGGGACCCTCCAGAAATAAATTTCTATATGCCAAGGGCGGGTGATTTTTTTTATGCAGGTGTATTGCAGGAAAAACTTGAGAACAGAAAGGGGCGTAAATTATAAATTTATTTTTAGAATAGATAATTATCTTTAACACCTTAGGGAGTTGTTTATTTTACATAAATTATCATTTTGTTAAAAGAAACTGCGGAAAAATGTTAGAAAGGTGCATTGAGGGAAAAACCGGAAATCTGTAAGGTAATTATCTAGCTTGTAAAATGGGAAAAAATGGCTCGGCAATAATGAACACGGGAATTTTGCACTTTTCAGAAAAAAAATACAAAAAATAGTTAATAGTAGATTTTGTTTGATACATTTGCTGACCGCAAGTTGATCCCCTCGTCTTCTAAAACTTTTTCTTATGACAATATGTTGAAAAAAATTATTGGCTAACCAGGTTTTTATCATAGGTTTGTAAAATAAAAAATAAAACACTTGTCACATAATATCAAAATACGAAAACTAAAAACATTATTACATACCATTAAAACATCCTGCTGGTACAAGTGATAAGCATAAAAATAAATATTAGTGAAGAAAACACAATCGTATATTATAGTACAGTGATTTTTCCCCCTTATCAGTTTCTTATATATATTTTTTATTTTAGTTATTTCCAAAGGTCGAGACGTTATTCATCCTTACAGATAACGAATACTCATTTCGGCTGATATTATCTCTACAGTATCTATTTATTTTTTGATGAATCCTTTACATGAGAAAATTCTTTCTTATCTTTCAATAAAGAATCTCTTTTGAAAAAATCTTTTTTTATCAACATTATTTTCTTACCTTTAGTTCAATGTCATCACAAGAAACTTTTTAGCATGCGGGTCATGCCTTGCTCAATTTGCAGTCGATTTTTTTCATAAATATACTATTTATTATTATGTTATAGCTAATTTACCATCTGCTTGACCGGAACTACCGCCTTCTCCGTCGTTCACCGTAAAGAATGGACTCGGGGAAACTGTTACTTTGAAGAGAGGAACAGCTATTCGGAGCAAGGTCACAGGAGTAACAGGAGGAGGTTTTAGCTGTATCACAAATAACGTGCATTTATGTGTGCATTTGATATGCCTATTTAATATCAGAAAGACAAATAAAAAAGAGATCGAAGATGTCAATCCATTTTTCTTTGGCTAAAAAAATACTACTGTAACCCTGTATGCAGGGGTTTATCAAAATGTTGGAGCCTAACTTAACATGCAGATCGGTCACGCTATGACATACCTTAATGTTTTATCTTACGCAAATATTTTTATCACCTACCAAATTAACCCTAGTCATGGGCAGATTTATGGGGTTCAAAGCGGGGAAAGGCACGGATTTATGGGGGTGATAAGGAAGGGGGTAATGCATCCCCTCCCTAACTTTTTCAGAAATATTTCCTAATAAATATATAACACCCATAATACCAAAATGGAACAGTAAGACTAGAGTTTTTAAGCAACCATGTGCCATTGTCTTTATTTGTTCTGTTCGAATTTTGCTTTGGATCTTTTTGAAAAACTGGGAATAAGTGCACACAATGCAGCAGAGAACAGTGAGATTCCACCACAAACGTAGAAAATGCCATTGTAGGAGCCTCCTTGCTCTCTAAAATACCCTGAAAAATAAAAAAAACATTAGTAAAATATTTACGCTATACATAATACTCTTACATAACGCGTTTTGATTTTTTTTTCAGATTTCCGTCGTTAATGACATTTGCTGTTCAAATAGGCCGTGGGGAGCCTAGTGGTTAAGGCATCGGCCTTGGGATCGGAGGGTCCCGGGTTCAATTCCCGATACCGCTGAAGACCCATTGAGTATATGCGGAGTACGTGCTCGTTAAATCTGTGGGTCCGAGAGTCCTGAGGTCGGTCATGGCGCAGTTTACCTTGGGTCCAGGTGTCTGGAGACTATTTCCCTCCCCTTCAGATTCATGTCAAAATTGTGGAGGTGGCGTTAGATAGTGGCGGCATCTATCATCCGAGGCTTAAGTCGGACTCCTGCCTTTCATGGGCCTCACTTTCTCAGGAGCCGCACCCCCCTTGCCTTAAATCCTGTATGCTCTGCGGATGGAGCTTGGATATTCCAAGTGGCATAAGTAACAACAACTGTTCAAATGTGTCAATAGGGATTAAATGGTACTGCTTAAATGTATTTTGATGGTGACCAATCTGTGACAAGAACGAAATATTGGTTCAATTCCGTTATACTTCCCGCTAAATATCGCCAATCTCTTTTGGACACTATATAAAGTATAAATATTGCTGAATAATTTCACTCATAGATTAAAATGTTTAATTAGATCTATAACTGTAAAGTTTATTACTAAGCGTTTGATAGAGATTGGCTATATTTAGCGGGAATTTTAAAGGAATTGAACCGAAATATTTAAGGTATCACTCAATGTTGCGTGATGTGGAGAAAAGATGATTCAATTAGTGCTTCGCCATTCACATGCATGAATATTTCTTTCTCATTAAAAGAGATGAATACTATACTCGATTGCAACTTAAGTTGATCCTTTGACGTCATGGCCACGCGGAACAGAAAGCCTGCTGGGTTGCTAGAAGCTTTTATTGGCTTGCGAGTTTGAGAGCGAGTTGTACTACTACGCTCTACGCCACTTTAAAAAATAATAATACAAAACATTTTATGCATATCGGGATGAAAAGATGCTCAAAATAAGTTGCAACTGAGTATAGCCCCTTCCAACCTGCTTGCTGAACTAACGAAGTTACCCTTAGCGAGCGAAGCGAGCAAGATTGCGAAGCAATACTAGGTTAAGTGCGTCAGCAGTTCCCGGGGGTTGGTGAGCGATAGCGAGCAGGAGGCGGTTTTGCCCCCTAGTATTTAAAATTAAATTTTAAAAAAGTAAAAGAAAAAAGAATGTGTTCCATTGATAGAAAGTTCTTGAAGATTTACTGGATGACTAGGTGATATTGGCAATTAAATTTTTTAATTTCTAATTCATCGCATAAATTTTTAAAATCAACCACCAATTTCCTGATTTGATAACTTTTTTTAATTTTAAGCATTGAAAATAAACTCCTTAAAAACGGAGATATTTAATTCAGAAACAATTAAAAAATCATGTGTCGACGAACCAAAACCTTCAATGACAAAACTATTCTTTCCAATTATTCAATTATTGAAAATAATATTGGCTGTGCTAAACTTATATTATCTTTAGTTTTATGGTAAAGAGAAAACACTCCTCTGGCTTGTTTGCGGTCAATAAGGAAGTTGCATGTGTCAGATTTTCAAAAACAAACAAGTGTTCCGTATGGTTTTTTGTATGGTAAAATGAAATATCTAGACAGTTTTTCAAAAAAATGTACAGGTAATTAAATATTTTAATTTAAAAGTCGAGAAAAAAACACGTGACTGAAAACGTTTATTGTTTAAACTATAAGATGACGTCAACAATATTACCATCAACTCCATTGCTTTACAACAATGTTTAGTATAAGATGACGTCACATCCAAACTCATGGCGTTTTCGCGCGCTTTTAAACAGGGGATTTTTGTTAATTTTTTTGGCAATCAAAAAATTTCTCGATCGGCCTGAAATTTTGGGTAGTTGCTTATTTTTGCAAGAGGAATCGATTAAAAAAATAAAAAAAAATCATGCAACTTCCTCATTACGAACAAAGAAACCCCCTTATCGAACAAAGGTCAAAAATTTTTTACTTATCTCACTAAATCTCCCAATACGTTCCATACTGTTCGAGGCAGTCCTATTCCGCACGTTGTAAAGGCGGAAACAAATTGGAGCCGAGCGGCGTAAGCGAACAGCCACGAACACGCTCTGCGCACGCGCAACTCGGAGGCGCTAAGAGCGGCACTTGCGCAGAGCGTGTTCTTGGCTGTTCGCTTGCGCCGCTCGGCTCCAATTTGTTTCCGCCTTAAGGAGCATTCTAGAGTTTTATGATGGGCTCAAAAACGCTGCTTCGGGCATTATTTCCCCCATCTCTTTGTGTGGTTAGGGGGGTTTCCTATCATCCCCTTCAGAGGAGGGGAACTCTTTTGTTCGCTAATTGACCTCAGCTAACTACACAAAGAGATGGGGGAGATTATCAATGCCCGGAGCAGCGTTGACGAGCCCATCACAAAACTCTAGACTCTCCCTAAGGCTCTGAACACACTCAAGCTTGATTTCGTTAAGATCCATATCAAACGACTTGAGGCTCCACTCCCTGCTTTCTCCCGTTTGATCCAAACTCAAGCTAAAACGTCGCTCAAAGTCATTAAGATCCTTAGTTTGAGTGTGCTCAGGGCCTAAAAGTTTAGCTCGGCCCTAAAAATACCTTACCTATCAATGGTGATGAAAGGGCAGCAAGTGGAGCCAAGAGAATCATTCTCGAAGTCAGTCCCATAACTTTGTACTGAGGGACTATAAACTCCAATACCACAACTGGGAGAATGGGCATTATTCCACCAGACACTAAGCCAAAAAAACATATCACAACACACACTGTTACCAAACTGTTTACCCAGACGAACAGGAATGTCACTAGACTAATGAGCACAAAAGAAACGACAGAGAACTTGATTGAGGTCATGTAGCCGCCGTCGGTGATCCATCCTAGACCCAGTCGACCCACCAGGTCTGTGAGTGGAAGCAAAATGACAGAATAGACTTCAACACTTTTGCCAACTCCCACGTCTCTGACGAAATCCAGCAAGATGGTCCATACCAGCAAGCACAGGAACCCGTAGAGACTCTGCGTTATCATGATCAATAAAAAAGTAGGATCAATGAATACAGCGAGGGTTTTGAGTGTAGATACTTTTCTAGTACTTGCTGTTGGTGTAACTCCAGTCTGTGCTCTTTTGCAAGTTGGATCTTTGGTACTGGTACCCTTTGTAGCGAGTAAATTCTCCAGTTGGTGTTCTTCTTCAGTTGTATCTTGGCTTCTCTCTAAACATTTAGGATTTGGAGGCTTATATTTATGTTGCACTTGGGAGTTGGCGACTGATATTAGCATTGATGCTGGAATTGCTTGAAGTAGAAGTCCGCACATAAAGAGAAAAGAACCGGACAAGCCGTACTCTTTTATAATGGCTTCAAATAGGGGAGAAAGAACTATTGCCCCCAAGCTTGCACCTGCAATTGATAGTCCGTTTGCTTTGGTTTTGCTCTGGGCATCAAAATGTTTTTCCAAGACTGCTGGAAGTAAAGTTATGGAAAATCCAAATCCGAATCCTGAAATATTCAAAACCTGAGTTAATTTTATAAAACAATATAACAATTTTTGGCTTATGCAAATGAAACTGATAAACTTTAAGGGAAAAAACGCCCGAATCATTCAGATTGTGAAAGAGGCACCAAAAATCGGCAGTTGTTTCAGGAAAAAATTTGTAGAAAAATTATTTTTTCGACGATTTAAGATGTTTTTTTGGGTTGCTGATACCGGATATCTAGTTCACTTCCACGTGGAAGGTCGGCTTCATATGAAAAACCCTAAAATATGCGAAAAAAAATCGCACAAAATGTTTACTCTATCTTCAGGTAGAGTACACCATTCAACCATTTTCAACACGTCAAGTCAAGTGAACCAGTTTTTCGGAAAAACTTTCCCTTGTGTCCTCCGATTTTTTTAAATTTTGTAACCTTGTTGAATATGCCTAAAAAATGAGATGTACCGATTTAAAATGTTTATCTCATTAAGTTTTTGATTTATGGGGTTTCAAAGTTGCGAAAATTCTGAAATTTTTGTTGTGAACAAGCCTTTGTAATTTCTTCATATTTCAGTAACAAATCATTTCTCAGTAAAAACATTGGTGCAATTTTAAAGACAATTGAACAAGCTTTCAAATTATGTATAATGGGTCATTCCATGCGAAATCAACCAAAAAATGGAGTTATATTCAACCTGACCCCCTCGGATTTTAACAAAAATTTCAGGAATTGTTCTCTTCTATGATATAAATGAGAAAATGTTTTTATTATTCAATTTTTCAGTAATTTTTTTTATTAAAAATCTGAAAAAAGGAAGAAAATTCAATTTTTCGCTCTTTAACGTATTAAACTCCGATAATATTTGTTCGAGAAAAATCTATTACCCCTCGTTTTAAAGATAATTTTGCAAGCTTTAATTTGATATAAAGTTTGACTATGTCCACGAAATAAATTTACTTTCATGGTTTTTTTTAAATAAAAACGTTTTTAAAAAATAATGTTGGTATCCTTCAATTTCTTTGAAAATTATACAAATATTTAGCAACTTTATGAATTATAACATTTGAAATTTACAGAATGGGACCGCCATGGGATCAGGAGTTATAGCAAAAAGAGTTGTTTTTATCACTTTTACTTACCACTTTTTAAGTTAAAGTGGCCAAAAACTGGGTTCTGCGCCATGTTTGGTCACTCTAAACCTCTGAAATAGTACTTCAAAACAACTCTTTATGCTATAACTCCTGATCTCGTAGCGGTCCCACTCTGTAAATTTCAGATATCATAATTTATAATGTTGCTCAATATATGTAAAATTTTTAAAGAAATTGAAGGATACCAACATTGTTTTTTAAAAGCTTTTTTATTTAAAAAATCATGAAAGAAAATGCTTTTCACGGACATAGTTAAACTTTATATAAAATTAAAGCTTGCAAAATTATCTTTAAAAAGAGGGGTGATAGATTTTCCTCGGATAAATATAATCAAATCAAAGTCTGCCCGGGCCTAGTGGCCCATCAGGCGGTGCCCATCTCCGTTCGGATAAATATAACTGGAGTTATAATACATTAAAGTGCAAAAAATTGCATTTTCATCCTTTTTTCAAAAAATTTTAATAAAAGAAATTACTGATAAAGTTGAATTATAAAAACATTTTCTCATTTATATCATAGAAGGGAACAATTCCTTAAAGTTTCATTAAAATCTGAGAGGGTCAGGTTGAGTGCCAGTTGATGTCACATGGAATGACCCTAATACAATAGTTATATTTCAAAATTTTTTAAAAAATTTTTAACTTTAAAATTTCAAAATTTTATTACTTAAAAAGTATATCATTTAAATTTAAAAAAAATTCACAGTTCTTTTCAGGATGGATGTTAGAATTGTAAATAAAATGTTTGAATTGTTCACTAATATTAAGCTTCACGGCACGACATCGGTTTGTAAAATAAGCATTGGAAAGAGAAAAAGATCGTATCATCATGAAACTTGGGTATTTAATTACCATTGGCATACGATTTATGTAAAATCAGGTAATAAAACATTAGGGTTTTTTGGGGGTTTACCCCTCCTCCTTTCCAAAAGGGGCTTCTAATTGTTTGAGGTGTAATTTTTTAAGACTTTTTGCATTTAAATAATCAAGATATTGAAAGAAACTATTGTCCACATAGTTGTCCTATGTACAGGGTGTCCCAAAAAAGACTGACACATTTTAAAAATCAATAACTCGAAACTAAAAAAGATAAAAATATGCGGTCTTTTTATCCTTCTTAAGAGGGCAAAGAATTTTTGTTCCCAAAATTTCAAATTTTAGTTCATAAATGCATTAGTAGATGGCAGCACGAGAAATATTTCTGAAATTTAGGTATAAACTATCAGCAGGATCCCTATTGCCTGGTGAAAGGAAAATCAAGTTGAGCGATAGCATCGATTTCAGAATCAAATTAGATTGGAATTTTGGAATATTTTGATTGATCTTTTATGGCACAGAGGAGATATTGTTAGGAATGGACGATATTCGTGCCACGACCATTTAATCACGTGATGGGGAAAACAAACTTACTATCAAATCATATCTCACTACAAGCCATCTCTGTGGTAACCAATTGTAAGCTCAGTAGGTCACATGATGGGTAAAATGTGACGTCAGATGGATAAGGTCCATTATTACTAAGTAATCAGATCATCGGGAAATCGAACTTTTAGTGCCAAATACAAATTATTTTTAAGGAATGTCATAAAAATGATTATATAGTACACATGATTTCTGGCCAAGGCTGTGCCGTTAATTGTTTAATTAAACTAGGCGATTTTACACATTTTAAATCAACGGAAACTTTTTATTGAAATTTTCTTAGGTTGGTTTTTTTGCTTTTTTGTCAGAGGATGTAAAAAATATTTTTAAGTTTTTAAGGAAAAATCTAAATTTTAGAATCTTTCAGATAACATGCAATAGGGGGAATATTCAATTTCGACTTGGTGTTTCCAATTAGACTAAGTTACAGTGAATTGAAACTGTAAGGTTTTAAAGAAATATATGAATTTAGCAAGAATTTCGGTGGAAGAGCAGAACTTCTTAAGCTCTGAGCCAAACTAGTGCAAATGGTTAACTTTGCTTTACGCTAACTTTTGAATTCAAATGCGAGTTCGAGAGGGTCATGAGACAATGCCTAAATCCTAATCAATTTAGAATATTTTTATTCATTTTCAGCTTTTATTTTAACTTATAGCCTATAAACATATTTCTCAGAGTTTTAAAAATACCTAAACGTTCAAAAAGTATTTTTAGCAATAAGAAACAAACTTTTATTTAGAAATTAAGACACATATTTTATATAAGTACAACCCTGAACAAAACACAATCTCTTTTAACAAACGTAACGTCCCCCCGGGCGTCGTTCCCATGGGACGCATCTCCCTCAATAATTAGGAACATTGTATAAAAAAACTTTATTTTTAACTTTTGAGGAAAGACCTAAAATTTTCTGAATGTATCTTCCTTACAGCCCCGACACCTCCATATCTTCAGGTCCTAAAAACACTTGAACACTCCTTAAATAAAAGTAAAGGGAGTAATCGCCGTAACTAAGAGTAAAAAACTCGTCGTAAAAAATTATCCTCGATATCGGTAAAATCCGATGAATTACAAGTGGTACAAAACGGATTCATAATGGAGATCCTCAAATGTACCCACATTGATTTCAACCTAGTAGAAGAACTTAATGCGTACGTTAAACAAAATCAGTTGTTTGGAGTTTTATGGCGCATGATCCACATCAGGATAAAGCAAAATAAAATTCAGTGATTTGAAAAATATTCACTGAATTCTGAAATGCGAGACCCGTCTTAGGAGAGGATTACAGTTAGGTTTAGTTGTCAAACTAATTCCAAGCGTTATCCAAATCTTGTTGTTTTCCTTCGATTGATTCTTAAATCTTCCCAGAATCAAAAAAGATTCTTTCAGAATCGAACAACCTTCGATTCAATGAATCGATTTTTTTACCCTAACTTTGGTTTTCCTATCACAAGTTAAGTAACAGGAATTATTCCAATACGTTTTCCTTTAGTCCCTCAAAAATTCTTGTGCTGCCATCTAGTGAAAAATTTAGAACTAAAATAAAAAATTCTGGGATGAAAATTCTTTGGTCTGAGAAGAAGGGGGCAAGAAACCGCACATTTTTATCTTGTATAGTTTTTGAGTTATGTCAGTCTTTTTTGGGACACCCTAGTGATAACCAACAACTTTTGGCTTCAATATTAAGAATACTAACGTTAGCTATGCAACCTACCGTACACACAACCCCATAGAATGGTTACAACCAGGATATGTTCAGCAAAGAAGCAGAGCCCGATTCCAAAGGCTGATATCGCGCATCCAAAAAGAGTGTTCGCTGCAAACCCGAACTTCTTTCCTGTCAGACCGATTGCTGGCCCTGAAAAAAAATTTTACCACTAAATTTCTGTAAGAATTTATTAAAAAGTTTCTAAAATGATATTATATTAATCATTATGGTCATCAGAATTAATCATTTTTTTACATGAGCAAAACGAACGCTCAAATTTGGTTGAAATCCGACTGGTGGTAAGATCGTTCGGTCATGTTACAGAGCACTGAGGTATAAAACAGTGATAACCTCCATGCAACCGAACGGGCCGGCGCGACGTGGAGTAATTTCGCGAACCGGGCCTATAAGGTAGGTAATAAGGCGAACGTGCGTGTGTGTGACTTTGAAAAGACCGTTTCGTCCTTAATTTTTGCACGGTAGAGTATTCTGAGCAAAATTTAGAAAAGTTGTGGAAAATGGTAATTTGATGGTTTTTGGTCATGTTTACAAATTTCGCCTTTCTTTCACAAAATTTAGAAATGAATATAGCTACAACACAAGCAGGTGTCTCATCTCAAACACTTCACACTTATGAGAACATATTGACATAATTATCCTTCACTGATCTAAATTAAATGTAACTTCTAAACTAAATCTTCTCTCAATACAAAATGCGCAAATTCGATATGTATTTATGGGCCCCAGCAGTGTATCAAAGTACCGCCAACTAAGTATCAATTTGCCCCAAAAAATATCTTTAAACAAAAACCGGTAATATAAAATCATAAGTTTTATATATAAAAGATATATCCCCTGTTGGTTGGCATGTAAATATCATTTAAAAAAATAAATAATTAATTTTAATAACCTTTATACTTTTCCAGAAATTGTAGGTGTATCAATGTGCTCCTTGTATGAAATCGCCCTGTTTTTCCCTACATACGAGACATGGTCAAATTGGTCGCTGAATTGGTCTATTACAAATTAGTAAAAACGTACCATTTTTTCCATGTCCACTAAAGGACATCACTTCCATACTTCCATTGACCCATGAAGTTGGAATTCCTGTTTGAGTTGCACTTGCAATATTTAAAACTCCGTGAAAATAATTCTGAAAAAATGTTTTTTTCAATTCTATTCCTTACCTCCTATAGGAGCACATTTGACACCAAAGAGAACATAAAGTATTATTTGAACGTTGAGAACACATCACATGGACATCTAAAATAGATGGTGTAAGAACCATCTATTAGCTCTTTTATCCCCTTTCTCTGTCAGCTTATATAGCTAGTATAAATACTGAAGTAAGTGTATAGGGCCTTACTGCTATATGGATATGATTTAACTAACCTAAAATCGTTCTCAAGATGTAGCACAGTGTAAAAGGTAAGGAAGCTCTCACTCTGTCGACGTTGTATCTAGTCATGGTTTCCACAAACAAGATGGGCACTAGCCTGGCCACACCAAGAACCACGAAGTTGATAAAGCTGCATGCCAAGGCCACTATCCACCGGTTCATGTCGGGCGCAGAAAATTTAACGTCGCTACCTCGAGGTCGTCTCTTCAAGCGAGGAAGCCGTATATAGCTGAAAAGAAAACTAATTTTAGTGGTAAATAGACTGGGGACACTATTCAGCTTTTTATTTTTTTCTCTACTGCAGATTTCAGAAAATTTTTACATGAACATGAAAATTTTTACATTCAGTATGCTATCCCTCTCACCAAACAATATTTTTTATCAAATAATTTTAGCGAAATAATTTTTTTTAAATTACAAGGGGATCATGTATCCCTTGATGTGGGGATACTTGATCCCCATTTTTAACAAACATTATTATTTCATTACATTTCCCTTCATTATTCTAAGCATATTTTCTCTGATAAATATGCATCGTTTTCTTACTGAGGTAAACAATTTAATTTAAATAATTTGATTCAATTTATTAAATTAGTTAATTGACTGATTCGCCGCTATTTTCATCCAATGTTTAGTTTCATCCCAATGTTTCAATTCACGTTTTGGCCACCCTTGCACTTCACTAGTGCGTAGCAGAGTCAAAGGGAAATGTTGTTCAGTTCTAACCGAACTCTTTTGTATTTGTTGGACCAACTGTTTTGAACCGGTTTTGAACCCTTAATGAGACAGATAGGATCGTTGCGGTCTAATTATATTTCTCGAAAAGAAAATTTGATTCGTTCCTGGTGGGTTCCAAATTATCTGTTCTTCCTTAAAAAGAAGTGTTTTGACTCTACACTAAACTATTGTGATACATATTTCCCAAAAATTAATGTTTTTAGGGGGGAGCAACTGCCTTTCCCTGCAAACCCTAGACTACGCTCTTGTGATGATGTAATTTTCTAACAAGTTGGAGAGATTATTTTTTTCTAAGTAAGTTCGAGAGTAAATATACCTAAACAAAAGAAATTAGTTGGGCCAACATCTCATTCACGTTTTGTCGGATGGTGACCCCGGAGATTCCAGTTGCCAAGTGTATTCCGTGCCTACAGCTAGTGTGTATTCAGCTGACTTTTACAAAAAGCGGTTTAGCCGGATTTCAGCACCTGTGTGAGGGAGTGAATACAGGGTTCATAGCGACAGTTAAAAAAATATAGGACATTTGCTTCAAAATTATAGGACATATGTCACAAAAAATTCAAAACAGTCATATTTTCCTCATTTATAAATATAGATGAATGACCAATGTAAATTAAAAGCTCAAAAATATATTTATTTTAGAAATTGAAACCTTTAAAAATAAAACAAAATGTAAAATCAATAGAACTTTTTATAATACTTCCGAATGAAAAAAAAAGAATCCTGAAATCATCTATGATATTTAAAAATTGATGCTTAACTATCACTATTGTTGATCAACATAGACATACGTACCTATTCTAATTCGTTTTTGCATAACCTTTATACGGAATATTAAAACTACAATATTATCTAAATAAACATCTTACATAATTGAGGAAAATTGTGAAATTTTCTTGTTTAAATTTAGAAGTAAATTTTTACAAACTTATACCCTTACTTTAATTGCAAAGTAATTATCTTATAAAAAAACTGACTTATCCTTCACAAATTTATGCTATAGAAGCACAATTTGGTTACCTTACTATCTTTTACATGTTTCCTTAAGTAAGTATTTTACTTAAATTTATGTTTGGAATCAATTTCAGATCTATTATGATTACAGCTAAGATTTCCCATGTAATAACATCTTTTCAGAAAACTGATATTATAGATCTCTCAAATTCTACACGTTTCAAAGAATTTTGGATCGATTAAGACCAAGTTTATTACATATTTATAGACTTACATATTTTTACTTGTTCGGTTTATTTACAAATTTAAGCTTTAAATACGCTTATATAATAAGCTTTTTTTAAAAATTAAATAAATATTTTTGCTACATATTCATCCATTTTTTAGTGTTTTCAAAAATAATCACAAGTTGTGCCCAATTTCCTTTTTTTAAAACTGTAACATATTATATATGAGGTTACACATCTAAAATTTTTGTTGAAATCTAATGCTAAATTTAGCTATCGTAAGTGGTGAACTCAGGGCTGTCTATTGGAAGGTGTCCATTTCGTGTTTCCCATTTACTTTTACAGGTGGTTTTTTGGTACTACATTTTTTTTCTTTCTTTACGGGGGGGTTAAAATCCCAAAAATTACTGAAATAACTTCCTATAAGGACATTAAAGCTCATTTTTTAATGTTTTAAGAATTTAGTAAAAATTATTTGAAAGTCCATAAAGTCTTTCTATTTTCCCTATTCTTAAGCCCAAATTTTGCACTTTTTATCGCATATTTACCTAAAATAAATGCATATTATAAGTATATATTTTGAGTTTTTAATTACATAAAAATCACAGGTCCGATTATAATTATGACTGTTTCAAAAATATTTTTTAATTTCCATGAACATTTTTAGTAGAATGTTGATGTTGCTACAATCGGAAAGCGTGCAGAATCTCCCGCGCGTTAACAAGCTTTAAAAATATCATTATTATTTATTATATTTAGAGATAATTATCTTAATTTAATTATCTTTTATCTTTAATTTATCTTTTTAATTAATTATCTTTTTAATTGATTATCTTTTATCTTTAATTTATCTTTTTAATTAATTATCTTTTTAGAGATAATTATCTTAAACACCCCAGGGAGTTAACATTATTTTATTTATTTTTAACATTTAAATTAACATTTTTATCATTTTGTTAAAAGAAACTGTGGAAACATTATTTTATTTATTTTTAACATTTATAATTAACATTTTTATTCATCATTTTGTTAAAAGAAACTGTGGAAAAATGTTATGGTTAGGAAGGTGCATTGCGGGAAAATCTGGTGATCAGTAAGCGAATTATCAAGCTTGCAAAATGGGCAAAAAACGGCTCGGGGATAAAAAATTCTGCACTTTTCATTGTCAAAGTACAAAATATAGTTCATAGTTGATTTTGTTTGAGATATTTGCAGACCGCAAGTTGGTCGCTTCGTCTTCTAATACTTTTTCCTATGACAATTTGTAGAAAAACAATACTTGGCTAACCAGGCGCTATCAGGTATGTAAAATAAAAAACAAAATACTTGTCACATAATATACGAGAACTACAAATACGTAGTTTGTAGTACATACCTTTAAAACATATCCTGCTGGTACAAGTACGTATAAAAAAGCATATTAGTGAGGTAAACACGTGTATATTGTAGCTGAGTGATTTTCCCCCTTTAATCAGTTTCTTACTTTTATTCTTTATTTTGGTTGTTTTCAAAGGTCGAGACGTTCCTCATCATTGCAGATAAAGATAACTCATTTCGTTTTGTATTATCTCCACAGCATCTATCTTTTTTTAAACCCTCTCGGGACGGGCGTATCAGCCACCGAACTGCTCTTACTGGACAGCGCGCGAGTAGAAAGAACTTCCCCTGGGAACGGACACTTTGCGCGTCCAAGACGAACTTCGGAAAAAAAATAGTAGAAATTAAAATTGTGGTCCGAAGTATCTAATTTTCGGTATATGATGAAAGGAACACTTTTGAAGTTAATTTTAAACAATTTTAAAATTTTATCTCTTTGTTTCCTTTGGAAAATTTAATAAAACAAAGATATAAACAAATAAGATTAAAATTTAAATTTCAAAATTTGGATTTTTTAAACTTTTAATGGTCAACCCGACTCAGGACTTCTTCAGGGGTCACCCCCAGCCGAGCTGACCGAGGCCTTTTCTGTGGCAGATGAAATGAAGTTCAAAAACTGCCGTGACCCGAAGCATAGCCATCTAGATCTAGAAGGCTATGCCCGAAGACCCCAAAAAAACGAAACTACATCAAAAAGAACTACAAACAAATAAGACCACCACAAAAAACAGTCAACTCACCAAAGAACAAATAGTAATCTCTACATTCAAATAAAATACATGTAATACAACGAATGCCTAAATACCCTAATTCCCAGTCTCTAAGAACCAATGTGTGATCTCCGTTGCCAACCCAAAAAACAAAATTCACGAATTAAATTTCTTGATTCTCTATCGTAAATTTGATGTTGCATAATTATAATAATTAGCATTTTCACATTCTGAGATCAATTTTACTGGGAAAAAATCCCAAAATGAAAAGATTTTACTTTTTCATAAAGATTTATGAAACAAATCTTGAACGAAACCAACTGTATACTGTGTCCATACTGTGTCCATACATACTGTGTCCATAAATTACGTGAGGTGTTTTTTTCCAAAATCTGGACCCCCCCTCCCCCCTTGGTGAGATTTGGGGGTGAGAAAGGGTTAATGCAGTAATGCACATGAGAATATCTCTATTCTAAAAAAAAGTTTTCGGTGAACGGTTTCCTGAGAAAGGCTTTTTAATTATTGATTCGTACAACACATTTTTGGTATCAAAAGGTAGGGTTGAATCTTCGAATATTTTTATCAACATTATTAACTTACCTTTTTGTTCAGAGCTATTCCATATGAACAGGGAGATGATCAAGAAAAATTAAAAAATAAAATAATAAAATTTTCTAATTATTTTAGGGAATAATTATACAGTATTCATCTAATTGTGTTTTGCATTGCTTAAATTTTGTGTAAAATTATTTTTATCGGAATGTCAGCATTTTAAGTCAATATTTAGAAATATTTGTTTTAAAGGTTAATTTATTTATGAAAAATGTATAGTTTATTTAGAAAATTAAAAATAAATTAATTAGTTTTTACAACTTTTTTGTTAAATATACTCATAAACGTTGTAGTAAAAATGAAATAAAGTGTTTAAATCAATTTAATTATATTTATATTCATGAATAACTGAACGCTTATACACATGTAGCGGGAGTTACGAAGTACTGTAGCGTGAGTTACGAACAGCTCTCTATATTTTATTTTATTTCTGATTTTCTTAAGCATTCCCAGAAAAACTGTTTGCTATTTTAGAATAAAGGAAGTATATTCAAACACCTGACAAGCATACAGGGTGGGCCAAAAGTCAGTACACTTTTGAAAATTCCATAAAAACCGGAAAAAAAATCGGAAAAATAAAAGGTCTTCACTCTCAGCATCCTGAGGTCACGGGATTTTTTTAAGTAAATAAAAAAATTAGTTTGAAAAAAAAAGCTTATAGATGTCACCACTAGAAACTTTTGGTATTTAGAACCTTCCGGATTCGAACATTTAACTACTAGCAATAAAGACATGATGGTCAAGTTAGTGTAATGCAGTGTAAATCTTTTAGGAATCCAATTTTAACGATTTACAACAATGATTTCACTGTGGATTAGGAATACCTGTTCTTATTAACCTCCCATTTGCTTATTTCCACTAATGTCGCTTATATGCGCATGATCATGGTTGTACATTTTCCCAAAAGTTTTATACTTTACTACCTTAACTTGACTATCATGTCTTTCTTGCTAGTAGTTAAGTGTTCGAATCCGGAGGGATTCGAACACTTAACTACCAAATTGCTTCTAGTGGGGACATCTATTAGCATTTTTTCTAACTAGGATTTTTTTATTGGCTTAAAAAAACCCCGTGACCTCAGGATGCTGAGAGTGAAGACCGTTTATTTTTCCGATTTTTTCCCCGGTTTTTATGGAATTTTCAAAAGTGTACTGACTTTTGGCCCACCCTGTATAGAATTATTGAAACACTATTTAAGCAGAAAAACAAATTTGAATTTTATACTCATAAATCCATGTCTTTTTCTTGTAGCGTGAGTTACGACTCTATTTTAATTAATATTTAAAAAACTAAAATTCTTAAAAGATTCGCAATACTTATTTTAAATTATTAACATAAATTTCAATATGTATGATTTTTTAAACGCTTTTATTCTACTTGCTTTTGGCGGCGTTTTACGGGAGGAATTTTAAAACTCGATTTTCGGGCACTTCCCGATATGTTAGGGCCCCGAAACTTTGCATATAGGTGTAACCCTTATGACACTCCAATATCCAACCATTCTCTGGTCAAACAACCAAAGGATTAAGTTAATTAACGAGTATTTTTAATTAACAGAAAAACCAGATTTTGAGACCTTTCCCAAGGGGCTATTCTCCCTAAACCGTGCACAATGTTGTATAAGGCATAACTTCATCATATTTAAAAGTCAAAACGAGAATTGCCCAGTAATTACAATATTTTATGGACGATTAATCACTTTTTTTTACAAGATCTTGTACATAAAATTTCAGGCACTTCCAAACGATATAAAGTTCCGAAACTTTGCACCATGGTGTAAACTCGATGACAATGCAATATTCAATAATCAACTAGTCAAAACCTCCGTAATTAAGGTAATTAACGAGTGTTTTTAGTTATCCTTTTAATTCAAATTTGAGACACTTCCGTGAAGCCAATTTCTCCCAAAACCTGTAAGGTATATCACTACAATACTTAATCTTCAAAACGTGATTTCTTACCTTCCCATTAACAATTAAGATAATTAGCGATTTAAGATAATAACCGCGAGAAAGAAATCGCCAGAAGAGAGAGAAATCGCCGAAAATTGGTGCCCATCCCGAGGAATCGGGAGATAAGAAAATATGCTACTTTTATAATTTATGGACTACTGAAAAGCCTGAATGGGATGCTTTTTCTTTTTCTTGTGAATCTTTTTGATATGAACGGATTTTATCGGCGAGTGAGCGTGTTATATTTCACCATCATATTGTTGAAAACTAAAATTCCATTCTAACATCAGATTAAATATGGTTGAAATAAATACATTTTTTCTTGTGAGTTTTTGTTTAAAAAAATACCATGACTTAAAAGTAGAAAATAAAAAAAGTAAAAAAATATTTTTTAAAAACCGCTTTTATTGAAGTGTTCTAAAAGGTCAAAAATAATTAATTCGGTTTGACAAATAATTTATTGGGAAGTAGAAAATAACTTTTTGGTAAGTAAATAACTGATTTTCTAATCACTAAAAATAAAAGCGTGGGCGCTAGTTACTCTTTATTCACTATTTATTCTAACTTGTTTATTCTATGTTCTATGTAAAATTATACTTAAATACCGACGTAATGGCCTAGTGGTTAGAGCATCTGACTGCAAAGCCGTACGTCTGGGGTTCGAACCCTCGTTCGGCATAGATGTTAGTGTTACTAAACTTGAATTACATAAACGGGTCCATACCTTCAGGTGAATTTGTACAAATTAAAAAAAATTAAAAAATTAAATTAAAAAATATATATAAATTACTAGCGCCCACGCTTTTATTTTTAGTGATTAGAAAATCAGTTATTATTTACTTACCAAAAAGTTATTTTCTACTTCCCAATAAATTATTTGTCAAACCGAATTAATTATTTTTGACCTTTTAGAACACCTCAATAAAAGCGTTTTTTAAAAAAATCTTTTTTTTACTTTTTTTATTTAGAAAGAAAATAATAGTTATTGCTATATTTAAAAATTATTTGAAATTGCAATTTTGAAAAAATGTAGCGTGAGTTACGGTGGAATTGCCCTTAAATGTATTAGTTACAAGAAACTTTTTAACACGCAGGTCACGCCTTGCTCAATTTGTCTAATTTTCATAAATACACTATTTATTATTGTTTCAGTTAATACCATTTGCTTGGCCGGAGCTACCATACCGCCTTCTTCGTCATTCACGGAAAAGAACAGACTCGAGAAAACTGTTACAGTAGAGCTCGGCGGATGAAAAAAATTTTAACTAAAATTTACCAGCACATATATTGTTTTATGGTTACTGTTCTTTATTTTAGTAATTTAGATATGAAGAGCAAAGGTTTCTGCTGTACTGTACATATTTTAAAAGTTTTAAGTCCTGTTTTTTGTACAATAAAACAGCTGCTGAAATATTTTTTCGTGTTTTCACCTCATCTTTAGTCTTTTATCGGGTTCACCGCAATTTTCGCAACCCGCGGTACTCTTATCACCAGATTCCGTGGATAATGGGGGCTCTAGTGTACTTTAAAAAGCGGAACAGCTCTTCGGAGCAAGGTCACAGGAATAGGCTTTAGCTGTACAAATAACACGCATTCATGCGTGCATTTGATATGCCTATTAATATCAGAAGGACAAATAAAAAAAAGATCGAAGATGAAAATCTTTATCAAAATGTTGGTGCCAAACTTAACATGCAGATCTGTCACGCCATGACATACTAGATATTCTTACAGCCGTATTCTACTCAATTGAGTTAAACGCGTGGTAAGTGAAACCCTATGAGACTGTGCTTCAGAGTGTGTTAAAAATCGGTATTCTACTGCCTATGATGAACTTACTCAATCTTGCCCAAATTCAATATTGGTCGCCATTTTGTCCGTCCTAACCGAAATAACTAATCTGACTATTATAAGGTAGTTTCAATAATTAAAATATATTTCATGGACCTAAAAACTCTTCAAACAATACAAAAAACTGATTATACTACCTACAATATTGGTTAAAAATGAAAATATTAAATCAAGCTTGTGCTGCCATCTATAAATCAGAAAGCTAAATGAAACCACTTCAGGTTATTGTAACTCCAGCAGACTATTTTAAGCTCATTAATATAACCTTTAATCTTGTAAAAACACTTTTTTTACAATGAAAGAAAAATATTCCATCTTAACATGTACCCAATGACAAATACTTTAATGAATAAAATATTAATCCATAATATCGTAGTAATAGATTTAAGATGGCGTCGAATTGCCTGTTCGCAGTACATTTTAAAGTGACTACGCGTGACTACGCACAGAAAACATAGTTCCTTCGCAAATTAAAGATGTTATTTCAACTAGATGTTGAATATTAATTTCTAAGAGCGCTTTTTGATGTACTAGGGGGCTCTGCCCCCTGCTCGCTATCGCTCACCAACCCCCGGAACTGCTTCGCAGTTCTTTGAAGATCGCTTCGCGATCTTAGCGAGCAGAGCTCGCTTGTTTCATCTCAATCATCCAGTACAACCTGGAACTTGTCTGCTTATAGTCTGTTCATTTAGAATAGGCGCCTGAAACAGGATCAAAAACGCTCAATAATGCTTAATAACGCTCATCAGACAACTCCAGTGATCGATTTTTTACAGTATTTTAACTACTTCTGCTTAGGCTGCCTTGTCATTGCAGATGAAAATTTTTTCGACGATAATTAGAATAATTTCTTCTAATACATTATGTCTCAGGTGCTAATTCTAAATGAACAGAGTATAGTTAATGATCATTTAATATCGAATCTTTTTATCTCTCAAACTTTTCAATAATTTAATTCGGATCATTACCCGGAAAATATCAAACTATTACTGAAATATTCCTTTTTAAATTATCAATAATTTAATGGATAGGGGGCTACCGCCCCCAGCTCGCTTACGCTCACCAACCCCCGGAACTGCTATGCAGCTCTTAACAGATCGCTTCGCGATCTGTAATATCTGCAATCGATCTTTAGCAGAGTAAAACAAACTTCCCGAAAATCCTCTTCCTTCCATCGGCACAAATAACACTCAAAAAAGCTAAATTATTTATTTCTCTAGTAGTTCAAAAAATATCGTAGTATCTTTAAAAGATTATAATTATTAACCAAGTCTATACTATATCGCTAGCAAACTTAGAGCAAAAATGTGCACCTCAAAACTTTTAAATTTAAATATCCGTGCTCGCGACAATCTAGTGAACAGGCAAATATAAAATTTAAAAACATTAAACACGTCTGATAAAGACCTACTAAAACTATGAAAAAAATGAAACTTTGATGCTTAATAATTCCAAAACTAATTAGAATTTTTTAAAGAATTAAACGCCAATCTCTTTCTAAAAAATAAGAATATAAGTGTTTCAAAAATCATATTGATACCGTGATTAGTTTTCATTTTAGATAGAAAAAAACAAAAAAGTGTCAAAAATTTCGAAAATTAAAAAATTAATTACTCTAAACCTAATTCGAAATTCGAAAAAAGGGCGACGTAGTGCACATCTTCATACTTCAGAGTATTAGGCTGCAAAAAAACATAGTTCTGCTACTAATAGATTTCGCTGAACTGGATTACGCAGCTAAAAAAGAAAAACTTCAACTTTGACCTTAAAAATACCCCAGTAATAATTATCACATCAGTTAGTTTTTTGTTCGAGAATGTGCCCCAAATATTCCTCTACAAACATTTCAAATTTCATAAATTTCTATCAATTAGTTTTTGCGATATGAGAGTTCAAAGAGTTGACAAATTAAATTTTCTGAAACAGCGGCAGCGGCGGCGGCGGCGGCGGCAGCGGCGGCGGCGGCGGTGACAGTAACTTTTTTTTAATATAGAGAGACAAGAGCTATTAATCTGAAAATAATGAATTATTTAATGAAAAGACATTGTAAACTTTGTCGATATTCACGGTAATTCAACTTACCGGCCAAATTTACCGGATTAACCCCGAATAAACGTGGTTTTAGGAAGAGTAGAATACGAAAAAGTCCAAAAAACAGGGTTAATCCCATGAGAATGAGTTACGACGTTTGTGTAGAATACAGCCGTTAGAAACTCATGTCTGTAAATGTAAACTGCGTCCGCCGCCGAAGGGGCGACATTTTTTACTCTACGGAAAACTTAAACTCTTAACTTAATTACAGGCAGTAATTAGCAGTGAAAGTCATCTTATTTTTCAATTTCAATTTATCCTTACGTTCTTGATTGCAGACCGTCTTCAAATTAGGATGTAATTTTCTGTGCTCATTATTAGAAGAATATAGTGAAATTTGATTTACAGGGGTGTTCGTAAGGTGCTCTCTTTGAATTAAAATTGCAGTTTTCTGTACAATTTGAGTTAAGAATGTTGTCCCTTTGCCGGGAACATTGTTCTTGTATGTCATGTGATGCCCATGTGGTAATCTCAGATAATTTTTATTAAATTTGTTTTAAATTAAATGCACGATGACGTTATCTGATATGGCTGAAACCTCCTCCTGGCACCAGCCTTCTGAGGGGTTCGAACCAAAACCTTTTTGAGATACCCTGTATACCTGTAGTACCACTTGATTAAATAACGGTTTCATCGATTTGGTCTGACTCCGTCAGACAAAGGGAGATTAAAAACAACAACAACATAATTTATTTGACGAAATTTATAATTTGACGCAAGCTTCAATTTGTTCATTAAATAGTTCTCCATAAATTCGTAGATTATCGTTTTCTTTTTAGTCTTCTTAGGACCATCGGATCGGTACACCCAGGGTAGAAATCGGGAAAAAACCTACTGGTCCTGTGAAGGGACCACTATTTAGTAAACATAAACCTTACTGGTCCTCATCCAAAATGACTAATCGGCCAAATTAAAAGGACATGTTTAAATTTTTAAGTATTTGCATTTAAAGTGAAGTAAAGTGAATACCAGCAATTAATTAAAACAATTAAAGTAAACAACAAACTAAGAGTTAACAAACAAAATTTCTTATTTAATAAGTACTTTTCTTATAGTTCTAATTGACTTCAAATAAGTTTCACAGAAAAAACAGAATGTGCCAAAAACTGGAGACAGTGATATTTTATTGGAACATTTTCTGACCATAGTGGTCCGAGCAGTTTTTCAGTGGTCTCGGACCAGCAGACCACAGTAATTTCGAACGCTGGGTACAGTTGAGGAAAAAAACGACTCAGTTGCGATTTCCGGCGAACCACTTGGGTTAGGAAGACAAAAGAGGGGTCGTTTTTCATTAATTAAAGTATTCTTTTACCAAAAAAATTTTAGAGTCCTTAGGGGGTCGTCTTCATATTAAACGAAACACTCCCTTTTTTTTCAAATGGGGCCCCCAATTATTATTATTATTTTATTTTTTTTTAAATAAACTTAATTTTTTTTTAAATCGTGAAATATTTTTATGGAAATCGATTCTGCCAGTAATTTAATGTAGGAAACCAAAATTTCAATCGATTTTATCCAATAGTTTTTGATAAAAGTAATTAATATCTTAAGGGGCCGTATACCGTTCCAGAATGCATACCTCAAATGCTCTTTATCGTTCGTTTTATCAAAAACCAATAGATAAAGTCGATTGAAATTTTGGTTTCCTACATAAAATTACTACCAGAATCGATTACCATAAAAATATTTCAAAATTTTTTAAAATTTACAAAAATACCCCCACCTACCCTAGCCATTTTTTCAGAAAGGGGTTGCAGTTTTTTATGGAGGATTTTTGTTACCATTGTTTTTAGAAAAAATTATATAGACAAGATAAAGCCATTGCTTTTCTAAAAGCGGGTTTCATTTTAATGGGTTATTTTGTCATCATTGACTAGTGAAGTTTGTATGAGTTCAATGGACCACCGTTTTTGAAAATCGGTGTGGGTAGAAAGCAACCATTACTTTTTAGAAGATTGTTACTTTCTTTAAGGAATTTTTACACCATCTATTTAAGAAATGGGTGTTTAGCGACCATTATTTTGTCCAAAAAGTCGCTAGTCCAGCTCTCTCATCTGCGCACTACACGTGAAAACATGTATATAACTGTCCATACCAAGTACCCACACATCTATATTTTCATGCATCTACCTCCATACTGCCATGTATGAAAATTACTATGCTATTACCTAAATATTTTGTCTTCCGCAAATATTTTAATCACCTAACAAATTAACCCTAGTCATGGGCAGAATTATGGGGTTCAAAGGGGGGCTTTCCTAACTTTTTCAGAAATATTTCCCAACCATAACATAATTATTCCACACTTAAAATACTAATATGGAACTGTTAGACTAGAGTTTTTTAGCAACCATGTGCCATGTCTTCATTTGTTCTGTTCAAATTTTGCTTTGGATCTTTTTGAAAAACTAGGAATAAGCGCACACAATGCAGCAGAGAACAGTAAGATTCCACCACAAACGTAGAAAATGCCATCGTAGGAGCCTCCTTGCTCTCTAAAGTACCCTGAAAAATACATAACATTAGTAAAGTATATACTATACAGGGTGTATCTGAAATGGTGCAACAAACTTTCAGGGATGATAGAACTCATCAAGACGAACAAGAATCGGTATAGAAAGGGGGGTCCCAGACCAAATCCCAGGGAGTTAAAAATGGAGCGACACCCCAAAAAAATCATTGAAAAATTCAATTTGTAGAAGAACTATTATTGGTAAAAACTTAATTATGGTCCCAAAAATTGTGGTTTAATATGATCTTTAAATTTTTAAGGTTTTGGCAAATTTTTCACATTTTTTTGTGTTTTTTAACTTTTTTCATAATAAAACAAATTTTAAAGTGAATACTTTTGAGGTAATTTTAAAGATCATATTAAACCACAATTTTTGAGACCATAACTAAATTTTTATTAATAGTAGTTCTTCTACAAATTGAATTTTTCAATGATTTTTTGGGGTGTCGCTCCATTTTTAACTCCCTGGGATTTGGTCTGGGACCCCCCTTTCTATACCGATTCTTGTTCGTCTTGATGAGTACTATCATCCCTGAAAGTTTGTTGCACCATTTCAGATACACCATGTACACTGCTGGCCATCCAAAATGGTACACCAAGAAGGAAAAAAGATATCGAACCCAAATTTATTTCTATGATTGCACATAGTATTAATGTGAATTGATTAAAAATTTAGCCTTCCTGGATGTTAGGGGGCCGAGAAAATCAGTGAGGAGTGTTATCTCCATAGGTGTCCATTAACGCCGCCCTACGCCATGGTATTGAGTAAAGGAGGCTCTAAATGGGCTTTGAGGGATTGGAGGATCATGTTGCGTCCACAGGTAGTCAAAGTTCGTGTGGTGCACCAGCGGACGTTGCATACCGGGCTAGGGGATTTCTCCTCTTTCATCGGACATGTTTTGTGGCGTAGGCTCTTAAGAACGGGTAGGTCAGGGTAAAAATGCAACATAGGGGGATAAGAAGAAAGCTTGGACATTGCGTTCATCACGTGGTTGTGCATTTTTCTCTTGAGACTTATCCGCAGGCGAGAGTTGAAGGTAAGGGTAGACAACAGGTTGTCAAACCGCAATGCTGCAGCTCTGGCTGGTCGATGTGCCGGTAAATCGTACTGAGGAGGTGTGGGACGGGAATGCATGTCGTTTGCAGTGAAGGAGACAGCCGGTTTGGCAAGCATAGCTTCAGAAAAATTCAAATCTTCAACAAATAATTTGGTGTTGGCATCAGTGCACTAAATAATGAAATTGACGTCTGAATGTGATAGCACAGAGTTTATGAGAGTATCCCAATGCGGTCTGGAGCACCACGATCATTGGAGATGACTTTACCACAGCGAGAAAAGAGAGCACTTGGCTGTTGATTTTGTAATCGTCTGATTTCTTCTTTACGCAGATTAACGAGGTATTGAAGCATTGGATTTCACTCCCACACCTCCTCAGTATGATTTAACGGCACAATGACAAACCAGAGCTGCAGCATTCAGGTTTGACAACCTGTTTTCTACCCTTACCTTCAACCCTCGCCTGCGGGAAAATCTCAAGAGAAAAATGCACAACCACATGATGAACGCAATGTCCAAGCTTTCTTCTTATCCCCCTATGTTGCATTTTTACCCTGACCTACCCGTTCTTAAGAGCCTACGCCACAAAACATGTCCGATGAAAGAGGAGAAATCCCCTAGCCCGTTATGCAACGTCCGCTGGTGCACCACACGAACTTTGACTACCTGTGGACGCAACATGATCCTCCAATCCCTCAAAGCCCATTTATAGAGCCTCCTTTACTCAATACCATGGCGTAGGGCGGCGGTAATGGACACCTATGGAGATAACACTCCTCACTGATTTTCTCGGCCCCTTAACATCCAGGAAGGCTGAATTTTTAATCAATTCACATTAATACTATGTGCAATCATAGAAATAAATTTGGGTTCGATATCTTTTTTCCTTCTTGGTGTACCATTTTGGATGGCCAGCAGTGTATTTATATACAAGGTGTTTCTGAAGTCCGTTTCGCGGCTTTTATTTGGAACCAACCAACGTTTCCTGGGTACACGGAAGTAAGGTCTACCCCTAGGTAAGTGACCCTGGAGAATCCATTTAGAGGACTCACAGCAGCAGTGAAATAAAAAAGTTTAAAAAAATTTATTTAAAAACTATAGGAGATAGAGCAAAAACCTCAGTGAGAGTATTGTTGCGAACGTTATGCAGAACTCACGAAAAAAAATTAATGAAAATATCTAGAATATTCGCGGAGATATTAGCATGTGGAAATAGCACTTGTCAGACCTCAAAAAAGAAAAAGTTCGCAAATTTGCAAGTTATTTAATTTTTTGATTAAATTTTGCTATTATTCAACAAAAAAACACAAATCTACACAATAACACTGAAAAATTTGCAAATTTGCGATTTTTTTCTTTATTGAGGTCTAAAAAAGTGCAATTTTCACATGCTAATATCTCCGCGAATATTCACGTTATTTTCATGAAACTTTTTTCTGTGAGTTCTTTATAATGTTGGCAACAATACTCTCACTGAGGTTTTTGCTCTATCTCCTATAGTTTTTTAATTAATTGTTTTAACTTTTTTATTTCGCAGCTAGGGGTGTTGTAAGTCCTCCCAATGGATTCTCCAGGGTCACTTACCTCGGGGGTAGACCTTACTTCCGTGACCCTAGGATACGTTGGTTCCAAATAAAAGCCGCGAAACGGACTTTTGAAACACCAAATACTCTTACGTAACGTACGGATTTCGCTGTATTTCTTTTCCACGGTTGGCAACAATCAGTTTGTTTAGGTACAAAGTTTTGATTTTAATTGTACAATGAGGAAAGTGCATGATTTTTTTTACATTTTTTTAATAGATTCTTCTTGCAAAAATAAGCAACTACCCAAAATTTGAGGCCGATCGAGAAATTTTTTGATTGGCAAAAAATGTAAAAGCCCGCGAAAACGCCAAGAGTTTGGATGTGACGTCATAGTACGATAAACATTGTTGTAAAGCAATGGAGTTGATGGTATGATTGTTGTTGTCATCCTACGATTTAAACAATAAACGTTTTCAGCCACGTGTTTTTTCTTGACTTTTAAATTAAAATATTTAATTACCTGTTCATTTTTTTGAAAAATTGACTAGATATTTCATTTTATCATACAAAAAACCATACGGAACACTTGTTTGTTTTTGAAAATCTGACACATGCAACTTCCTTATTAAAACGTATTGAACTTTTTTAGGCATGAAAATGGAGGGTTAATTTTTGGCCGTTGCTAGGCTGCCGACGTACGTCGGACGCCAAGCGCCACGGCCACGGCTGCCGACGTACTGTTTTGTACTGTATTTAATTTCACAATCCCTGCAAGATTTTTATACTTTATTAGCAATGCGCATCCTTGTGGACTTGATTCTTGCTGTTTCTATAAAATATTTTAGCGAAATAATTTTATTTTCAATTAATTAATAATTTAAAACATTTTTTAAAAAATTAGATAAAGTAAAACATTTAAAAAAACACAATGAATTTAATTAAATAAGGAACGACTGTTAAACAAGAGAAATTAATTCTTGCAATTTTTAATGGAATAATAAAAATTAAAAATTAAATTTACTGAAAAATAATTACTGGGGTTCAAACCTCCGACCATTGGCACGCCAGACTGACGCGCTACCACTACCCCATTCGAACTAAGTTAAATTTCATCCTAAATACTTTAAAGCCACGCCTTTAACCCGATCATGCGCACAACGGTTACCCGTCGGCAGCCTAGTCACTCCCTTAATTTTTAAAAGCGATTGGCAAAGTTTGTGAACAACACATATTGCTGTTTAGATTTCGCAGTATTGTATGAAAGAAAGAAAAGTTCTATAAAATAAAATGTTATTAAAAACACTATTATTAAATAGGAACAGCAAATTCTGTAATGAAATTTTTTATTAGCCGAGTAAATCCTTTGTTTAGTTTCACCTAGCTTTTTTTAAGCGATTATAGTGATGAATTGCTTTGAAGTGGTTTAAAAATATGGAAATAATTATTTCCCCCTTAAATTAGCTATCTTTATTTTTAATGTCAGGATATCCAATACTTTCAGATTTGTTAGTAGATGGCGCTCCACGGTTTGTCACGGGTTAAGGGTTGCCTCGTGGAACAAAATAACAGTGTGAATTTCCTAATACGTCCTAATATGAACCATACTGCTTGAAGAAGTGCTGTTCTGCACGTTGTAAAGGTGGACATAAAATACTTACCTATCAGTGGTGATGAGAGTGCAGAAAGTGGAGCCATGAGGATCATTCTCGAAGTCAGTCCCATAATTTTGTACTGAGGGACTATATACTCCAATACTACAATCGGGAAAATTGCCATCAGTCCTCCAGACACTAAGCCAAACAGGGCGATCACCACTCCCACCGTTACTAAACTGTTTACCCAGACGAACAAGAATGTCACTAGACTTAAGAGTACAAAAGAAACAACAGAGAACTTGGTGGAGGTCATGTAGCCGCCGTCGGTGATCCATCCTAGACCCAGTCGACCCACCAGGTCAGTGAATGAAATTAATATGACAGAATAGACTTCAAAACTTCTGCCCACTCCCACGTCTCTGACGAAATCCACCAAAATTGTCCATACCAGCAAGCACACGAACAAGTACGAACTCTGCGTTATCATGATCAATAAAAAAGTAGGATCAATGAATAGAGCGAGGGTTTTGAGTGTAGATACTTTTCTAGTACTTGCTGTTGGTGTAACTTCAGTCTGTACTCTTTTGCAGGTTGAATCTTCGGTGCTGGTACACAGAGCCGTGCCGTGGTAAAACGACGCCCGGGGCGAAAGTAGCTAATTGGCGCCCCCCCTCCATTTTTAACACACCAGGACTTTTTGAAAAACTTTAATAGATCCCCCATCTTTCTATATAAGATGATTTAACTAAGAAATGTAGGTGCCCACTTTCAGGGTTGTTTAAGATCTGATTTAATATTTCAAGTAGCAAATGCGACAGAAATACAAGAAAATTTTCATTCAATATTTTCATGGTAATATTTCAAGTATAAAATAAACGAAGGAATATATAAGAGCACAACTTTGATAAAAAAGAAACTTTTTATGAGTTACTTGCTATGTTTTCACGTGACTTTAACACTTATTGTCCACTTAACCAGCGATAAATGGTGAACTTCTCCTTTCATATGCAAGATTCATAGTAGGAAAAATGGTAAAAAAAATTCCGTTTTGGTTGTAGCTCTATCTTTATTTTAAAATAATAAAAATAAGATAAATTTGTGTAGAAAATATAAATATTTGGTTAAGTATGACTATAAAGGGAAAGAGAAAGTGTTTCAACTAGCATTTTTTAATAAAAATTTAAATCCTGAGAAATTCCTCCTATACTCTTTACTTTCATGACTAAATTTTATATTTAAAGTCCACAAATGGATCTTAGATCACCCCATATCTCAATCTACTCAAATGGTGTACGTATTTAATATGGAATTGAATGAATCGTATTAAATTAATGAATTTTTAGAATTTTTCTAACTTGATACACAGTAAAAAATTAAATTAAAATCTTTATTTTTAATTTTTAGCCTTTTAATACGACAAAATAATCTTTATTTTCAATCCAATTCGCATCAGAATCAAAAAGATATAGAATTGCTCTTTGTCCATAACTTTAAATTTTAATGCAAAAATTCTGGTTTATCGGTAAAAAAAATAAGAATTTACGAAAAGATAAGAATAAAAAAATTAACGTGGTGTTCTATTTTTGATTGAATGATGACCCGATTCTAGTTGTTTTTTCCTTTCCTAGCCTTTAAAAACAAAAACAAAATTCTTTTGAATTAAAAAACTGGTTGCTGGGAGGAGTTTTAATGGTCGTTAATTGGGGCATTTTAGCATTAGGAGAATAGAGGAAAAAATCGGTGCCTTCAAAATCCGGTCGTTAGAAGGGGTGGTCGCTATATAGGGGTGGTCGCTCAGAGAGGTTTTACTTAGCAAAATAATACATTTTTTTAACTGTAATAAAATACGATTTTTTAAACGTTCCTTTATTTAATAAAAAGGTTTTTTTAATATAGGATTCTTAAAAAGAAAAACTTATTAAATGTCATTATTCTGGGTTGCCATTTATTGATGTGTTTCTAAAGAAATACAAAAAAAAGATCCTATACTTCAATCTATTTTCCCTGTATCATCAAAACTTGACCTTGGCCTTATAAGTTGTAACAGATAAAAAGAAAAATATTATAATTTTCTATAATTGTACGGACCCTTTATTCAGAGACCCAATATATCCGGAATAACAAAAACAATTCGTTTTCGGAAATATCCAATGCGCGCGTAGTAATAAATTTTCATTGATCTGAAAAGTAATTCTGGAGCAAAAACACTTACGGCGCGGCCACAAAAATTTTTACACTTATGGGCGCATCTGATCTCAATATTCCATTTATAAGAAAGGGAAAGCACTGTTTAACTAAACAGTTGCATCATTAGGATACAATAAAATACGAAAAACAAATAAGACCTTACCAGAAAACGATGTTCCGATTTGTATTTTTGAACAAATTTAGGATAGTCACTCTCTAAAGGCTAAACTCTTCTGTCTTCTACACTGCGAATTGAGAAGCAAAACGGAGCTTATTTGGAAGCAGTCTCGTGAACACATTAAATGAAAGGAGATGAAAACCAACCCCCAAATACACAGGATTGGTTCTTCGTAAAATGAACCAATAGCTGATGAAGAGCCCATGAAGCGTTGGGAATCCTTTATCTTCGATTTAATTATGACCCCTTTAAGCTACTTTAAGCAGGTGGCAATGGAACTAATTGAACGTTCTTTTCATCCCTGAGCACTCAAGATTTTCCTGGAATTCTTTGGTCAAGAAACCTAAAATGTTTGTTATCACAACAGCACCCCCTCTGAAGTAAGCCCCAGGCAGTACAAAACCTTCCTAGTCCGTCTGGGCCATAAATCCTTCACACGTCCTACCCCATTCTCTGTCAATCGTCACCCCCACTGTGTCTTAAAACAACATTGCAACCGAAGACTGAAAAAGGACACATCTGTTTTACAACCAAAAAGCGTGCCGCTCTTCCTGCTTCATCTGGAGACCAGCAAATAGGCGACCCCCGCGGCGTCTCTCCCCCGTGGCATTGTGTTTGTGAGTGACCGTGTTCTATGGTTCTATTCGCTTCCTGCGTCTCAAGTGGAAGACAAAAAGAAATCGGGAAAATATTTAATAGTAACAACTCATAAAAACTTAGTTCTCAAACATGAATTTGGCGCCCCTTAGTGCATTTGGCGCCCGGGGCGGCCGCACCCTTCGCCCCCCCCTTGGCACGGCACTGCTGGTACACTTTGTAGCGAGTAAATTCTCCAGTTGGTGTTCTTCTTCAGTTGTATCTTGGCCTCTCTCTAAACATTTAGGATTTAGAGGCTTGTATTTATGTTGCACTTGGGAGTTGGCTACTGATATTAGCATTGATGCTGGAATTGCTTGAAGTAGAAGTCCGCACATAAAGAGAAATGAACCGGACAAGCCGTACTCTTTTATAATGACTTCAAACAGGGGAGAAAAAACTATTCCCCCCAAGCTTGTACCTGCGATTGATAGTCCGTTTGCTTTGGTTTTGCTCTGGGTATCAAAGTGTTTTTCCAAGACTGCTGGAAGTAGAGCTGTGGAAAATCCAAAACCGAATCCTGAAATATTTAAAACCAAAGTTAATTTTATAAAACAATAAAAAAATTTTGGCTGATGCAAATGAAACTCTGAGAAACACCCGAATTGTTTAGATTGTGAAAGAGGCACAAATATCGGCAGTTGTTTAAAAAAAATTGTAGAAAAGTTATAATATAAGAAAGAATAATATAATATAATGTAAGAAAGGGAACTAATATAAAGAACTGTAATTTTTTTTTGAAAATTTTATATTATATACTTTTTTAGTAATAAAATTTTATAATTTTAAAGTTAAAAATTTTTAATTAAATTTTAAAGTTAAGAATTTTTAATAAAATTTTAAAATAAAACTAAATAAGCTTGTTTAATTGTCTTTAAAATGGTACCAATTTTTTTGCTGAGAAATTGTTTGTAACTGAAATATGACGAAATTACGAAAGCTTGCGACATACCGTACACACCACCCCAAAGAATGGTTACAACCAGGATATGTTCAGCAAAGAAGCAGAGCCCGATTCCAATGGCTGATATCACGCATCCAAAGAGAGTGTTCGCTGTAAACCCGAACTTCTTTCCTGTCAGTCCGATTGCTGGCCCTATAAAAAAAAGAAAAAAATTTACCACTAAATTCCTGTAAGAATTAATTAAAGATTCTAAAATATTTATATTAATCATTATCGCCATCAGAAATAATATTTTTTTGACATGATCAAAACGAACACTCAAATTTGGGTTGTGGATTTTTACCCTAACCTACCCTAAGAACCTACGCCCACAAAACATGTCCGGTGAAAGTGGAGAAATCACCAAGCCTTGTATGCAACGTCCGCTGGTGCACCACATGAACTTTGACTACCTTGGTGAGGCCACATGGTCGTCCAATCCTTCAAATCAAAGCCCATTTAGAGCCCCTTTCACTCAATACTTCTTGATGTTGCATTCTTTTTTTGGCCAGCAGTGCATCTGTATATCCCCAGGTGGTTGGTTGGCATGATAATTTGAGATAGTTTTAAAAAATTAAATAGTTAATTTTAATAACCTTCATACTTTCCGAGATATTGTAGGTGTATGAATATGCTCCTTGTATGAAATCACCCCGTTTGCCCCTACATACCAGACATGGTCGGAATGGTCCCTTAAATTGGTCTATGACAAATTAATAAAAACGTAGGACTACAAATTTTCCTTTTTGGCCTTCTAGCGTTCGTATAACTGTTAAAAACCATTTTTCCGTGTCCACTTTTTGTTGATTTAACTAACCTAAAATCGTTCTCAAGATGAAGCACAGTGTAAAAGGTAAGGAAGCTCTCGCTCTGTCGACGTTGTACCTGGTCATGGATTCCACAAACAAGATGGGCACGAGCCTGGCCATACCGAGAACCACGAAGTTGATAAAACAGCATGCTAAGGCCACTATCCACCGGTTCATTTTGGGCGCAGAAAATTTAACGTCGCTACTTCGGGGTCGTCTCTTCAAGCGAGGAAGCCTTATATAGCTGAAAAGAAAACTATGATAATTTTAGTGGTAAATAGGGCAGACTGGGGACACTTGATCCACTGAGCTATAAAACAAACTGGAGTGAAAACCTCCGATACTATAACAAGCGACCAAACTTGCCGGCGCTGAAGGTTAAATTGCCCCTAATGCTGCGAGCAATCAAGGCAAGTTGGAAGATCATTTCCCCGCATGAACCCATTTTAATCTGCCCATGCCTGTTTTTTTAAATATTATGAGCAAAATTTAAAATGGTCTGTGCATACAACTGTGCTACAGATGGGGAAAATTAAAAGAAGATGGAAATCCTCTCCGCGGGGTGATGCGGTTTTGGCACGCTCACTCGTCTCGTCATTCCAGTTTGTTTTATAGCTCAGTGACTGTTTTATAGCTCAGTGAGATAGTCCAGGCAATCTGTTACTAAACCGGTAAAAAATTGCAACAGTTTTTTTTTCAACGGTTTTCACTTGGGAAGTTAAGTTTTTTTTAATTTTTAAAAAATGGCCGAAAAAAAAATTTCAAAAAATTAAATTATAGTATGATACATGTTTATAGGCTATTTTCAGTGCTGAATACGAATATACCATTTAAATTTTAAAAAATTCAAAATTTCAATTTTTAAAAATTAATTCAAAATTTGGAAAGTCGAAATAATTAAAACATCGCTCAAAACCACAAAATAATTCAAAAAAAAATTTAAACGGTTTTCAATTAGAAATTACTTAAATAATAACATACTAAAAATGGAAGAAAATCGGACAGTAAAAAGTTTAATTTTTTAATAATTTTTTTTGGCTTCAAAAATCGACCTTTTTAAAAATTCTTGTTAAAAGCGTTTGAGGCATTTGCCAAGGTCATTTTTCCGTGGATGTTGTAAGTATATACCTCTATAACCTAAAAAATCACAATCGGTGATTAAATCATTAGTTAATTAATTAATTTATAAAAAATAACGTTGAAAATACATGTAAAATCTTTCAATCAAGTAATACAGAAAATATTTAGACAATATTTGATAATAAATCATTTTAAAAATAATTAAATTGAAAAAAAGACAAAATATCTTTCAAAAAATTTAAATTGATTAAAAAAATTTTTATGTTGTAGAATATGCATGTGATACATGTCTAGCTCTAGGCTATATTTTAGTGCTGTTTAATTAATTGGGAATGACCTAAATAATAACATACAATAATAAAAAAATTTCAAAAAATTAAATTATAGTAATTAGACTAGTGCAGAAGCCTTTGAAAATGGTAAAAAAAGAAAATAAATAATAGTAGGATGAAACACATTGGAAAAGGAAGATAATATAACAAAAAAGAAAGGAAAAATAAATTACGGCCGATCTGAGGTCGGGAAAAGGAAGGGGGGGTAAAAAGGGGATTTTTTAGAATAAAAAACGGTTTATCTCGATTTCCGACAAAACTACAAGTCCTATGGAAAAATTTAAATAGCAAAGTTGTAGGTAATAAAAAGATCTACAACTTTCGTATTCACACTTTTTCACATAACCTCAAAATTTATGTGAAAAACTCAAATAATAAATTTTTTGGTTTTTTATTTTTATCTTTTACAAAAAAAATTTTTTTTTCACGAAATTCGGTTTAAACTTACCTTTTGATGTCCCAAATACACCTTAATTTTTTTATTTAAAATATTTATTTTTTCTCCTTATTTTGGCTTGATATCGAAAAAGCACCCTAATTTTCGTTCGAAAAATCTCACGTCAAAATATCTGCTTTTTTTAAAAAGTTGGTGGGCTTTTTGTTCGTTGAAATCTCTACTTTCTGATGGTGTAAAAAAATATATACATCACTATGGTAAATGTTCTCAGAAAATGCAAAGAAACTGTCATTGTTGTGGGTCAAGATATTGATCTTTTGAATCAATTAAATTCAAATAAAATCGAACATTTATTTCCTCAAGCCAGGTTCTGGAAATGTAAAAGATGCATTTTTCACATCTGATAGTTTCAAATACCATTCCTTCAAAGATATCGTTGCATTTCTGCATTGTTTTTCTGGTTGCGATACAACATCTGGATTTCCCGGAAAAGGAAAGAAAAGTATCGTAAATTCCTTATTAGACGAAAAAAATTTGTCAAATTTGGCCAGTGTTTTTTATAAAAAAGATGCAAACAAAGAAGATGTCGAAAAAAATGGATTTCAATTTATCAAATCTATTTATAAATGTAAAAATGATAATATAACGCTTAATCAATTAAGATTTTGAAAATATCAATTGGCAAAAATTAAATCATCTTTCATATTGGCAAATCTCCCACCCACAGAAGGAGCAGCAGTACAAATTGTTACAGGGCATATTATCAGCTTCATACTTGGCTGGGTAAAGAAATCGTGAAAATACGATTAACTAAGGGCTTTAATTGAGCATTTCAAGTGATTTTAGGAAGAATATTTTTCTAATATTTTGTTATTTTTATGAGAATCATGTAGTAGGTAAATGCAGAAATCGTTAAGAATTTAAAATGCTTGATTCGACACCTTTCACTCATCAAAATATAGGCGCGGATCCAGCACGACTCCAAGAGGGGGGCACTTTTCCAGACAAGATCCCCATTTGTACCATTGGGTGTATGGGGGTCCTCTCACAGAAAAAATTTGAAATTGGACGTGTAAAAGTAGGGTTTAACTCATTTTTAGAAACGTTTTGAGTCTAAGGGGGGCACTTTTCAACACTATTAACTTTACTTTTTCACCCAAAATGTCAAAATATTGGGGATTTCCTAAATATTATCACTGAAGATCCCCTGGTGGTACTATTGGGAGGTATGGGGATCCTCCCCCAGAAAAAAAAAATTGGAAGTTAGACCGGTTAAAGAAGGGTTTTACTAATTTTGACAACCTTTTTGGGTTCCCAAGGGGGGGCGCTGTCCAGAGTGCTACCCCCTGGACCCGCGCTAGGAAGGTAGAAAAATGAATTAAAAATAAAAAAAAATCTGCATCTCCACCCGTGCAAGGCCGGGCATATCAGCTAGTACAGGGGTCCCCAACCCTATGCCCGCGGGCACCATGGCGCCCGTCGATCGGTCTAGGTGTGCCCGCTGCTTGCGCCCAACGATAAAATATTTCAGTTTTCCACTATCCCATAAAATTCTAGAAATACTATTGCAACATACATTTCAGAATTTCTTCAAGTAAGGCAAGAATAGAAATTTTGGATCTTCAGAATGACATTATCCTCAAAACTATTATCAGATGATATGAGAAATTCTGGAATATAGTTGATAGATATAAATTTCCATTCTTAAAAAGAGCAGCATATGAAATAAAGTAGTTCTTTGGTTCCACACACTTATGTGAGTCATTTTCGACAATGAATATAATAAAATAAAAAAATATAGATCACGACGTACAGATGAACACCTTGACGATAGCTTGCGGGCAAGAATTTCATCATAAGCTCCCAATTATGAAGCGCTAGCCAGTGAAATGCAATGTATTTTACATATTTTATAAATAATTTTTATACTTCGTAAGAATATTAATACTAATTATACCCATTCATTTTGTTAAATTAATTTTTAAAATTAAATTTTTTGTGCATTATATGTAGTGTGTATTATTAACTATGTCCACCAACAATAAATTTATCTTGAAAAAATAAATGGTGCCCGCCATTCGACCGATATTCTGGTATGTGCTCTTAGGTACAAAAAGGTTGGGGACCCCTGAGCAGGGCCGTATTTAGGCACGTGCAACATGTGTTATAGCACAGGGCGGCAAAATTTTGGGGGGCGGCAGATTGCAACAAGTGCATCAAGGCAGTGGCTTATATAACGGGGGGGGCTGAGGAGGTCCTGCCCTCCTCCCGAAACCGGACTTGGTGTTCCAAAACAAGCTAAAAACCTGTTTTTTAGAGTCAAATTTCCAAAAATTTCTTGGGGGAGGACCCCCAAACCCCCCCTTTGGTACTTGGAACTAAATTACTCATCACAACTTTTTAATATTAAGTTCTTTTGAATGTAAATTAAAACAAAACATTCGTATAAAGCTAGATTGGACGCGATAAATTTGCTTTAGAGGTGTAAAATAATTTTAGGCCCCTCCCGAAATTAATTTATGTACACGCCGCAGTAACAAGGACAAACGAATAGAGAAACAAGGATTTTTTTTCTTAATTAAAAATTATCTTACTATTTGCATACAAGAAATGATGTTTTGAAACTCCCCAATTTGTTATCTGTTGAAAATTTAAACCCTAATTCAGGGGTCCCCAACCTTTTTGTACCTAAGAGCACATACCAGAATATCGGTCGAATGGCGCGGGCACCATTTATTTTTTCAAGATAAATTTATTGTTGGTGGACATAGTTAATAATACACACTACATATAATGCACAAAAAATTTAATTTTAAAAATTAATTTAACAAAATGAATGGGTATAATTAGTATTAATATTCTTACGAAGTATAAAAATTATTTATAAAATATGTAAAATACATTGCATTTCACTGGCTAGCGCTTCATAATTGGGAGCTTATGATGAAATTCTTGCCCGCAAGCTATCGTCAAGGTGTTCATCTGTACGTCGTGATCTATATTTTTTTATTTTATTATATTCATTGTCGAAAATGACTCACATAAGTGTGTGGAACCAAAGAACTACTTTATTTCATATGCTGCTCTTTTTAAGAATGGAAATTTATATCTATCAACTATATTCCAGAATTTCTCATATCATCTGATAATAGTTTTGAGGATAATGTCATTCTGAAGATCCAAAATTTCTATTCTTGCCTTACTTGAAGAAATTCTGAAATGTATGTTGCAATAGTATTTCTAGAATTTTATGGGATAGTGGAAAACTGAAATATTTTATCGTTGGGCACAAGCAGCGGGCACACCTAGACCGATCAACGGGCGCCATGGTGCCCGCGGGCATAGGGTTGGGGACCCCTGCCCTAATTAATGTTTATTAGGATTAAATGCAAATTTCCTCCTACCATTCAGCAGTAGACTTTTAAAAGAAACAAAGAGGGGCGATTTTCTTGAAACAGAAAATGAAAAAGGGGGGCGGCAATAAATCGATATGCACAGGGCGGCAAAAACCCTAAATACGGGCCTGCCCCTGAGCAATAATAAAATTCAATGTATAGTGTTTGTGTGTCTTTTATACATATCCACAGTTTTCTTCCGATCTGCACCAAACTTGGTATACCTACGTAAAAAACTCAAGAAAAAACATTAATTAAAAAACATTTATTAAAATCCTGTATAAGTAATCACGGGTTCTAAATAGGCATATTTTCAGTAATTTTGGGATTTTTTTCAATTTTGTCTGTTATTTTTTATGGGGATCATGCGGTTCAATGTAGGAATCAATCAAAAATATTAATGCTTGACGAGTGGATGGATTTTAAATGAATTGAAAATTTTAAAAAGAAAGCTATAACTCCACCCGTGCATGCAAGGTGTACTATTGTGATCCATATTTCCCAAAAATTCATGGTTTTAGGGGGAGCAACTGCATGGTGATCTTGTGATGGAGTAATTTTCTAACAAGTTGGAGGGTATTTTTTTATTCTACAGTAAATATACCTAAACAAAAGAAATAAGTTGAGCCAACTTCTCATTCACCTAATTCACGTTTTGTCGGGTAAGTGACTTATTGACACTGACGATTCCAGTTGCCAAGTGTATTCCGAGCCTACAGTAAAAATGTGCTAGTGTGTATTCAGCTGACTTTTACAAAAAGCGGTTTAGCCGGATTTGCAGCACCTGTGTGTTGGGAGTGAATACAAATGAGGGTTAGGCTAATAAGTATTATTTACCTTGTGATAAGCATCATGAGTATGATCGACCTTTGGTAAAAGGTGGTGGAGGGAAAATAGCTAGCATTTTATTAACAATGAGATTTTTCGTAAATCAACAGGTTTTCTAAATGCCTGTTGACTGAAAAGATATTGAAATTTGAAAATTTCTTTAGTCGCGGGAAGAAATCTCGCCGCGCTTTTGGTTATTGCTCTAGGTTATTTCGTTGTTGTAGTTTCGTTTTTCCAATGTAACTTTCCTTTTTCGTACCCATTCAGTAGCAAAATTAAAGAATGCCAGGGGCTTGGAAGTCTTAAAACTGTCACGGGATTTCCATTAAAAGTTAATGTTTCTTCTTTTGCTTACCCGCTAAAATTCAATCCCACTATAGGAGTTCCTGGAAATTTCTAACCAGATGTTCTGGACCTCTTATCAATGGTCTCAGTAAATGCCAATAAAGTTTGAATGTCAAGAGCGGGCGATTTTTTATGCAGGTGTATTGCAGGAAAAACTTGAAAACAGAAAAGGGCATAAATTATATTTAAAATTTCTTTTTATAGCAGATTATTAATTATCTTAAACACAGGTTATTTGTTTTATATAAATCCATCATTTTGTTAAAAGAAACTGCGGAAAACTGTTATGGTTAGGAAGGTGCATTGCTGGAAAAACTTGAGATCAGTAAGCGAATTATCAAGCTTGTAAAATAGCAAAAAGTGTCACAATACAAAAAATAGTTCACAGTTGATTTTGTTTGAGACATTTGCTAATCACGAGTTGCTCGCTCTTCGTCTTATATCAAAATACGAGAACTAAAACATCCATTTTTTTTATGCAACCTTTACATGAGAGTGATAAATCAACATATTTTTGTTGTATTGAATATTTTTATCAACATTATTTACTTACCTTTTTGTTCAATGTCATCACAAGAAACTTTTTAACACGCAGATCACGCCTTGCTGTCGAGTTTTCACAAATATACTATTTACGATTGTTTAGTTAATACGTTAATACCATCTTCTTGGTCGGAACTACCATACCGCCTAGTCCGTCGGTTTTCTTCGTCGTTCACCGAAAAGAACGGACTCGAGGAACCTGTTATTTTGAAGAGCGGAACAGCTCGTCAGGTTACCAGAGTAGGTTTGAGCTGAAGACACAAGAGAAGGTCAGGTCACGGGAGTAGGTTTGAGCGGGAGTATGCCCAGGGGTGGTTCCAGGATTTTCTTTTGGGGGGCACCACTGAAATTTTAGACACGGCATGTAACAAAACTTTTGCTTCGGGGGGTTGACTCAACGTTAATTCTAAGGTCCCCCAAACGAGTACATTAATGCGTTAAATTTTTTTAATCAATTAAAAGCAACACTGTGGTTTTGGGGATCACCCCAGGAAAATTTTGAGAATTTGCCTCTAAAATGAGTGTTTCAGCTCAATATTTTAAGAACCTTTGGGTTACATCGAAAGAGAACAGCTCCTTTTATTCCACAAAATTTTGGAGGGTTGGGGTTCCAGGAACATCCTGGGTTGGGGTTCTTCTCCATTTTTGACATCTTTTTGCAATGAGACACATTTTACCCCACGTTGGGGTAATATAGGTCATTATTTTGATGCTAAGTTTAACCAACTTATGACTAAATAATATTTGATAAAATTAGATGCTCTGAAGGATTGTAATGTCAAGATCCAATTGAAAGAAATCCTTAAAAAGTAATAGTATTGATGAAATGAAACTTAGAATGTGAAAGTACCTTAAAATTGACCCATTTTACCCCAACCCACCCTATCTTAAGTATGAGCTGTCCCCTAAACCAGCGTTTCTCAACCTTTTTACTCCCACGGAACCCTTTTGATAATGATCAAGCTCCAGGGAACCATAGCGTCCATACAACAGTGGGGAATATAGAAATTTATTTCGGGAGGGGCCCCAAAATTATTACTCAACACCTCAAAAGTATATTTAAAATAGGTTTAATGTAGCTGTTTAATGCATTTTTATGTGGTTTTTGCATCCATGAGAAACTTAATGTAATAAAAATTGCGATTTATAAAGTTCCGAGTAGGAAGGGGGTTTGGGGGTACTCCCCCAGAAAATTTTTTGAAATCCCACCCTAAAAACTAGGTTTTAACTCGTTTTTGGTAGGATTTCAATTTTCATGAAAGTATTAAAAGAAATTGAAAATAACGCAATTTCATGTACTAAAGGAGGGTTTGGGGTTGAAATTTAAAGAGTTGACCCTAAATAACAGGGTTTTAACGTGTTTTGATATGCCTAGTCAGTATTTCGGGGGAGGGCAGGGCCCCCTCGGCCCCCCTTATATACGCCCCTGCCATGCAACAATGTTTTTTCTTGCTATTTTGTCCTCCCTCAGAATTTATTTTTAAAATTACCCTTTAAACTAGTGTTTATCTCCTTTTTCAAACTTTTTGTAGGACACCCAAGGAGAAAAGCTTCTTGAGACAGCAGAATGCTCAAGAGTAAAACGTTGTATAACAGACGTCAAAATTTTAGATAAAAATTTGGGAGTTCTCCCTAGAAATTTTTCGAAATTTGCCACTTAAAGTAGAGTTTCTGTGTATTTGTGTATTCTGTGTAGCACTTTTTTGGTCATTTTTAACCCCCCCTCCCCCCCTGTCAGCAAAGATAAGCAAACCTCAAACCCCCCCACCATAATTACGTAAGAAACTGCTGGACCCCCCCCGAAATTTTGACATCCCTATTATTAAGTACTGTTTTTTTTATTGAAAATTAGGTGACTGTCCTTAGGCTGTCCTTTTTGGGTGTAACACCCTAAGGGTTCAAATATGAGTCGAAACACTACTTTTCGGGGTTACAATATCAAAATGTTAGGGTGATCCATCTCCAGAAAAAGTGCTTACGTCAAATTTCCGAATTCAATTTTTTGTTACATTTATTTTTGGTTAAATTTTGAAATTATTTATGCAAGAAACAAAGATTTTCAAAAATGCACCATCTTACGTAAGCATCACTCATATCCCCCCTTGTCAGCAAAAATAAGCAAAGAGCAAACCCCCCCTCCCCCCTTAGGTGCTTACGTAATATTTGAACGGTCCCTTTGGGTTACATCTGAAAAGAGCAGTTCCTTGTAAAACACAGAATTTTCAAGGGGGAAAATATAATTAAGTGCCAAAATTTCAAGGGGGCAGGGGTCCTTGGTCCTTCCTCAGGAATTAATTTTGAAATTCCCCTTCTAACTAGTGTTAATCTTCTTTTCAAACTTCGTAGAACACTCAAGGGCTACAGAAGAAAATGTTCAACGGAAAAACACTTGCTCTGGCTGGCTGATTGAAAACATTTGGATAATTTGTTTAGAGGGTTATTCTAAAATGTAAACAACCAGAACAACAAAAAAAAGATTTTCGGAACCCTTGAGGAAGCCTCGCGGAATCCCAGGGTTCCGCGGAACCCCGATTGAGAAACGGTGCCCTAAACCACCCTCACTCTTTGACGAAGTTTCAATGAGGAAAAACAATAAGTCTACTTTCGCAACTATGTATAATTGAAACATTGGAACCCTGTGTAGAACATCCAGATTAATGTTCATTTATTGTAGAAGGAGGATACCTTTTGGATGCGTTAATTTGGAGTGAGGGTGACACATACAGAGATATTTGTCTTAAGTACGTTCGTTTTGTTCAAAAACGTTTCTTTCCTTGCGTTGCTGTAGTTTTTGATGGGTACAATTACGAATTATCAACTAAATCTGTGGAAAGGCAAAGAAGACTTATGTCCAAAATGTCTGCCACAATAGCTTTTGAGGAAAATAAGGTGGCTACAACAAAACAATCTAATTTTTTGCGCAACTCCGAGAACAAATCGAGACTGATTAGAATGCTCATTAGTTACTTTCAGGCAGAAGGAATAACTGCTTTACAGGCAAAGGATGATGCTAATACTCTTATGTGTTCTTCTGCAATTGAAGCTAGTCAAAGCTTAAACAAACAAGTCACAGTAATAGGGACCGATACAGATCTCTTAATTATTCTAATTGCGCGTTGTACCCCAGGAGAGTCACTGTTTTTTGCATCCTCAAACAACTATTAGGGAACACAAGTGCTACGACATCTCTAAAATTCAAAACACTCTTGGCCCCAATAAAAGATTCAATTCTCTTCCTACGAGGCGATTCCACCTCAGCTATGTTTAAAAAAGGGAAATCTTCAGCTTTCAAATTGATAAAGAAAAAATCCAAATTTGCACTCTATAGTTTCACAGTTTTTAATGGTCCTTCACTTGACTCTTCAAAAGTTATTGAATTCGGTGAGGTATTTTTGAAATACCTTTTTGGAGGAGACTGCTTGATTGAAGTAAATGTTATTTTCATTTTTAACAAAGATTGTAGGTAGCTTAATCAGTTTTTTGTATTGTTTGAAGAGTTTTTAGGTTCATGAAATATATTTTAATTATTGAAACTACCTTGTAATAGTCAGATTAGTTATCTCTGTTAGGACGGACAAAATGGCGACCAAGATTGAATTTTGGAAAGCCAAGTTACCACCGTAGTAAGTTCACCGAATACCGATTTTCAACACACTCTGAAACACGATCTCATATGGTTTGATTTACTACGCGGTTAATTCAATTGACTAGAATACGGGTGTGGGTTATTTTATTGGAACAGTGATTTTCTGACCATAGTGGTCCGAGCAGTTTTTCAGTGTTCTCGGACCAGCAGACCACCGTAATCTGAAAAATCGCATCCTCGAAACAACACCACACAACATCAAATTAAAAATCCTCCTTTATTTACAACCCTATATATGTACAAAACAATGCATAATGTTCAGTTCCTCCTCCTGCGGACGCGCGATATCCTCCAGGCGTTTGGCTCCTCGTACTTGTTGTAGAGCGGCTCCAGGCGCAGCTGCTTCTTGTGCTTGCTGAGCTTGGTGGGGTCGGCGAACTTGTAGAAGGCGGGCGCGAACTCCACCATCCACTTGGGGTCGATGGTCGTCACTTCACGCATGTACTCTTTGGTGGTTTGCACGAGCTCGTGGTAGACGACCCTGCAGCGGGAAAAAAGAAGGGGTCAATTCATACTTTTATGAGAGGAAATTATGAGTGTTAAAAAACATTCCCAAGCCACCCAGCCTATCGTCAAACGGGAACCCTCCCTCACTCAGGTTAAAACACAACAGAACTTAAAAAGTAATCAATAATTCCTAACAAAATTGTTTTTACAACGCACTGAGGCTTCTAGGAAAGCTTACTGCCCTTATATTAGATAGCTGTAAGCAGTTCACCCGATTAATATTGTTGTTGTTGACAAGCCAATTCCCAAACAAATGTTGCAGAAGTATGACGCGACGGGGTGGAAAATGGTACAGTATATGCTGTATTAATATGCCGGGTATACCATATGGCGGTTTTAGTAAACCTGACCTGCAGAAAACCTGATTTTCGATGCTAACACGGAAAAGAACCACCTCTGTGGATTACAAATTCAGGGTATTTCAAACCTAGAAGAAAGTAGTAGTCAATTTTAGCTTTATCTGTTCTGAATTCTGAAAATTTTTGTTTCTCATAGAATCTCAACACATCTCATAGAATACACAATATGGAATACACTGTCTAAATAGTAATTTATCATTTATAACCGAACTATTCCTACTGGATTGAAAATTTAGAGCAAGAGAAAAGAAAAATTAGGGAACTAAGTTAACTTACCATTCAGGTTGCCTGTTGAACAAAGCACTGGAAGGATGAATGTATACAACTTGTCCATCGACGAGGGTTCTGTATCCTTCCTGGGGGTCTTTTTTGGCAGCGTTCCTGAAGAATCCACTGCAGATAGCTTTTTGAACTCTGGCAGTAGTTTTGCCACAAGATACAACATCCAGCTTATGCCTGAAGAAAAAAAGTTTATTATTTCATCATGTACTAATATGTTATAATAAACCTACTAACTCAGAATTATAATAATATTATTAGGAGGTATTTACCTGTCCATGATACCAAGCAGTTGTTTCCTTACATCCTGAGCTCGCTTCAAAGTTCGGATCTGAACGAAATTTTCATAGCACCATGCATTCGAGAACTTGTTATTTTTCCAAGAATTATAAACAGCCAATAACGTTAGGTGATCTCCTTCTGGCTGGTTGAACTTCGCTTTCTTCTGATCAGCTAAGGCTTGTTTGTCCTGCAAAAATTTGGTTTTAGGTGTTACCCTGGAAATAAAATCCGATAGGACACCGAAATATCAAGAAATAATGAACTATTAAAATGCTCACTTTAGGTCTGTAAAAGACATTTTGAACTGACAACATGGACACAATGGTGAGGATCTCTTCACTGCAGCCTAAGTGAACAGACATAATAAGCATCTTGGAGAGAGTAGGCTCCATGGGAAACTCAGCCATCTGAAATTATTTTTTGATACATACCAAGACAAACAAAATTTCTAAGATAATATATTAAAAACAACATTTCTAAGATAATATTAAAAACTTCTTACTCTTCTTCCAAGCCGCGTTAGCAGCCCTTCATCATCAAGGGCACTTAAGGAATGAAGTTGTTCGAGGGCCATTATGAGAGACTGAAAAAAAATTTCAATGATAAGATTAACGTTTTTTAAGCCATAAATGTTTGTAACTAAAACCGGTAAAAATGAAACATTTGGTTTTCCAATCGTTTTTTTCCTAAAACCTTTTCCTTCTCAACCTTGCCTTTCTTTCCTTGCCCTTCTCAACCTTGCCTGCTATTGTCATTCCAGCAGATGAGTGGAGGACTAATCAATGGTGACCACTTTTTCAGTTATAGTTGGCTAGCTAGACTAGTACTTGCCCTCCGCTCTCTTGCGTTACCCACCTATACCGTGCTGATGAGTCCTAACCGGACCTGGAAAAAGTTGTAACTTTCCCCCGAACCTAATAAAATCTGCCCAATGTATTGCTCCTATGAAGCTGGCAGGGCCCCTGCCAGTACTACCCCTGCTCGTAGGTTCGGGCACTTTTTCCAGGTCCGGTCCTAACAAGGACGAATGTTATGTTTTTTAACAAAATTCCTAATTTTAACACTCATTATGAGGCGAAAATTGGAAAAACTATCAATTCCGTATCATATCAGCTTACCTCGCGGTATAAAAAGTTTGTTTATCACCTTTGGACTAGTGTGTAAAAAATTTATTTCTAGAAATAAATTTGATAATAGGATTTTAAGAGCAAAATATAACTACTAATTGTTATAATGAGGGTAATATCAACTATTCAATAATTAATTTATCAATCATTATTGCCTAAATTGTAATTTTAATTGTTGTTTCAGTTAAAAATGGTAAATAAAGTGATAAAAGTGTGATAAATTTATTATTTTGACTTTGAAATCTCAAATTTATAAGAATATGTATGGTGCACAAAATGGTAGTGTAAGAGCCTAGCGGTACCATATGGTACCACCCTATTCTGACTAAATTAATAAAATTTTTTTTGAAAAAATGGTTTTAGTCTACTTCAAGACATGTCATTAGCATACAGTAAAGAGAAAAATTTAATTTGAGAAAAAAAATTAATTCAGTCTTTCCCGGGTTAACAGAAAAACCGGAATTAGAGACTATTCCCAAGGGGCTATTCTCCTTAAACCGTGCACAATTGTGTATAAAGCACAACTTCATCATATTCAAAAGTCAAAACGAGAATTGCCCAGTAATTACGACATAAAATTTCAGGCACTTCCAAACGATTTAAAGTTCTGAAACTTTGCACCATGGTGTAAACCCGATGACAATGCAATATTCAATAATCAACTAGTCAAAACCACCGTAATTAAGGTAATTAACGAGTGTTTTTAGTTATCCGTTTAATTCAAATTTGAGACACTTCCGTGAACTTTTGATAAGTTTTTGGTAAGTAAAACATAACTGATTTTCTAATCACTAAAAATAAAAGCGTGGGCGCTAGTAATTCTTTATTCACTATTTATTCGAACTTCTTTATTCTATGTTCTATGCCCTAATAGCCATGTGATAGAAATGTGATAATTTTGTGACAATCACATAGGTGTCACAGATGTGATAGTGATATCACTGTGATATCCCTGTGATTCTCCTATGTCCGTTTTTTGTGATAAATATTTGTGATAATTAGTGACATCACTGGGATATCACAAAGTGATGAGCTGGTGACAAAGTGATGTCTATGTGTTATCGCGACGATATCACAATGTGACGCGAATCACCTTGTGACTTATATGTGATATCGCGACAATATCACTCTGTGATACAAATGTGACATCACTATCACATAGGTGTCACAGATGTGATTGTGATATCACTGTGATATCCCTGTGATTCTCCTATGTCCGTTTTTTGTGATAAATATTTGTGATAATTAGTGATATCACTGAGATATCACAAAGTGATGAGCTTGTGACAAAGTGATGTCTATGTGATATCGCGACGCTATCACAATGTGACGAATCACCTTGTGATTTATATGTGATATCGTGACAATATCACAATGTGACGCGAATCACCTAGTGACTTATATGTGATATCGCGACGATGTCACTGTGATACAAATGTGACATCACATTTGTATCACAGAGTGACGTCACAGGGATATCACATTTGTATCACTATGTAATCATCACTACGGGGTCGCATTGTGACTGGAATTACATGCTGGATGCTTAAAACCTATTTATCATTGGTTTAAAAATTATTTATAATTAAGTTAAAATTATAAAAATTATTACTATTAATTACTTTACTGTCACCCTTTTTACCTACATATATGAATATTTAAATTCATATTTCCCGAACTATTGGTATCAGGATCATTGATTAATTGTAAAATACTTACTACTTGATTGATTACCTGAATACTAAAGTTGTCTTTAATATACCTACTAAAAAATCTTTTAGTTCTTCATATATTAAACCATAATTTATCTTCTTGATACCTAAGCATCTTGTCAAATTACTTACCTTATTTCATGCCACTTGAAATCTTTTTTTCACTTTCTCATTCTTGTTGTATTTAGTTTTTTTTGGAAACCTTTTCATTTTTGCAATCATATTAAAAGCTAACTAAAGTGTAACTAATTTTTTATCACTATACCCTTCAACCACACTCCTGAAAAATCTGTGTGGGAATGTTTCTTTTTACGACCAAGTACACCAATTTTTGCATCTACAAAATTATTTATTGTTACATATTCACAGAATAATTAAAGAACATCAGAACAGAATACATCATTAAAGTATATTAACACAATATTTTACAACAGTCTATTCATTTGTAAACCAGCATCAGGCTCCATCTGAAACAGAAAATATGAAAAATAATAAGTCACAAATTTGCAGATCTATAGAGTCAGTTAAACATTCGATTGAGAAGCTGGAAGGAGACTTCCGCAATTGAAATATGGAACAAAACTAAGTTATCTTATCAAGAGTTTAAATTTTAATGCATTTTTTTAGTGATTTATGAAGTTTCTGTAGATTTTTTTTTACATATTTATGATTTCAGAACATAAGGCTAAGTGTGGAATGGTTCTGCAAAATGCAGAAAGGTTAACATCTCTGTATTGTAGTGATTGTAGATACTGTGTGGCATGCAAAAATTTAAACCGACTACATACATGAATAATTATGCTATTTTTTGTTTCCCAATGCATTAAGAGTACTATAAATATAAGGGTAAGGGTAAAATAAAATAAATAAAACTGACTCTGAATTGCCTCGACTTCTTCAGGTGTGAGTGGAGTCTTGGCCTCACTACCAGATTTATTAAACCTCTTGCGAGATCACCAGGTTTTTTATCATTTCACTCTCCACACATCTAAGCAAAATTTAAGGCCAACAGCTAACTCCATCTGCAATTTAAGGAAGAATAACATTATATAGTACTAACACATTTGAATTTATTTTAAGTTTAAATTTGAAAATAAATGCGTAAGTTTCGGTATCAAAAAGTTTCGCTTTTTCAGTTTTGATACCAATAATTTTACTATAAATTATAGAACACACTTGGAAAGGTCCCACCTTAGTGTAACAAACCATAAATATTACTCGTACAGAAAGTATATGCCCTCATCAATTACCAAGTTTAATTCACAATGCTTAATTGGAATGAATAGTTTACTAATTATTTACATATTTAAACACATTAATGAACATTGTTAGAACACAACTTTTTCATGTAATCTTTAGATTTTAAGTGCTGGGGGATCTAAAATCTAATAAAAGTTTGTTTTTCCATCCAATCTTCCAATATTGAGTAGGGGCCAATCCCATTATATAAATGGTGTTTCAATAGTGTAACAATATGCTATTTCTTAAAATATTTCCCTGGACACATACTTCCAATTACAAAGTTTTCATATTGAAAAGCAAATACAAAGCTAGTTTAGTTTATGCTCCATGTGGATCTACTTAAGAAAATGCAGGGGAATAAATTTACAGGCCATGTAGTTTAAAATTTCAAATTTTTTTTACTTTTTCCTGAATAAGCCACAATAACATTTATCTGTAGGGTAAATGTGGGTATAGTGGATACTTTAAGGAAAATGTTTGTTTAAATTCTCAATAAATATCAACCTATTTGCTTGGAAACAGTTATCTTATTTTTAGATTAATTGTTCTTAATTAAACTTAATTGTTCTTAGGTTAATTGTTCTTCTATCGATTTTACCATTAAAAATTTTAATTAGAGATTGGGTAAAGTATTTTTAATTTATTTAAAAAAAAGGACTCCAAATTGCATTGATAGTGGCCACCTAGATATAGCTGTTGTTTCTATGGTGGACACCTTTTGTATCTAAAGTGGCCACCTCCCTTTTTCTGCCTATATGAGGGGGGTTTATGCATGAAATTGAGTAGGTAGTCGTTTAGTTGTAATTAAATCTTCCTTCCCAACTATATATATATTAGATAAAATCAAATTAGCTTTATTTAATTTAGAATAACAGTTTCCGGCCCAAAGCCTACCCCGTGTAGCTGATTTGAGAGGAATTAAGAATGTAATTCAATGTTTTAGAAACCTTGGTTCCCGAAGCCAGAATGAAACCAAATTCATACAACACTCATTTTAAAGCACAATCAACAGTTTATGAAGAAAAACTAATTTAAATTAAATATTATTTATGTTTTTACTAGAGCTAAAGCGCTAGACCCGGGTTTCAGTTTGTTTATAAATATCAGCTGGTGCGTTACAGATGGGCTTCGCCAGTCCATTTTTAAAGAAAATTATTCTCATGTGTTGCAGATGGACTTAGCCAGTCCATTTAAAAAAAATTCTGGTGTGTTCAAGATGGGCTTCGCCAGTCCAAATGTGGAAATAGTTAAATAGAGGATCCATTTTTATGTTTATGCTACACCAATGGATGTTAAACTACAACAATAGATTTCAATCCACAACAATCGATAATATGCCTACAACAATTAAAGTTACATATTCTCTTATGATATTTACAACAATGGGAGGTTTCTATGAATTTAGGCATGAAATATGGGTTTTTAAACATAAAATTGACTAAAAAAGTTATTGAGATGCATCAATTTTATTTTTATTCAGAAACCTTCCCTGGAGGGAGTAGATCAACATGGTATAGTTTAATAGTTAATGTAGGTTCAAAAAGTTTAAAACTATAAAGGACAGACATTGATTTTTATATATACAGTAAAGCACCGTTTATACGTCGTTTTCGCTAAGTCCCAATTCATTCAAATAATCAAAATATTTTTCAATTATACGTCTTTTCATTTATACGACGTTTTACGTCGGTCCCTTGAAAGACGTATAAACGGTGCCTTACTGTATATATAGATTAGAAGCCATTGTGGTGGCCACTATTGGAAAATCCAAGATTGTGTTGGTAAAGTGGCCACCCCCATAAATCCTCATAGTCAAATCTTTCAAATAAATTTTATACTCTTCTTTATCTTAATGTATAACACAGGTCTGCAATGAAAAAGCTGTTTGAATAATTTTAGCGATTTCCTATGTATTTTGGTGTGCTGATAACGAAAAAAATATTGAAAAAAATCCTATACGTCAGGATTTTTCACAAATTGCAAAATTATATTCGAATTTGCCCATTTTTCATAGTTTTTGTGCATTTCTAGCTCCTTTAGTTTTAAAAATTAGGAGCTGTGAATGGTGCACATAGTAAACTATCTCCTCAGGACATTATAGATATGGAAAGAAAATATTAGGGAAGATTTTATCGGGGAATAATGAAGGATTTTTGTTGTATAGTTCAAAGAAACGTTCTTTTTGCTACTCACAAGGGTAAAGGTACCAAGGGGAGTTTCATGAGGAGGAAAAATTGGCTTTAGATTGTGTAAATAAGTTTATTTTAGTTATATAATGATTTTCATGAAGAATATGTAACAATAATTTTATTTTATGAACCTATTTTCACGAAAATTGAAATAATGACTTATTTTACAAATTTACCTAAATTGTCAGGAAACATGACATTCTATTGCAAAACAGAGACCATTTTTGAACTCAGGGCAAAAAAAAAAACTTAAAACTAACAACCTTAAAAATAAATTTGGATTAAAAAATCTACTTCTTAAGTATACTTACATTTTATGTGAAATGTTGCTATATTTGCTCAATTTGTTACAAAATGTGGTGTCTTAAAAATCAAAAGAGGTATTTTTTGGATTCAGCTCTCCAAAAATTATAAAAAATTGTTTTCAAATAAAGTTTGAGTCCAAAAATAATTTTTTTAAATATTTACTTTTATTTTCTTAAAAAATTGACATATTTACTCAAATTGTGAAAAAAGGTGAAGTCTTATGACAAAACGGAGGTCAGTTTTAGATTCAGCACATCAAGAAACATAAAAAAAGATTTGGTTGAAGAAATTTGAATAAAAAATTTAGTATAAAAAGTTAATTTAACAAAATTTTAAGGCATTTTCCAATAAAACCTTAAAATCTGAATTGTCAAAAAACGTGACGTCCCAGGACAAAATGGAGGTCATTTTTGGATTCAGCGAGCCAAAAATAACCAAGTTCAGGTGAAATATCCAAAACAGCTCGAAAAAAGTTTTTTTTTGCAGACCTGTGTAATTAAAAGTCAATCAAATGGTAATAATCAGTTCTGACATACCGTTTCCTTACGCGATTCAATAAGCAAAATCAAATTTCAGTCACTCGGTCATTGTTATTTTATAATATCTATATATCCTTCCTATGCTGATCTGTGGTAATTCACCAGCTTACCTGATTGCACAATCTACTATGCCTATAAATTTTGATGCCTCTAACTTGTTCTATTTAAAATTAATCATCTAGGTGGCCACTATTGGTACAGTGTCCCAATACCCACATTCACCTTATAGTTATAAAAATTTGAGTATTTGAAAATTATTAAAATGTATTCAACATTTATGTTCCCAAAAATGTTTAATTTCTAGCAAAAAAGATTTTACTAACTAAAGCATTGGTTTAGGTTTAATTTGAGTATTTTCAAAATTATTAAAATGTATTCTTTGCACAACATAAAAAGCTATTTTTTCTTTTGAAACCTATTTGAACACTAACATAAAATGAATAACAGTACATGGAATTATGCTGAGCAGTTAATTTTGAAAAACATTTTTTATTTATTTATTTAAAATGGGGTGCCACACTGAGACACCCATTTATCATCATAGCTGAACAATGCCAAGTCCACAAGTACGGGCTTACACTGTAAGATTGAGAACTATATACCTTCATTATGAGGGTCATATTTTGAAAACAAATTTCTAGGGGAAATCCAGAAACACCAATTTTTGATATATAACTAATTCTCACAAGACAAGTTACTTACTTTATCAATACCCATCCAGGGGTATTCTGGGGACATCACCAGCAGCCCGTCTCATGCAGGGGAGGTGGGCCTGAAGGTAGAAGACAAAAATTAGTTCAATAATTATAGATATTACCATTTTAAAGGGGGGCTGAATTGTAGTAAAAAAACTTTGGTGATAAATTAGAGTTTTGTAAATCTTTCGGACAGGAATTGTAAATTCTTGGGCCATCTCATTCATAATTTCATACAGTTGACGTGTTGTTTTGATGTGAAACGGCTTTGAGCGGCAAAGAGGTTTATGTTTAAATTGAATGAAAGTAGTCGTAGCATACTCAAATTACCCATGGATATAAAAATAAATATTTCTCAGGAAAGGATTTCTCCCCAATAAACCCGTTAAGATAACCTACCTCCTTCTCGGGAAATATTTATGGGCTTGTTTTCCCGGAAAGGGAAAGACACCAGATCAGACAACATGGTCCTCTTCGTTCTGTCCCAATATTGTCAGTTTGTTACTCTGCATCTCAGGAAAAGGAGCTTGTGTTTTTTGTGTGTTAAAATGGATGGGCTTGCTCGAGTGGATCGGCATATAGGAAGAGGGTTGGCGAGAGGAAAAATGTTTTATTTTCTTAATTAAAAAATTATTTTGCAATTTATTTTTAAAGAGGTGTTTATATTTTAACCCTCCGATTTGTAATCTGTAGTAAATTTAAACCCTAATCCATATTAAATAGGATTAAATGCTAATTTCACCCAGGCACTGCTCCAAGGGGGGCACTTTGGACAGCGTTCCCTCTTGGACCCAAAAATGTTTTTAAAATGAGTTAAAACCCTACTTTTACAAGTTAAATTTCAAAATTTTCTGGGGAACGACACCCATACCCTCCTGCGGTTCAACAAGGGAATCTTACGTGACAATTTTGAGAAAATCGCGGAAATTTTGTGTTGAGAGAAAAGTGATGGACCCTAAAAGGTTCTCAAAGTGATTTAAAACACTACTTTTACAAGTAAATTTCAAAAAATTTTCTGGGGGAGAACTCCCATACCCGCAACGCATACCCACAGTGGTACCAACAGAGAATTTTATGTGATACTTTTTAGAAAATATATCAAACATTTTTGTGTCAAAAGGTTAAAAGTGATTGACCCAGAAATGTTTTCAAAATAAATTAAATGCATATTAAAGGTCAAATTTCAAAAATTTTTCTGGGGGAGGACCCCCATACCCCCCAGCAGTACCACAAGGGGATATTGCGTGATAATACTTTTTAAAAAACACCAACATTTTGAAATTTTGTGTCAAAAAGTAAAGACCCCAACCTTTAAGCAGTGGACTATTAAAACAAACAAGGGGGGGGTATTTTCTTGAAACGGGAAATGTAATAGAGGGAGACGGCAATAAATCGATATGCACAGAGCGGCAAAATCCCATTATATGGGCCTGCTGCCCGGTCTCCCCTATATCAACTTAATTCACGTTCACTGAGGTTTACCTGCTCATGTATGTCCTTCTATGGAAGTACCGCTACTGGCATCAGCTAAAATAGGGCAAGATTAAAAGTTAATGTTCTTTTAAATACTTTGCATTTTGTTCATTGTAAGGTGACAAATTAGTAGTAAAAAGAAGTGAAAACACTCGGTGAACAAAGGAATCAGTTGGATATTTTTGGTTAAATAGAAGTCAATTTTGATTATTTTACAGAAAAACATTAGACTGAGAATAGATACTTTGTCTCAGATTGAGTAAATAAAATTAAAGTGTTGTAAAATAAGTATGAAATTTTTATAGGAACAACACAATACATATAACAAGGGAGCAGAAAGCAATTTTTTTGGATTTGTTGTGGATAGATGGAATGGGTCGCCAGAATCGATAGTTAGTTCCAATGGAGTAAAGGAGTTTAAGGATAAATTAGACAAATACTGGGAATCGGTAGTTTGAGTTGGTGGACCAACCTAGTTGGGCTTAACGCCTGTTGTTGGTTGTCAATATTTGTATTTGTATGTATCAAATAACGCTTGGATAGATTACAAGGATTATGGGAGCAACTATCCGTAGTCGGACATCGTCTTAAAAACAGCCCCAACTAGAAATATAAACTTAATAAATAACTATCTAAATAAAATACATTAAGCATTTAACTTACTGGAAATAAGGACGCCACGCGGCGCGGCGCGGCGCCAAATCAGGATCAGATCAGAGTTGTATTGTAAACAAACCTGGTGTTGCCATTTTCAGAAAGCAGAACTCAGAACCCAAACTCGTGTGGCTCAATTTATAAAATAAAAACTATGCTCGATTGGAAAAAATCATCAAGCTGTCAAAAGGAATCTTGATGAAATTTTAAATGTAAATTTTCATATTTCCAAATAGCTATGAAGGTATCACGAACGACAAATCTATTCTGTTGGTTAATGCGTGGGGTATCTCTCGCTCGTAATTTACGTTCTCATTTACCCTCGCTCTGCTTTATTTTTTCTTATTTAACTTCATTAATAGTTCACATTAGGACATTATTTGTCCTTTAATTTATGCACTAATGCATGGATGTTTCTTATTTTGTGGGGACAATATATTATTTACAGACATTTTTCACTGTCGAGATAATGCATTTTTGTCGCTTTTAACCCATTAAACACTTTCTATATATTTTTCTTTGACATAATCTTAAAGAGGACTTCAAAATATGCATCATATCAAATTTTCAAGCGATTTGTTACATATTTAGGGGTTTTTTTTAAAGGCGAATAAGAAAACGGTATTTTGAGTAAAAAACACAAGTCCGAAAAAGCCCAATAATTGGTATTTAATAATAAGTTTGAAATTTTTAGAATTTTTATTATGGTAATAGAGTAGTATGGTAAGCCTTTTCCAGAAATTCGAGTTGCCATGTTCATTCTGGCGTCATATAGGAATTTTTGAATACAAAAGTGATTAACTTGTCTTCATAGGAATCCACTACATTTTTCGGGCTATGAGAAAAAGGAGGAATGGGTAAAAATATAAATAGACCCCCAAGTGTTTTACATCATCGTGTTCACATCATTTAGTAGATTAAGAATATGTAAAGCATAAGGGGATTGGCTCCTTATTTCGGGAGGTTTTCCGGTTTTATTGGAAAACTTTAATTGGGCGTCACGTCCTTAATTTTAGAGGTAGGGTTCTGAAATTTTAGTATGTGTACCTCCTTAATATTTCCTGTTGAATGATGTATGACACTAAGGGATTGGACCCATATTAAGAGATTTTAGAACCGCGTGCTCGTTTTTATTTTCACTTTTTAACGCCCCTAACTCCCTTTCTCCAGAAAAAAACGTGGTCTCTCTAACAAGATTCAAAGAGTTCTTCAAAAATAATTTTATTACTAAGCTCTCTGATTATTATTTCGGGAGAAATCCATGAAAACTTGTCTTGGACCAACCAAAAAATGAATTTCTTGGTTGCAAAAATTTTATACCACCTCTTAGTTAAATCTATTATTCGAAACCGCTTTTTTTATGCTTTCAGAAAATATAAACCACTAAGCTAGGCTTTCAATATATCCGGAGTTATTCAGCGTCAAAGTCAGTACATGTAGGCTTAACGTGCCACGAGGCATCCGTTCGATCAAGGTACCTATCTACCCTTCAATGCTATGAAAGTAGCTTGAACAGCTAATAAGCATTGGGTGCTTGTATATAGCATGTAATGCTGCAAGTACATTTAAGCTTGTACATGTAGCATAGCATGCTATCATAAAAAAGCATGCACTACCGTAAAAAACTAGCATACATAGCGAAAACTAGCAAGAACTAGCATATTTCTTTGCTAGTTCCAGCATAAAATTTTGACCTGGGAATGAAATTCCTTTTGGAAGTTTTGTGAGTCAAAGAAATTCATCGGATATCACAAAAACGAAATTTTTCTGAAAGGAATTTTTAAGAGTGCTCTCAAAGTACCCGAGATTTGCGAGACATTTTATGAAAAAATTAAGTCTAAGATGTTTAACATTGTGCTTTACTTTTCATTATGTCCGTATTCCGTTTTTAAAAAAAACATACTTGCAATAAATTTTATGTCACACAAGGTTTTTTGAAATATATCAAATTAAAAAATAGAACTTCATAATTTATGTTTTTAAACCTTTGATGAATTGTTAATTTGGTTTATTAGGTAATATCAAAAATATGTCCCGAGTTGGACCCAAGAAAATAGGTAAGCCTAAAAATATGGTGGTGGATAAATAAATAAAATGACTTGTCACAAACCATCACATGGTGATATCACTGAGACGTCACGGTGTGATAGATCACAAACCCATCACATAATGATATCACTGAGACGTCACGGTGTGATATCACTGAGACGTCACGGTGTGATATCACTGAGACCATCGCGGTGTGATAAAGCACAAACCCATCACATAATGATATCACTGGGACATCACGGTGTGATAGATCACAAGCCCATCACATAATGATATCACTGAGACATCACGGTGTGATATCACTGAGACGTCACGGTGTGATATCACTGAGACATCACGGTGTGATAAATCACAAACCCATCACATAATGATATCACTGAGACATCACGGTGTGATAGATCACAAACCCATCACATAATGATATCACTGGGACATCACGGTGTGATAGATCACAAACCCATCACATAATGATATCACTGGGACATCACGGTGTGATAGATCACATCGAGATGTCACTGTGATATCACAGAGTACTCACACAGGGACTGTTGAATGGTTGTCACAATGTGATCTCCCAGTGATGTCGCATTTTAGTCACACTGTGATATGTGACAAGAGTGATCATTTGTGATATCCTGGTGATATCACTGTGACTTTTGTGCTATTAGGGTGAGGTTAAATTTACAAATTTCTCATTTATGAGGTTTGGGTGGGATGGATACACTTTAAATTCTCTATTAGGTATTTTTATTTATGTAAAATTATACATAAATGCCGACGTAATGGCCTAGTGAGCATCTGACTGCAAAGCCGTACATCTGGGGTTCGAATCCTCGTTCGGTATAGAGCGTGCTACTGTCCTTGTGTGTGTTAAATTTACCTATACGGGTCCATACCTTCAGGTGAATTTGTACAAATTTTAAATAATAAGTAAAAAAATTTTAAAATTTAAAAATATATACATAAATTACTAGCGCCCACGCTTTTATTTTTAGTGATTAGAAAATCAGCTTTTTTTTACTTACCAAAAAGTTATTTTCTACTTCCCAATAAATTATTTGTCAAACCGAATAAATTATTTTTGACCTTTTAGAACACTTCAATAAAAGCGTTTTTTAAAAAATCTTTTTTTACTTATTTTATTCAAAATATGTTTAATTTTAAAAAATTGAAGGATACCACAATCGTTATTTAAAAACTTACCGATAAAATTGAACCGAAAATTACCGATAAAATTGAATAAAAACATTTAAGAAAAAAACAACAAAGGACATAAAAGTGCGATTTTAGTAGCTAGAAAAAATTAGGCTACATAGTCAAAATTTCGCTTTTTTAAAGCACTAAATAAAGTTATTGTTGAACTTTACTCGCGAAATACTCATTGAAGTACTTACTTGTGAAGTACTCATTATTTTGCAACATAAATACAGACCTAAACTAAACCAACCATTTTCTCTCTCCAAACGGCCAAAAATTATCTCTGCCATAATAAGGAAGTTGCATGTGTCAGATTTTCAAAAACAAACAAGGGTTCCGTATGGTTTTTTGTATGGTAAAATGAAATATCTAGTCAATTTTTTAAAAAAATGTACAGGTAATTAAATATTTTAATTTAAAAGTCGAGAAAAAACACGTGACTGAAAATGCTTATTGTTTAAAGATGTCAACAATCATACCATCAACTCCATTGCTTTCCAACAATGTTTATCGTATGATGACTTCAACATACGATGATCCCAAACTCTTGGCGTTTTCGCGCGCTTTTAAAAAGTGGATTTTTGTTAATTTTTTTGGCAATTAAAAAATTTCTCAATCGGCCTTAAATTTTGGGTAGTTGCTTAATTTTGCAAGAAGAATCGATAAAAAAATATAAAAAATCACGCAACTTCCTCATTCTACACACCTTTGTAATAAAAGAAAAATAATTTATAAGCATGTATCTTTATCTTCTTTTGGTGAAAATAATCTTCTAAAATGTTCCTAAATGGGATCTTTAGTGTAAGCACATTTTCATACTCCAACCCCCCCAGCTTATATATTTAAAGTATATAAGATAGGGGTTGAAGATAGATCTTAAAAATTTTTAAATAGTTCTTAATTTGAAATAAAATGAACTCGGGTTCCAAGCAATGCCAGGTTTGTATTACTTAATAACCTGTCATTTTTCTTAATCTTAGGTAAAATAATAACTAGAAGTCCTGAAAAAAAATCAAGAAAAAAAAGGCAAATTATACTTACTTCAGGAGGTGGGGCATCCATGAAGTCAAACGACAGAAGGTCATTTATGCCCATTGCTTTCAGTTGTAGAACCGTGTGGGCAAGGTTTGTTCTTTGGATCTCGGGAACGGGAGTTGTTAGCATCTCGTCACGGTACGATCGCTCGGTATACAGCCTGTAAGTCTTTCCAGGTCCTGTCCTACCGGCACGACCTGCCCTCTGTTTAGCTTGGGCCTGTGGGTTTATAAATAATAAAAACTTGAAATATTTCATACCAAGTACTATATCCAATAAAGCCCCTATTAATTATTTTTCTTCAGATTATTTTTCTATGTTCAAAAACTATTTACATTTTCCTTGTCACTGTGGCTCAAGTATCCCCATGAGCCCTGATGAAGGGATGCTTGACGCTACCACAAAGCCAACTTAGCAATTAATAAGCCTTACATACGCCTACTTAAGAAAACTTAAGACGGGTTTAGCTTTGGTCACTACCAACGGCGGCTCGTAGCTAAAACTATAGGGGGTGCTGCTCCAGCTGGACCAAGTTGAAAACGTATATTTTAAGTGATACTATGCTAAATAAATCTAAAAAACGTGGACACAAGGACCTCTTTTCTTTACTTTAAGCTGTTGAAGTTCACTTACCCACACACACAGAATTGCCCCCCTTTTTTGTGGGATGCAATTTAATCCTACACTATTTCTATTAAACAAAAATGTTGAAAAAATCAAATAGAAGATATGGGAACTATATTATAAGAACATTATTAAATATTGTAAGAGCACCCTTATTAAGACATTTGTTTTTAAATTTTTAAATAACTCATAATTAAATAATAATTCAGACTACCTATAAAAAACTTTTGAAAGATTACCCCCAAAATTGAAAAAATCTAGGTCTTTCTGTATGTTTTTCACATTTTATGAAACTTAGTCAGAAAAGCGGGTCGTCTGGTCACCCTACACTTAATTAACAATCACAAACATGTCACCTACCTATTTAACTCATTAATCCAATCTTACAAAGACGAAGTTGGTCCTAGCTCGCTTTGAATAAAATCAAAAACTGAAGAGAGATAATTCCATTCGTTATGTATAAAAAGAAAAAACATGACTACTAAAAAGTAAAAATAAATCCTTTTTGAATAGCCGAAATAGCTGAACAGAATTATTTCTTACGTTGAAAAGAAGCTATAAAAAATTAAAATAGTGTTTAAGTGAGAAAATCTAAAAAGCCAATGTGATTTATTAGTAGAAATCGGGATTTCTTCTTATCTCTGATGGGGTTACAATGCTCGCGAAAGAAAAAACGATCTTTCTTTTACTCGGCGCCGGGAAAGGGCTGATGAGACTGCAGCCCCTTTCTCCCTAACAGATTCGCGTGCTAAATTCTTGATATTTTGATTTGATAAGATACAGCTAATATTCTCAACAGTTTTTATACCTCGTTCGGTATATATCCGGGGGCTGTCGACCCGAAAGGAAATCTGTTGGCGAGACGGCGGAGTTTTTTGACTGTTGTGTTTAAAATGAGAGAATAATTACTAGCATTAAGGCTAATAGTAGATAATTATAAATTCAAAAAGGATAAGGAGAAAAAATTGGAATTTGGGGAAATTTTGGTTGGGGGTGCAAAAAAATCAAATGTTATCAAGATAAGATGTGAATATTTTTAATCTCAACTGTAAAATTATAAATATGTTCACATGTTAACAGTTTAGAAACGAAAAGTTACCATATAGTGGAGAAAATAAGAGAGGTTCAAGTATCCCCTATACTCAAGTGTATCCCCACCATCCCCTATAAAATAATTGTATTGTATGAAAAAAAGTTTAAATCTCACCTGAGATATAGGTATAACAACAAGAGAATCCATTCCTGTCTTGGAATTGTAGACATTCTGTTTCACAAAGCCAGGATCAACCACATAATATATACCATCAATAGTCAAGGATGTTTCAGCAATATTTGTGGCAATTACAACCTAAAAATAATGAGGAACATTAAGAACATTTTAAGATAGACATCACACTTCTTGACTTGCACCCTAAAACTGAGAAATGAACGGAAAAAAGTTTTTTTAAAATTTTGCTTTAAACATTCGAAAAACTTTTTCTGATCACCTGTGCCATGAAATTGGGATACCAATGACCATGAATATCTACTTCCTGCCAAGAATCTTTTTATGCAGATTTTGGGTGGAGAAGATAGATTCACATCATTTATGAATCATTCACCTTAGAATCTTCTATTCCAATATATTATTATGAATACCGAAAATTTTCAGTAGGATATACCGAATTTCCTTTGTACAAAGACAAAGATTTCAGTTCATTCAGAATTAGGTAAAGAAATATTTAAAAACCAAAGCTTTTAAAAAGGTAGTCTTATAAAAGGTATTGTATTATTACCTAATTAAATCTTAAGGTGCAAGAAAATTAATTAAGTATTAAATTAAGGTGCTTTTGAATATTGTCCATATACTAGCTTTAAGTTTTTTTATTTTGTTGGGTTATAAATAAAAGTCTAAATTAAATGCAATTCTTTAAAATATAAGCAAATTCAAGACAAAAATTTGTAAAAGGGGGTTGGGAAAACTTTCTTCTTGAAAAGGGGGCAGTGGTCCCAAAAAGTTTGAGAACCTATGTCCTAAAAGCTATATTCAGAAACTTTAACACAAGATGGAAATGAGACGGTAACGATGAAAAATCCACGGCCACTCCGAAGTAATTAAACACACTGATAATACAAATTTTTACAGGCACTAGATGTCCATTACTTTCTTAATATATTAATGTCTGAGGACTTATTTTGGTAATAAATAGATGTTTTAGATTTTTTTAACTATTAAACGGGCCACAAAAAGTGTAAAAGCAATTGGAAGGCACATCAAAACTCAGAACAATATGGCGGACGACAGCTGTGGAGTAGAAATATCTCGTTCTCATTCCCGCCTTGTTTCCATCTCGTGTTAAAGTTTCTGAATACGGCCTTTAATCTACTCAGTTTTATTGAACCTTCTCATTTACACATTTATTCCGTTTGAATTCAAACCATAAGCACATATTTTTCACTTTTTATCACATATAGGACTGGGCGATATATAAATTTATTAAATCGATTTAATGTTCATCATAAAATCCGATTTAATGATTAAATCGATATAATTCAGGTCGCTCCCAGAGGTTTCTAAAGTTCGAATTTAGGATTGGAGGCCATGATTGTTTATTGTGCAACACTTCTGTACGAAACTGAGTGAGATAATACATTGTCTTAATCACTATGTTTATTATGATTATTAACAAAATCTACTGTACATAATTAAAAAATATTTATGATTTTATGTTATTAAGATCCTCAGGTTCTAATTATCCTTAATATTTAGATACCCCATTAAAAATTTGGACGATTAAAAAAATTACGAAAAGAGGAATTTCATTAAACGAAGCTGTCATTATTGAAAGGTATGCATTTATTTCTGATGGAGTATTATTATTTAAATACTTGTTGATAGTAAAAAATACTCGATCTTGAGCAAAAGGCTTGCTGTATAGATTATTATTTTAATAATTTAGCATTGTTTTGCATAATTAATGAGGTAATTGATTTGGATTTAAAAAGTATCTTTTTAACTGATTTTGAGAATCAAAACTTGTCTAGTAGATAAGCGATAAATACCCCTCTGCTCAATTTAAGATCGATATATTGCACTTTGAAACAATTCACTCATAGCTCATTTGCCGACGCAAAGATTCGCAGTTAAACTGGTTTTATGCCTGCACCAGCCGCGTCGAGAACGCTTTCAATCTATGAATAGAATTCCGTAAAATAGTATCCTTTCTCAGTTCCGGATCTTTTTAACCGGAACGCAGATTGGTTTAAGAAAATAAATTGAATCTCCGAGTTTTATCGGAACTGAAACCGACATTATTTCGGTATCCGATATAATGGGTTCGGCATGGACTTTAAACCGGTATACCGATGTTAGCGTTAAACCGATTTATCTTATATCGATTTAAAGCACAGGCCTAATCACATATATACATATAAAATCAATACATATTATAAGTACAAATTTTGAGTTTCTAATAACATGGAAATCACAGCCCCAATTCTGAAATGAAGTGAGGGTATGGTACCTTTCGTGATCCTGGAGGAGCAGGTTCAAAAATACGAGTCTGCATCTCACTGGGAAGGGCTGAATACACAGGCAAGATGATGAGCTCAGGCACTTCTGGACCTAACGATTTCATTCTTTCATATAAAATTTCACAAGCAGTGTCAATCTCTTCTTGACCAGTCAAAAAAAGAAGAATGTCACCTAAAATAAAATAAAATATTTTATACATAACTTTTCTTATTATGGACTTTACAAATAACAAGATTAAAATTTTTAAATGAATTTCAATTTTGCAAATTGAATTGTTGAATTTTAATTGAATCGTCAGTTTGAAGAAGGGAATAAGTCCAAAAAATGACAAATTGACTTTTTGTGCTCAAAACAATCTCCAAGCTTTGCCCTACACATGGGTGAAAAGAGGGGGGAAATAACTAACCCCTATAGGGAGATATCGCCCCTTGAAGTTGTGAAATCGCTATCCATACAATGAAAATTCCATTTCTTTTTTTCAATTTTCTCAAAACTTGATTTTTGGACTTATTCCCTTCTTCAAACTGACGATTCAATTTTGCTAAGCAAATTGGCGGATTTTCGCCAATTGGCAGAAGAATCACATGTGTGATTAATCATTTTTTGAGATTGGAATCTAAAATCAGGGTTGGAAAAAACATGTTTTTAAAAATAAAAAACAAAAAACATGTTTTATTTGTTTTTAACGTGTTTTTTAGTTAAAACGTTTTATTTGTTTTTTTACCCTCAACATAGAAATGATAAAAAAATCCATGATTTTTAAAATTTAAATTTGACTTTTCAAATCAAAATCAGATTAAAGCTATACTTTTAAATACACCACAAACAGTTCGTCCTTTTAAATTATTTTTGTAAGTTTTCTTCACAGCATCATGCTCTTTATCAAGCAATGAACTGCCTATGTCATGGCGATTTGGTGGTTTGTACCCAAGCCTCAGGGCCGTAACTAGACTTTTTTTTCGGGGGGGGGGGGGTTTGGCAGAAAATTTTCTTGAAACTTTAGTTCGATTTTGTTGGTAAGAAGACAGCGGCGGATCCAGGATTTGGTATTTGGGGACTAAAAATTTTTAATATCAAAATCAACTTCTAATATCCTGAAAGGGGGGTCTGGGGGTCCTCCCACAGAAAATTTTTGGAAATTTAAGTCTAAAGAGCAGATTTTCAACTCGTTTTTGGTGCACCTAATCCGGATTTCGGACATACATTTTCAAGAATTTAATTTACATTTTAGTAGGAATTTTGCATTTCGACCAACTTTTTAAAGAAAAGTGGTAAATAATAGGGTCCGAAATTCCAAAGGGGGGTCTGGGGGTCCTCCAGAGGTGCCAAGTTTCAAAAAAAGCTTTCCGTAACCAGATCTGTTGCTCGCCTTTTGTATAACGCCGGACTTGTTGGCTTCTGACCACGGTCAAGTTGTTTTTTCTACATCCCAATAACAACGCGAGAAGAAGCCGACTTTAACTTGAAGTCCGCGGCGATCCACGAACGAAACTTACTACCATGAACAAGTTAAACGAAAACGAAACTTTCACGAGAAGTCACGATTTTCTTGTAAATTAAAAAAAAGTAGGGATTATCTGAATTACAATTATTTCACGGGCTGGAAAAGCGGGACATCGCGACTCCGCGGAAGAAACTCATGCCTTGAAGAAATGATCAAAATTACGTCCGTCCTCAAACAAAACCTTGGACCAATAGCAGGCCCAGATTCCACACAACATTGATGGAAATGATAGGAAACTTTCTCCACGTTGTTGTCCGGGCTACGAGTTGGCAAAACCATGAAAAATCGTATTTTGCATGGAAAAAATGGAAGCAAATACATTTTTAAAGTGCAAAAATTTACGAGACTTCAAAAATCCGTAATTTGTAATCGATGTCCGTAACACCGTAATTTTCTATCAAATCCGTAAACATTACGGTGAAATCGTAATACTTGGCACCTCTGGTCCTCCCCCAGAAAATTTCTGGAAATTTGACAGGATTTTAACTAGTTTTAGAGTCGCTTTTCCCTTTTTTACAGCCCTGAGTTCCCACTTCCCCTTTTTCTCATTGTTAGTTCTTATTCCTTTTGGGAAAGGGGACTTATTATTTGTCTGTGCTCACTTGGCACGAATGGTAAACCCAAACGGGGAAGGCCATTCTCTCCCTGGGGTTGGATAGGTAGGGAGAGAGCGCGCCAGACTGGTTACTTCTCGCCAAGAACTACTCCACCTCCCTTCCCTCTCCTTTGCTAATGGGGTGCATAAGTAGCCAAGCCAGCAACCCTGATTTCCCGCACCCCTACTCGAACTTGGATCTCCCCGCTTCCCTCCGCCAAGCGAGCGCAGACAAATAATAAGTCACCTAGCCACCCTGGATCCGTTAGTGGGAGTAGAACTCCTAACTCACCTTGGATACTTCCCCTTTATGATTTCACTCATTTTTACACTAACCCGAAGAGGACCACTCCTTGTAAGTCCAAAAATTTTCAAGGAACAACTGTTATAATAGATTTCTAAATTTCAAGGGGGGTTGGGGGTTCTCCCACAGAAAAATTTTGAATTTGAACCTTAAAAGTAGGGGTTTTAAGCATTTTAAGGCGAATTTTTAAGGAAAAACAGTAAAGTAAAAAATGGATGTCAAAATTTCGGGGGGGGGGGTTTGAACCCCCAAAACCCCCCCCTTGGATACGGCCCTGCCAAGCCTTATACTTGGCACTATCTTTTTAGGCTCTGGGTGATCCATACATGAAAATAGTGAGTTTGTTGCCTAAATAAAGATAGCAACTTGCTAAAAACTACGTGTTTTAAAAAATGTTTTTTTTTGCTTTGTTTTAAACATGTTTAAAACAAAGTGTTTTAAATGTAACAACATGTCTAAAATCCATGACTTTCCTTAACCTTTTCCTAAAATCCATGAGTTTACATAACAAAAGCAAAAAACTACTCAAATTCATGACTTTCTAGGCATGCTGAAACCCTGGTTCTAGCAAACATTGGACCAGTATTAGAAGTTATTACATAGGCATTTGAAGAGTATTACCAGCTGACAGAGATTTGACCAAGGAATATTTTCAATTAATAATTCATACCTGGTGGTTCCGTCAAATGAATCTGCATTACAGTAATCAAGGAAGCATCCAAATAATCGTTTTCAGGCTCTTTAGTGTATAAAATTTCCACAGGATATGTACGCCCAGGAATTGTAAAAATAGGCTGAAAATAAGTTTCAAAATTAAAGTAGCTATTTTTATAAATTTGTACACTACAAATTTTTATATTTACTCGAAGAACATAAAACAATTAATGAAGTAATTTATAAACATTGGTTAGAGTTGGATATAAAAATTTTAGGTTTGGGACTCGAAAAAAACAGAGTTCCTTAACTAGACTTACTTTAATTAAAAATTGAAAAACTAGCTGAAAAAATACACAAATGATCACAGTAAAAGTTCACTTACAGCTTCAAAAAAGTACTGTGAAAATTTTACAGCATCCAAAGTAGCAGATGTAACTATAAGTTTCAATTCTGGTCTTCGTTTTACAGCCTGCAATTGACAATAGTGATTATAGTATAAAAGGAAACAAATAATTATTTTTTATACATAATAAAGCTAACTAAAAATATTTACAAAGAATGGCATTAACACAGCTATTATTGTTGAATATTTAAGATAAAAGTTTTGGGAAAAAATACAAATTTCTATTCTTACAGAATAATGATGAAAGAAATCTTTTTATACTAAGTTTATAGGGAAAGTAAAGCTTAAGTGCAGTACTAGCTAACATTATTTAAAATCTTTTGTTTTTTTATGGTAATAGCTGATTAATTCGTCACATTAGTAAAACAGGCTGCATTATTTAAAAAAAATGGCACTCTACAGATATTTACTGAGCATAACATCAGGAGTTCCTTGAAGGTATAAGCTACATTTGTAATCTTCTAAAAATAAGTTAATGTTCTCCCAATAAAAATGGCAATCTATAAATATCCAGGGTAGCCACAGTAAACATATTTCAAAATTCCCTATAAATTCCAGGTTTTCCTTGATAATCTGGTAGGATTTTCTCGGCTGATATTTTACAAATATAGTAAATGTGATCTAGAAAATGGAGAATGACTGTAAAAATTAGGAAAGGGGGAGAAAAAAGGAATATAAATGAGATTATTTCCAGACTTTTATCACAAAGGAACCCTTTTTTGAACATTTGCAACTATACTAATTTATATGGGTTCAAAATTTTATTTTGTAGGAAGAAGATTGGAAATGCACATGATTAAAGACTAGAAAATCAGAAAAATATGAAATTTATTATTGAAAATAGGCAGATTTCCAAACTTCCCTGAGCAGTGGCGGATCCAGGATTTGGTTTTGGGGGGGGCTAAGAATTTTCATAATCCAATTGAGTCTTCTTGTTAATGGTAATACGGAAAAGGTAGTGAATTATCTGACTCAAACCACTAAAAGGGGGGGGTTTGGGGGTCCTCCCCCAGAAAATTTTTGGAAATTTAAGTCAAAAACCCCACTTTTTCAACTCGTTTTGGTACGCCTCATCCGAATTTCGGATATAAATTTTTGTGTTTTGACAAACTTAGTAAAATATCAGACGCTTTGGGGGGGGCTTCAGCCCGAAAGCCCCCCCCGTAGATCCGCCACTGTCCCTGAGAATTATAAAATTCCCAAAAAATTCTAGGTTTTTCAGGTCTTTGGCTACCTTGATATCATATATATAAATCTGTAAAAAAATTTTTAAAGTGCTTCATGGTTTAAGATGTTTGGGAACCCTTACTCTAGAGAAATTATAGCTTCTATAAAGAAATAAAAAATTAAAGAACCAGGGCAACTAATGTTACTGTACTGGTTACATTTAAGGCAAAATGTTAACATGCATACATTTTTCAAAAGTCCAAAAAGCACATCAGTGTGTATAGTTCTTTCATGGGCCTCATCCAGCATGACGACAGCATAGGTCTTGAGGTCGGGATCCACTAAGCACTCTCTCAGTAACATACCCTCTGTCATGTACTTGATCACAGTTTCTGTACTGGTGCAGTCTTCAAAACGGATGGTATAGCCAACCTAAGAAATACAAAATATGTAAATGCAATAGAAGTAAAAGTTTAAAAAAACCCACCCCCCAAAAATTAGCTCAACGTTATTTAATAACACAAACCATTATAAATGTGCCTTTCGGTCAACTGAAAAAGTTATAGGTTATGGTTAAAGAAAACAGAAAATCAGATATTTTGAGAAATTCTTTAGAAAAGTGAGAAAATGAGTTAAAAATTTTATTCTCATCACTAAGTAGTATGATAATATCTCGTTATTAATAGGGAAAAAATTTAATACCGAAAACGTGCTTTCAATTTTTATTGCTTATTTCAGAAACTTCAAGCTAAATCTCATAATGGGTGATTTAAAGTATTCTGCAGCTACCTTTATAAGCACTCAAGCAGCTTTCAAACACTTTAAAAAGTTACAATAATAAGCTTTTGAGTAAATAAAACTAAGTAATATTTTGTCCGTTTCTTGTTTATGTGAATTTTAATAAAATCTTTTTATTAATTCATCTTTTTCAAGCAAAATGACACAAGTAAAATAAATTTCATCTCATTGCAAGTGCAGCTAATGAAGATGAAAAGAAAAAACGCTTCATTCTTACCTCTTGTCCAAGGCGGCAACCAAATTCCTCGGCAACTCTCTTGGCCACAGACATGGCAGCCACTCTTCTAGGCTGTGTGCATCCAATCTTGCCTCGGGCTGTAAACCCAGCTTCTGCCAAGTACTGGGTCATTTGAGTGGTCTTACCAGACCCAGTTTCTCCAATCACAATCAGGATCTGATTGTCTGTCACAGCCTGAAAACCATATAAATTATTAGTCTGAACAGAAAAGGATAAATATTTTAATTGATATCTTTGAGTTAACAAGTAACCACTGATCAGTTACCTGAGATGAATGTCAGCATTGTTTAAGGCCTGGCATCACTTAATTTAATTTCTCCAACTTTTCAGAAAAGGAAAAAAACTATATCTTTTTTATCATGTATTTCTATGGATGAGGAGATAACAAAGTTGGAGATGGCAGAGGTTTTAGAGTTATTTTTTAACTGTTTACTTTGAGGGATAGAGCCCAATTTTTAAAAATAAAGATTAATGCATAATCAAAATAGCCCAAAATTTAGTAAGGTCATGATTTATCTTAACGACGAGATGCTAGCACTAAAGTCACACATTAAGTGAGAGGAGTTATTAAGAAGAGTTTTCTCGAACCATAAGTTTAATTATGGTTCATGATGGTTATGAAAGCAGAAAACTTAACACTTTGAATTTAATCAAATGCCTTTTTATAAATTCAAATAAATTATAATTTTGCGAAATATTGTTTTCTTAATTTTACCTTAACAAGGTCATCTTTTAGTTTGTAAATGGGAAGAGTCTGCCTTTGCTCAACAATGGAAAGCTGAGTCTTCTTTCCATAAGAGGCTTTGGAACCACCAGTGATGTGCTTCTTCCACTCAGGGAGCTCTTGGGTGGAGAGACCAATTCCTCTCATGTTGGCTGCTAAAGTACGTCCTTCAGCTAGAAAGAACAACAATGTTGGGGTCATTCAAAAAGGATCAGAGTACACTTTTTTACATTGGATCAATTGACATCAGGAGTCTGTTTAGTAGAAATTTGGGTCCCTTTTTAGGCCCTTCACAAATATTTTACTTCAAAAACGGACCAAAACTTGCACAAAACGTTTTTATGCTCATATTTTCTGTTAAAAATTTTGTACAGCCCATTTTCAAATGCCTGCCATGTCTGCTAGGTTTTTCCCTTTCAATCAAAAATCACCTAATACCCTTTTGTGGATTTTTTCATCACTTCCCGAGATTTCCCCCTTATTCGATCACCCTCTGTGACCCTCTGATCTTTTCAACTCATTCTCCATTCTTTAATATCTGCCACCCAGTTGTTAACAAAAGGGAGAGTTCCTCAAACTCAAATCCAGTTTTGCTTTAATATTGGTAGAAGTTTAGCCCCTCAAATGGAAGAACTGAATCAAGCAATGATGACCAAATTTTATCCATCTTCAAAATTTCACTGAGATTGTTTCCTAAAAAAGCCAGAAAAACGAAATTAAACGGCTTTATCATTGCTGACTCAGAATTTCGGCTTCATAAGGATTGAACTTTCGACCCCTTGGTTTTTTTGTTTTATTAATGCCATCCATAGGTCAGGTCAGGTACTTTTGGGATTGCCCTTGGAGTAGAACATGAACTTTGGTAGTACCAGGTGAAACCCGAAATCATATGATATGGTTTACCACATGGGGCCAGATGCAACTACGTTTTGCGACGATTTTGATACCGGTCAAATCCTACTTACAAACAACTCAACAATCGTTTTCCTGAGTCATTTTTCCAGCACGCCGCTGATTGGTTTTCAAGAACGTCAAGAACTACGTCATTGAACCATGTGCATTTGATTGTACCCTGTCGTTCCCGCGCTTTTCTACGTAGTGGAACGCTTCAGCCAATTCAGGAGGAAAACATCAGCCGGATCATCTTAAAACGCCACCTCCTAAGCAGGTGTTCTGTGGCGATTGTTATTAGGCAAAATCCGGTTCTTTAGGACGTCACAGAACGTAGTTGCATCTGGCCCATGATAAACTCAATTGAGTAGAATACGGGTGTGAGTGAATTACATAATTACAAAGGAAGCCTCGTACTTACCATCAGGCAGAGGATCAATCCAATGCTTATTGAGACCCGCAGGGATGGAGTCCATTTCAGCTTCTCTTTGCTGTTGCTTTGTTTCTCTTCTCTCTTTGGCCAAAGCGGACTGCATCATGGCAGCTTGAGCGAGAGATCCGTCAGGGTTCTGATAGATAAAAAAAATTAAGCCATAAAAAAATGGTTCACTTATAAATCTTTGCAAACTGGAATTAACAGGCAAATTTAGTTTAAAAATACAGTAGAACCTCTTTAGAACAACTCCCAATATAGTAACCCCTAAGTTACAATGACTGGTACACATAATAATTTAACTTGTTATAATCACAATTACTATTTTCCTTTTGTTAAAAGGACCTTATTATGAAAGTACATACGTACTTATATAAGTAAGTATATAAGTATAAGTATAAGTAATAGTAAGTAAGTAAGTATAAGTAAGACATAAGTACTTATTATTAAAGTATGATTTTTAGTCCCAAAAGAGGTTGCTCTATTAAGGTTCTAATGATGTAACAAAAAATTCTTTGCAACCCCTTTGGATCACAGATGATAAAATTTGTCTCTTCTCCATAGGCTGTTAGTGTAATCCTAAACAAGCCAGGCCATTCCCTCCCTAGGGTCGGGGATGTATTTATATATAGAGAGATTCAAACTGGTTACTTCTTGCCAATAACTATCCGACCTCCCTTCCTGCTTTTCGAAAAAGATGCTTAAGTCGCCAAGCTAGCTACACAATGCAAAACCCCCTTCTCAAACTTGGATTTCCCTGCTCCAACTGCCTAGAGAAGAAAGACAGACTTTAAGTTTGAAGGAAGATAAAGGAAAACATAGCATCCGTAATATTTCTAAAAAAAGTTGAATTCACCGTATTCCACCATGCTCGCTGAACTTCTGGTTTGAACCTGTGATTGGATTTGTTTACATGATGGATTTGGAAGTGATTGGATTTGTTTACATCAGCGGTTCCCAAAGTGGTCCATATGGACCCCCAGGGGTCCACAGCGACTTCCAGGGGGTCCACGGGCATGAAAATGAAAATTGGGGGTCCACAGAGACTTCTAGGGGGTCCACAGTGACTTTCAGAGGTCCACTGGAAAAATTTCATCAAAATGAAAAATTTTGACCAGTTTCAAAACTTTTGTCTTTGTTATAATCAACTTTTAGTAATATGAAAAGTTGGTTATCACGGAGTCCTTCCACGGAGCTAAACAGTGGCGAATCCAGAAGGGGGGCTGTGGGGCTACAGCCTGCAGCCCCCCAGGAATAAGACATTCAAGTTTTGGTTGTAGCAATAAAGCCAAAAAAGAAATTTCAACACTTTGCGGACATTCGGTGGTGTTACCCGGTGGTGTTCGGTGAGTCGGAACCCTACTTTTAAGGGGAAAAATTACAAAAATTTTCTGGGGGAAGACCCCCAAACTCCCTCGAAATTTTGGAATATAATAAGTACGGTTTTCCCTTGAAACTTAAGGGATTTACAAAGAAGGATCCTCTTGAATGTAACCTAAAGTGTCTCAACATGAGTTAAAATGCCACTTTTATAAGGGCAAAATTAAAATTTTTTACTGGAATAGGAACCCCTAAACCACCTAGAAATTTTCCAATTCATAATACCATAAACTTTTTTCCTTGAAAATTCTGCCGCTTACAATGAGGGGTGCTCTTTGGGTGGAATAAGGCTTCAAAATGAGCTAAATCACTATTTTGAGGGGCAAATTTTCAAAATTTTTATGGGGGAGGACCCCCAGACCACCCTTTTACTTGGAGTTGACATTTTTCACAATTTTGAAATTTAGTGCACCAAAATTAAAACCTTACGATGTCATCTGACCTAAAACTTAGTATTACTATGATTAGACCTCGAAAAGATGTTGAGTAGCCCGCCCCCCTAAACAAAAATTTGGCTATGGCACTGGCAACCCCCCTCCACCCCTCCCCCTTTCAGTTACTTACAATAATAATCCTGAACAGCCCATAATAGCAATTAAGTTATTAGTGAAACTCAGCCCCCTAGACAAAAATCCTGGATTCGCCAATGTAGCTAAAAGTTTTTGTGTCGTGAAATGGTAGTGATATTACTATAATTTTAGATTTGTTTTTATTTCAAACTTTTTAAATGTTTGATTATTATAATTTCCTTAAAAATATCAAGTAATCATATGAATGGCAAAATTTTTTTTAAATAAGTAAAAGTGAAAACAAATGATTATTATTACAAAATGTATGCGTGGTTTAGAAATATAAATATCATAAACATAAAATTTTAGCTACTTTTTGAACGGTCCCTAAGACAGGGGGTCCACGGGGTACGAAAAATGTCGTCAGGGGGTCCACGGGCCAAAAAAGTTTGGGAACCCCTGGTTTACATGTTTTGGTTGTTTGTCATAGGATTGGTCATTGGACTGTTATGAACACGTGAATCTGACATGAAATGGTTTGTTTTTTTAGAAAACTAGGTGAATAAGAGATTTAGTTTACTAAAAATTCTTGACCAATCCAAAGGATTGTTACAATCCCATAGCTGCCAACTGAGTTTGTTCAAAAACCGGAAGATTTTGGATAAAAAACGGAAGATTTTAATATACATGGACGCATAGATATTACAAAAAAAATCGGTCTTCAATGAACTGAAATGAGGAACATTTTAATGTTTACAGTAAAATGTTCAATATCATTCAACATTTCAACTTTCCTTGATTTTACACAATTCCGCCACAATTGCACACTTTGTATCAGTATATGAAAAATGCAGACTGTATTGAGGCTCAATTGAGCAAAAAGTAGAAAACTTTCACAAAAATAGAGAAATTTCCTGAAAATTGTGAAAAACCGGGAGAAACTAGAGTCCGGCCGTAAAATCGGAAAATGATTGAAAAACCGGAAAACTCCCGGGTAAACCGGGAGGATTGGCAGCTATGCAATCCAAAGATCTATGGATGGTCTCTTTAAACTTGGCTAATTTAAAAAGATTATCTAATAGAAGAAAGGACACAATAAGGGACTTAAGTTTTCTTACTTTCATTATTCTGACAGGACTCAAGTCTTGCATATTGGCTCGTCCATGTCCTGACAAAAATGCTGGTTCATCCTCCACAAGTTCAATTTCTATGTCTTCATCTGTCAATTGTAAAGAATTGTTAATTATCAATAGATGAGAGTTAAAGCAAACAAAAAATATCAAGAAATACACACCATCATCTTCCTCTTTTGGCAACATTCCAGATGCATCATCAAAGTCAGGTAATTCTGATTTGTCAATGCAATTAGCTGCAAGCATCTGCACAAAATTGGGGATTTTATTTTTCATGTAACTATTACATGCATTGCAACACTGAGAAATTTGAAAATCATTAACCTGACCTATAGAAAGTAATGCCGCAATGAAGAGAACACACAAATTAGGATATTTAAACTAAAATCATGAATGAAAAGAGAGTACTTCACCACTACATCTGGTTAGAGGAATATGTGAGAAAACTCCAGCTCTCAAGCGTCGGCTCCAACCATGAACCGGTTTCGCCCTTTTGTTAGGGCTCATCAGCACGGTATAGGAAGGTAACGCGAGAGAGCGGTGGGAGAGCTTTTAGTCTAGCCGACTGTAACGGAAAAAGTGGTGACCGTTGATTAGTCCTCCACTATCTGCCGGAATGAACTGCTCATTCTCTAGAACAGATTTAATTCCCGAAAGGACACAGGTATGAAAGAAGGGAGAAACCGGTCCACGGTTGGAGGCAACGCTTAAGAGCTGGAGTTTTCTCTAAAATCATGAATGAACATATAAAAACCCTTTAAATAAATTTGTTGCAAGCTGGCCAAATTTTCAATGTCTCAGCATGCAAATGTTTTAGCTCTGCCATGCCACGGGTTGGCCTTCCCTGTAATGGGTTAACATAAGATAAAAAGAATATTTACCTGCTTAATTTCCCAGCGTTCTGGGGAAGATATTTTTTGTACATGTCGCCTTGTGGCCACATCGCTGTCGTCTACTTTGGATATGAGAGGGAGACTAGAAGGTCTGTCAGGGTTTCTGAGGATGTCTTGAGTGGACATTCTTTTGGAAGGTTCGTTCCTTGACATAGATGGGTTCAAGTCCTCTCCAGTCTCTTGATCCACATCCTAGAATACAACAGGGTGCATACTGTAGTATCTAATGTAGCAAAACTCAGAAGTCTTTCTAGACCGCTTGAAATTGCTATTGGATCTTATAGGGAAAAGGGGGTGGTTAGGGCTGAAAGGGTTAAATAATTTTCGGGAGTAAATTAAAAAAAAGCCAGGAGGTTATGTGACTAGTTATCAATTTTTCTAATATGAGTAAATTAAGTAAAAAATGATTATGTACTTTTTAATCATGCATATTCAGTTTGCTCTATGTAGACATTTCTTTAGTATTTTAGGACTGAGAACATACATTTTAAAACAAAGCAAATAAGCAACTAACCTTCATTGATAAGCTCGTCTTTTGACCAGTAAATGATAAGACTTTCACTTTCACTCTTTGACTCTTCTGTACAACGTCTCCTACACTCGTGACTCGGCCTTCTCTTCTCAGCTGGAGATCAATACCAGTATGTTACTAAATGCAATAAATTTAATACAAAATAAAGTAGATTCTTTGCTAAAAGTTAACAAGACTAACAAAAAACCCATTGAATTCAATAAGCAGTACATATTTAAAGAGTACATTTTCAAAGAGCAGTACATATTTTGGTTTAGCTAATTTGTTAACACTGATTTCATAAAACTCAAGTTCAATATCAATAAAACTTTGATAAGTTTTTTGTTACATTTGATAATTAGTTCTACAATGTTAATAGTACTTTTCGTGTTATAGAAATTTTTCTGTAATGTAAATACCAGCAAATAGCTTTTTTGAAATTAAAATCAAATTGAGCTAATTTTAACCGCCTGTTTTTTTTACAGAATCCCTTCAAACTAAGTTTTTAGAATAGCTTTTAATTAAAAGCTTTTTGCTTTAAAAATATCAGAAATGCATGTCATTGAAGATAACAGAAATAAAGGAAAAAGTACAGTTTAATTTAATGCCTTAATTAAAATAACTAGGTCATGTTTAAAAACTTAAATAGCAATAACTTAGATTTGATTTTAAGAAAAAATATTATAGATGTATTCACTGCATTCACTACCTTGTATAAAATTCACTACCTTGTATGTAAGGATGTATGTATGTAAGGACCTTGTATGTAAGGATGTATTCACTACCTTGGATAAAAACATAATTTTATCTTCTTATTCAAATAAATTTAAAAGGGATTCCCTTTTTTAAGACTAAGAATAAACAATTGAATTTACAAATAAAGTTTTCATTTCCCCCAACTAATGCAAGAATTTTTTTATTTTCTCCGATTTACCATGAAGGAAACTGATAGAGGATGGAATTTCATCGCTAAGGTTGATAACTACCCTGTTGCAAAACTTAATAAAACAAAGCCTAACCAAAGTCTACTTTAAATGGGGGCATGGTAAAAATACTAATTACTTTTTATGTTTGAATAAAAGATGAAATTAAATACCTGAGATATATGAACAAGACCTTCCCATCTTTTCCTTAGTCCTTCCAATTGAACAAAACAGCCAAACTGCATTATATTTGTGACTTTGCCATTATAAATCTGCAAAGATAAAAATATCATAAAAGTGAATTGATAATCGGCTAGAAAAGGAGAGTTTAACGTGATTGCTTGGCTATATATATCAGGGGTTCATCCAGGTTTTTCTGCCAGGGTCCTGTTGAAGGAATTTTGTGAAAAGTTAAATGGAATTTTGTGAAAAAATGAAATGCAATTTTGTGAAAACGAAAGGCTTGTAGTACAACCACAGCATTCATAACTTTGAAAATGGGCCAAAAATCTGGCAAATTCCATTTTAAAACGATAGAAACATTTTGAAATCAATTTTCAAACCAATTTTGGTCTTTTGTGAAGAGTCTGTTTTTGGGAATTTAGTGAAAGGTCCCAAAACGGACCCATTTTCTCTTTATAATCGAATGCAACTTAAGTTGAGCCTGACGTCATGGCCACGTGGAAGAATATCTGAGTAAGCAGAACCTGCTGGGTTGCTAGAAGCTCTTATTGGCTGGCAAGTTTGAGAGCGAGTTGTACTACATACACTCCAACATTGGCAACCCTTCAATCAGTAGTCTTTACCGACATTATGCATTAACGGCAAAGTACTAGTCATTAATAACATGTTTAAAAATATTCTCAATATTAGTTAAGAAAATTATCATATAACTAAAAAATTAACTTAAATATATATTTTTAAAAACAACACACAATGCAATTTTGTTGATTATGATTAACTTTATTAAAAAATGTCCATTTTAAGAAATTGAATATCAAGCCCTTAATTCACTTTTTATGTATTCTATAACTTATTTTAAATAAAGGACAGTTAAATAACCATAAATTAGTAAATAAAAACAAATGTGTTAAGAATTAAAAATTAAATTGATAAAATGAAAATAATTCCTGAAGAAAAAAAGGAAATTTTATGCAAATTAACACTTTTAACATTAAAAACTAGGAATTGAAAATATTGCATCATTAAAAAAGCTGGATCCGTAGTTTTCGATATGTATCCGTAACTCCGTAGTTTCCACTCCATTTCCGTAGCAACTACGGAAATTCCGTAGAAGTTGGAGTGTATGGTACTACTACGTGTTACGCCACTTAAAAAAATAATAATAATGAACATTTTATGCATATCAGGATGAAAAGATGCTTAATATACGTGGATTTAAAAACCAATCATTATTCAAAATTGAAGCTCTAAATCTCATTCAAAATTCAGACACCTCGTGGGGAACTACTTTCTTTGGTTGCTCTCAGCATATTTCTACAGGCTCAAGTTAAGTTGCAACTGAGTATAGATGAACCCTTGTATATATATACCCAGAGTTAGAATGCTTGTGTCAAGTGCAAGGCTTGGGTACAAACCACCAAATTGCCATGACACATTGCTCGATAAAGAGCATGATTATGTGATGAAAACTTATGATAATCATTTGAAAAGATAGATTGTTTGCATTGTATTTGGCAAGTTACGTTTTTTCCCAACCTTGACAAATAATACATGATTAAATCAAATTGGCTCTTTAGATTGGAATCGTAAAACATTCCATGGCAGCCAATGTGTTAAGCAACAACTTTTATGAGATTAAAATAAAATCAAAACATCTGTATAAAAATGCATGCTTTTATACAATTCATACCTCTCCCACTTCAGGCTCCATTGGCAGCGGAGCCGGTTTCTCTCTTTTCTCGTGTCTGCTTTTGCTCTCAGGGCTGTGCCGGTGCCGTTTCTGGTACGGGGACGGAGACCGCGACCAAGACCTCTTTCGCCGCCGTTCCCTGTCATCCTTGCGGGGGGAGGGGGAGCGGGAATACTTGTGGCGCTTTCTATCCTTGCGAGGGGATCGTGATCTGGACCGAGATCTGGAGTGTTTCCGCCGGTGGTGGCGCTCATTGGAGCTCCTTCTGTTAAAAAATGCAAAATATTTAAAGCAACATTAGAAACTGGGAAAAAACTTACTGCAGACGACTATTTTGCAAACCTAACTGGCCCTCAACCAAAATGACTTGTTTTCCAACTTAAAAAGGACATGTTTAAATTTTTTTAAAAGTAACTATTGCATTTAAAGTGAATACCAGCAATTAAAAAAATAAACTTATCAACAATCTAACTAAATAAACAAACAATTTAGAAAATATTTTTCTTTTAATAGGTACTTTTCTTTATTAAATGTTAATATTGTACTAATTGACTTAAACTTATAATAAGTTTTGCAGAAAAAAAGAATGCAGCTAGAACTGAAGAGTGGGGAGTTTTTTTGCCAATTAGTGGTTTTCCAGTGCCAGTGATTTACTGACCATAAGTGGTCCGAGCCGTTTTTCAGTGGTTTCAGACCAGCAGCCATTTCGAATGCTGATTTAAGGTATTCCCATTAACAAAGCAAATTTCATAAAGAATTGGAAGAGTGAGGAATTTAAGAGCCAAACTTTTGATGTCATTTAACATATTGAATTAGAAAATTTTCTTCTTAAAAGCAATTATTGAGCCTCAACTAATAAACAACTAAGTATTCTATTACTTCAGGGATATTTTGTTTAAGAGACTATACAGTAAAATCCCGTTAAAACGAACTTTATGGGACTTAAAATTTCTTTGTTGTAACGGTATTTAGATAATTTAAATAAAAACGGTTGGGGACTTCCGTTATAATGGGATTTTTCATTGTATCAGTATTTGTTTTAACAGGATTTCACTGTATTTAAAACATTTATTGCTTAGTAAATATTTTTTACCAATTCCTCCTTAAGAAAATACAATGGTATTTGTGTTTGAAAGCTATAAAAAATTATAAAGCTTTAATGTTTTGATTGCTGCAGTGGCCAATGCCATTGTGAATGGTCCGTCTTAATGGTACAGTGGTAGTAAACACCTGTATCAACGCTTTTACGTTGTGTACTTGTATGGATGAATTTTAATGAAAAACATAATAGGCTTTGTGAACTATCTTACAATATAATGTTTGCAGAAAAAATAATTTATGATAGAAGGACAAAAAATCATACCTTTTCTTTTCAGAACTAGATTTTTTATGCTTTGAACGTTTTCTGTCAGTATCAGAATCAGGAGATTTTTCATGTTTATCAGGCCTGTAATGAGCAATCGTAACAATTTAGTACATTGGTCAACATGGATACACAAAGGACTAAAAGCCAGGCACTAAGATAAAAAGGAGTTATTAGTGATTTTTGAACATTTGATGACGCAAATGTGTCCAAGCATTCCAATTAAAGACACAATTTTTTTCATTAGTTCAATTCTGATCATTAAGTAAAAAATTGATTCATATAAAAAGGTTTGGCTTAAAGAAGTAAAATCTCAATTTTATATCAGAAAATTTATAAAGGTGAATATACCTACAACTCACAAAGAAACAAATTCGATATTAACTGAAATCAGATAATCTCACTAGTAAAATTAACTTATTTTCTAAAAATTTAGGTAGTTCAGAATCTTTAAAATACTATAATTTTTCACTGACATCTTAACCAAAGAAAAATCCTGACTGATCAAGAATTACCCAGAACAAATTTGTCGTAACTCCTTACACACAAGAATTTATTTAATTTGATACACATTTTATAGAAAACTTTATATTATGACCTTGTAAAGTTTTGCTGTTGAAAAAAAATACTTCATACTTTTTACCAGGAGCAAGAGCTGCCAACTGGGCCAAAGCTTCAAATGCAACTTTTTCATCTTCATCATCTTTTTCTTCATCGCTGGCAAACTACAACAGAGTTAAATTACCATTTCATAGAAGGGAATTCATGTCAACAAAGGACAAAAATATAACCTTGCTACAAGTGTAAAATCTCAGAAATTAATTACTCATGTTACTTAGTTTATGGCATTTTCTAAAGTAACGAAAAAATAGATACTTTGACCTAAGTTTCATTTTCTAACTTTATATGTTTTTATCAACAGATTTACTATGTCACAGTAATGAAGATAATGCACTTATCATTGAGGTCCTATTTAGTTTTTGGGAAAGTGGTTAATGGTGTAGAAAGTGGCACAAAATGTATGGATTATCTACACTGATTTAATTATTAAGGTAACAAGTATTACAAGACTAAATTTTATTATTTAAACTCTCCCCATTTATTTATCAAACATTTTAATGTCATGAGCTTGGTGTACTGGTCTATATTAATTAAGTCTGATTATCTAATCAAATAATAATCAAGTCTGATGATTAATCAAGTCCAATACCAGAATTCAGAAGACAGCTCTAAAAGGAAAATTACTGAAAAGCTTTCAACTTATTAATTAGAAAATTTGATCCATACCCTTGCTTTCTCATCATTAGGAATAGCTAAGCCAGGAAACCTGGCTTTCTTTTTATCAAGTTCCGACTTTTCTTCATCCTCGTTATCACTTGGAGGGTTAGACTTCGGTCGCATTTGTTGTATAATGCGCAGAAGATTTGATATAAAAGAGTCCTAAAGAGAATGTTCAATGGGATAAATTATTTTAGTAAGAAGACAAGCAGTAATTCACTTAATACAGAACATTGAATAAGTTTCATTGCAGATCATACTTTTAGTTATTTTTTAAACAAATAATCATAGTTTACCTTGCATCATACTAAAAATTGTTGCTTTGCAATTTAGGGGAATAAATAATATGATTTGATAGATATACAGTTCATAGAAAAGATAACTACAGTTTTCACAGATATGAAAACAGCAAAAAAAGTTGGATAAACCCATGATTTTTTAACGTTTGTTATCTAATAATGGTTCTTGTGTATTATCCTCAACTGTGCAGCTGAATTCGAAAAAAGCCTATTGTCGGTTATATAACTGCACTGTTAAATTTGCCATTCTCTGAACAATCCATGGGATAACATGTATGTACACAAACAATATTCCTTCTTATTTTTAATTTTGCCACCTAGAAAGGAGGCTTCTGTAGATTATTCATGCAAGATATCACAAAAATGAGAACCCCATGCTTTTATTAAATCTTCTTGTAATTGTACAACTATATTTAGGAAAATTCAAGAATATCAAATTTCAGAGTAAAATCATTTTATATTTAATAAGAAGGGTCATTCCAAAGCAGGGGTGCATCTAAAAAGAAACTGGGGCCGAAAACGGCCCCTTCACAAAATTCCAATCTTCAAAAACAGGAAATTCCAGTTCCCAAAAACGGACTTTAATCAAGCTATATGCACTCGCTAAGTGTAATTTTATTAAAAAATGATATATTTACAGAAATAGGACCTTATTTTAGAATGAAAAATTATTTTCACAAAATTCAATTCCGTTTTTCACAAAATTCAATTTTGTTTTTCACAAAATTCAATTCCGTTTTTCACAAAATTCCCAAAAACGGCCCCTGGCAAAAAATCGTGGATGAACTCCTGCAAAGTGACTAACGTAACATTCAGACCTAGATTTCATTACCTCTTTTGCTTAAAACACAAAAAATTAAGATAATAATTTGTACTAAATAGTCTTTTTTTAAGTGTAAGCAGGGGTCTGGCTAGACTTTTTGTAAAGGGTCTGGTCAATCTTTATAAAAATTTTGAAAATCGGCTCATAAATTTGTGAATTTGAAGTTAGCATTAAATAAGTTTTTCAACCAAGATTCTATTTCTGTGAATTATTGAAAATATGGCCCCTTATTGTAGTACTGTGAAAAATAAGTGTCTGGTTTAAGACTAAAATACTTTGTGGAAAGGTCCATTTTTAAAGCAAAATACAAAATATTTTGTGAAGGGTCCGTTTTCACAATGAAATAGTTTGTGGAGGGTCCTAAGAAAGACCCAAATTTCTTCTAAATTTAAACAGACCCCTGTAAGTATGATTTTTTATTAATATCCTAAATTTTAATAAAATAATTAAAGTTTATAGGTATTTATTTTTAAAAACATCATTGTGACAAACGTAATGTTTTTGCTCTATGTATTAACACCTTAATACTAATCCAAGTTCCTCTAAAACTTGAAAAGGACTTAAAGATTATTTTCTAATAAAAAAATAATAAATTTTAAGAATATCGCAGTCTTTTAAAATACATTTGTATTTTTCCTGAAAAGTTAACACTTTAAGCTTAAAAGGTGTGTGACTAACAAAACAAAACAGGTAGGTAATGACCAAATTATTTATCATTTTAAAAATATCAAAATTGGAGTGAAGTATAATGCCAGATATTTAAGTCCATTTCTTTTAAACCTTTTAAATTCATCAAAATATATGTTGTAAAGAAAAAAATTTTGGGTCTAAAGATTGACATTAAACTGGAATGACCCAGAAATTAAAAGTCAGATAACTTACAGTGAACTCTGCTCCATTTTCATCCAGAGCCTTCTTAAACGTTTCGAAAGAATTGTTCTTCTCTGCCAAGGCAATAATAAATTCAGCTAGAAAAGAGTAAGGAAACCATAACTGTTTTATATTTATACTTTTTTTGAAAAATGAATCAATTGATTTTTTAAAGAACTGAAATAAAAAATATCATTTGTGCCAATGGTTAAGATAAAGTACAGGCAAGAACTAATGTGTCCCAAAAACAAATAACCAGACTATTGTAATAAGAAGAATAATTGGTAGAACCTACTAGTTTTTGTAAAACATAACATAATAATGCCTACAGATGGAATTAAATTGATGCACAGAATCGGATAAATCCTGCCAATCAGATTTTATTGGAGAAAATTTTTTAATAAGCCCACAAAACAATGTAAATCCAAAGAACCCAGGCCTGGGCGACCTTTTTGATACCATTTATTGGCAATTTAGCAATTCAACATCTATAGAACTGGTTTGGCAGAATCCACTATTATATCCCCATTTTTGGCACCAGACATGGATTCTCAGGATGACCCATGTAGCAAAAATGAAAAACAATTCAAGTTAAGATATTTTGATTGTTCTTTTAATTTGATATTGTGGTAGTACTTACGTATTATGACGTCGACCGTTCAGCAGTCATTAAATTCAGCTGAACAGTGCTATAGAACAGTCAATGGGATTTTAAACGTTTTCATATTCTGCGACACTGTTGACGGCATAATAAATAAGAACCGATATTATTTAGGGGCCATTCATTAATTACGTAAGGGTCCCGAGGGGGAGGGGGGTTGGAAAAATCTCTACATACCCTTACTTGGGGGGTGGGGGGTCAAACCAATTCTTACGTAAGATTTTCCTAATTAATATAAAGAAATTCTAATCAAGAGATAATAATATAATAGTAATATGTAGTTGACAGCAAGAGTATTACTTATCTGTTGAAAAATAAAAATCTTTGATTTACGTCAAACGGAGAGTTTTCTAACATTTTATTGTTTTGAAAAACATAATGGAATCTTACGTAAGAATAGGGGGGAGGGGTTTGAAAAATCTTACGTACACTTACATGGGGGGAGGGGGGGTCAAAAATTGCCAAAATCATCCTTACGTAATTAATGAATGGCCCCTTACCATTTACCAGTTACAGTTGGTTTTTTGTCAGGCTAATCTTAAGGTACCAAGAAAAGATGAAGTAAAATAGGGGCATTGAGTAATATAAAATGAGACTTAATAGTACTAACTACTGGTAACTCTTTTAGAGTTAAGGGGGAAGACTGGGTCTTCATGAATCATGGTTACCAAAATACAGGTAAAAGAGATTCGATACTTTTAATTTTTTACTATGCAGATCAGGGATCTAAATGTAAATGCAAAAATATATAAATGTTAATGGTTAAAATCATGAACATTGAACTACTTAACTAAATTCTAGAAAAACTCACCAAGATCTTTGTCATTGATTCCTAAATGATTGTCTAGTTCAGTACAAATTTTAGAGACGAGTGAAAGGTATTCAAGTTTTTTAATTTCGTCCATTATTTATAAGTACATTCCATGTGATTTTAACGATTTAATTAAGATATTTTAAATTAAAAACAACGATCCAAACAAATACAAACAAAACAGTTAAGTGACAGTTAAAGTCACAGAAAATATTGTTAGATATAGTGACAGTTCTTTTACGAGATTTGATATCAGTCACAGAGCACAGAGGGGCATGATAAGAATGAAAACACAATCCAGAGAACCAGCGTCAAAACAAAATTTTTAGCTTTAGCCAAAAAAGACTGACGAGACATCACTTCTACTTTCGCTCGAATCTTCAACCAATCAATACTTTCAAAGGAAAGGATTTAACCACTGCCAAATACGCTTTCGTACTTTTCGTACAAGTGTGTCGTACCGAAGACAGAAATGACGTATAATGCATTGAACCCCAAACCTTCAACGCATTGTAGTTTTAATTTTTTAAAAATTAACTAATGATAAGATTTCGAAATAAAAATTTTATAATTAAGAGCTTGATTCCACCCTGGAGACCAAAGAATTTTATGACACAAATTTCATTAAACACAGTTTCCAAATCATCCGACATGTAGCAGCAGTTTTCCCCTAGCAGTACTAAATATTTCTCGACTGTGATTCCTTTATTTCTTTTGTCGTAGGAATTTCTCAATCCTCGAATCCTCTAAATACGATCACCCTCAAACCACAGAGGAAAATCCTAACAGAGGGTCCAAAACGATATATTCAAAAGTTGGATGGATATGAGGGCGCCACGAGGAACTATAAATGATTGACAGAGAGATCGGCAGTACATTTTGGTGACCTAACCTGTGAATGGCTGTCACTCAATCTTCTATTTTCGAAGGAGAAGGAAAAAGTTTTTCTCAACCAATCAGACTTTTTCTCCCGCCTCTCGTGACGAAAATGCAATCGCAGCGCCCCCATATCCATCCAACTTTTTGATTTCAACGGACTCTCTGTTCTAGTACTCTGTGCCTCAAACTACGTTTGAGGGTGATCAAATCTGGTTTCTCAACCTCAAACGTAGTTTGAGGGTGACAACCAATTTGTTAAACCCTAATTTAATTAGAATTTTTAATTTAAAAGTAGAATTAGTTTTAACTTTTCATATACTCCACCTTTCTAAGTCAATTATAGTGGCAAAGATGTAAAAGCAAGTTAGCGTAGTGTTTTTATTTTTTTAAATAAGCAAGTTAGTTGTAGAATTATGGAAAAATGCTGTAGTTGAACATATTTCTATGTAGTAAAAATGCATATTTAATAAGTATTTATATATAGGGTAAGAGCACCATACACAGATAAGTCTAAAGAATTTTCTTGGTTTTTTTTCATTTTCTGTCCACTTACTAGGAGTTGGAAACTTTTTAAATAGAACTTCAAGGAGCTCCAGGAAGTGTCCCATATTTTAAATATTTTAAATTCAGACAGGTCTGTAAATACGACAAAATTCATGATAATTTAAAGATTTTTCCACTCCTTTTTCTTTAATTCTTTCGTCTCTTTTTTCCCTCTTTTTCCCTTTTTTATCTTCCTTTCTTCTTTCAGTCTTGATATTTACTTTTTATCTATATTTATCTTTCGGTCTTTTCTCTGTATCTCTCGTTTACAGTCTTTTTTGTCTCTATTTCTCTTCTATTTTCACCCTAATTCTTTTCTGACTCTTTTCTTTTCCCTTCTCTCCTTTTTCTATTCTCTTTTCTGGTTCAATCATTTTTGTTCCCTTTGTTCTTTTTTCCTCAGTTTCTCTTTGAATCTTTTTTGACTTCTTTTTCTTTTCTTCCTTTTTTATTTCTCTTTTTTTTGCTTTTCTCTTTCTTTCAATTTTTTCTATTTTTCTCTTTTCCTTTTCTTTTCTTTTTCTCCTTCATACTTTCATAATTTTCCTTTCGGTTTGTTTCTTTTCTCTCTTAGAGGAAAATACAGGAATGGAGAAATAGAAAAAGGCAGACACGGAAAATGAGAGAAATAGAAATAAAGAGATTAATTAAAATAGATAGAAGAGAAACGATAAAAAGAAGAAAAGTGATAGTCCCTTTCTCTTTTTCTCTTTTCCGTTTCCCTTTCTCTCTTTCTCCATTCTCTCTTTTCTGCGTTTCCCTTTTTTCTCTCTCTCTCCATAATCTCTTTTATGTTTCCCTATTTTCTCTAAAACATTTCCCTATCTCCCTCTTTCTTCATTCTCTCTTTTCCGTTTCAATATTTTCTTTTTTTTTTCTATTTCTTTCTTATCCGTTTCTCTCTTTTTTCTCTTTTCCGTTTTCCTATTTTCTCTCTTTTTCTCCATTATCTATTTTTGCTCCTCTACTTTTCTCACTTTCTCTATTCTCTCTTTTCTGTTTCCCTATTTTCTCCTCTTCTCCATTCTCTCTTTTCTGTTTCTATATCTGTTAATCTGTTTCTTATCCGTTTCTCCTTTTTCCCTATTTCTCTCTTCCGTTTCCATATATTTCTCTTTTTCTCCATTCTTTCAGATTTTTACCGTTTCGGTTTCACAATGTCTGTCTTTTTTTTTGTTTCTCTCTTCTATCTATTTCTCTCTTTTTTGTTTCTCTCTTCCTCTATTTCTTTTTATCCGTTTCTCTATTTTCTCTCTTTCTCCATTCCTCCACTTTTCCGTTTTTTATTTTTCTCTATTTCTTAGGAAATAAAAAGAAAAAAATATAACTATAAAAAAGAGAGTGAAATAGAAAGATTTAAAAAAGAAAATGAAACAGAAGAAGATAAACACAAATTGAGAAGAATAAAAAGGGAGAAAATGTAAGAAAAATAAAGAGGGAAATATCGAGAAACCGAGAAAACATGATTATACAGGGTGATTCTAAATTACGTGGACAAACTTCGCATGGGGGTAGAGGGGACTTAGACAAGCATATTTCGCATAGGAATGGGGGGGGGGCGCATCCTTACCGTTTAAGAGCTAGGACCTAATGTAGTGCGAGCACGTTTCAAGAGGCCGTTTTTAGGAGGCCCGTGTGACTAAACAAAACATAATAAAATGAAAAACATTATTGCATAAGGTAAGGAAGTATTTCTACTACTTACACCATGAATTCGATACAATTTGAACCTTTTTCTAAACCGTGGAGTGAGTTTCAAAAGTGCAATATTAATAATTTAGTCAAAGAATGGACATCACTTAATGGTATTTAGAAAAATGACGTTTGGGGAAGGAACTTTCAAGGATCGTAACATTGATCATTGAAACTGTTTGATTGAAAATTCCTTCCCCGATCATCATTTTTCTAAATACCATTAAGGGAACTCCATTGTTTGACTGAGAGATTAATATTGCACGTTTTAATACTTACCCCACGGTTTAGCAAGTGGTCCAATTTCTACCACATTGAGGATTTAAGTTGTAAGGATACTCCTGTACCTCATGCAATAATGTTTTTCATTTTATTATGTTTTGTTTCGTCACACGGGCCTTCTAAAAACGGCCTCTTGAAACGCGCTCGCACTACATTAGGTCCTAGCTCTTAAACGGTAAGGATGCGCCCCCCCATTCCTATGCGAAATATGCTTGTCTAGGTCCCCTCTACCCCCATGCGAAGTTTGTCCACGTAATTTAGAATCACCCTGTAGAGAAAGCAGAAAAAGAAATAAAACAGAAGCATACAAAAAAGAGAAATATAGAGAAATTGAAAAAAAAACAAGTGAGAAAACAGAAAAAAGAAATAAAAGCATACAAAAAAGAGAAATAATAATATAGAAAAACAGTGAAAAGAGGAAAAGTAAAAAACAGAGTTAGAAAACATAAGAGGAATAATAGAAAGAAGTGAAAAAAGAAACGCAGAAAAAGAGGGAAAAGAAAGGGAAGGAGTCACCAATGACTGATACTGGTCTACGTGAAAAACATCCATTGACCTAATTTCAGACATCGGTGTCTGCCAGGGTGGTTCTTATTTTTAATGTTTGGAAATCTTTTAATGTTTGGGTCGGCAACCTACTGCTCGCGAGCAGCATGCGACTCTTTTGATGTAAAGTTGCGGCTCTGTAGTTTCATTCGAAAAAATTAATTATTTATCATCAAAACCCTTAAAAAATCAGAATATATATTTAAAGTCCCAATAAAATCAATGGGAGAATTCACAAGGAGCGGTGTAACCCCAAGTTCTCAAGATGAGTCAAAAGACTACTCTTTTCTCTCTATATTAAAAAAAAGTAACAGTGACCGTCACCGCCGTCGCCGCCGCCGCCGTCACCGCTGATTTTGAAAATTTTATTTTTTAACACTTTGAACTATCACTACGCAAAAACTATTCGAAGGAATATTTTGAAATTTTGACCATTGGTAGACAAATAGTATGAGGGTCATTTCAGTTTCCAGACCTAATTAATTAGATAACACAGGTCTGCAATGAAAAAGCTGTTTGAATAATTTTAGCGATTTCCTATGTATTTTGATGTGCTGATTACGAAAAAAATATTGAAAAAAATCCTATACGTCAAGATTTTTCACAAATTGCAAAATTATATTCGAATTTGCCCATTTTTCATAGTTTTTGTGCATTTCTAGCTCCTTTAGTTTTAAAAATTAGGAGCTGTGAATAGTGCATATAGTAAACTATCTCATCAGGACATTATAGAGATGGAAAGAAAATATTAGGGAAGATTTAATCGGGGAATAATGAAGGATTTTTGTTGTATAGTTCAAAGAAAAGTTCTTTTTGCTGCTCACAAGGGTAAAGGTACCAAGGGGAGTTTCATGAGGAGGAAAAATTGGCTTTAGATTGTGTAAATAAGTTTATTTTAGTTATATAATGATTTTCATGAAGAATATGTAACAATAATTTTATTTTATGAACCTATTTTCATGAAAATTGAAAAAATGACTTATTTTACATTTTTACCTAAATTGTCAGGAAACATGACATTCTATGGCAAAACAGAGACCATTTTTGAACTCGGGGCACAAAAAACCTTGGAAGTAACAACCTTAAAAATAAATTTTCATAAAAAAATCTACTTCTTAAGTATACTTACATTTTATGTGAAATGTTGCTATATTTGCTCAATTTGTTACAAAATGTGGTGTCTTAAAAATCAAAAGAGGTATTTTTTGGATTCAGCTCACCAAAAATCATAAAAAATTGTTTTCAAATAAAGTTTGAGTCGAAAAATAATTTTTTTAAATATTTACTTTTATTTTCTTAAAAAATTGACATATTTACTCAAATTGTGAAAAAAGGTGAAGTCCTATGACAAAACAGAGGTCAGTTTTAGATTCAGCACATCAAAAAACATAAAAAAAGATTTAGTGAAAAAAATTTGAATAAAAAATTTGGTATTAAAAGTTAATTTAACAAAATTTTAAGGCATTTCCCAATAAAACCTAAAAATCTGAATTGTCAAAAAATGTGACGTCCTAGGAAAAAATGGAGGTCATTTTTGGATTCAGCGCACCAAAAATAACAAAGTTCAGGTGAAATATCCAAAACAGCTCGAAAAAAGTTTTTTTTTGCAGACCTGTGTAATTAGTTCCGGAGTTATTTAATGTCAAAGTCCAAAATTATTTTTTTCTGCTGCGAGTTCGCCCCCAGCAAAATCTATTTACAGCATAAACATGATTTTTTGCAGACACATACTCTTAGGTATGAAGTTTTGCACCTCGTCGCCCTTTTTTCGAATTTCGAATTATTTTTGGAGTAATTAAATTCTTAAGTTTCGAAATTTTTTACCCTTTTTCGGTTTTTTCGTTATAATAGAAAAACTAATCACAGTAGAACTATGATATTTTAAACACACATACAATTATTTTTTATAAAACGATTGGCATTTCGTTTTTTAAAAAATTCGAATTACTTTTAGAATTATTAAGATTCAAAGTTTCAATTTTTTCATCTCTTTCTGGTCGTTCACTAGAGAAACAGCCGATTTTTATGCAAGTCTGATTTCTTTTATTTCCGACGATTCACTAGGTACACGTGCATTTTATAAATTTAAAAGATTTTAAGGGCATGCTTTTTTCTCTAAGATGGTTGATGATAATTAGTAGACTTGCTGGATATTTTTTTAAAAATATTTCGATTAAATTATTGACAAGTTAAAACAAGGATATTTTAGTTCCAATTTTATTTTGATATTTTTGTAGTAATGGTCCGAATTAAGTTATTTATTAGAGAGATAAAAAGTTTTGATATTAAATGATCAGTAACTAAGGAGACAAGTTCCAAGTTTTACTGGATAGTTAAAATGAAACAAGCGAGCTCTGCTCGCTAAGATCGCGAAGCGATCTTCAAAGAACTGCGAAGCAGTTCCGGGGGTTGGTGAGCGATAGCGAGCAGGGGGCAGAGCCCCCTAGTAAGAGTAAAAAATCCAAACAATTTCTGAAGGAGAACCCCCAACTCCATTTTGGAATAAAATCTGTGCTGTTTTTCCTTGAAAATTCTGCGATTTATAAGGAGTGTGATCCTCATTTGATCAAATATAGAAGTTCTTAAAAAAATGAATTAAAACACTACTTTTAGGGGCAAATTTAAAAAAAATTTCTGAAGTAGGAACCCCTACATCCTTGAATTGTTAGTGTTTATTATAACTATACTATTTTCCTTTGAAAATTCTGCCCCGTAAATAATGAGCGGTGCTCATAGGTTGCTAAAACGCTAATTAGCTCAAATGAGCTAAAACGCTATTTTGAAGAGAATGTTTCCAAAAAATTTTCTGGTGGAGGACACCCAAACCCTCCGATTTTTCTTGGAGTTTCTTGGACCAGTGTTTACAAAGTGTAATTTCCAATGTGTATGTAAGTCATCTAAAACTTGATATAAAAAAGCCCCCGGAAGGAGGTACTACCTCATAAAAATGTTGGGTATACCTCCCCAACAAATCACAAATTTATAAAATCCCCCTCCCTATCTAAAATCAAATTATAACATTGAAATAAAATATTTTTGTGGCTCTTTAAATACTGGGAAATATTGTGAATTGTAACTTTTGGATCTTCCGTTTCAAAAGGTTGCCGTCCCCTGCTCTAGAACTTATACTATACTTAAAAACCTGAAATTAGTGCCATTTTGTTTGTAATTTTATTATCTTTGTTTTGATGTGCAACATAACTGCCTTTCTTAAATTTTTTTTTCAAAATTTAAAAAAATGTGAAAAAAGTTAAATAAAAAAATTCTGAAAAAAATATTTAATAAGTAAATTTAAAGTTTTTCAACCCCCAAAATGAACATTTTTCCAAATTTCCAGTTAAAAAGTAAAATTTTATCATGTAGAAAAAATAAAAATTTTCAAAATTTTGGCAAGTCCCTAAACATTTCATGTAATTTAACAAAAAGTGATTCACTCATGAGGATTGAGGAATTCAAAAACTCCCTTGAGGGTGTTCATACGATTTGTACCATGCAAAAAAAAATTCACTTAAATTTCAATAAATACAAATTAGCCGATTCGGTACAAAATCTTACAGAGCTAGTTTCCAACTTAATTCACTGTGCCTAATTTCACCTGAATTTTATTTAGAATTAAGTTTTTACGTATTTTTTCACTTCCAACAAGTCAAATCAAAGGAAATTTAAAGTGTTTGAAGATACATTCTCCCCTACAAATAAGGACCATCCTAGTGTCTGTAACTGGTATGTTAACGTTTTTTGGGATGAGCACAGTGGCGGATTTCCAAATATGCCGCCTATAGGCTGAATCAAAATTAGCCGCCTATATGCTATAGCCATACTTACAAAACTAAACAGGGATGTCATTTCAGTTTTTGGTTGGGGGGCGGGGCGAAAGATTTTTGGGTTTGGTACACGCCGTGACTTTTGGTTTCTTTTTTTTGGAGGGGGGTTGGGAAAATCTCCACATACCCTTACTTGGGGGTGGGGGTCAAACCCAATCTTACGTAAGATTTTCCAAGTTAATGTAAACAAATTCCAATTATTCTAATCAAATTACTATTAAATAACCCCAGAAAAACTTAAAAATGCTGACGATCTCGGTATATTATCGAAGCTTTAATTTAAAAAGTAAATCAGATGTATCTTTTTTATCGGAGTTTAAACTGACTACACGAAATGGAATCTTACGTAAGAATAGGGAAAGGGGGTTTGAAAAATCCTACGTACCCTTACATGGGGTAGGGGGGGTCAAAAATTGCCAAAATCATCCTTACGTAATTAATGAATGGCCCCTAGCAGTGGCGGATCCAGGATTTGGTTTTGGAGGGGGTTAAGAGTTTTTATAATCCAATTGAATCTTCTTGTTAATGGTAATACGGAAAAGGTAGTGAATCATCCTACTCAAACCACTAAAAGGGGGGTCTGGGGTCCTCCCCCATAAAATTTTTGGAAATTAAGTCAAAACCCCCCCTTTTTCAACTCGTTTTTGTACGCCTCATCCGAATTTCGGATACTATAGATTTTTTGCATTAGACGTTTTGGGGGGCTTCAGCCTGAAAGCCACCCCCGTAGATCCGCCACTGGTCCCTAGTGAATACCTAGTGAATACCTAGTATTGATACCTGAAGTGTTAGATCACTTAAAAGTAACAAGTAAGTAGTAATTTTACAATGTGAGCTCGAAGTAAAATAGGGGGTCGTCACCCCCAGAAAAATGTTGAAAACTTGCCTTTTAAAGTAGTGTTTCAGCTCATTTTAAGACCCTTATACTACATGCACACATGAGAAAGTTAAACTAGGTGAACTTAAGCGAGAACTTCAGATATTTTAAAGTAAACTTTCTTATTTTTATGCGTTCACACTGCAGCTTCTTTTAAACTGTCTTAAATAGTTTTATCGATGGTAAAAGAGTCATCCAGCTAGCTGCCATGTTTACCCACAGCTCAAATGATGACTGTCAACCATAGAGATAGAAAAACTAATATTATTATAATTAGTTCATAAAGTGTAATAGTTATCAGTAGATAATTTATTATTTTAGGATCTAATAATAATAAAATTAATGATTATATCGCTATGGATGTCAGTCATCATATAAGCTGTGGGTAAACATGGCGACAGGATTTTGATTGTACAGTATTCCCTCGTTATTCGCGGTAATTACGTTCCAAAACACACCGCGAAATCCGCGAATAACGAACCCTGTTTTAAAACGCGCATATATGATAATATAACAAATATAAGGGTTCGATTCCTTCATTTATTACATAAAACTAATAAAACTGGTTCATATAAAAGTAGTATTAACTATAAATTACTGTAAATAATTTTTTAATAACTGTAAATAACTTGTAGTAAATACCAAAAGGGTTACTAGTTAGAAAATTTGCTTAGTAGAAGTCACATTTTTCAAAATAGTTTTACATAATAAATATCGGAAACGAACAATTATATCTTTATCGCCAAATATGCAAGTTTCATTGATAAAAAAACTTCGAGATCAAAATCCGCAAATATGCGGGGGTAACATTGCTCAACCGCGAACATTGAACATTGCTGAACTGCGAATACTGAACAGCGAATATGCGAGGGCCCACTGTATTGATATTTCGGGAGGGGATATGGGCGAATTTTAACGTTTTTCTATGGTCAAAAAAAATATTTACATGGTTCCCCCCTCTGGCTACTCCCCTGCATGATGTCATACGTCCAATTTGAAGACGTCATTTCGACGTGAATTGGACGTCATATGTGACGTGATTTTATGACGTTTTTTATACGAGGTTAAACGACGTGATTTTCATGACGTGAATCAGTAAATCAGTATATCAGCTAATCAGTGAATCAGTAAACGAAATCAGTATATTTGCTGATGATTTGAAGATTTGGGGGAGAGTAGACACTGTTGAGCAGATACAAATTTTACAAAGTGATCAAATTAATATATCGGGATGGGCTAACAAGTGGGGTATGTCCTTTAATATAGTAGATAAATGTCAAGTGCTGCATATGGGATCTAGGAATAGTAAAGCTGAATTATATCTGCAAGGGGTTAAATTAAAGGAGGGGAATATGACCAGAGACCTGGGGGTAATAGTAAATGAGGATTTTAAAATGGAACACCAATGCTAATCTGTTAGTAAAAAGGCTAATAGGATATTGGGATATATTAGGAAAACTATCTCTTCAAGGACAGGGAACATAATCTTGCCTCTGTACAGAGGTTTGGTGAGGCCTCATCTTGAGTATGCAGTACAATTCTGGTCTCCATATTTGAGGAAAGACATAGATTTAATTGAGAGAGTACAGCATAGGGCTACAAAAATGATCAAGGGTATATCCAGTTTAAATTATGATGAGCGCTTAAAGAAGTTAAATATGTTCACTTTAGAGAAAAGAAGGGATAGGGGGGATATGATTCAACTATTCAAAATGATAAAGCAAGGGGATACAGAGGGTCTAGACTTAAGTACAGATAATAGAACAAGGGGACACAGTTTCAAATTAAACAAGGGACATGTAAACAGGGAAAGCAGAAAGCATTATTTTTACAACAGGGTTGTGGATATATGGAATGGGTTGCCGGAATCGATAGTTAGTTCCAATGGAGTAAAGGGGTTTAAGGATAAATTAGACAAATACTTGGAATCGGAAGTTTGAGTTGGTGGACCAACCTAGTTGGGCTTCACGCCTGTTGTTGGTTGTCAATATTTGTATTTGTATTAGCGATTGACTAAATGTGTCATTTTTTAAGTACTGGTAAAATTTAAGTACTGGTAAGTACTGGTACTTTTATAAATAATGCGTAAAATTGCCAACTTTATTCAAATGATCAATTTTATAGATATATATTGTCTAATCATTGGATCAAGTTAGCATATTTAAACATTATTTTTAATAACCAGTACCTAGAATATAACACATTATATTCAATCACGAATAAATACTGTTTCTTAAATCTATAATGAATTTCTTATGTATATAACAGATTTTTTTTATTACTGTGAACCATTTCTTGTTCTCTAAAGACATACAACACCATAAATAGAGCAATTCTATATTCAAAATGATTTTTGTTTTTCTACAAAAATAAAGAACCACCTATAAACCCTCTTTAACACTAAATACTTATTCAAAAATATAAATTATTCGAAAAAGGAAAAATATTGTTTTTTTTCTTAGGTGAAAAGATTGGAAGAAGCATTAGAAAGATTTTCGGTACTTACGTATTACAAAAACACAAATTCTAAAACAAGAACAGTTTATTGACCAGATATTTACACAAATTTTACAAATAGGGTTTCTAGTATCCCAGAAATCAGTTGAAGCGATGTATACTAAAATATAATACAAATCAAAAATACAACTGAGGTACAACAATAAAATGATACAACTGAGGTACAATTTTTAGAGATTTCTGGCGTGTAACATATTAGAAACTACGGCATTACCTTATTCTTAAAAAGTAATCAAATAACGAGAAGGAAATTACTTGTATTCCTTGATTTCAGAGTGTGATCGGGTAAATCCCTACTGTTTAGTTTACTTGATGCAAAGTTTGAATGGCCGTCGGGATTTGTTGTTTGTTGATGCATGTTCCAGAGAGACCGCTAGGTGGCATTGCGATAGAAATCAATTTAAGTCAGTTTGGGAAACTCGTTTTGGGTTAGCATGGTATTATTGCTCTCAACTAATTTAAATCTAAGACAGTCTGTTCACACATGCTCGACTTAAGTTAAAGAGCACTTAACCTAGCTCAACTTTTCCTGTGTGAACGTTGCCGTTTAAGGTTAAGGTAGTTTTATTTTGGTAAATCTGTTTAAATCTAAGAGAGTCCGTTCACACTTTCTCGACTTAAGCAAGGTTAGCACTTAAACTAAATAAATTTTTCATGTGTGCATGTAGTATTACAGTTCCTTGAAAACCACATAATTTTCTGTGGGAAAAAGTAAACGTCTAACGGGGGCTAGAGTTCCTCCCCCAGAAAATGTTTTTGGAAATTCCCCCCGAACTTGTGTTTATCTACTTTTTCAAACTTTATGGAGAGAGCACCAAAAGGGAAAAGCTTCTTGTAGGCAGGCTGCGTAATTTTCAAGGGATAACAGATATCAAAATTTGAGAGGGGGTCTGGGGGTTTTCCCCCAGAAATTTTTTTGGAAATTGCACTTTAAACTTTAAAGTAGTTTTAGCTCATTATGAGACCCTTTGGAGTAACAAAGAGAAAAGTTCCTTGTAAACCACATAATTGCTTTTCTAAAAGAACGTTCTCCGTCTTTCCAGAGCTTAAGTTTAGTGTTTCCTTTATATTGTCCTTTTTTATTCAGAAAAAAATTCTGCCGTCGAAAATTTTCCGCCTACTCAAATTTGGCGCAGTAGGCTATAGCCTAGCTAGCCTATTTAGAAATCCGTTCCGTCTGTTGCTCATCATGAGCAACAGACATCCCCCTAAAATCCTTCAGAATAAGGCTTTTTGAAAAAACAAAAACAAAATTAGGATTGCTAAGACCCAAAAATGCATTATAGACATTTTTTCTGAGAAAAACCAGTTATATGCAGAAATCACAGAAATTAATCCTTATCAAAACTGCTAAGCAACCGCCATGAATCACGCCGATCCGCTGTTTTAAAATTGTATTCAAACCAGGGTTGGCTGGATTGGACCCAATGGGTTTTTTCAAAAAAACCCATGTGAAAAAACCCACATTTTGGACCCATTTTTGGGTTTTTTCAAGAAAAATCAAGATTTTGGCAGTTCCTTCAAAATTTAATGTGTTTTTTTCAAAGTTCAGGATATTTATAAAATTTTAATGGGTTTTTCGAAATTTAAACTAGGTTTTAAAAACTAAATGGTGTTTTTTCAATTTCAGGGAGTTTTTTTAAAAAGTTAAATAGGTTCTTTCCTTATTCAGTGGGTTTTTTTCATTATTGAATGGGTTTTTTATTCAAAATTTAGGACGTTTAAAGTTCAAACTAGGTATAAAAAATAAATAAGATTTTTTTTAATTTCAGTGGGTTTTTTCAAAGTTGAATAGATTTCTTTCAATATTGAATGGGTTTTTTCAAAGTTTAAGATATTTTTTAAATTTTAGTTGGTTTTTTCAAAGTATGAAAACTTTGAAAAAACCCACTTAACTGTGGAAAAACTGACATTATTTTGACAGAACACATTTAACATAGAAATAACTCACTAAAATTTGAAAAAACCCACACTTTTTCCGAAAAAACCCAGTTTTATATGGGTTTTTTCAGGGTTTTATTGAAAAAACCCGAAAAAACCCAACCCACTTGGGTTTTTTCAAAAAAACCCGGGTTTTTGCCAACCCTGATTCAAACTATTTCAAAACTGTTTTTTACGAACTTTTTCTTCGTGGTCATGAAGAAAACACTTCTACCTTGAGGCCGAAAAAATATCTTATCGCTAGCACCACCAGAAGGCTTCATTATTCAAATTTAATATCCAGACAGTCTGTAACTGGGTACCCTGTCTGTAACTGGGTACCATGTCTGTAACTGGTACCTTTACCCTATTTTTTATGTTAAACTAATAGTCAATAATGTGTAAATAAAATATTAAAATATTAGCTGAATCTGCAATTTGCAGTCCCAATTGTAATATTTGAAAACAGAGGCTAAACCCCCATACGGAAATTTAATTTTTTTTGTAAACTGTAAATAAAATAAACAAAAATTTATAAAAATATCAGCTATTGCTGTTATTTTTGAATACAACCTCAAGGAGAAAAACTTTACACAGTTTAAATATTGTGGATATAATTTCTGATAAATTAGGTAGTAATTTTCTTTTATATTCATTTTCCATTAAAAAACCGTTAATTTTTTTCTTAATGTTTCAATATTTTCCAATAACAATAATTTTAATATTTTAACACTATTTCCCCATTTCATTATAATTAATTAATCTTTTCATGGAGAAAAATAGTAAAAAGTGGGTTTCTTAAGGATTGCACGTTACAATATAGCAATCGTTACTTTATTATGGGGTCAAGCCTGTTCACAGAAATAAACTTGGACGACTTTTTGAGGCATAAGTAAACTAAAAAAAATCAGTATTTCTAGCCGTGGCTCTATTAGGGGAGCTCATTTTAGGGGAGCAATGTGTATGTTTTGAAAAACCGTTAGAATATTCAGTTAGAATATATACCGTTAGAATACTTGTTTTTCTGCATCTGCGGTACAGATCTGATCACTCCATTGGTCAAGTAGATCAACATGGACTGAAAAAACAACCCAACAAGGGGAGGGATTCGCGTACGATTCATCCATGCGAAAATCATCCCCTCCCCCCTAGTTAAGTCCCCAATAATCTTATAAGAAAACATTTTTGCTCGCACCCTCTGAGTCTTTGGCAACATGTTGACACATGTTTCGTAAATCCGGTGGGAAAAATCCTGTCCGGCTGTTGTCTAGTCCGGATCATCTTTTCGGACTCGAAAACAACCGGATCACCGGCATCTGGACTCTTGAAAAAACAGTTCCGTTAATCCGAGTCTTTGAAAGTGAGAGGGAGGCAATCATGTTATGCTGGTTGCATGGATTTCTCAGAAGCGCTGCCTGCCAGGGAAAGGAAAACAGGAGTGCAAACAGACGATGGAGAGATATAGGGTGGGTTTACGTGGTGCGATTCGAGCGATTTGAACTGGCGATCTTACGGAAAACTGGGGAAGGTGGCCGAAAATTTCCTATCGATTTGGAATCTGGTCCTGTCATTGGTTCTAAGTGCTATGGCTTAGCAGTAACGTCCTCATTTGTAAGAAATTTATAAGAATGTTTCAACATTTTGCGTCGCTCGAATCACTGCTTTTTCCTGCAGCGACTAGAACGACGCGACCGAGACTTCAAACGTAAAACGGTGCAAAATTTCCTATTGCTTTCTTCATAGATTTCGAATAAAGCTCTTCCATTTGTTCATGGCACTATGACGTAATAGCTACGTCAGCATTACTTATACGGAAGTTTCAACCGTCAACCCATTGTCTTCCCAGTCGTGTCGCACAAGTCGCTGCACGTAAATCCGCCTTTAATGATGCTTTTTGGGCTAAAAAATAAAAGCTTTGAATATTGTCCTTAGAGTGATTGTGGGAATTTTAAGTTAGGGGGAGTAATTTCTACCGCCAACCGTTTGCCCACAATAAAACATTTTACCTTGTTTTTGAGAACTTTTGTCCACGCTCTAGTGCTTTAAGATTGATTTGGGGACCCCCTTTCCAGGGTATTTCTGAATTATTTTTGAGTAGTCTAACACCCCTTCCCAGCATTTTAGCCCATTAATTTTGAATCACCCTGGAAAAGGAACAAGTATTAGGGTAGAAGTCGAATCGTGATTTATTATGATACTAGGCAATATCCCTAACAAAGACATTTTAGTGTCCTTTAAATGAATGGAGCATTTGAAATAAATACTAAATAAACAAACTAAAAATTCATTGCAAATAACTATTATAATTAATTATTTAAAATGTAGCAATAATAATACATAGAACAGGGATCTCCAAAATGTTTAGATCAAGGATTTACTACAGTATAAATTTTCAGTGACACAGAGTATTCTTCCTCTACTTTAAAAACCTATGAGTGTCAAGACAAGAAGTTCATCTTTAACACAGGATTTATTCATGAAATACGAGGGAATTTTCAGTTTGAAATTGTGTGTTGTACCATGTTAAATTTTAAAAACTCTCAATTAAGAGTCTATTCAGAAAACATTCGTTAATATTTTTAACAACTCTTATTTCATTGTTTTTTATACAGGGGAGGTTCTAGGAGGTTATACCTTGGAATATTTTAGTAGTTGGAGGACCAGATTTAGCACTCGAGTAATACTTGGGGAGGCCTGTATTATTCGGTCACCCTCAGAAAATATTAGTGTTATTAATTTAATTAGGTTTAATTTAATTGGAAAGCTTAATATCAACACCATAAGAAGATACTAGGGGACAGTTTTTAACAAAATGTCAACGTATATTTACTAGGGTGGGCCGAAAAAACCTTTTATTTTTTTTCGAAGTTTTAATAGCGCGGAAAAGTTGCGAATTATATAGAAAAAGAAAAGGAAAATTTTTTTTTCAAAATCGGTTAATATCTTCCGATCGCGCAAAGGCCCCAAAGTTTGAAAAAATATGAAAAAACTTGATTTTTGCGATTATTTTTTTTTAAAATCAAAGATTAAACTATCAAATATTGTTCATGATTTTTTTATGTGAAACTAATATAGTTGTAGACATAATCGTTCAGATTCCATTCTTCTATCACTTTTTTTTCGTTAGATATAATTTTTTTAATGTTCATACAAATTTTGTAAAGTTGTTTTTCTGCATTTTTAAACAGCTAATAACTCTAGAACTATACAACTTGAAATCAGTCCCATTTTGTTCGTAAATTTTTTGCCTTTGATTTGGTGTGCATCATGATCATCATTTTCAAAAAGTTTTTTTTTAATTTGAAAAAAGTGAAAAAAAATTTAATAAAAAAATTTTTTTTTGAAAAAATATTAATACAGTGCATCACATAATTATAGGTCCACCTAAAAATTTCTTTTAAAATTGAACAAAAACAATTTCTTTTTATATTCTGAGTGTTAAAAGGATTTTTTAACAATCATTAGAGAAAAACCAAAGCATTTTTATAATATTTTTATTTATTTAATTTAACAAATTTCATTAAATTGAGAATAATCACTTATTAAACTGACACATAATTTTAGGTCCACTGACATTAATAATTTATTTGGCGGCCATTTCTGCGAATAAAATCGAAAATTCTATTTCTTATGCTTTGAGAAAGGTTTTTTAGTGTAAATTTATTGAAATTTTTCCAGGTTTTTATAATTGCTTTTTTTAATTCATCCACAGTAGAGAAATTTAAGTTATTTTCAAAACTTTCACGAACTAAGACTCCCCAAACATTCTCCATTGGATTCTGGTCTTGGGAGCAAGCTGGCCAGTCCAAAACATCAATTTTGTTAGCAGTATACCATTGTTTGGTGCTAATACTGCTATGTACAACGGCACTGTCCTGTTGGAAAATTCGTTTACAACGACAAAATCTTCTCATGTATGACAGAAGGTTGCTCTTAAGTACAGTTGGATATGCTACACTATCCATTTTACATGACACAAATGCCAGGGAGACAGTTTTATAACCACAAAATGCCCCCCACACCATTCAACTGCCCCCTCCAAAATTTCTTTTAGAGAAGTATTTTTTTATCTTTCCTTAAGCCATGCCAATAAGAATTATACCCGTCAGGACCATCCGATTTGAATTTTTTTCATAACTGAACACTATCTGCAACCAAAAAATTACTGTAGTACAGAGAAGTACATGAAAAAGCATAATTACATACCAAAAACAAAATTCTTACTTTACTCCAGTCAGTTTGCATATTTTTCCGGGTAAATTGTAGTCTTGCACACAAATGGGCAGGCTTTAAATATGGGGAGAGTTCTTATTTTGCTCTCACAATGTGAGGACTTGATTTAATTACTCTTCTGATGGTTTCTCTGCTCACTTTTAGGCCATTTTTCCTCTTAATCTAGTTCAGAGTTATAGAAGAATTGGATGCTGCTCTAATAATTCGCCCCTTATCTTGGGAAGATGGCTTGGTGAGGCGTCCAGGATGTTTTTTTGTTCCATAACTGGTCTTATTTCGTAGAAAATTTCCAAGTACATTATGAGACCGGCCTATTTTAAGGGCGATTTCTCTTACTCCATATCCACGGTCACCGCCCTCAATTAATCCCTTTTCACATTCAGAAAGCCTTAAACCACGGGCCATTGCTGCTTCTAACTATTTAAATGCACAAAATTCGTTTGCATGCCTTTATAACAAGAAAATTAAGCATGGACCTATAATAATGAGACGCATAAATTAGCTCTAAATTCATAATTACTACTGCGCATGCGCGGCACCAGGTTAATTTGCATATTTTTAATTTGAAAATACAAGTCTTTTTCATTTATGCAAATTTCAAACAATAACTTTTACTTCAACTTCAAAAATTCCGAGAATTTACGGTGGATCTATAATTATGTGTCGCACTGTAGCCTTTTAACTCTTAAAATGAACATAACTACCCAATTTCAAGTTGAAAATAAAATTTAATCATGTATAAAAAAATAAAAATAACCGTAATTTTGTCAAATCCCTAAACATTCCCTAAAATTATACACCAAGAGCGATTCACTGATGGAAAATTTATCAAATCACTTGAGGGTGTTCATATGACTTAAAACATGTAAAAAATGTCACATAAATTTCAGAAAATAAGACAATTAACAGATTCGGTTCAAAATCTTACAGTGCTAGTTCCCAACTTTAAGTTAATTCAACTTGCATGAATTTTACCAGAAAATTCCTTAGAAATGTGTTTATATCCAATTTTTTTATGTTCTTAAGTTTTTAATTTACTTTGATTTGACTTGTTAAAAGTAAAAACAATTAGATATAAACATAATTCTTAGAAATTTTCAGGAGAAATGCATGCAAACTTAACTAAATATGAAAAAACTTGATTTTTGCGCTTATTTTTTTTAATTTGATGTTTTCGTAACGTAATAGTTTGCAACGTCTTTTAATCGTCACGGAAGCCTCAGGAAAAGTTTGCGGAGCTGAATCACGAGAAGGATTTATAAGAACCACTCTGCTCTCTAGATCATACATGCCGAACTTCATCAGCAAATCCAGCTTTAAAGTACCTTAAGCCACCAAATAGATGTTTAACATTCAAAAATATTATGTTTCAAATAAAAATAGTGTAACTATTACATTTAAAATTTATTAAAGATATAAAAAAACTTGCAAAAGTGTGAAATTTTCAATATTTTGGCAAATTTTGGGGCTTATGCGCGATCGGATTATATTAACTGATCTAAACCAAATTAAAACACAATGTTTTTAGGCTCTATTAGAAGACGTTGCAAACTATTACGTTACTAAAACATCAAATTAAAAAAAATAAACGCAAAAATCAAGTTTTTTCATATTTAGTTAAGTTTGCATGCATTTCTCCTGAAAATTTCTAAGAATTATGGTTATATCTAATTATTGTTTTTACTTTTAACAAGTCAAATCAAAGAAAATTAAAAACTTTAGATTATAAAAAAATTGGATATAAACACATTTCTAAGGAATATTCAGGTAAAATTCATGCAAATTGAATTAACTTAAAGTTGGGAACTAGCACTGTAAGATTTTGAACCGAATCTGTTAATTGTCTTATTTTCTGAAATTTATGTGACATTTTTTACATGTTTTAAGTCATATGAACACCCTCAAGTGATTTGATAAATTTTCCATCAGTGAATCGCTCTTGGTGTATAATTTTAGGGAATGTTTAGGGATTTGACTAAATTACGGTTATTTTTATTTTTTTATACATGATTAAATTTTATTTTCAACTTGAAATTGGGTAGTTATGTTCATTTTAAGAGTTAAAAGGCTATTAATATTTTTTCAAAAAAAAAATTTTTTATTAAATTTTTTTCACTTTTTTCAAATTAAAAAAAAAACTTTTTGAAAATGATGATCATGATGCACACCAAATCAAAGACAAAAAATTTACGAACAAAATGGGACTGATTTCAAGTTTTTAAGTTGTATAGTTCTAGAGTTATTAGCTGTTTAAAAATGCAGGAAAAACAACTTTAAAAATTTTTTATGAACATTAAAAAAATTATATCTAACGAAAAAAAGTGATAGAAGAATGGAATCTGAACGATTATGTCTATAACTATATTAGTTTCACATAAAAAAATCATGAACAATATTTGATAGTTTAATCTTTGATTTAAAAAAAAAATAATCGCAAAAATCAAGTTTTTTCATATTTTTTCAAACTTTGGGGCCTTTGCGCAATCGGAAGATATTAACCGATTTTGAAAATTTTTTTTCCTTTTCTTTGTCTATATAATTCGCAACTTTTCCGCGCTATTAAAACTTCGAAAAAAAATAAAAGGTTTTTTAGGCCCACCCTAATATTTACTGCTGACCATAGTTATACACTGTAAAAAATAATCCTGTAAAAAACAGAAAATTTCTGGCAGCAAAAGTTGCCAGAAAAGTTTTGTAAGCAGAAAAATCCTTAAACAGAAAAAAGCTGTAACCTACAGGTAAATGCTGTAAACAGAAACTTTCTGAGCTGGTTTTTTTTAATTTTAATAAAATAATAACTGGGGATAGAACCCACGTCCTACCGCACGCCAAGCACGCACGCTATCGCTGCTCCAACGAGGATTCAGTAAAAGTAGAAATTATCCGAAGTGTTTCTTTCTCCACGAACTGAAACTTGTATTTGGCTCCAAAGCGTGTTGGGTGTTGCCAATAGCTGTATTCGTTTTCTGCAGAAAGTTTCTGTTTAAGTACAGATAAGCTAAAAAACTAGAAAAAAGATGTTTTTGTACATAAAATAAATAGAAGTGCGGTGGGAATGTTACATGACAGAATATCCCTGTAAACATAAAGTCATTTTTATTGAAACTTTCTGTTTTTCTACAGTTTTTTTACAGTGTACATAAAACCCTGGATGAAGCAACGTTACTTTAAAGCTTTGCTATCCAGAGCTTCAGTTGTACAGACTTCCGTAGAAAATTATGGCTGAATAAGCTACAAATTGTTTAGAGGGCTAGGAAACTTAATAAAGATGAAAGATGACACTTCAATCAATTTGAAAAAAAAAATTGCTTCTTATTAACATGTTTTTGAGGTCAGTCAAGGATTCAGCTGGGCTCCAAGGGTGAACATTTTCACGGATTACCTTCACCTTTAGTCACAAATATAGACAAGTTTTCTTTCTTTTCTACAAATATCTCACAATCCCCTCCCGTTAAATCTACTTTTTCCCCCTCCATGAGCACCCATATGTTAAAACTCAAGGGGGGTCCCAAGAAAAATTTTAGGCTTTCAGTCAGGCATTTTTTGTTTCGAGGGGAGGAGGGTTTGGTTCAAAGTTATAGAAGTTTACGTTTCACTCATGTATTGCGCGTAGTATTTTTTAACACCTTCTAATTATAGTTTTTAATCTTTTTACACTTAATGCAGAAATCTACTTGTTCACAATATACCTGGTCGATACTAAAAAGAGGGGGTCTGGGGGTCCTCCCCCAGAAAATTTTTGAAATTTTACTTTTAAGAGTGGAGATTTAACTCATTTGGAACACTTTTGGGCCTAATAGGATTGTTACCCATGATTCTCATGATATGAGTAGAATTCAGGATTCCTAGATTTTGTTACTGGGGTGGGGTATATGGCAGTGTTTCAGTGTATGAAATTGTTGGAAACAATTTTCATATTGCTTTTGAATTAGCTTAAAATCATAATAAAATATTGATATAGTACAAAATATAAATAGAATGTTGAAAAAAAATTATTTATTATGGTTAAATGAAGATTTTTGTAAATTTTGTCCTTATGTATGGGCGCTAGGGTGTCCCTTATTTGGGCGTTTTTTCAAAAAGTCGGGGAAACTTTTGCTCCACCCCCCAATTTTTTTCCATTTGGTACCCTAAGACTGTGTGCAAAATCTTAAATCGATCAGATAATATTAACACGTGCCCCAAACGGCCTAAAGATAGAAAAATTTGAATTTTTTTCTAATTTTTCTGAAAATTTTTAAAAATACGTTTAAACAATCCGTTTCCGAATAAGAGGGCTCTAACACATTAAAACAATCATATTTGACCTTTTTTCATTACTAGTTAGGCCAAAATGCCCAGTTAGTAACCTAGTCATCAATCAGAAAATCATCAAATTTGTCCATTTTATACTGAGAATAGAATAATCAAAAGACTGTGGTAAACGACTCAAAACCGCAAAATTCCATGGCTAAACACCATTTCTAGACCATATTGATTTGGAGATAAATTTACTGGAGCTCAAATTAATTATTGGTTGCTTAATTACAGACGCCATATTGGATTGCATTAAAACTAAAAAAAATTCTGGAAAAAAGGTATGGGCATGTTTGATATCGGGTAATGGGTGTTTGAGGTTTCTATACTCAATTAAGACTAATAAAATTATCTTAGACAAATTTTTAAAGCTCTTTACGCAATTATAAGGCGCAGCAGATCTCCTAATACAAGTGGAAACAATGGTTTCAGAACTATAGATATGGACATAAAACTGTCAGGAGAAATTCTGGAAACAAGTTATAAATCAGACTCCAATGTGTCCACAAGTATTTTATTCCGTAAGTAAGCTGAAAAGCTGAAGTTAATACAAGATTAACCCGCTCTTCATAATAATTGAGTTATACTATCAGAAGGTAAGCAATTAACCATGTTTATGGAAACTGTTCTTCTATTTTTTTTTTATAATTTTATACATTAACATAAAAAATACCAGCAGTTCAACATATTCGTGTCATTAAAACAATTTAACACTGTTATTTTGTCCGTGGCTGTAATATGTTAAATATTAACTACAGTTTTTATAACTCTTCTACTTTACCCTTAGTTTTTCTTCGCACTGTCAACTTTCATCAGTAAACGTCTTTGAAGAAGTACTTAGGTTTCGAGTAAATTTTTTCTTGAAAATTGTTTATGGAATTAAATTATTTTAAAGTGTCAGAGCCTTCTTTGAGAATGTAGAGGTAGGAAACTTACAGAGCGAAGAATAGCTGACTTACAAAAAGACTTTAAAGAAGGAATGATTTTAAGAAACTGTTGATAATATTTATGATATTTAAATAGCCAATATAAGTGTCTTAGATTTTAATGACTCTAATTTGTTGAATTGCAGGAATTTTTTTATGTTAAATAAAATTATGATAAATAGAAGAACAGTCTCTATAAACATGGTTAATTGCTTACCTTCTGATAGTATAACTCAATTATTATGAAGAGCGGGTTAATCTTGTATTAACTTCAGCTTTTCAGCTTACTTACGGAATAAAATACTTGTGGACACATTGGAGTCTGATTTATAACTTGTTTCTCCAGAATTTCTCCTGACAGTTTTATGTCCACATCTATAGTTCTGAAACCATTGTTCCCACTTGTATTAGGAGATCTGCTGCGCCTTATAATTGCGTAAAGAGCTTTAAAAAGTTGTATAAGATAATTTTATTAGTCTTAATTGAGTATAGAAACCTCAAACACCCATTACCCGATATCAAACATGCCTATACCTTTTTTTCCAGAATTTTTTTTAGTTTTAATGCAATCCAATATGGCGTCTGTAATTAAGCAACCAATAATTAATTTGAGCTCCAGAAAATTTATCTCCAAATCAATATGGTCTAGAAATGGTGTTTAGCCATGGAATTTTGCGGTTTTGAGTCGTTTACCACAGTCTTTTGATTATTCTATTCTCAGTATAAAATGGACAAATTTGATGATTTTCTGATTGATGACTAGGTTACTAACTGGGCATTTTGGCCTAACTAGTAATGAAAAAAGGTCAAATATGATTGTTTTAATGTGTTAGAGCCCTCTTATTCGGAAACGGATTGTTTAAATATATTTTTAAAAATTTTTAAAAAAATTAGAAAAAAGTCAAATTTTTCTATCTTTAGGCCGTTTGGGGCACGTGTTAATACTATCTGATCGATTTAAGATTTTGCACACAGTCTTAGGGTACCAAAAGGAAAAAAATTGGGGGGTGGAGCAAAAGTTTCCCCGACCTTCGATTTTAAGGGACACCCTAATGGGCGCCCATGGCCCCCTTCAAGTTGAATAAACAATGCAATAGAAACAATAGGGGTTCTCCTACAGAATATTTTAGAAAATTTAACCCAAAAAAACCCTCCTTTTTGATCAGCACAATCACTTGTTGAACATACAGCCGAAGTCATAACAGATTATTAAAATTAATATGTTTTTATCACAGTTTCGAAAACATTTAAACCGTTTGTGGTGATCACTTTCTAAGCGGGGTTCTTTCTTTGGAGCTCATGTGTTTTAATTCCCTATTCAGACAAAAATGCGGTGTTTTTTTTGTCCAAAAACAAGCAACGAATATTTTTTATTTATTCTAGAAATCAAATGACAAAATGGAGAAAAAAAAATTTCCGCTTTGGAGAGACCCGCTTAGACCTGTGTAGGCAAAATAAAGATTAGAATCAAATTATGATTATAACTATTCATTGAAACATTTTAAAGTTAAATTGAAACATTTTAAACATTTAACACATGAAAATAAAGCAAAAACAAAACAATAATGTATTCTTTTTCTCTAATAAATAGAGAAGAAAGCATGAATTATAAATAGTTATGTGAATTATAAATAGAAATAAAGAATGTTGAAATATTTGAAACTTAAAATAGTCTGAATTTCAAAAGGTTAATTGTTTTAAGTTTTATACTTTTGGTGCAAGAAACGAAAATAAAGTAAGTGAAGTAATAAAGTAAGTATTAAGTAACAGTTCTAACTTGAAAATAAAGGGTCGAATTGTGCATAAAAATATATGTTTCTTGAAACCATTTTTCGAGAAGAAGTAGTAGGGGAAAGTGAGGCAGTTTGATACAGCAAAATTAAAATACATTTTTTTGAATAGAAAAAATGACTTATTAGTTATTAATTTCCAAAAATGACTAAATTTTATAAAATCAATTAGAAAAGAAATATAAGTTTAATAGAGTTGGAAACATTGCTTGTGGCATTTTGATGCAGTGATTAATTTGCTCAAAAATAGTAATTAATAACAAATATTTTGGGAAATAATAAAGGTTATTTTATTAAGACCTTTTATTAAACCCTTTTACATTATAGTTTTTTAATATAAATCACAAATTTTCCATTTAACATTCAAGGATAAAAAAATCTAAAATTTAACTAATGATAATTTTTAGCAAATATCTGATTAGGGGAATAAGATGGTAATTTTTATAGGTATAGTTGCTCCTGAATTAGTTGAATAAAATAAGGAACTTGCATGATTTTTTAAAATTTTTTTTATCTATTCTTCACGCAAAAATAAGCCACTACACAAAATTTGAGGCCGATTGAGAAATTTTTCGATTGCAAAAAAATTATCAAAAATCGTCTTTTTCGAAGCGCTTGAAAACGCTTAATGCATGCAAAGTGACGTCACATTGTATTGACTTCGCCTAAAATGTTTGCCTTGGATTTCTGACCGTCACCAGAAGTGTCTAGAAGGTAAATATGTATTAAAACACTCATATCGAACACTTCAGAAAAAGAAATCATCTACTAAAACATAGAAATTCAATTTTGATTGCAATTTGGCCCAATGGAATTCTACGTCACTGTGCATGCAAACACACTTCGCGTTTTTAGTCACCTGTTTTTTTCTCGACTTTTAAATTAAAATATTTAATTACTTGTACACTTTTTTGAAAAATTGACAAAATATTTCATTTTATTATACGAAAAACTATACGGAACACTTGAATGTTTATGAAAATCTGACACATGCAAGTTCCTTATTCAAAGATGTCTTTGTCGAAAACCATCCAGAAATTTAAAAATACGACACTTATTACCTGGTTAGTTTTTGGCTATTTATAGTTTAGTCACTGTAATTTTTTAAGTACAGTTCTTTGTTACTTATAAAAGCGCTAAAAATATCAGAGTCCCTGATTCCATAGTTAGGTCATGTATTTATCAACTGCATTTTCTTTTAGAAAGTTTATAAATGCACTTAGCTAGAATGCAAACAGTTTCCATCTCAAACACTTAATAAAACCCAAAGACTAAAAAATTGACATAAATATCGTTCTCTGTGTAGATCTAACTCTCCCTTAACTGATTTTTTTAATGGCTGAAATATATTTATCTCCCTACGCAAAATATGGGAACCTTTATAGATATCAATGTGCCCTACGAGTGTATTAAAAAATTGGGAAAGGTAATTTAAAATTTACATGTACCCTCTATTGGTAACAAAGATAAATTTGTTATTTGAATTTACAGATTTCTGTATTCCAAGTAGAATAGCTTCAGGAAGATTTTTTATTTTACTTAGAAATTTATGTTTGGAAATTTTTGACGAAAAAAAATTTAGTTTCTTTCCCTTAAACTTATAGACTTCTTACAGAGCTTAACGGTTTCATAGGTTATGCTTAGGCATATAAAAGCAACTTTTTGTAAAAACACGACTTAAATAACCTTGATAGTTTTTAAGATATTGAAAGTGTATCAATGTGCCCCTTGTATCAAATTGCCCCGTTTTACCATACCCGACTTTCTAGCATTCTCTTGTATTGACTTGCCTAATGGCCCCCTTTTTTCGTCTTATATGTGCCCTATTTCCATCAAATCACATACCTCACCATGAGACTAACCAAGTAATTATACAGCTCCTATTAGACAGTCTGAATTGAACTATTACTCAGGGCGTCGTCAAGAAATAGATCCGTATTTAATAAAATTTGAAATTTTTACGGTCTTAAAAAAATCCCCGACCAACCGGTGCTGAAACTGAAGACTTTTTTAATTCGTTTTTTTTAGATTTCATGAATTTTAAAATGTTTTACGGCACGGTCTTTTCGTTTACTTTGAAGTTGTTTTCGTTGCATACTTCCTTTTATAAAAGAAAAACCTGTTTTACAGTATCAAAAGAGTTTACGGAAAAGCCCACTTGACAGTTGCTATGAAACTTGATTACTCAACTCGTTAGTCAGCAGAACTCGTATCATTTTATGGTTGCATTTTGCCACTTCTCCTTCTTCTACATGAAACCCCAAAAGAGACCATGTCTCTTCACTATTATTTCACATTTTCCCAATTTTCCATTGATTTTCATCTAAAAATTTTTAGAGTTTGTAGAACTTGTACTAAAATGTCTCAAAGACAATTAGAAAGTTTTTCTCTGAATACGTTAAGGGGAACACTTAAAGAGAAGCGTTTTTTACAACCAATTTTAAATTGTTTTGATTATTATTAATCTATAAAATGTTGCTTTCTTTTCTAAAATTTACTTCTTTAAAGAAATATTTAATTAAATTAGCTATAATATAAATTTACAAATGACTTCTTGACATAAATCCATATTTAATTTAATTCCCTTAAAATTAAAAGGGTTGTATTTTTTGTTGCATATTTTATTTTATTAAGTTTATAAATTTAGATTAATATTTAGTTAATATTTTAGAAAAACTATTTCAGTTGAGCAGTAGGGGAGAGTGGATCACCTTGGAACACTCCCCTTTTCAGACGCAATTTTATACTAGTTATGAACTCGAGATTGTATAGGTACTTATGAATGACCCTAAAATCTACTCTTCAACGTGTTTTGAAATATTTGGTGCGTCTGGATAATTATTTACATTAGTTTTCTTGTTTTGCGTGGTGCAAAGGTAAAATCACTTGTACTTTCAAAGGCGTTTTTTTAATAAAAGAAGTTTATCTATGTTATAATTATGTTGAGATTAAACCTTTCAATCCTAATCCGCTCGAGATTACCATTGAATAAATAATTTGAAAATTTGGGGCAGGTAGGACTGAAAGGATTAAAATACGTGTATTTGACGTGCATGTGCAGGGGAGAGTGTTGTACCTATGGAAAAAATCACGTTTGGATTTTTCTAAGACAGGTAAAATCACATTTTGACCATTTAAAGTGGCCAACCTATAGTCCTAACCTTTGTGAGTTGAGACATATTTTTTACTAGCCAAAATCTTGAAAATTGGATTTTTAATCATGTATAATAACTTTGAAAAATTAGTGTCCAAAGGTACAACAACCAGTTGTACCTATGGACAGACCCAGTTGTACTGTGGACACCCTTAAAAAGGGAAGTTTTAGTTGAAAAAAGCTAAGAATGAACATTTTTATTGATGAATTACCTTTTAATAACCTATTTCAAGCCTTTTTAAAATTGAAAATAGATTTTTTAAAGTAATGTAGTTTTAGATCGTAAATGATCATTAAATTGAAGTTGAATGATAAAAGTCTTGATTTTTTACCAAAAACACAAAAATCATATGGTATTTTCAGATAAGAATTTAAGGTAATAGTTTCATCAATCATGCTGATTGATCTGACAACTTCACTGATAAAAAAAACAATTCGATCGACACTTAGATGTGCAAGCATTTGGTGGTAATAACAGTAATAATTTGGTGGTAAATCTTCTTCAGTGGAAAGTTTAAGTTTTTTTAATCATCATACTGTGGGAATGACGTATTAGCTAGAGAAGAAGACGACTATCTTGAATCCCGCACGCGCCTGACGGCGCATGCGTCACCGCGTGATGCTCGTTATCTTGTTATATTTAAACTCTTGTTTTTGTTCAGCTTTTTTTGGGAGCTCTTACGCTGTATAATTTTATAGGCTTTATTAAACATCTTTACCTTTTACCAATAGTATGGTCTTCTTATTTGGTCTAGTTGCTGGCTGTTCTATAATACTTAAATGCGATAGGGTGCTTAGGGTTTTACACCATATTTTACATTAAATTCCAAGTAGAATCATAAATTTAAAAAAGTAGTTTAGATCACAAAATATTTGATTTTTCATCTAAAATTCACTTGAAAATAATCGATGACAAATAGATTACCATTTAGAATTAATTTAATATTTATTAAAATGTATTCAGTTAAATGAAACCTGATTCTAAAACGCTGATTAGCTACAGACACCCATAAGAACGTGTCCGTAGGTACAACACTTATGGTGTCCGAAGGTACAGCATCAGGTGTTTTTGCATTCAAAGTTCTATAAAAGATAAAAGAATTGATATCTGACGATTTCTAATATCAAAACTAAAAAGTCAAAATCTCTGGGATTCCCCCATATATCCCATTTTATCATATCATAATCAAAGAGGAAGAAAATAATTAATGTAGTGATGCACTAAAAAAAACTTTGAGCACCTAAAAACAGTATTTTTATTATAGAAAATTTAAATAATATTTTAAACAGCTGATTTCACGTTAGCAACTAGATAGCATCTGTTTACATTCAAAATCGACAACAAATTCAAATATACATTTTTTCCCGAATTTTAAAATGAGGTGGCTGAAGGTACAACCGTCCGTAGGTACAACACTCTCCCCTATTGTAAGACCTGAAAAGTTTTTCTCGTGGCGGTATGAAAAAAAATCCGTGGGACCCGTCGTTATACAAGCTTGGAATTAGCCTCATTTTCTTTGTTTTATTCAGCCCAATCCCTCTTTGTTAGCGCTTAGAGTAGAGTGGTTAATTTATTATTTTAAGCTTTTAAATTGCAAATTAATGCATTAAATTGAAAATTTAAATTGCAAATTAATATAAAAATAAATTTGGATAGGTTACACATTACTTGAATTTATACATAGGGTAGGTGGGGGTAATTGTCCGCAGTTTTTGGTTTTGAATTTTTGTGGCCCACAGTTTGATTATTTTAATAAGTTTCTGGTATGGAATCTAAAGCTTAGGATGTGGCCTATCAATTCATATTTTTTCCAGCCTTGAGCTGCAAATATTTTTAGAAATATTCAAGTTTAAAAAGAAAAAAAAATTGCGGACATTTGCCCCATTTTTTGGGGTAATTATCCGCAGAGCGTATAATTACCCCAATAGAATAAAATAAGAGAATTATTAGATATTCCAATTCAAAAACATCAAAATTGAGGTATATTCACAATAGGAAGACTAAACAACAATATTCGACATTATAAAACATTATATAGCAAAGTTACTCCAAAAGTTGCAAAGTTAATGCTTTTACCGGCGTAAAATCGGCCAAATTGTCAGGAAAACTTATCATTTCTTGAAACCTTGCATTATGGATTTCATTAGGTTTGGAAAGTTTAGGACTGCCTTTCTTTTCAACAAAAGCTTCTTCTGATGGAGTTTCTGAGAATATTCCCACATTTTCAATTGCGGACAATTACCCCAAAATCAATGCGGACAATTACCCCATATCATGATGACAACAACAAAGTGGTACTGATTTTTGAAAACAAAAGTAAACATTAGGGTGTCCCAAAAAAACGCGACTTTTGAAATTCTCAGCTCTCACCCCCTAAAAATGTTCTTTATGGGAACATAAGACACTGTGATTTTTTTAAGAATTTTTGAAAAATATTTAGAGGTCGCTCAAAGTCATTGAATTTTCAAAAAATGGCCCAAAAAGGGTAAAATTTAACATTTTCCATAATTTTTTAAAAAATTTATATAAAGGTTCAGAGGCCATTATTTACATTTATTGGAGCCCTTTTTATTGTTTTAAACAAATTCTGTATTTATTATCTGGGTAGGAAATAAAACGCATTAGCATTAAAATCAAGAAATATTCGATATTTTTACCTTATGCATTTTTACACACAAAATATAAAAACTTTAAGCAATTGGTATTTGAAATAAATAAGGAAGATTTTTTAAACAATTAACAATATTTATTAACATTTTTTAAATATTACATATTTTTTAAAATTAAATTACATATCAAAAAGATTTTTTCGATTGCACTTTGTGTAGGTCTTTCTATGCGAATCTACGATTTGCAACAAAAACTGCTTCTGCTCTTCATCTTTTGTTGCACAATTAAAATCTTGAATTAAGGCAATAGCCTGTTCAGCCACATCATTTACGCAAACTAAGTTTTTTTGCGAATAATGCAGCCAGGTACACACACAACAAACCTATTAAATCGCTTTACACTTTGAAGCTCCTCAGCAGATAATGATATTTTTGTTTCGTTCCCATCTAATAATAATTCTATCTTCATCGAATATATGGCTTTAGCCATCCAGCGAGCTCGGTGAAGAGCCCCTGGTTTTCGTATTGCAATTTGAGTGTCTGATCCAATCATTAAGGATGCAAGATGTAAAAATTCCCTATAGTCATCCCTAGGTAAATTTTTATTAATTTTCAGCTGATGAGATACAAAATCTTTCAAACCATCTGATACTGCTATTATGGGTACTGGTTGCCTTTTCGGTTCATGGTGGTTTAGTTTGGCCCAATCTTCTCGGAATCTCTTAAATCAAAGGACACCAGGGGCAGAAGATCACACACTGAATACATCCGAAAGTAGAACTTAAAGCATGTGGTATCGGCACGCTATCCACAAAAGATTTCGACCAATTTTTTGCTCAAGAAGAGTGCATGCTCCTTTAAGTCTTCTACTGTTAGCTGCAGTCGTATCGAAACACATACATATAACTTCCGTCTCGCATTTCCAGGACTTTAAGAGGTCGAAAACAGCATCAGCTGTTGCTTTTCCAGTTCCAGACAATAACTTGGGAACTCCAAGAAACTTGGTACTATTATTTTCCAAAGAAGAAATTAGAACCGCTAGACGCTCAACCTTTCCTGTACTGTTTGATGACAAATCGGGTATCATTTTTCCATCCCAATGAACAACTGACTCTGATGCTTTCACTCTGTTTTTAATTGCTAAGCCAATTCATGACGAAGAAGGTGGCGTTCCCGGTGAACAGTACTTTTGGAAAGTACTATGGATTTTACCTTTGGTTCAGAAGTCGTGGTAGAGGAAGAACAACCTTCTTTATTAATTACAGATGCCAATATCATAGTTGACCTTCTAATGCTAGTGTTACTTCTATCTAAGACAGCAGCAATTTTAGGAGATAGAATGAAAGAAGTTCACGTCTATTAGAAGTACTTCCTCTCGAATTGGAGGATTTATGTATTTCGCATAGCTTTTTCGAAACAGTAAAAATTGAAGATACTTTTGTCAATGTGCCTGTTAAAGATTGGTCTGATACTCCATCTCATAAAGAGGCTGCATTATTCGCAAAAAACTTAGTTTGCGTAAATGATGTGGCTGAACAGGCTGTTGCCTTAATTCAAGATTTTAATTGTGCAACAAAAGATGAAGAGCAGAAGCAATTTTTGTTGCAAATCGTAGATTCGCATAGAAAGACCTACACAAAGTGCAATCGAAAAAATCTTTTTGATATGAAATTTAATTTTTAAAAATATGTAATATTTAAAAAAATGTTGATAAATATTGTTAATTGTTTAAAAAATCTTCCTTATTTATTTCAAATACCAATTGCTTAAAGTTTTTATATTTTGTGTGTAAAAATGCATAAGGTAAAAATATCGAATATTTCTTGATTTTAATGCTAATGCGTTTTATTTCCTACCCAGATGATAAATACAGAATTTGTTTAAAACAATAAAAAGGGCTCCAATAAATGTAAATAATGGCCTCTGAACCTTTATATAAATTTTTTTAAAAATTATGGAAAATGTTAAATTTTACCCTTTTTGGGCCATTTTTTGAAAATTCAATGACTTTGAGCGACCTCTAAATATTTTTCAAAAATCTCTCTATTCTAAAAAAAAGTTTTTAGTGAACGGTTTCCAGAGAAAGGCTTTTTAATTACTGAACCGAAAGACACATATATGGTATCAAAATGTCCGGATTCTTTCCGGATTTCCGAGTAAGCCCTTCGATTTTTCAAAAAAATTCTCAATTTTAAAATATTTCCATTTTTTTAGATTACGGATAAGGTCGCAGTTACAAAGCAAGTACTGTCATTCAAATTATTATGCATCCAATCACAACGACCGATTGACGCTATATTTTTAGATGAAACATGTTTTTTACCTTTTAAAAAAAGTACTACTCAAAGACTGATAAAAACATATTCTGAAAACTTACATGAACGCCATTTTGTACTAAAATTTCACAGTTTTTGTACAATATTTATAATTTTTAGTCTGATTTTATCGAAATTAATTGTAAACATAGAGTGATGTTTTGTCTCTTATTATTTTCAATTGCTTAAACGGTATTGTCTGGGTTTAAAAAAAATGATAAACACTAGGCATATTATACTAACGAGTTACTTTAAAATAATGGTTTTTGTTTGGTCCGAATATTGATAAACAATTAGAAATAGTTATTTTTAGATTAAAATCATATTAATTAATTAATCATAGATTAGTTAATCATAGATTAAAAATAATTAAGATGAATATTTTTAAAAACATTTCGTTTAAATTTTTGATAAGTTCGAGTTTATATATATTCAAACTTTTAAGGGAGATTTATTCATGGAGTGGATTTGGTGAAGTATTTTTGGAAAGTTGGTTGACGTTTTTTTTTTTGTAAATTGCTTAATTGTTTTGTAAAGTGTATTAAGTTCAGCGAGTTGGAATTTGTGGGAATTGCGAAGCAATTCCAAAAGGTCCTGCGTCAGCAGTTTACGGGGGTTGGCGAGCGATAGCGAGCAGGGGGCGGTAGCTCCCTAGTTCTTAAAAAAATCACAGTGTCTTATGTTCCCATAGAGAACATTTTTAGGGGGTGAGAGTTGAGAATTTCAAAAGTCGCGTTTTTTTGGGACACCCTAGTAAACATGAGTATAGTGATATAATTTCAAAGATTAATAAAGGCTCTTTCGGAAAAAAAAACAGATGGATTGAATAAATATAACTATTCTACCATAATATGAAGAAAAAGTGAGAAAAATACTCTAACAAGGACACTAAAAACTGACCTACCTCATTTTTTTGGACAACGGACACGCTACTCCTCTGAAATTTTCACGGCCATTTGGGGGTTGTGAAAGGAACCTACTGTATCGATGCAGTCAATATAAAAGAATATTATCATCAAAAAAAGGCCGTGCGGACCATTGCCCCATGCGGACAATTACCCCCACCTACCCTATTTTTCCAACTCTGATCATATATATTTAATCAAATCTTATATATTAAAATAATTGGGTTTTTCTTTCCGCCGGTCCCTTAAGTCCAAAGTTTCTCGTAAAAACTATCAATATTAAATACTTGAGATCCTGTTAAAGCATGGTTTAAGTCCGTTTTTTGCGTCCGCTAACTGCCGTTTTAGAAACGGCTATAGGAAATCAGTTTACGCACGCAAAAAACGAACTTTAACAGGATCTCAAGCGTTTAATATTGGTAGTTTTTACGTGAAACTTTGGACTTAAGGTTTTTCAACTATGATCTTTCAGATTATAAAATCAAAAGAAATGATTTCGAAATACAAAATGAGGTTTTGGCAGAAATCAAATATTGTTCATGATTTTTTTATGAGGAACTAATATAGTTATAGACATAATGTTTCAGGTTCCATTATTTTATCACTCTTGCTTCGTTAGATATAATTTTTTAATGTTCAAAGAAATCTTGTAAAGTTGTTTTTCCTGCATTTTTAAACAGCTAATAACTCTAGAACTATACAACTTAAAAACCTGAAATTAGTCCCATTCGATTCGTAAATTTTTTGTCTTTGATTTGATGTGCATCATAACCATCATTTTCAAAAAAAAATTTTAAAATTAAAAAAAGTGAAAAAAAAATTTTATAAAAAAATTTTTTTGGAAAATTTTTTTGAAAAAAATTTAAAAGCCTTTTGACTCATAAAATGAACAATACTACCAAATTTCAAGTTGAAAATAAAACATAATCATGTATAAAAAAAATAAAAATTTCGAAATTTAGGCAAATCCCTAAACAATCCCCAAAATTATAAAGCAAGAGCAATTCACTCATGGAAAATTCATAAACTCGCTTGAGGGTGTTCATATGACTTATAACATGTAAAAAATGTCACATAAATTTCTAAAAATACGACAGTTAACAGATCCGGTACAAAACCTTACAGAGCTAATTTTCAACTTTAAGTTAATTCAATTTGCATGCATTACTCCTGAAAATTCCTAAGAATTATGTTTATATCTAATTGTTTTTACTTTTAAAAAGTCAAATCAAAGTTAATTAAAAGTTTGAGAGCATAAAAAATTGGATATAAACGCATTTCTTAGAAATATTCAGGTAAAATTCATGCAAATTGAATGAACTTAAAGTTAAAAATTAGCTCTGTAAGGTTTTGTACCGAATCTGTTAATTATGGTATTTTCAGAAATTTATGTGACATTTTTTACATGTTATAAGTCATATGAACACCCTCAAGCGAGTTTATGAATTTTCCATGAGTGAATTGCTCTTGCTTTATAATTTTGGGGATTGTTTAGGGATTTGCCTAAATTTCGAAATTTTTATTTTTTTTATACATGATTATGTTTTATTTTCAACTTGAAATTTGGTAGTATTGTTCATTTTATGAGTCAAAAGGCTTTTAAATTTTTTTCAAAAAAATTTTCAAAAAAAATTTTTTTATAAATTTTTTTTTCACTTTTTTTGAATTTTAAAATTTTTTTTTTGAAAATGATGGTTATGATGCACATTAAATCAAAGACAAAAAATTTACGAATCGAATGGGACTAATTTCAGGTTTTTAAGTTGTATAGTTCTAGAGTTATTAGCTGTTTAAAAATGCAGGAAAAACAACTTTACAAGATTTCTTTGAACATTAAAAAATTATATCTAACGAAGCAAGAGTGATAAAATAATGGAACCTGAAACATTATGTCTATAACTATATTAGTTCCTCATAAAAAAATCATGAACAATATTTGAGAGTTTAATCTGTGTTTTTTGTTGTTTTGTAAAAAAGTCATCCATTTTTTCAAACTTTAAGTGCGATGCGGGAGCCTAAGATATTATCCAATCGAAAAAATATTTTACACCGTCCTTATTGGACCCAAGTGGCACCCTTTTCGCGCTATTAGAACATGAATAAAAAATAAAGTGTGTTTTCGGCCCACCCTACTGTATAATAATGTTTTAGAAAAGAAAGAGAAAATTTTTCGCTAAACCTAAAAAAATAATTAAGCGAAACATCCAACGCGTTAAGTAAGTGGGGCACCTTGGGACATATCTAAAGATACCCCGAACCTCCCATGAGTAAAAAAATGTTTTTACTGAAAAAAAAATAGTAGACAATTATAGGGTTACTCGGGGTAAGTGGGACAATCCCTAAAACTATAATATGTACAGGAAATTTCACACTTACTTGCATTGATTATGTTTCAGCTTGTCACACCGATGAGTTTTGAATATATTTGAGATTTGTTTCATTTATTTTTAAGATTATAGAACTAATTTAAAATAGATTCCCAGAATGGATTTTTTGGAGTGTTCAAGATGCATTTTTCAAAGAAATATTTCCAGGTAAGTTTTCATTACATTTTAATGTTTATTGAACTGTTTTGCAGAGTTTGACCTAAAATACATATTGCAATTTGAAATTTTTTAAAATTTTTAATTTTGAAGTGTTTCAGAGGGGAGTCCCACTTACCCCATAGTTTTAGCATGGTTTGGGTAAATGGGGCCCCTCTTTATCTAGTAAGTGAAACTCCTTATTATGATGTAAGTGGTTCTAGAGGGTCCCAAATGATAAAGAAACTTACTGAAGACATAGACGGATTTAAGGGGGGTTATAGGGACAATTTCCCGCAATATTTTCAGAAAATTTCGATTTATAGTAGCAAGACCTTTTACTCACCACTTCAAAATTCATTAAAATTTATAAATAACTTGATCGGCATGTTATATCAAATTTGCGTTTTAATTTAAGTTTTGGTGAGTAAAGTGAAATACATCATCAAAAGTCGTCGCCTAAGGCTGAGCGCGCACTAGAGACTTTTGTCTCGGAGACAAAGACAAAATTGCATCCCTGGCTATTGCAAGAAGCTAGAGTGCGCGCACATGGTGACGAGACCAAGATCACTAGGCCAAGAATTTTCTCATAGAAATGCATTGCTCTCGAGTGTGTTTTGAGTCGCCGAGACAGAAGTCTCCAGTGCGCGCTCAGCCTTAGAATCAAAAACTACTATCTCTGAAAATTCATAGTCGTTCATGCAGTTTTGGCGTTGTTAAAGGGTTGCTGCTATCCATTGTTAAACTTGAAGAGGGAAAAGTTGAAACTTTGAACCTTAATAATTCTAAAACTAATTCGAATTTTTTAAAAAACGAAACGACAATCTTTTTGTAAAAAATAATTGTATGTGTGTTTTAAATATTGTACTTCTACCATGATTAGTTTTTCTTTTATAACGAAAAAAGTGGTCCAATTATTTCATTGGCTGCTGCAAAACGAGCTAGATTCAATGACAATCTTGGCGGTTTGATATCGTAAGCAGGTTGCTAGATGAGGCGCAATATTTTCGTCATCTTAAAATCAAATAATACTGCCTTCTGGTCTGATTCAGAAATATTCGGAATTGCAAGCGAGAAAGCTCATTTCATTGGTTTGTAAGCGTGACATCCTCGAGCTGGCGAAGTGCCAAACCAATCAAATGAGCACCTTCAACGATCTGAAGTAATTATTATTATTTTTTGATTTAGTGGTATTTAATTGGTGGATTTTTTATGGGTAGTGGTTTGAATTGGCGTCTGATTTTAAGTAGCCAAGGATCGGGATCCCCGAAGTTTGCCAAACGGAGATAGTAGTTTTTGACTCTAAGGTGACGTAGTGTTCATTCTCATTTAGTGTGTCCGATTTCTTTTTTATCTTACAATGTTTACTAAAGTGCTAAAATACATCTTAATCAACCTTATTATGTTTTTTCAACACTATTTTATATGTTAAATTAAAACATATCATTTTGGCCTTTCAAAACATTCTTTAAGATACTTATTTTGCTTTTCATTCTATTCTTACATTCAATTCTTGTCATATTGATTTTAATGTGAGTAGATTTCTCACTCATGGGTACAGTTACAATAAAATATTTTGTGGTAAAAATTTCTGTACTTTATCAAGTAAGACCCACTTACTTCCTTTTAAGTTTTACTCACTTCCCATATAAAGGAAGAGGGGGGTCCCCACTTACCCCATCACTTGGGGTAAGTGGGACACCCATCTCATTTTTTATATAAAGACCAATTAAGAAAATGTAAAGCTTTATTTTATAAACTACTAATAAATTTTTGTTTATGGATAGTGTCCTTAACGAAATTAATCAATAAGTTCAAATTTAACCCGTTCTAAATTCTTCTATTGAGCTCCAAAAATGCACTAGGCCAAAAAGGGGTCCCACTTACCCCCCAAGTGACCCTAATTTAGAAATTGATGCTAAAACTTTCTGGAAGTGAACAAAAAAAATTAGTGATTTATGTTATGACAAAAATGAGGAAATGAGTTAAAATTTTAAATATGTTGGATGCCTAATTTATGATTATTTATTCGTATTTCGTCAGCCCTCAGTCTTCTCAGCACATTCTGCAATGTCTAGGATTTTCCTGTGGGGAGGCTGGGGATGACCCCCTGTTGTTTTTTCTTTTGTTGTGATGCATTAATTCATGGATCTGGTTAGTTTCACTAGACCGGTTGGTGATTAGTCCTACCCACCACGATTAATTAACATAGCTTTTTCTTTATTAGTGTCTTTTTTGTATTTTTCAATACAAATTATTTAATTTTTGTACTACAGTCGACTCCGCTTAATGTAATCACGGTTAATGTTATCAATTGGATAATGTTATCGAAATCGGCTCGTCCCGATCACTCCTACTTAATTTAAGACAAAATGTATCGTATTATTATGTGAATATTTTTCCATATATTAGAAAATTAGAATAGTCTTACGTAAAATATAATATAACAAAATATGTATATTAAAATAAAAAACAATCAAAATATCTCAACTAGCAGTATTGCTTTGAATTTTTTTCTAATGAGAAAATAAATATGTAAAACATCGCTAATAAAGTCTGAACCGAAAATTAGGGGCGTATAAAGGGACCCTGGCCCTCCCCAATATTTGTACTGTACTCCGTAATTAAAACGAGTTATAACCCTGTTTTTAAGGGCCAGGGCTGTACCCCCCAGGGCTGTATCCAAGGGTGGTGTATCCAGGGTAGAATCCAAGACCCCGGGCCGGTTAGGGATTGAACCCCCCCACCCCCTGAAATTTTGACATCAATTTTTTTCTTAATGTTTTTCCTTAAAAATTCGCCTTAAAATGCATAAAACCCTACTTTTAAGGTTCAAAATTCAAAATTTTTCTTGGGAAGAACTCCAAGCTCACACTAGCTCTCACTTCTACTTACACTAGCGGATTCAGGGGGGCTAGGGGACCTAAGTCTTAACAGTCTAAGTCTTCTTACTTATATCTGAACAAAATTGAACAAAAGTTTCAAGAAAATTTTTTGACAACCCCCCCCCCCCGAAAAAGGTCTAGATACGGCCCTGCCCAGACCCCCCTTCTGCACTCGAAGATCATATTATTAAAACATTTTATGCTCAATTATTAAGAAATCTTACCAAAATATGTACTTAAAAGCTACATTATTTATCATTATTATTATTATCTCTTAAACATGCAAGGGGGCAGAAAGCATTTCGGCTCCATCGTCCTAGCACAATCTACTTTAGGGCCTTCTGCATAATAACTGCAATTTTAAGACGATATTTGGGAACTTCCCATAATAAATTTCTATAGACGACACTGCAGAAAATTAAGTTTTTAGGTTTACTAATAAATATTAAAACGGCGCCAGCCCTTTCCCACTTTGTCCACCGCCCTCTGAAGGTACCCAGCACGGGCCTGAAACCAACTTTTCCCCCATTTGAAGGCCAATTTTAAAACATAACATACAAAATGAGTCATTAATTTAGAAGTGTTACATGATCCATTCAATATTTTTTAGGAATGTTTGGGTTTCAAAAAACATACTAGAAAATCGTTTTAACCCTACAGTGCATACTGTAGCCATTTGGCTAAACCATATTTTCTCCATTTCCTACTCGAACTTCCATTTCCAAACGGCAACAACATGCAATAAGTACAATAAATATAACATTTCATTGTATTAGCACTTTAGACTGCCAGTACATGGCAGCAGGGGTACTATTTTGAGACATTTGTTAGTAGCTAGTGAGACGAAAGTCAAGACACAGAAAACGCCAAAATAAAAGGACCATATAAATTAAAATAAAAAAAAATTTCAGCTTGAAAAAAATTGTTATGAAAAGATAAGTTGTTTTTTTATATTTTTAGAGCATTTGATTTTATTTCACTTCACAATTAATTTCACAAGGACAATGTTTTTTGTCTATTAAAAGTAGAAAAAAATTAAATTAATTTTTTTAGTATTTTTTTACTAATTTACACCAAAATAGAAGTCAAATAAATGATTTTCAAGTGAATTTAAAAATCATGCATTGTAGGATTAAAATAGTTCAAGTAGGACTATAAGACAGTCGTGATTTTGATGCAAACACTCGAGTTACACTCTTTCCACTTTTTAGTATAGAATCGCTTATTATTATCAATCAGATATTGTTATCATTCTGATCTTCGACGGATGTGATCATATTATAATCTGTTCATTTAGAATAGGCGCCTGAGACGTAATGTATTAGAAGCAGTTACCATTGTAATTGAATCGTCAGTTTGAAGAAGGGAATAAGTCCAAAAAATGACAAATTGACTTTTTGTGCTCAAAACAATCTCCAAGCTTTGCCCTACACATGGGTGAAAAGAGGGGGAAAATAACTAACCCCTATAGGAAGATATCGCCCCTTGAAGTTGTGAAATCGATATCCATACAATGAAAATTCCATTACTTTTTTTTTTGATTTTCTCAAAACTTGATTTTTGGATTTATTCCCTTCTTCAAACTGACGATTCAATTATCGTCGAACAATTTTTCTTGTGCAATGACAAGGCAGCCTAAACAGAAGTAATTAAAATAATGTAGAAGAATCTGTCACTGAAGTTGAGTGATTGGCGTTGTTAGGCGTTATTGAGCATTTTCCATACTGTTTCAGGCGCCTATTTTAAATCAACAGACTAGTATAAGCGGAGTCGACTTTATTATTGAAAGTGTCCCAAGGTTGGCCACTAGTGGGTACCTTGGGGGGATATTAAAAGCGGGTTTTTAAATTTGTTGCTATGAATCCTCCAAAAGAAATAATTGGTTGGAAGTTTTTTTATTAGATGCGCAAATAACTAAATTTAATATTTTAGCAGTGTTTCAATAAATATATTGAATAAGAAACTAAAAAAATTAATAAAAAGTGTCTCAAAGTGCCCCACTCTCCCCTACTGTACTTCTCTTCAAATGGCATGATTACGAGATAAATGGAGGGATCAGAATTAAAATGGACCAAGTCCACTTTTTGTCATTTTTGAGTTAGCAACACTATAAAATGCACCAACTATGTAAAATTTCAGTGCAATAGTGAACCAAGTCCTAGTTATGATAATATCCGCTTGACAGCAGCAAGTTCTGTTGCATTAACATGTACGTAATTTGCTATGAAGCTGTAACTTTAAACGTCTGTAGCTCAAAAGTATCTAAAGTGGACTAGGTTCATTTCTATTCTGAACCCTCCAAATATGAACTAGAAAGATAGAGAAGGGAAGAGAGATAAATGTGGGAATGGTTAAAAGTATCCTTCATCGGTAAATTTATTTTAGTTCTATTTTTAAGGATTTGATGTTATGTAAGGAATGAAACAAAAAATGAAAGAGACTAATCATTAAGTAAACATCTAAGCTTATTTGGTCATTCGAGTATCCAAGAAAATCAGAATTTCTCAAAAAAGATATCCCCTTTCAATATTCATTCACCCCAATACTTTAAGTTGTTTAAAAATAGTTCATCTTAGCATAAGAAAGTTTACGAAAAAAAAGCACCAGTTCTTGAATCCAAAACTGGACATTATCTTGTTTTCCCAAGAACGAATTAAGGTCTAGGATCAATCTCTCCCGCCCACAGAGCCACAAATCTGCTTAAAAATGACCAATCACTGCTGTTCTGAGTACTAAAGAACCCCTCTCTGCCAATGGTAACGTGGAAAAAACTAATCCGGATTACCAATCTACACTGGAAGGGAGGTCCCCGAGGTCACTTTCGCTCCTTTTTTGGAATTCTATTTGTAATGCAGGGGGTTTCCTCCCCTATATAAGGGCTATCCATGGTCTGGAGAGGTCACTTCAGTGCGAGTATCTTCAGCAGCAACCATCTGACCAGCTGACCACTCCGAGAACCATCATATACAGACATGAACGCAGTAATGGTTAAGGTGAGTTTAGAATTTTTGTGATGATTTCCTTCTCACATTCTGGATCACATTTTCTATGAACTTATTAGTCAAGTTTCGGGCTTTGAAGAAATATTTTTTACCGATAATTTCACCCTAATTTTTTCCCTAAGGATATCTTTCAGATATTCACATCTACATACTTTATTTAGATAGATTTTAGATATTTGCTATCATTTCTCCGTTAATAAAATTACTTTTCAAAAATCACAATCAGTGGAAATAATTGATATTTATAATATTTTTAAACCTACTTAAAGTACAAAATCAAATTTTCATTGCGTAAAATAATTTGTATGTGTACTTTTATGTGTAAGGTCTTGAAAATACTGAAATGCCATAAGCTTGGAAATTATCTAGCCTTTTAAAAGTTTGAAGAGTTTTAAAGGACCTAGATTCTAGACTTTAATATTTAAGAGCATTTGTCTGAAACGTATAATTTTTTGAAAGAAACTTTTCAGTTTATTTTTTTTTTCGTTGTATTTTAGAGTATAATTTTTCCTCTTCTTTTATTATAAAAAATAAAACTTTTCAACTCAACAAATTTTTAGATGAGTTTTGGAGTTTTTTTATTTATATTAGCACTGAGGAAATATGCACTGAATGAATACCCCTTTCTAGAAACAGAAAAGTTTAGTCAAAATCTTTAAAGTTCTAAAAACTTTAAAAATAATAACTTACACAAAGTAAGTTCTTATCAAAGTAAAAATGGTAAAAAAATTTTATGCATTCGAAACGTTTTGTTTTACGAACATTAATTTTTCTAGTAATTTTGTTAAATTCCTAACTCGAACTTTTGTTTCGCTCTTTCATATTCTTCATAAAGTTTTCCATTATTTAAAACGTATCTATTTTTGCTTAGAAAATAGCTAGAAGTAAAATAATATGATATTAATCCGCTGTATCTTCCTAAAAAGCCTAGACTCAAAATTAAACATTTCTAAAAAACCTTCTTTATTCCACCAACAGGAAACCCTTCCATCCTAAAATTTCCTTCAAAAACCACCTGAAATTTGAAGAATGTTTCTCATAAAATTAAGAGTTTTTCTGTACCTCATTTGAATTACTTCAGAAATCAATCTGGTGCATGAAATCTTTTGGCCTTTTTATTAATCCACTTTAAGTTTTGGATACAGACAAATACTTAAATAGAATACACCCAGCCCTTAACACTCGTGGGCCAGTCTTGGCCCACAAGCCTTGCTACGGTATCCCATGACCTCCATCTGTCTGCTTTTCATTTGCAAATGTTGCTGGTTTAAAAATTGTTAAATTCTGGAATATTAACAAAATTCTTACAAAACATATTTATAAAAATTAATACATACCAAAGTCATTTATAGTGTTGTCTTTGAAAAAAAAGTAAGCAAACATAAATAGCCAAATTCTCAATGCGAAACAAATTCTCAATGCTTTTCATTTGCAAATGTTGCTGGTTTAAAAATCATTAAATTCTAAAATATTAACAAAATTCTTTCAAAACATATTTATAAAAATTAGTATCAACCAAAGTTATTTATAGTGTTGTCTTTGAAAAAAGTAAGCAAACATCATTAGCCAAATTCTCAATGCGAAACTAACCAACGAATGTTCGCGACTTGACGAGAAGAAGCTAACATTTTGATAATTTGAGGAAAACGTCTCGAAACGAGCGTTTCCTTCACGTTTCTTCTGAAGTTGCATCCGGCTCTTATCGTTTTCAGCTGTTGCTGGTGGTGTGCGGTGCCCTGACCGTGGTGTCCAGTGCCGGGGAGCTCGGAGTGGCCAAGCGGGACGTGCGACTGTGCGGCCGCATGCTGGTGGAAGCCCTCAGCTTCATGTGCAACGGCGAGTACTACGACCCCAACGATGACGTCAGAGGAAAGAGGAGCTCGGAACTGCAGCAGGCCTTGTTAGGTGAGGAGTTTATGATGATAGTTTTATGATGGTTATGATGGTGAGAGTTTTATGATGGCCTCGACGATGATCTTTCGGGCATTGAGGGGGAGATTAGAATTACCCCCATCTCTTTGTGTGGTTAAGTGAGGTCAATTATAGAACAAAATAGTTCCTCCTCTGAAGAAGATGATAAGGAAAACCCCCTAACCACGCAAAGCGATGGGGGAGATTATGAATACCCGAAGCAACGTGTCGAGCCCGTCATAAAACTTTATAGACACACGCTTTATCGATGCAAAACGTTATTTGTATGGAGGTGTCCAATGAGTCTCATAGTGGGACAAGTTGACCGAAATTTTGACATAAAACGACTTTTTTAGTTATGTAACTTACAAGGAGGGGTTCTCTTCGGGTCAAAACAAAGGGTCTCAAAATATGTCAAAACATTACTTTTAAGGGTAAAAATTCCAAATATTTTCTGGGGAAGGACCCCAAAATCCCCCTATCAATTTGAAAATTTATTATGTATTGTTCTTAGAAAATGCTGACTTACAAGGAGTGGCCCTCTTTTGATGGGTCTCAAAATGGGTAAAAATACTTCTTTTAAGACAAATTTACAAAATTTGTTTATGAGTAGGACCCCCACACCTATCAAGCCCCCATCGAAGTTTTTCCGTTTATAGTACTATATACTGTCTTTCCTAGAAAATTCTGCCACCTACAATGTTAATTGCTTTTTGGGTGTAATCTAAAGATTCTAAAGGATCTCAAAATGCGCTAAAACACTATTTTTAGGGGAGAAATTGCCATAATTTTTCAGAGGAAGGACCCATAGACTTCCTAATTTTTCTAGGGATTCACATTTTTTTACCCAATTTGAATTATAAGTAATTGTGAAAGTCATCTAAAACTTAAAGTATCAAGGTCCTCTTAAGGAGGTACCTTTGAAAAATAATGTTGAGTCCTCCCCCGCGAAATTAAAGTCTACTCTGCTCTATCTATTTAGATCAATTAGTAATTGATCATGTACTTTAATCAATAAGTAATCAAGGTGCTAAAGTAGAATTTATAGTCTGTTCATTTAGAATAGGCTCCTGAAACAGGATCAAAAACGCTCAATAATGCTTAATAACGCTCATCACACAACTTTAGGGACTGATTTTTTTGCAGTATTTGAACTACTTTTGTTTAGGCTGCCTTGTCATTGCAGAAGAAAAGTTTTTTTCATGCTAATTGCAATAGTAACTGGTTCTAATACATTACGGCTCAGGAGCGTATTCTAAATGAACAGAGTATTGTCTGATGTAATTGTAAAGTCTGTATACTCATGTAATATTCGGTGGTTGTAGTGTTATAGTTATTGATATATTACTCCTTCAAAGACAACGAAACCTATCTTTTAATTTTCATATATTGTTCTAATATCTTCCTATCTTCCCCTGATTCCAGACCCCTACCCCGGCTGGTTCGCAGTGGCCCTCTCTGGTCGAGGCGGCACCAGCGACCTGCACAAGCGGGACCGAGGCACAGGAATCGTCGACGAATGTTGCAGAAGGTCTTGTTCTGCAGCGACCCTCCTCTCCTACTGCAGACGAGTCGACTGATCGCCCGAACATCGTCCTGGTTTCGAGTCACCCGAGTTGAATACCGATTTTAACCAAAGCAGAGGAACTCCCGTTTTTGTACGTTTTTTTACGTTTTGTGTATTGTGTGTGGTCGTATAGTGAGTAGTGGCGAGAGTGGAGGATGGTGAACGCGTTTATTTTTTAGTTCATTAAATTTCTTTGTATAATAAGATTTGTCTATTTTTATTTAGGTTTTCATTTTTCACACTGGGTTTCGGAAGGTTCTTTGTTGCCTTTGCCATTGCCAGAAAAAAATTGGGTGGGGGATATGGGGTTTAATGTTATTCATGAGGGTAATAAGGAAAATTTCCGATTCAGAGGAGGATCTTAAAATCCTCCAATGTGGCTACGTCCCTGGTTTTTGCCTTCAAACTGATATACAACATTTGATGTCATTTCTTGGTAGTTGGAGTACTTTGGTTTTTTTAAAATTTGAAGTATTGGAACTCATGGCTGAATGAAGACAGATACTTAAAACGTACTATTATATTTTGTAGTGACTTAAACTTAATGCAGTGAAGTACAATTATTAGATGAGACTAGTTACATATTTCTTAAGTCTGGGTTAAAATGACGTAAGAAATTATCATTATAAAAAATAAAGCATGGCCATAAGTTGTGTGGAATTAAAAGTATTAAATTGAAAAGGTTAATATATAGAATTTAATTTTTTCAAATAAAATTACAGTTAATATATTTTATAATTTTAAACAAGAAAACAGCAATTGAAGACATCTATATTATTTAGTGCATATTATATCTATCCACAAAAATGATTTCTAAGGTTAAAGGAGAAATGAAATGAAATTTTTATAACTTATCAAATCAACATCTAGTATTAACCGTAATTAAATTTATTAAATGGCCATTTCCTGAAAGCAATCTCCAGATTAGAGCTATACATAACTTCATCAAAATGATTTATTTTTTAAGTAAATATTCATTTAAATCATTAAAAGTGACGTAATGATTTGATACAAATCCTACACTTTAAATTTATTTATATTATATCCCCGACGTTAAAATCACAGAGATTATCTTTCATAAATTTTCTATTTAACCTTTCATTAAGGGAATCTTTACTTTGATTTGCTAACATACTATCAAATACTATTTTATAGATACTATATGAATAAATCAAAATGCATGCAGTGTGTGTAAAAGTAGTTGCTTAGCTTATTAGCTTAGGTATACCAATATTGTAGTACTTTGTAAATAGGTAGTATTAAATATTTTCTTCAATATACGTACTATAATAAGGGTGGGGTGGTAACACATCGTTGTGGTGAATTTCACCTCCTTATTACGAATTCCCTTGAAGTGTTTGAAAAAAAAATTAAATACTATTCAAACAATGAAATTTGGATAGAATATGTTTTTAAATTACTCTAAAATTTCGTATGGGAAAAAGTAATATCTGCTAAAAGTGGGAGTTTATAGAATTTTATTTACTGTATAGATAGTGGGTTCATCAATTCCCTATACTAAAATGGAATTCTGCCTTAGGAGCTCTGAATCTCATGATTGTAATTTGAAGTAAATCCATGGATTCCCAGCGGGTTGAGGTCGAGTTTTGTGTCTGTAGAGTCCATCTGGCCCACTGCGTACCAGAGCCCACATGTACAAACCGGACCAACCAGTGAACCAACCCGTTCTGTACATACGTAGCGTAGATTAGGACCAACTATAGTAGAGTAGCCTTTTTTATTCCTTTATCGTTACCACTACGCCAAAAACAGGAGTCTTCTATCAATTGGGAAGTAAATATCTATTGAAATTAACGATTATGACTATACGAGTAGTTTATCATCTCACATGCTCTAAATAACCAGTTTTTAATTTTTGAGATTTTTTAAAACACAAATTAATTTGCAATCTTAATTTAAAAGTTCCAAAGGAGAAAAACCGGACGTGACGTCACAGCTGCCAATGAGGTACTAACACAAAGTAGCCGCTGCTCATTCGAACTTTTCTCCCAATCGAGTGCTCGAATTTCCCCTCTAGGCTTCCAAACGATGACGTGATCGGCAACCCTGACGTAATGCGCTGAGCTACTGCGCATGTAGCTTTTATTTATTTAAAAATTAACTAATGATCATATTTGAAAAATTTCTCCACCAATGATATTCTTTTCTGAGAATCTGTTAGGAAAAAATGAAATTTGAAATAGTGTTTACTACCCAATTACGGGCTCAAGTCTAGAAGTGGGTTCAGTCGCAAAGCGAAGTAGTTGGCCAATGTGAGCCTAACAAGGAAACTTTCTTAGGCTACACTCACAGAAATGGACGAAAATTTTCAGGCATAAGAACATGATTCAAAACACTAACTGTGAAAAATTATCAGCTGAATTTCATTAGGAGAGGAGTAACTTAAGTTTGAAAATTATTATTTTTAACGCCAAGTGCAACCTTACTAGGTGAAAAATGCAGTGAAGGTGCCAAATGGCATATATGAACTAACCACATTTTCTCTGAGGCAATTTAAATTGACAAATCCAAAAAGGTTCATCAAAAGTACAGTATGAAAAAAAATTAATTAAAAAATAAAAAAGCACTGAGTTGAGTTGTTACTTTCGTGGAGCTAGACAGTGCCTTTCTCATTCCATCTGATTGGAAAGTCGCCAAGTGGTGCTAAGTGAAAGTGTTTGGCAACTCAGAACCCAATTCTCAAAATTAATTAACTCCTCTCCTATTGAAATTTAGCAGCTAATTTTTTCACAGTAAGTGTTTTAACTCATGTTCTTAAGCATGTAAAATTTTCGTCCATTTCTGTGAGTCTAGTCTAAGAACCTTTCCTTAAGTATCAAAGTGAAGTTGGCAACAAAAAATTCGCCAAGAGGCGCCAACCCGAACCAGGGAGGAGAGAGTAAAGAGGAGGCGAAATATGCATGCACAGTAGCGCATATTTGAAGCCGGCGGTCTCGGGCGGCTTTCCTTTGAGGGCATCAAACTACCCACTTCTAGGATTTAACCTTATTAAGCATGCATATTTGCGTTTTTGGCTTGGTGGTAACGATATGATCAGTGGCTTGTTACACGCCCTTTGTCTTCATTAAACTTAGTTGGACCAAGTTCGTTTGCTATAAACGTAAATAAGCGTTTAATCTAAAAATTTCCTGAGATAGTTAAGTAATTCATTCAGAAAAGGATGTTATAACAGGTCATGATAAGATTTTTTCTAATGATTCAGTAAATTACTTTTTTATATGATTATCTACATCGAGCCTGCACAACTTAATCTGTGATGTGGGCCAAATTATGCCATCTTAACTTGACGCGAAAAAAACCTTTTTTTTAGGCTAAAATGTTATGTAAATTTCTCTCGGTCGTAACAATGTGATAAACTGCAAACAACTGAGTTATCTATAAAAAGGATTACGTATAAAGTAAATTCAAAATATACTCCAAGATTTTACATTGTAATTTTGAAAATTTTTAAGCCTTTAATCATTATAGTAGATTTTAACTTAAAAACTGTCTTTTAATTTATAAAAACAGGGTATAAGTATTCAAACATTTTCCTGCGGGTCCCTTTGGGTTTCTTATGGGTTTTCCTTTATCAAACCTGGAAAAATGGATATCTTCTCAATCTTTCAAAATTAAAATGTCATTCAAGACTTCTAGGAAAAAAGAGCTGAGGGGCGCAGGTTGTGCAGGCCTGATCTACATGATTTGTACATCAGCTAGAGCTATCATAATTTGAGTCTAAATTTTATTACTATTTTGTTTCTTGGGCACCAACACGCCACTGTAACAAAGTATTTTACTTATTAGATATTAGTCGAGTCGTAAACTTATATAAAGTAATTGTGTTTTTAAACATGTAAGATGGTTTGTTCTAATTTAATTTCATCTTTCTTTTTATTGTTTTACTTATTCTTTTCAATATCTTAGAGCTTGTAAACAAATATCCATTCCTACAGTCTGCCGAATCATGTGAAGAACCTATAATGAGATATCTAAATGAGAGTACAAAACTGATTAAAAGGACATCTTTTTGAATGTTAGCATGATTCTTAAATTTTTTTAACTGTTATATCGTATCGTGTATTTTCTCGGTCATTCTCAATGTTCTTAATACATTTGTGATATACTATATGGCTTATGAATAATCGTATTGCCAATACGTAAAAGCTTTCGTATTACTCCCCGGTATTGTTTTAATGTAGACTAGATTTCCCTAACTGTTTCAATATGGGATTTGCTCATTTAAAACTAGTCATTAGTTTTGTAGTCATGTGTTGTGTAGTCGTGTGTCAACATTTAAATATGTTTATACCGAATTGGAATTTTCGTGTCTGATATGTGGTGCTAGTAACAAGGTGCTAAAGTAGTATTAGTAAGTCTATAAATGTAAATTCTGTATGTTAATGCTATATTTGATAGTCGTAGTGTTATAGATATTAGACATAGTATTCCTTCATGGAGAAAAGTTGATATCATACAACCTGTTAGTTCCACACAACGAAACTTTATTTTCAATTTTTGTGTACTATAAGTACAATTACTTTCATAATCGTAAATTACACATATTATAAGTATAACAGTTTGGGTAAAATATAGATATGGGGAGCTTTCTCATATAAACCCTACTGGGCGTATATGAGATATCATAATATATAAATTAGGGATGGGTAAAACGATACTTTTGTCGATAATTAGCTTTCGACAATATCGAGTACTTTCATAGATTGATTACAAATATTTCAAGTTTTGTTGCATAGAAAGAAAGTATCCAAGAATATCAAAACTTCAATTCTAGAAAAAACTGTTTCCAATTACTGTAAGTACACGATATTATACGATAAATCACTCTAAAAATAATGGTAATCCCAAAGTTTTAGACTCAATGAAATGTGAATACTATTTATAAAAATCTCCTAATTAATAAGTGTAGTTCTAATTAATTCATTCTTATTCATTTATATTCACTAAACTACATACATATTGAAAGAATATTCCATTAGTATTTCACTTAGTACTACGTATCCATAAGGCTGGAAAAAGGTATTAAAATTCAAGCTTGTTGTTGATCTGAATAGTTTCCAGTCCTTTTAACACATTATCCTTTGCAACATATGCAACCTCAAAACTGCGGTCATGCCAAATGTGGTTTTAGGGTTCTTACATTTGTTAGCTCTTGTAGTTTAGGTAATTCGTTATTTAGAATACTATTTGGCATGTAGTACGTGTACAGGCAGTTCCAACAACTAAAACAATATAAACTAGAGGAATTTCAAAAATATGTAAATATAATATTGAGGTTAAAGGGCAGAACAACTAAAAAAACCCTTCTGGCAGATATTATACCTGTAAATCAAAACTTCTTCATAGAGCTTTGTAAATCCGCTATCATTATAATCATATATTGATACATTTTTGGATGCACCTGTGTTAGGAATACTTACTTTCAATTATGTGGATATTTTTACACATGCTTCGTTAAAATATTAATATTAAAATATACCTTTTTTGTAGCCATATTTAGTAACAGTTTGTTTTTTCTGTATTAAAAACAAATTATAGACGAAGGTTAAATTTCCTTAACTAATTACCTAATGCTTTAAAATGAACGTTTTTCGACAAAGCTTTCAGGGAATTATCGTTAAAGAGTGTTTAATACACTTTTAATTGTATATTAAATATATTGTATTTAAATATTTCCCATGTTTTAAGATTAAATTAAAAGAAAATACTGGTCTCTACTGAAATGTCAAAAGGGGACGCCTATTAATTATACGTTAGTACAAAATAAGGAAGAGGGATCTCTAGAAAAATCTTCTAAAAATCTTTTACCAAAGGAGAAGGGAACGTAAACTTTTATTTCAAGAAAAATTTTAAATAAAAGAAAATACACATGTATTTCTTTTTTCATCTTTTTAAAGTAAAAGAATAACGAAATCCTTCATTTCATTTTAAGCGACTAGTTTTTAATTTAAAAAAAACTTCTGAAATTAATAAAACATTAATAATGTATTTTAATTACATATCGTTGTTAATAGTGTATATATGACTTTATTATCACTTAGGTAATTTAATGTAAAAAATGTTTTGGTGTGTTTTAGTTCTTTTCAATTTTATGAGCCTGGACGCAGTCAATATCGAATTAAAACCTATACATCATCTTTGGGATATCATTGTCTCAAGATCTTATCAGAAAAACATTCAATGGCACCAACTGGGGGGAAGTTCCACGGTGGTTAAAAGCGCTCTTTCACCGAAAAAAGATGTTCGCCGGCGCTTGCGGCGGGAGCTGGATGAAGCTCTCACATTCCCAAAGGTGAGATACAAGGCTATCAGATGATGCCAGCTGAAGTAAAATAGGAAAAAGATTCCATAAAACCCCCATGTGAGACTTTCAATCAGCTCCTGTCGGCGAGCATCCTCTTTTTTCGGTGAGCGCGCTTTTAACCTCCGTGGAACTTCCCCCAATAGGTGCCATTGAATGTTTTTCCGATAAGATCTTGAGACAATGATATCCCAAAGATGATAGGTTTTAATTCGATATTGACTGCGTTCAGATTCATAAAATTGAAAAGAACCAAAAATTATGATATTTTCAATATTTTCCCTATACTTTAACATAGGAAACCTACTTTTGAAGGGCCCGGGGGTCAAAAATCGGCCTAGAGACCTGAAAATTTGCAGGAAATAATGTTTTAGTATTTGTAATAACTTGAGAGGGGGGCATCTGGGAAATTCGGAAAAAATATTTTTCCCATAGCAACACCCTAATGCTACAGCTCACAAAGGGGAGGAAAGATACACAATTTCGAAAATAACTTTTCAAGGACGTCTAAAAAAGCAGCAATTTTCAATCTTCATTCAGCCCTTGAGTTCCAAACCTTGAAGGTAGAAAAAATAAACAAAATACTCAAAAGCATCTGTGGATATTTAAAATTTAACAAGGGACTTGTGAATACAATTATCTTACTGTTTGTATTTAGTTGTTGTTATACTGTTCGTACTTAGGGTGACTTGAAACCTTACAACAAAAAACTATTTAGCTGCTACATCGCACAAATACGGTGTCTATCTGTAGAGTGCTTTATTTGCACTCGATTCTCGGAGAAACTGTATAATAAATAAATCTCGCATATTTCAAAAGACTATGTTATTATTTTTCTTGGACATTGACGCAATGGACTAAGAAGAAACAACTTAAAAGAACAATGAAATATTTTTTATTGTTGAAAGTAATGTTCATATTGCATTATATTATGTTCTAGAATAACTACAGGGTGTCCCAAAAAAGACTGACACATTTTAAAAATTTTTAATTAAAAAACTAAAAAAGATAAAAATACGCGGTTTATTGCATTCTTCTCATAAGACCTAAGAATTTTATGACACAAATTTTCGTAAATCATTGTTCCCAAATCCTTCGACAGGGCATAAAAGTATCAATCTCCCCATAGGAGATAATGGAAAATAGTGCTCCCACCTGTGGGGGGATTTTTGAACTACGATTTACGAAAATATGTGTCATAAAATTATTTGGTCTTAAGAGTAGAATTCAAAAAACCGCTTATTTATATCTTTTTTAGTTTTTGAGTTATTGATTTTTAAAATGTAATGTGTCAGTCTTTTTTGGGACACCCTGTATGTTCTATGTATAAAGTTCTACCTAGGTTGTAATATTACGGTATTATTTACGTGAGTGCGGTTTTAAGAACATAAAACAAGATAATTTTAAACAGTTCTCTCATTTTTATATTCATAAAACTAAAACAAAGCTATATAAACTGTTTTGGTTCATAATACTATTGCACAACCAAATTTTAAAGCAAACAGTAATAATAACCTAAATAACTAATCTATAAAATAGTTTCCATTAAAAAAAAATTTTATTCACCTAAATTATTATGACAATGGGCTATTTAGAATATTTTAACATAATTTTATCTAAAAAAATATAATATAATATATCTAAATATAATATATAATAAATATAATATAATATATAATAAATATAATATAATATATCTAAATATAGGGGAGAGTGTTGTACCTATGGACAAAAATCACGTTTGGATTTTTCTAAGACAGGTAAAATCACATTTTGACCATTTAAAGTGCCCAATCTATAGTTCTAACCTTTGTGAGTAGAGAGATATTTTTTATTAGCCAAAATCTTGAAAATTGGATTTTTAATCATTTATAATAACTTGGAAAAATTTGTGTCCAAAGGTACAACAACCTGTTGTACCTATGGACAGACCCAGTTGTACCTGTGGACACCCTTAAAAAGGGAAGTGTTAGTTGAAAAAAGCTAAGAATGAACATTTTTATTGATGCATTACCTTTTAATAACATATTTCAAGCCTTTTTAAAATTGAAAATATATTTTTTAAAGTAATGTAGTTTTAGATCGTAAATGATCATTAAAACGAAGTTGAATGTTAAAAACTTGATTTTTTACCAAAAATACAAAAATCACATGGTATTTTCAGATCAGAATTTAGGTAATAGTTTCATCAATAATGCCGATTGATCTGACAACTTCACTGATCCAAAAAACCCTATTCGATCGACACTTAGTTGTGCAAGCATTTGGTGGTAATAACAATAATAATTTGGTGGTAAATCTTCTTCAACAGTGGAAATTTTAAGTTTTTTTAATCATCATACTTAAATGCGATAGGGTGCTTAGGGTTTTACACCATATTTTTAATTAAATTCCAAGTAGAATCATAAATTTAAAAAGTTGTTTAGATCACAAAATGTTTGATTTTTCATCTAAAATTCACTTGAAAATAATCGCTGACAAATAGATTACAATTTAGAATTAATTTAACATTTATTAAAATGTATTCAGTTATATGAAACCTGATTCTAAAACGCCGATTAGCTACAGACACCCGCAAGAACGTGTCCGTAGGTACAACACGTATGGTGTCCGAAGGTACAGCATCAGGTGTTTTTGCATTCAAAGTTCTATAAAAGATAAAAGAACTGAGATCTGACGATTTCTAATATCAAAACTAAAAAGTCAAAATCTCTGGGATTCCCCCATATATCCCATTTTATCATATCATAATCATAGAGGAAGAAAACAATTAATGTAGTGATGCACTAAAAAAAACTTTGAGCACCTAAAAACAGTATTTTTATTATAGAAAATTTAAATAATATTTTAAACAGCTGATTTCACGTTAGCAACTAGATAGCATCTGTTTACATTTAAAATCGACCACAAATTCAAATTTACATTTTTTCCTGAATTTTAAAAGGAGGTGGCTGAAGGTACAACCGTCCGTAGGTACAACAATCTCCCCTAATATAAATATTAATACATATATGTTACTCCATTCTTACTCCATTGATACTGCTTTAATGACTCAGTTTCATTATAATTTTAATTGTATTTGTCTTAATCTTTTTATTTCTCCCTTTTGTGGCGCGAATTAAGCAGAAATATGATTTAAATGTCAATTAAATGGTTTTTTAAGATTTTTCTCTTCAGATAAAATTTCATAAGGTTGAAGAAGGGAATAAGTCCATCAATCAACCGTAAAATATTTTTAATGTACTGTAACAGACCCCCTCTCTCCTAACTCTGAAACTAAGACGAGCGCCCCTAGCGGCGGTTATGTGCATTGGGAGATGAGCTCCGAACGCTTGGAGAGGAAGGACGTGCCTTCCAATCCGTCCGCCACCGAACCCTAATTCTCGATATATCCTTTTTTTATTTGTCGTATTTGTATTTTTGTTTGTTGTTTGTGATGTGCTATTCAATGTCATTTAGGTGTTATCATTAAACTAAATGTTAGATGTTTTCCTTGACTCTTATTGCTAGCTTTTATTATTAACAATCAGTTACAGTACTTATATTTGTTTTGGTGACTGCTCTGTTTTCCATATAGGGTTCTGAATTTTCAGTAAAAATTTGGTGGTTACACAATGAAAATTACATCACTTATACAGTTTTTTCGATTTCTCAAAACTTGGTTTTTGGACTTATTCCCTTCTTCTAACTGACGATTAATTTATCCCGTATTTCTACTGATGTGTAGATGAGCAAAGCTTGGAAACTGTTTTGAGCACAAAAAGTCAATTTGTCATTTTTTGGATTTATTCCCTTTTTCAAACTGGCGGTTAAATTATTAATATACAGGGTGATTCAGAAATAATCATCAATAATTGGGAGCCTGGTAGAGGGGCCGTAGACAAGCATATTTCGAATAGGGATGGTGGGGCGCAGCCTTACTGTTAAAGAGCTAGGACCTAATGTAGTTCGAGCGCGTTTCTAAAGGCCGTTTTTAGAAGGCTCGTGTGACGAATCAAAACATAATAAAATAAAAAAATATATTGTATGAGGTAAGGAAGTATCCCTACTACTTACACCATGAATTCGATAGATTTTGAACCACTTTCTAACTAAACCCTGGATTGAATTTAAAAAGTGCAGTATTAATCTTTTAGTCAAAAAATGGAGATCCCTTAATGTTATTTAGAAAAATGATGATCGGGGAAGGAATTTTCAATGATCGTAACATTGATCATTGAAACTGTTTTATCATTGAAAATTCTTTTCCCTATCATCATTTTTCTAAATACCATTAAGGGAGCTCCATTGTTTGACTAAGAGATTAATATTGCACGTTTTAAAACTCACCCCACGGTTTAGCAAGTGGTCCAATTTCTATCACATTGAGGATTTAAGTAGTACGGATACTGCTGTACCTCATGCGATAATTTTTTTCATTTTATTTTGTTTTGTTTCGTCACACGGGCCTTCTAAAAACGGTATTTTGAAACGCACTGGCACTACATTTGGTCCTAGCTATTTAACGGTAAGGCTGCGCCCCACCATCCCCATTCGAAATATGCTTGTCTAGGGCCCCTCTACCTCCCCCCCAATTATTGATGATTATTTCTGAATCACCCTGTAGAAAATGTGCTATGATAAAAATAAGACCGGAAAATTAACGGTATCAGTCCCTTCTACCAATACTGGAAGAGTGTCTGTGCATTAAAAATAAGCACTCAAAAGAAGAGAAATGTAGATAAGTAAACAAGGCGAGCATAAATGTTTACATTAGAGATCTCTATAGAAAAGACGTGGTTTTATTTGTGCGGAAATAATTCGCACAAGAAAAGAGGCATTGTGACGAAACGCTCTGGACCATGTTTTTATGGAAGCATTATACAGATATTAACTCTGTTTGGAACCGTTTCTGAGACCCTATAAGGTGGCTAAGGTTAATAGATTTAAATGTAGTTGAAGTGTCAAGCCCGAAACGTGCTAAGAGAGTCAGCCATTTTTTGCCACTGAATAATGTCGTAAAAAGATGAAACCCTCGCAATTATAAAATTAGTTTTATCTCCAATTATCCACAACAATTATTTTTATCGATTGTGTAAAAAAAATTTTTCAAGCGTTTTTGTTAAATTGTACTTATGCTAAAACAGGGGTTCTCAAACTTTTTATGTCGCGGAGCCCTTTTCAAGAGACAAATTCTTTGCGGAGCCCTTTTCCGAAATAAATTTTTCAAGGTATAAAAGCAAATTACATAAAACCCATTGCTTCTAGAAATAAAAGCATAATAGAAATTTATTTCGGGAGGGGTCCAAAATTATATCTCAGTCCCTCCCATGCATATTTAACAGTTTAATGTAGCTTTTAAAAACATTTTTAGGTATAATTTGCATCTAAGATAATTTATTTGTAAGAAAAATTGTGACAAATTAAGATACAAGTAAAATAGAAGGGTCTAGGGTTCCTTCCTCCCCAGAAGATATTTTGAAATGTGATCCTTAAAAACAGTTTTTTAACTCGTTTTAGGTATATCATTGTCCAAATTTTGGACATTCATTTTTAGGTAGGATTTTAATTTTAACGAACTTACTATAAAAATTGACAATAATAAAGTTTCAAGTACAATAGGGGGTTTTGGGGGTCCTCCCCCAAAAGAATTTCGGAAATTTGACCCTAAATTACATGGTTTTAACTTGTTTTGTTATACGTAGTCCGGTTTTTCGGATTTTTTTTAATATACACCCCGGGATATATGGAATATTTTGTTTACCAATTATATTTTATCATTGGATACAATGTAAATCTTTATTTTATATTTCTGAATAATATAGGTATCACTTTTTAATCATTATGCCGGAGATGCATGGACATAGGATTCCATACAGAAATCTATACATCTGTAAATTTTGTTTTCCTAGAAGTTACTTCTTTTGAAATCGAGATCTGTTTTGGGGGGCTGATAGACCATACGTCAGGGGTACTTATCAAAATTTATTTACACATGGGCCCAAAATCATTCCTTATCCCCTCCCATCCCATGCCATAGGATCAATGTTATCTTCTCTTTTTATACATTTTTTTGGCAGAATTTGCATCTTAAAGAATTTAATATAAGAAACGTTTTGTGTAATTAAATTCCAAATGCTATAAAGGGAGGGGGTTGGAAATTTGACTATACTATAAACAGGTTTTCCCTTGGTTTTGGTACATCTACTCCGAATTTTGGACATACATTTTTAAGTAGGATTATGATTTTGCTGAACTTTATAAAAAAAGGTGCTGAGTAATCAATTTGAGAGATGGGGGAATGGGGTTCCTTGGTGTGCTACTATTCGGAGCGGCCGTTTCAGCGGCAGAAATAAAATGAAAGTAAATAGAACTCTCATAATTTTTCTAAAAATTAGTAGAAGAAAAATTTGGTGCCGAAACAGGCCGGCGCCCAAACGGCCAGCGCCAAACCGTCCCATCCTGGGGGTTCCTCCCCCAGAAAAGTTTTGGAAATTTTACCCTAAAAACAGGGTTTTAACTTGTTTTGGTAAACCAAAAAAGACCTGAAAAGGCAAAAACCAGCAGACCTTACCAACACCTTACAGAAAGTTATTTATATAACATGTCAGAGAAAAGCAAATTAGAATTTATCAAAAAATGTATTTATTTCAAATTTCTTCGCGGAGCCCCTGGAAATGCTTGGCGGAGCCCTAAGGGCTCCGCGGAGCACAGTTTGAGAACCTCTGTGCTAAAATGTTAATTAAAAATATTCATGGTTAAACAGTTCTAAACCCCCTTTCTTCTAATTATTTTTTTATTCCTACAGGCACACCATCTTTATTTAATACACCATCTTCACATAAAATTTTAAATCATCTTTTTTTGGATAATACCTTCCCACTGCATTCATGGAAGAGAAAGACTATTAAGTTTCGTTGTAACCCCCACTAAAATTCCACTTTGACACAGATTTTTTTATCTATATGTTACAGTTAATGTTCATAATCTGGTAATGTTCGGAATACCTAGGTAAAGTATGAAATATTTTGTACTTTACCTTAGGTAATTCTCATTTTACCTTAGTTTTTCTGAACATTACCGAATTTCGGACATTAACTGTAACATATATACTGCTTAAAATAATTAATTTTCATATCACATTATATTATCTTCTTTTCAGTAAAAAATATTAAATTTAATAATTAGGTATACATAACATTTTAAACCATCTGGTTATTTTTCATATGAATTGATTCAAACATTTCTCAATTCTTTAATATAAATAATTGGAAATGTTGGAAAGTTTTATTTATTGGCATGCAATTATAGAAATTTAGGCAAAAATGGCGAAGACTACATTGATTGAGATTATTCTACATCCATTAATACTAAATATATTTCAATTTTAATCAGAACAATAATTAATGTCATACATAAAAGATATAGCTATTTTTAGAAGGAAAGATGAGTACAATATAGTTAATTATTATGGAACGTTTTGTAAACTTCAACACATTCGTAAAAAAAGGTGCTATGACCAAAGATGGCGAAGCAATGGGCCCATCTTTTCGCACGTGTGAACTGAGACGGACGGCAGTGAACCCTTTCATTGGAGCAAGAAAGGCCAACATGCATGCATAATGATGACAATTCCCTGCTTTGCAGACTTCACAGCTTTTTTGCGCCCATCACATGTTCTCTTGGTGTCCAGAAAGCCATTTCAAATTCGTCTTTCTCAGGCTTCAAACACTTTGAGAGGACCCGAAACCAGAGGTGAGTTGTACTACTCTTTAGTTGCGTACATTTTTTAATAGCAATAACAAATATATTAAGTATCACTCGTGGCCTTCCGCTTTTAAGTTTTTCAGCTGTGTTTTTTTATATAAAATTTTGGGAATCGATGGATTTATTGTAGCATATCAAGATGTAATCGTTTTTACTCAAATACAATTATAAATGGTCAACACAATAACAACCTTTAACACCTCAGCTCGATAAGAAAATTCCTGGATTCGTTACTTTTTAAAAAATAAGCACTCCAAAATCAAGATTAGGATTAAAAATAAATTTTTTAACTGAGCTCTGAGCTGTAAGTATATTAATTATAATATTTTTTTAAAGAGTAATAAATCGAATAAATTTCCGAATAGCTTCACATATCACTGTTTAAGTTATCTGACTCAATATTAACATACAATAATTACTTTAAAACTCAATTTTCTTAGAGAAAGATAATTTCATTTTCCATGGAGGATATGCCTTAGGATAATTTTAAAACTCGATTTTATAAATCCCATCTTTTTAAAGTTTTTTCTTTATCATCTTAGATTAAACAATTAATTAGTATCAATAATTTATAATTTGGTAAAAAGAGTAATAATAGGGGATTCTTTGCTAGAAAGTTCAAGTTTTTATAATTACTAAAAGTAGTAAATGGTTTATGTATTTTTAAAATTAATATGGTTAAGAAGTTTTTTAAGGGTTATTACTGAAGACGCAGCAGGTATTTTATATTTGTCATGGCTTTAAGAAATGCTCAACTGTGCATGAAATCTGCGTTTAGAGACCAGTCTATGAAAATATTCAGTAAATCATATGTTCTCGGTTACTTTCAATTCACTCTGTCAATGTTCACAAACCATAACGGAAATTCTTATTATACTGGCTCATGCCGTTTTTCAGAGTTTTCCTTCGATGCTGCTCAAAATATCTATCAAAATTATGAATAGCATATCGTCCAGATGACATAACTGCAGATACGGTAACTTTCACACTGTACAAAAACTTGGCGTAAGCCTACAAGATTTTAGATTGGTCACTAATAAGCCAAAATTATTAATGTTCGGCACTAGTTAACTTAAAGTAGTTGAAAAGTAGTTAACTACTAGTTGCAACAACTAGTTAACTAGTAGTTTACTTTTGGTTTAGAGTAGTTGAACTAGTAGTTTAACTACTTTTTTCACCAACTACTAGTTCCAACTACTATTAAAAAGTTCAACTACTTAAAAAAATTGAAAGATCAAAATTTTTAAAAATATGTTACATCTACTAAAAATGCCATGTTTCGTGATACATTTTCATATTTGGCAACCTTGAAATATATTTCATCCCAGTAATTGACATATAAATGCAGCCTTTTTTTGAAATCATCTCTAGAAATTAGGGAGTTCAGGGTTTTCTCTCCTGGAAATTCCAGCACTTTGAAAAGCGATTTTAGGCTAAGTTTACGCGGATTCTAGATGTTTTTCCTGCATTAAAAATTAATTAGGCAATACTAAAGTTAACGGCCCAATTTTGTGCTTAAAATATTGTTGTTCAGGCTAAGGGGGTTTATAACCCTTAACCCCCCTTATATACGACACTGTACTGACTAATATAAATACAACTTAGAAAACTTTAAGAAGACACCAAAAACCTGTACACCTATCAAAAATTGGCAAATCTTTAGCCATGATATTTTTGCTATAGGTAAGAAAAAGTAATCGAGAATTTGGGGAAAAATACCTTACGAAATTAAATAGACTAGTTAATTAGTAGTTAACTAGTTTAGGAAGTAATCAACTACTAGTTACAACTACTTCCAAGAAAAAGTAGTAAACTAGTAGTTACAACTACTTCCAAGAAAAAGTAGTAAACTAGTAGTTACAACTACTTCCAAGAAAAAGTAGTTAACTAGTAGTTACAACTACTTCCAAGAAAAAATAGTTAACTAGTAGTTACAACTATATCCAAGAAAAAGTAGTTAACTAGTAGTTACAACTACTTCCAAGAAAAAGTAGTTAACTAGTAGTAACAACTAAAGCCCTGGATACTCTACCTTAAGTAGCGATATCAAGCAACCGGCCGCCATTATGGGGAGAACTCACTATTAGTCTCGATAGTCGAGCTTATCGTTGCTAGTAGAGAGCCTGTATACGAGAGAGGCGACAACCCGGTATAGCACGCTGATTGGTCAACAGCGTTTTCTGTTCACCCCAGTTTTCCCTCCATTGGATTAGCATGGGAGCGAGAAAAGCAGCATGATACAGTTTGGACAGAATTGGAGATTTGGACAGTTTTAACTGAGCGCAAGGATGCGCAGAGACGCTTTTAAGCGAGTTGTCGTCTCTCTCTCGTATACAGGATCTCTGGTCGCTAGTAGTGAGTTCTCCCCATAATGGTGGCCGGTTGAGCGTGATGTCGCTACTTAAGGTAGAGTATCCGGGCCTTTAGTTACAACTACTTTTGCCGAGACTAGTTGGTAGTTAACTATACTTTTTGACCAGTAGTTGCCGAACACTAAAAATCATAGTAAAGAGATAGTGGTGTATTGAGCAATGACAAACCTTAAGATAATTTCCAGAAGGATGGCCTTTACGTGAGGTGAGGACCGCAATAAACTGACTACCGTCACGTGATGGTGGTCTTACTGGGTATTGTTTCAACTGTCGAATTTATATGCCGTGCAGTGTTGCTAATGCGTGCATTCTTGGCGTCACGTTTTGTAGTCAAACTTTAACGCATACCTGTAATAATTTCGAAATTTCTAATGTCGGGTACTCTTTTTAGGAGTAAATTCAATGGGAATTCTCACTCCCCTTCTATTTCTCCTATATGGTCGAAATGGTCGGATCAAGATTCCCCTAGTTATTTTGGCTATTAACTTTCAACTCTTCTCAACAAACATCCACTGTAAAAAATGCGGTCCTTGACTCAAGTGGTGGGTAGAAATTGCCTCCATACATGTAGAGTCGTTACTCCGCAATATGGAGGGACCCCCCACCTAGACTGGGAGGAATGTTCCTCCATGGTGGAACCTCCCTTCTCGAAGAGGGACCTTCCTCCCAGTCTAGGTGGGGGGATGGTCCCTCCTTATCGCGGAGTAACGACTCTACATGTATGGAGGCAATTTCTACCCACCACTTCTTGAGTAGTGCCGAATTTTTTTTGAACAGTGCCTTTATGGTATCAATTCCTCCATTTGCAGTTACGCCATTCTTCCTCCATAAAGGCGACCTGTTCCTCTATAGTCTATATTACCCAACATGCATATCTTCCCTTAGATAGAGAAGACAATCATGAAACTATTCCTCCATCTCCTCATCGTATACACCATAACAGCATCCCAGGCTCTGAACTATGGCGAATCTCCTCCGGACAACGGCAGTCGGTTCAAACTGACCGCTCCGACAGAACGTCCGGCCGGCGATCTCAGCCACAATCATCTGCACTCCGGAACCCTGGAGTCGCCGGACGTCATTGATCCGGAACACTCGAGCAGCGAAGAAGTGTCCGGGTCGTTTGAAGGGAAAACGTTCCGGTTCCGAAGGCCGAGGGCTAAGAAGGTGTACCCTGGTCAATATGCAGGTCAGTTTATTTTTTCGATACTAACACATGATAAGTTTATCACCGATAAATAGGGTAATCCTAAGAGTAAACTCACAACACTCAAGCGTCGTCTCCAACCGTGGACCGGTTTCGTCCTTGTTAGGACTCATCAGCACGGCATAGGAAGGCAACGCAAAAGAGCGGAGGGCAAGTACTAGTCTAGCCGACTATAACTGAAAACGTGGAGACCATTGATTAGTCCTCCACTCATCTGCTGGAATGACAATGGCATTCCTAGAACATCAGATTTAATTCCAGAAAGGCAAGGTAAATGAAAGGAGAATTTCACCATTATCGCTGGTTAAGCGGACAATAAGTGTAAACTCACAACTCTTAAGCGTCGCCTCCAACCGTAACGGTTGGATTTGTTACGGTTGGAGGCGACGCTTAAGAGTTGTGAGTTTACACTTATTGTCCGCTTAACCAGCGATAATGGTGAAATTCTCCTTTCATTCTCTCCTCTCTTTGTAAAATTCAAATTTTTGTGGTTGAGCTCCCCCAAAGAGGATCATAAAGATAATTTTAGAATTAATGATTTTATTAACAGGCATTAATAAATATAATTTTTTTGGAATAAAACAACAACTTCATTTACAGACAAACGAAAGAACAGAAATTGGAAACAGTGGCCCGAATATGTAAAAAGCCCAATTTCCCCAAGCGATTCAAAGATAGCTTGGAGTTACTGGGAAGAAGATGATAGCGAGGTAAGTTACCCAATATTTCTTTCACTTTACAATTTATCGATAATAACATCTTACTCTTTTACATCTCAGCTAACTCTTACTCACTGGGATAAGAACACAACCTCGATACATCAGAAGCCTCCGTTTCCTTTGTGATCATCTCATATATCACATAGGCAAGTTATTTTATTTAATACGTTTATATTGCATTAGGGATGGGAGCCGGACGATGCAGACGATAGCAAACCGACGACTGCTGCTCCCACTACGACTACGACCACGACTACCACCGCTGCTCCGACGACCACCACCACAACCACGACGACTCCGAAGCCAACCACTTCTGCGCCCAAAGAAAAGCCGCCCGTCTCCATTCACAAGCATTTCCACTATTTCAAGAAAACCGGGCCATGGAAAGGTGTGTAAGAAGTTCAGAAGGCTTATAGACTTAATTATGAAATCTTAATCGAACTTGTCACCTTTTTGCTTTAACTTGCTGATAGAACAGGCTTTATAAATATCACGCCTTAAGAAAATAAGAAAAAAAGGATTTAAAATTAGATGATTCTTTTAGTTTTAACTTTATTATTGCTTTAAATTGGAATTTCGTTAAACGTTTGATTGGTGCCGTGTTGTGAGCGGACATCTATCGTGCTGTGAGAGGACATAGATAAAAAATCGGGATAGAATCGGTTAGCGATTTTATATGCTATCCCCAACATCAAAATAACTGTAAAAAGTTTATGGTAGTTGGGGGGGGGCTGTCGCCCCATCCCAAACCCCCTGCCTTAACTATAACCAAACTAGTTTTGGGTATAATCAGTACCAGTGACGATTCAGAAAGGAGGCTCTATACTCATTAATGTGACACAAAGCACGCAAATCACCCAAAAAGAGCATTAAAATAGCCAATATGATTACAAATAGCATAACATCCATTTGATCTCGATTTTTTTCTATGTCCGCTCACAACACGATTTTTAAGTGTCCGCTCATAACACGTCCGCTTACAACAGAGCACCGTTTGATTTATGAACAAGGAGGTTTTAAGTTAAAGTTTGAATAAAAAAAACTTTTTCACCATTTGGATATTATTAGCTCATTCAATATTCATCTGAACAAGTTCATCTTCTCTTCAAAAATATGTATACCTTTATTCGAATTTTCTACACTGAGCTTTCTTTTCCTAATTTTGTGTAACTTTCTAATGTGGCAAATTAAAGAGTCATTATATACGTAACTGTGTAGGAAATTATTGTAACAAAAAATAATCGGGAACGCGCGAATTAATCTATAAATTAGATACCTATTGAATGCAACAATACAAAATCTAACGCATAGTCTTTTTAACCCTTTCAATACGGCAAGGGAATCAGAAAAGTGCAATTTTCGCACTTGTTTGAGCTCCTGTGGGGCAACTGCGATGAGATATCCATTAGATCATGATGTGTTTGGAGGCGCAAAGGAGCATTTTATTCTGTTCCTTGAAGTTTTTCAGCAACTGGGACATAATGTTGCCTCAGTCGTAATTTCAAAATTTTTCCACCGTGGGACAACATATGTCCCAGCCGGTGCAAAAGGGTTAAATCGATACTATGATTTCTTATCTGTTTTTCTCATCACAAAACAAAAACATTTTTTCTTCAAAGGTGAGATGATGGACCCACCACCACCAACAACAGCCATGCCACCGCCAATGGAAGACATGAAGATGACCGAAGACATGATGATGGAGATGATGATGAAAGGCATGATGATGATGGACCCTCCTCCCGCCCCAGAAATGGACAAGAAGGAGAAAGGAGGGATCTTCGACCGACTATCCAAAGTGGACCCCGTGACGGTCCTGGTAGCCGGGATAGTTCCGGCAAGCCTCATACTGGCCGCAGTTCTTCCATCGGTCATGGGCAAAGTGATGGCCATGAAAGGGGAGATGGCCATGCCGGTGCCCATGATATCCACGACGGCGGTCAGCGGGGAGGGGAGGTCCGTGGTGGACGATGGCATGGCCCGGTTGGTGAGGGCTGTTGGAGATTTCGGACGGCAAGCATTGGAGAAGCCACAGTGTGCGAGGAAGATGTTCTGCAGGATGGCAACAGATAGTATAGTTGGGGATTCGCCTGTTGTGCAGAGGGCAGTCAGGCTTGCTACTATTGCGTAAGATTGTGTTGTTTGAATTTCATTTTGTATTTAGAATAAGAGCGCAGAGTATAGAGCTTAACAGAAAATTCATCTCCATAGACGCTAATGGCAACTTTTTTTAACAGGGCTTTTCCCATAGAAAAACTTTAGGCCAAACTGACCCGCCTTCTTTAATACCACGTCATTCCTGCTAATTCTGTCATTTGCCCACTGAAGCTGTCACTCAAATCCAAATCGCCTATCATCAGAGTAAAAATCAAATCATAAACTTTTCGCGTTCTCTAATTGGCTGCTAGTGAACTGAATTATAATCTGCAAGCTGAATTAAATAACTACCCGAAGTGGAAAACGGCCGTTTGGCATGTCTGTTAAGCTCTGTACTCTGTGAATAGAAGTACAATAAAAAAATCTCGTAAAGGTTTTAAGCTGGTATTTGGGTTGGTTATGCAAAGCTGTAAAAATTGATTAACCCGTAACAGTAATTAATTAATCCGTAACCACACCGATTTTTTAAAAAGTGGATGAAAGTGGTAAAATACCGTTGTGGTTACAATATATATTGCAAATTTTACGCTTTTTCACTACTAACCCAGCTGCCAGTTTAAAACCGTGAATTTTACTGGATTTTTTTTACTGTGTATTAAGGTCACGTTATTTATCGCTTTGCCTTGGAGATGAGGGGCATCGAGGGAAAGGAGGCCATTACTGGGGCCTTAACGATTCAGCAGCCTTAACGATTCAGCAATACAATTTAAAAGAAAAGAGGAGGTTGTAAAAAAATCACTAAATTGCGTTACCTTCATACCTATTCCAATTACAAAGAGTATAATGAGGTTTCATAAGAGAAGGGAATTACCCCCAACTGTTTCAGAATTTTTTATTGTTCATGATGGCAAGGAGGGACTTCGTAAATCCCCTGTGGAAGAGCATTTCCTCAAGAGACTTTTTCCTAAATCTGGTATTGATTTCTTAAGATCACACTTTGTCACACTTTTTGTTCAAATTTCCGAGCCCCATGTCAGGCTCTGGACCTCCGTTTTTCATTGAACCGAAAGGTTTTTATTTTCAAAGTTGACTCTTTATGATCGTGCAATTTAATAATAGTACCATCATTTCTACCCTTTGTACGGCTACAATTTAAAAAAAATGCTGTTTAATCTACTTATGAAAATCTCCACATGCATAATTTTTCATTATTTAGTTTCACTGTGATTATTCCTTTTCCACTTTTTACTTAATTAATAGGTACTTATTAATTTTAAGTCACATTTTATAAAAAAAATGGGTTTAAATTCCGATTTTAAAAATAATGAGTGTTTTTTGTACAGGATGGAAGATTCTTGGTTGGATCATCTAGGGGTTCGTAGTCTGTTTGAATCCCTGAATGATGGGTCTTGTCACCAAGTTGAGTGTGATGCAGAGCCAACCACGTGAACTTTGTCGTCCTTCAAGCAACCCATTATTATTTAAGACCCTTCCATTTTCATTATCACTTCTGTAATTTATTTGATTTGAATAAAAGTGTGTTTAAGTGTTGATTCGATTCATATTTTGAGTATCATTGCAATCAAAGAAAACTTGTTTAACACGTCATTGTAAGGATCCTTTTTGCAAGTGAAACTTCACATTAACGGGAGGTTTTAGGAAAGGATTTTGTCATTTTCTTTGGTAAAACAAGAAAAATATTTTATGTTATTTATTTTTATCCCTATCTATAATAGTAAAAGAGCTATACCATTCACCGATTCATTCACTCATCAACGCACAGCAAAATCTACCGGGGCTAAAGACTCGAAACTTGGTGCGGTGGAAGACCGTACGGCAGTGGCGGATCCAGGATTTGGTTTTTGGGGGGGGGGCTAAGAATTTTCATAATCCAATTCAATTTTCTTGTTAATATATACGGAAAAGGTAGTGAATTATCCCACTAAAACCACTTAAAGGGGGGTTTGGGGGTCCTCCCCCAGAAAATTTTTGGAAATTTAAGTCAAAACCCCAAATTTTCAACTCGTTTTGGTACGCCTCATCCGAATTTCGGATATAGATTTTTTTGCGTTTTGACAAACTTAGTAAAATATTAGACGTTTAGGGGGGGCTTCAGCCCGAAAGCCCCCCCGTAGATCCGCCAATGTCAATACGGTGAATACCCGGAATAAGAAAGGATTTTTCGAAATTCTTTTTTTCTGACCCACAGGGATGCCTGGAGTGTTTTTTAGGTTTTTGAGCCTAGCACCGTCCCATATGACCCTAGATCTTTCGTAAGGTACCTAGCCACAATATCTAGAGAGGCATTTTTCAAATTTTCAATATTCGAATTTTAAGAGCGAAAACCCCTCAGCATAGCTAAATTGGAACACCCTATATGTTCGGACCGTAACGCAATCCCCACCTTACAGCTGAATTGAGAAACCGTTTCTATATTTACCGCGGACTTTTTTTCAGTTACCATGTAGTGGGAGACAAATGTTGTTTCACTAGACACTCGTACAGGGTGTTTCAGATGAGTGTTTCATAACTTCTAGGGGGATAATAGACACCTAGATGAGTCAGAATCACCTAGGATATGGGGGTCCCAGACCAAATCCCTGGGAGTGAAAAATGGAGTGACACCCCAAAAAAACTATTGAAAAATTCCATATGTAGAAGAACTACTGTTGGAAAAATTTATTTATGGTCTCAAATTTTGTGGTTTAATATGATCTTTAAATTTTTCACTTTAAAATTTTTATTATGAAAAAATTTAAAAAACCACATAAAAATGTGAAAACTCTGCCAAAACCTTATTTCGTACTTCGAAATCCTTTCTTTTGATTTGATAATATGAAAGATCATAGTTGAAAACCCTTTAGTTCAAAGTTTTACGTAAATAAATAAGGTTTTGGCAGAGTTTTCACATTTTTTTGTGTTTTTTTAATTTTTTTTCATAAAAAAAACAAATTTTAAAGTGAAGACTTTTGAGATAATTTTAAAGATCATATTAAACCCCAATTTTTGAGACCATAATTAAATTTTTACCAATAAGTAGTTCTTCTACAAATTGAATTTTCAATAATTTTTTGGGGTGTCGCTCCATTTTTAACTCCCTGGGATTTGGTCTGGGACCCCCAAATCCTATGTGATTCTGACTCGTCTAGGTGTTTACTATCCCCCTAGAAGTTATGAAACACTTGAGGCGTTTGCTATCAAAACCAGCTCATTCCATATTTTTCTGAAATCCACTTTTTTGCATATTTTGAAAATTTAGAGCATCTTTGTTTAAAGTGCGGCCCAAAAGCCTTTAAAATGCGGCCCAAACGCATATTATGAAAATATTTAAATTTGCACATTTTTATTTAAAAAAAAATAAATGTTTGCAATATTTTTCATATAAATCGACTCGAACTGAAATAAAAAATATTTATGGTAACAAAAGGGGAACCCCCTATGACTGAATTTAAAGACGGAGATTGATTTTTAGATTCAGATTTTTTTTAGTAGACTTAACAGAGCATTTGAATAGTTTAAATTTGAGACTTCAAGGGAAAAAATCAGTTCATTAATGATATTCCAGAATCCAGACAGCGTTTGAAAGAAAGTTGACATTTTGGCACAATCAAATAAAAGTTAAATATTTGATACATTTCAGTACTTTGGCTGCATATAAGCCTGTGAATTGCACAAAATAAATTCTGCATTAATTTGTGATTTGATTCAAGAGTTTGAAAGTAGATTTCAATATTTTCGAAAAAAAGAAAATCATTTCAACATATTTTTTACCCCATTTTCTTTAGAAGATAAATTACCTTCAAATAGAATGCATTGAACTGCAAAGCGGCATTCAACAGAAAGAAAAATTTGCGAATGTTTTTTACTGGAGTTTTATAAAGATTACCTACCCCGCAATAAATATCCTAATTTTCACCATCATGTTTTATTTAAGTCTTCAGCTTTTGGCAGTATAGTACCTATATTTGTGAACAAATATCTTAAAAATGCATTAAGAATTGCAACCTAGTCTATTGAACCGTATATCAATTTGCTTGTTCAACAAAAGCAAATTTATCCATCTCATTAGTTTGAATTATTTCTATCTTTATGGAATAAAATGACAATTTTTAAATCAACATACGATTCGGGTTTGGTGCCAATAGATTGGAAATTAGCTAATGTAACTCCAATATATAAGAAAGGACCGAAATGGGATCCAGGCAATTATAGACCAGTAAGCTTAACATCAGTCATTTGTAAAATTTTCGAAACCATACTTAAAAAGCATATAATGTTATACTTGGAGGAGGGTAACTTACTTTCAGACAATCAGTTTGGATTCAGGAAGGGTAGATCCTGTCAAACTAATCTTTTAAAGTTCTATGACAAAGTAACAAAAGAGTTGGATCAAAAACATAGTGTAGACAATATAAGAACAAAGGCTTTCACGACCGGATGGGTTAGGATAAAAGTTTTCTTCCGGGCAATTAGGCCGTGGTCGAAAGGTAGATGTTAAAGGTCCAAACGTTTCGTCTGCAACTTCGGCAGACATTATCAATGGGAATAAAAGGCTAAAAAATCTCTAGAGAGTCAAAATCAAAATCAAGATTACTGCCGTCTGCGTGGTCGAAGGTTATATACAGTTGGAACATCAACAACTGGATGCGATGCCACACCAGACTCAAAAGCGATAACTGCAGCGGGCGAGTCCATCCTAACATCGATAGACGACTTCGGAAACGAACCACCAACCACAGCTGGCAAAGGTGCAGAGGTCGACTCCCGATCCGAACTCTCAGGCCTGTGACCAAAGGCAGCCAATACAGGAAACCACGTTCTATTCATCCTGAGACCCTCCTCCTTTCTATTGATGTTGTGAGGGTGCTTAAATATTTCAATAGCCTCCCTCTGGAGGCGCGTATAATAATGTGTTGTAGTAGACAAGACCTCTGTTTCGTCGAAGTTTATGGTGTGGCCCGGTGCAGATAAAACATGTTCGGCTATGGCCGATTTCTCAGGTTGCATGAGTCTGCAGCTACGTTCATGTTCTTTTAGTCTTGTCGAGATGCTACGACCTGTGGTCCCGATGTACACAGCGCCGCACGTGCAAGGTATTCTGTATACCCCGGCAGCGGAAAGGGGGTTTCTACCATCCTTGGCTGACCTGAGTGAATTACGGATTTGCCGTGTTGGTCTGTAAATGGTTTTTAACCTATGACGTTTACATATCTTTCCAATGCGATCAGTTACCTTATTGATATACTGTAAGAAAATCCTACCACAAGTAGGTGTTTGATTGGATTCCACATTGGAACCATATCTCCGAGGATTCATAGCTCGTCTTATTTCATGATAGGTATAACCATTGGCCCGTAAGGCTTTTTCCAGATGTCGAAGCTCATTTTGGATAAGATGTGGTTCGCAAATCCGGTTGGCACGGTCGATAAGTGTTTTTATCATAGCCCGCTTCTGGCTAGGGTGATGGTTAGATTCCTTATTAAGGTAACGATCCGTGTGAGTAGGCTTCCTATACACCGAGTGGCCCAATCTTCCATCATCTTTCCTAGTTACCAAGACATCCAAGAAAGCAAGCTGTCGATCTTTCTCTCTCTCCATGGTAAACTGAATGCGGGGATGAATGGAATTAAGATGATCAAGAAATTCAGAAAGAGCCGCCTCACCATGACCCCAAATTACAAAAGTATCATCAACGTACCTTAACCAACAAGTTGGCCTAAGACGGGCAGATCCGAGGGCAGTCTCCTCAAAATATTCCATATAGAAATTGGAGACTACTGGGCTGAGAGGGCTCCCCATGGCGACGCCATCAATCTGCTCATAAAAGGTATGATTCCACTGAAAATAAGTTGTCGTAAGCACATGGTTAAAAAGATTGGCGATGTCATTTGGAAAGATTTGTTTGATGTACTCAAGGGTGTCAGTAACGGGAACCATTGTAAAAAGGGACACAATATCAAAACTAACAAGTATATCACCCGGTGATAAAGTGAAAGAACTCAACTTCTCTATAAAATGTGTTGAGTCTCTAATGTAAGACTCCCTGTTTCCCACATGAGGATTTAACAAGCCCGTCAGGTATTTTGCCAACTCATAGGTCGGCGAACCAATAGCGCTGACTATAGGACGAAGTGGAATGTTGGGCTTGTGAATTTTTGGCAAACCATACAATCTTGGAGGTAGGGCCTCAGATTTCCTAAGGCGGGTTTTGTCTTCAACTGGAATCGACGACTCCTTGATAAGTTGGTTTGTCTTCTTGAGTATCTTGGTGGTAGGATCCCGATTTAAAACCTTGTAAGTGGAAGGATCCAGCAGGTCAAGAATTTTCTGATGGTAGTCCTTTGTATTAAGAACTGTTGTCGCATTTCCTTTATCTGCGGAGAGAATTATGATCTCCTTATCAGAGTTCAAATCTCTCAGAGCTTTTCTTTCCTTACCAGTGAGATTGGACCTAGGTGGCTTCGCATATTGGATAATGCGAGCTGATTCTCTACGAATTTCCTCCGCTGACTCACGCGGTAGTGTGCCAATTGCCGATTCAATACTGGCGATGATATCCTCAACAGGTAATTTTGATGGTACCACGGCAAAGTTTCCTCCCTTGGAAAGAACAGATTGTTCATCGCACGTTAGTGAACGGTCTGAATAGTTGACAACAATACGTTTCTTATCCATAGTGCGTGGCGGTGCCCTGGAGGCTAATAGATGGTCAAACTTCTTTTTCTGTCGTAGGGAAGCAACAGACGCCTTGGAGGCAGCAGCATAGAAAGTGATACGGTCCACGATGTCCCAATCTTCAGGTTTCATTTGATTACTTAAAAGCAAATGGAGATCAAACAACTCAAGACACACTTGGGAAACTTCCTTCCTGGTGTAATGAATGCGTTCACGAAGTAAAGCACGTTCAGTACGTTTATAAATGCGATAGGAGGCAACAGAATTCAAATAACGTTTCTGTCGCAGAAAATTCGGAATGACACCAGAATCACGGCATCGGAGAAGAAATACCAACGAACACAGCAGTTTTAACTTCTTATTTCTTAAACCTTCTAGTCGTCGAACTAGGCGGTGTAAATCCTCCCCGTAGAGGTGCACAATATAAGAACAAAGGCTTTCACGACCGGATGGGTTAGGATAAAAGTTTTCTTCCGGGCAATTAGGCCGTGGTCGAAAGGTAGATGTTAAAGGTCCAAACGTTTCGTCTGCAACTTCGGCAGACATTATCAATGGGAATAAAAGGCTAAAAAATCTCTAGAAAGTCAAAATCAAAATCAAGATTACTGCCGTCTGCGTGGTCGAAGGTTATATACAGTTGGAACATCAACAACTGGATGCGATGCCACACCAGACTCAAAAGCGATAACTGCAGCGGGCGAGTCCATCCTAACATCGATAGACGACTTCGGAAACGAACCACCAACCACAGCTGGCAAAGGTGCAGAGGTCGACTCCCGATCCGAACTCTCAGGCCTGTGACCAAAGGCAGCCAATACAGGAAACCACGTTCTATTCATCCTGAGACCCTCCTCCTTTCTATTGATGTTGTGAGGGTGCTTAAATATTTCAATAGCCTCCCTCTGGAGGCGCGTATAATAATGTGTTGTAGTAGACAAGACCTCTGTTTCGTCGAAGTTTATGGTGTGGCCCGGTGCAGATAAAACATGTTCGGCTATGGCCGATTTCTCAGGTTGCATGAGTCTGCAGCTACGTTCATGTTCTTTTAGTCTTGTCGAGATGCTACGACCTGTGGTCCCGATGTACACAGCGCCGCACGTGCAAGGTATTCTGTATACCCCGGCAGCGGAAAGGGGGTTTCTACCATCCTTGGCTGACCTGAGTGAATTACGGATTTGCCGTGTTGGTCTGTAAATGGTTTTTAACCTATGACGTTTACATATCTTTCCAATGCGATCAGTTACCTTATTGATATACTGTAAGAAAATCCTACCACAAGTAGGTGTTTGATTGGATTCCACATTGGAACCATATCTCCGAGGATTCATAGCTCGTCTTATTTCATGATAGGTATAACCATTGGCCCGTAAGGCTTTTTCCAGATGTCGAAGCTCATTTTGGATAAGATGTGGTTCGCAAATCCGGTTGGCACGGTCGATAAGTGTTTTTATCATAGCCCGCTTCTGGCTAGGGTGATGGTTAGATTCCTTATTAAGGTAACGATCCGTGTGAGTAGGCTTCCTATACACCGAGTGGCCCAATCTTCCATCATCTTTCCTAGTTACCAAGACATCCAAGAAAGCAAGCTGTCGATCTTTCTCTCTCTCCATGGTAAACTGAATGCGGGGATGAATGGAATTAAGATGATCAAGAAATTCAGAAAGAGCCGCCTCACCATGACCCCAAATTACAAAAGTATCATCAACGTACCTTAACCAACAAGTTGGCCTAAGACGGGCAGATCCGAGGGCAGTCTCCTCAAAATATTCCATATAGAAATTGGAGACTACTGGGCTGAGAGGGCTCCCCATGGCGACGCCATCAATCTGCTCATAAAAGGTATGATTCCACTGAAAATAAGTTGTCGTAAGCACATGGTTAAAAAGATTGGCGATGTCATTTGGAAAGATTTGTTTGATGTACTCAAGGGTGTCAGTAACGGGAACCATTGTAAAAAGGGACACAATATCAAAACTAACAAGTATATCACCCGGTGATAAAGTGAAAGAACTCAACTTCTCTATAAAATGTGTTGAGTCTCTAATGTAAGACTCCCTGTTTCCCACATGAGGATTTAACAAGCCCGTCAGGTATTTTGCCAACTCATAGGTCGGCGAACCAATAGCGCTGACTATAGGACGAAGTGGAATGTTGGGCTTGTGAATTTTTGGCAAACCATACAATCTTGGAGGTAGGGCCTCAGATTTCCTAAGGCGGGTTTTGTCTTCAACTGGAATCGACGACTCCTTGATAAGTTGGTTTGTCTTCTTGAGTATCTTGGTGGTGTGATAGTGTAGACATATTTTACATCGATTTTCAAAAGGCATTTGATAAGGTTCCACACGAGGCATTGCTACTCAAACTGGAAAAATTGGGTATCAGAGGTAAAACACTATTGTGGATTAGGAATTGGTTGATAGGTAGGAAACAGAGAGTGCAAGTCAAGGGTAAATATTCTCAGTGGGCAGAGGTCATGAGTGGGGTGCCACAGGGGTCAGTATTGTTACCAATTCTCTTTATAATATTCATTAACGATATTAGTCAGGACATTAGGAACAAAATCAGCATATTTGCTGATGACTTAAAAATTTGGGGGAGGGTAGATACTCAGGAGCAGGTACAAAATTTACAAAGGGATCTAGATATCATATCACAATGGGCTGAAAAATGGAGTATGTCCTTTAACATAAGGAAATGTCAGGTACTTCATATGGGTCGGGGGAATGGTAGGGCAGAATTTTATCTGCAAGGGGACAAAGTTAAAGAAGGTAATATGATCAAAGATTTAGGGGTGATAGTAAATGAGGACTTAAAATGGGTTCATCAGTGTTCATCTGCTAGTAAAAAGGCTAATAGGATATTGGGATACATTAAAAAAACTGTTTCTTCAAGGTCCGAGGATATTATTTTGCCACTATACAGAGGCTTGGTGAGACCTCATCTAGAGTATGCTGTTCAGTTTTAGTCTCCATACTTAAAAAAAGATATTGATGCAATAGAAAGGGTTCAGCATAGGGCTACTAAAATGGTCAAGGGTATATCCAGTTTAAGTTATGAGGGAAGATTAAAGAAGCTAAATATGTTCACTCTAGAGAGAAGAAGGATTAGAGGGGATTTGATTCAACTATTTAAAATGGTAAAGCAAGGGGACACAGAGGGACTAGATTTCAATACGGGTAATAGAACAAGGGGTCACAATTTCAAATTGAATAAAGTAAAATTTAAGACGGATTGTAGAAAGCATTATTTCTTTAATAGGGTAGTGGATAGATGGAATGCGTTGCCTGAAACAATCGTAAATTCAAGTGGGGTTCAAGGGGAAAATTGACAGATACTGGGATTCTGGTAGTTTGGGTTAAAAAGACTGGACCAACCTTGCTGGGCTTACGCCTGTAGTTGGTCGACTTAATTTGTATTTGTATTTGTAAACGAAACGAATTTTTTACAAATTTAAATTAAATAGCTATACATATCTAATTAAAATTTTAAAAATTTATAATAAAAAGAAGTTTATTTTAATAAAACTACATTGAGTAAATTTTTATTTCAATTTGTTTAAAAAATATTGTATGTGCGGCCCAGCAAATTTTTTTTCGTTGCAATGTGGCCCTCAAACGGTCATAGTTTAGACACCTATGATTTAGAGCAGTGGTTCCCAACTCAAATATGTCTGCGGACCACTTCACTTAAATTTGAACCTTCGCGGACCATCTCTATCCCTAACTGAATCTTCAAAATTTTAATTTTTTTTCAGTGCATTCATTCCTCATGGAGGGTCTAAAATTTTGACTTTTTTTCTGAAGTTAGGGAAACCAAGTCTTACAATGTTTCTAAATAGAACTTAGCAAATCAAATTATCTATTAAACTTAAAAGAAAAATTAACATTACATTAATTTTATATCTTATTATTTAAAAATATACCTTTTATAAAAGACATTTAACCATTTTTATCAAGCCTTTTTATCTATTAACCCTGGAAGCTGGAAGGATTCACACCTACACAAAAGTTACAGGTTTAAAAAAACAGTATAAAATAGTTATTTTTCTTCTTTTTCATAACCAACAAATAAGGTAATATATTATTAGTAGATTTAAATTTGAAAGAAAGTACTTAGCTTTAAATTAAACTGCAGGAGAATGAAACCAGGAATTCTGTTTATCCCAAAAAAGCAAACTGGACATGCATTTGACTGTGAGTTGTGGCAGAGGAATAGACGAGGCGGGCGAGGCTGATGTTCTCCCGAAAGAAACCGAGTCAAAAGTCAATAATTATTTCAAAGGAGCGATTAAAATATAAAAAAAATTATGTGTTAAAAAACTTTTGCCTTTTCGGCAGTACATATTTCTCATATCTTCGAACAAACCTATTTCACGCCTCTCAGTTTTCATTAATCTGATGCAATGCTTTCCCACGTCATCACATTCGTTTCTATTCTGTAATAAACTACTGTTGAATAAAACTGTGCAAAATAATAGATATGAACAAATGATTCATAGGAGAGAAAGAGAACATAACATTTTTTTATTTATGAGACGTATGATTTTTTACTTATGTTTTTACATATGTTATTTAAAACTCGTAAAGACACAAATATTAACTGGCAAACTGGAAAAAAAATTTCACACACCTTAATTGAACAAAAAAAACTGAAGCTGTAAAGTCATAAACCTTTTTGAACAATACGAGATGACACATTTTTATCTAAAACTTTTTATGTACTTGCAATCAGATATCTCTGGTTAGAGTTGACAAACTTGCCTGGAAGCCAAGCCTTAATGAAATAGTAGAAAGGATGAAATAACGCTCAACGAATGATGGATTCAATCCGAGTAGCAATATACTTTTTAATAATTATTCAAATTAATTTACCACCATGATTTGCACAACCAAGATAGTAACTAAACTTGCAGTTACCAACTGTTTTTTGTACTGGTAGTCCAGTAACTTTGTCGTCTGAAAGCATGGGGTCGTATGCGTCAAATCCGGTAGTTCTGATTTTTTGCAGACTTGTTTATGATGTTGGTCTAATGAATAATCCAAGTTTTCGACCTCGAGCGCCGAACGCAACTTTGTCAAAAATCGAAAAAACCGCGGAAAAATCGAGTTTTTTTCAAATTTTGGAGATTATAACCCTAAAGAACTAGTTTTTGAAAAAATTTTCGAATTACAAAGTTAAAGAAAACAAAATTTCCTACAAAATGCACTAATCAACTTTGATTTTCTGAAGAGTGGTTTTGAAGCTAGAGCGCGCTGAAAAACATCGATTTTTTGCCTTTCCGCAAAAAAAAGGAAAACGCGCACTTCTACCCCTTACAAAATGAAAACTATTCATGTTATCAACAAAAATTTTATACCACGTAAAAGATCATTTAATTTTCTATAAATAACGGGCTTTACATTGTCATTTTTTTTGGAAGGGGGTAGGGAGGGACGCAAACATCGATAATAAAACTCTCGCGCCTCGCAGACCAAACGGACTTACGCGGTTGTTAATCTGAAATCTGCGCTATATTTCCAATATATTACCAATAAAATGGGTTGTTTTGGATTCATTGATGACTAAGCATGCTTAAAAATAATAAATTTTTAAATTTATTTATGAAATATTGGGCGTTTTAGGCGGAATTTCGATCAATATTTTAAATTCATATATTAAACTATGGGAGTGTTTTAATGAACGAATTTATATGTTTTTTGCATCGCTAAATCCGAATTTAAAGTTTATTTTCATTTTGAAAGTCATCTTCACATCAAAAATTGCAAAAAATCTCAAAATTTTCCTCTTTTGTTAGGTTTCTCATCGGTTTTCGAAACAAATATTCCGAAAATATTCCGAACGAAAAATTTCATGAAACCAAATTAAAGAACGTAAAATTTCCTGTCAGATACATTGGTTTATTTTACTTTTGCGGTGAGCTGTGTACGTTTTATGGCGTTTTGAAGTGTGGCGATTTTTTCTTTTTTCTACAAAAAAGTGGCGAACGCTCGATTTACCCCACTACAGCTCTAAATAAATACAAGTTACCGAGAAATAGTTTATACCATATGAAAGTATATTTAATTTCCTACAAAATGTACTATTTAACTTTGATTTTATGATAAAAAGTATTGATGCTAGAGCGCGCTAAATTACTGATGTTTCCTGAATTCACACAAAAACAGGAAACTTGCTTATTTCAAAACGCTATGAAACGTACACCGCTCATCGCAAAAGAAAAATGAACCAATGTATCCGACAGGAAATTTCACGTTCTTTAATTTGGTTTCGTGAAATTTTTCGTAAAAGGAATATTTTTTTCGAAAATCGATGGAAAACCTAACAAAAGAGGAAAAATTTGAGATTTTTTGCAATTTTTGATGTGAAGATTACTTTCAAAATAAAAATAAACTTTAAATTCGGATTTAGCGATGCAAAAAACATATAAATTCGTTCATTAAAACACTCCCATAGTTTAATATATGAATTTAAAATATTGATCGAAATTCCGCTTAAAACGCCCAATATTTCATAAATAAATTTAAAAATTTATTATTTTTAAGCATGCTTAGTCATCAATGAATCCAAAACAACCCATTTTATTGGTAATATATTGGAAATAAAGCGCAGATTTCAGATTAACAACCGCGTAAGTCCGTTTGGTCTGCGAGGCGCGAGAGTTTTATTATCGATCTTTGCGTCCCTCCCTACCCCCTTCCAAAAAAAATGACAATGTAAAGCCCGTTATTTATAGAAAATTAAATGATCTTTTACGTGGTATAAAATTTTTGTTGATAACATGAATAGTTTTTATTTTGTAGAGGGTAGAAGTGCGCGTTTTCCTTTTTTTTGCGGAAAGGCAAAAAATCGATGTTTTTCAGCGCGCTCTAGCTTCAAAACCACTCTTCAGAAAATCAAAGTTGATTAGTGCATTTTGTAGGAAATTTTGTTTTCTTTAACTTTGTAATTCGAAAATTTTTTCAAAAACTAGTTCTTTAGGGTTATAATCTCCAAAATTTGAAAAAAACTCGATTTTTCCACGGTTTTTTCGATTTTTGACAAAGTTGCGTTCGGCGCTCGAGGTCGAAAACTTGGATTATTCATTAGACCAACATCATAAACAAGTCTGCAAAAAATCAGAACTACCGGATTTGACGCATACTGTGATGTATAAAGTTACTGGACTATGGGGAAAACAAACACTTTTTATGCTTTCCTTTTTGAATTTTAAACATCTGTAATGGTTTCTGGATAATTCTCATTTATGATGAATGATCAGTAAAAGAGCCTAATTGTATTGATGTGGGGGATAAATATTGACAAATTTGGGCTAAATATTTCCAGCAGTAAAGTGTCTTTTATAATTACTTCAGAAATAGATAGAAAAATAATGTAAAATATATGAAAATCCTAAAAGAGTAAAAACTACCCCAAAATTGAAATTTTTTGCATTTTCTCGATATTTTGACCCCTTCCTGTGGTTAAAGATTTTGTTCCACGGAAATTAAATTTTAAGGGGACTTAAATGACTCAATTCTGAACATATTGTGTCTAATTAGAAAATGGTTCGGTAAATTTGGGTATTTTATTTTTTTTCAGTAAAGTACGTGTTTTTTACTATTTTTCAAAACTTAAGCCCACTTGCGGCGGTAAAAGATATTAACCTTTTACAGGCCAATGTTCCCAATAAGGAAGTTGCATGTGTCAGATTTTCAAAAACAAACAAGTGTTCCGTATGGTTTTTTGTATGGTAAAATGAAATATCTAGTCAGTTTTTCAAAAAAATGTACAGGTAATTAAATATTTTAATTTAAAAGTCGAGAAAAAAACACGTGACTGAAAACGTTTATTGTTTAAACTATAAGATGACGTCAACAATAATACCATCAACTCCATTGCTTTACAACAATGGTTAATATAAGATGACGTCACATCCAATCTCTTGGCGTTTTCGCGCGCTTTTAAAAAGGGGATTTTTGTTAATTTTTTTGGCAATCAAAAAATTTCTCGATTGGCCTCAAATTATGGGTAGTTGCTTATTTTTGCAAGAGGAATCGATTAAAAAAATAAAAAAATCATGCAACTTCCTCATTGGGAACATCGTGTTTGAAAATTTGAACAATTGAAAATTTTATTATACTAGGGAGCTACCGCCCCCTGCTCGCTAATCGCTCACCAACCCCCGTAAACTTTTGACGCAGGACCTTTTGGAATTGCTTCGCAATTCCCACAAATCCAACTCGCTGAACTTAATACACTTTATAAAACAATTAAACACAATTTACAGAAAAAAGTCAACCAACTTTCCAAAAATACGTCACCAAATCCCCTCCATGAATAAATATCCCTTAAAAGTTTGAATATATATATTAACTCGAACTTATCAAAATTTAAACGAAATGTTTTTAAAAATATTCTTCTTAATTATTTTTAATCTATGATTATAAAGATAACTAATTCTAATTGTTTATCAATATTTGGACCAAACAAAAACCATTATTTTAAAGTAACTCGTTAGTATAATGCCTAGTGTTCATCATTCATATTTTTTTAAACCCAGACTTGTTAAACAATACAGTTAAAGCAATTGAAAATAATAAGAGACAAAATATCACTCTATGTTTACAATTAATTTCGATAAAATCAGACTAAAAATTATAAATATTGGACAAAAAGTTTGAAATTTTAGTATAAAATATCGTACATGTAAGTTTTTAGAATATGTTTTTATCAGTCTTTGAGTGATATTTCATCAAGAGAGTACTTTTTTAATTGGTGAAAAAACATGTTTCATCTTAAAATATAGCTCCAATCGGTCGTTGTGATTGGATGCATAATAATTTGATTGACAATACTTGCTTTGTAACTGCGACCTTATCCGTTATCTAAAAAAATGGAATATTTTAAAATTGAGAATTTTTTCGAAAAATCGAGGGGCTTACTCGGAAATCCGGAAAGAATCCGGACATTTTGATACCAAATATGTGTCATTCGGTTCAGTAATTAAAAAGCCTTTCTCTGGAAACCGTTCACCAAAAACTTTTTTTTAGAATAGAGAGATAAAGCTGAAAGATGATTTGATTTTTAAAAATTGTAACTTGCAAAACGGGCAAACTTAAGCACAAAAATGTTTTGCACTTTTCTGTATCAAAATACGTATTTAAATTTTAGGCAATAAATTATTTGAAATTTCATAATGGGAATTGAAAAATAAATCTTCGAAAAAGGGGTTAATAATATTACTCGAAAATTAAACATTAAAATAATAATATATTGTCAAAATATCATTTTTTTAATTTAAAAAAGCTAAAAATCTTTAAATATTTCAAGTTTTTTTAAATTTTTTATACTATTTATAGTGAATGATACATACTACATTTTAGTGCTGTTTATGAATATCAGGCCAGTTTTAAAATAAATTTTTAAAAAATTTGAGCAAAATTAAAATATTTGAAACAAAAGTAACAAGAGCAAGATAATAGCTTCAATTTTTCCACACACTTACTCCCAATTTCATTCATAAGCAGTGGCGGCTCGTAGATAAATATATCTCCGGAACGGCTTGTGATTTAAAGACAAATAAGGTATCATTTTTCATGATTTAAAGTATTCTATGTAAAGAAAAATTTTCAAGTTCTTAAGGGGTCGTCTTCATATTAAAAGAAGCACCAACTTTCGTTTTTCCTATGAGCGACATCAAAGATTATTCCCGATTCTGAAAGAGCACCCCCTAAAACCCCCCAAAAACAATTTGCATGTCCTTTGGTCCCCAAATAAAGCCAGGAGTGGGGGTTGAAGTTCGTCGAATTAACGTTGAAATCTCGTTTTTTACGTTGAATTCTCGTGCGGGGTTGATGGTTGTAAGGTGCAAAATCGAGAATAAGGAACTTGCATGATTTTTTTTTTATTTTTTTAATCTATTCTTCACGCAAAAATAAGCCACTACACAAAATTTGAGGCCGATTGAGAAATTTTTCGATTGCAAAAAAAATTATCAAAAATCGTGTTTTTCGAAGCAACTGAAAACGCTTAACAGCATGTACCGTGACGTCACTAATGTTTACCTCGGATTGTCATGTTTGCCGTGGATTTCTGACCGCCACCAGAAGTGTCTAGAAGGTAAATATTTATTAAAACACTCATACCTGACACTTCTGAAAAAAGAAATCATCAACTAAAACATAGAAATTCAATTTTGATTGCAATTTGGCTCGATGGATTCTACGTCACTGTGCATGCAAACACACTTCGCGTTTTCAGTCACGTGTTTTTTTCTCGACTTTTAAATTAAAATATTTAAGTACTTGTACACTTTTTTGAAAATTTGACAAAATATTTCATTTTTCTATACAAAAAACCATACGAAACACTTGAAAGTTTATGAAAATCTGACACATGCAAGTTCCTTATTCAACGTAAAGCCTCCATACAAAGTTCCAAGTCCAATGACTCAGTACAAGCTTGTCTCTCGTCTAGGAAGCGTCTCCTCTCCTCAACGGCTAGGAAGTACCCTGCTCCAGCGTTGCCAGACGTACGATAATTATGGTATTTGTACTATCTTTTGGAGCTCTGTACGATCTTCAATCTAAATTTTAGATCGTCGCGAAGTGCTATCTTTTTATTAGTTGGTTGGTTGAGTTACATATATCATCAGGCAATACCAACTTTTGGTTAAGATGAAGCACAGAGACCTGCAGATATATGTTACCAAAAACTAACCAACCAACTTTAGAACTTGAGGCTAAAGATTGGATTGTTGGAACATCGAACATATATTTTCAAGTTTGTGTGCTTGATCTTAAGGATCCGCATAAAATCCTTCGGCAAGTAAAACAGACACAAGCGGAATTTTTACTGACACAGAAGAGAGAAAGTACCCCAGGGCGAGGTTGGAATCGAACCGACGACGGAACAAAGCGCAGAATGGGAGGGCAGCGAGTAAACCAAACCATCAGGCTACACGTCTCGAGTCTAAAGACGCTAGCAGCTAGCTGTCTGCGCACTGTACCTGGTACCGGGTTCAATTCCAAGCCTCCACACCTCCACTCCACCCTGGGTGTATTTATTCCATCCATGTGCGTCATTTGGGGGGGGGCAGGGGGCAAATGCCCCCCTCAAGGTTTTCACTGTTATTTGAAAAATAGCCGCAAGACCCTTGAAAATTCTGTAACTTCCACAAGGATCTTTTGGTGCAATTCAAAAAGTCTCAAAAGGAGTTAAAATACTACTTTGGAGGGTTAAAATTCAAGAAGCTTTCTGGGGAAAGACCCCTAGCCCCCTCAAATATTTTTACGTCGGTGGTAACGCAGATTTTCCTCCTTAGAATTCTGCCACTTACAAGACGCTTTTCCCTTAAGGAGCTCCCTAAAGAGTTTGAAAAAGAGATAAAACACGAGTTAAACTGGAATTTAAAAAAAAAAATTCCAGGGGAGGCCCCTTGAAACTTTGACTTTTATAAAAATAGAAAATTCTGTGGTTTACAAGAAACTGTTTTCTCTAGGATGCAAATTTTCCTTGGGGTGAACCCCAGACCCTCCATTTTTCCTCGGAGTTCTTTTCAGTGTTCTAACACTTAACTCATAAATGTGGATCTTGAACGTTTGTGCTGCTTGGACTGGAATTATGCGCTTAGTCTGCGAAATATACCTGGTGCCGGGTTCGATTCCAAGCCACCGCAGTGTTTTATATAAGTTTAGTTTCGTTTATGTTTTTCAACTTCTGGTACATCTTCTTTAATTGTTTCTTTATCCTCTTTCAGGGGCGTAGCCAGAGGGGGGGATTTGGGGATATATCCCCCCGAAACTTAGAAAATTTCCTTTTTGACCATAGAAAACCACTAAAAATACCCCATATCCCCTCCCGAAATATCAACATCCCCTCCGAAATTTTTTTCTGGCTACGCCACTGTCCTCTTTTTTAAATTTTGAGGCATATGTACTATCTTTTTTGTGGCTTCTGTACAATTAAAACACCTCAACTCTCTGGCAACGCTGCCCTGCTCTACCACGCTTTTGCTGGCTGCTACATTTGGAAGACTGCAAGATTATACCGAATCTACGACATTTCGGGTAAGAATTTCTATTTATTTCGTAGATTTTAAATGGTTGTTTTAGAATTAATTTTAAGTAACTTTGGCATTCTGGGAATATATTTATTTGCATTCTTTGTTCTCGTGACGCTCTGGAGAGAAAATCAATACTTTCATGTTTTTCTATTTCTTTAATGTTTAATACTTATCTCTTGCATTTGTTCGACATTTTTCTTGGCTATTTTTTAAAAAGATGATCATAGTTTTTTAACCAAAGAGAGTGAAATAATAAATTTTAATAATAATTTTAAATTTTGTTAAAGACTGAATAAATCCAGTGAAAGCTTTCTAACACGTGCTTATGTGTAGATCGTCTTTAAAGGTTAATTGTACTTAACTTTATTCTTGTACTTGTTTGACATTTTGTAAGTGTTGGTTATCAGAGATGCTTAATCTAAAATAGTAAAATAACATTTTTTAAAAATGATTTTCCATTTGGTTTTAAATCTAGAAGTGGATTCAAACGCCAAGCGAAGTAGTAGCGCCTAAGTACTGCGTAACCAACGATAGTAAAAGGGTCACGTGATTTTGATGGACTTGGAGGGGAGAAAGGAAGAAGCTGAGGGGCAGTTGATCGAAAGAGGAAGATACATTTACTCCCTCTAACCCAAGGCCGTATCCAAGGGGGAGGAGGGGTTTGGGGGTTCACCCCCCCGAAATATTGACATCGATTTTTTACTTACTGTTTTTCCTTAAAAATTCGCCTTAAAATGCATAAAACCCCTACTTTTAAGGTTCAAAATTTTTCTTGGGGAGAACCCCTAACCCCCCTTGAAATTTAGAAATCTATTATAACAGTTGTTCCTTGAAAGTTTTTGAACTTACAAGGAGTGGTCCTCTTCGGGTTAGCCTATTCGCTTACAAATGTAAAAAACGTTTCCACGGCCAGCTTCACGTTGCCGTGGCAACTTGCTGAAAAAACCCTCAAAACCGTCCCAAATTGAGGCATTATATCAGTCATCGTTACTGCCAAAGAAATTGACGTTACTGCCATCAATAACGACGTTACAACCCCGCCTATTCGCTTCCAAAAGTAGAAAAACGTTTCCACGGCCAGCTTCACGTTGCCGTGGCAACTTGCTGAAAAAACCCTCAAAACCGTCCCAAATCGAGGCATTATATCAGTCATCGTTACTGCCATAGATATTGACGTTACTGCCATCAATAACGACGTTACAACTCCGCCTAATCGCTTCCAAAAGTAAAAAATGGTTACCGCGTACTTTACCCTGCCGTGACCGGATAAACGAGACATATGCCACAAAGCATATATCGTTACTGCCCGTTACTGCCTTCTTCAGTTTTCTTCACTTCACATCCATAAATTACGTGAGGTGTTTTTTCCGAAATCTGGACCCCACCTCCCCCTTGGTAAAATTTAGTGAGATTTTGCTGGACCCTCCCCTCCCCCCACGTGAGATTTTTCTACAACCTTTAAAAATAATGTTCTATCCTATTCGTTTGTATTTTGTGCTTCATCAGCACCTAAAACTTTTCCATTAGTAAGGTAAATGTGGGTATAGTGGACACTTATAGGAAAATTTTTGCTTACATTCTTAATAAATACCAACATATTTGCTTGGAAACGGTTATCATCCTATTTTTAGGTTAATTGGATCTTCTTCTTTCGATTTTACCATTAAAAATTTTAATTAGATTGGGTAAAGTATTTTTAATTAATTTTTAAAAAGTACTCAAAATTGCATCTATAGTGGCCACCTTGATGTAGCTGTTGTATCTATGGTGGACACCTCTTGCATTTATAGTGGACACCTTTCTTTTTCTGCCTATTTGGGCAGTTTATGCATGAAATTGAGGGGTTTTTTTTGGTATAGTCGTTTAGTTCTAATTAAATCTTCATTCCCAACTAAATTTATTTTAGATCAAATGAAATTAGCTTTATTTAAAAAAATACTTCATAGTTTCCGGCCCAAAGCCTACGCTGTAGCGGATTTGAGAAGAGTTAAGCATGTAATTCAATGTTTTAGAAACCTTGGTTCCCAAAGCCAGAATGAAACCAAATTAATACAACACTCATTTTAAAGCACAATCAACAGTTTATGAAGAAAAATTGATTCAAATTAAATATTATTTATGTTTCTTTTAGAAGCCATTGCAGTGGACACTATTGGAAAATCTAAGATTATGTGTTGGTAAAGTGGCCACCCCAATAAATCCTCGTTAAGTCAATATTTTCAAATAAAGTTTAATTAGTATTATGTTATACACACTTCTTTATCTTGATATAAATTGAAAAGTCAATCAAGCGGTAATAAATACCAAAAAATCAGTTCCGAAATACCCGTTTCCTTAAGTGATTCAATAAGCGAAATCAAATTTCAGTCACTCGACCGATGTTGTTATTTTCAAATACACTAGCGGAAATAAAAATCCCAACACCAAGAAGGAAAGGAGATATCAAAGTCAAATTTATTTCTATGATTGCACATAGTATCAATGTGAATTACTTTAAAAATCAGCCTTCCTGGATGTTAGGGGGCTGAGAAAATCGGTGAGGAGTGTTGTCTCCATAGGTGTCCATTACCGCCGTCACACGACATGGTATAGAGTGACAGGGGCTCTAAATGACTTTTAAGGGATTGGAGGACCATGTAGCCTCCTCAGGTAGTCCAAATTCATATGGTGCTCTAGCGGACGTAGCATATCGGGCTAGGGGATTTCTCCTCTTTCTCCGGACATGTTTTGTGCGCGTTGGTTCTTACGAACGGATAGGCCAGGGTAAAAATGCAACCTAGGGGGTTAAGAAGAAAGCTTGGACATTGCATACAACATGTGGTTGTGGCTGTTTCTCTTGAAATTTGTCCCCAGGACTGGTCTGAAGGTAAGAACGGACAACCGGCTAAAAAACCTCAATGAAGCAGCTCCGGTTGGCCAAAATACCGGTAGATCATACTGAGAACAAGCGGCAGTGGGATGGATGTCGTTTGCAGTACTGCGGATTGTCCGTTCGGTCCGCATAGCTTCTTACATCTTTGTCAGTAAACAAGGGGCTGAAAATGGGCATTTCTGTTTCCAATAGTGCACGGAATAAGGAAATGAAAATCCCAATTTCATGACATTGTGTTTATGAGAGAATCCTGATTCGGTTTGGAGCACCATGACGGTTGGGTATGAGTTTGAAGACACAATGGAGAGAGCGCACTCAGCTGATGATTTTCTAATCATTTCACAGAGTGGTGAGGCAGGGTAACGGAGTGGGGATGCATTGGATTCCATTTCTGCTACTCCTGAGTATGATTCACCAGTGCTTTTTCCAACCAGAGCTGCGTCATTGAGATTTTGCAGCCGGTAGACCGTCCTTACCTTCAGACCTGTCCTGGGGACAGGTCTTCTTAACCTCCTAGGTTGCATTTTTACCCCGTCTTTCCTGTTCTCTAGAACCAACACCCACAAAACAGGTCCGGTCAATGAGGAGAAATCACCTAGCCCGGTACGCAACGTCCGCTGGTGCACCATATGAATTTGGACTACCTGAGGAGGCAACATGGTCCTCCAATCCCTCAAAAGTCATTTAGAGCCCCTGTCACTCAATACCATGACGTGTGACGGCGGTAATGGACACTAGGGTTATGATTCTGAGACTTTTTTAAAAATATTAAAAAGCCTGATGTTGCATTCGATGAACTTTTGCCCATATGTAAATTTTATAGCATTAATTTCTTTATATTGAGAAAAAACCTTGCGCGCCTAACCTCATTTCACTTTCTAATATAGCAATCACTAGTGTGTCTTTGGAAAAAAAAACTTTTTTACAATAAACCTCGCTACCCAGGGCTTTCCCCATTCCTTTTGGTCCCAAAAGATAGTGTGTGAAGTTTCAGCCCTATAAGTTAATTCTAGGTTGTGCCTATAGAGCCCCAAATTTGAAAAAAAAGCGAAAAAAACTACCAATTTTCAGAATTTAAAAAATATTTTGATATTTATATAAAACTGGTTTAAATGTGTTCTTTAGAACATATTTAAATGAATTATATGTATATTTATGTGAATTAACTAAATTGTGCCCTATAGCCCCTATAATTTAAGATTTATAAGTGCTAGGGATGTTGCACTCCCCAAAGCTTATAATGCACTACCGGTAGACGAAATGAATTAAATCCGAATTTCTTCGAAGGAACTCCCTCAAATGATGCCCTTTGTTGTTAAATTGATGTTTAAATTAAAAAGACCAGTGAAATAACAGTAATTAGGCCTTCCACTGAACTTTTAATGCAAAAAGTGCTTTTCTGCAAAAATGCTTGTTTCTAGCTGATCAAATCCTAAATTTTCTCAAAAAGAGGGTTATAATACTTTTTAAGATCAAAAACCTTGAAATACCTTTCTAAACCCTTATAGATTTCATTTTTATAAGTAGATTTTAACTTTAAACCATACAGATTGGAAACGACATGAACTTCTCCTATACCAGGAATAAAAATAAATTTTATCGTATGAAATTATGAAAATTACCTCTTTTTAACGTATTAGGGGGAAAGTTTAATTGAAATCTTCTTTAATCAAAATATGAACAAAAATTTACAAATATTAAACAATTTTCTTTACTTTAATAAAGAGATCCCATTTCTCTTCTGATACAGAAATAACCCAAGTCAATTCCGATGTGTTTGATTTAAAATTAAGTTCTAAGTAAAAATGAAGCTTATAATGATATTTGAAAGTTTTTGAACTGAAAAATACAATAACCATCTTTTCTAGAATAAATTTTGTATTTGATCAGCTATAAACAAGCATTTTCGAAAGAAAGCATTTTTTACATTAATACTTCAGTAGAAGGCCTAATTACTGTTATTAATCAACTGGCCTTTATATTTAAAACATCAATGTAACACCAAATGGCATCATTTGAGGGAGTTCTTTTGAAGAAAATTGGAATTTAATTACTTTCGACCACTGTAGTGTATTATAAGCTTTGACGAGCGCAACGTCCCTTAGTAGTACCTTTTACTCTTAAATTATAGACACTATAGGTACAGTTAATAACCTTAAATAAATATAAACCATCTTAAATGTCCTAAATAACACATTTGAACCAGTTTTATATGAATTTAAATATCAAAATATACTTTTTTTAAAATTCTGAAAATTGCTAATTTTTCCAATTTTTTCTTAATTTGGGGCTCTATAGGCAAACCCTAGAGTCAACTTAGGGGGCTGAAACTTCACACACTATCTTTTGGGTCCAAAAGGAATAGAAAAAGCTATTTTACAAATCTATGATTTATGTAACAATCAGTTTCAAAAAAGATATTATTAACTGCCTTTTAGTGCTTCAGCCATATAAAAATCTTATTAGGCGCGCAAGCTTTTTTCACAGTTTTCAAAAATGAAAGTTATTTTCGAGAGTTATGGACAAATACTCATCATTTGCCACCACAGGCTTTTAAATCTGAAAAAAATCATAACCCTAATGGACACCTATGGAGACAATACTCCTCACCGATTTTCTCGGCCCCCTAACATCCAGGAAGGCTCATATTTTAATCAATTCACATTAATACTATGTGCAATCATAGAAACAAATTTGACTTTGATATCTCCTTTCCTTCTTGGTGTTGGGATTTTTATTTCCGCTAGTGTATTTAAATATCCTTCCCATGCTGATCTGTGATATCGGTGGTAATTTACCAGCTTACCTGATTGTACAATCTACTATGCCTATGAATTTGGACGCTGTTTGATGCCTCTACCTCGTTTTATTTAAAATTAATCAGCTATGTGGCCACTATTGGTACAGTGTCCAATATACCCACATTTACCTTAATATTAAGGTAATGATGTTGGGGAAAAGAACATTATTCCGTTCTCATACTTAAAAAAAACCGGTATAATTTCTAACATAAAAAGTTGACGTGAGATTTTAATCGACCAACCTCCCCCCATGGTGAGATTTTTCCAAACCCCTCCCCCCTTTTTGACCTCACGTAATTTATGGATGTCCCCTAACAGATCCTACTTCTTTACTGGCTTTATTTTTCTTAATAATTCTTCGGAAATCTGAATCAATAAATACTCATAAATCTTTGAAAAAATTCTTATTTTTCCAAGAAAACTAAATAAAAAACATATTTACAAAGCCATTAATTAATTTATTTTTTGTAACGAGCCTACCGCCATCCACCGGAAATATTGGTGCCAGTTGTCTGAGTCTTTTTTAATGCTTTCACCATCATTTCTAAAAAAGAATTTTAAAGAGGTTTTTTAGAGAGAGAAGAGAGAGAGCGGATATTTTGTAAACGAATAGGCGGAGTTGTAACGTCGTTATTGATGGCAGTGACGTCAATATCTATGGCAGTAACGATGACTGATATTATGCCTCAATTTGGGACTGTTTAGAGGGTTTTTCAGCAAGTTGCCACGGCAACGTGAAGCTGACCGTGGAAACGTTTTTTTACTTTTGTAAGCGAATAGGCGGAGTTGTAACGTCGTTATTGATGGCAGTAACGTCAATATCTATGGCAGTAACGATGACTGATATAATGCCTCAATTTGGGACGGTTTAGAGGGTTTTTTCAGCAAGTTGCCACGGCAACGTGAAGCTGGCCGTGGAAACATTTTTTACATTTGTAAGCGAATAGGCGGGGTTGTAATGTCGTTATTGATGGCAGTAACGTCAATATCTATGGCAGTAACGATGACTGATATAATGCCTCATTTTGGGACGGTTTAGAGGGTTTTTTCAGCAAGTTGCCACGGCAACGTGAAGCTGGCCGTGGAAACTTTTTTTTACTTCTTGAAGTGAATAGGCGGAGTTGTAACGTCGTTATTGATGGCAGTAACGTCAATATCTATGGAAGTAACGATGACTGATATAATGCCTCAATTTGGGACTGTTTAGAGGGTTTTTTCAGCAAGTTGCCACGGCAACGTGAAGCTGGCCGTGTAAAGTTTTTTTACATTTGTAAGCGAATAGGCGGGGTTGTAATGTCGTTATTGATGGCAGTAACGATGACTGATATAATGCCTCAATTTGGGACGGTTTAGAGGGTTTTTTCAGCAAGTTGCCACGGCAACGTGAAGCTGGCCGTGGAAACGTTTTTGAAAATTTCGACCATTAGGCTTAGGGCAGTAACGTTAATTTTGCTGGCAGTAACGGGCAGTAACGATGCAGTAACGATCTGCACCATTTTCATTTGGCACGGCTATCATGCCACGGCCAACTTCATGCACATCCAAGAGTAGTAGTAGTTTATAAATAAAAAAAATCGACTGCGTGTGCACTATTGAAATTTTACCACAAAAGCAAGGTAATACGAAAATTTATAGAGAGTAAAAGTGATAAGGTAAATGTGGGTAGAGTGGACACTTGAAGGAAAATTTTTGCTTAAATTCTCAATAAATACCAACCTATTTGCTTGGAAACGGTTACCCCAAATTGCATCTATAGTGGTCGGTCACATAGATGTAGCTGTTGTTTCTATGTATCTAAAGTGGACACCTCTGTTTTTATGAATATATGAGGGGGTTTATGCATAAAATTAAATATGCATAGTCGTTTAGTTCTAATTAAATCTTCCTTCCCAACGAAATATACTATAGATCAAATCAAATTAGCTTTATTTAATTTAGAATAACAGACTTGATATTTTCCGGTCCAAAGCCTACGCTGTAGCTGATTTGAGAGGAATTTAGCATGTAATTCAATGTTTTAGAAACCGTGGTTCCCGAAGCCAGAAGGAAACCAAATTAATAAAACACTTTATTTTAAACCACAATCAACCATTTATGAAATTTTTGAAACTGTTTATTTTATTCTTTTCAGTTAAGTAATTTGATTTGATACTCCCTTAATCTGCAGGTATGGACTCCAACTCACGTAAAAGGTCGAGAGGACTAAGGTCACTCAAATCCTTGGCATGCGATGTGAAGTATTTGAACGGAAATAGCTTGCTTCACAAGTTCGTGTTGGACTATTCTATACCCGATAACTCCAGAATTGAATGTTACGTAAGGGGCATGCTCCGATCGCTTGCTGGTGTTCCAGGAAATGGAAGAAACAGAAATGGTTACACCGCGCTTCATTTGGCAGTGAAAAAGGAGAACTATTTGATGGTGAAGCATTTACTATCTCTTTTTCCAACGATTGATGTAAACTTCCAAAGTGTGTGTGGTGGAAAAACAGCCCTGCATCTGGCAGCTGTCTTAAGGGAAGAGGGAGAAAACGTGCATGATATAATCAAGTGTTTAGTAAAAAGCCATGCTGATGTAAATGTTAAAGACCACTATGGAAATACCCCTGTTCATGATTCTGTGGCAAATAACCGCCTGGAAATTGTAAAGGGTTTGGTAGCATTCGATAGCGATTTGAATATCAGGAACAAGCGTGGCGATAGCCCACTTTATACAGCTTTCAGAAAAGGAAGGCTTTCTTCAAATGATTTATCTTTTAATTAATAAGGGTGCTAATGTCGTTTACTTGAACGATCGGATGGATACAGCACTTCATGTAGCTGTGGAAGAAGGCTATTCAGAAATTGTGAAAAATTTGTCAAAAACTGACAGTTATCCTTTTGATATATTTAACCAACTTGGTGATAAGCCACTTCATGTTGCTTCAAGAAAACGGTGTTTAGAAATTGTGAAGATTTTGGTAGAAAGTGGTGCTGTTTTAAATTTTAGGAATATTGCTGGTGATATGCCACTTCATGTTGCTGTGAAAGAGCAGTGTTTGGAAATAGTTAAATATTTGTTAGAAAGAGGCGCTGAAGGAAATTTTTGGAACAATGATGGTGATGTGCCACTTCATCTAGCTGTGAAAGCTGGGTGTGTGGAAATAGTTAAAGTTTTGGTAGAAACAGGGGTTAATGTAGATTTGACGAACAAGGATGGCGATACGCCACTTCATGTTGCTGTGAAAGTGCAATGTTTGAAAATAGTTAAATATTTGTTAGAAACAGGGGTTAATGTAGATTTGACGAACCATGAAGGCGATACGCCACTTCATGTTGCTGTGAAAGAGCAGCGTTTGGAAATAGTTAAATATTTGTTAGAAAGAGGCGCTGCCGTAAATTATTGGAACAAAGATGGTGATGTGCCACTTCATCTAGCTGTGAAAGCTGAGTGTGTGGAACTAGTTAAAGTTTTGGTAGGAAGAAAGGCTGCTGTAGATTTGAGGAACAATGATGGCGATACGCCACTTCATATAGCTGTGAAAGGTGGTTGTTTGAATATAATTAAAGTTCTGGTAGAAAGAGGTGCTGCTTTGGAATGTTGGAACAATGATGGTGATAGGCCATGTGATATTGCTCTTAAAAAAGAGCGTCTAGATATAGAAAAATACTTGATAGAAAGTGCAGCTTTTCGTATAGGACATACGGTAACGATTAACTAATAGAGTAAGGTTTGGACAAGGCAGACTCAGCAGCTTGTGATTTTTATAGTTATGAATGACAGAGTCCTAAGCGAACTCATTTTATCGAACTTGAACTGACGACAGAAGGAACAATAATAATTAAAGCGTCTTCGTGGGCTAGTCATTGACCATGCAAAGGCTTTGAGGGATTACCTGCAGCCCACTACGCACTGTACCTGTCGTCGAGTTCGATTTTCAGCCTTGTCCTGGTTGCATTTTCTCTCCCCCTGGCCTAGAAAAAATTCTGTTTGTGTCCGTCTTATTTAACAAAGGTGTCAGAAGCAGTTGGTTGGTTTTATTAGAGTTTTGTGGCGCAAGAATCAAGTTAGATCATCCTTGAAGTCAAGCACACAAGTCGGAGAATGTGTGACCTATCCATCTATTGAATATGCCCATGACAACAAGATTCGATGCTGCTGTGAACACATTTCTGGTAAGTGTTTAATTACTTTATATATTTGCATTTATCTCCCTTTAGATTTAGTTTGTACAATACTGGCAAAAAAAATCGACTCAGACCCTATATCTCCGGAACAGCTTGTGATATAAAGACAAATAAGGTATCATTTTTCGTGATTTGAAGTATTCTATATACAGAAAATTTTTCAAGTTCTTAGGGGGTCGTCTTCATATTAAACGAAGCACCAACTTTCGTTTTTCCTATGGAAACCATCAAAGATTATTCCAGATTCTGAAAGAGCACCCTCTAAAACCCCCAAAACCAGTTTTCATGCCATTTGGTCCCCAAATGAAGCCAGGAGTGGGGGTTGAAGTTCGTCGAATTTACGTTGAAATCTCGTTTTTTACGTTGAATTCTCGATTTTGATCCTTTCAACCATCAACCCCGCAGGATCAAAATCGAGAATTCAACGTAAAAAACGAGATTTCAACGTAAATTCGACAAACTTGAACCCCCACTCCTGGCTTCATTTGGAGACCAAATGGCATGAAAACTGGTTTTGGGGGGTTTTAGAGGGTGCTCTTTCAGAATCTGGAAAAACGAAAGTTGGTGCTTCGTTTAATATGAAGACGACCCCCTAATGGGGGCAGGGAGGGGCAGCTACCCCCTTCTTTATTTACTTCTAGCTAAGTTGAAACCCAGTTTTTTAGAGGCAAATTTTAAAATTTTTTGTGAATTTTTGAGGGCCCCCCATTTATCTCAAAATCAAAAGTTGGTCAAAATAAAAATTCCACTTTAAAATTTATGTCCGAATTTTGGTCTAGTATTAAAAGCAGTTTAAAACCCTGTTTTTAGGGTCAAGTTTTCAAAAATTTTCTGGGGAGGACCCACAAACCCCCCTTTGATATTTGTATCCCCCATTATTACAAACAAAACTGTACTTATATTATTATAAGAATAGATCGAAGTTCTTGAATCGATCGAGACCTGATCGAGTCGTTCCTGATCGAGTCTTAGACTAAAATTCAACTCCAAAATGTATAACAACTACATTAAATCTATTAATATGCATGGGAGGGGCTGACTAATATTTTTAGGCCCCTACCGAAATAAACTTCTGTATACCCTAGCACTGACTGAAAAGGGAGGTTAGTGTGACAGTGTGACACCCTTTATAAAATTATGTCAATTTAATGATTAACAAGGAGCGATCAAACTTGATTTTCAAGTTTTCCTTTTCAATTCTGGGGAAGTGGCTGATCTACGGGGTGGGACTTTCGGGCTGAAGCTCCCCCAAAACGTCTAATATTTTACTAAGTTTGTCAAAATGCAAAAAATCTATCTATATCCGAAATTCGGATGAGGTGTACCAAAACGAGTTGAAAAAGTGGGGTTTTTGATTTAACCTTCCTACCCTCTTGAAAAAATAGTCACATATTCCCCTCGTGGGGTCTCTGAGGACCCCATGCGTAAAACATGCCTATGACTCTAATAAAGGTTAAAAATTCCTTAAATGGAGAAGAATTGTCATTTTTTATTTCTAGAAAGATGCTTCAGAATAATTTATCCAATTTTTTTGGTATTTTTCTCATTTTTTTCGTCTTATTACGGCTTAATTGGGTTTCTTTTGATACACGTTTTTTATAACATCTGGACCTTCAAACAAGAATTAAATTACAGAAATGAACTACATTGAAGTTGTTTTACTTAAAATATTTATAATCACACTGTTTAAAGCATACTAGTTGATATACCCGGTCTTGCACGGGTAGAATTTAGTAGTTTATTTTAAACGATTTATGAAGCTGCATAGATTCTCTATTCTGCATTATCAGCTACCTGTCACCCCAGATTAATTTATTTAGTATTATGAAACATGTAAAGTTTGGATTCTTCTTTTTAAAATTGAAATAATACAAAAAAAATGATCGGTTCAGATTTCTTAGTGAAATCAGTATCTCGCTTGCTTATGTAAGTTTTAACATAAAATTGTTTTTTTTCTTGATAATTCTTCGAAATCACATTCTGGACTTCCGTAAACACTCATAAATATTTGAAAGCATTCTTATTTTTCAAAGAAGACTGAATATAAAAACCTATTTACAATCAACCATGAATTTATATTGTTTTTGTAAAGAATGTGTTCAACAGGAAGTAATGGCGACAGTTGTCTGAGTTTTTTTTGCTGCAACTGTTAGATACTCAAAAGATTTCTATAAATAGCATATTTTTCTTAGAATGTGAATAAAAAATTTAAGAAATAGCGAGTGATTGATTCAGTGTATTTAGCCGCAATCTTCTTTTTGTAAAAAAAAATGACAATTTCTACGAAAATATCTTTCTAATATTTCTCCAAACGTTCTAAACAAACAGCCAAACCTTTTTTTATCTATAATACAACAAAAAATAAAATACTAAACTTTATTTGATACTGTTTTACCGCCATACATGGCTGGGGTCTCAGAAGACCCCAGAGGGGGAATATGTGACTATTTCTCCCAAGACACTTAAAAATGGAATAATAACTCCAAAATTTTTACCCATTGTAAAACTTTGCGTAATTAAGGAATAGTAGCATCGGAAATTGTCAAAACAAAAATGCATGGGAGATATCAAGCGTCAAAGTGCGTCTGGGGTCGAAAAAGACCCCAAAGGGGTAGGAAGGTTAAATTTCCAAAAATTTTCTGGAGGAGGACCCCCAGACCCCCTTTTAGTGGTTTCAGTAGGATAATTCACTACCTTTTCCGTATTACCATTAACAAGAAGATTCAATTGGATTATGAAAATTCTTAGTCCCCCAAAACCAAATCATGGATCCTCCACTGGCTTACATGGAGCAGTTCCTTCTATATTTTAACCCAAAGGATCTAAAAATGGGCTAAAACTACTTTAAGCTTCAAATTTCTAAACTTAAAAAAAAGGAAAACTTAAGAAAACAGAACAAGTTAAAACTAGAAAAATTTAGGACCCAACTCCTCCCGAAAGAAAAGTCTTGTAACAGCCTGAGGGTCTTATGGGTTTTGTCCCATAGTCAAACAGTTGAAATTACGCCTATGATACCTCCTGAAAACTGAAAGCCCCCTTGCCCCCCCTGAAAAAGTGGGCGCCCCACCAAAGGGAAATTCCTGGCTACGGGCCTGTAAAATAGCCTACAATGTTCTGAGAGAAGTATAGGTACTCATAAATAATTTTTTAACAAACGTAAAGAAACTGTTCCATTTTCATCCTCTTAAAATCAAAACTTTAATCATAATCACCCTGGTCATATTTTATTTGATAATTAATTGTTTGCATAAACTGATAATTTATTTTCAATCCATAGATCACTTAACCGAAATTGATGATTACCCTCCAATTACTCCATTGACGGAGGAACAATCTTTCTTACATTCGAGATTCGTCCAATTTTTGTCATGTGTTCGAATGTTTATGCTGCTTGGGGTTTTCCGAAGTATTCAGACGTAGTTTTCATCAAAAGTAAGCAAACTTTTTTATAGCGATTTAAAAATCGAAGCTTTAATCGTAATCACTCTGAAAATATTTTTTTCTATTTGGGAATCACATGTTTGAATAAACTGATAATTTAATTTTCCATTTATAGATCACTTGATAGAAATCGGAAGATTACACTCCAATTACTCCATTGACAGCGGAACAAAGTCTTCTCTACATTAAAGATTCGTCCAATTTTTGTCATGGTATTCGAAAGCTAATGCTGCTTCAGTTGTCCCGTAGTATTCAGAAGTAGTTTTCAACAAAAGTAAGCAAACTGTTCTTCTTTTTATAGCCTTTTAAAATCGAAACTTCAATCACAATCACCCTGACCATAGTTTTTTCATTTGCATATTGATTGTTTGTATAAACTGATCATTTAGTTTTCAGTGGATGGATCACTTGACAGAAATCGGTAGATGACACTGCAATTACTCCATTGACATCGGAATAGTCTTTCCTAAATCCGCTGAGGGTCACGAGCGCAACAAAAGCTGTTTGAACTGGGATGCTGGGATGAAGATTTGCTGCTATACTGTGATATACCTGCTATACTGTGATAATATTTATATTACAATATAGTACATATTTACAATTGTTATTCCTTAAATAAAGCTGTTGTATTTTACCTTCTTATGTCTGTTTATTGGAGTCTCGTGGCCATCCATTGTTACACATCAACTACAGAAAAGTACAAAAGGCGTACAGTTCTGATGTAGTCAAACACTTTTAGGTCAAAAAATGGGCTCCAGATCCAACTAAAGGTAAAAGGGTTGTGTTCCCCGAACCAGAAGTCAACCTAAGTCCGATTGGCGGTACACCGCAATTTTAGATAAGTATATTTTAAAGTGAGATACAAGGCAAGGAAAAAGTTTCCATATTAAGGATTTAATTAAGATATTCAAAACACTACAAAAAATTAAATGATGGGAAGTTATCCATTTTGTACGCGCGCCATTAGGTATTTTATCATTACAGTGGAATCAGCTTAATGTGATCACGATTAATGTTATCAATCGGATAATGTTATCGCAATCGACAAGTCCCGATCATTCCTATTTAATTTAATGTAAAATTCATAGTTTAATGTGATAACTATAGAACTATGGATCAACATGCCGCTTAATGTTATCAAAATTGGTCTATGTCACCTAAAAACATCCATTTTCGAGTTTCCTTTTGAAGGTCAAATTTTTAAAAGTAAACATCTGTCCCACCCTAAGGCATCTGACGCTTCTTTTTTCTAAAAATCAGACAGTTTCACTGTTATGTAAGAAAAAAATATTCGATGCTCGGCATATTTTGAAAGAAAATGGGTTAAAGGGAAGGGGGGACCGATTCCATGATAGTGATTGGTTAAGTTAAAGGAATCATGGGCGCCTTGCAGGTGTTTCTGATAAGAGATTTTGCTTTTCCCTTGTTTACTGGAATTTAGATTAATTTAAGGGATTTTTTAAATGAAAAGATATACCGGAGCGTAAAAGGAGAAATTCGACAAAATACAAAGTAAGCGATTATTTAATTTTTATTAATTAGACTATTATATTTTCCCTTCTATGCATAGTTTAAGATTGTCTCAAATCCATTAGTTACGATTACATAACTTTGATTTTATAGCAAATAATCTAGTTATACTGTGTTTACTGCTTTTTGATATGAAATCGCTTATTGTTATCAATCGGATAATGTTATCAGTTTCATCTCGGACAAATGCGATCACATTAAGTGGACTCGACTGTATTTAAGAAGCACACACACGACTCAAAAATCTTCTAATTCAGTAAATCAGTTCAAGATTTTTGTATCTTATTATAAAATAACCTGATTAATATAACTGAGCGAAATACTTAAAAGGAATTTTTGAAGTTTTTAACTTTAAAAACATTCATTTTGTTACACTAGGGAGCTACCACCCCTTGCTCGCTATCTCTCGCCAATCACCGTAAACTGCTTACGCAGGACCTTTTGGAATTGCTTCGCAATTCCCACAAATTCCAACTCGCTGAACTTAATACACTTTATTAAACAATTTACAGATAAAACGTCAACCAACTTCCCAAAAATACTTCACCAAATCCCCTCCATGAACAAATCTCCCTTAAAAGTTTGAATATATATATTAACTCGAACTTATCAAAAATTTAAACGAAATGGTTTTAAAAATATTCATCTTAATTATTTTTAATCTGTGATTATAAAAATAATTAATTCTAACTGTTTATCAATATTCGGACCAAACGAAAACCATTATTTTAAAGTAACTCGTTAGTATAATATGCCTAGTGTTTATCATTCATATTTTTTTAAAACCCAGACTTGTTAAACAATACCGTTTAAGCAATTGAAAATAATAGAGACAAAACATCACTCTATGTTTACAATTAATTTCGATAAAATCAGATTAAAAATTATAAATATTGGACAAAAAGTGTGAAGTTTTAGTATAAAATGGCGTACATGTAAGTTTTTAGAATATGTTTTTATCAGTCTTTGAGTGATATTTCATCAAGAAAGTACTTTTTTAAATGGTGAAAAAACATGTTTCATCTTAAAATATAGCGTCAATCGGTCGTTGTGATTGGATGCATAACAATTTGATTGACAGTACTTGATTTGTAACTGCGACCTTATCCGTTATCTAAAAAAAATGGAAATATTTTAAAATTGAGAATTTTTTTGAAAAATCGAAGGGCCTATACTCGGAAATCCGGAAAGAATACGGTCATTTTGATACCATATATGTGTCATTCGGTTAAATTAAATTTTTTTAAAAATTAATTTTTTCAAAACTATTAAATTTATTTTTTACCAAACTTTTTTTCTAAGCTTTATTTGACCACCTTTATAAGCAGACCAAATTTTATACATTTATTTCAAAAAAAAAATTTACAGTAAAAGTTTTTAGTGTCCACTGTAGCCTTAATTCGGTACCGCTTGTCAGAGGCGGCACGTGAGCTCTCTGGATAAGCCCCGCCTATTTTTGATGCTGAATTTAAGGTTTTCATTGAAATGAAGTGTATATTTGGACGGCCAAAACGGCCAGTGGCGCATGCGCTGTAGGTCTCGTGATTACGTAGCAGTCTCGGCGCTTAGTGATGGAACCAATGGAACGCCGAGCCGTGGAAATTAGAGTAGAGTTTAGTTGAAAAAGGCCGTCTAAATATACAGTGTCACATTGAAATCTCTATCACTAAGCTATAAAACAAACTTTTTTAGGCACTGTCTATTTGGACGGCCTTTTTTCAACTAAACTCTACTCTAATTTCCACGGCCCGGCGTTCCATTGGGTCTATGGTTCTATCACTAAGCGCCAAGACTCTATGTAACCACGAGACCTACAGCGCATGCGCCACGGGCCGCAGTAGCGGATTTCTAAATAGGCTAGCTAGGCTATAGCCTACGGCGGCAAATTTTAGTAGGCGGCAAATTTTTGACAGCAGAATTTTTCTGAATAAAAAAGAAGAAAAAGGAAACACTAAATATAAGCTCTGGAAAGAGGGAGAACGTTCTTTCAGAAAATCAATTATGTGGTTTACAAGGAACTGTTCTCTTTGTTACCCAAACAGTCTCAAAATGAGCCAAAACACTACTTTAAACACTCCCACGCCTTTTGGGAGAGACGCCATGGGGGTCGCCTGTTTGCGTCTCCAGTTGTGATGACAAAGAAGCGCGGCACGCTTTTTGTTTGGTAAACCAGATGTCCAGTCTTCGGTTGCAATGCTGTTTTAAGACACAGTAGGGGTGACAATTGACAGAGAATGGGGTAGGATGTGTGAAAGATTTATGGACCAGACGGACCAGGAAGGTTTTGTTCTGCCTGGGGCTTACTTCAAAGGGGGTGCTGTTGTGATAACAAACATTTCAGGTTTCTTGACCAAAGAATACCAGGGAAATCTTGAGTGCTCAGGGATGGAAAGAACGTTCAATTAGTTCCATTGCCACCTGCTCAAAGGGGTCATAAATAAATCGAAGATAAAGGATTCCGCTTCTTGAGCTCTTCATCAGCTATTGGTTCATTCTACGAAAAACCAATCCTGTGTATTCGGGGGTTGGTTTTCATCCCCTTTCATTGAATGTGTTCACGAGACCGCTTCCATATAAGCTCTGTTTAGCTTCTCAATTGGCTTCTAAATTAGTGTAATGTATAGTTGAAAAATACAAATTGGAACATCGTGTTCTAGTAAGTTCCTATTTGTTTTTCGTATTTTATTGTATTAATCTATAAATTTCATAAAAATAATTGGATATTCATACTTGTCAACTTTTAAGGTTTGTCCGTAAAATGTTCTGATTTTCGTTTAGTTTACGGTCTTACTGATGGATCGGAAATTTCTGCTGTTATTGCGTTTCTTTTCACTTCAAAATCAAATTCCTCTGCTAATCCCTGTCTATTTGATTTTCACAATTTTGGTCTTTTTATTAAATTAATTTGCATGAAACTTGTTTTCAATCAATGTTTTATGTTATTTCCCTTAGTAGTAGTTGATACGAGTGATAATGAAAACATTTACTAGAAACTAGATGAAAGAAAATATTTGTTTATTTCTTAGAAACTATTGCAGATTTTTTATTATGTTTATGCAATTTTACATACTGTTTTATAATTTCAATGGTTTCCTTGAGTTAAAACACTAATTTCGAGGATCAAATTTTTTGAAAAAGGAAAAAAAAATTCTGGTAGAGAACCCCCAATCCCCAAAATTTGGCGTTGGTTTTAGGTAGTGTTTTTCTCATTAAAAATTCTGATGCCTAAATGAAGAGGTCTCCTTTAGGTGTTTCCCCAAAGTGTGTCGAAATAAAGAAGACTTCCCTCCAAAATTTTACGCCTATTTATGATTATTTTCCTTTAAAATTCAGTGATTTTTAAGGTCTCAAAATGAACTAAAAACACTCTTTCCGAGACATTTTTCAAAATTTTTCTGGGGAGACCCCCCAGATTTACTTAAGCTCACATTAAAAAATTTCGACAATTTGTGCAAAACATTCGAGAGCTTCCTTCAAGTGATATTTAACGTTATAAGTACATTAACGTTAAAAACGTTGAGTCAATCCCTCCCCGAAACAATAGTCTGGTTATAGCCCTAAAGTTTTTCCACATAAAAAACTGGACATAAAGGGGTGGTTTCAAAAATAAAGGGGGGCGCCAATGAGCCACCTTCGCCCCAGGCGCCGTTATACCACGGCACGGCTCTGCTCTTTCCATAGAGTTTGAAAAGTAGATAAACACAAGTTTGAGGGAAGTTTCCAAATTCATATGGGGCCGTTCAAATATTACGTAAGCACTTTTTTGGTCATTTTTAACCCCCCCTCCCCCCTTGTCAGAAAAGATAAGCAAACCCCCCCACACCATAAGCCCCCCCACACCATAATTACGTAAGAAACTCCCGGACCCCCCCCGAAATTTTGACATCCCTATTAGTCAGTACTGTTTTTTCCTTGAAAATTAGGTGACTCGTCCAAGGAGCTGTCCTTTTTGGGTGTAACCCTAAGGGTTTAAAAATTAGTCGAAACACTACTTTTCGGGGTTACAATTTCAAAATATTAGGATGGTCCATCTCCAGAAAAAAGTGCTTATGTCAGATTTCCTAATTCAATTTTTGTTACAATTATTTTTGGTTGAATTTTGAAATTATTTATGCAAAAAGCAAGAGATTTTCGAAAATACACCATCTTACGTAAGCATCACTCATATCCCCCTCCCCCCTTGTCAGCAAAAATAAGCAAAGAGCAAAACCCCCCTCCCCCCTTAGGTGCTTACGTAATATTTGAACGGCCCCTATCCTGGGGGAGGGCCTCCGGACCTTGTGGACGTTTTTTATAAATTTCCCCCCTAGAAAATTCTGTGGTTTTCAAGGAACTGAAGGATCTTAAAATTATCTGAAACTCTACTTTAAGAGGCAAGTTTTCAAAATTTTTCTGTGGAAACCCCCCAGACCCCCCCATTCTATATGGCATTTTATGCACCAAAATGAGTCAAAAACCCTGTTATTTATTAGTCAAATTTTCAAACATTTTCTGGGGGAGGACTCCCAGACCCCCGTGGTACCTATCACTCTATAATTACAACTTTATTTTATATTAAGTTCGTCCAAATACAAAAATTCTACCATAAAATCTATATCCGAAACTCGGATGAGGCGTTCCAAAACTAGTTAAAAAATTGGGGGGTTTTAACTAAGATTTCCAAAAAATTTCGGGGGGAGAACCCCCAGACCCCCCTTTTAGAAGTATTTCCCATATTAAGATCATAAAGAAGATTTAATTGAATTGTGAAAATTCATAGCCCCCCCAAAAACCAAATCCTGGATCCACCCTTGTCGCCCTCCCCCCAAAAAATTAAAAACCAACAAAAGTCAAGTCACGCCGTGTATACAAACCCACTTAAAATCTTTGCCCCCCTCCCAACCAAAAACTGAAATGACACCCCTGTTTAGTTTTGTAAGAGGTATTGCATATAGGCGGCAAATTTTGGTTCAGCCTATAGGCGGCACATTTGGAAATCCGCCACTGACGGGCCGTTTGGAGAAGTTAGTTTTATTTTATAGCTCATAGCTCAGTGGTCGCCATATTATTTTGAATTACTCTGCGTTATTGTTATAATATGCTTAAAAATGTAATATGTGTTCGAGGCTACACTTCCAAGTAAAATGTAAACATTAGCAGCCTGTGTCATAGATCACATGTCCTGTTTCATCCAATGGAAAAACCAGTTTCATTGTTGATTGCGTCTGCTATGGCAACATGGTCGTGAATTTCATGCTTCTTGTTTCATTTCATTCCTATGGGGAGATTTGATAACTATTACGTTAATTACAACCTTCTTAAATTGTTGACGAATATTCCTAAACTGCATATAGCACTAAGTAGCATCTTTTGAACATAAATAGATGTAATTTAGGGTCAAAGAATGGTCAAAGTTTCTGTTATCGGAGGTGGTTGTCTAGGCGTAAAAATTATAGGTGAGTTAGGAATTGCCTAAATATGCTTATTTTTTAGCCTTATAAGAATTAAGAATCAAAATATTATTCTGCTTGCTTTCTTTGATTTAAGTATAATTATTAAGATTCTTTGCGTTGTAGATTTGTTATCTTTGAGTGGTAAACTGATTGTTTAGTTTTATTTTACATAAAATATGAAGGGGAGAACGGGGATGAACGGGTCAGCTCAATTTTTTATACCTTAACTTCACTTAAAATTTTTTTTATTTCAGCCATAAGATAGTAGTACCTAGCCTATTCAAAAAATTGGGTTCATTGACATCAGCTTCCATTTTTGCATAAATAGGACTACTAAATGTGTTTTCTCACACCAAAAGTAACTTTTATCGTTTTACTTCTATAATTATTTATTAAAAAATAATTTAACTAAAGCTATAAATTTTACAGTGTGTTGAAAGAGTACTTATATTAGTATAGTTTCCAATTTAAATGAAAAAAATCCATGAATTTTTTCCTAGGCTAATTTTAGTTTTTCAAAAATAAGTGGGTACGGGGATGAAAGGGACAAGAGTTGCGGGGATGAATGGGACAGTTCCATCATCACTTCATTTCCTGTGTCCAAAACTTTCCATCAATAGCTTTTTTTAACTGTCCCATTCATCCCCACTCAGTGTCCCATCCATCCCCACCACGGGGATGAATGGGACAAAATACATGCATTCATAAAAACTTTTCTTGGTATTTAAATAATAGGTAATTGATTGAATACTTGCATTTATAATGTAACCAAGAGTTCAATTATTGGTTTTAAACTTGTTACATGATTGAAAAATGTATATTTTTTTCAATTTTAGCAAAAATGTGAAATTTGTCCCATTCATCCCTATTCTCCCCTACAATCTACCAGTTGAGAAAAGTTGCTTTTAATTTTGACACCCTCTTAACTATTTTTTGGTTATCATGGTACAGCCGAGCGCCTTTTTTTGGTACAGCCGACTAATGTAGTTTTAGTTTGAGCACCCAAGTGGATTTATTAAACAATAAGTTATGACACCAGAAGATTTGTCAAAAACATTCCTTAAAAGAGTTGCACTTGACTGTTCCATATTATTCATTTGTGGTAATTAACCCCTTCTACACATACATATTAGGGTGGTCCAAAAAATTTTTTTTTTGAAAAGTTGAACTCTTACCCCCCAGTTTGGTGACATTATGCGAGTTAATGCCCCTGTTAAAATATTAGATCATTTAAAGGATATTTAGAGGTAGCTCAAAGGCTTTGAAGTTTTAGCCATTAGCGTCTATGGATAAATGCATGTTTTCGGTAAAGGAATTTACATTTCAACTGATATAGCAATAATATGTGTTTGTAAAATGTATATTTGTTTTAGTCATAACAAGTTATGTATAATTTAAGTTTTTAACAAAGATTATTCCTTGTCTGGAACTCTCGCATAACAACTTCTCGAACTCTAAATAACTTTTCATCCAACTCTAAATACTAACGTCTACTTCCACTCAAAGACATTAACATCAGCTAGCTAAACTGCTAGAGCATGTAAAAAATGCTATTTACTTTGCCCTCTTGACTTTGTGATATGAGGAGCAATCACACAAAAACTCAAGATAATTTCTCGAATAAGCATTGATCTATTTGTGTGAAACTCCTTCTCAGGTATTTACTTCAGAGCTCCATCAGGTGCCTTCCATCATATACAGTGGATAACAAAGATTATTTACTGTTTAAAGATACGGCTGTTTCATCAACAGTTTTATGTTTAAACTAAAACCAAGAGAGAAGGCTTTATAAGAGTTTAACCTGTTTGTAGCACTTTTATACAAATGAAGCACTGGTTCATTGCTACTATCTCAACAGAAGCTCCTGTTCATGCTCATATAAAATTGCATTAATTTAATTAATTATAGATTGCAATGAGGAGTGACAGATTTCACCATTACAGGTGGATATCTTTTGTTTTGACATCAAGTTGTTTTAATAGCTTTTGTATCGTTCCTCTTTTAAACCTTGATAGTTATAATTTAAACTTTAAACTGTTGATGAAATAGCCATATCTTTAAACAGTAAATAATCTTCATTATCTACTTTACATGATGGAAGGCACCTAGAGCTCTGAAGTAAATACCTTTAGTTAGAAGGAATTTCGCACAAAAAGATCAATGCTTAATCGAGAAATTATCTTGTCTCAGTTCACAAAGTCAAGAAGGCAAAGTAAATAGCATTTTTTACCAGCTCTAGCAGTTAAGCTAGTTGGTGTTAATGTTTTTGATTGGAAGTAGACGTTTAATTTGAAGTTGGATGAAAAGTTGTTATTTAGAGTTCGAGAAGTTGTTGTGCGAGTTCCAGACAAGGAATAATCTTTGTCATAAACTTATATTATAATTATCTTGTTATGACTAAAACAAATATACATTTTATAAACACATATTACTGCTACATCAATTGAAATGTAAATTCCTTTACCGAAAACATGCGTTTATCCATAGACGCTAATGGCTAAAACTTCAAAGCCTTTGAGCTACCTGTAAATAACCTTCAAATGATCTAATATTTTAACAGGGGCATTAACTCACATAATGTCACCAAACTGGAGGGTGAGAGTTCAACTTTTCAAAAAAAAAATTTCTCCATAGACATATGGACCACCCTAATACATATAAAGAATTAAAACTAAAAGATAATCAAAATAATTTGGAACCTTAGGATAAGCTAGGCAAAAGTTTCAAGGGTTTCTATGATTATTCACAAAAATTTGGCACATATTATAATTAACAATTTACATACATTTACTAGCAGTATTACTTTTAGGAAACATTTCGGGACTGGTACGGATCTCTCCAAGGTGAAAAACACTTTAGGGTTGTTACGGGAATGAGTGATTCTCTTGTTACGCTGGTGGATTTCCCATACTTATGCATTATAGCCTTGGAAATCCATCCAATTTCAAAAGTTTAACATACTTTTAATATTTAATTGTTTAATTTGTTAAACCTTAGGACAACAATGAGGAGAGAGGATTTTGGTTCGTGTAATCCTAAGGTACCAAATAGTACATATATGGGAAAAACATTTATGCTTTTTATATGGTTCTTTGCATATTATCCTGTCGACTTGGCCTTTCAATATGAAAGCATTATCAAAGCTCATTGACAGTTCTACAGCTAAAATGGTAAATTTTGATGGTCACAAAATGGTGGTCAGGATAGTACATAAGTACGTTTTATTTACAAGTAGTGCTTGACCCAGGCTTCGCCTGGGTTTCAGTATTTAAAAAATATGTTTGGTGCGTTATTGACGGGCTTCACCAGTCCGAATGTGTAGTGCTAATCCAGACGTCACCCAGACAATATGGTTGCAATATGGTCCCGGGCAGAGAGAAAAATTGTTAAATAAAGGAGCAATTTTTTTATATTTATACTACAACAATCAATTTTAATCTACAACAATCAATGTTATACCCTAAAACAATTAATATTATTATCTTCTCTAATATTTTACAACAATTGGTGGTTTTGCCATAATGTCAGGCATGATATATGGGTTTTTAACCAGAAAAAAACCCAAAAAAGTAATGCTTCGATTTTAAATTATTTTTCTTCAGAGACCTTCCCGGGAGTGAGTAGATCAACGTGTAAAGTTTAATAGTTAATGTAGGTTTGAAAAGTTTAAAAATGTAAAGGAGATACATACAAACATGCATTCATTTTTATATACATAGAAGATAAATAATGATTTTTCAATATTCATAATAATTACTAGCGCTCACGCGCTAGACCCGGGCTTCGCCCAGGTTTCAGTTTTATAATAAATATCATCTGGTATGTTACACAGGGGCTTCGCCAGTCCAAATGTGTAGCATTGCTTTGATTTTAAATTATTTTTATTCAGAAACCTTACCTGGAGTGAGTAGATCAATGTGGTAAAGTTTAATAGTTGTAGGTTTGAAAAGTTTAAAACTACAAGACATACTACATACATACTAACATTCATTTATAAATATAGATAAGTTATTTAATTTTATAATTTTTTTGTATACAATTTTATGTCTTTTTTTCTTAGGTGAATTAGCATTTCATGGTCATGAAGTTAGAGTCTATGACCGAAGTCCAGAGTTACTGGACAGAGTTCGATTACGAGTTCAAGAAGATAAAAGACTCTTAGCAGAAGATGGTGTTTTACAACCATCTGAGTTTTTGGTATGTTGTTTATGTTCAAATATGTTCCTGCAAAAATTAAACTGCAGCAAATTCCATCTGAACTGTAATTTATTTTAATCTATTTTTTAAATTGTTAGGTTCTTTTAAATCTGAAAAAGATTCAGTGTCAAAACAAGAGTAAAATACCTTTTTAATGAATGTTATCTAAATTTTAATGATGTTCTGTTCTTTATCAAAGTTGTAGTTTATTAATTTTAGGGAAGCATTTACTATGTATGCAGATTGGAAGAAGCTGTAAAGGGTTCGGAATTTATATTTGAAGCTGTAACTGAAGACCTAGCTTTGAAACAAGATCTTTTTGAATGTAACTATTGTTCATTTATAAATTAGTTCTTTTTTAAGTTTGGGAGTTCAATTTATAGTTTGTTCATTTAAAAATCTTATGCGTTGAAAAATATATCTGCTACATCCTCATTCATTTATAAATATTTTGAGTTAACCATAAAACATAAACTTTTAATATTAATGGATGTTACAAGTGTTTGCCTGAGAATGCAGTGTTATTTAATAAATTTAAAATACTTAGTAAAATTTTTTTTATTGCTCAGATGCACAATATCACAATTTATTTCAGAATTTATCGCAATCAAATTATTTTCCAAGATCACTTATCTGCTATTTATGATTTTTGAGGGTTTCTTTCATATTGATATTTTTGTAGTTTCAAAAATTTTCTGAGATTTTCATGTAGATTGATTTATTTAAGTTTGGTTTGTTAGAAATTTTTCTATATTCTACTACTCTCTTAAGTAGGTATGCAAACTATCATGTTTGTATTCCATATTGATAAATATTGGAACATTTTTGTAATATGAACTCAAAAGTTAAGCTACATACCCTTGTAACTTTGTCTCTTATGTTGAAAAAAAAGTTGATAAGAATGAAAATAATTTACACAAGACTAATTTTACTTTTGCTAACTTTTCTAAACAAAAGAAATGAAATTAATCTTCTTAAAAATTTTTCTTTAGCTCTTTTACCTATTAATAGGGTTTACTGTAAGTTTTTAAAATATGAAACCTATTTTAAGTATTTTATGTTGTTGATTATCAACTTAAGGAAGACCCTACAGTTCTTAAACATCAAGTGTTTTGAACATAATTATTAAATATGTTTAATTTTCAGGGATATCTCAATGTTGTAAAACTGATGCCATAATTGCAACTAACTCAATGTACTTGAGTATTGATGACATAGCTCAAAAGGCAACTTATAAAGAAGTATGTTACTTTCTCTTGGTAACTGTTTAAATTCATCAATCATTTAATTAATATCTCAATTAATCTTTTATCAACATGCAACTCTTGCTATAAAACAATATGTGTATTCAATATTTTGAAGTACTTAACAGATAAGTTGTAGCTTTTTAATAACTTTTAAATGTGCAATAATATTAGCAATAGGGGTAGTATACTAACCTTTAATTTTTTAAAATTTAACTGTAAACATGGCAGTTCCTTTTTAAACAGGTTTTGACTTGTAATTCATGTTATATATAATTATTTTTCTCACTTATATTCACAAATAACAAATGAATGGACATAAAATTTTATGGTACTTTTCCGTTTGACGGGCACAAAGGTTGCCAATTGTGAATCAAAAGCGAGCCAAGTCGCCAAGCGAAGCAAATGACAAAACAGTGAACGGTCGTCAATTCTACATTATTTGGCTATTTTTCGCTTGTGCCCAGCTTACGGAAAAGTACCAATTTTATTCTTAATCCTGATTACAATTACTCATATCATATGTTTTATAATTCCCAACTTGTAAATGTTTTTAAGAGATCATTTTGTTTATTTTAGAGGTGTTTAGGAGTCAGATTTTTATATCCTGTTTATTGTATACCAGAAGTTGAAATTGTGCCTGGTAGTCATACATCATTACCTACATTGGAAAAAGGTTTGAACTTATGAATATCTTGCTATGATTTATCTATTATCTTAGTGGATTTGTTGATAAATTTTAACGAAATAGACATATTAATTAAGAGTTAATATTGATAAGTTATAAACCTTAAATAAAATTTTTAAACTTGAATTATGCTGAGTTATTATGTTTCAACTATAATAATATTTAGTTTTACATATTGTCACTAGAGGCATTATGACATAACTGAACAGATTGACTAAGCATTTGAGTTAAAAAGCATTTGAATCACAGAAATATATACCTCTCTGCTCTTCTTATACATTAAAGGTTTTTTAATCAGGGGTCTGTTTAGAAGAAATTTGGCTCTGTTTTCGGACCCTTCACAAAATGCTTCATTGTGAAAACGGACCTTTCACAAATTATTTTACCTTAAAAACCAACCCTGCACAAAGTATTTTGGCCTTTAAATGGACACTATTTTTCACAATACTGCAAATTTGTGAGCTTATTTTCATAAAAACAGGCTCCAGGATGAAAAGAACTATTTTAACACTAACTAAAATTCAGAAAATTATGAGTAGATTTTCACAATTTTTACAAAAACCAGACCCTTCACAAAAAGTCTGGACTGGTAATATTGCTAAACATTTTTAATATTTTGATTTTTTTAAATATGGCTTTTACATCTATATGTGAGATGTATATTGATTAAATTTTCTGGCTAAATGTTATGTGATATTTCATTTTTATAGTCCGAGGCTTTCTTGGAAGAATGGGAAAGGTAGCCTATTTTAGATCAGGAAACGAACCTCTTATTCTTACCGATGAACAAAGAGAACGGAAGAAATCAGGTTGGTTTAAAATTTTATGAAAAGCTGAATATCAGAAAACTATTTCATTTAAAATATTTTCTTTGCATATTTATTCTTTCCCAGACTTCCTCAAGAGTATTCAAGAAAATAAAGGATGCATACCCAAAGTATCCCAAACGATACCCAACCTGATTGATAATAAAGTGCCTTCAAAGGGAATAGATTTCAATATTGGTATGTATGGAGGAATCATGATGCTTTTTTCCCTAGAAAGTAAGAGTGATGCGTTTTTTTAAAGATTATTCATTTAAAAAGTATTTTGCACTGTATGAAGTTTATGAAACCAACCATAAAAATGAACAATGAAATTTATGTTTGCTTCACTTAATATTGTTATTTCAGTTTAGTTTGCTTGTTTGTAATTTTGGTGTAGATATTTAAGTTCAGATATTATACTTGTTAGCTAAACATGCCGACTCCCAACTAAAAAAGTTCCTGTTCGAAAACTTAGTAAACTATAAATAATTTGTTATCTGTTTTCAAAATAAGAGAGAAAATAAATTTTCAATGCATAGAAATTTTACATTTGCCATTGTACAATCAATATGAAGAAGGATTAAATATTAAAAAACTCCCAATCCTGATTATAATTTTTCTGTTTTCGACATCCTGTTGAATGCTAAAAGCAATGTGATTAAGGCCATGAAGATTCTGAAATAATAATACCCACATGGAAACACCTACAAAAGAATTATTTTGTGGGAAAAAAATTCAACGTATAATGTGTTATCTATCCATTTTTAATTTTGTTTGATGTTTATTTTAGAAGAAACCACTGGTGGTAAGGACTGTGTGGTGTGCATGGATGAAGAGCGGAACTGTGTAATGCACCCCTGCCATCACATGTGCACATGCATTACGTGTGGACGATTGCTGCTAAAGAGACAAGATGCCTGCCCGATTTGCAGAAAGCACATTTCATCCATATTCAGAGTGTACCATTCCTGAAAGGTAATTGAGAAATTAAGCTCCGTTTTTTTAGTCAACCACGGATATCATATAATTTTTTCCTTATTTAGTATCTTTATAACTTTTGTAATATAAAGTTTAAATTAATTTAATCTTTTGTGCTGTCATAAACATTTAGTAAATAAAGTTATAGAATGCTTATAGACTATACTAGACAGACACTTAAGTTGAACCTATTACGTCACTAACAAAGTAGTTCCCATTGCGGTGTCTGCAGGGCCGCCGAGAGCCAGGCCGGGCCCCGGGGACAATTCTGACATCGGGCCCCCTTCCCCAATTCCACACCTCTAACTACTTTTCCCTTGTAAAACTTTTTACTTTGTATTTTTTTACTGTATTACGATGGATCCTGATTCGTACCATTATTTAGAAAATTAGTTCTCATAAAACAAAATGTTCAAAAATTACGTAATGTTAAAAAAACAAGCAGTTAAATAAAACAATTATTTAATCTAAATATATCTTGATTACTGTAGAAACATTTATCCTAGATATTATTTACACAAATGAAAGAGAAATATTAACACCACACATCAATGGATAATTGCAGTCAAATTTTTTTAAATCTTAATGTGTTCAGAATGGCCTAAAACCTCCAAAAAATTTTTCATTTGCTTTTCAAAGCCCTAAATTTTATGTTATTTTCAATTAAAAACAGCCTCTTTTGTGTCTGAGCTGAAACAGCTTGTGACGTGAAATGTGCTTTATTCCCGCTTGTTGCTATAATCCCGCTTTGAAACAATGAGCACTAAATGAGCACTAGTTTTTTTTACCCACATTTCCACTAGCACATGTGACGTCACATTGTTAGGAGTTTTCTGTATTAAAATGTGTCATAATTACCTTAAAAAAAGTTTGTTGGAAAAGACAAGCGTATTTTTGGAATCGGGAGAGAATTTTTAATAAATTAAAATTGAATATTTAGAATTATAAGAGATGCTGCAATTCTCCATTGTATAAAAACACTTTTCCTTGTTTTTATAAACATGTCCAATTATCTGTAAAAAATTGTTGAAGAAGGGTAAGAGGAAGTAATTTGGATTGAAGGAATGATTACAAATTTATATAAACCTTACTATATGATTATGAGAGATATTTTATTTGTAAATAGTAAAACTTCATCATCCTAAATTTAACATTGTTTCGTCATTTTATTTCAATGGAAATTAAAAAGATAACGATAAAGTATAAGAACATGGATATGAAACGGGTGGGAAAAGGATGCTGCGTGGGATATTAGCAATGGGATCAAACTAGAACAAGTTTTTAAAATGCTTTGAAAAACACATTAACCTTCCAAATTATAACTCATACCCTTTCTCATACATTTAGAAAAGCTTTTCTTGCTTTTTTTTCAGCGAACGTTAAGATCAGTGAATCATAATTTAATTTTCTAGCTATCTCTGACTCTATTCCTCCAAATCTGAAAGTCTTTGTTGGCCCATAGTTGATCGGAGGCAGTTTTTTATCCGGGCTAAAAGAGCGTTCTGCCTCCGCTACAGAGACTGGCAATGTGCAAAAAATTCTTAAAGCTATGCACAAATTAGGGAATAAATTTAAAATGTTCATCTCTCGGAGAGTTTATTTAGAAGATCTATGGGTTACTAAGTGGGTTACTTAAGTAAATACTATAACAAACATTCTTACCTCATCAGGTGAAAATAGTGGACTTATATTCAGCAGCAAAAGGTTTTTGAAAAAAAAATAGTACGCGAAACTTAAACTTAAAAGCACACCAATGAAGACAACTAACTACAAGCCCTGCTCTGCGACGAAGGTCACTGCCTTTTCCCTTCTGCTCCCTTCCAACAAATGACCAAGACCAACCCCGTGGTGTGCGCATTTTCAGAGAATGCACGAAAACAAGGCAAACGGGTTCCGATATCAGATACTCAATTTCCTGGAATCATGCCAGACCCCTTTCTCCGAGATCCCTCCCCCCTTTCCCTGAGATGGACCACCGGAATAGTATGTGGGAAAGGATTCGCAGGGTGTCGAGTTACCGTAATTAGCCAACAAGTGTCGTCCAGCATTGGTGAGTCGGCGACACGGCGGGCCCCCTATCGGCCCGGGCCCCGGGGATTGTCCCCGGCTGCCCCCCCCTCTCGGTGGGCCTGGGTGTCTGAATTTTGAGTGAAAAAAAACGTCAATTTTAAAATATAATTATTTCGTTAAACCCTCTTATAAAGAGTGTCTTTTTATCAAAATTCCTCCTATCAACCAAACAGGCTTTGTGTTTACTCTCTTTCTCCTTCAACGTACTGAAGTACTGGGTTCAGGAAACGTTGCTGATTAATTATGCTGAACCTAATTGAATAAAGCTTTCGAAAGTCTATAGTACAGTGCTAGGTTTTTAAAATTTTGCGGAGATAATGTGAACTTTTATGTTCAAAATCATTAGTTTTCACTTCCTTTTTAAACAGGTCGTTTTTATTTTTCTGATAATTTTTCTGGGATTTACAGTTATTACAATCTATGGTGAGCTTCAATGTTAAAGAATTCTTTTGGCCTATCATTGATGTTGGGAGCACAGAGTTGCTGCCCATGCAGCTTAATATTCTTCTACCTCTATGATTTTGAGTAGAAAAAATCATTTGTTGATTTTGGTGGGGCGTCAGACATTTTTTAAGCTACACATTTGTCAAAAATTCCAAGTGTGAAAATACGCCTGGCGAGTTTTTTCAAGTGTATTTCCAATTTTCAATGCATGAAATACGCTCTCGGAGGTGTTAAAAATATCTCCCATTCTAGTTTTGAAATTTCATTTGTTTTATTTTTGGCAAGTTTATGGAAGTAGTTTCATTTTTAACTGTTAGTTAATTTGGTTTGAGGTATAAATTTTATCTAAAAGTCAATGGTTTGAAAACTTTTCTCCGTTGAAAAACTTTTGTTTTTAAACAACATTTTCTATTTGTGCTTTTGTATTAGAAGTGAATTAGAAAATCCTAATAACTTTGTAGGTATTTTTAAGTAAGTTTTATATTAAGTATCCATATATCAAATTTACCTTTTATAAAAGTAAGGTAATTAGAACATAAAAATATGTGAGATTATAACGTAGAATACTGTTTTTTAAAAATCTTATATTAATACTGGGTATTTTGTAATTTAGGTATCAATAGATGTATTATGTAACCAAAATATAACAGTTTAAAAATATAAACACTTGGCATGTTATAAAAAATGAGGTTAGCTACTTGTCATCCTTTTTTTAAAGCATGTAAATTGTAGGACATATTTCTTTAAAAATTGTGCTGATAACAGTATTTAATACAATAAGTATTGAAATTCATATTATTTCTATTGGATCTTTTTCAGAGTGGTAAGCCTTTACATATTCAACTGTGATTTGTTTTCCATGATATTAGTTTTATAAGACCTGGTGTCTTGCTCATCATTTACCTACTCAAGCTTAACTATCGTGTCTGGAGTTGTGAATGAAGATATTACATTGTAAATAGCTATTTATTATGCAAATTTTAAAATGTATATTATGAATCACGTAATTATTTATGCTCTCTTACTTGTATACTGAAGTTTACAATATAGTAAATGCCTTCTTTGTTTCCTTATATCATCAGCTTTCAGGAAAAAGGTACAAAGTCACTTTTGGTGAATCTTCCGAAAGTAGTAGAATGGCAGAAATGAACGAACTAATCCCTAAATCTGCCTAATTGAAATGTTTGGTTGGTTTGTAACATTACATGGCACAACCAAAAGAGATTCGGTATTACCAAATTTAGCGTGATCTTGTATAGAGTGATTAAACTGGAAGCAACTTAATGCACACTCACATTTCTCTTGTAAGCTGAAGATACAATCTTAACTTCTTGTTACATGAATGATAATATGTTTATAAAGGTTTCCTAATTCCTGAAAAAAGTAAAAATTTATGTTTGGAGTTAGATGTCCAGATTTTGGAAAAAACACCTCACGTAATTTATGGATGTCCCCTAAGTTATTTAATAGTCTACCTGCAGAACTACAAAACATTTCTTCCTATTCCTCATTTAAACGATCTTTACATAATTTTATCATTCTCTTAAATGATGTTGAGGACTTTTTTTAACGAAAGCACAATGTAATTAAATTTTTTGCCTTAGCTGTTTGCCAAATTAGTTAATTTTTAAGTTTAAAAATTTTTGTGTTTTGTAAAAACTATTATTCATTTAAAAAAAATTCATTATTTTGTACGATGTATTTTCCTTTTTGTATTATTTATATATCTTATTGATTTCAACAGTCTTACTTAATGTATTTACTTTTTGGTTACCTGGACGGGATTGATTCCCCTTGGTTACACATATTATTTTTTATATTTTTTGTTTTGTTGTTTCTAAAATTGAAAATAAATATTGTTATAAATAAATAAAATGACTTAATCGCCATCCTTCAGAGAACTCCTCAAACTCTTTTAAAGTGTTGCAAACCGCAACACTTTAATAAGTATCCTTTGGTGAAAATGTCAGAGGGAAAAAAGTTATACTAAGATGGCTATGATCGATTTAGACATATTTAGCATGACTTCCAGGTTGAATTTAGGGGTTATTTAAGCATCTTGGTTGAAATTTTGTGTTTTAGGGTTAAATCTTAGGAACGTATGTTTTCTAAACTTGGAGAAGTCTTAACTTCCATTTATTTCTATTTGGAGAACTGACGAAAAAAAAATATTTGATTTTCCAACTGGTCCATGATTTTATCCATACTTCCAGGTTAACTTGAACACATGTATAAAAAGGAATAACAAGTAAGTAAAAATAAACAAGCAAGTTTCTTGAATGGATAACAGCTTCCTATTCTTAAACTTTTCACACTTTAAAAACATTTTAAAATTTTGTGTTTTAAAGAAAAAAAACTTAATTGTCTTAAAAATGGTTTTATTATTGAAATTCTAGATACCAAGTACATACTGCAGTAGACTCTCACATAACGCAAGTTAATACTAAGCAATTTTATATAACAAAAGTAAAATTAGGGACCATTTATTTGTAACACATTACATACTTGCATTACATGGGAATTGCACTATTCTGTTAGCCAATGATTAAACTTAATTTCCTAATTTAAGACCAATATTAAATTAATTTTAACATTTTATTCAAAAAATGTGCATAAAATTTTGTGCACACACTGTAGTGAAAAGGTAATAATTTTCTATTTAAGAAATTGGTCATGTTTGTATGTGAAATTTAAATAACTTTTTTTTAGAAAGTTTATCATTTTTCGTTTGAATATCTGGGGTTTACTGATATTACAACACTCTTTTGACATAGTAGGGAGGGTTTTAAAATCGCTGAAAATAGCATTATAATTTGTGAGGATTCTGTCTTCTATACTTAAAAAGATCTTAAAAAATTATTTTCTTGCTTCAGATCAATGGAATACGATACGTATTTAGGACATGAATCACTATTTCCCCTTTGGTTTTCGAATTACTTGGGCCTTAAAAATTTATGTTGGCTTAAATTAGTCTCCACCTTGAGGAGAGATTTTTAACAGATTATGATAATTTCTGCAAGACAATAAAGCAAACCAACGGCTTATAGTTAAAAGTTTGAGGCCGATTTGTTTATATTAACAATGTGTTAGATACAGATACCGGAATAAATCGGCTGCTGAAAAAATGTTGCAGCAAAAAAAAGTCAACCTGCCAATGTTGCTTTTCCTTCCGAAGCCATTTGATGCAGTAAAAACAACATACACTTGTAAAGTAAATTTTACGGCTGAATTATTGCCCTATTTTTATTGAAGCAAATGATCATCGTGAAATTAAATGAAAATTTACAATTCCATTGAAAATGACTTGTAATGCTTCAATTACACTGTTCAACAATGAAAAAATTTCCTTGATGAAAATAGTCATTTCTTATAGATTTTGGGTCGCTGAATACGAAAATCACCATTAAAACTCTCAATTGACTCAGGATTTTCGGGGAACAGCCCCTCCCCCTTTTTACGTCTTTCAACGACTTTATAACTTTAAACTCGATTAACAGGGTCAAAAAGCATTGATTTAGTCTTCAAATTGCCCCCAGGGGACAAGAAAGGTTCAAATTAATAAAATATGATAAGTTTATAACAAATGGATAGGTTTAAGGGGTTATTACCCCCCTAAAAATTGGCTAAAAATTATAAAGGTTTTGTTGCGCTATTTTTTTTCTATTATTTTTTACGCAATTTACCTTTAAAGGGTCCTAACCTTTCCACAAGGACCCAAATTTCATGTCAATATGCAGCAATGATTTTTACTAAAGGCGGTTGAGGTGTTAGCGCCCCCAAAGCACCCAACGAAGGGTTCAATGCCGTACTTCAGAGTTAAACTGATGTGCAAAATAAAAGTCAAAATGCCACCGACTGAATTTCAGCCGATTCTTGTGTAAAATGACCTGCTGAAGTCAAATATGACACCCATTTTCCTCCATCACCCTCAGTTTTTAAGAGGAGGCCCCCTAATTGTTATCCACAGCCGTGCATTTATTAACATCTTGAAACATGGAATCCTCACTCGATAAAACCAGTCAGCAGGCTCGGACTGGCCATGCGGGCATTTGGGCAAATGCCCGGTGGGCCGCTACTCATCGAGGGCCGTTTGTGGGCCGCCTACAACCAAAATATTTTACAGTGGTATAAATGAAAAAGATCCTGTAAAAATGAATTCGCACTCATTTCCAACCAGCGGCCCCCGAATTCTTTTGGTGCGGCCACCAAACCCATTAATTTACCAGCAATTAAATTCATTAATGATGGCAAAAATTACTTAATTCAAAAACATTTTATATTTAAAATATTTTTATGAACGAATTTTCCTGGTTTCATCTTTAAAAATTCTACGGCATAAAAGGAGCGAACCTTTTCGGATGTCACCCAAAAGGGTCCGAAATGAGTTAAAACTGTACTTTTAAGAGTAAGATTTCCAAAATTTTTCTGGGGGAGGACCCCCAGACCCCCTTAATTATTTTGAAACATTATTCACATTTCCTTTTAATATTAAGTTCGTCAAGATGGAAATTCTTTCTACCCGCTGAATTTACCAACAAAGAATTAAAAAATTCTATATTGAGTTTAATACGAATCCAACTAGGGACTTCAAGGTGGATTTTAGACTATTTCTTGGGTGTCAATTTTCAAAAGAATTTCTTGGGGAGGTACCCACGATCCCCCCCCGAAATTTTTAATTCTATGAAGTTATATTTTCCATAAAAATTATGCGGTTGGCCGATTCAGACTTAAAATGCCCGGACCGAAATTTCTTCCCTGTCCGGCCTTGCCAGTCAGTTGTTTTGTTCTGTTCTGTCTGATCCCCCGATCAGGTTTATATAATCTAAACCAGACCCACAAGGCCATGCACTCCCAGAAACTCTAAAAACAACTGAGGATCGGAAAGAACCTCGTCGATGGTAAAATCTAAACAAGATAAAATATGTTCAGGTTCCGCCATTTCATTCCCACTGACGCCGACATGGGCAGGAATCCATTGTATATGGATGTCTGATTTCGCCAGTTGTTAAAGAACTGAAGAAGAGTTTCCACTTATACTCTGTTCATTTAGAATTGGCGCTTGAGAAATAGTGCTTTCCCCCACGCTAGAAGCGTAACCATAGTTACGCTCTTCGAGCAGCCAATACTAAGCCTTCTTCGTCACTTTGACATGGATAGTTGCTATGGTTACCGATCGGTCATGGGGGAAGGAAATATTTTCAAGCGCCAGTTCAAAATGAACAGAGTATAGGATAGACCCAAAATATAAGAAAAATGTCATTTGTAATCTTTTCAAAATCATCAATATTAATTCCTGAGCTCGCGAGCGCCTTCGCGATTCTGGAAGTCTTCCGAACTCTTCCGCGGAGGCTTCTGGGAGGCTAGTACCTCAGCCTCTTTTAGTAAAAATTATTGCTGCATATTGTCATGAAGTTTGGGTCCTTGTGGAAAGGTTAGGACCCCCTTTAAAGATAAATTGCGTAAAAAATAATAGAAAAAATAGCGCAACAAAACCTCTATAATTTTTAGCCAATTTTTAGCATTTTTTGGGGGTAATAACCCCTTAAACCTATCCATTTGTTATAAATTTATCATATTTTATTAATTAGAACCTTTCTTGTCTGCTGGGGAAAATTTGAAGACTAAATCAATGCTTTTTGACCCTGTAAATCTAGTTTAAAGTTATAAAGTCGTTGAAAGACGTGAAAAGGGGGAGGGGCTGTTCCCCCCCAAATCCTGAGTCAATTGAGAGTTTTAATGGTGAGTTTCGTATTCAGCGACTCAAAATCTATAAGAGATGACTATTTTCATCAAGGAAAAAATTTTGAAGGTCAAATTTGTTGAACAGTGTTATTTAACGATTTTTTTTCAAACGAGTTTGATGTCGATTGATGTTTTATTAGTTTTAGTTATTACTTTAATTTAGAAGAATAGCTTCCCGACATTATGATATCCAATAATTTATTGCTTACAACGAAGTTTCTTCAATTTCTGTTCTCACTCCAGTGAGTAACAATAACAACTGGCGCACATAAACGTTAGTAGTGGTGTATGAGCTGTTCTGGAATAAATTCTTACCACCTAACCACTCTTAACATCTTAAACCCTCTAACATGTTAAGAGTGGTGAGGTGCTAAGAATTTATTCCAGAAGTGAGCACCACAAAAAGTTAAGAATAAGTGAATTATAAAAATTGAAAAGTTCTAAAATAAGTGTAAGTTATCCTAAATAACTGAAAAATAAAGAGACAAAACCTGAATCAAGGTAAGAAATATATTTTATTCACACACAAAATCAGCATACAATAGAGGTAATTATAATAGGTTGAACCTCTTTTTTCATGACAGTAGCATAAAATAATAAGTGTAACATATCTACTCCACAAATGGAATAAATTCTTACCACCTAACCACTCTTAACATCTTAAACCCTCTAACATGTTAAGAGTGGTGAGGTGCTAAGAATTTATTCCAGAAGTGAGCACCACAAAAAGTTAAGAATAAGTGAATTATAAAAATTGAAAAGTTCTAAAATAAGTGTAAGTTATCCTAAATAACTGAAAAATAAAGAGACAAAACCTGAATCAAGGTAAGAAATATATTTTATTCACACACAAAATCAGCATACAATAGAGGTAATTATAATAGGTTGAACCTCTTTTTTCATGAGAGTAGCATAAAATAATAAGTGTAACATATCTACTCCACAAATGGAAATTATTAATTAATATAATATATATATATATATATATATATATATACCACTACCTTAAAAAACATAATTCAATCATATATATCACCATAATAATCAATCATATATATATCATATATATCAATATCACCATTATTATTCAATTCACATTGTTATTATATTGTTAACACAACTCAATTATTGAAGGAGAGTCTGCTAACGAATCAATAGAGGATGGAGGAGAGACCTCAATTGCCGAATGGAGAAAACCAGTTTGCATACCCGTGTTCACTGTATTTCATTTGAGAAATAAAAAATCACAATCATTAATCAATTCAAGTTTTTAAATTTAACTGGATGATAGAAAATATATTTTAGTCAGAATCTTCATCAACAATATTATTCAATTTATAATGTCCAAAAGATATACAATCAATTCCATTTTGTAGTACAAACTTTTTATCATAGTAACTACTAAGAGATACTTTATTGGTGCAAACAGTTTTTAAATTATGGTTTATACTATTGATTTGACATTGATTATTTCTTATTATTGATTGATTCTTAAGAATGGATATAAAGTTATCATGTTGTAAATTTTTTAGAACACTGGATTTAATACCTTTACAAGTTTTTTTATTACATTTATTTCCAAAGATATAACTATACATCTTAGGCTTCAATCCTACAAAGGATGAGATGGGTTTACCACCCGTCTCATCTTTGAGGAAGCCTAATCTCATAAAATTATTGTTGTTATATAAAAAATGAGATTGATCATAATTTGAAAAATCAAATATATTGGGTAATTTATTTTTCAAATCAAGATAGAGATCTTCCGTTTTTACTTCTAAACACAGACTATCTGTATCAGTATACAAAAGAGTAATATTATTACCATAAAATTTTTTAAAAAAGTCGTAATAAATGTTATACATATGTAACTTACTCAGTTCGAGCACTGTGAAACCTATATAAATAGGTTTATTTAATAGTAATTTCGTTCGTTTTTTTTTAAACACGACACATTCTTTATTAATAGGGAGAAAGGATTCGAGAGTCGATGATTTTAGATGTTTTACGCATTCTTTAGGGGTTGTGGCAATAGAAATGTTTCGTAGTTTTCGAACATTTAATAATGTTCGTCCAAAAAAGCTATTATTCATAAGTTTAAAAAAATTTTTATAAAAATTTTCGTTAGCTTTTTTTCTTTCAGAGTTATTTAAACTAATGTACTTTTCTAGCCAAGGGGTTTGGTGAAAAGAAATTACTTTGTGTATTTTTTTCAAAATAAGCCCGTTTTTTAGATAGTATTGTAAGTTTAGATAATGGATAACATAATTACGTTTATTATTTAAATTTGGTATTAGTTTACTACATTTAGTAAATTTTAAATTCAATTTTTCTAACAAGTTTTTTTGATGTGAAGATAAGTCTTTATAGCTAACAGTTAAGTGCTCCGGTGCAAGCGGATAAGAATCATGCTTGTCATGTAGGTTTTCTGGATAGTCGAGGTCGACTTCCAAGATATAACCTACTTCACTAGTAGCGGATATATTAAAAACATCTAAATCATTTATTTCCTTTTCGTTGAGAAATCGGAAATTAGAAATCGGTAGGTATTGTGACATTACAAACCCATAAAGGTTTGTAACATCGAAAGAAATTAAATATTTGCTTTTTTTACTTTCATCATAATTATGTTTCAAATATTTATTGTTAGCCTGACTAAAACGTTTACCAACCATGCAAACCCCACCTCTTATTCCACTTTCAAGGAGTAAGTACATGTCTATGTCACGAATTAATTCGAGTGTTACATTCGTTAATTTCAAACCTGCAGACCATGTCAAATCGGCTGCGGAAATGAATTGTAGAGCTTCCAAATCGTATATTTTCTTAGTTATGTCTCTGAAAGCTTCAAAGACTTCACTAAGTAATAAGCAATCCGTTAGTAAATATAATTTTAAATAATCTTCAAAATTCTTGCATTTAAATTTTTTAAAAACTCTCTGAGCAAATTCATACTCTTCATCACTTATTTCTTCGTTGGTAAGATTATTGAAAAAATATTTTTTTTCAGGTAATTCAGTCTCATTTTTTATATAACAACAATAATTTTATGAGATTAGGCTTCCTCAAAGATGAGACGGGTGGTAAACCCATCTCATCCTTTGTAGGATTGAAGCCTAAGATGTATAGTTATATCTTTGGAAATAAATGTAATAAAAAAACTTGTAAAGGTATTAAATCCAGTGTTCTAAAAAATTTACAACATGATAACTTTATATCCATTCTTAAGAATCAATCAATAATAAGAAATAATCAATGTCAAATCAATAGTATAAACCATAATTTAAAAACTGTTTGCACCAATAAAGTATCTCTTAGTAGTTACTATGATAAAAAGTTTGTACTACAAAATGGAATTGATTGTATATCTTTTGGACATTATAAATTGAATAATATTGTTGATGAAGATTCTGACTAAAATATATTTTCTATCATCCAGTTAAATTTAAAAACTTGAATTGATTAATGATTGTGATTTTTTATTTCTCAAATGAAATACAGTGAACACGGGTATGCAAACTGGTTTTCTCCATTCGGCAATTGAGGTCTCTCCTCCATCCTCTATTGATTCGTTAGCAGACTCTCCTTCAATAATTGAGTTGTGTTAACAATATAATAACAATGTGAATTGAATAATAATGGTGATATTGATATATATGATATATATATGATTGATTATTATGGTGATATATATGATTGAATTATGTTTTTCAAGGTAGTGGTATATATATATATATATATATATATATATTATATTAATTAATAATTTCCATTTGTGGAGTAGATATGTTACACTTATTATTTTATGCTACTCTCATGAAAAAAGAGGTTCAACCTATTATAATTACCTCTATTGTATGCTGATTTTGTGTGTGAATAAAATATATTTCTTACCTTGATTCAGGTTTTGTCTCTTTATTTTTCAGTTATTTAGGATAACTTACACTTATTTTAGAACTTTTCAATTTTTATAATTCACTTATTCTTAACTTTTTGTGGTGCTCACTTCTGGAATAAATTCTTAGCACCTCACCACTCTTAACATGTTAGAGGGTTTAAGATGTTAAGAGTGGTTAGGTGGTAAGAATTTATTCCATTTGTGGAGTAGATATGTTACACTTATTATTTTATGCTACTGTCATGAAAAAAGAGGTTCAACCTATTATAATTACCTCTATTGTATGCTGATTTTGTGTGTGAATAAAATATATTTCTTACCTTGATTCAGGTTTTGTCTCTTTATTTTTCAGTTATTTAGGATAACTTACACTTATTTTAGAACTTTTCAATTTTTATAATTCACTTATTCTTAACTTTTTGTGGTGCTCACTTCTGGAATAAATTCTTAGCACCTCACCACTCTTAACATGTTAGAGGGTTTAAGATGTTAAGAGTGGTTAGGTGGTAAGAATTTATTCCAGAACAGCTCATACACCACTACTGGGAGTATCTCTGTCGGGACGTCAATAAATCAGAAATTATTTATGTTTTGAACCCCCTCTCTGTCTTTTCGCGCGCGGCCTTTTCTTTCTGCACTCACTCCGTGCAAGTGATCCTTGACCCGCCACCTGCATCTGGAGGATTAATTTTCGTGGGAGGGAAGCGGGGCCGAAACGACCTTTCAAGAAGTGAAAGCAAGACCGAAATTGAGCTGATTCAAATGTGAACCGATGCATGAGAGAAAAAAATGTAAAACATTGAACTATTTCGTTCAGAATTTTTCTTATTTTTCCGTATGTCTTGGCGGGCCACCGAATATCCCTTCGAGGGCCGCATGCGGCCCGCGGGCTGCTATTTGCCTAGCCCTGGCATAGACAATGAAAGAGGAAGAGGAAAGTGTTTTGACGCGGATCAGGGCCCGACTTACAAGTTTGGGGGCCCAGGGCAAGAGTCTCGCTTGGGGCCCTCGACATGCGTCTTAAAGTAAAATTTAAATTTATTTGACTTAAAATTAGAAAAATCAATCATCTTTAGTCCTTGTGTAAGCACCTCGCAAAAATTCTTTATTTGAAAAGTCCAAAAGCTTACTTGATTTTAAATTTATAAGTTAATAAATTTATTTTACATTCTCACATTTTATTAGCTTTTAAAATTTTTGAGGGCCCCTTTGAAACGAGGCCCTTTGGCAAGTCCGATCCCTCTAGATAATGGGTGGTTTCTCCCAGGGAGCGTTTTTTATGGGTCCAAGACGAAGACTTCGAGTGCCCTGCCGAACCGATTCCTTGAGATAAGGAGTGGCTACGGGCATTTTCTGTCATGAGCGAAGTGAGGTATGAGTAAGGGTACTGTTTAAGCTAAGACAGCCAAGTCAAAGAGATAAGGGAATTGACCGAGGCGTGGTTTAATGTGAGAAAAATTCTACATTTCTCTCGGGGGCCTCTTGGACCACCGGGCCCCTTGGACCACCGGGCCCCATTGCTTCTGCCTCCATTTCGGCGGCCCTCTCACCATTTGAACTTATTTTTGATTAGGGCCCCCTTTTTCATAGGGTTCTCAGGGTGGCGATCGCCACCCGGGTCAGTCCGGCCCTGGACGCTCTTGGAGACTGTTAACGATTATCAATCAGTGATGGGAGTTTCGGTTTGCCGCCGAAATAAATGCTAATAGTATTTCACAATCTGTTCAAAAAAATTTTAGAGTTGATAATTTGGTTTTTGATTTTTTTCCGAAAAAAATAAATTTCGGAATTTATCTCGGAGGGGGCCATGGCCCCCATGGCCCCCTCTCGGGGCCCGCCAATGATACTGATACAGAAAAGTACTGGAGATTTTTCAATCGATTTCCCTAATTAGAGATCCTAACTTGAATTGCGGCTAGAACGGAAGTATCTGGATAAGTTTACGTTACTGAGTTGCCGATCTTATTAAGATTAGAAATCCATGTTTATTGTTCACCTTGTAACATTGAAATATGAAGATGATAGCACACCATACGTTTAACTAATTCGTTTTAATGAAACTTCAAATTCCTCTACGAAACCGTCTAGTAAGTATTAATTTTGATATAAAATTATTCAAAGCAACGTTAGTAGTGGTGTATGAGCTGTTCTGGAATAAATTCTTACCACCTAACCACTCTTAACATCTTAAACCCTCTAACATGTTAAGAGTGGTGAGGTGCTAAGAATTTATTCCAGAAGTGAGCACCACAAAAAGTTAAGAATAAGTGAATTATAAAAATTGAAAAGTTCTAAAATAAGTGTAAGTTATCCTAAATAACTGAAAAATAAAGAGACAAAACCTGAATCAAGGTAAGAAATATATTTTATTCACACACAAAATCAGCATACAATAGAGGTAATTATAATAGGTTGAACCTCTTTTTTCATGACAGTAGCATAAAATAATAAGTGTAACATATCTACTCCACAAATGGAATAAATTCTTACCACCTAACCACTCTTAACATCTTAAACCCTCTAACATGTTAAGAGTGGTGAGGTGCTAAGAATTTATTCCAGAAGTGAGCACCACAAAAAGTTAAGAATAAGTGAATTATAAAAATTGAAAAGTTCTAAAATAAGTGTAAGTTATCCTAAATAACTGAAAAATAAAGAGACAAAACCTGAATCAAGGTAAGAAATATATTTTATTCACACACAAAATCAGCATACAATAGAGGTAATTATAATAGGTTGAACCTCTTTTTTCATGAGAGTAGCATAAAATAATAAGTGTAACATATCTACTCCACAAATGGAAATTATTAATTAATATAATATATATATATATATATATATATATACCACTACCTTAAAAAACATAATTCAATCATATATATCACCATAATAATCAATCATATATATATCATATATATCAATATCACCATTATTATTCAATTCACATTGTTATTATATTGTTAACACAACTCAATTATTGAAGGAGAGTCTGCTAACGAATCAATAGAGGATGGAGGAGAGACCTCAATTGCCGAATGGAGAAAACCAGTTTGCATACCCGTGTTCACTGTATTTCATTTGAGAAATAAAAAATCACAATCATTAATCAATTCAAGTTTTTAAATTTAACTGGATGATAGAAAATATATTTTAGTCAGAATCTTCATCAACAATATTATTCAATTTATAATGTCCAAAAGATATACAATCAATTCCATTTTGTAGTACAAACTTTTTATCATAGTAACTACTAAGAGATACTTTATTGGTGCAAACAGTTTTTAAATTATGGTTTATACTATTGATTTGACATTGATTATTTCTTATTATTGATTGATTCTTAAGAATGGATATAAAGTTATCATGTTGTAAATTTTTTAGAACACTGGATTTAATACCTTTACAAGTTTTTTTATTACATTTATTTCCAAAGATATAACTATACATCTTAGGCTTCAATCCTACAAAGGATGAGATGGGTTTACCACCCGTCTCATCTTTGAGGAAGCCTAATCTCATAAAATTATTGTTGTTATATAAAAAATGAGATTGATCATAATTTGAAAAATCAAATATATTGGGTAATTTATTTTTCAAATGAATAATAGCTTTTTTGGACGAACATTATTAAATGTTCGAAAACTACGAAACATTTCTATTGCCACAACCCCTAAAGAATGCGTAAAACATCTAAAATCATCGACTCTCGAATCCTTTCTCCCTATTAATAAAGAATGTGTCGTGTTTAAAAAAAAACGAACGAAATTACTATTAAATAAACCTATTTATATAGGTTTCACAGTGCTCGAACTGAGTAAGTTACATATGTATAACATTTATTACGACTTTTTTAAAAAATTTTATGGTAATAATATTACTCTTTTGTATACTGATACAGATAGTCTGTGTTTAGAAGTAAAAACGGAAGATCTCTATCTTGATTTGAAAAATAAATTACCCAATATATTTGATTTTTCAAATTATGATCAATCTCATTTTTTATATAACAACAATAATTTTATGAGATTAGGCTTCCTCAAAGATGAGACGGGTGGTAAACCCATCTCATCCTTTGTAGGATTGAAGCCTAAGATGTATAGTTATATCTTTGGAAATAAATGTAATAAAAAAACTTGTAAAGGTATTAAATCCAGTGTTCTAAAAAATTTACAACATGATAACTTTATATCCATTCTTAAGAATCAATCAATAATAAGAAATAATCAATGTCAAATCAATAGTATAAACCATAATTTAAAAACTGTTTGCACCAATAAAGTATCTCTTAGTATTGGGTTGTCCCATAAGTTCTGTTACTTTTTACGAAATTTCGTGTTTGAAATTTTTTTATGAAAAACTGGTAATAGGTGGAGATTTCAAACAAAGAGGATTTTGATCTATGTATATTTATGAACATAACGTGTGAATTTGGTAGTTCTCATGATATTATTTCTTTTCAAAATGGCGGTTTGAAAAAAAGACAAAAAACGACGATTTTCACGTAATTTTTGTCTTTTGTTTAAAAAACTAGGAAGAACGCATAATTCATGGCTAAAAAAAGTTTTACAGTATATTTGAAATGTTTCGATTAAGGTATCATAATTTCAAGATGATTCAACAAGTTTAAGGTAGGAAATTTCGGCTTTAAAACTTCATATATTGCTAATTTCACGTGTTTTTTAAAGCACGCCCATTGTTTTTCTAAGCAGCTGGTATGAAGCAAATAAAAGGCAGATGTTTTTTGAACCATAATGCTTTTTTACACAGTTTAAACATTGAAAGAACCTTTTCATATTATAGGTGAATAGATATATTTCTAAATTCCAACGAGTTGTTTTTATTGTACCTTTTTCGTATGAAGGAAATAATTGCTTTGTTCGCATAGCGTATAAGTTCAGTGAGTGTAATTCGGATAAGCTGAAATGTTGCGCGCTTGAATTGTGCGTACTACTTTGTAAACTTAATTACAGAGATAATTTAATATACTGCATATTTTGAATACTGGGGTCTATCTGTAAGCTTTTTTGTTGTTTTTGATGATTTTTTGTGAGAATTTCTTTGAAATGACTAACATTACTGAGGAAAGTTTTTTGAAATTGATGTTATGTTTGAGACCGAAATTTCCTAAGTTAAACTTATCGAATTATCTTGAAACTATGACATCTTAATTTAAACATTTCAAACATACAGCAAAAAAATTTTTAGCCATGAATTATGGGTTCTTCCTAGTTTTTTAAACAAAAGAAAAAAATTACGCAAAATTCGTCGTTTGCGGTCTTTTTTTCAAACTGCCATTTTGAAAAGAAATAATATCATGAGAACTACCAAAATCACACATTATGTTCATAAATGTACATAGATCAAAATCCCCTTTGTTTGAAATCTCCACCTATTACCAGTTTTTCATAAAAAATTTTCAAACACGAAACTTCGTAAAAAGTAACAGAACTTATGGGACAACCCAATAGTTACTATGATAAAAAGTTTGTACTACAAAATGGAATTGATTGTATATCTTTTGGACATTATAAATTGAATAATATTGTTGATGAAGATTCTGACTAAAATATATTTTCTATCATCCAGTTAAATTTAAAAACTTGAATTGATTAATGATTGTGATTTTTTATTTCTCAAATGAAATACAGTGAACACGGGTATGCAAACTGGTTTTCTCCATTCGGCAATTGAGGTCTCTCCTCCATCCTCTATTGATTCGTTAGCAGACTCTCCTTCAATAATTGAGTTGTGTTAACAATATAATAACAATGTGAATTGAATAATAATGGTGATATTGATATATATGATATATATATGATTGATTATTATGGTGATATATATGATTGAATTATGTTTTTTAAGGTAGTGGTATATATATATATATATATATATATTATATTAATTAATAATTTCCATTTGTGGAGTAGATATGTTACACTTATTATTTTATGCTACTCTCATGAAAAAAGAGGTTCAACCTATTATAATTACCTCTATTGTATGCTGATTTTGTGTGTGAATAAAATATATTTCTTACCTTGATTCAGGTTTTGTCTCTTTATTTTTCAGTTATTTAGGATAACTTACACTTATTTTAGAACTTTTCAATTTTTATAATTCACTTATTCTTAACTTTTTGTGGTGCTCACTTCTGGAATAAATTCTTAGCACCTCACCACTCTTAACATGTTAGAGGGTTTAAGATGTTAAGAGTGGTTAGGTGGTAAGAATTTATTCCATTTGTGGAGTAGATATGTTACACTTATTATTTTATGCTACTGTCATGAAAAAAGAGGTTCAACCTATTATAATTACCTCTATTGTATGCTGATTTTGTGTGTGAATAAAATATATTTCTTACCTTGATTCAGGTTTTGTCTCTTTATTTTTCAGTTATTTAGGATAACTTACACTTATTTTAGAACTTTTCAATTTTTATAATTCACTTATTCTTAACTTTTTGTGGTGCTCACTTCTGGAATAAATTCTTAGCACCTCACCACTCTTAACATGTTAGAGGGTTTAAGATGTTAAGAGTGGTTAGGTGGTAAGAATTTATTCCAGAACAGCTCATACACCACTACTACTCCCTACCCCATCCACAAGTAACACCCCCAATCCACCGTCTGAGATTTTCCGGGGTCATTCACTTCATTAACGCGAAGCTTACTTGTCGTTGTCACTGTGAATTCCGAGTGTTTCTTGCCGTGTTCTATTTAATTTTGCTTAAGATTGTAGAGAGATTTTCTTCAGAAAGGATTACCTTTTTTGTGGGTAAGTTGGATGATTTGATTCTGAGATTTCTAATTTACTTTGATACTAGTGCAGTGTTTGTTATTACCATGATAAATTGGTTACATTTTATGGAAAACTCGATAAATTTTATTTCTTCAACATATTCAGTAGTTATTATAATTTTTTAATGATGAAAAATTAAAAACAGTTAATATGAAGTTGAAGGAACCAAGAGAAATCATTGAAATTAATTTCAAATTATCCAAGTTGAACTGTACAGGAGCGGATTCAGAGGGGTGGTACTCTGGACAGTGTTTCCCCTTGGAAACAAAAATGTTCTCAAAATGAGTTAAAACCCTACTTTTACAAGCCAAATCTCAAAAAAAATTTCTGGGGTAATTAAGTAGTATTCTCAGTAGTATTTAAATTGAAAAGAAAGTAAAAATCAATTAAAAATTAATTTAAAAAATTTGATAATTGAAGAAATTAAAACATCGTTCAAAACCCCAAAATAACAGCAAAAGAAGTAATTCACACGTTGACACGTTTTTCCCTTCCTAAATATTTCCACATTAATATTGGTAAAAATGGGAAAAAGTTATTGAGAAATTTGCCAAAAAAGGAAGCAGGCGCCTTGAGTTTATTTTATAAAATATGCTTTAACAAACTATTAAATTTCATTGTAAATACTTATATTTTTGTGTATAAATATTTTTAAATACATTCGGTTTCCGATTGGATTTGAAAAAATTTCGCTTTATTTATAGTTTCAGTTGATTTTAGGAGAAAAAAAACATTAAGTTACTGTATGCAGATAATTTAAATTTTATGCTGTTTTATTAATATAAAGTAATAGGTTATTTTGTGTAAAAAATAAGGTAAGTGAGTGTCTTTTTAATACCTCAAAATTACTTATTTTTAATACCTTAAAATTGCTTTACTACCCAGTAAAAGACTACAAATTTTTTTCGAATGGCCCCCCCAAAATTCTCTCCTGGGCCCGCCCTTGATCAGTATCAGATGTCTTAAACACTGTCGGACGAGTGTTCGGCCTTCGTTTATCCGCAGGCGTGCTTACGTCATTTCGAATGTTTTAGCGAAGTCTTGTCTGGATGGTTAGCAGATGGAAAAGCAATTAACGCATTCGGTAGGTTTAGTTCGCTGGAAAATGGTTCGTTAAGTATTGGATACGTGATACCTGTTTAAAAGTGCATCTTGAGTGCATTGTTGCATTTTGATTTTTTCAGCCAGCCCGTAAGAGTAGCAGTTTTCCCATGTTGTGATTATTATGTTTACTGAAATCGTTTTCTTGGAGACAAAATATTCTTAACAAATCTAAGAAATAATCAGTTTTTTTTCAAACTGCAGTTTTATATTTAGTTTATCTAAAGAATATCTTTAAACCTGCAATTCTTCAAGATTTATTAGTCTCCTCTCTATAGAAATTCGTGTTTTTGAAATTTTCTTCTTGGTAATTAAAAATACCACACTATTTAAAACTTAAATTAATGAAAAATTAAGATCTTACACATTATCCCGTATATCCCGTCGATCGTTCAGCGACCATCATTCTATTTAGCGGCACAGTCTGAAATTTGGCTTCGTATTCCGCGGCACAGTCAAGGGGATAATGCGTAAGTACCGAAATACTTATGATTTTGAGAGGGGCCGGGAGCTGACTCTACCTGGTTCTATTTGATAAGTTACACTTTAGGTTGTGACAGCGCTGAAACACAAAACCTTTTAAACCGGCACTGTAGCTTGACTTCTGTTTCTAACTTTCGTGTTCTGGAGTTAGATTGTCAATACTCATACTAACGAAAATTCAAATCAATACACTAACCCTATCATTCCCTCGCCGCTAACATAAAGAACCCAACAAACACTCCCTACTGGTATGAGTTATATAGTGAACAAGGAAAGCGTTCTACCACAATCTGAGAAATTAGCGTCAGCTCTCGATGATTTACGCCTACCGAGTAATGGTTTGGATCGAAAATCCTTCATTTCGAACCTTAGCCACAAATCACAGCCTTCTTGCTGTCACTGTATCCTCCTCTTTTGTTCTTTCGGTGGTAATTTTAGGCCTCGCGGTGGATGATACGGATTGTGTCGTCGTTGTTGTGGGCGAGGATTGATTGGGTCAATGTGGTGAAACAATTCGTTCCTTGCGTCGTTGGGACGATGCTGAGATGGATTGCAGAGGTAACCTTGTTTACCGAAGGATGATCTTCTGGTTTTGTTTGTTTGCTTGAAGAAAGATTGGTTGGTTTGAGTAACATGGTTAAAAATAATAATCAGTTGATAAATAGTAATCGTGTTGACCGTTAGGTTTAGTCCAGTGGCGGATCCAAGGGGGGGGGCAACAGGCCTTTGGCCCCTTATGAGCTCAAGCGCCTTTTTTAAATTACGGTAAAAAAAGGGAAAAAATGTATGTGGAAAGAGAAGATTGAGAAATTTTCTGGGAGAGCACCCCCTTACTCTACACCCCCTTTTGTACTTAGAACTCTGATATTTAAAATACAGGGTGTTTCAAAATTGCGTTGCACGGCTTTTATTCGGAACCAACGCCTCCTTGGGTCATGGAAGTAAGGTCTACCCCTAGGTAAGAGAGCCTGTAGAATAAACTGAAATGACTTACAGCGCCCCTAGCGGCGAAATTAAAAAATTGCTAAATTGCCCCTGAAAAAGTGCTATTTTCACGTGCTAATATCTCCACGAATATTCAAGATATTTTGATCAAATTTTTTTCAGTGAGTTCTTCATGACGTTTGCAACAAAACTATCAATGAGGTTTTTGCTCTATCTCCTTTAGTTTTTAAATTAATTTTTTTAACTTTTTAATTTCGCCGCTAGGGGCGCTGTAAGTCCTCTCAGTGGATCCTCCAGGGTCACTTACCTAGGGGTAGAGCTTACTTCCATGACCCTAGGAGGCGTTGGTTCCGAATAAAAGCCGTGCAACGCAATTTTGAAACACCCTGTATACTTTTCTTTATTTAGTTTTACACTAATTTAATCAAAAATTAGTGTCAAATCTTACTTAATCTGAATCTTACTTAAAATGCATTAAAAAGTATACAGGGTGTTTCAAAAGTCCGTTTCGCGGATTTTATTTGGAACCAACGTAAGTGACTCTGGAAAATCTATTGAGATGAGCGCTCCTAGCGGCGAAGTAAAATAAAGTTAAAAAAATTAATTTAAAAACCATAGGAGATAGAGCAAAAACCTCAAGAAGAGTATTGCTGCCAACGTTATGAAAATCACACATAAAAAAGTTTTATGAAAATAACTTGAATATTCGCGGAGATATTAGGATGTGAAAATAGCACTTTTTCAGACCTCAAAAAAGAAAAAGTTCGCAATTTCGCAAATTTTTCAGCGTTATTGTGTAGTTTTGTGTTTTTTAAGTTGAATAAAGGCAAAACTTTATCAAAAAATTAAAAAAACTTTAATATTTGTCCATTCCGCTCCAAACACGAGCATATTTTTAGATTCAAGTTGAATTGGGAAATCGAACTATAGGATTGCTGTTTCAGCTCCTCCCTTCAAACAAAGAATCTTGAATTATGTCATAGAAAGTAAAAAATAATACGTAACCTATACTCTCCTGCTTGTTTTCTTCAGTCATCAATAATCTCTTTATTTTAACCCTTTCTAAACATCCTCTATATTTTTACTTCCATGCTTAGGAAGGAATCTCATAATATTTATTTACTGAATAATTTCCAAACTTTTTAGTAGTATTTTTATGAACATCTTGCAGCTCGATATCAGCAGTTATCATCATTAAACCTAAAAATCTTTCACATGTAAACGAAAGTCATTTACAGTATTTTTCTACAGATTTTTGCACGCAGTGTATAATGATACAAAATTAAGTATAGATACTTTAAACATTTAAACCAGATACTTAAATCGCCTTAAGAAGTTGCATCACACGAAACATAACAAAAGCAGTCGGTCTTTTATATCAATTCAAAACTATCTCCAACTGCGAATAATACTGAATAAATCGTCACCTTCCGTTGAGATAGAATTGTTTCACTTCGAAATTCAATTGAAATGGGGTCTTATGGGAAATTATATCTGAAATTTCCAATTACTTTCTCCCTCTTGAGGTAGCCGATTGTCGACAATGCTAATCAACACCTCCATTAGAATCTTAAGTGGATTTGGCAGTGACCTTATTAAGCTCGAAATCAGAAGGATTAACATGGGAATAAATAATATCATTCGGATGTATTTGCTTTTTAAATGCTGGTAGTTCTAAAATTTGTCAAGAAATAACCAAATTATAAATAGTATTTTTCTCAACTTGTGAAATTACATTAGAGTTTAACAAAGCTCTTGATTCAAATAAAAATAAAATTTTATAAAGGTTATCTAAATTATTTGTGCCGAATACGATATTTCTGTCTCCCTGGTACAAAAATAAAATTTAAACATATATTTTTGTATCTGCAAAAACTACATGTTTTTTAAACTTGGATATACCAATTCTTTTTTTCCGAGTGTGTCCAATCCTGTTTCGTTTTCCGTATTTTCCCATATCACAAAAAATACTAAATCTGAAGTCAAACACTTTTAACTTTGATGATCATTGTTTAATTCTTCTTCATTCGTGTAGAAATTAACAAAATATCATTAAATTACTTAACTCAATAGTCTCCATCACTGCTTGGCGGTAAATTATAGAAATTGTATAAGTTCAAGAACATTGACGAAAGCTTTTCAATTTGCTGAAAAAAGAAAACTAGTCATGACGTATTTTGATGCACATCTAGTTACCTCGCATCTCAACTTTTCAACCCATGTGTCAACTTTCAAGTCCTTACTTTAGAATATTATATTCGTTCCTTAATTATTTTTTTACCTGAACTCGCATTTTAGTATTTTTGAACAGTAAAAAAGCTGAACTTAAGTCAGCTTACTCTGAATCTGACCGATAGGCAACTGCAAAAGTTTCTGGAAAAATCATCGATGTGAAATATGTGCGTCATCATTTTTAATACGAAATCTTGCTAATGTTTTACAACTTGCATAATGGTGTCAGTTTTTGTTATGTTTTTCAATAGAAGAAAATAAGGGGAATCATAAATCTATATGGTTTATGTAATATTTTTAGTTAAAATAATCTAACAAGTATCCACAAATAAAAAATCAAGTGAGAACTGATTAAAAGTTACTTCATATGATTTATACTTTTGATGTTAATTATGTAATATTAATTGAAAGAAACAGTTTGGGTGTGTTAATTTGATAAAGTGCTATTTGTTGTAATGCAATTAGCATTAATTAAGACTATGAAATTTTATAATTCTTGAACTATGCAGATTTGTGAAATTCGTACTCGGATTGCAAAAAAACCTTTTAATTTATTTCGTTTAGTTTTAAATTAACTAAGACTGTAATTAAAACTAACGTGTTCACTTGACTTGGACACAGTGAGTTTATCGATGATATCTATGTTAAACTGATAAAAAAAATCGAAATAAGTTTAATTAGTTTTTCTAATCAAATTAACTACAATTTAAAACTGCGAATGTAATTTGATAAAATCAACATTATCTTATAGAATTAAGATAAGATTCTTCTCTAAACTAGTTTTTGAAATGAATAATTTTTCTTTCCAAAACGTGATTCGATAAAAAAGGAATAATTTAGTAGCTACTTTTTAAATTTTTCCCATGTGAAAAAGATAATTAGAAAAAAACTCCCCTAACTTCTTAGATACTTCATTTTAATTTTGTACAGTCTCAGTTACTTAAATATTAATTTCTTATGTGCATTTAGAATTTTACTCTAAAATATCCGTCCATATAAGGTAGAATGATATCCCATTAGTCTCATTCCTTATTCTCCGAGTTCTCTTAACTTATTTGTTTGAGTTAAATTAGCTAAATATATTTTCCCTGGCAGACTCAATCTCCGATGTCTAGTTTTGGTATTAAATCTGTATAATTATATTAAAGAAATAGGTTTTGAAAGGTTTCTCTTTCTCCAATTCTTTGAAGCTGAATGATAAAACCTTTTTTTTGTATCGAAAAAAGTATTATTTCATCTCTTTTGTTTCTAACTATCCTAGCTATATGAAGAAAGAAGAAAATAAATAGCTTTTATGGTTTTTGGATGAAGACTTTGATGAATTTAAAAATATTCCTGTCTTAAAGGTCAGACTCTAGACTGTTTCTAATATAATATGCTAATGTATAGATAATATTGTTCTTTATATTCGTACAAACGTAAAAGGACACTAGAATGGGGAAGACCCAGATGTACTTTATTGGATAAATGTTAAAAAAATCAGTATAATTAGTTGACCTTATTGTTATTCAACATTCATGCAACTAAGGTATCCCTCTTCAGGTTGTCTCCATTCTACTGATGCTTATGTGTGTATATGTTACGGGCAAAGTGATTAATTGGGCATTATTAATAATGCCCAGAGTGGAAGCGGGCAAAGTGATATATTTCATTCATAAATTTCGTTGAATTTATCACATTGCCTGGGCATTATTAACAATGCCCAATCAATTACTTTGCCCGTAACATATATACTTTAAGTTACAGAAGTTAGTAGTGGTACCAGTAACTGGCAGTTTAAAAGCAATAAAATTAATTAATTAGCTATTGCTGTTTTATAAAACTATCCTGGAAAAAACTTTCTGTCTTGAAAAATTAAATGAAGTTTCAATATTTATTTAGAGTAGAAATCGTTTGAATAAGTAAACATTTTCCATTTTTAAAATAATTTTTAAGTTGGTATGGTAGCTGCACCAGTAACTGACATACCGGGAAAATTTTGAGCACCATTAACTGACATATCCTGTACCAGTAACTGGCACATTGAAATACCTTTATTAAATAAGCTTTTAGTTACTAATTAGCCTAAATGTATTGAAAAACAGCTGATTATACAAAGAAAACAAAATGTTAAACTTAAAAATCCAATAATGAGAACTTTTCAGAACATTCTTTTTAATAAAATCTATTTCGCTGTTTTGCTATGTCAAACTTTAATATACATTCCATTATTTAAAAACATTTTAGACTAGTTTTAGGCAAAAAAGATTCAGTTGAAAAATATAAGTATACATAAAAATATAGAATAGAACCCAACCGAACAAATATAGAATTCTAAAAACTAAGATCTGATTAATTTAGTTTAATAATAGATTTTTCAAACGTTTTTGTTTACCGTCAATAACAATTCATCCAACTGCAGTCCATTTAGCTTGTTTTGTTTTGATTCGGAAATATTATTTTCTTAAAATCGTCTGTCATTTAATTAATTATCTTTGTTTGTAGTTTTATTTGCATTTTTTAAAGATTGGGTGATTATATTTATATGTATTACTAGCTGTTATACCCGGCCTTGCACGGGTGGGGTGAATAAATTAATTTTTTAAAATATTTCTTAAAATACATTTATAATTTTGTAAATTAACAATATTACAAATCATCCCGGTATCCCAGGCGCCTCTCTCCTATCCCAGTGTGTTCCCGGTAATCTTATCCCGGTGGTCACGGTAATTTTTCTAATCCCGGCGTTCCCGGTAATTTTCCTATCTCAGTGTTTACGGTAATTTTTATATTCCGGTATTCTGGGTGTCTTTATGGTAAATTTCCTATCCCAGTGTTCTCGGTAATTTTTATAACCCGGTAATTTTTCCATCCCGATGTTCTCGCTAATTTTCCGATCCCGGTGTTCTTGTCACTTTTTACAATCCCGATGTTCCTGATAATGTTTAATATCTTGGTGCCTTTATAAAATAACCAATTTGTAACCATAGTAAAAAGTCTGGTAAATTAGTAAAACTAAACTAAAAGATCTAGTAAATGAAAAAGTCTAGTGATCTGTCTCATTTGAAACAATGTTTAGTTTTAACTCGTTGTATGACTGGTAAAACAGGTTTTCAAACACGGAAAAATAAGTGAAAAAAAATCAGGAAAAACGGGAAAAAAAGAATGAAGGACTGATTTTCTCTTTATAAATTATAGCCCATGTCCTATTCTGATGTATCAGCTACATTATGGTAGAATTTCATTAAAATCCATTCAGTAGTTTTTGCGTGAAAGAGTAACAAACATCCAGACAAACATTCACAATTATAATAGTAGTAGGATTATTATTTCAGCAGTAATGACACCTATGTCAGTTACTGGTGCAATTCATTTTTTGTGACCCAGTAACTGACACCCCATTTTAAATAAATAAATAAAAAATGTTTTTCAAAAATAACTGCTCAGCATGATTTCATGTACTGTTATTAATTTTATGTTAGTGTTTAAATAGGTTTCAAAAGAAAATTTTGCTTAAATTAGACACAGAACGAAAATGTATTTCCTTGATTTCAGCACTCTAAGCCGACCTCTGAAAATCGGAAGTTTTTTTAACACTAAATGCGAATTCTCAATTTATTACACTTAAAACCCTTTAGTGGAAAATAAAAACTGCATAAAGTTAAAGATAAATGTATAAAGTATTAAGAGAGACCACCATTTATTTCAAGTTCACAATAATAATCTTATTATTATGAATTAAATCCCAAAGTGACAGTTACTGGTGCACTGTCAGTTACTGGTACCACTACCCTACGTTAAGTTTAAGTAGGCAACAAACTACTTTTTGAATTTATTGAATACTGATGTTGGATTCCAAGTACTTTTAAGTTACGAACTACTTGCGCATTGATATCGATGTATCAGTAATTGGAAAAATTAAATAAAAGTTTGATACTTTCATATTATTAGGATATAACTGGCAGTTTTGTCAAGAAATTTTTCAACTAAATAACATCCTTATGAGTAGTTTAATGTTTAAGTTGTATCAAGATTAAATTTTTGTGTCTAGGAAAACATTTATCAGTCTCAATCTTAAATATTTCCGTAGTTTTTACTTGATGAAAGCGGTTAGACTTCCAACTTGTAATTCAAAATATTGCTTATTTAATAAAGCAAATTGGAGTAAAATTTTATATTTAAAAAACATTACTCATAGATTTAATTGAGAAAAAAATACTATCGAGTTTTTACCAGAATGAAAGTATGCCAGTAATAACCAAAAAACAACAAAATCAAAGATAATAAATTCTCAAAAGAAAAAAACATATCTTCATTTAACTTGAAATTCCCAAGATTAGTTCCCTTAGACCACAATAGAGGGTGCTACATACCTATTTTCAAAACCAGAGGATTCCCGTTAGTGAAACTTGGATGAAATATAAAAGGGACAAAATGGGTGTTTCTCCCGAGTAGACTTTTGTTTTTCGTTTTAATACATTGTCTTTGATTAAAGGAAGAAGCTCTCCGAAAAAAAACCATGCGGTTGTCAGGAAAAAATAAGTCTAAGAGCTAGCTGAACTGTATAAAATAAAAACATCTAAACTTATAGTTCCGAGAACTGATAACACTAGTGGACAAAATTAAACTTTTTTTTCCCTAAAAAAAATGAGATTAGGTATTTCCGACTAATTTCAGGTTGTAGAATTAAGAAATAGTTGTGAAAAAGCTGCAGTACGTACAGTTTTTTTGTTACAAATATGGCACCAGTACTGTAAGAAACGGAAAAAAGCGTTGAAAACACTAATTTTTAACAGTTAATCTCAAAATTTTAGTATAAAATACTATCATGATTAAGATTATATACATGTTCTAGACAATATAAAACTAAAAATCATTAAACATTCATTAAATACGATGCGATTTTATCACTTTTTATCTCTTAAATGGCGTTAAATCTTCTCTTTCAATGAACCAAGAGCTGTTGCCTAAAATTGCTATTTCTCAGTGACCTATGCATTGAATTAATGTCCTAAGAGAGTCTTTACCCTGGTTTACGATTGACTACAGTGAGATTTTCCGGTATTAAGTTCAAACGTTGATATAAAATATGAATTTTGAGTGATGCTCAACATTCTATGGCTTGGTTAGACTAAAGAGTACCTTCTATTGGGATTAAAACATTTTAATCGGTCCTATTTCTAAAAATCATCTTATCCACTCTCTTAAAAACCATTTCCTAGCTGATAATGCGTTTTATTAAATTTTCCTTCATGAGCAGGGTCGGGAATTCTTTTTTAATCAGAGGTTCTTACTGACTTTGAGTTTGCCTTCACTTAATGGCGAAAAAAGTCCTTCTAAATACTTTTTGAAAGGTTTTTCTGTATTTGTCATTGATAATTTGAATGTCCTCCCCATACTTATAGAGATAGTAATTTGCATAGAACTACTGTTGACTCTAACGCACTTAAAAAGAGCCACATTCTAACTTCTGCAACACACGTGAGGAGCCCAGATTTCATTTTAGTCATGTATTTGGACCCAAATCAGTGGAAAAAACCTTTTCCCACCTTTTATGTTAAATATTACCGTTGAATTGTAATATAAATCGTACCCAAATTTAACAAAACGAATTGTGCATAAATGTGCAAAATCTACAGTGAAAATTCGTCAATTTTCAAAATAAACTGCAGAACAAAAACATAGCCACACTCTTAATACATACTGGGATACTAGATACCGGGATACTAGATACTCTACATACTGGGATACTAGAAATAAATTAATTGGATGGGATTGCAGGGTTGCTATTGAACAAAAATGACGCTTAAAACGCAAAAATTAACAAAAAAGCAGAAAATTGAAAATTTTTGTTACACAAAAATGGGACGTGGTGGAACTTTTTTACTTGTAGATATTTGAATAACTATATGAATTAAGAACAAAAATAGTAATTTGGTTGTTGTTAAGAAACCACTGTCGACTAGTTACGATTCATAGAAAAGTTTTCCACGGAGATTGATTATGAAAAATAAAGTGCACTAGATTTGCATTTATTTCTTGATACGGTTGGATGTTTTTCTTAATTCTTCAGGCTGTTTGTTAGTTTTTACAAAAAACATTTTTTCCACTTCTTTGAGGGTGATTGCAAAGGCTTTTTTGTGTGAAGATCAAAAAAGAAAAAATGCATAAAAGGTCAGTAAGTGATTTGAACTCTACCATTAGGCAATTTTATGCATCGAACTTAGACAATTTGATGAAATACACAGCATAACATTTAATATATAATAGCATTCCTCATAATTTTAAAAATTACTGTTTTTATACTTCTGAATTAATAAATTTAATTTATAAATATAAAAATAAACTTTTGTTCAAAAAAAGTTTTTAATTTTTCTATATTTAAGACATATACTTTATTTTAATGAGTTAAATATTTGAAAACTTCTATACAAAAAATTATAAACGAGTTCTTATAGAAGCCTCAATTTTAGTGCATAACGGTTTTGATTTAAAATGTTACTCTTTCTTAAAAAGAAAAGATATTTTTAAAGATTAATTTATACAGGGTGATTCAGAAATAATCATCAATAATTGAGGGGGAGGTAGAGGGGCTGTAGACAAGCATATTTCGAATAGGGATGGTGGGGCGCAGCCTTTACCGTTAAAGAGCTAGGACCTAATATAGTGCGAGCGCGTTTCAAAAGGCCGTTTTTAGAAGGCCCGTGTGACGAAACAAAACATAATAAAACGAAAAAATCTATTGCATGAGGTAAGGAAGTATCCCTACTACTTACACCATGAATTCGATATAATTTGAACCACTTTCTAAACCGTGGAATGAGTTTCAAAAGTGCAATATTAATCTTTTAGTCAAAGAATGGAATTACCTTAATTGTATTTAGAAAAATGATGATCGGGGAAGGAAATTTCAATGATCGTAACATTGATCATTGAAAATTTTTTCCCGATCATCATTTTTCTAAATACCATTAAGGGAACTCCATTGTTTGACTAAGATATTAATATTGCACGTTTTAAAACTCACCTCACGGTTTAGAAAATGGTCCAATTTCTGTCACATTAGAGATTTAAGTAGTACGGATACTCCTGTACCTCATGCAATAGATTTTTTCTTTTTATTATGTTTTGTTTCGTCACACGGGCCTTCTAAAAACGGCCTTTTGAAACGCGCTCGCACTACATTAGGTCCTAGCTCTTGAACGGTAAGGCTGCGCCCCACCATCCCTGTTCGAAATATGCTTGTCTAGGGCCCCTCTACCTCCATCCAATTATTGATGATTAATTCTGAATCACCCTGTAGTATAGCAAGCTTAAGCAAGTAAGTAAAAATTTTTATTTTAGTTATTTTTAAACTATATCCTTCATAAACTAAACATTGAGAAAATTTATTGTATCCAAACATGTAAATATTTATTTATTATTTTTTTAAACAAAGTAAATAAAGTATTACATCACCTGGGATCGTTGAACGATCCATGTAGGTGAACAATAAACAGTTGGTTACAATTAGTTGCACATGAAATTACAATAAAAAATTTAGACATGGTTGTAAATAAAAGTATACATTACATGCAAACAAGAAAAAAAATATAAGTATAATATCTATCAGGAAATTAGTAGTGGCAAACAGGGTGTCGAATATTTGGGTTTACTATCTGTCGTAAGGTAAGTAGTAGTGCAAAAAAAATAAGAATTGATTAAAATTACTCTAATAATGCAAGATCAAACAAAAAAGTTTTCAATGTCCCCAATAGAAAACAAAAAGTCTTTTAATTTCTTTTTAAATGCATGTTTGGTTTGACTATTTTGAATTTCCAAAGGTAATAAATTAAAGAATTTAGGGGCTAAATAAAAGAAATTTTTGCAAAAAATAGTTTTTTCAGGTTTAGGTACAGTATATAACACATTAGGTCTTCGGGGATTTATCATGTTTCGCTTTCTGCAGATATCGGAGTTTAAGTAGAGATAGAGACTTGTTTTAAAGTAGAAGAGGTAGCGAATAGGTAAAATATTCAATAGTTTAAAGTTATCAATATTAATGGAATGTGCTTGAGGTGATAACAATCTTATAAATCTTTCTTGGAGTTTACATATTCTTTTTAAATTTATCTGATAATCTCCACCCCATATTATTAAACCGTAGTTAATTCGAGATTGAACCCAAGAGTGATACAGAGTTAATAGGAATTTTCTGCTTACTTTTGGCCTTAGATGATAAAAATTTAGCATTATTAGTCTTAATTTATCAGCAATATACTTGGTATGGGACTTCCACTTTAAGTTGCAGTCAATATGAAGTCCAAGATATTTAATTGTAGACACTATATCAATTGATTTACAATTACAATCATTATAATTGTTACAGTGATAAACATGATATTTAATGGAAAGCTGAATTGGACTATTTTGTCTTAGGCTAAAGATCATGTATTTTGTTTTATCGACGTTTAATCTCAGACAGTTATCAAAAAACCATTTGCTAATTTTAACTAAATCCGAACTCATCTTTTGGTTCAAATCTTCAGCGGAATCGACTGAATATAAAAGAGCTGTATCATCGGCAAAACTTATGATTTTACCGTGTAAATTAAGGTTACATAAATCATTTATAAATATCAAAAATAGCAACGGACCTAAAGTTGAACCTTGGAAAACTCCATAATTAATTGGAAGGCATTTACTTAAGGTGTTCTTAACTTTAACAATTTGTATACGATTTGATAAATAGGATTTTAAAAAATTGTAGAAGTGCCCTCTGATCCCCGTTGATGATAGTTTATGTAATAAAATACCATGATTCACTGAGTCAAACGCCTTAGATATATCTAAATAAAGAGCAGCAGTTATTTTACTAGAATTTATACTACAATGAATAAAATCTGTAAACTCCAGTAGAGCTTTTTCAGTATTTGATTTAGGTAGAAAGCCGTATTGATTTTTTGAGAAAAAGTTTGAATATTTCAAGAACGAAATTAATCTATCCTTAATTAATTGTTCAAATATTTTAGAAATAAGAGGCAGGACAGAGATAGGTCTATAATTTGAAAAATCATTTCTGTTTCCCTTTTTAAAAATGGGTGTTATTATTGAGGTCTTTAATGACTTTGGGAAAATACTTTCATTTACTAAACTATTAAATAAACTAGTGAGAATATTTATATGAGAAAATGACAGAGTTTTGAGAATTTTCGCATCTATTCCGTCTGATCCTGGGCTTTTCTTGGGATTTAGATTACGAATACAATTTAAAACTTCTGCATCATCTATCTCTAGCCACACAAATGAATTTAGATTTGTCTTTAAGTGTTCTTTAAAATTTTCATTGGAATTTGAGATATTGTTGATTGAGGAAAAGTATAAGTTCAAATCGTTTGCTAAATCAAGTTCATCTGTATGATCAGGCAGGGTTTGATTTTTAATGCTATTACCTAGAATGTTATTAATTAATTTCCATTGTTTACGGGTTGAGTTGCAATCATTAAATTTACTTTCGTAAAATAACTTTTTGGCAGATCTGATTTTTTGTTTTAATACTTTAACTGTTGTTTTATAGGCAATTTTGAAGAAATTATCACCTGGGTACCGTAAGGTTTTTTTGTATAGTGCTTGTTTGGATCTGATCATGCTATATATTTCTAAGTTAAACCATTTGTTTTTGTCGAATCTGGAATTACTTTTAGTTTTAGGAATAAAGCTGAAGCTATGCTTAATTGCACATAATTTGCTATGAAAATCTGAGAAAGATGATGCAGCATTAGATTCAGAAATTCTAAAATCATAGGTTTTTAAAAAGTCCTCCAACTTATTATAGTTTACTAATTTAGATCTTATATTATCATTCGTATCAAAGTTTGTGGTATTTCGCGGGGAACTCAAAACTAATCTACAAAGAATAGGGAAATGATCAGATAGACTATTGATTGCACAATGAATTTCGTTGCACAATGAATTTCGTTTATATTTGACAAGCTGTAACGTGATAGGAGGTGGTCTATACAGGTACAGTCGTAGAAAAAAAAAGTGAGACAGTTCACATTGTGAGCGAACTACTAGGGTTAGGATGATACTTTTTGTGTCATTTTTCATGATTTAACTTCTCCTTAAAAATAAAATATAGTTTATGTCCTTAGGGGGCCGTCTACATATTAAACGAAGCACCAACTTTTGTTTTTCCTATGGGCGACATCAAAGATTATTCCAGATTTTGAAAGAGCACCCTCTAAAACCCCCAAAAACCAAGTTTCGTGTCGATTGGCCTACAAACAAAGCCAGGAGTGGGGGTTGAAGTTCGTTGAAATTACGTTGAAATCTCGTTTTTCATAGATTTTGATCCTTTCAACCATTAACCCCGCGCACACTGTAGGAAATTTCAATTAGAAAAATTTGCGCCAATCTCCTATCGCCAAAGACACACGACCTAGGAAAATTACAGTAACCTTACGGTAACCATAATCTACTAACTGAAATCAACTCATTTATTGTTCCAAACCTTGATGTTGAACGTAGCCGTGTGGTCTAACGGTTAGTGTGCCTGGTGACTGGTCGCAAATCTCTAGAGCCAAGTTCGAACCCCAAAGCTTCCGTGTTCTTGTTTTGCTTTTGGAAGTTTGTGGATGCGTCGAACTTAAACTACCGATAGAGTTAGAATTAATAAGTTCTTATTTTTTACACTATTAATTTCAGTAAAAGGGAAAATTAACCTACTTTTTTGTGCATGCAATATTTTTTATTTGTTTTTAAATTTTGATGATATTTTTAAATAAAAGTTTACAAATTAAAAATATTTAAAATTACAATTTTTTCAGATGAAAAAATTTCGAAACAATACTTTACATTATTCGACTAAAAATTTCGCCTGCATTAAATTTGAAATGTTTTTGAATTACATGAATACAGTTTGAAAAAAGAGTATTCGGTATAAAGATTCGAATTAATTACAGATTTCATAAAGAAATTTGTGGTTTTAAATATAAATCTAAGATCAAGAAAAGTCGTCACTTAATAAGAACGGTCTCATCTTGCATGCATTGTTTATTAAAAGGAATTCAACTTTTTATCTTTGATATTACATGTTAGCAAGACATGAATTAAATTACCCATGACAGAAATATTATCGAGTGGCTGAATTTTGGATCACACATCTTTCCCACATGATGCACCCCAGGGTTTACACCATCTCTTCGCCTATACCCGGCTCATCCGAGGGTTGCACCAGCCGCCTACCCCTACAGTAGTTTTCAGGGGTAAGGCAAACAGCGTATGCGTATTAAAACTACCTTACGCAGCCAGAGGGCTCAATGCTGGGAATAAAAGTTGACTTACATAATTAACTAATAATAAATAAAATAGTGGTGACTATAAAATAAAAGATTAACACTATAATAACAATTTAACTACCACTTTTTAATTTAATGTTATTCCTTATACGTATAGTCAATCATTTATTGCATTCAACCTGGAATTGAGAGCACAGCAGATCCAGCCGCTATTGTCACCAAACATATGGATGATATCGTTGGTTCTCACCGGTACTGGATTTAGAAACTAATTTTGACAATTTTAAACTAGTTTAAGTGGGATAGATGAGGTTAAATAGAAATAGGGACTTAAACAGGTTGAGTTTGTAAAATTTACCATTAATTAATATGCTGATCTTTATTGAGGCTCAAGAAAATTATCAATGAAATTAATCGAAATTATTCGAAGGTAATTTATTGAAAATTTATCAATGGCCACACGATGATGCATTTTTCATTTTTTCCTTAAACCCCCAATTGTTTAAAATGTCAAGAAGCTTAAAATCGTCGATATGATTAAAGTTAATCAAGTTTATTAACTTTGAAATTTAATGATTGACTAGTCAACATGTTTCATATTGATATTTTGGTATCTTATTCATCAAGCACATAGGTTCAGAAACTTCAATGTTTATCCTTAAAAATTAGTAATAAACTCTGTATCCAACCAAATGAAACATAACTCGTAATTAATTATTAAAAACACGACTGCAGAATCATTAAAATCAGTATTTGAAAATTTTTCTATTCCTATTTAAATTGCAAATTTTGCAAATTTTAAACTTTGTAATTACTTTAATTTTTCAAGATAAGTTAGTTGTCGTAGGTGGAAATTGAAAATTATTAGAAACATCAATTAAATATATGCTAAAAATACCTCAAAAATCAATCAAACTATCTGTATTAAAGTATTTTTATAGGAATATTTGATCCGAAAAAATATGATTTATTGTTTCATTAATTAGTTAAATTTCTAGCTCTTATCAACGAAACCACTTTCATAATTTAGCTTGATTATTTATTACCTTTATTAAGATTTTTATTCCCTTTTTTCCGGAATTATAAAAACGTTATTTTTAAATAATAACTATCAATAAATTATTATTATTTGTAAACAAACGGCAATAAAAATTTTATAAATTTGTTTTAAAGGCTTTAGATTTGAAAAAAATATTCAACATCTATTCATCTTTTGGTCTCAGAGCTGGATGCAAATTTTGGGAATGATAAGGTGCACGAGATATTTCACCTGGAACAGATTCGATTGATAATGGGAAAACTTATGTCACCAACGCCAGAAGGCAGAGTGGAAGCTTTCAGTGTGAAAGGGGGGTCGAACATGTAAACAGCGCGCGGTCCCTTGCGACAGAGATTTTGAGGAAATAGGTTGAAAATTTGCACAGTTTAAGGAGAGTGTGAATAAAAGATAATGTAGCATTCTCAAAAATATAAGTTGTGTTTTAAGGGTCGTAGAGAACTAAACGAATTTTCGAATGTTTATATGAATGATCTGTACGGCCGACGAGGTGCAAGGGTGGACATAGGCTTAATGTATTGAAGAATGTTAGTAAAAGTTAGGGTAACACTCCCAGAAGACTAAGTGGAAGACAAAGGGTGGCCAGAAGTCACCAAAGGTGCAGAAAAATCTTAAAACCCGAATCATTCGGAAACTTCTGGCTGTTTGCATATGTATAGCTGACATATAGAACAAACTATATGCAAACAGCCAGAAGTCTAAGTGGAAGCGTTTGGGAGATATTCAGGCGCGAAGTAAAAGACTGAATAAAAGCAATTCTCTTGCAACAATGACTAATAATACGCTAATAAATATAAAGTCATTGTTAGCGTGGTTTTTAGCGTATTATTAGTCATTGTTGCAAGAGAAAAGTTATATGTTATAAGTCATTTGTTATATATAAACATTGGAAAATTCGTTAGTTTCCTACAACCCTTAAAAACAACTTATATACTGTTGAGAATGCTACATTATCTTTTATTCACACTCTCCTAAAACTGTGCAAATTTTCAACCAATTTCTGCAAAATTTCTGTCGCAAGAGACCGCGCGCTTTTATTCGGTTTTGTACTTCGTGCCTGAATATCTCCCGAACGCTTCCACTTAGACTTCTGGCTGTTTGCATATAGTTTGTTCTATATGTCAGCTATACATATGCAAACAGCCAGAAGTTTCCGAATGATTCGGGTTTTAAGATTTTTCTGCACCTTTGGTGACTTCTGGCCACCCTTTGTCATCCACTTAGTCTTCTGGGAGTGTTACCCTAACTTTTACTAACATTCTTCAATACATTAAGCCTATGTCCACCCTTGCACCTCGTCGGCCGTACAGATCATTCATATAAACATTCGAAAATTCGTTTAGTTCTCTACGACCCTTAAAACACAACTTATACTTTTGAGAATGCTACATTATCTTTTATTCACACTCTCCTTAAACTGTGCAAATTTTCAACCGATTTCCTCAAAATCTCTGTCGCAAGGGACCGCGCGCTGTTTGCATGTTCGATCCCCCCTTTCACACTAAAAGCTTCCACTCCGCCTTCTGGCGTTGGTGACATAAGTTTTCCCATCATCAATCGAATCTGTTCCAGGTGAAATATCTCGTGCACCTTATCATTCCCAAAATTTGCATCCAGCTCTCAGGCTATTTGTGTTTGCCTGTATCCCTATATAGGTTAACCTTGAACAATGAGGCATGCGGAATTGCGGGGCAGAACCTGCAACCTATTGATCACGAGCTTCTTACTCCACCAAGTAGGCTTCCACTACATGGTATTCAAATTGAAAGACGAAATCGCGCCAAAATATAGATAAATAGCCGAATCTGCTTTAACTTTTGTATGAATTGTGCCAAAACACAGATAATTAGCCAAATCTGCTTTAACTTTCGTAAGAATTAAGCAAAATTGTTGCCAATCTTTCCTATTAGAAGTAAACTTCCCAAAATTTTCAAACCCCCTTCCTGGCTTTGTTTGTGGGCCAATCGACACAAAATTTGGTTTTTGGGGGTTTTAGAGGGTGCTCTTTTAGAATCTGGAATAATCTTTGATGTCGCCCATAGGAAAAACAAAAGTTGGTGCTTCGTTTAATATGTAGACGGCCCCCTAAGGATATAAACTATATTTTATTTTCAAGAAGAAGTTAAATCATGAAAAATGACACAAAAATTATCATCCTACCCCCAGTAGTTCGCTCACAAAGCGAACTGTCTCACTTTTTTTTTCTACGACTGTACCTGAAGAATTACGAGTTATATCACTTATATGTGAAGAAAATCCATGAGCACTAATCAAATCCAAATATTTTGCACTATGATTATTTAAATTCAATAAGTCGATATTTATGTCTCCCACTATTATAATGTTTCTGTAAGAAATTTTAGATAATACAGTTTCAAATTCAGATAAAAATACTTCAATAGTAAATAAATGTGAACGATATATTGAGACTATACAGAGATTGAGAGATTTACTTATAGTTATAACTATTTCGGCAGAAAACATTTCTATATTAATTTTTTCAAAATCATATTTACTTTTATAGTATACTAAGACACCTCCTGATCTGTTATAGCTTCTGTTACAATAAAAAGATTTAAATTGATCAATTCCGGAAAACTTAATTTCATCATTGGTCAGCCAAGTTTCCGATAAAACTAGAACATCAATAAGATTCAAACAATATATTCTTACTGTGTAGATCAGTGTTTCCCAACGTGGGGTGCACGCCCCACCAGGGGGCAATATGATTTTCTAGGGGGGCAATTTGAAAATTCTCAACCAAATTGCCCCCCCAGATGGAGAATGGATAACCAGTATTTATTGACTTTCCAAGAAGGATTTTTGAGAAAAAAACGGGGGGGGGGCAGGGAAAATTTTGAAAGCCTATGGTGGGGCATGGACCAAAAAAGGTTTTGAAACACTGGTGTAGATCGTCTATCTATAGCTAATCGTAATTTATTTTCTTTAAAATTATGAACCTATGAACCTATTCCTTACAATAAATTTATTTTAAATTCATAAAAAATGTAAAACCATCTCTGAAATTTTTGAAATTGAAAAAAAATCGTTTTTGAACGATGGAACCTAAAAAATAATAATAATAATTGAAAAGATAAAAACTTTTAACTAGACTGATATTAGTTTACATTTGAACACACAATACTTTTTTTTATCTCTTTCCCTTTTAATAAATTAAGGGATGTTATTTCTATTCTATTAAACTTTTTTCTTACTCCTTTTTAATTTAATAGAAAGGAGTACGAGTTTTTATTCCTTAAAAGCGGACTATTAATAATGGAAATACAACCATCTATTAACAAAAATATATGGCCGTCTACCTACAAAAATAAGTTATTGATTTTCAAATCCAATATTTTCTACCTAACTCTCCAATTTTTCAGTTTCGTTTTTCTTGGCCTCGGATTCAAAAACCCCTTTTATCAATAGTCTTTTCCTTTGTCATGAGTTTCTTTCTTTATTGTGTAAGTAGCTAAAGGAAAATACGACAGGATATTTTATATTTTAATATGATCCCTAACAAAATGTTTTTTAAAGGATGGTTTGAATTAGGTATTGTGTAAATCATTGTGTAGTGTATTTTTGACTACTTTTTTTTGCAGGGGCGTCATTTCAGTTTTTGGTTGGGGGGGGGGCAAGTATATTTTTAAATGGGTCTGAATCACGCTGTAACTAGAGTTTTTTTTGGGGGGGGGGTTGCCTAAACTTCATTTTTAAGGTAACCCCTAACGAGCACATTTATAGGAAGGTGTTAGAACACTGAAAAGTAGTATTTGAATATTACATATAATGTCAAAATTTGACAGCGTGAACTCCAAGGAAAAATGGGGGGCCTGGGGTTCACCCCCAGAAAAATTTTGAAAATTTGCTTTTTAAAGTAGTGCTTTTTAGCTCATTTTGAGTTGAGACCCTTTGGGCTGCATCCAAAGAGAGCAGTTTCTTATAAACCACAAAATTTTCTTGGGAAAAGAGTTGTAAATAACTGTCAAGGTTTCAAGGGGGCCTCCCCCAGAATTTTTTTTAAATTCCCTTTTAAGCTCGTGTTTTATCTCTTTTTCATACTCTTTAGAGAGCTCCTAAAGGGAAAAGCTTCTTGTTAGTGGCAAAATTGTAAAGGGAAAAACTGTGTAACTGACGTAAAAATTTTAGAGGGGGGCTGGGGGGTCCTCCCCCAAACATTGTTTTGAAATTACCCCTTTAAACTCGTTTCTTTATCGCTTTTTCACACTCTTTGGGGAGCACTAAAAAGGAAGAGCTTCTTGTAAGCGGCAGAATTTTCAAGGGGAAAAACACTGTTTAACAGAGGTCAAAATTACAGAGGGGGGCTGGGGGTAAGCCCTAGAAATTTTTTTTAAATTTCTCCTTTAAACTAGTGCTTTATCTCTTTCAAACTCTTTGGGGAGCTCGTAAAGGGAAAAGCTTCTTGTAACTGGCAGAACTCTGAGGAGGAAAAATCTGTAAAACCACCGACGTAAAAATTTTTGAGGGGGGCTGGGGATGGGGATCCTTCCCCAGAAATGTTTTTTGAAATTTGACCTTCAAAAGTAGTGTTTTAACTCCTTTTGAGACTTTTTTAGTTGCACCCAAAGCTCCTTATGGAAGTTACAAAATTTTCAAGGGACTTGCAGCTATTTTTCACATAACAGTGGAAACCGTGGGGGGGCGGTTGCCCCCCTAAATGACGCCCATGTTTTCTTGTCTAAAGGCAAAGTAGTAAACAAAATAATAAAACTAATATTAATTGCTACTTTTCTATTTATATTTTAATGCTTACAGAAAAAACACAAACACAACTAAATTTAAACCCAAAAATTGATACCTACACTTTTTTTGCTAAATGAGCTTTTTATTGTGAATGAAATATGTGTAACATCTGATTTAGATGTTTAGGTAATTTATTGTGCTTGATTATTTATTTGCATCATTTTAATATGTGATGTAAGCATAATTTGCACCGTGCTTAAAAATTAATAGAACCTACACGACAAAATAAGAACACCAGAATACCGTATTTCGGCTCCTACATACGTGTGTTTTTATTTTGGGTAAGTTTTAAGCAGAAGAATGTACTTTCGAATTACCCCCAGACCAACTTACCTATATTCAGAAACATAAGACATTTCTGACTCACCAGTTATTTTGAATTTATAAGTCAGCAAATTCCAAAAATACCCTGTTATATATATTAAATAACTAAATTTCCTTTATCCAAACAACAGACAAAAATTCAAATACTTGATTCTATTAGCAGTTTTTAAAGATAGTAGGTGCTTCAAGATCTAAATCCACATAAATCGCATACTACATACTTTTGAAACAACTATTCAAGTTGTTCTTTACATCAATCTAACTCTAAGGCTACATATGGCATACCTTGAGTGTTACATTGCATTGTCATTTGACTTGACAGCACTGTTGAGTAAAGGTAGCTGGAAAGCATAGCTTGCATATGAAGGAAGCCCATCCATCATTCTTCATATTGCTGTTTAAAGTTGATGGATGATGAGCTGAAATGCAGAGAAGAGACTGAGAAAAGGAGGATATTTTTGTAATGTAAAGTTCAAAATAATACTAGAATTCTCCTTCTTCAATGCTGGATTTAAATGAATTTCCCATTAGAGTAGTTCAAAGTGTTGTAAGGAGAGGGGGTAATTTTCTGATGAAAGTGCGTTTGAGTAATTTGAATATTTTAAACAAAAATTGTTGACTTATTTAAGTGAAATACCTATTTTTTGAGAAATTTGAGTTGTAAAAACTGCTATAGAGTACCTAAATATGCATAGAAAAAAATTGTAATTTAATTTCTTATAAAAAAAACTTAACTTCTTTAAATTGGCATTGTGGTAATTGTAAATGCCTATGTCAGTAAAAAATAAATAAGATAACAAAAAAAATAAAAATAATAAAATAGATGTTAAGATATATCTTTTGTATCTTTAATTTTCATTGATAAAACTATTATTAAACGAAGAGTTCTTCACCAGTAACCTCTGATAAGAGGAATATGTGAGAAAACTCCAGCTCTCAAGCGTCGCCTCCAACCGTGGACCGGTTTTGCCCTTGTTAGGGCTCATCAGCACGGTATAGGAAGGTAACGCAAGAGAGCGGAGGGATAGCTTTTAGTCTAGCCGACTATAACGGAAAAAGTGGTGATCATTGATCAGTCCTCCACCATCTGCCGGAATGAACTGCGCATTCCCTAGAACAGATTTAATTCTCGAAAGGCAAGGTATGAAACGAAGAGTTCTTCACCAGTAACCTCACCAGTAACCACACCAGTCCTTCACCAGTAACCTCGAGGTTACTGATGGTGAAGAACTCTTCGTTTCATACCTTGCCTTGCCTTGTTCATTCCGGCAGATGGTGGAGGACTGATCAATGGTCACCACTTTTTCCGTTATAGTCGGCTAGATTAAAAGCTCTCCCTCCGCTCTCTTGCGTTACCTTCCTATACCGTGCTGATGAGCCCTAACAAGGGCGAAACCGGTCCACGGTTGGAGGCGACGCTTGAGAGCTGGAGTTTTCTCAAAACTATTATTGTTGTGTAATAATTTACACTTTTTAGAAACACTATTTACACACAAATTTTTCATTAAAATGTATCAGATAATAAGCCACTTGCTTATTTTTTGCTTATTTTTCTTATCTCGTGGTAACAAGGATAGAGATTGCAAACTTTCTCATTGAAGATTCATACATATAAATACATTTTAGGTAAATAGAAAGCCATTTAATAACAATGTTCATAATGTCATAAATATACAACAGATTAAACGACTCTGAAACTCTATTTTCAAATGCAGATAATCACAAAGTATTATTCACACACGGCATCCAATTACAAAAACGACATTGCTACACTTTTAGCAATACCCTTAATTATCCCTACTGTACAAGGTATCCATCGTTTGTTAGATCCTTATCGTGGCTTTTGACAGTTGCATTAGGCAAAATATCAACAATATCCGATAAGAAACATTTTCCTCTTGCTGTTCCAGACAGCGAAAGTTATGAAGATGAAATCCTTATCTCGAACAGCAGCTTATGGAGGGCTAAATCCGAGGCGTAGCGAGAAAAAGATGTTCTTTGCTACGATGTTGTTATTATTTGCGTGTGGCTGTGAAAAATGCGAGTAACCTAATTAGATTATTTTCTAATTTTGTGAGAGTTCGAGGAGTAATTTTTATTCATTCGGAAACCTAATTGTTTTCCACTGAAATGGAATTAAGAGTACGCTTATAGTGAGGAAAATATTTATTACTCTAGTAGTTTTTTATGTTCAGTTTTGTTGTTAAATTTATTAAATATGTTGTTTACTACAAAAGGTTTAAAAAGTAACTCTTGTAAACATTTTTATAAGGAGAAAATATTCAAATTCATGAATAATCTGCACACCACGTTAAAATAATATAAGAAAATTTTATAAAGATGTCTAAATTAAAAAATTTGTTTTAAAGCGAGTTATCAAAAACCAATGTTGTTGGTAAAAGTTGTTATTTTGGTTTGATTCAATATCATATTATAGTTATCTGAACGTCTATTAGGTTTTTATAGTATCGAGAGTGTTATAATAACACACAACGTACCTCTTAAAATTATTACTTTGAATGGAATTGAAATTAATTAATCAATTTATAAATTATGTATTTTTCTATAGGTAATTTTCTAAAAATTATATCTCATAAAGAAAATAATTGGCACTATTATTGGAAGCATTAAAATATGACTACCTTTTGTTTGATAATATAGTAAATGCAACATTAAAGTAATTTTATAATGCAAATTATCTACCCCAAATTCCATTACTAAATATTAAAAATAATCCGTACTTTCAATAATGTAAGAGGATTCTCTGTATATAATTACATAATTTATATTCAGCAATTGCCTATAAATGGTCTAGTCCAGACATTATACGACATTATTATTTTAATTAACAGATCCTAACCGGCATCCTAACAGATAAATTAAAATTATATTCTTGTTCTTCTTCACAAAATGTGGATATGCTATCATTATAATGCAAAATCAAGGGGATAAATAATTCCATATCGAGTTTCCAGACAGTAAATATCTAAAAACGTTCTCAAACACTTTGCATTTATTCACGTTAACTGGAAGAAAAAAATACCGTCTAAAAGCACAGACACAGAACAAAAATCCTTTGTTTTGCACCCAAATAAAAAGATCCAAATGAAAGCTAGAAAGCCGGCAGTTCCTAAGCAGCAATTCGAAAGCGAAATTGACTCATAAGCCATGTGCTTCCTGGGTTTTTTAGGGGGATCCATAAGACGAATTCCAGTGCATTCTCATAAAAGCGAAGGAGGCAAAAAAGCCTTCAATTTTCTGTAGCTCTCGGACCTATCTTAAGCTCAACTGGCTTATCGTAATAGAGCGAGGCCTAACATGGCTGCCATCAATGCCACATTTCTTGACAAAGCGAATCCTTCAGCGGCGTGGATTCAGGCCACGGCGGCCAGAAAAAAAGAACCCAGAACTTTTTTATCTGTTTCGAAATCATTATTCGTTTTCAGACGCCATTTCCCAAAACTCTCCGTAAACGTAGAACATTTATCACCGAACTAAATGTGTTTTAAAACTGAGCCTGTATCAGAAACCCGCAAGGGCCGTAGAATTATTTTTCCTTCCTTGAGAGAATGTGTCCCTTAACGTTCTTTTCTGAGGAAAATCGATAAATCCTTAACTTTAACGAAAATAATTAAGGAGATCTTTTACGAAAAGAGATTTGGCAACGGTTCTGGAGTTTTGAAATATGTCTTGGAGACAGGAATAGAGATTATGCATGAAAACAATAAGATATGCAATTAAAATGGGATATTTCTTAGGGATGGAGCTTAAAGAATCAAATACGGAATGATGTATTAGTAAGGGTATTTATCAAAAAAGATTGTAGCTTTAAAAAGTTTATTTAACTATTTTCTAACAAGACAGATTATCTCAAGTTTTTCAGAGAATAGTTTGAGTTTCTTTAAAAAGGATTGATTTCATTTCCAATGATTTTATTCCTTTGTATTTAAAAAAAGCAGGAACTTAATGGGGAACACAAAATTATTTCACAAGATCTCTCATTCAAATTGAAAATACATTATCATGCATTTCCTTTAGTTTTTTTTGTAGGAAATGAAAAAATAAAATTTTTAACACAAATGATTTTGTTTGAAAAATTATGGTTCAGTTAATTCGTTTAATTCTTCTAAAAAGTTCTTAAGAAAGGGATTCAATTATGGTATGCTTTGTGGTACAAAAAGGGTCCAAGAAAGATTTCTTAAAGGATTTATTTCAGTCTTATCAAGACAGAATTTTTGTTATTCCTAAGAGTAGATTAGACATCTGCTTTCAAAGTTAATATTTTATTACTGTGATTGAATAATTTTCCAAATTGGGAAATTTTAATGAGTGAATCTTTTTCAATATTTTGATATTTATCTCCCACGCGGATAATCCAAGAAGTTAAAATGAATACTAAAACTCTTATAGAGCATTTCTCGTAATTAAAAATAGATCCTCAAGTCAGGCAACAACAGAATTTTAACGAGATCACTACCAAAGAAAATTAAAGTAAAACTAAGGTTAATTTACGAAATCTTTCTGTTCAGAAGTAAGCTCATCCCTCCTACAACAAATAGATTAACTAAAAGTTTGACGAGATGGATACAAGTTCTGTGAGTGCCTTGAGAACAAGCTACTAATGAACAAACTATTCAAACTCAAACGGACTTGTTATCTTTTGCGAATATCTTCACTTCACCCCGTGACGTGTGGGGTAATTCTTAAAATTAGGTTAAAACGGCAACACGAAAGTGCTTTTAGGTCGGTACCGAAGCATTAGGCTTAAGTTCGGCTCGCTTATTGTAACTAAAACTCGAGTCGAACTTAAGCAAATACTTTAGAATCCCATCTCCCTAATTATTTAAGTGTTCGCTTCCGCCAATCTTCGGGAAACAAAAGAGTGGGGGCTTCCTAAGTGACTTAACGACGACACAATTCCTTTTCGAACAATCCTTTGTTCGAATCTTGAGGGGGATTTCCGCGAAAACCTTCGATCGCACCGCGCGGGAATATTTTCGATAAAAATAGTTCGTTTCGGCGGGGGGAATTTTCCGAACGCGCGCTCAAAAACCGTTCCCCTGGGCAAGCCTAATTAATGGCGGGAATATGGCCGATTCGTTCCTTTCGCGTCAAATCCCCTAATCTCGAGAATAATTGCGCTCGAACGTACGTCTGAGTTGTGAGGGATGTTAATGAAATTAAGAAATCGTTCCGTTCGAAAAGTTAATTGTTACGGGAACCCCTCCTTCGAAGACAAATCGTCGGTTCGAGTTTTAATTCACGTTCTTCAGTCGAGATAACGCCTCGGCTTTAGTTTTAATTTCCCTTTGGTTTCATTTATCACTGCAAGAAATGCTTTGGTTTTTGGGGGAAACTGGGTTTGGGTGATTTAAGAAGACAGAAAATATATGCTTGTCTCTTGAAGAATAGTAAATTTTTGTTTGCAAACTTAAAATTTCTTTTGTATTTTTTTAAATCAATAAAATAAGTAAAATTTATAAGTATGGTTTTAACTATTTGCACTCACTAACTTGAATTAGGTTAATTTTAAATTGTTCCAAATACAATTTCGCGATAAATAGAAGATTGTTTTAAAGCAAAGCATTCTTTCTAAAGGAATAAAGTTTAACAGTAGTATTAAATATGAATCAAGTTTCTCACAGTTTAATATGTGGTGATGGAGAAAACTTTTACTATAGGAGAAATGTATCAATAAAGCAGTTGAATGTATTTAAGTTTGGAATACGTATTTTAATAAAATTGAGTCGTCTGTTTAAAAAAGCCACAAAAATTCAATTTTTAGTTTTTTACTTATCCCTTTTTTTTAAACTGGTGATTAATTCATTATATTTTTATGTAAAAATGGTTCACCTCCTAAAACCAGTTGAATCCATGGGTATTTAAATTTGCTTTAGTGATACAATATCAAATAACAGAGTTGGTATTTTAATAGTTTGTTCCAATAACAAAGTTCAATTAACAGCAAAACGGGATAAAACAAAATCATTATTGGCCTTAAAAGAAAAAGTTCGTAAATTTGCAAATTTTTAAGTGTTATTGTGTAATTTTGTGGTTTTTAGTTGAATGAAAACAAATTTAATAAAAAAATATAAAAAACTTTCAAATTTGCGAACTTTTTCTTTTTTGAGGCCTGAAAAAGGGCTATTTTCATATGCTTATATATCTCCGCGAATATTCACGATATTTTCATGAAATTGTTTTCAGTGAATTCTTCATAACGTTGACAACAATACTCTTTTTGAGGTTTTTTCTCTACCTCTTTTAGTTTTTAAATTACTTTTTCTAATTTTTTTATCTCGCTGCTAGGGGCACTGTAATCCATCTCAATGGATTTTCCAGGGTCACTTACCTAGGGGTATACGTTACTTCCGTGACCCTAGGACACGTTGGTTCAAAATAAAAGCCGCAAAACGGACTTTTCAAACACCCCTGTATAATTGATTCCCCACAATAAATTTAAATACAGTTCAAGAAAAAAAACGTTGTCTAACAATGGTTGATTGGTTGGTGTTGTGTCCAATTGAAGTCAAATCAAGTTGCTCCATGTGCCGAAATCACAGCCTTGCAAACCTCACTATACAAACCAACTGAAAACATACATAACACATACCCTAGATTCCTAAAAAGTACACTGATACCTTACCCCAGAAGGTACTACATTAAGGTTTAACCACACAAAGTTTAACGTACCATTTTCTCCATTAAACTCCTCCCCACTTACACCCATCTCAGCTAAGCGGAATACCACAATCGTTAGAATAAACCTCACCTTAATCTATCGAATCATCATCCCTTGATGGCTCTATCTGAGATGAAGCCTCAAAAAAGAAGAAGAAAGGAAACACAGCAATCAAAGTAGCGTCTAGAGGAGAGCACAACAAGCTTCCTTTGCACCTAAAGTTGGCACTAAGCCATATGGGACACAGTATTGTGTCAAAGAAAGATTGCCTTCGTAATATTTATCATGATCATATATACGATATATCGACAGTCGCAGTATTTTCTCCCCGTAATTTTTTCCGGGCCGAGGGAAGATGGATGCCAAGTACGATTCTCACAGTTATTATCGTCCATTGTTGAGTATTCCAGACGTTTCTCAAGGTGACCCTTATTTATATTGAATATTCTTGGAGTTAGTTGTCGAAAAATGTTTTTGTTTCGCCATCTCAATATAATTACCATGAGAATCATTCAGACTTATCACTTTTTGTTTGTTTTGGATGAATACTCCAAGGATGAATCATCCAAAGCAATTTACAATAGTGAATCAAAAAAGATGAAACGTAGTTTCACAGCGAAAGTGAAACTGTGTGAATGAGTCTAAGAACCATTCACACATTCCCATTGATTCACTCCAGTGAGCCGCTAGTTCGCATAGAAAAGTGAAAGTTCAAGGAATGCAGATACACAACCACGATGACTCAGCCTGCATTCTCGTTGAAACCGATGGAAGGTACAGCGGGGAAAACAAGAATTAGTGTGTTTTGCGTTATCAAAGCGGGGAATAGGAAGAAAGCTATGTGGGGAAGCTAGAACTTCACCACATCCTTGTTTTACTAAGATTACTTTTAAGTTTATTTGATTACTTTATTCATTAAAATTTTAACGTATTGGAAGTGTTACACTTCTTATTACTAATATGGCTTTAAAAGACGTTTACTGAAGGGATTTTTAATAATTGTTTTAAAAAACTAGGTAAGTAATTGTTTTTGAAGAATAAAAAACGGCAAAAAATTAAGTGATTAATCTTAATCTATAGAACTTCACCGCCTTTTTTTAGAAACGATCTGACAATCTGGAATTTTGAAAGGACATTTTAGAGGTAATTAATTTTTTCAAGGAAAAGGGATTTTATTACTTTATAGTATTTTTTATAGCATGATGCATTTTGATAATGAGAAACTATTATTAAGCTTTTAGCTTTACATATTTCGATTAATATTATTTTTCTCAAAAGTATTTCAAATCTTAATCATTTTGTTTTTAATTACAAAACTAATTTTTGAAAATGTTACTATTCTTTACTGTACTGGATGTTTTATATCTTTCTTTGAATTGTAATGTCTATCTCTGTTTTCCGTTAGTTCAAAATAATCAAAATAAAAACGTAATTTGTATCTTTAAATTAACATACTGTTACAAAAAATTGGGAGCTTGCGTAAAATGAGTTCTGAATTTTCCAATTTATATCTACATGGTGTTTCATAACTTCTAGAAATTCTAGGTGATTCTGAGTCGACTAGGTGTGGCCTACCCTTCCTAGAAATTACGAAACACTTATCTGAAACATCCTGTATAAATATTAAGAAAATGTTTGAAATAATCAAAATATAATCTGGAAATGGAAAGTTGAAAACAATTTAGTTGCATCTGTTTATGTATCCCATTCCACCAAAAAATATAAAACCATACCTATATTAAAACTATTTTTAAATCTCTAAACTTAATTCCTCTCTTTGATACTGAGACGAGTACCTTCCGCATTCTAAAAAGTGAAAACCTCATAAAAAGTCCTGGCAATAAGATAAACATCACTGAATTTATTTTTGGGAATTTATAAACGCTAATATGAGAGGCAACATTCATGAAACATAGTTTTTATTTGTTGAAATAACGTCAAAAATTAAGAAAAAAAGGGTAGTTAAACTGAAAGATTTAATACTTAAAGTTGTAAAGAAGTTTAGCTAGAATAAAAGCTAAATAAGCTATTTCGTGTGAAATCATTCCCTAAATTAATATATCCAAAATTACGGAGATCTGGCTAATACGACATACCACTTTTTCAAAGCAACCGTGAGAGACGATTTTATTAGATTTCTTGTAGTTTTCAAAGCCATTGAAATGTTTATTTAATGTTCTAACACTCCCTAATTGAGTAATATCATAATCTTTCTTTTTTCTTTTCCAAAAACTTACTTTTCGAAAAAAGTAGGAAGTATGTCATTTTACCCGATATAAGGATAAAATGACATAGTAAACTTTAAAAAGAAAAAAAAGTGAATTCTTCTACAAGCACAATTTTATTTGATTCCAAACAATAACTATATAAGTAGTTAAGCACTTTGACGTAATCTTTAATTAATTTTTTTGAGAAAGATAATCAGCAAATTTAAAAATAAGCAACTGTAAGGTGCTTATCAAAAAAGTTTGTTTTTATTAGAAAAAACAAGAACTTTATGTGATTTTAACTCTAGTTACATTTTCAGAAACTTTAACTAGCCAAGATAGACATAGTGATAGACATAGTTAAATGACATAAGTGTGTCCATAAGGTAACATACTATGTCATTTTATACCAATGAGTTTTATGTCATTTTACCCTGAAAGGTGAATTTTTATTTATTTTCAATTTCTTGTAAAACAAAAAGATAAATTAACTTCCTACCGCATGAAATATACAGGGTGTATCTGAAATGGTGCAACAAACTTTCAGGGATGATAGTACTCATCAAGACGAACAAGAATCGGTTTAGAAAAGGGGTCCCAGACCAAATCCCAGGGAGTTAAAAATGGAGCGACACCCCAAAAAAATCATTGAAAAATTCAATTTGTAGAAGAACTACTATTGGTAAAAACTTAATCATGGTCTCAAAAATTGTGGTTTAATATGATCTTTAAAATTATCTCAAATGTCTTCACTTTAAAATTTGTTTTATTATGAAAAAATTTAAAAAACCACAAAAAAATGTGAAAATTCTACCAAAACCTCATTTTGTATTTCGAAATCCTTTCTTTTGATTTTATAATCTGAAAGATCATAGTCAAAAACCCTTAAGTCCAAAATGTCTAGTAAAAACCATCAATATAAAATGCTTGAGATCCTGTTAAAGTTCGTTTTTGTGTGCAAACGTGTTTCCTATAGCCGTTTTCAAAACGGCAGTTAGCGGACGCAAAAAACGGACTTAAACCATGCTTAAACAGGCTCTCAAGCATTTAATATTGATGGTTTTTACTAGACACTTTGGACTTAAGGGTTTTCGACTATGATCTTTCAGATTATTAAATCAAAAGAAATGATTTTGAAACACAAAATAAAGTTTTGGTAGAGTTTTCACATTTTTTTGTGATTTTTTAACTTTTTTCATAATAAACAAATTTTAAAGTGAAGACTTTTGAGATAATTTTAAAGATCATATTAAACCACAATTTTTGAGACCATAATTAAGTTTTTACCAATAGTAGTTCTTCTACAAATTGAATTTTTCAATGATTTTTTTGGGGTGTCGCTCCATTTTTAACTCCCTGGGATTTGGTTTGCGACCCCCCTTTCTATACCGATTATTGTTCGTCTTGATGAGTACTATCATCCCTGAAAGTTTGTTGCACCATTTCAGATACACCCTGTAGTATTAATTGGATATAAATCCACACAAGAACCATAGTTTTGGTAAAACTAAAGGTTATGTATAAAAAAGAGCTCATTATAAGAATGCAAAACAAATATTTTGACAATTACATTTTTGATTTTCGTTCACCACGAGGTAAGAAATTCTTTTCAAATAATGGCGTCTGTTTGTATCATTTTGGATGCAATAAAAGAAGAAAAAAAGCTACAGACATGTGCTGCCCTTCTGCTAAATTTCAAGAAAATCCAAAAAGTCATTTTACCCGAGTATGCCGTTATAGCCTGATTTCCCCTATTACTAATTATTTGTGTTTAATATTAGTAATTCGAGTTTCGTTTAAGTGCATCATAACTCAAAATTTTTCATTTTTGAGCTATGACTTCATTTCAGTAAATGAAACTATTTTCAAACCACTAATACCACTACGGTCATTAAAAAATAAACAGATAAAATACCCCACCTTACAATTTGGGGATAAATGTGTTTCAAGATGAAATATACATTGCCATTGCCTCTTAATGAACACCGTTCACCACAACGCACTGAAATAACTTAATTGCCGAAAATCCCAACAGCAAAAACCTCCCTAATTCCTCTCAAACTAATACATCACCACCGATTTCACTTAACACATCACTGCCACCGTCTCCGAACCGGGATCAACTCAATGGCATGGAAAAACGCCCCTCTAAATCAAAAGAGAGAACCAAACCCCCTCCACAAAAATCCAACCCTCACTCATATTACCGAAAGTGGACTTAATAGCCTCCGACTGGCACCCCAGATTTACAGCCACCCAGTTTTCGCAGTTTCATCTCGATCCTGATAGAGAAAGAAAGAAAAAAAACAGGGAGAAATAAATCAATAGTGTATCGGGCCAGCCTGGTCATTAAAGAGGAAGGTTCCGTCTGGCGACATATGGCCAAATGCCGGCGCCAAAACGTGTCTGGGCATGATATCCTTTCCGTTCGATGTGTGCCGGCGTTTGTTCTTTTCAATAAATGCCACCTGAGACGGCCCGGGGATGGGGTTCGAACTTTGTGGGGTGGTTGTTTATGAGGAACTTATCGAACATTCAGTGCAGCCGAGATTGGAGAATGGTGGGACGCGGGAATGTAATGATTGGAACAAGACAATAAGGGGGGATGTGGGAGGGAGGGGAGTTTGTGTTCATGGGGGTTTCTTGAGGGAGTTCTTTTTTGGGAGGGTGTGTTTTCTTTTTTAATTGTGTGTTTCTCTAGCATAGTGTGTTCCAATAGCACTATGAGGTGGTGATGGCAGAACTGTGTTTAGGCACTGTCATGGGATTGCACTATAGAGAGATGAACACATAGAGATGAATTCGATGAAGTTAAAAAACGATTAGATGTATGGGATAATTTACTAGATATGAATGTACTTGAATTTTTGAATGAATGTACAAATGAAGGGGATTAAATTTTGAAGGTGGCCTACTAGAGATGAGTTCAAGGAATTAATTGGGAAAAATAAGACTAGATATGAATCTTAACCCTACAGTGCATACTGATGCCATTTGGCAACACGACATTTTTCCCCATTTCCTACTCGAACTTTCATTTCCAAACGGCAACACCATGCAATAAGTACAATAGATATAACATTTCATTGTATTAGCACTTTAGATCGCCAGTAGATCACAGCAGGGGTATTATTTTGAGACATTTGTTAGTAGCTAGTGAAACGAAAGTCAAGACACCGAAAACGCCAAAATAAAAGGACCAAATAAATTAAAATAAAAAAAATTTTCAGCTTGAAAAAAAAATTTTTTGAAAAGATAAGTTGTTTTTTTATATTTTTAGAGCATTTGGTTTTATTTCACTTCACAATTAATTTCACAAGAGACACAAATAAATTTCACAAGGACAAAGTTTTTTGCCAATAAAAAGTAGAAAAAAATTAAATTAAATTTTTTTAGTATTTTTTTACTAATGTACACCATAATAGAAGTCACATAAATGATTTTCAAGTGAATTTAAAAAATCATGCATTGTAGGGTTAAGAATTACTTTAGATGAATGGTACGAATCATTAAAGATTATAAGAATGAATAAATTTCGATGAACTATTAGAGAAAACTGAGATAATTTACTAGACATAAGGACCATGGAATACTCTAGATCAGTGGGGCGATAAATAAGTGGGGGGCGATTGGGTGAAAATAAAATAGTTTTGTACTGACAGACTGTATTCAGACTTAATGTACCAAAACAAGTTAGAACCATGTTCCTTAGGATCAAATCTACAAAATTTTCTGGGAGAGGACCCCCAACACCTCTTTTGTACTTGCAATCCAAATCCAACCTAAAGATATGTCCGAAATTCGGAATAGGTGTACCATAAATAGTTAACAAACCTGTTTTTTGGACTCTTATTTCCAAAATTTTTCTGGGGGAGGACCCCCGGACATAAAATTGCTTTATTATTAACGCTTTACTTCAAATTAAATTTAGGTATACAATGAGAATGAAAAGGGGGCAATAGGTGTTAGTGAACCTCTAGAAAGGGGCGATGGGCCCCAAAAGGTTGGGAATCACTGCTCTAGATATAGATTTTTACTTTACTGAAAGAACGAACTCAATTCATTACTTTGATGTACTTTATGTTATCATTTTGAAGCTCAAAATGTTGATAGAGCACAGAATAAAAATAACTATAAACGCACTAAAAAAACTTAATTCTGTTACTTGCTTCTTGAAGGAACCTTTTCTTATGACATATAGTGGAAGATGATTGACATATAGTGGAAGATGATGACATATACTGGAAGATACTTGATTATATCAATTGAAAATATTTAAAAAAAACAGAAAAAGCACAAGAAACCCATGTATATTTCAAATTTTATTTATTTTTTCCTAGATGAAAATAAAGAATTTCTAAAAACATTGATTTTTATCAAATTTTGAAGCAAAAAACTTCCATGGAAGCCTTCAAACCGACTTTTCCTCCTTACAATCCAGATAAATCTAAACAGAGAAGTATCACAACAGCGCAAATCTCTCAGACCCATACGAAACCCCTTCATCTCTTCACGGAAATACCCTTCCGATATAAATTCAAACACGGCTCCAATAGAATGCCGAAATTCTCCCCGGAAGAAACTTTCGATTTCTCCCTGGAACATCTGTTGTCTTTTAATGGTTAGTTCAACCCAATACGGCCCGAATCGAACCCCACTTCACAAGGTTAACCTTGAATGATCCGTCTCTGTCAAAAAACTGTCTCGTCGCTTCACCAACTTTTCCAATACCTTTTGTACCGAATAGATTCTCTCTTGTAAAAGGACTGATCCAATTTGTGAGCATTGTGTCTCCTTTCAAATAGAAGTGAAGCTGCCAGGGAAAGTGAACTGCCGATGTTCTTCTATAAAGGGCTTGGAACCTCAATTTTATATTTGATACTTTTTATTAATTTGTTGCTTTGGTCCCGTTTGTTTTCCTTTTGGTAAAAGGGAATTTTCGTGATAATTGTCGCCATTGTGTGATGTAATTTTCTGTACTTTTGCTTTACTTTAACCTGTTGAAATATCCAATCTGTTTTGGATGCCGGATATTAGAAATACAGTAAAAAATACAAACTAATAAATTTAAGTATAGTGTTACATTGATTCCCACCTCGATTTTTATATTTGATACTTTCTATTAATTTGTTGCTTTAGTCCCTTTTGTTTTCCTTTTGGTAAAAAGGAATTTTCATGATAATTGTCGTCATTGTGTGATGTAATTTTCTGTACTTTTGCTTTACCTGTTGAAATATCCAATCTGTTTTGGATGCTGGATATTAAAAATATAGTCAAAAATACAAACTAATCAATTTAAGTATAGTGTTACATTGATGAAATAAAGGTTAAAAATGTGGATTTGAAAATAATTTAAACACCGCATACAAAATTGTTTTCAAGTATAACGCGTTACACTTGAAAACGAATTAAATATTTTGGCAACTTTTAAAGAGAAAGATAACTGAATTTTATCTGACTTTCTACCAACACCTCACAGGAAAATAGTTATCAAATATAGCGAATTACTTATCAATAAATATTTTTAGAAGGTATTTTTTTGCCGTTGAGTAATTTTCCTGAACGAAAACGTGAATATATAGAAGAGAAAATGTGTTTTTTAGTAGGCTATATAAATTTAGTGTGGAGTTAATATGTACAGTACTGGAAAAAAAAATCGACTCAGACCCTATATCTCCGGAACGGCTTGTGATATAAAGACAAATAAGATATCATTTTTCATGATTTGAAGTATTCTATATACAGAAAATTTTTCAAGTTCTTAGGGGGTCGTCTTCATATTAAACGAAGCACCAACTTTCGTTTTTCCTATGGGCGACATCAAAGATTTTTCCAGATTCTGAAAGAGCACCCTCTAAAACCCCCAAAAACCAAGTTTCGTGTCGATTGGCCCACAAACAAAGCCAGGAGGGGGGTTTGAACTTCGTTGAATTTACGTTGAAATCTCGTTTTTCATAGATTTTGATCCTTACAACCATTAGCCCCACGCACACTGTAGGAAATTTCAATTAGAAAAATTTGCGCCAATCTCATATCGCCAAAGACATACAACTTATGAAAATTACAGTAACCTTACGGTAACCATAATCTACTAACTGAAATCAACACATTTATTGTTTAAACTTTGATGTTGAACGTAGCCGTGTGGCCTAACGGCTAGTGTGCCTGGTCGCAAATCTTTAGAGCCAAGTTCGAACCGCATAGCTTCCGTGTTCTTGTTTTGCTTTTGGAAGTTTGTGTATGCCTCGAACTTAAACTACCGATAGAGTTAGAATTAATAAGTTCTTATTTTTTACTCTATTAATTTCAGTAAAATGAAACTTAACCTATTTTTTGTGCATGTAATATTTTTTATTTGTTTTTAAATTTTGATGATATTTTTAAATAAAAGTTTACAAATTAAAAATCTTTAAAATACAATTTTTTCAGATGAAAAAATTTTGAAACAATACTTAACACTTACTTTTGAAACAATACTTAATTATTCGACTAAAAATTTCACCTGCATTAAATTTGAAATGTTTTTCAATTACGCGAATAAAGTTTCAAAAAAGAGTATTCGATATAAAGATTCGAATTCATGACAGATTTCATGCAGATATTGGTGGTTTTAAATAAAATCTAAGGTCAAGAAAAGTCGTCGCTTAATAAGGACGGTCTCTTCTTACATGCATTGTTTATTAAAAGAAATTCAACGTTTTATCTTTGATATTAAATGTTATCAAGACATGAATTAATTTAACCATGACACAAATATCATCTTTCCCATATGATGCACCCCAGGGTTAACACCATCTCTTTGCGTATAAGGGAGGTACCCATACTACGTGACCCATTTAGGGGAGGGAGGGGGGTCTTCAAATTACCACGCTCGGTCACAGGGGGGAGGGGGGGCTTAAGGGTTTGTCCCGTAGTCAATTTCTTCTAGTCAATACGACAAAATTAAGCCAAATTAATTATTGAAATTTGGCAACTTAAGACTAATAAGGCAAAATTAATTATTAAAATTAGACAAATTAAGAAAAATTAATTTTTTCAACTTTCTGTTTGCAAAAAATTATGTCAAACCGTATTAATGAATTACTACGTGAAAACTAGAGGGGGAGGGGGTCTTGGCATATACTACGGATGGTCACCAAGGGGAGGAGGGTATAAAATGGGTCACGTGGTATGGGTACGTTCCCTAACTGGCACATCCAAGGGTTGCACCAGCCGCCAACCCCTACAGTAGGTTTCAGGGGTAAGGCAAGCAGCGTATTAAATCTACCCAACGCAGCCAGAGGGCTCAATGCTTGGAATAAAAGTTGACTTAGATAATTAACTAATAATAAATAAAATAGTGGTGACTACAAAATAAAAAATTAACACTATAATAACAATTTAGCTACCACTTTTTAATTTAATGTTATTTTTTATAGCTATAGTCAAAGCCAATCGTTTCTTGCATCCAACCTGGAATTGGGAGAACGATAGATCCATCCGCTATTGTCACCAAATATGTGGATGATATCGTTGGTTCTTACCGGTATCGGATTTGGAAACTAATTTTGAAAACGTTAAACTAGTTTATTTGGGATAGATGAGGTTAAATAGAAATAGGGACTTGTGGGGGGAAACAGGTTGAGTTTGAAAAATTTAACATTAATTAATATGCTGATTTTTATTGAGGCTCAAGAAAAATCAGCATGCCAATTAACGTTCAAATTTAAAAACACAAACAGAAAAAAAAATATCTAACCCCTAAAATAAAACTCCAATATCCCTTTCCAATCACCCCCCCCATATTTTCGGCAGTAAAAAACGTTCCCAACTCCCCTCCCCCCTAAAAAATATTCTCTCTCTCTCCCTCTCTCTCTCTCTCTCACTCACTCATTCACTCACTTTATGGTAATTATTAAAAACTTTACAAAGATGAATAAAATAAACTTTTCGCCTTTGATGTGATGATGCGTTTTTCATTTTTTCCTTAAAACCCCAATTGTTTAAAATATCAAGAAACTCCAAATCGTCGATATGATTAAAGTTAATTAATTTTAATTCATCAAGTTTATTAACTTTGAAATTTAATGATTGACTAATCAACATGTTTCATATTTATATTTTGGTATCTTATTCATCAAGCACATAGGTTCAGAAACTTCAATGTTTATCCTTAAAAATTAATAAACTCTGTATCCAACCTAATGAAACATAACTCGCGTAATAAATTACTAAAAAAATGACTGCAGAATCATTAAAATCAGTATTTAAAAATTTTTCTACTCCTATATGTATAAGCCAATTTTAAACTTTGTAATTGCCTTAATTTTTCAATATAAGTTTTCGTAAGTGGAAATTGAAAATTATTAGAAACATCGATTAAATATTAATGCTAAAAATACCTCAAAAAATCAATCAAACTATCTGTATTTAAGTATTTTTATAGGAATTTTTGAGCCGCAAAAGCCTGATTTATTGTTTCATTAATTAGTTAAATTTCTAGCTCTTATCAACAAAACCACTTTCAAAATTTAGCGTGATTATTTAATATCTTTATTTAAATTTTTATTCCCTTTTTTCCAGAATTAAAAAAATGTTAATTTTAAATAACTCTCAATTAATTATTATTATTTGTAAACGAACGGCAATAAAAATTGTATAAATTTGTTTTAAAGGCTTTAGATTTTAAAAAAAGTATTCAACATCTATTCATCTTTATGTTTGCCTGTATCCCTATAGGTTAACCTTTAACAAAGAGACATGCGAAATTGCGGGGCAGAACCTGCAACCTAGTGATCACGAGCTTGTTACTCTACCAAGTGAGCTACCACTTAAGGGTATTCTAATTGGAAGACGAAATTGCGCCAAAATATAGATAAATAGCCAAATCTGCTTTAACTTTTGTAGGAATTGTGCCAAAACACAGATAAGTAGCCAAATCTGTTCAAACTTTACTAGAGAATTTTAAACAATTGTCGCCAATCTTTCCTCTTTGAAGTTAAATTACCAAAGTTTTCAAACCCCCCTCCTGGCTTTGTTTGTGGGCCAATCGACACGAAACTTGGTTTTTGGGGGTTTTAGAGGGTGCTCTTTCAGAATCTGGAAAAATCTTTGATGTCGCCCATAGGAAAAACGAAAGTTGGTGCTTCGTTTAATATGAAGACGACCCCCTAAGAACTTGAAAAATTTTCTGTATATAGAATACTTCAAATCATGAAAAATGATACCTTATTTGTTTTTGTATCACAAGCCGTTCCGGAGATATAGGGTCTGAGTCGATTTTTTTTTCCAGTATTGTACTTATATCTTATTTTTTAAGTGGGGTAATAAAGAGTTACTTATAGGAAAATTTTTACACAATCATCAACTACAGTCTATTAACTTTTTCAAGGTTATTCAGACACCTTGTTATATCAATCACTAAAACGCATTTATAAGTAAAATTTCATGTTGTATTTTTATATGAATGAATTTTCTTTTGCATTAATATCTTAAATAGTTTCAAGTTTTTAAAAATGCAATAAATCATTCCTAATCAAAATTTTTGAGCATTAAGAAGTTACGTTATAAACTATGAATAATGGAGAGAAAAAACATCAAGAGAAGATTTCATATTTTCAACAAAAAACTGTTTACCAAATAAAGCAATCCACTTTCTCTTTTTTTCAGGGTTATAATCTTCATATTACTCACCGAATAATACTAAACAATCATTTGAATAGCTAACGCATAATAGCATCAATCAATTTATTGTAAAAAAATATAAGGGATAAAATAATGATTGAGTATGTTGAGAATACAAAGACTCTTATGAGAAACTTAACTACTTAGAAACTAAAGAAGAAAAGAGCCAACTAAGCACCCAGTTCTCCATTCTACCTTTTCTTAGGACATTGCTTTGCTTAGTTAGCTACCGGTGATTGATGTAGGACGAAAAGAACTTTTCCTGAGCAAAAAAGAAACAGTTTAGGTGTTGAAAAATCCATTAAATCAAAATGGCGTCTGTTACGTGAAGTTGATAAAATAAAGGCTTCTGAAAAGGACACTCAATTACAGCAATCGAAGGCGAAGGAAGAAGAGCATGACTTCATATTACGATGATAAAGGTCCAGGAGGGAAAACGTAATTTCCAAAAGTAGAATAAATTATTCAGAATAACTGCACTTTCATTTCATATGCAAATGAAAGCAAAGCGAAATTATTCTGGCATTTTCGAATGAATTTTTTTGCAGCCCGTTATAATCCATTTTTACAAAGACTCGGTAAGCAAACGACTTTTCTTTTGGTCCGCCATTTTTATTTTGTGCGTTCTTATTTTGGCGAGTGAAAGGGAAATGTGCTTCCTAACTAATATGAAACGCATTCAAGGAATAAAGTAAGGCGTTCTCTCCCTCTTTTGTACCGGGAGAAAAATTAAGTAAACAAATTGTTGTGGGTGAAAGAAAAATACAACGTCGTACTTAACTTTTTCCTCTTCTTTTCTAGAAGTGACATTTTTTGTATGGTTCTCAACTTTGACGAAAGGGAACCTCATTAATCCATACTATTCTTTGGTGATACAACATGAATTGTACCTGTACATCGCCAGAAGTTATTTTGGGAGTGAATTCTTTCGTAGAAATTTCCTTTCTTAATAACAAGTAAATATTTTAAATAAAAGTTTAATACTTAAGGGTTTTTCTTAACCTTTTTAACCTATGCCATTATGGTATTTTCTTTCCATTATGCCATTCTATGCCATTATGGTATAAATTTTTATGGATATAGTTTTTATATTTAAACTTACCGCACCATTATGGTCAACACTTCTATCTGATCGCGGTTAAAGAAGGATTCCCCCAATCAGAGTCAGCGAAAAGCTCATTATCTTTCTTTAGATGCTGGTTATAACCGCTGGTCAAGTGTCAGTGAATAACACCGTTAATTAGTGCAAAATTTTAGGTTGGTCTATCGAATAATCACTTTTTCTTTTTCAAACTGATCTTCAGTTACAAATGCTTTCTAATATCTATTTTTATCGCTTGCTTACTCGTTTTCCTACACAATGTAACTAAGATTCCTTTTACGGCCCAGTGTTGCCATTAAGCCTATCACAAACTCCTCCATACAAATAGGCCCTCCCGTTTTTATTCAAGACGCTAAATCGGATTAACTGCGACCGAAATATCACCACACCAGCGACCCTGTCATAACAGCACCCTAAAATAATATAACTCCTCGACGAAAAACAACCCAAATATGAAGCGATCTTCTTCCTCAGGATTTCCTTTCCTCTGTGATAAAACGCTATGTAATAGCCGATAAAATTTATTGGCGGAGTTTGTTCCGGTTTAACGGCAACGGTTCATACCAAAACCCTTCCTTAAGACCCCAGGCATAAAGCGATAGGTAGCCCTGTTAATTCTAGGGCGTATATCGCGCGGGAGTACGCTATATTTATGGGCTTTATTGGCAAGAAACACAATAAAAAGAGTCATAAACTGTTGAATGGACATGATAGGAATTTAAATAGGAGTAAAACTCGCGTGTCCATGCCTGTGGAAAATGTTGTTTTCATTTTCCCCTATATTCCCTGGTTATTATGAGAACAAAATGGCGTGACCGACTTTCTTGATATTCATGAGAGCAATTCTGTAGTTGATTGATTGTGGCAATTTGATGCATAGTTGATTATTAACGTCATCTATTTGTGCTGGAGTTTTTCAATTAAGAGCTTCTGTAAACAGTTGAAGGGTAGGTTTTGTTATTAACTTCAAAATGATAGCAGTTTTATGTTTAGGGAAAATTAAGTGAAATGCATTATATTGATTTTGTTGTCTTACGTGAGCGGTATATTCAGAAGCCTTTTTAATGAGAAAATTGGACCGCGGGAAATATTTTTTAAAGAAAGATTATATTGAAGAAATATACTACAAGTTTATTGTAAAATATCTTTTATATTATATCATCGTACACACAATTTATAAAAAAATAAAACGCATTTAGAGAGTAGACGTTATAGGGTTTTTTTTGCATTACGCGCGTTCAATTTGTTTAGGGACGTTACATTTTTCCAGGTAATGGTTAAAAGTACAGGGTGTCCATAAAATAAGTAACCCGATTTAAGGCCCTCTAGCAACCAAACCGTTCATCGGAATTGAATGAAATTTTGGTGGAAGGCGTTTTGAGGGATGGGAAGGAGAATGGTATGGGGTGGGGCAGTTAAACTTTATCAGTTACGGTTAAAGTGAAATTTTTTTTGAAAATTCCCGATGTAACCCCCCTTTTTTATTCGCGCTATGTGATCCCAGATGGGAAAAAACACAAATAGAGTTGAAACGGTACCTCTAAGTTGTAAACTCGCTCCTAGAGAGACAAATGAAAACGTCTATAAAACTGTAATTTTTGTAGGAGCTAAGACTAGTGAATGGTTAAGAAAATGATTAGTGAATCAGTAAATAACAGTAAAAACTAGTGAACTTACTAGCATACTTTGATTTTACTAGTTTTTATTGTTATTTAGTGATTCACTAGTCATTTTTTTTAACCATTCACTAGTCTTAGCTCCTACAAAAATAACAGTTTCATAGCCATTTTCATTTGTGTCTCTTGGAGCGAGTTTACAACTTAGAGGTACCGTTTCAACTCTATTTGTGTTTTTTACCATCTGGAATCACATAGCGCGAATAAAAAAAGGGGGGTTACATTGGGAATTTTCAAAATTTTTTTCACTTTAACAGTAATTGATAAAGTTTAACTGCCCCACCCCGTACCATTCTCCTCCCCATCCCTCAAAATGTCTTACACCAAAATTTCATTCAATTCCGATGAACGGTTTGGTTGCTAGAGGGCATTAAATAGGGTTACTTATACTATTTTATGAACACCCTGTATTTAGTAAGAAAATAGCCTTTGAAGTTCAACTTAGCTATAAAAAGCTCGGTATTGATACAATTTAATAAATATATTTTTATAGATAGAATCTCATTGAGGCATTTAAAAAATATATAATATATTTGGATGGTCAAGATAAACTTTCTGATAAAAATATTCAAAGTAATTGACAATTTCTGAGTACCTAATTTTTCTCTATGACGTGTTTTAAGAATTTAAAGAGCTTAGTTAAAACTTTAAAAACTCCAACTTACCTTAAATGACCTGAAAACGGAACTAAATGAGCTTTCCAAATTAAGCAAGTTAAATTTGCTTTGTATATAAAGAAAGAATAGTCTAATCCGTAGAAACCATTTTTTCTAACTATTAGAAGGTTTTGCCGTACATCCCATTTCACGTTCAGTTTCCTCCGATAACGCTCATTAGAATATCCGAACAAATTACCCGAATTCTTCCCACGAACGCAAAATAAAGCGCAGATATTCATTCCAACGGTTATAATTTTCAAAAACCTTAATAAAGATAAATTCCGATTACCTAGAGAGTCCAAGACATGTCACAAACAAAGTTTGAACAAAAAAAACTTTCTTAACATGTCTGAAAATGATCTCGATACCCCTTCGAAACAAATGCGAGGTCTCATCAGCGTCCTTTCTTCCAGTATGAGATAAATGAGGGACTTGTTTTTACAGCTAAGTTTAATGAGACGCAAAACCATCTTGTTGATAACTCAGTGCTCATGCCGATGACAATTACCGTGGGGAACAAGTCAGATTTTTCAAATTGTAATTACGGTGTGGAAGGCCTTGTGGGGAGGGTGAAATTATATGTTGTTCTCCTCTCTATCTTTGGTTGAGAAAAAAATAGTTTGAACCGTTTCCAAGAGTGTTTGTTCAGTTGAATAGAAGAATCGATGGTGTGGCAATATTTTACTGCTTTCTACGACAAAGCGTTGTTTTCAGGTTGGTTAGGCATTCTTATGGAGAATTTATGGCGTTTTCGATTGGCAGTTGACAAGTTAGGCAAATTTGGCATCGACAGTCAGACAGTGTCTACAGGGAGTAATCTAGTGGTAAATTTTAAATATGTTTATAGTTAGAGTTTGCTGATGTTACTTATTAGTTACGGTTTTCAGAAGTTACTATAGTTAGATTTTTTTGCCAAGTACTTAAAAGAAAACTATCATCGGTGGTATTTGTTCAATTCTTGTTAATTATCTATTAATTGATCAATTTTGAATGTGCAGTATTTAAGCAATATTTGAATTCAGAACTGATTGGTATAGTTTTGGGTTAGTAAATATGGTTGACGTGACATAGTTGGCTTTACTGCCAAAACTGAACAGAAATTGTGATGAATTTCACTATTATAACAATAAGTGAATGGGGACAATTTTTTACAACATTTAAAAAATATTTGAGTTATTAATTTTAAAAATTAAGTGGACGTTATATAGTTTGACTTCTAACAACTACCAACATGATCCTTTTCTCCTTGTTTTCGAGTCTTAAAACTATTCCTACTTCTCAAGAGTGTAAGTGAAAATGCATAAATCTTATAAACCAAAAATATAGTTGAAAAATTGTTTGTTCTAACCACAAATTTTTTTCTGTAAAAAAAATAATAAAAGTAGATGACTCACAAAAAGAGATGTTTTGATGTTATAATAAAATTAACTATAATCTATTTCAGATTGATAGTATCTTGTGCGCATATATGTAGGATAAATGAAAACAAACACCACACTGAGAAAAAAAGAGAACTATATGTCACGAAATTTTTTACGTTTCATATCTGCAAAGCAAAATGTAATTTTAAAATATTAGTTTTAAAATATAAACTTTGAAACACTATAATCCCCTGAGTTTTGGCAATTCAAAATATTTTGAGTTCGAAACTTTCTGAAGTTCGGAGATGATTGATTTTATCAAGAAGTACCTGGGGGAAGGAAGTGTAGAAATTTTCTAACGGCTTATATAGAAATATGATTACGGCAGCAATATTGAAACGTGGAGAAAACTTTTAGACACCTTTCAATATCATCTAAACATTTCTGAACTAGTCTCTCAAATATTTTGCCTGAGATAAAGAGTTAAAATTGATTCTCATTTCAATTCTCAATCAGTTTTTAAACGTTAAATGTTATATTTTGAGCTTTAATTACTTTTAAATATTTCCTAAATGAATATTCTTAATTCTTACACAAAACTATTTAATTTTCTATCTTTTCGTACATCAATCTACATTTGAGGAGAAAACAATCAAACCATGCTTTCTCCTTCAAATACAAATTTTCAGGAAACACGAAAAACTAATAACTTAAAAAATAACTAATTAAAAAACCTAATTATCGTTTGTTTAGTTCTATAACGAGTAACTGAGAAGATTTGTAGTCATAATTTACCTAAAAACTTAAAATTAATTATTAAAAAATGCATTTGAAATTTGGAGAAATCCCGTTTTGATCGAACACATAGGAGGAAACATGGTTTGAATGTTTCCAACATGGACAAAACACTTTTTTAATGAAAAAAAATTTTAATCATACTCTTCTCAAAAACTATTCTTTTTATTTCTGATATAACTATTCTTTTTATTTCTAATTTTAAAATAAGCATTAGGTGATTTCGTATCAAAAAGTCCCCACCAATATTTTTACATAACCAACTTCACGCTGACAAATGAGTGGGTCACGTGACGAGTAAGAACAGCTATGATTGGCTTTGACTGGAGGAATCACTGTTTGACTGAATACAGGATCTGGAGGTTGGCTCACTTTTTGATTGAAACATCAATTTTCTAAGTAGTTTTATAATAGGTTAAAACTTGTTTTAGTTGAAAATAGCATTATTTTGTGCAGTTTAATGTGGAGATCATGAAAATAGCAGTAACTCACTTTTTATTTTTTTGGAGAAAACACGGTTTGATTGTTTGCTCCTCATTTATGGGTCAACTTTTTATATTTTTCGGTCAACTTTTATCTAAATCTAAAACTTATATTCTATAGTCTGTGTAATTATAATCGGAGGCTCGCTACTAGTCATTTTCCATTGCATTTCTATTACGTTTTGCCATGGTGACGAGCCACCTATTCTATTTACATGGAGTATAACTCTGATGTGGTATTCAGGACATGTGCAAATATTTTCGGAGGCATCTTGTAATGGAGGTAACAAAAAACTCAAATACGTTTCATAGTTATTAATTCTAAAAATGTTACGATATGGATAAATATTAATTTTAAGAGTGATCAGAACCAACGACTTAACACTCTTAACTCTTAAATATTGCTTAAATATTTTAGTATATTTTTAGCATTTATTTTTTATATTGATTTTGATGGTAACACAATATATAATGACAAACTATTTTCGTTTATAAAGGTAAGGCAGTTAATAGGAATGGGGAATGGGTATTTTGTGGAAAACGTTTGAGATTCATTTGAATAATTTTATGTTTTTTTGGTAGGCTGAAATAAAATAAGGTTTGATAACAATATTTTGTAACGCAACCTTAAAAAAACGAGTCGAAAGTATGTCGAATGTGAACTATAATTGTGTGTTAGCTTGTATAACGTGAACCATGCAATTTTTATGAAAATAATGTATGCAAAAAAGAGGAAAAACACAACAATACAAGCAAATAATATCAAATATATTTATTAATGGGCAAAGTATAAGGCTAAGCGCGCACTAGAGACTTTTGTCACGGCGACAGAGAATAATTTACACCCTGGCTATTGCAAGAAGCTAGAGCGCGCGCATAGGAGACGAGACTCTTGGCCGATTGCCTAGAATCTCTCCATAGAAATGCATTGCTCTCGCGTGACTAGTGTTATAAGTCACCGCAACAGAAATCTCTAGTGAGCTAACCGGGCGTTATTATTAATAGAAAAAACCCACAAATGTACCTAGTGTTTTTAAAACAAGTACAGAATGGCACATAGAAAGCCAATCCCACATCAAGTAGATTATAGGCAATAAATACGGGAAGGAATTAATCTGAGCTGTATCAGTCCATAAAATCTATCAGCCACCGGAGAAAGCATATTGATTCGTCGGGATGCCGATTAAAGCTATCTCTAATAACGGATCTAAGATAACAGTGAGGATAAGGGGTAATATTCAAGTTCATGTCATATTCGGGGAGAACGGCACGATTAGGATGGGGAATGTGAGAGAGTGAGAGACAATGGAAACCTTTATCTGTGTCAAATTACGGCGAATAATTGCTCCGTGAAGCTTTAGACTGATCTATGGGTGCTTTGAAATATTAGAACTTCATGGTTCTATTGAGGACGGGGAAAGTTGGAGGTTTTAATTTGGTTTTACGCGAGGTATCTTCATAGTGAAAATCGTCTGTTAAAGAATAGAGTTTGTAAGGTAATTTCACTTTTAAACCTTCAACGGCGGGACATATGCTATCTCATCAATCAATTTAAACATTAGCTTGTAACATAATTGTTGTTGCTGAAAACTCGTTATGGGATCGCTCTTACGGTCGTATTATGTGCTACTTGATCTACGGTTAACCACCAATCAAAGATGGAATCACCGACTCCAATTGGTTAACCGCTGGTCAGAAAGCTCGGAATACGGCCGTTAGACATTCAGGCAGCGAAGTTATTTCATCTTAATAATCACTTGGAGGAGAAATAACTGTTCCCGATAATGCATCTAGGGTGTCCCAAAACGACCGCATAAACTCTGCACAGCTAGATTCCTCGTTGGGAGTACATAAAAACTGCCCAAAGAAGCGCTCCTGTACGATCCATAGTTTACGAGAAAAATACCAAAAACAAAGTATGACGTCACTTCCGGTGCAAGAAAAAAACACTTTATTGAACATATCAACAGCAGTATTATGCACAATTTAAAGCAGATATTCAAAGTGTCACCCGTATGGGGCCATCTCAAGGAACTGGTGTATCAAGACGCAGTGACAACACAAATGGACTTATGGGGGATTTACAGCACTACTGTAAACGCGACATTTTCGGTTTGAGGCAAGAAACTGGAATTTGTTATTCCAATAAACCAATTGACGAGCGCCATCTTTTGTGAGTAGCGGGTACTAAAATATTCCGCTTTTTGCATGACTTGCAGCTCTTGCAGCGGTGGTGTAAATCCCCCATTAGATGCTCATCTATATGATGCTTGTACTACATGTACAGTCGTAGAAAAAAAAGTGAGACAGTTCGCATTGTAAGCGAACTACTGGGTTTAGAAAGATACTGTAAACGCCAATTTTCAATATTTAACGTCTACTTTAAAAAAAGTTATATTTTATGTCCTTAGGGGGCCCGTCTACATATTAAACAAAGCACAAACTTTCGTTTTTCCTATGGGCGACATCAAAGATTATTCCCGATTCGGAAAGAGCACCCTCTAAAACCCCCCAAAACCAACTTTCATGTCATTTGGTCCTCAAATAAAGCCAGGAGTGGGGGTTGAAGTTCGTCGAATTTACGTTGAAATCTCGTTCTTTACGTTGAATTCTTGGTTTTGATCCTTTTAACCATCAACCCCGGATAAGAATTCAACGTAAAAAACGAGATTTCAACGTAAATTCGACGAACTTCAACCCCCACTCCTGGCTTTATTTGGGGACCAAATGACATGAAAATTGGTTTTGGGAGGTTTTAGAGGGTGCACTTTCAGAATCGGGAATAATCTTTGATGTCCCCCATAGGAAAAACGAAAGTTTGTGCTTCGTTTAATATGTGGACGGCCCCTTAAGGACATAAACTATAACTTTTTTTAAAGTAGACGTTAAATAATGAAAATTGGCGTTTACAGTATCTTTCTAACCCCAGTAGTTCGCTTACAATGCGAACTGTCTCACTTTTTTTCTACGACTGTACTTCATTAGACCCCGCGATACTGCAACGTGTGATGACAGCCATTCCACGGCGTGCTCAAGCCTGCCTCGATGTGAACGGCGGACACTTTGAATATCTGCTTTAAATTGTGCATAATACTGTTGTTGATATGTTCAATAAAGTGTTTTTTCTTGCACCGGAAGTGATGTCATACTTTGTTTTTCGTATTTTTCTCGTAAACTATGGATTGTAGAGGAACGCTTCTTTGGACAATTTTTATGTACTCCCAACGTGGAATCTAGCTGTGCATAGTTTATGCGGTAATTTTGGAACACCCTGTATACTAGATAACTACTTTTCCTAACAGTAACGTGTCTGGTTTGACGTAAGAAGACGCCAAAACTTCTAGCTACCTTATTGGCGCGAGTCAGAGATGATTCTCGCTCGCTTTGTCTGTTTTGCCAATTAGGTAAATTTCTGTCAATTTCTACACCAACCCGTGATGTCACTGACAGGAAACGTAAGTATCTAGTATAAATCTAATTATGACAGCTTTGTGGACATCCATGAGTTGAAACATTATTATTATTATTATTATTATTATTATTATTATTATTATTATTATTATTATTATTATTATTATTATTATTATTATTATTATTATTATTATTATTATTATTATTATTATTATTATTATTATTATTATTATTATTATTATTATTATTATTATTATTATTATTATTATTATTATTATTATTATTATTATTATTATTATTATATTCTTATTATTAATTGCTCTTGGTACACAATAAAAGTACGAAAACTCATATTCTAAATGGAATGAGGAAGTTGCATGATTTTTTTTATTTTTTTAATCGATTCCTCTTGCAAAAATAAGCAACTATCCAAAATTTGAGACCGATCGAGAAATTTTTTGATTGTCAAAAAAATTAACAAAAATCCCCTTTTTAAAAGCGCGCGAAAACGCCAAGAGTTTGGATGTGACGTCATCTTATACTAAACATTGTTGTAAAGCAATGGAGTTGATGGTATTATTGTTGACGTCATCTTATAGTTTAAACAATAAACGTTTTCAGTCACGTGTTTTTTTCTCGACTTTTAAATTAAAATATTTAATTACCTGTACATCTTTTTGAAAAATTGACTAGATATTTCATTTTACCATACAAAAAACCATACGGAACACTTGTTTGTTTTTGAAAATCTAACACATGCAACTTCCTTATTCCTTTTCTTATGACTTTTCGAAGTTATACCTCTGAAAAATTTTCAACTTTCTACAAATGAACATTTGCAGTAATTACGAGCTAACTTTAATATATAGAAGTTGGACTTAGCTCGTTCTTCCAAGTACCTGTTACAAGTGCAAATATTGATGAGAAACATTTTGTTGCATTAGTTTTATTTTTTGGTGTTTGGTTTTAAACTTATTGTGAATTATTTAAAACATCCCTAAAAGTTTTAAATACTTCAGGCTGAATTTGATTTTAAACACTACCTAAGAATCCAATAAAAGCATCTAACTGCGTGAAGAAGTATATTTCCATAATTATTTCAAGGTTTTTCATTGGAAAAGCGTTACAACATTTCTAAAATTATGGTTATTTAAAGTTTCAAGCAATCACACTTATTTTTAGAGAGAATTCTCCATATAATAATCTTAATAAAGCTTGTTAATCTTACCTTAAACATGATCTAAAACACTTAATCCCCAACCGCTCTCATGTTAACGTCACGACTAATCTGCATACATTTTTCCCGTGTTACTGAAGCGACTTCGAAAATTACACCAGCTTAAAACGAAAACACGAATTTCTTATTAAAACGCCTAATAAAGTGTCCTGAGCTCCGCAATTAGCTTGTTTACTGCGCGGGTGTGTAAACATGCCCAAGACATTCTGAATCTCCAAAGGCTATGCAAATATCACAAAACGTGGTACAAGACCGACGTTGTTATTTGCAGATTACATCCATTTACACTTTCTACTTTAATTAGCCGAGGTAAATGTGTAAATCCCACAAGAATTTTCACTTCTGAGTGTGTTTGACTCTTTATAAAAGAGGATTAAGCTGAAACATATTGAGATTATAGCAATTTCTGTAGAGTAGAATTCCCCAGACTATTATTAGCATTGGAAGTATTAATATGGAGTAAGCACATTGAATTTAATCTAAAGTGCTATGTTGTATTGGTCGCATTGTTAGTGATATTAAAGTATGGTACAAAAGGAATATAACCAATAAAAATGGGTGAGAGAAATTTAAGTCATATTTTTAATTCATTCGCTAGATTTGGAAATACTACACAATAGAATTATTTAAAAGCCAAGAGGTGGAACTTTGCCTATGCGAGAATGATGCAGTTGTTAACAATTGAAAATATAAGAAAACTCCAGCTCTCAAGCGTCGCCTCCAACCGTGGACCGGTTTCGCCCTTGTTAGGGCTCATCAGCACGGTGTAGGAAAGCAACGCAAGAGAGCGGAGGGATAGATAGTGGTTCATTTTTCCGGCAGATAGTGTAGGACTAATCAATGGTCACCACTTTTTCCGTTATACAGGGTGTCCCATAAATAATGGGTCACACTTATAGGGGGGATAGTAGACACCTAGATGAGTCAGAATCACATAGGATTTGGGGGTCCCAGACCAAATCCCAGGGAGTTAAAAATGGAGCGACACCCCAAAAAAATTATTAAAAAATTCAATTTGTAGGAGAACTACTATTGGTAAAAATTTAATTATGGTCTCAAAAATTGTGGTTTAATGTGATCTTTAAAATTACCTCAAAAGTCTTCACTTTAAAATTTGTTTTATTATGAAAAAAGCTAAAAAACCACAGAAAAATGTGAAAATTCTCCCAAAACATCATTTTGTGTTTCGAAATCCTTTCTTTTGATTTGATAATCTGAAAGATCATAGTTGCAAACCCTTAAGTGCAAAGTTTCACGTAAAAACCATCAATATTAAACGCTTGAGATCCTGTTAAAGTTCGTTTTTTGCGTGCGCAAACTGGTTTCCCATAGCCGTTTCCGAAACGGCAGTGTGCGGAAGCAAAAAACAAACTTAAACCATGCTTTAACAGACTATCAAGAATTTAATATTGATGGTTTTTACGTGACACTTTGGACCTAAAGGTTTTCGACTATGATCTTTCAGATTATTAAATCAAAAGAATGGATTTCGAGATACAAAATAAAGTTTTGGCAGAGTTTTCACATTTTTTTGTGGTTTTTTAACTTTTTTGTAATAAAAAAAATTTAAACTGAAAACTTTTAAGATAGTTTTAAAGATCATATTAAACCACAGTTTTTGAGACCATAATTAAATTTTTACCAATAGTAGTTCTTCTACAAATTGAATTTTTTAATAATTTTTTGGGGTGTCGCTCCCCCCAAATCCTATGTGATTCTGACTCGTCTAGGTGTCTACTATCCCCCCTAGAAGTGTGACCCAACATTTATGGGACACCCTGTATATTATATAGTCAGCTAAACTAAAAGCTTTCCCTCCGCTCTCTTGCGTTGCTTTCTCCGTGCTGATGAGCCCTAACAAGGGCGAAACCAGCCCACGGTTGGAAGCGACGCTTGAGAGCTGGAGTTTTCTCACTTTCCTCTAACCAGAGGTTACTGGTGAAGAACTCTTCTTTTTAATTGAAAATATAACTTAGGTTTTCTCAACCGTTCCAGAAATTTTCTGACTTGGAAAAACCAAAATCTTTTCTCCCATCAATCTTCTTCAAATATTTTCTGCAAATTAATTAATGTTATTACAGTTATATTGTTCTCCAAAATATTGTGATAATGCTTCTTGAGCAACAGCACATGAGAGGAATCAAATTTATTTATCAAAAAATATAAATTATATTTTAAAACATTATCTGCAAAATTATAAATTTCTCCACGCGTGTGTATTATGAAAGTAGGTTTAGGAACCACGGTTTTAGATGGATTTTATGTGCTTTTTACAGAAACTTGTTATGCAGTGCGTTTTACAAATAATGTATATTTTTTATGCTGGAAAACCTAAGTAATAAAATCAATGAGTGGAAAGTGTTTTGAAGAAATAAATCAAAACGTATTAAACAGAATTAAGCTGGTTAAGCATGCCTAGAGAAAACACTACGTATCTCAAAACAAACCCCTAAAATTAAAAATGAATGAAAACGATACGGTTTTCACTAAAAGGAAATTTCAATCAACAACTTAAATCATAAAAATTCAAATGCAATTTTCAAGTTGCTGTTGAAAATAGAGTAACAAATCTTGTCGATTGTTTTCTTAAGTCAAACATTTTTTTTGTCACGGGATGTAACCCAAAATTTTGATTTACCATCACAGAGACGATAGAAAATGTATAAAGGTAAGCAGAAATTCACAAAATTCCCCATAAGCACAATTAAGCTAATGACCCTCTTCAAACAAACTTAAAAGGACAAGTCTGTAAGAATCCAGAGCTGTTTTTGGTCCCTCTCTCAGCAGTATTTTTGCTTATCTTCCAATTGGACACACGATGCCACTTTCATGAAAAAGTACTAAGTTCTCTTCTTTCCCAAAACCTCTGTCTAGATTAATTAATTAAGAAAAGACAATTGGCGACAGGAGAGTCAATATTTGAGGTGGAGCTAGGGTTGGAAAAATGAAAGATGGAACACAGTTTTAGAGCACTGTCGAGTCATGAAGTAAAACTGTGCAGGGTAAATACTGAATCTTCATTGAGATGCTAATGCTTTATTTGAACTGGTTAGACTCAACTTTTAGGGGATAATTGTTCTTTGCCTCTTTTTTGAGAATATCTTTGCGGTTTGAGTTTGTTCTGTTCTAAATGGAAACAGACAAGTCTTTTTTGAGGATTGTATTGGATGTTTTATCAATAAAGGTGATGTATTGTAAATGAAAGGATATGAAATGGGTTTAAATATTTTAAAAGGACTTCAGGAATGATTTTGCTTGGTGAAAAGGGCTTGTTCTTTCTGCTTTTCTTTTGTTGCTTAACAAATCCACAAAGCTTACAAAAGTTAGGCTAGTAAGTTTTTTTAAAAAAAGAAAAATTTCTTTTTCTAAAATTAACTCTATTTTTAAAAAGAGATAAAATCTGTTCTTAAAAGCGAATCCGAATATAATCAGTGTTTCAAGAACCCCTTTCCTTTACTACTTTTTCAAATTTTGGATGATTTTATGGCTATGAGTTTGAGGGTTAAAAAGCCTTAGTTTAGCCTTTAAATTTCTTCTGAAGGGTCATAAGGGATGAAAAGTTCTGTAACATCAACATTTATTGCAAGAAGAAAGATTTTGGCGGTGATTTTTCACCCTTATGTTTGAAAATAAAATCCTTAAAAATGATCAAGATGTTTTTTGTACTCAGTGTGTGGACAATTCTCGTATTTTTGTATTATTTTTTATTCGATAGAGCTGATTTTCAAAAACAGAACCATTTGTTTTACAAGAAAAAAATTATAATTTTTCTATTTTTGAAACATATGAGAATTGTCCGTTATAGGGCCACATATGTACGCGGGCTTTGGTCTATAGCAAACAAAATTTCTCTCAACACACATTAAAATCAACAAAACCCTCAATCCAAACAATAACGACCCACACATAACGTTACAACCTATCAATCGCTATCTGGAGCGTTATTTAATCTTCCGAAAGATCTCGATAGCAGCCGGACCAAGGGAGGAGAGATCCGATGACAGTTATGTTGACAAATGATTCCATATCGTGTAGCGGAAGGCGCAATTGTTCTTCTGCAGTCGATAGCAGCCAGATTAAGTTTACCTTTGCGAGAAGGAATCTGCAGGGGGGTTCTCTGAGGCGTGTTGTCCTCCGGATATTGCGATGGGGATTGGGGTCAGGACTTTGTGTTTTCTGTCGTTTGAGTTTTGTTTTTTGGTCTTTTAATCAGGATGGGATGGGATGTTTGTGGTTAGAGGTCAGTGGTTACCTAACTGTTATTTTGTTTGTGAAGCCTTTGAAAAAGTCGATAGAAATTGGGAAATCCCTAGTATAGGTCGACTTCGCTTAGTGTGATTATGGTAGAGGAGCGGAGGGTATTATGGAATAGTCGGGTAATATGGAACACCTGAGTTTCCGTGGCATTGCCACGCGGTAGTGTTAAGAAATCCCCCATGATGAAGTGCGCAAATAGTTTAGCTTCTTGTTGTTGTCTGATCAGTCGCAGCAAAGCAAAGTGTGTTTTAGGGTTTTCGATAGTTTTTGACGGTAAATGTTCAAACCTTTTAACCTACTAGTAACTATGAGACTTGGATTTTGTTGTTAAGCATAATGTACACTAAAAGATCAGTAGTTTCTCATACTGAAATAATTTTTTAACAATCCATCTTTTATCGGACAGAATATGGGTTCATAGTACAAGATGGCCTGTCGGGTATTATGGAACATTCCATAAGCAAAGGGTCAGAAAAAGACGATTATGTTTGTGACTATTGTAAATAGACTCATGAACAAAACTATTTGAACGTAAATTGATAAATATATTTTCATAGTTAAGATTAAATATGTTCTCTAAGGTTTAAATAGTTTTCAATAGCTGTAAATCCAACTGTTCCATATTACCCTCCATTTGTAACTTTTTCTTAAAGTACATTTCTTGATTAAAAAAATAAATGCTGATTTATTTCACCATTGGCCCTTCATTTTCATTAGTTATACAGGGTGATTCAGAAATAATCATCAATATTTTGGGGGGAGGTAGAGGGGCCCTAGACAAGCATATTTCGGATAGGGATGGTGGGGCACAGCCTTACCGTTCAAGAGCTAGGACGTAATGTAGTGCGAGCGATTTTCAAAAGGCCGTTTTTAGAAGGCCCGTTTGTCGAAACAAAACATAATAAAATGAAAAAATCTATTGCAAACCAAAAGCAAAGGCATGAGGTAAGGAAGTATCCCTATTACTTACACCATGAATTCGATAGAATTTGAACCACTTTCTAAACTGTAGAGTGAGTTTCAAAAGTGCAATATTAATCTTTTAGTCAAAGAATAGAGTTCCTTTAATGGTATTAAGAAAAATGATGATCGGGGAAGGAATTTTCAATGATCGTAACATTGATCACTGAAACTGTTTGATCATTGAAAATTTCTTCCCCGATTATCATTTTTCTAAATACCATTAAAGGAACTCCATTGTTTGACTAAGAGATTAATATTACAGGTTTTAAAACTCACTCCACGGTTTAGCAAGTGGTCCAATTTCTATCGAATTGAGGATTTAAATAGTAAGGATACTCCTGTACCTCATAGAATAATGTTTTTAATTTTAATATGTTTTGTTTCGTCACACGGGGCTTCTAAAAACGGCCTTTTGAAACGCGCTTGCACTACATTAGGTCCTAGCTTTTTAACGGTAAGGCTGCGCCCCACCATCCCTATTCGAAATATGCTTGTCTAGAGCCCCTCTACCTCCCCCCAAAATATTGATGATTATTTCTGAATCACCCTGTAGTATGTACTTAAAATGATTCGGCGGATTTTGATTAAAAACCAATAGAGTTATTCTTAAATATATAAAGGGTGTTCCATAATAACCTCCTCTCCTCTACATGACCAATAGGATAATGTTACTAAAACCGGCCGGTCTCAAGCACTTCTGTATGCTAATATGAAAAATGTATAGCTGTGTGTGATCAACACATCGTAAACAGCGATGCAGGGTGGCATTGATATAGAGAGTAATTTCCTGAGATCTTTTAATGTTATCAAAACTTTTCCAAATTTCCTAAAAAACTCTCCATATTTTCTCCGGTCTCGAAGGTCTCATTTTAACACTCTCGCCACCCTGGGCCTTATATGAGGCTCCTACTTTAAGAACTCTATTTTTGTATGATGTAAACACGCAAATTTACTTTCTTCATGTTGATAACTTATGAGACTTCTAAATGGTTTCTGAATTCGTTCCTAAATGGCAGCAAGATGATTTATACCTCAATGTTTACATTTTAAGCTGTGATGCTTTAAAGAGAAAATACTAGCTAGATACTATAGCTTCTGTAGAACATTTTTTATAGGTTGATAGATATTTTCTTATTTCGTAGCCTTCTAATATTATGACCAAGTCTTTTAATAAGTTCTAAACCAAGTATTTTCGGTTAAAATGAAAAAAAAATGGCCTCATACGAGGCTAAAAATAACTAGGAAGGAGTGCACACAAGAAAAAAGTTTACAGACAAATTATAGGGGCATTTTGGATGTATTGAGAAGGAGAAAAAAAGTTTTTCACTTTTTTGATGTTCTGATGCCGAGAGGGTTTAAAACATCACCCAAGCATAATAAACATTAAAAATTCGTCCTCATTTTTCATGTATGGCGAAATTCCATTTACTTACTTCTAGTTGTAGTTATGTAAACTTGTCATATTTGCTATGCACTGTGGTACTATGGCATTTACTCATCATCTTAAATTTGCTTGTCCGCAATACGCAGCTTTGCTATATCACTTTGAGGAATATGTAAAAGGGATGTTTTGAGGAAAAAAGCGAGACAAACACAGATTTATTACAGTATGAGTAAAATAATACACAAAGTGGGTCATAACTACATTAATAGTCTAATTTCTGCTAAAGGGGCACCGACTAAAATTTTTAAAAATTAGGTATTAACTGTTTGTAAGAAATTTATTTTTGCACTTTCTTATTTCTTACGGAACCTCAGAACTCAGTCAAAGAAATACAGACTTTAAGCATTTGGTTACTCATTATTGAGAGGACAGTAGAATCGGGAAATAGGGGCTTGTTATAACGCGTAAAATTGCGACTCTTTTAATATAAAAGGTATGAATAATTTAGAGACCTGTACTATGTGATAGGCTTTCAAAGGCAGTTCTAGTTAAAACCTACACTAAGTAAGAGAAAGTCGGGTTCATCTATTAAGGAGCTTTACTGTAAACTAACTTTTAAAACGACTGAAATAAGTACTAAAAATTTGAAATTTAAATTAGTTTCAGTAAAAGTCCGTGTATTTATCTTTCAAAGACAGTTTTTAAGGATTCTGTTTAAGCCCAAAAATTTTTCTTCACTTTCATACTAAAGTGACAGGTTTCCAAGCAAAACACCAAGAATTTATCGCATAAGTAATTACTCTAAAAAATTAAAACCGTAAAAGTGACTCCAAAATCGTTAATTTCGCTTTACCATATTCCCTTCTCAAACATAAAATATTAAAAAAAATTTCAACTATTTCCAGTAATGAATATTTACGTAATACCACCACAATAAAAAGCATTGCTTCCAAAATTCCTCATAGAGTGTCATATTCCTGCATAATGTTTGTCAAGTAATTCCTCTAGGTTGCCCTAGCAAAGGAAAACAGCCCGAGGCCTACAAAATACAGCAGCTCCCCATTTTATAACTCTTGTTCATTTTATCCTCTATTGTTCCTGTTTTTCTTTCGAGCAAAAAACTAATTTTACGCTCTCTTGAACATTTGAGGGTGTCTGCTACGAATTAGGAAAAAAAATTCTAGCTGTCTGCGTACGTTATTAAAAAGAATGACAAATTAAAATGACTATCCTCGGAGACTGTGGGGCTATTTTCTTTCTCGTTTTAATTCGCCGGTTGGAAAAAGCCGAGACAGTGTTATTAGGACTACCAGGGTCTCATCCAGTTTTCTTGAAAGTTTTCCCATGTGTCGTGCGTAGACAAGAATGAGAAACATGTGTGAACCTAATTTTACTGTGATGCCTGACGTGAATAGTTTATCCGGTTGGAAATATTGTTATGAAAATAAAGAAATAAAATTTTTCTTCGGGCCGTTCATTTCTATTAAAAGTTTAGAGTTTTTTTTAAATTCAGGTTGAGAGGAGATTATGCATCTCTTACACATGGAAAAGGATACTAATAGTTTCTGAAAAAAATCATTTTCTTTAAATTAGTTATTAACAAATTTAACCCCACAATGCATGATTTTTTAAATTCACTTGAAAATCATTTATATGACTTCTATTATGGTGAAAATTAGTAAAAAAATTAATTTAATTTTTTTCTACACTTAATTGACAAAAAACTTTGTCCTTGTGAAATTAATTGTGAAGTGAAATGAAACAAAATGTTCTAAAATATAAAAAACAACTTATCTTTTCAAAACAATTTTTTTTCAAGCTGAAATTTTTTTTTATTTTAATTTATATGGTCCTTTTATTTTGGCATTTTCTGTGTCTTGACTTTCTTCTCACTAGCTACTAACAAATGTTTCAAAATAGTACCCTTGCTGCGATCTACTGGGAGTCTAAAGTGCTAAAACAATGAAATGTTATATTTATTGTACTTATTGCATGGTGTTGCCGTTTTGAAATGGAAGTTGGAGTAGGAAATGGGGGAAACTAGTGAGGTTAATTTTAATTTAGTGAGATTTAATTTTAATCGCGTGTTATAAGTGTTCTTGCATACTTATACGCAACTGCAAATATTTTGGTCTCTGTTGTTCAGTTAGTGACTTGCGTTTACGGTGCATAATTTGCATACCAATTCTTTACTAGCCCAACAAGTAAATAAATTTCAAAACAATTAAATATTAGCTTAAGATATATTCAAATTAACAGAAAGAAATGTACTTCCAAAAAACAAAGTTTTCCAATTTTCTTGAATATTGACTTACATTTTCCCCTTTTATCCAAAAATCTAAACTCAGAGTATAAACAGTGTTTAGGTGTTTATTAAACATATATCAGTATTTTATAACTGATATGATATCCTTGATAGGGGAATTTAATATATGATAACGTCATTTTAATAGAATTTATATAAAATTAGTTTCTAAAAATTTGTCCTCGTAAAGTTTTCCTACAAAACCCAAATATTAAAATAAATACGCCACAATTCCGATAAAAATTAAACTTTTTAAGAACACTATATTCAATAGCTAACTTTTTAAGAACACTATATTCAATAACTTAGGGAATATTTCCTATAAAAGGGAAATTTTAAGGAAATTCATGCTACTTTTTTTGGTTAATCACACAGCAGAATTTTGAAGGGAAAAGGCATGTAACTTTTTAGATTTTTTAATTTTTTAATCTTGAACTTCTACCTTTGGAACCTTTTACCTTTGGTCAATTTTGGAACAAGATTTACTTTAGTTACTTTTTTTACATTAGTTTAAATTATTAATTATATTAATTTTTTACATTATTAAAGACGCAGAGCTAGATAACTTAGGAGAAGGGATGCAGGGATGGGGGATCACCCGAATGATTGAATTGTTGATTTTTTATTGGTTTATATATTTTTCAGGATTAATTTATAAAAATAATGCGCATTAGGTTTGATATTTTATATTATTTACATCCATAACTAAATTTTGTAAAGTTTTGTGGAAAGAAGAGTACACATTCTTTTTTAGCTATGCTTTGTGCCCTAACCACAATTCAATGGCCACAATACGAATTCGACTCCAGCACACTGGAACAATTTCACCTTATCGACAGAGATATAAATATAAATGAAAAACCCCAAAAACGTCCTTTATGTTATAGAAAGTTGAAATTGATATTTTTAATTATTACCATTTCTTTTTTGAACAAGTTTCATTAATTGAACTTTATATTGATTCATTCGGCTTTGGGAATGGAGGGTCCCGGGTTCGATTCCCGACACCGCTGAATATTTATCGAGTATATGCGGAGTACGGGCTCATTAAATATGTGGGTCCGAAAATCCTGTCGTCGGTCATGGTGCAGTTTACTATGGGTGCAGGTCTTCTGGAGATTATTTCCCTCCCCTTCAGAGACATGGCACAATTGTGGAGATGGCGGTAGATGGTGGCGTCATCTATCATCCGAAGCTTAATTTGGACTGCCATTCATGGGCCTCACTTTCTCAGAAGCCACACCCCCTTTGCCTTAAATCCTGTACACTTTGTGGATATTCAAAGTGGCTAAAGAACCAACAGCATATTGATTCATACTTGTTCGTTGATAAGTACTAACTTATTTCATCAGTTCAAAGGGAAATCAAATCACCCACCAATTCCCTCTCAACAAATCCATTCTTTATAAGGGTGTATCCCTTTTCTCTCAACCGCTATTTGCAGCCCGTATCTCCTGAGCAGTCTGACTGATTAGTCCAATCAGCTCCTCTGACGAGCCACATGCTTCAAACTGCACCGAACCCTTGGCGTAATGATCCCCAATTTTCGCCCTATCACAAACCAGAAATATACGTCTTGATTTACGCACGCGGAAAAATTTACAACAGTCGCATTTCTACATTTATTATTCAGCAGTCAATGCAATTATGTAAATTCTCGGCAATATTTTCGATTCGGGACGCTAATTGATGAGCCGATAGACAATTCAATTACCGGAATGACGGATTAGCAGGTTTTATTCTAAGCAAATTATTATGGATCCTGAGCTGCAGTTTTCGGATATCCATCAATGCCCTGCCTAGTAATTATTTGCGTTTTCTTCGTGCGGTTATAGGGGTCTTGAGGTGTGTTTTGGCAGCCTCAGAAATATCGTCCTAATTTTAATGGAGGGTACCCTGGCTATAATGGATTGTGGGGTAATTTTTGTGTGGCGTTTTCACCGGGGATTGTAACTGTGACCACGTTGCAACGGAAATCGATGGGTTGGAAGCTGTTTTTGTGTTCTATCGATGGCATCGGCTGTGTAATTAGTCGCTGTTACTATCGATTTGAAGGTAATTAAGAATGATGTTCTTGGGACTGTAATTTCGCGTGGGACATATGCTGACTGCTTATCTTGGGATAAGTTTGGAATCGTTAACAAAATGTTTTTTCGTCTCAAAATGAGTTTATTTAAAAAAAATGACAAATTTGGGGCATTTTTGACAAGGCTAATATTACTTCAATTACAATTTAAAGTAAGAAAAAGTTTGTAGAATATATTTTGGCTAAACAAAGACGTCAGTTATTGCTTTTTAAAATCCTAAAATATTTGAGATCATGAAGAATATAGAAATTTTTATACTGTGTTCATATAGAATTGGCGCCTGAGAAATAGTGCTTTCCCCCACGCTAGAAGCGTAACCATAGTTACGCTATTCGTGCAGCCAATAGTAAGCCTTCTTCGTCACTTTGACGAGGATAGTTGCTATGGTTACCGATCGGTGATAGGGGAAGGAAATATTTTCAGGTGCCAGTTCAAAATGAACAGAGTATAACTATGGGCAATTCCACGGGTAACTAACTGACATTTTTTTAAAGAAAAACAGTATTAAGTAAATTAGTATTTTTTAATTTTCTTCCCAAAAATAAATCATAAAAAGCACTTTCCCCCCAGTTTATTGCTTTCTTGTTAGCTTAATCTAATCTAATGGCACAATTAAATTTTCAAAATATGTTTTTATTTATTTTTGAAAAATTTTAAACATGGTAACTGACTGACATAAATGTTTCACAAATGTCAGTCAGTTACCATGTTGTTTAAAATTTTTCAAAAATAAATAAAAACATATTTTGAAAATTTAATTGTTCCATTAGATTAAGCTAACAAGAAAGCAATAAACAGGGTGGAAAGTGTTTTTTAAATAATTTATTTTTGGGAAGAAAATTACAAAATACAAAATATTTTTCTTAAAAAATGTCAGTCAGTTACCCGTGGAATTGCCCTTATAATGTACTAATTTAAAAGTTTTTTTTAACAAGTCCACCCAAACTATGCGATGACATCACATTTCAGAAAAATGTGAGGTTTATCCGATAAAAACTTGTATATTTCATTCTAAGGCGCACGCATGCACGTGCAGATTCATATTTTTTACCTCTTAGTCTACAAACTTATCCAGATAACCATGTTACCGTTTTACTTAAACTCTTTTGTAGAGTAAAAAGGATATGAGAGCATATTTATTAACACAATTATCTTTAAAACTATACTTTTTAGAGGTATAGTTCACAGGGTATTTGTTTACTCCATGCAAAGAATGCACAAGAAGCAGTTATGGCATAATTATAAAAGATAAAGTTTGTTAAAAACACACAAGTATAGTATTAGTAGTGTCCATGTATTACGTGGATTATGAATTACTGTCATGCGGATAATCACATTTGAATGAAATTGTGTGGATGTGAGCGTACCGAATATCCTGCTTTTGAAGCTTCCAATACCCTTCTATAAAAACTACTAGTCATAAAAGTTTGCTTTACTGTACACTAACTCCACTCAAGGAGAAACAAGTTTTACAGGTAGAGACTAGAGTATGCGTCTTGCAGTGAAAACATAACAAGTAGTGAACAAAAGGGGGAAAAACGTATTTTTGTACTACAAACTGTACTGTTTTTCTGTACTGTTTTGAAAACAGCAAACGACTAAATAAAAAATATATTAAAGATTATATACAAAAAAAAAAGTTTCATTTAATTTTCAATTTAGGTTATTACTGTTTGTAAATTTCCGTTATAGATTTAGAATAATGTCAATTTTTCATTCCTGTGGTAAAATTAAAAATAAGTTCAATAGTTTTGTAGAAGCTCACAGGTTTACTAAATCAAAAGTCGACAAAAACCACCAACATTTCAAGTCATTTATTTAATAATCTTTGAAAAAGTATAAATTATATAAATAATTTAAATACGGAAATTGGGATTTTTCTTAAAGGAAACATACTTTTGTAACAAATGTGAACTCTGAAAGGAATACTCAATCCTGCATAGATTACTTTTAAAGTTTTCTATACTATCTGACACTAAAACAAGAATACATGAATGCGCCGAATTTATCTTGCTCTTGAACCACTTAAACGAGTCTGTTCCTAACCCATTAAAGACAATCCCGACTCTATCAACAAGGCACCACCCTTAATAATCAAAGAAAACCTTTAACAGCCCCTTCCGCGGATAAAACTCTTTTCAAAACTTCACTCTTCACAATACCCTTGACTCCCCACAAAACCAAGAAAATTCCCCACCGAGTTTACCCACAAGTGCCCCCCTCAAACAAAAGGGGACTCTCCCCTCAAGAACAATCCTCCTCATTGAAGATTTCTTTCTTCCTCCTCCCCAACTTCCTTCCTCAAGGAAAATGGTTCCTCTCCACGCAAAAAGGTCAACGGCTAAATTAAGACGACGCGTCTATAACGAACCCATTTCATCAAAAATTCCGCGACATTCTAACCGGATTTTAACGCTCCCCTGGTCTCAATCGGGGGTCCCAGGGGGGTCCAATCTGTTCAAGGGGGGTCCCCTTAATTTTCTTTTCCTTCTGATTCCATTAGGTGAAGCCACACTCGAGAATTCTTATGTTTCGGCAGATAATGGGGTTGCTCGTGAAGAGGAATGCTCACACCTGGGGCAAGGAGGGGGTTTGCCCCCTTCTCGCGTGGGGCAAGCCCGATAACGAGATTGTCGGCTTTTCGCGTTTAATGGTATTATATCGAGATCCGATTTTTAGGTAATTTAGACACGGTTCGCCGGAGCTTGCGATCTGAGGTATCGGTATTGGAGAGGGGATTTAGCGACATGGGCGGGTCATAAAAATTGGATGTCTTGGCTTTAATTACGTGGCTAGTAATCGGTGGAAGAGGAGCTTATCGAGTGGGTGGCTTTGAGGGGTGGTTCGTACCGATGTTCTTTTGTTGTGTTTGATGGTAACTTTTAACCCTATACGGTTGACCATGGTGTTGTTTGCGATAGTCGAACTTAGATATTTTGGAGAAAAATGAGAATATGCAGCGGATTAGTGTTTTAAATAGGATGGAAAGAGAAGTCCGAGTGGGTAATGTAACTATTTTGAGCAGTTAGAAGACAATTTTTTCGCCCTTTCAAAAATAGACTACCTAAGATTTCCATTAAGTTCTACAAAAAATTTGGGCCTATCGTGACTGAAAAGATAAATTTAAGAGGTTGAGTTGAGTTGAGTTGAGATTGACTTGAGACATTTGCTGACAAAAATTTATCGCTTCGTCTTCTCTTTACTTCTTTGGTAATAATACTTCTTAATTACATGTTAACTTGGGAACTCCTTACTAGGGGGATAATTATTTTCTTCTTTGTTATTCTACTATTTCATTTAAGAATCTTGCTATTGCTTGGATTTTAGTTCTTCTATTATCTTTGATTAATTTCATTAGCTCTTGATAGTTTAGCGATTTTAGTTGAAGTGCGTTGCTTAACTTTGCTCTCTTACTTACGTGTCTATTGCATTCAAACAGGAAATGATTAAAAGTGTCTTCTACTTTACAAGTATCACATAACGAATTTTGAATGAGGTTAAATTTATAAAGTTTGGAGTTAGTCATGAATGTTTTAGTTTTTAATCTGGAGATTAATACGTCTGTCTTTCGGTTGCCTATAATAAGTTTGTCTTTTTGGTTTATAGAGTCCATATGCTTGAAATCATTGTAGTGTTTATAACTTTTCCATTGATATTCTTGTTCCTCTCTTATTTTGTTTGATATACTTCTTATGGCATCTTCTGGTGATATCTCGTTGATTATAACTTGATCTGGAGCTTTCCCTGCTTCCTGATCTGCCTTTTCATTTTCATATATTCCCTTGTGTCCCGGTATCCACGCTATTTCTATTTCCTTTGCAAATTGCATAGCTTGGTTAATGCTTCTGTTTAGTTTTTTAATTACTTCTGGCGATTTTATATTTATATTTTGCAATGATTTAATGACGGATAGACTATCTGTTAAAATGAAGTATTCTTTTTCGTTCACGATGAACTCCTGAACCGCCGTGCAAATTGCCATAGCTTCAGCAGAAAAAATACTGTTTAAATTGGGGATTGACCCAGCTATGATGATGTTCTTGTTAAAATTTACTGCTGCTACTTTGGTTTCTTGATTTCTCTTGGAGGCGTCAGTTGATATTATTATTTTTCCTTTTAGGAATTCCTCTTTGAAGCATTTGAATAAAACTTGGATTTCTTTCTCGGATTTCTGTTTGTCCTGAAATCTATAAGCGTTTAAGCTCAATTTTAAGTTTGGATTTAAATTTTCTAGACAGCTTTCGGATATTATTAAATCTTTTTCTATTGATAGCCTTCTCATTATCTTTAGAAATTTAAATCCTATAGGTTCTATTTTTAATCTAAATTCGTTTTCGCCGTTTTTAAAAGTGTTACATAGTTCCGAGTTTTTGCCTTGTACGATCTGTCTGATTCCAAACCTAGCCATGTTAATTTCCATTCTATTTTCAATAGGAATCTGTTCTGCTTCTTTGAGTAGTAAGGGTATCGGGGTCCATTTAGGTAATCCAGTGGCTATTCGCATCGCATCGTGGTATAATATTTCAAGTTTATTAATTTGAGTTTTGCTTGCGGTGCATAGTATTTGGCTACCAAATTCCATACAGCTTCTGATGGTGGTGTTTGCTATTTTTATTATATGATAAGATCGGGCTCCCCACGCTCTTCCTGTTATGGCTTTTAGTACATTAATTTTTCTTTTGATTTTCTTTTGTAGATATTCGATGTGTTCTTTAAATGATAGGTTTCTTGAGAAATAGATGCCTAATATTTTTATTTGAGATACCCATGGAATTTCTTGTTGGTCTATTTCGAATGTTGTATTCGGTACTTGTCTTTTGTTTGAAAAGTTTATTGCTTCACATTTCTGTACCCTGATTTTCATTTTCCAATAGTTTTTCCATCTATTGATTTTATGTAGAGTCCCTTGAATATCTTCTATTAGCCTGTTTAAATTTTGGTTTTCTCCATAGATGTAAATATCATCTGCGTAAACTAAGCATTTGATGTCATTGTGTAAATTGTAGAATATATCATGCATATATATAGCGAAGAGAAAACCACTCAAAACACTTCCTTGGGGAACGCCTCTTGTATAATTTATTTGCTTTGATTTTACACCTCTCCAACTCACATTGAAGCTTCTATTTTGAAGGAAATTATGTATCCACAGCGCTGCATTTCCTCCTATGCCAAAAGACAGTAGCTTTTGAATGAGACCGTCTGTGAATACACTATCATATGCTTCGCTGATGTCCAGGGAAATAAGAATAAAATATTTTTTCCTGTTTTTAGCTTTTAATATTTCATTGTGGATTATTGCTTGAATATAATTAACATCTTTGCTGGGTATTGCTCCTGCGTGGTTTTTGTTGAATTTACCTTGGGTGTAGATTTTTAATCTATTTAAAATCATTTTTTCCATGGTTTTGCATATTGTTGATGTTAAAGAGATAGGTCTGTAGGATTCTACTTTGTCTTTATTTTTTCCCGGTTTTATGATGGGAACGATATTTGCCGATTTCCATGCCTCTGGTACATTTCCCGTTGTCCAGCTTTGATTGTAAATATCCAATAGCGTGTTCAGTTGCTTTTCATTTAGCATTTTGATGAATTTGCTGTTTATCCTGTCTTTTCCTGGGGTTGAGCTCTTGAGGGATTTTATTGCTGTTTTCAGTTCTTCTATGGTGAATTTGTCATTGTATTTATGTTGGAAGTTTAGGCTGTAGTCTAAAGGAATGACTTCGTTAATTATTTCCTTGTTGAAAATTTCGGCAAATGCATTTGCTTGCTCAATTGGATCTGATATTAATTCTTGATTAACATTTAAGATGTTGTTTGAGTTGTCTTGGTAATTTTCTTTTTGAAGTGCTTTTATGATTCTGTATATATTTTTGGATTCTTTTTCTGATTCACATATTTTGTCCCAGTGTTGAACCTTGCTGCTTTGGATTACTCTTCGTAGTTTAGCTGATGTTCTTTTGTATTTCAACCATAATTCTTTTGATGCCTGTTTTCTGGCTAATTTGAGTAGGGTGCGTTTTTGTTTAAGTAGAGCTTCGCATTTTAAGTTCCACCATAGTTCTTTTCCTTGTTTTATCTCTGCATTTATGGTATTTTTTACTATAATTTCCTGGCATCTTTCTAAAAAATTTTGAGCTTTTGGATTGAGATAGTCTTGTATTTCTTTTTCGACGTTTTTCCATAATATGACTTTTCTTTTGTGGATGCATTTTGTGTGGTCCGTTTTGATTGTGATCTTGATTGGATGATGATCACTGTCGAACTGATCTTGATGGACCCAATATTCAATTTCATGAGTGAGCTCCGGGGAGACAATTGATAAGTCAAGTAAAGATGATGATTGCTGTGTTCTATATGTGTCATCTTGAGTATTAATTATGACTCCGTTGATTTCATCCAACCAATTTACAAATTTCTTTGCATCTTTGGATTCTTTTCTTGCTCCTAATGCCCGGTGTTTTATATTAAAGTCTCCTATAAGGATGTATGGAGGTTTTATTATTTCTTTAAGCTCATTTAGTATTTCTTCGCTGTATATTCCTTTTGGTGAGTAGCAGTTATATATTTGTATTTCTTTTCCTTTGAAATATATGGAGATCCCTTGAAATTCATTTTCAGAAGTCTGTAAGGAACTTAAGTCTATTTCCTTGTGTGGTAAATCTTTATTAACTGCTAAGCATATTCCTCCTCCTTTGTTTGTCCTGTCTTTTCTGTAAATGTTTTTATTTTGGATCTTTAAGGTATCTTTTATGCTTAGAAAAGTTTCTTGTATTGCAATTATATCTGCATCGTAAAAAAAGGGGTCTGTCAACCAGAACTTTTTATTCCTAATACTTCTTGCGTTCCATTGAACTACTTGAAGATTATTTTGATTTCCATTCCTTGTGTTCTTCATAATAAAATTTTTTTAAATATAAACACTGATTTTTTTGTGGTTGGTCTTTCTCTCAGGGTCCGGTATTTTACTGTTTAAATTTGTCTAGTAGTACATTCTTCTTTAGATTTTCTAAAGAGATAATTGGTTGATTGCCATGTTCTTTCATATTCTGGAGCAATGCTTCATTTAGCTTATTTATTTCTTCATCTTTATTTGTTTTCTCCATTAGTGTTGACATATTATGACCTGGAGTGTATGATTCTGTAATTTCCATCTCAGTATCTCTTTGATCTATTCTTGGTTTCTTGTTTGAGATCTCTTGATCTGGGCTTGTTTCATTTTCTTTTTTGTTTTTTGTTGATTGCAAAATTTCCTTGGGGTTTTGATGAGTCCTGTTGATCAGTTTTAAAACCATGTCTTGAAATTTCGAGAACATTTCGATGATTGTGTTTGTTATGAATTCTTTTAATTCTTTCTTGTCATTTTCTAGGATCTTTGTTACCTCTTCTTTGGGAGTAGTCTTCTCTTCCTTAGTTTGTTTTACAGCTTTAGCATAGTTGTATTTACTTTGGGTGCTCCTAAATCTTTTCCTTGCTTCTATGAACGATAACCCATTTTTTTCTTTAAACTGTAGGAATTCTTCTTCTTTTTTGTAACTTTCACAAATTTCATTGTTAGGATAGTGACCTTCTTCACCACATACAAAGCATTTTACCTGTTTGGATTCGCATTCATGGTCTGAATGTGATAGTCCACATTTTAAGCATTTCTTCTGGTTCTTGCAGAATTTGGTTGGGTGATTGAATTTATGGCAGTTTTTACATTGTCTAGGTTTTTCCACATATTCTATAGTGTCTTGTCTAGTCATCCATAATTTTATTTTATTAGGTACTGTTCTTCCAAATACTGTTATAAGAATAGTTTTTGTTTTCACTATTTTTTGGTCTATTTTTTTGGTGAATCTTTTTATGTTTTCTATTTTAAGGCCATTCTCTGATTCAAAATCCTCTTTTATCTCTTCAAGGCTAAGTTCAGTTGGGATGTCTTTTAGTATGATCTTCTTCGTGTTACATTCTCTTTGGATGGATATGTTAACTCTTATTCCCAAAATCAACCCTTTTGTAATTAGTTCTTTTGCCGTTTTGAAATCCTTTGTTACTGCTAATAATTTCCCTTGATTCGTTATAATTAATTCATCGATATTCTTGGCATTTGACAGATTTTCTGTGAAAAAGTCCTTCATTGCTTTGGGATGAGATTTCGGAATTTTCTCATCTACTGGAGAGTATACTATGACAAAAAGTCTTGTTCCATTGTTAAATCCAGCTTCCAATTGGTCTCTTAAATCAACTTTGACTTCAAAAAAGTTCCCGTTTTGAGTGCCCGTGCTTAAAGGGTTTGGGCTTCCGCCTGTGGGCGTTCCCATCCTTAAAGCTGATCACCTTCTTTCAGACTTTTTCCAAGGTAAAATCAAAATAACCAAGAAAGCTTAATAATTGAAATTCCAGTTATAAACAAAGTATAACTAAAACAAAGGTGATGTTAACAATGTATTATCTTATGCGATGTTACAGGCGTAAATGCTTGGAAAATACCTTTTGGATAATAAAACTGCTTCTGATTGATGGATGGTGGATTTTAGATTTTCGGTGCTTGCTTAACCGCTGAATAGTTGAGATATTATCACTTATTTATGTATTGGGTTGTCCCATAAGTTCTGTTACTTTTCACAAAGTTTCGTGTTTGAAAATTTTTTATGAAAAACTGGCAATAGGTGGAGATTTCAAACAAAGGGGATTTTGATATATGTATATTTATGAACATAATGTGTGATTTTGGTAGTTCTCGTGAAATTATTTCTTTTCAAAATGGCGGTTTGAAAAAAATACCGCAAACGACGATTTTCGCGTAATTTTTTTCTTTTGTTTAAAAAACTAGGAAGAACACAAAATTCATGGCTAAAAAAAGTTGTACTGTATGTTTGAAATGTTTAGTTTAAGATGTCATAGTTTCAAGATAATTCGATAAGTTTAACTTAGGAAGTTTCGGCCTCAAACATAACATCTTTGCAAGAAACTTACCTCAGTAATGTTGGTCATTTCGAAGAAATTTTCACTAAAAAAAGCATCAAAATCAATAAAAAAGCTTACGGAATACCCAAGTATTCAAAATATGCAATATATATTAAATTATGTCTGAAATTAAGTTCAGAAAGTAGTGCGCAATATTCAAGCGCGCAACGTTTTTGCTTATCAGAATTACACTCGCTGAACTAATGCTACGCGAACAGAGCAATTATTTGCTTCATACGAAAACACTACAATAAAAACAACTCGTTCGAATTTAGAAAAAAAACAATTCAACGACATTATGAAAAGAGGCTTTCAATGTTTAAACCGTTGAAACAAGCATTATGGTTCAAAAAACATCTGCCTGTAACTTGCTTCATACCAGCTGCTTAGAAAAACAATAGGTGTGCTTTAAGAAACACGTGAAATTACCAATATATGAAGTTTTAAAGTCAAAATTTCCTACCTTAAACTTATCGAATCATCTTGAAATTATGACATCTTAATCTTAACATTACAAATATGCAGCAAAACTTTTTTTAGCCATGAATTATGCGTTCTTCCTAGTTTTTTTAACAAAAGAAAAAAATTACGCGAAAATCGTCGTTTTTGGTCTTTTTTTCAAACCGTCATTTTGAAAAGAAATAATATTACGAGAACTACCAAAATCACACATTATGTTCATAAATATACATATATCAAAATCCCCTTTGTTTGAAATCTCCACCTATTACCAGTTTTTCATAAAAATTTTTCAAAGACAAAACTTCGTAAAAAGTAACAGAACTTATGGGACAACCCAATATTTGCATGAGATATCACTATTAAAAAAGTTTAACGACAGGAGCTAAAATTTTACCAACTTCATCTATTGCAACAATGTAAGTTCTCCAATTTAAGAGGTGAGTACTACTTCCTTAATGCTCTAAAGTTTCTTAAAATTGGGTTTTTTTCTTGCTAAATATTCAGTGCATATGAATTGACAGCATCCTTTAAAGTAATTTCGTTAATATTTTAAAAAGAGCTATATTGAAAGAATAGGGCATTTTCAATCACATGACTCGGACCTAGCAACGGCCTTAGCAACAGATTGTTTGACCTACAGCAGTTAACAGTTAAAAGAAAATAACGTCATGGAATGCTTGTATCGGAGCATTTGCAATCGCCTTACAGCAACAGATACCTCCGCACCTAGCAACGGCCTTAGCAACAGACTGTTTGACCTACAGCAAGGAAGAAAATAACTGGTCGTGACGTCACCTGAAAACACTCTGTTGATATTATACTAGCTAGTTATAAACATTAAAAACAAATATCAAGCATTTAACGTTAAAACTAGCAAAGTAACTCAGTTAGCAAACATAAAACCTATAAAAACTCATTAAGAAACCAAATCTGGTATCAAGTAGTACTCCAACTATCCTTACATATCAGCCTCTTTTAAAATAGTGACATTAAATCTTATTTAAACTTTACAAAATACCCACCAGGTAATTATAATCCTATTTCCTACGTTTTCAATTTTCTTTACAAAGCGAAAGCATTTGAAATGGCTTTTACACTCTTACGTTTGTCATTCAAGCTTTCACTTCTAAGTAGCCCCCTTTGAATTCTCGTACTACTACTACTTAAAGAAACGTATTTCCAAACCCTTAATCCTTACATAACTTCCACAAGTACGTTTTTCATAACAAAGAGCACCAACATGCTGAAGCAATTCAAACTCTTGTCAGCAATTTCAGGAAAACTAAAACTCGAAGACGACATTTTTTTGAAGCAATTTCTTTTTTTAAGCCTTTATTTTTTTAAACGAGCTTTGGTTGATATCTGCATTTTTTTGCTTTAAAAAATATGGAAGTAGAGAGGGTAGGGAACGTTGAAAAACCCTTGACTTGTTTGATGAAGTTTGCTAGAATTGATTTGTTTAAGGAGTTCTTCAATATTCTCCGATGTTCTTGCTTGGTTCAAGTGGTTGTAGTTCCTGTAAGTTGTGTCATGAACACGACTTCTGGGGTTTTGAATGAATCTTCATGGATCTATAATTTTTTCTTAGTAACTAGTTTTGCTATTGGTTGGTTGAATTTTGGATAAAAGTTGAAAGATATATCAATTAGTTTCTTTAAAAGGAAATTAATAAAATTTTATTTTTATGAGACGGTATTTGAAAGAGTTAGAAAAAAGTTTTGATTTGTTCTCTTTTTAAACATGATGATAACACATGAGATACTTCTTTTTCTTTGTAACATATTTCGAGACATAGTTTATCTAAGGTAAATACATAAAATAAGTCCTTAAAAATAGGGTTTTTTTACAATTAATTTTACTATTGTTTCTAAACATTTCCTTAATTTGAAATATAACTAAATCAGTAAGTTAATTAATTCCATTCATTCATTATTTCAAAAACAACTTCACCTAGAATGGTTTCAAAAGTTTTTAAACTTATCTAATATATACTAAACCAAAAAGGTTTTAAAATATTGATTTTTCAAAAGGTTAAGTTAAATTTCAAATTTTTTATTCTATTTTTAACAAAACAGACTCCTCCTTAATTTTATTACTAAGCATATGAAACATTTTTCTTTATGATGGAAAATTATATTTACAGAAGAGTGAATCTATTTCGAAACTTTAAGAACAAGAAGCTAAAATGAAAAATTAAAACACAAAAAAACCCCTTTAGATTAAAAGATAAAAACCTGTACAAAAAAAGGATGTGCGCTCCAGAAATTAACGATTGAATTTTTTTTCTACCTCGGCCCTTACCATTTTTTCATCATTATAATGTCATAAAAAATATTAAAAAAGGTTAAAACGAAAAAAAAATCACGACTCCTTATCACTGGATCCAGCTCATTAGTATAGAATGACACTTTCTTAATGCTCCTGAAGCTAGAATCCTTAAGAAATGTTACTAATTAGGTAATTTGACCCCTCAGTGAGAGATAAGAAAAGAACATAGCCCAAAAAGAAAGTGACAATATGGAAAGATAATGAAAAAGAGCAAGTCACTTTTTTTTAAACTTAGGGTTATAACTAGAAGCATAATGGGGGTTTAAAACGGATTGTCATGCTCTTTTGGTTGTAATCAAGTAAAGTATACCCACTTCAGTTGATATTTAATTTCCAAAGTGATAGTTCTATGAGTAATCTAATTCAGAAAGCGTAAGGATGGGGACAGAAGCAATTTCTGCGGACAGAATCGTTTATAATACGTCTTGCATGATTAATTGATTTTTTTTGTTTCTGAAAGTTGATTGTGGTGTTAAAAATGAAAGAGATACTTAAGGTTTTGAAGTGGCTGTTGTTAAGATGGACTTTGTGTTACCCTCCACAACTCTAAAAGTAAGTCTAGGGATGAGATTTTTATGATTAAAAAAATAGACTTTTGTTAAAATATTTAGCAATATACTTAATCATTTTTTCTCAGAAGAAAAATTTTACTTTATTTTTATTTCGTGTTCTGTTATATTATGAAGTAAAAATATTTAATTTTTATCATTAATATTTTTATTTCAAATTACTTCCATTTGCTATAAATTTGTAGATTAAATTTTCGAGGAACTAAAAAAAGCCTTTGCAGTATGAAACCTAATCCACTTATCTATTAAAGTTAAAGTTGATAATCAGGTAAGATATAATAGTTTAAGATGTCTACATAAGATTGCTGAAACATAATAACATTTTTAACATATAATTAACACCTGTTTTCATACTTATTTAAGTAAAATGAACAACGAAACAACTGGCTAAGATCGAACTTTTATTTAAATTGACAATGTGTTGAAATTTTCTAAAACGTTTTAAACCGAAACTAACAAAAATTGCAATCTTTTCTCTGATGCAATAAAAGAAAAGTGACTTATTCTTGGTTAGTACAATGACGTAACTGAATACTGATTGCTTTATTAGCATTCGCTCATTAGTATTGTTAAAAATTTTACTAAACTAATCAGTACAAAAACTTCAAAAATAATACATAATTCATAAACATGAGTGTACCACTTTGGTTTTCTTCGAAATTCAATCTCCTTATGCAATGGAATTTTAAAATTTCATTAGTGAATGCGCTTTTAATCTCTTTTAGCATATGAAGTTCAGAATTAGGCGCTCTTTGATCCAATCTATCACTTCCAATGAACAAGATATTTAAGATCATTTTAATCAATTATTTAAAACCTAATAACGTTTGATTACATAAAAGATAAAACAAGCTTAAAAATATACAAAAAAGTCGTTAAGGAGCTTTTAATTGATTTAAGTTTTATCAAACCAATCAGAGTTAAACCTCTTTTCAGGTACTCTAATTCGACTGGGGTTAAATATTGACACATTAGCTAATTGGTGAGGCAAAGAAAAATCCTAAATCTCTTTACAATGAGAAAATTTTTACATTTGAGCCACTTAGCAGATTCGACCACATCAAAGCAGTTTTAGTAGTAAACACACAAATGAGAAAAATATAACGGGATTTACCTTTTAACCTCCATTATCTAGTATTGTTTTATTCACGACTCTCATATTGTCTAATTATTCATTTTGCGTCGAAAATTAACAAACTTTTTATTGAGATTTAGCGACGTTTTTAAGAAGCACTAAGCTAATCTACGTAATAAGGCTTTATATTATGGTTCTAAACAAAAGCAGTTTTAATTTATTATTCATGCTTTAGAATCTATTTCATTGTCCGTGTTATTAGTTTTAAAAGAGGCTTGAATAATAGCATTAACTTAGATATTTATGGTTGCATGAATTTTTTGGTGTTAGATATCCTGAATGTGAATTACTTTAAATTAGTTTCTGTTTAATTAATGAAGGATATATCTTTAAATTTTAGTAAGAATGAGCTATGTCAGTTATAGATACTAGGAAATAGAACTTTCGCTTCTCCCTTCACATTTCCCCAATTTATAAATAATTAAAATCAAAAAAATCTTAAATACCTGTGAAAGTTTTCTGAAGCTTACTATCAGAATATTAAATTTATTACAATGTGGAAAACTTCAATAATTGCAATTTATACTCATAATTCCTTAAAAGTTGTGTATTTGATTATTTTAATTCCCGGGAAACATTTTAATTATCATCATTATGTGTGGTAGGTTGTTTAATTTTTCACACGAATGGATTTTTATTGCATTTAAAAATAAATTACTTTATATTATTCCTTTTTTTTTCAGGCATTCCCGGAATGTTTTTTATCAGAAAGTTTTGAGCCCGATTTAAAATATTGAAAATTGAGAAGATGTTGGTTGATTTATTAAACTATTATTAACGTCAGAAATATTAATTAAAAACGAAAAAAAACTATTATAACTAACTTCGCAAATACTACAAGCTAGCAAAGATCCTCCTTTTATTTTTTTACTTGTTTACATCCGGTAAGCTATTATTATTATACTATTTTGAAGTTAAAGAAGAACATTTATTATAACTTTTTCACTTATATACTCAAAAAAGTACATCAGTACCAAGTAAATTACTTCGACAGAAACACAATACATATGAACACACTCATATCTACACACTCAAACACATATGGTACATTCCCCACCCAACTGGATACCATGAAACAAAATAAATCATCAACTATCAATAAAATCAATCAATAAACACGTAATAAAAGAACAGGAACCGCTTTAGAAATCCCGGTTCCCGTCAGTCACAAATAAAGGAGTCCGCCTCTTCACGCTACCTTAAGCCGCGGATCCTTCAGAACCAGCGTTTCGGAAAGTACTGCATCTTCATTATGAGGATTCAATGAGCGTTCAGGACCGTTTTCATGGAGAAGGGGGATTATCATCTAAGGGGCAATGAGGGGGAAGAATGGGAGGGGGAGGTCAAGGGGTTTTTGGGGTAGGGAGGTTTTTGAGGGGTTCCTTCCTATGAAGGGGAGGCATGCTTTCTGGGTTTTAGAGTTTTAGTGGTAGTGGAATTTTATTAAATAAAGAAGAAATCTCTCTATAGTATAAATGCAAGGATGAACCACAAATGCATAATGCCGAGTAGTAGAAAATATCAATAGGGGTAAAAGGAACAAAGAATGGAATGCATCAGGGTTAGGGCATCCACCTAACAACGCAGACCTATCCCCAAGTCTTTTTGTATCAGTTTCTTTTACTTCTCATTTCTGTATTCGAATGGGGAGGTTTTGTTGGTTCTTTGGGAGTTGCTGTTACAGTCCTACGGCCAACTACTATAAAACAGAACTCGTTATTTAAATGTAAATACGTTAAATGATGTGTTTTTCTATCATAAAGTTCGTTATATATGTTACAGTTAAAGTCCGGAAATCAGTTAATTTACAGAAAACCTAGGTAATTTGCAGATTAACGAGGGTGATCCGTTTAAGAGCGAAATTTTTTTCAATTTCTAAGATTACCTAGGTAATCTTGAAATTACCTAGGTATTCTGCACCCTACCGACTAGACACTCGTTAATCTGCATACTACCTGTAGTCAGTTATTTTACATATTAACGAGGGTGATCCGTTAAAGTACAAAAATTTATTTTATTTTTATAAAAGGTTTAAGGTGGTTGGGGGGGCTGCCGTCCCCCCAAACCCCCCTGCCCTAACTATAACCAAACTCGTTTTGGGGGTAAATAGTAACTATGACGAATCAAAAAAGGGGGATCGGTACTTTTTTCATATTACACAAAACACGCAGATCCCACAAAAATAGTAATGAAATAGCAATTTTAATACTAGAATATAAAAGCAATAACAATAGAATATTAAAGTATACCAACTGAGATTTGTATCAATTGTGGTTTTTCGATCTCGATTTGACAGTGCATTTCAATGAGCACTTAAACTAGCAAATCTTAGTGAAAGCGCGGTGTAATCGGCTGCCAGCCTACCCTGAACTATTGCTAGGATTCGCGATCGATTACATATGCTAAACCCTTGCCCAGGTTCCAACGATTATTGAATTAACGTTTGTTGAAAAGATATTTCAACAGCTGGGATATTTGCTTTCGTTAAAAGAAATCTCTGTCACTCTGAAGTCGGAGCTTCAACACAATTGTTTTAAAATACCCGTTTTAGTAGTAATTTACTGAACTTAATCATGTAAATTTACTGTACTTAACTTGCTTGTATTATTTTGTTTAACATTAAACATGACAACTACCAGTGCTACGCACTAAATTTGAAATCAAAACACCAAATATGACAACAAACTACGTATTGAAACCCGACTGCGCAGGGGTAAGCGCATGGCGCAGTGAACACCTCAACATTTTAACAGAAAGGATTGAGCGAAACAAACTATTTTGAACTTTAACTATCAAGAGGCTGTTATAGTGTAGATTCCCTAGGTAAAATGCGAAAAACTCTAATATCCGCACATTAACGACAGAAATCAGTTAATCTAAAGTTTACCTAGGTATTCTTTAGAATAACTTATTTTCAACTTTAGCGGTAACATATATACTTCAAATTAAGAAATATTTCAACGCATGTGATGGCGCGGAGTGAGCGATCCCGAGTTCCAACAAAGCAGTGTTCTTTTTGCACTCTAAGGCAAAATAAGTCCCTCATCTCCCCAAGAAAGGGGTGTCCCTACGCAACAACCTTTTTCCCACGCTCCGTTCCTAGGAATGGGAAAGGACGGTTTGAAATCCGAGAACTGCACAAAAACATTATGTTGAAGGCAGAGAAGACGCTTTGCGATCTTTAATATTGAGCATTTTTTAAAATTTCAATGTCAGGGCACAGCACTATAACCGAAGCCACATTAGTCCAGGCATGCCAAAATCAGTACTTACTTGGTGTTACCCAGTGGGCACTCGTGGACCAGAGTCACGGAGGTTGTTAACCATGCTACACACACATTCGCCGTTACATTTCTTACCTAGTAGGGTTGAATTTAGCGTTGAAAGTGATGATTTTTAAGAAATTTTTTAAGCTTTTCTATTGTATTTCTTCAACTTATTTTCCCCAATTCATTCACAATAAGTGTTTTGAGTTACCTCCCCCTATAAAATTTTCGTCCATTTCTGTGAGTTTAGCCACCACCTTCGAGAAAGGATAAGGCCAACGCACGGAGCTATATCGTCACTGCAATGAGACCTAGGAATGGATTCTCATTGGAAGGTCCAACTACATTAAACCACTATTATTCTGAATTTCAATGCTTATCGGCTCAATCGGTCTCTTGCCGATGACTCATACACTTTGTGCTCAGGCTTTGTTTTTTCTCGAAGGTAGCGGCTTAGCCTGCTGGGAATGTTTCCTTGTGAGAGCCCGTCTAAGGCTCAAAGCTCACTGAGCGGCTGATAGTCGCTACTGCAATCAATCTCCATAAAAAAAGCACGGGGAAAGCCTAGTCCCCTATCTTGACAGGAATGAAGATTCCTGTCAAGATAGGGGGAGTCTCAGGCTGAACTCCATGCTTTTCCCCTATCTTCTCTTTATGATTTACGACTTCGAGCGACTCGAGTCGCTATAGTGTGGCGTGTGCTTTACTCGGGAAGAAAGGGGTTTTTCACTCCAATAAACATAGACCTTAATCTTTTGCAGACCATTGATATGATGAAAAACCTAATAATTCTAACCAGCCCCCCAAAAACAGACCCGACAAACCCCACAGAAAACGTCCCACAGACAAACACCCCAGGAACCATTTCTCAAAAGGAACCTCGATCCGGCCCACCGGAAGCAAAAGCACTGACACTGATTTTCAGGATGCGAAGACAAATGAAGAGATGGCCAACAACAGATAGCGATCAATAGCGGGAAGGTACTTGGGGCGAACTCTAATCCTGATGCATGGGATGCCTCGGACACCATCCCCGCGATCATTCACCTTTCGTGAAAAGAAGTAATTTATGGATACCTCCGGAATGAGAGATTCGCTTTCTTGCTTTCTTTCGTGATGCTCTTGGGAATGGTTTTTGTCGTGGAGGGATATGTATGGGTACGTTTGGGAGGTTTTTTCTTGATGTTTTTGAGAGATTTTGATATGTAAACGAAGTGAGGTTTGTGAGAAAGTAAATTGGGCATTTAGGTTTTGGTATAGAAGAATCTTTAGTGTGCACCAATCCAATCGCTTTCTCTTTTTGATATCATACTTATCCGTGTTCAGTTATTTTGGATGAGGGTATCTTTAAGGGGTCTCAGGACTCTCTTTACTATGCAAAGGGTCGAACTAGTATTACATAAAAACTTAATTTACTGTAGAAACTTAAAATTTATATAGCACAATAACCATGCATCAATACACAAATACCCAGAATTTAAAAAAAGTTTTGATGGTTTTTATAGGAGTCATCAAAAAGGGGAAAATATTTTTCAAAAACTCTACTCAAGTGATATAGGGTTAATTGGGGTAAGTGAATCACTGGGGTAAGTGGGTCACCCCCTAAAACTGTAATATGTACAGGAAATTTCACACTTACTCGTATTGATTATGTTACAGCTTGACACACCGATGAGTTTTGCATATATTTAAGATTTTTTAAATTTATTTTTAAGATTGTAGAACTAATTTAAAATAGATTCCCAGAATGGATATTTTGGAGAGTTCAAGACGTATTTTTCAAAAAAGTATTTCCAGGTAAGTTTTCATTACATTTCAATGTTTATTGAACTGTTTTGCAGAGATTGATCTAAAATACATAGGGCAATTTTAAATTTTTCAAAATTTTTAATTTTGAAGTGTTTAACAGGGGTGTCCCACTTACCCCATAGTTTTAGCATGGCTGGGGTAAGTGGGACCCCTCAGTGTGGGGTAAGTGGGACCCCTTTTTATTTAGTAAGTGAGACCCCTTATTATGATAAAGTGGTTCTAGAGGGTCCCATATGATATAGGAACTATTACTGAAGACATGGGCGGATTTCAGGGGGGTTATAGGGACAATTTCACTTAATATTTTCAGAAAATTTCGATTTATAGTAGCAAGACCGTTTACTCACCACTTGAAAATTCATTAAAATTTATAAATAGTTTGATCGACATTTTATATCAAATTTGCGTTTTAATTTAAGTTATGGTGAGTAAAGTGAAATATCTCATCAATAGTGTTCATTCTCATTTAGTGTGCCGATTTCTTTTTTATCTTACAATGTGTATTAAAGAGCCAAAATGAATCTTAATCAACCTTATTATGTTTTTTAAACACTATTTTATATGCTGAAGTAAAACATATCCCTTTGGCCTTTCAAAACATTCTTTAACCCTACAGTGCATACTGATGCCATTTGGCAACACGACATTTTTCCCCATATCCTACTCGAACTTTCATTTCCAAACGGCAACACCATGCAATAAGTACAATAGATATAACATTTCATTGTATTAGCACTTTACACTGCCAGTAAAAGCAGGGGTACTATTTTGAGACATTTGTTAGTAGCTAGTGAAACGAAAGTCAAGACACAGAAAACGCCAAAATAAAAGGACCATATAAATTAAAATAAAAAAAAAATTCAGCTTAAAAAAATGTTTTGAAAAGATAAGTTGTTTTTTTATATTTTTAGAGCATTTGGTTTTATTTCACTTCACAATTAATTTCACAAGAGACACAAATTAATTTCTCAAGGACAAAGTTTTTTGCCAATAAAAAGAAAAAAATTAAATTAAATTTTTTTAGTATTTTTTACTAATGTACACCATAATAGAAGTCACATAAATGATTTTCAAGTGAATTGAAAAAATCATGCATTGTAGGGTTAAAATACTTATTTTGCTTTTCATTCTTTTCTTACCTTGTCATATTGATTTTGATGTGAGTATATTTCTCACTCATGGATACAGTTACAATAAAATATTTTATATTGAAATTTACTGTATTTAATCAAGTAAGACCCACTTACTTCCTTTTAAGTTTTGCTTGCTTTAAATATAAATAAAGAGGGGGTGACCCACTTACCCCATCTCTTGGGGTAAGTGGGTCACCCATCTCATTTTTGATAAAAAAAGGCCAGTTAAGAAAAATGTAAAGCTTTATTTTAGAAACTACTGATAAATTTTTGTTTATTGATAGACTCTTAAACGAAATTAGTCAACAAGTACAAAATTAACCGTTATAAAAAGTATTAACCGTTATAACCGTTAATAACAGTTATAAAAAGTTTAAGTTAAGTTAAAAAAGTTTAGTTAAAAAAAGTTTAATAGTTAAAAGTTAAGTTTCTACAGAAATTAGTTTTTTCGTAATACTTGTTCGACCCTTAGCATAAGTTAAGTTTTAATTCTTACTTATTCTTTATTCAGATAGTTGATAGCAATATAATTAAATTGCTTTCAACTACTTTTATTTCAAATTATAGAATTTGTACATTAACTATTGATGTTAATCGTAGGGAAGGTTTGGATTAACAAATCTTCGGTTCGAATAACAAAATATTAGTTTCGATTTAACAGTGAAGTCAAATCGAATGTAGTTCTGATGAATGATTTAACTGTGTCGTCCAGTTTTAAAAGAGGCTATCGAAAAACGATTTTATAAAAACTGATTTTATGTACTTAGCCAAACTGGTTTAGGAAGGAAAACTCTGATTTTGGTACATTTGGGATGTAATTTTGGAGGAAGAGATTTCATTGTGATATTGAAAGACTATTTAAAGAGAAAGACATAATTAATTATAAAAATTAAGAGGCTTTAGTCCAACATGGGCTGTAATGCCAAGGAGTTAGTTAGTTAGGGATGTAATTTTAAGCTCAAATTTGAAATAGCAAAGGCCTGTGGAAAATGAAGTAAAACACAACTCTTCCTTGAACTTAATTTCCTGAACTTTCCTTTTAACTCCAGAACTCTGCTAATGTTAATCGTTTGACCAACATTGAAAGAAAAGGTAGCATTGAATCACAAAATTATTTTTAGCAAGTTAGAGGGAGGTGTTCATCTTTGAAACACACTGCTAAGAAGGGATTTTTATTAAATTCCTCCTTATTATTTATTAGACTCCTTATTTGAAGTCTTCTAAGAACTACAATATAACTTCTTACAGAAGATAGTCCCAAACAAGACAACCGACATTACAGTCAGAAGACACTCCATAACTAAACCATAACCACCGATTGTCACCCGCCACCTCCTACAAACTCCCCTCCAAATGTTTATCGAACCCAGCATTCATCACCCCCTGCACTGACAGCTCCCTCTAACCACCCCCTTTCGAATACATCGATGACGATTAAAGTTACGGTTGGCCCTCGATCGGGTTGCAGGGGGCTTTGAGGATTAATGAAGCGGCACTGTTGATATGTGTCTGAATCAGCCAGAATGCCCATTCACTTTGACAAGCCAGTCAGCCGTTAAGTTTCCGCCTTGGGAGGAACTGCCTTGGGTAACTATTCCTGAGGAGTTTATCAGATGTATAAGTTATACGGTTAAATGAGGAAAAATGAGACAAATGATTGTTATGGTTGCAGTTATGGAGTTTTAGGCATTGAAGGATGTTAAGGGGAATATTTTGTTTTCATTGAAGGAGTAATATACACTCACTTCCAAAAGTTAAGCACGGAATTGTTTTTTCAACCTAACACCTAGTAGAATTATTTTTCATACATTAAAATCATACCACAAGATGTTCAAGTAGTGGGAATACAGGGCCCGAGGAAAAATTTTCCCTACCAATAACTTAAGGGGGTAAATGGGCCCTCCATTGATAATGGAGTTCCATTACACATTTGGAGCAGTGACAGAAACGTCTATGTGAGAGGTATAATGGAAAATTTTATGTTTTTTCTAAAGAATATTGTTATTCCTAAACTCAACTCATGTTTTCAAACGTGTGTGCTACCTTTAAATGGCATTTTTCAGGTTTTATTGAGAGATATCGGTCTGGTCATCATTTTTGGCAAGTTTTAGCCTCTGGGTCATTGTTGGTAAGTGGTATCAGACCGTCAACTATGTTATTTAGTAGCTCTTACATGTGCTTGAAGGCGTTTAGGTCTGGGGACCCAGAAAGTACCCTTATTCTTTCAATATCGTTACTAATGAAAAACTTTAAGATAGCCAAATTGTGAGTTTTTGCAGCTTTTTCACTCTTTAAGATAAATCCTTGACCCAAAATGTCTTCTAAAAGGAGGAAATTGGACATGAGAACACATGTGTACAATTGTAGACATTAATGAAAAGCTCTGTGGCATATAGGGGGTGTTGAAACGGTACAAAAAATTTTATAGTTTTACAGGAACGGCATCTGTTATTAACTTTCAAAAAATGAACATTTTTTTAGTGTTTATGGACGTATACATGTCTGAAAAGAAAGAAATATCTCTACAAATATCTCGATTCTTATTTTTAAATGAGTTTTTGAGAGATCGAATTTCTTCTCTGAAACTATTGCCGTTTCAACACCCCCTATATGCCGCAGAGCTTTTCACTGATGTCTGCAATCGTTTACATGTGTTCTCATGTCCCATTTGCTCCTTTTAGAACCCATATCAGGTCGAGGATTTATCTTTAAGAGTGCAAAGAAAAAAATCTTAATCTTAAAAAGCTGCAAAAAATCACATTTTGGATACCTGAAAGTTTTTCATAAGTAGCGATATTGAAAGAATAAGGGTATTTTCAGAGTTCGCAGGCCTTAAATCATTCGAGCACATGTGAGAGCTACTAAATAACATGGTTCACGGTCTGATACCACTTGCCAAAAATGACCCAGAGGCTAAAACTTGCCAAAAATGATGATTAGACCGATATCTCCCAATAAAACCTTGAAAAAGCCATTTAAAGTTAGCACACACATTTGAAAATATGAGTTGAGTTAAGGAATAACAATATTCTTTAGAAAAAACATAAAATTTTCCGTTGAATACCTCTTACATAGACATTTTTGTCACTGCTCCAAATGTGTAATGGAACTCCATTATCAATGGAGGGCCCATTTACCCCCTTAAATTATTGGTAAGGAAAATTTGTACTTGGGCTCTGTATTCCCACTAGTTGAACATCTTGTGGTATGATTTTCATGCATGAAAAATAATTCTACTGAGTGTTAGGTTGAAAAACAGTTCCGTGCTTAACTTTTGGAAGTGAGTGTAGAATTTAATGCAGTAATATAGAATTTAAACCCAATAAGAAAGTAGTTTTTTTGGTTGTAGATTCGTTTTTTGAAAATCCTATCCTAAATACTAATCCTAAAAATATTTCTTTATCAAGAGTCATTTTATGTTTAGATTCATGAAGTTAAATTTTAAGTAGGTTGGATTTTTTGGGAATTACATATATAAAATTTAAAATGGAAAAAATGCTAAAGATTGAAATGTTTATTAAAAAAACTGAATTAATTATTGTCAGATATAAACGCATAAATGTTTATAAATTTAAAAATTATTGGTGATATCTATTACTTATTAATTACTAAATTACACCCCATATAACGTTTAAAAATATGCAAATTATTTTATTGAAATTATTTCTCCAATTAAAACGACAATCAATCCACCATGTAATAAAACTATGAATTGTATATTCCTATTTTAGAATGAATAAATAATTTAAATGTCTTTGATTTTTTAAATCAATTGATCGGCTTTAATGATTAACAATCCGTTGTAGTTTCATGATTTTTACCACCAAAGTGACGGACATAAATTAAGTTAGTTAACTCCCAACAGTTATTTTGGGAGTTATAACGGATCACCAGTTACTTTTTCCTACTCACTTTGTATCAAGGGAAATGGCGTAGCATATGTTAAAGGCTGTCATCGAACAACAGTAGGCCATCACAGCAAATCGATGGTATTGACTTATTGTATAAAAACAAAAACAAAAGATAGTACACAGGAACATTCCATAAAAATTTCTTCAGATAAAAATCTCCCTGAAAGTTAATGTCCCAAGAAAATTTAAGATCCATTCCCTAGTTCCTTGGCCTCTACTGAATTGATTTTTTTGCGAGCGTCGACAGTTTTGAACTATGTTTTCTGTGATGTGAAGTGAAGTGAGTGATTTTTTTATTTATGGCCAGTTTGATCCATTGGCCGTTTAGTGAATGCACTGTGAATTGGAATGAAGCTAGTTTTTTAAGGACTTTGAGAGATATTGATTTATTATCAGTTCTTAATGTTGAATCATGCGTGAATGATAAAAATTGTCGTGTCCTTTTCCTAAAAGAGAAGAAGATAATTAAACAAAAGATGTTCTGAACAGTTTAACACCAATAACTTAAAATAAAGTTTGGCCTTATAGCGAGGGGAAATTTATCCTTTAGGTGGTAAAAACTTCTTGCATTAGTTTTTTATTCCTGTCCGAGTGTTTTAAATGTTCCATTTTCTCCGATTTGAGTATGTGTGGTTCAAAAACTAAATTGATCATTATAATGAGGAAGTTGCATGATTTTTTTTGTTTTTTTAATCGATTCCTCTTGCAAAAATAAGCAACTACCCAAAATTTGAGGCTGATCGAGAAATTTTTTGATTGCCAAAAAAATTAACAAAAATCTCCTTTTTAAAAGCGCGCGAAAACGCCAAGAGTTTGGATGTGACGTCATCTTATATTAAACATTGTTGTAAAGCAATGGAGTTGATGGTATCATTGTTGACGTCATCTTATAGTTTAAACAATAAACGTTTTCAGTCACGTGTTTTTTCTCGACTTTTAAATTAAAATATTTAATTACCTGTACATTTTTTTGAAAATCTGACTAGATATTTCATTTTACCATACAAAAATCCATACGGAACACTTGTTTGTTTTTGAAAATCTGACGCATGCAACTTCCTTATTACACTTTAATTGAAAGTATAAGGTATGTTTTTTAATGTTTTGAAACTTAAACGCTCGCGCGGTCTAAATGGGTTTATTTATTTAAAAGTTAAGTGAAAATATTTTGTTTTAATACCATAGTCCAACCGCCAAATATAAATGATAGTGATACAGATTTGGCAGCAAACGTTTTTTCAGCGTTTGTCAATTACCATCGCCGCCAAAATTGAGAAAAATATCCCGTTTTCATAACAATCGCCAAATTGTTGTGCCAAGCCAAAAGTTTTTCTCGTGGTGGTCGGATACTATATCTGATTAAAACTTTTATTCAATCCCCTTTTTGGTTAGTAACTTGTATTAAAGCCTTGGATGAAGAGAGCACTCCTCGCTCCATCCATTGCTCTCGCTGTCTGAAATGAAACAGAAGTACGTAAACTCTTTTAAAAAATTGTTGCAAACAATATCGGTCAGCCTTTTATTTTTCCTGACAGCCTGGAAAAGTGCTTGGAAATCCTGGATGTTTCTCAATTAATAAGTATCTGCAAACTCTGGTGATATCTAGACAACTCAAAAATACCTAGGACTTCTTATACTCTTTTAATTTAGTAGGCGGTAAGTAAACAAGTATAAAATTGATGCTTTAAAATCTCATTACAGATTCAGTCTTTTATTTTCTTTATAATTATAAATACTATTCAACTATAGTGAATTAAAATTTTAGTTTTGTAATTAACACCACATAATATTTGTTAGAAAGCTTGATTCCTATGAAGTAACATTCAAATATTTGGTCAAACACCAATCCTTAAACTTTATAAGTACTTCAGCTTTTAATCCAGTATAAGTTTATTAACAGAAGCTTGGCTTCACATTAAATTGCTCTGGGCATTTAATCATCTCTAATTTTCCGACCTTTTCAAGAACGTAGGCTTCTGTCCCCCTCAAAATTATATTCAGTTACCAATTTTCAAGCAGGTTGATGCAATTAAGGTTCATTTTAAATCAAACATGGCCCAAGAGTGTGGAACATAATTGAAGCTAAGTTTAGAAGGAGTTATTGATAAAACAAGGGGGAAATTCTATATCTCGATGGAAACTTGAAGCTTTCAGAAGGTTGACTGAGAGGCGTTTGTTTGAATTTTCGTTTTCTTTTTGAGTGTTTCCTAGTTGAGAACTTAATGACTTGATGGTATCAAAAGTTAGTTTAGAGATGAGATACTGATTGGAAGAAGTGCAACTGGAAGTAATTTAATAAAATGTTTAACTATTATACATAAATTAAAGTAACACATCTCTCCATAAAATTCCAAAATGCTAGGGGGTGGGCTTATATATTTACACACCAATTCATATTCCAAATGTTTAAAATTTAGTTATTTCAAAATATCCTTAAAATCCCACAGATTTAAAAATATTTGTAAGGGGAGTTAGTACCTTTCAGACCTCGCGATGCTTGAAAAAACATACCTTTTTCGATTTGTCATAAATAATTAAGTTTTGTATATTTTTGCGTATGCTATTAGAGCAGTGAGTAGATAATTGTACAAATTTTTAAAACATGCAATCATATTTTTAAAATAACCCACCAAATTTTTGAAAAGTAAGCATAATTTGCCAACATTTCCTACTATTTGAAATGCATGTACTTGACTTTCCCGCAAAATAAATTTTGAGAGAAGCAGTATAAAACCTAAATTTTTGCACCAAACTAATCTATATTAATGTCTCTTCTCTGTGAACTAAGGAATATATAATATTATAAGTTTTAGTATTTTTAAAAAAATCAGATTTAAAAAAAATAAGAAATTTCAAAATATTTTACTCTTTAATGACCCATAAATGAAAAAACATAGCTCCAATACACAAATCCTTAGTTCATAGAGTTAAGATCAGCATAAAAAACAACCATACCAAGTTTTAAAACAATTGGTTCATTAGTTTTTTTTTAATCTTGTGGGAAAGTCCAAAAATATGAAAATGAGAAAACGAAGGTTAAAGCGCGAGAAAGAGGAAGCATTTCACTGTTTAGAATTACGTTTTTTTGTCACTGAGAGCTTAATTATGGACCGATTTGGATGGAGTTTGTTTTAAAATGTTCATAATACGTAGTTCAAATAATTTTTTTAAATAAAAATTGAAAAATCGATTTTTTGAAGGTGAAAAGGTACTGACTCCCCAGTATTTACAGAATGGAATAATCAAATATCCTTTTGATCTAAGTAGTTACTATAAAAACACTACTTATAAACTTCAAGTTTCCCTTTTTAGAATCAATTACATCTTTCATTCTCAAGTTGATCATATTTGTATGTCTTTTAAACCACTTTTTTATTTGACTCTTTATTTATCACATTTGTTGTCATAACATTTTATGATTTAAGCAGCACTAAATATTTAATATTTATGAATGACACAGAGTATAACTATGTAAAAACAATATTATTATATTCATTCAGTATTTAACTTTGAGTCTTTACTTCATTTACATGGCTTTTCGTAAAGAAATGAATAGCCATTATTTAATTGTACTCTACAAATATTACACTTGAAGCAAAATTTAAAAGAAAAATTTGACAATACAAAACAACCCCAATAGAAGAAAAGAAAATATAATTGAAAAGAACTCAAACAAAATTCATTAAAGTCTGTGCAAACAAGAAACTTAAATCCGAATCAGAGTATTTGAGGAAAACCTTGTTATTAGGAGAGCTTAAAGTTTAGTTTAAAGTTATTTTCATTAAAACTAGGGATTCTTCTGTCCAGTCCTTTTGGTTTCCTCTTCAGTGAGTAAACCCCTGTTGACTCTGATGTCAGATAGGACTCTAGTCGTCTTCGAACTAAAAAGAAAATAATAAGAAAGAGAAAATGCTTTTTTTACTTAATCTAGCTGTACATCATTGGGGAAAAGATATCCATTATTCTTTCTATACTTCAGTAACTTTGAACATTATAATTATTTCGAAATGTAGTTTCTGTATTAAATTAGAAAGTTTAAATCTTACTTCGGAAAACTTTATTGTGTTAGAAGATTTGAAATCATACAGATATGTTACATTTTTTATAATTTTTTAGTGAGGGTTTGGGGATTAGATTATTATGTTTGTATCGTAAAATATAACGATCAAAATAATATTTTTGTAATAATTCGTTTTCGAGTTCTATTGTTTCATTTGAACAAGCACTTTCTCCAGATAAGATTGATTTGATAAGTGATTAAAGACAGATATTTCTTATTAAAACCAACAGAAGAGCTGGAACTTACTAATAAGTATTTTCTAATAATTTCAGTCGTGTTTTCCCAGTTTGAAGACTTAAATTTAGCTATTACTTAACACAAAGTTAACACTTAGTTTTCCCGATAAAGATTATTTTATATTACTCCTCATTTTTCACGGCATAAAGTGTGAATAAAATTCAGATTCTCAAAACAAGCATAAAATGACTCATGACTAAAACCATAGCAATCTAGAACAAGGAGGCCTGGACACTTCCGATGTCCAGGCCTCATGCCAAATGTCCAGACCAATGCCTAATAACCTCATCGAGGTTATTAGGTATTGCTTCGATGAGTCATTCTCTCCGTCTTTAAGGCACTGAGCTATAAAACAAACTGGAGTGACTAGTGAGTGTGCTGAAACCGCATCACACCACGGAAAGGATTTCCATCTTCTTTTAATTTTCCCCATCTGTTAGCCCAGTTGTATACACAGAATGAAACGACCATTCTAAATTTTGCTCATAATATTTTAAAAACTGGCATGGGCGGATTAAAAGGGGGTCATGCGGGGATTGCCCCGATTACTTCTAGCCCCGAGTGCCCCGATTGCTGCGAGCAATCGGGGCAATTTAACCTTCCGCGCCGGCACGTTTGGTCGCTTGTTATAGTATCGGAGGTTGTCACTCCAGTTTGTTTTATAGCTCAGTGCTTTAAGGTGGCGAACCTCCAATAAGCGTGCGCTTCTCATGTTCTCCGTAACCAATCGTTCGATGGCTCAGGGGTGAAAAAGACGATAAGAATGACTCATCGAGGCGAAGTGTCCTGGCCTGCTTGTTCTAGATGGCTATGCTAAAACTTACTAAAAACTTTAAATGTTGTTCCATCTATTCCTCTATACAGGGTGTATCTGAAATGGTGCAACAAACTTTCAGGGATGATAGTACTCATCAAGACGAACAAGAATTGGTATAGAAAGGGGGTCCAAGACCAAATCCCAGGGAGTTAAAATGGAGCGACACCCCAAAAAATCATTGAAAAATTCAATTTGTAGAACAACTACTATTGGAAAAAACTTAATTATGGTTTCAAAAATTGTGGTTTAATATGATCTTTAAAATAACCTCAAAAGTCTTCATTTTAAAATTTGTTTTATTACGAAAAAAGTTAAAAACACAAAAAATATGTGAAAACTCAGCCAAAACCTTATTTTGTATTTCGAAATCATCCCTTCTTTTGATTTGATAATCTGAAAGACCATAGTTGAAAACCCTTAAGTCCAAAGTTTCACGTAAATACAATCAATATTAAACGCTTGAGATCCTTTTAAAGTTTGTTTTTTGGGTGCGCAAGCAGTTTTTTAGAGCTGTTTCCAGAACAGCTGTTAGCGCACGCAAAAAACAAACTTTAACAGGATCTCAAGCGTTTAATATTGATTGTATTTACGTGAAACTTTGGACTTAAGGGTTTTCAACTATGATCTTTCAGATTATCAAATCAAAAGAAATGATTTCGAAATACAAAATAAGGTTTTTGCTGAGTTTTCACATTTTTTTGTGTTTTTTAACTTTTTTCATAATAAAACAAATTTTAAAGTGAAGACTTTTGAAGTAATTTTAAAGATCATATTAAACCACTATTTTTGAGACCATAATTAAGTTTTTACCAATAGTATTTCTTCTACAAATTGAATTTTTCAATGATTTTTTTAGGGTGTCGCTCCATTTTTAACTCCCTGGGATTTGGTCTGGGACCCCCCTTTCTATACCGATTCTTGTTCGTCTTGATGAGTTCTATCATCCCTGAAAGTTTTTTGCACCATTTCAGATACACCCTGTATATGAAGATCCTACAAGATTATCCCATATGAGATTAGCTTGGACGGAATGAGACAAATATCACTCATATCAATCAAATATCACACTTTTTGTCACTTTTTGACATTGGATAACCTTGATTATTATGTGGAGTCAGGACCTGTGGACTTTCCTTGAAATTAAAAAGGAGGGAACAGCTTTAGAAAGCGTCCTCTAGTCGCCATGTTTACCAACAGCTCAAATGATGACTGACAACCATAGAAATCTTTATATTAGATTCTAAAATAATAATCAACTAACTTATTATTACTTTAAGATCTAGCAATAATAATATTAGTAATTAGTTCTCTATGGTCGTCAGCCATTATTTGAGCTGTGGGTTAAACATGGCAGCTGGAGGACTTTTTCTAAAGCTGTACCAAAAGGGTTCAACCCTTGCTTTCCTGTGAAGTGAAGATCTCAGAAGGATTTCATGACATTAGACTGGTGTGAACTTTACAAGAGCTTTCCTTGACATTGTAGCTAAGGGATCTGAACTATCCATTGGAGCGATGACTGACTGTGAACACTCTTCTCGGCATCGCTCATTAGATTCCTGAAAAGTGGTGAAACTTTTTTTAATATTGAAATTTTCAAGATAATAAAAATAAAAAATCCTATGCATAGAACTATTTATGTAGTTTTAGCGTGTTTTGTTTTTATTTAAAACACGTTTTAATGGTCACTGGGTCCAATTGTAGGGGAGGGTGGGGACGATTGTAACAAAAATTTTTATTTGATCTCAAACTAAGTCATTTTTTATGTTAGAGTTATGAAAATTTGTATGAAAATAGGTTGAAACATACCCATTACAATTTTGTAATGAAAGCTGTCCGGTACACATGCATTACAATATAGTAAATAAAACATCGAAAATCAAAATCGTTACAATCGACCCCACCTCAAGGGTCAATTGTAACACACTTCAAATTTAAAACAAATTCATAAAAATCGATAGAAGATCATTCAGATATACACTGCTGGCCATCCAAAATGGTACACCAAGAAGGAACAAAGATATCAAATCCAAATTTATTTCTATGAATGCAAATAGTATTAATGTGAATTGATTAAAAATTCAGCCTTCCTGGATGTTAGGGGGCCGAGAAAATCGCTGAGGAGTGTTTTCTCCATAGGTGTCCATTACCGCCGCCCCACGCCATGGTATTGAGTGAAGAAGGCTCTAAATGGGCTTTGAGGGATTGGAGGACCATGTTGAGTCTACAGGTAATCAAAGTTCATGTGGTGCACCAGCGGACGTGGCATACCGAGCTAGGGGATTTCTCCTCTTTCATTGGACATATTTTGTGGCGTTGGCTCTTAAGAACGGGTAGGTCAGGGTAAAAATGCAACATAGGGGGATAAGAAGAAAGCTTGGACATTGAGTTCATCACGTGGTTGTGCATTTTTCTCTTGAGACTTGTCCGCAGGCGAGGGTTGAAGGTAAGGGTGGACAAGAGGTTTTCAAACCTCAATGCTGCAGTTCTGGTTGGTAAATGTGTCGTTAAATCATGATGAGGAGGTGTGGGAGTGGAATCCAATGCTTCACTACCTCGTTACTCTGCGTAAAGAGGAAATCTGACGATTACAAAATCAATAGCTGAGTGCTCTCTTTTCTCGCTGTCGTAGAGTAATCTCCAACTATCGTGGTGCTCCAGACCGCATTGGAATACTCTCATAAACTCTATGCCATCATTTTGAGATGTCAATTTCAATATTTAGAGCATTGTTGCCAGCGCCAAATCATGTGTTGAAGATAGGAATTTTTCTGAAGCTATGCTTGCCAAACGGGCAGTCCCCAGCACTGTAAACGACATGCATTCCACTCCCACACCTCCTCAGTATGATTTGCCGACCCATTAGCCAACCAGAGCTGCAGTATTGTGGTTTGATTACCTGTTGTACACCCATACCTTCAACCCTCACCTGCGGACAAGTCTCAAGAGAAAAATGCACAACCACGTGATGAACTCAATGGCCAAGCTTTCTTCTTATCCCCCTATGTTGCATTTTTACCCTGACCTACCCGTTCTTAAGAATCAACGCCACAAAACATGTCCGATGAAAGAGGAGAAATCACCTAGCCCGGTATGCCACGTCCGCTGGTGCACCACATGAACTTTGATTACCTGTGGACTCAACATGGTCCACCAATCCCTCAAAGCCCATTTAGAGCCTCCTTCACTCAATACCATGGCGTGGGGCGGCGGTAATGGACACCTATGGAGAAAACACTCCTCACCGATTTTCTCGGCCCCCTAACATCCAGGAAGGCTGAATTTTTAATCAATTCACATTTACACTATGTGCAATCATAGAAATAAATTTGGGTTTGATATCTCTGTTCCTTCTTGGTGTACCATTTTGGATGGCCAGCAGTGTATAAACAATACATCTTTTCTTTTTAAATAATAATTAAATACATTGACTAGAATGGCAATAATGAACTTTCCACTCAAATAATGAGTTATAAATTATAATGAATGAATATGAGTAAATAATAGTGAAAAATTATTCAGAAAGGCAATTAGGGTATTTATACGTATATGAATTCCTGTATCGTACAACGAACGTGGGGCCATTTTTTGCACTAAAAATGGTCCTGTGGCATGTTACAATCGTCCCTAAATGAAGTGTTACAATCGACCCCACGTCGCCATTTTTAATTCAACCCTCGTTTTCCACGAAACTAACAACACTATCATCTTGAAACTAAGCAGAATAAAGCTAGGATACATGCTCATACTATACATAAAATCAGTGTTGTTGTGCTTCATACCTGCAGTGCAGAGTGCAGGAGAAGGAAAGTTACCCAAAAGTAGAAAGTTACTTCGATACTTGAAAAACACTCTTTTCTCAATTACACAGCCAGAACTCAAATGTCAGCCTTGGAAATCTCTGAAATTCTTTCATTCACCTGCCTTGTACGTACTGTCATCTCTTTTTCGCCCAGGCAGCCTCTCATTTTGAGGAAATCAAAGTATTACAATTACCCCGTGTTACAATCGTCCCCACCCTCCCCTACTCTACCCTTTCTAGCATTTTTTTTGAGTAATTTTGAATAATCCTGTGAACATGTGTCCTCAATCATTTTTATTTATTTGTTATTTTAAAAAATTTTCAATATTTTTTGTTTGAAATTTACATTACTCTTACATGCTAATAATGAATTTAACTTATAACAAAACAAGTGACCAGAACAAACTAATGAAGTAAAATTTTTAGAATTTTTTATTCTATAAAGGCATCCATGAGAGGAATATTTGCGCAAATTTTTAAATTTCGATGATTATTTGTTTTTAATTTAATTTCAAAGTCAATTTGACGCGAAAACGTCAAATGTCAAAATGTGACGTCATTTAATCCGAAACAATTGTTTTCTACCTATCAGAATTCAAAGCGATCGTTGATTTCCACTTTAAAGTAAGGCCGAAACGGATTATGACGTCATTCAATCCTAAACAAATACAAAGGGATTGTAGATTTTTATTTTAAAATTTAATTAACTGAATTTTTTTTTGAAACTTTTCATGTCAATTTTTGAATTTAGATCTATTTCTTTTACTCTAGATATGCATTTTTTCTGTTTTTAAAAAATGCAGGTATTGCCAATTACAAAATTCCGAGATTATAAAACTATGAAACGCAGCGCATATAAACTAACAAGGCAAAAAGAAGAAATCATTTTGAAAGTCTAAAAAAACTCTAAAGGGAAATATTTTTTCTCTCTCAGTAAAAATCATGAAATTATGCTAATTATTAAAAATAATTCAATATTCTAATTAAAAGATGAAAAATAAATCAGATTCCAAGAAACATCCATATTAAATGAAACCCAATTTACATTGATTATTCCAACGAATTTTTTGTGGGTAGTTACTTTTAGAACTTGATTTACTTTATTTGATTAATGTTTATTTGGTTATCTGAATTATTGGAACAGTGTTCGTATAATTTCATTAGTTAAATTAATGTGTGGGTTGTTTTAAAAACATAGATAACTTTATTCATCAGGAAATAGCATTAAATTCAGTGGCTTGATAACTGTGAAATTTGAAATGCGTCCTGTGAATTACAAGCAAAAAGTTTGACTGAAAAATTTGATTACTAAAAATTAAATTATATTTGTTGTTGTAAAGTTTCATGATCTACACTGGTGTTCAAAATTAAGAGAAATTGTACATTTGTTCGATTTTCTCCAGATCTACTGGATAGATTTTAATTAAATTTGTTATGAACATAAGTTGATATAATACCAAATATATAATCATTCAAAAATTGTAATACACACTCACGCGCAGAAGTAATAACCACCAGAATTGAAAGGTATGAAAAAGCGGTTCCAGAATAGAGCAAAATAATGGGTTTATAAAGGGTATAACAACCTCCCACTATCATGCATGCCTCCTTGAGTGATTTTATAACGTGAATAAGGCAGATAATAAAATTTCCTGTTCATTGAGCCTACTTTCTCAGAAACCTCATTTTGGGGATCTGAAGGGTATGTGGAGGGGGGTAGCGAGATGTAATTGCATTATATGGAGTTCCTCTCATACCTCCTCTAAAGAGGCGAACTCTTTGAATCTGGCTGTCCATTCCATATGGCGAATATCTTCCGTTTTAATGAAAATTGCTAACCTGATGAGCTCCATTAAGTGAAGGATTTCTATCGATTGAAAAGAAATTAAGACCGACAAAACCCCCCAAAAGGTGAATAAAGGACTCCAAGATATCAACATACTACCTCCAACCGTGATTTTCTCCTTTTGAAAGATGTAGGGGGTTTGGTATAGACTTAACAACATTCCTACAAAGAGCATCAAATCTCCGATCCGATAATGGTCAATTTCTCCTATATTAAAGGACTGACAGTGCATTCTGGTTCTTTCCACATGAGATTGCATCGAGAATCAATGGTTTAATTGATTTGAGACATAACAGAGAGAAAATATTCACCCTTTGAATTTTACCTTATTAAAGACAATTTTTGCATAATTTTCAACAGTTGCAGATCCCTCCCTGCCTTTGAAAGAGGAACCCTGACAGTTTCAGGTAATGTATTTATATCTTGGAGAGCTTTATTCACCTTTTGAGGGGTTCTATAGGTCTTAATTTCTTTTCAATCGATAGAAATCCTTCACTTAATGGAGCTCATCAGGTTAGCAATTTCATTAAAACGGAAGATATTCGCCATATGGAATGGCCAGCCAGATTCAAAGACTTCACCCCTTTAGAGGAGGTATGAGGGACTATATATAAGGCAATTGCATCTTGCTACCCCCTCCACATACTCTTCAGAGCCCCAAAACGGGGTTTCTGAGAAAGTAGGCTCAATGAACAGGAAATTTTATTATCTGCCTTATTCACGTTATAAAATCACTCAAGGAGGCATGCACTGTAAAAAATAATCCTGCAAAAAAACAGAAAATTTCTGGCAGCAAAAGTTGCCAGAAAAAATCTGTAGGTTGAAAAATCCTGTAAACAGAAAAAAGCTGTAACCTACAGGTAAATGCTGTAAAAAGGAACTTTCTGTCAAGTGGGCTACAGATTTTTCTGTTGCCTCTCAGTAATTTTCTGCTTGTGCGCATGCACTTATTTTAGTAGAGTTTTTTTAAATTTTAATTAATTGATATCCGGGGATAGAACCCGCGACCTACCGCATGCTAAGCACGCACGCTACCACTGAACCAAAGAAGATTCAGTATAACGTTGCCAATAGCTGTATTGGTTTTCAATGCAGTAAGTTTCTGTTTAAGTAGAGATAAGCTAAAAAACTAGGTAAAAGCTGTTATTTTACATAAAATAAATAGAAGTGCGGTGGGAATGTTAAATGACAGAATATCTCTGTAAACATAAAGTCACTGTTATTGAAATTTCTGTTTTTCTACAGTTTTTTTTTACAGTGTGCATGATAGTGGGAGGGTGTCATACCCCATATAAGCCCACTATTTTGCTCTATTCTGGAACCCCTTTTTCATACCTTTCAATTCTGGCGGTTATTACTTCTGCGTATGCTTGTGTATTACAATTTTTGAATGATTATTTATTTGGTATTATATCAACCTATGTTCATACCAAACTTCATCAAAATCTATCCAGTAGATCTGTAAAAAATCGGACAAATGTGCTATTTCTCTTAATTTTGAACACGAGTGTAGTATGAGTTTAAGATTAAATAAGAGTAAAATTAGAATATTTTAGAAAGATGATACCTAGAAACTCAATGGAATGTCAATTTTACCATGTAAGCATCATAAATAAGACAAAACGCATCCATTTATTCAAATGTTTATACCCCAAAACTCGGGAAAAACTCCACTAACTTTATCCCAAAATTCGATCTCTTCTTACTGCACACATCTCATTCCCCTCAGAGCCCCCACCATCTCAAATACTTCCTTATTTATCGTCCAGCCCCAGCCCCAGCCCCCCCACCCGGGTGTCCGAAAATTGTCATTTTTGGACCACGATAAACCAGACTCTCAAGACCCTGTCTCCGCAAAAACCGCCATTTTTTACGTCGGCCGATTGACGTGAGAGCGGGACGCATTCTGGGAAATGTATTTGCGTGCGGTAGGAAATTCGGTTTCTTAACGGTCGGCTGGACAGTTGGTTGGCAAACCTCTCAGAAGTGGTTGGATTTGGCCGTATTTACTCGTGGTCTGCATTCCGCTTTCTGATTTCTGGGGTAAGATTATTTTTCCGAGGGGAAGACGCTCTGTGAATATTTGCGATATTGCGGAAGATATTTCGGAAGTGTGAAATACTCTCAGTCCGCAATAGAAGGCACGGAGTTTTGAGTAGGAAATTCTGCGGTTAGGTTAGGGTAGACTCTTTGGGACAAACAGAACTGAAATACTGACAGTTTTTGACCACCGTCATTATATTGACCGTCACCGTACTTTCTAAATACGTTATTGTGATAAAATACTGGCTGTTTGAACAGGACTCCTGATTCTGATTCCCAATTCCATATTCCTTACGTGGAGTGGATAAAAAGGTCCAGATATCGAAGTATACCTCTCTACAATCTATAGTTTAGAAGGAATTGACTCATAATGAATGACGTTTTATCCGATTTACGAAAACAAATATCATTAGAAAAAATAACTTAGTTATTTGCATATCGCCTCTCCCGTGCAAGACTCACACAATTGCAAAAGTTGAAATATTTACTCTACGGGAGCTTGGCGCGGAAGGACTTCTAGATAGGTTGCCAAGTCGATAAAGTCGAAGCTAGAGTTTAATCTTTGATGATTATTTCAATTGGCGCTAAGATAAATCGCCAAACAAGGCTTTTTATGTTTTAACGCGTGAATCATGGCTCATTCTTAACTCAAGTTAAGCACCTTCAGCCACAGTCAGTACTTTGGAGGGTGACCACCAAGTATTGGCACGTTCTTTTCCCCTTTCTCGATCTCATATTTGCCTACGTTTCCGGAAAGGACCTATACTTGTCATTGAAATTATTCTGCCCGTAATAATGAATGTGTATAATAAAATGCACAATTTAATTTTTAAAATACTTGGATTTTATCAGAAATATTTAATTTTTCTTGAGATTCTTAAACAGAATAGGAACAGTGTTATATTTCTTTTTTTTCAATTATTAAACCTCATTTAAAGCTAAAACTATTTCCAACTTAAAAATGGGCAATTCCACGGGTAACTGACTGACATTTTTCAAGAAAAACGCTTAGTATTTTGTAATTTTCTTCCCAAAAATAAATGATAAAAAAATACTTTCCACCCAGCTTATTGCTTTCTTGTTAGCTTAATCTAATGGCACAATTAAATTTTCAAAATAAATTTTTATTGATTTTTTAAAAATTTTAAACGACATGGTAACTGACTGACATTTGTGAAACATTTATGTCAGTCAGTTACCATGTCGTTTAAAATTTTTAAAAATCAATAAAAACAAATTTTGAAAATTTAATTGTGCCATTAGATTAAGCTAACAAGAAAGCAATAAACTGGGTGGAAAGTATTTTTTTATCATTTATTTTTGGGAAGAAAATTACAAAATACTAAGCGTTTTTCTTGAAAAATGTCAGTCAGTTACCCGTGGAATTGCCCAAATAATCTATAAATTTTAAATAAGTTGGTTGACTTTCTGTATTTTATAAAATATGTAACTTTATTACTATTTTTAAGAAATTAGAAACATTTCTCTTAGTACGTGAGATCTTTAAACATCTGATCAAGACTTGATCAAAACTGATCAAGACTTGATTACTTGAAGTAAATAGCTATTGACGGTGCAACAACGTAATGTTACATTTGAAGAGTGTAAGCTATAACCAGTCAACAGTGATTATTTAAATCGGGTCCAAAATAAGTCGCTGAAAATGGCTCTGCAGGATTTTAAATCATGACTACTTCTGGCTAAATTAAAAGTAATTATTTTCGATCCAGTTAGTTGATAACGAGCAAATCTTATTTTGATGGATTGTGTGACCCATGCCTCCTAACATTCTCAGCATTACCACCATCGGTTTGTTCGTTCTTCCTCTGCTCATACTTAACTTTTGCCTACTTTTCAGGAGAGTATCGATACCTATTATATGCCCCGTGTAAAGTAAAATACACGTAATTTTGTAATCAGCTTTTTTAATGAATTAAAAATTTTCTCTGATCGCCAGAGTTTAATTTCAAAGACTGGTTATTGTTTCAGTGCAACCAAAAGGTATTTCATGATCATGTAGCATAATTCTCACGAGGAATGCACAGATAGTTGATTAAAAAAAGGTTTTTCATGATAATTTGCTCAGGAAATAAAGTCTACCTATGAAATCGGCTATAAAAGAAACGTAATTTAATTAAAAATGCAAATATATTTCTATGATCATTTATTATTTAGGGCACAATATTCTGATAACAGGTAGATCCTTTCCTGAAAAATAAAAGCAAATGTGCGCAAGGAAAGAGAGAAACACAGCTATGCTTGATTTGGTCAGTGGTCACCCACCCAAATACTGACTGCACCCGAAGGTGCTTAAATTCAGTGAAGAAATTTCGATGTTCGATATGCCAGCTAAACCACGATTTTAGATTCAAGCACATAAAGCCGTTTTTGGCGATTTTTTTTAGCGCCAATGGAAATAATTCCCAAAGATCACACTTTTGACTCTATTTTTTCGACTTGGCGACCAATAAAGAAGTCCTTCCACGCCAAGCTCCCGTAAAGTAGACATTTCAACTTTTGCAATTGTGTGAGTCTTGCACGGAAGAGGCGATATGTTGGAAGACTAAGTGTTAAAAATATATTCACTGCATACATGCGCAGAAATAGTCATTTATGTGCGGGCCTTAAAATGAAATAAATAGACTTTCCAGGATTTGATGTCACATTCTTCTAGAAATGTATGAGTGGTACAGGTACTGGGCATTTTTATGTACTCAGTGCAAGTATAATCTGGATCTTCAGTGTTTGGGCAGTATTGTTAAAACACCCCGAATAAAATTTCGAAAGAATAAATATAAGATAGATAGAAACCTCGTGTAGCCCACTTTTTAGAGTTGTTAATTTTAAAATATAGAGGAAGACTAAAACTATAAAACAAATACACAATGAATTACTTTAAAATAACCAAAGAATAATAGAAATGTATAATAAACAACAATGTCCAATTTAAAATTCCATATCTTTCAATTTTTAGCGATAAGAAAAACAAAAGAAATGTTGAATATAAATTCATAAGATTTACTTCATATTCTTGGAACAAACTCTATATAAATGTGATATATGTATGAATGTTAAGTGCATAATATAATTTGGTGAATCTAATATAATAAAAGTCAATGTGTGTATATATGTTTGTCTTTTATACAAATCCACAGTTTACTTCCGATCTGCACCAAACTTGGTATACATACGTAAAAAAACTCAGAAAAAAACATAGGCTATGTTTCGAAAACTTTAATTGAACCCTTGACCCCTTTTTTGTTCTTTTTATGGTCATTTTGCTGAAATAGCTTTATTTCTCCTCCTTAAGAGATCTGTTCACCCCATTGTTACAATAAAAACATAATGCAAAATAACAAGTTTTCAAAAGAAAAGCTATATTTAAAGCTGTTTAAAAATTATATTAATAATCTAAAAATATATTTAAACAAAATTTTAAATTTTAAAACTGGTAAGTATAGTGCAGAATATTTTTATTTGACAGTTTAATTTTTATATAAAAAGTTTAATGGAATAGCATTGTTGTTAAAATAGTCTCCATGGAAACGAGGATGAAAAATCAAATGAAGATCATATTGTTGCTTTTAATAAAGTTGGTTAACAGACAAAAAAACTAGAGTAATATTCAAAACCTTTCAAGTGGAAATATTGTATTTTTTCTTAAATTGCCAGGAATGGTTTTAATAAATTTTGTACCAAAGATATAATAAAATCATGAAAATACGATTTATTAAGGGCTCTAATTGAAAATTTTAAGTGGTTTTTGGAAGAATACTTTTCTGATATTTTGTTGTTTTTTATGGGAATCATGAGGTAAATGCAGAAATCGTTCAGAATTTAAAATGCTTGATTCGACACCTTTCACTCATTAAAATATAGGCGCGGATCCAGCACAGCCCCAAAAGGGGGGGGGCACTTTTCCACACAAAAATCCCCGTTGGTACCAATAATGGGTATGGGGGTCTTCCCCCAGAAATTTTTTTTTTAATTTGACGTGTAAAAGTAGGATTTAAACTCATTTTTAGAAACGTTTTGAGTCTAAGGGGGGCACTTTTCAACACTATTACCTTTACTTTTTCTCCCAAAATGTCAAAATATTGGGGATTTCCTAAAAATTATATCCCCTGGTGGTACTAATGGGAGGTATGGGGGTCCTCCCCCAGAAAAAAAAGTTGGAAAGTGGACGGTAAATGTAGGGTTTTACTCATTTTGACAACCTTTTTGGGTTCCGTAGGGGGGGGCTGACTAGAGTGCTACCCCTTGGATCCGTGCCTGGAAGGTAGGAAATGAATTTAAAATTTTAAGGAAAAAAATCTCCATCTCCACCCGTGCAAGGCCGGGCATACCAGCTAGTAGCAAATAAAAGTTGTTTATTAAGTTTTAACGAAACATACATAAAATCTCTGTAAAGTTGTTATTAAAGAGCACTAGTAAAGTAAACCATGTAAGTGTAAAACTTAATTAGTTTATATCTAGAAAATTTACATATTAAATAAAGCTGCTTGAAGCAGCACAATCGGCAATTTCTTATATAAAAATCATGAATAGTTATGAAAAATTCACGAAAATAAATTTATTTTCTTTCCAGAGTTTTTATTACATTTTACGTTATCCTTCCTTTTGATGCTTTTAACTAGTTAATGCAATTACTGATAAGCAGAAATGGGGAACATTACTAAAAGTAAAAATAAAATTTAATAGAATCCTCCATAAAATTAACTCTAGTTTAGCTCATGAAACATAAAACGTATGTTGGTTTTATATGATGGTTTTATGGGTAATGCTTTAGACCCCATAATTAAATTTTTGTAATAAACAGAAATGATTTCATGATGTAGTCCAATATGGGGAGAGATTTCAAAAGATTACTTGTGTATATTTTGTAAAGCTTATACACATTAATGACTTTTATTTCCTGGATCATGGAAGGGAATCATGAAATAAATGGAATTTTATATTAGCTTCTGTGGAAAAATAATTAGTTTTAGTCTGCTCTGTATGACTTTCTAAAACTGCTAAAAGAATGTTTGCTTAGCAGTAAAATTAGGGAAAATGTAAAGAGAGGAGCATCTTTGAAATTCTTCAGTTAAGTTAAAATGTATATAATATCGTTCAAAAGCATCAAATTTTAAACAAGAATGAAACATTAGTTTTATTTCAAAAGTTTAAATGAGAGAGAAAGGGAGAAAATTAGTTACCCAAAATATTGTTTTTAACATCAATTTATTGTTTAGGAAAGCTATTTAAGTACAAAAAAAATTCTCTTCAAAGAGAGAAAAGTATAAAATGTTTTTAAAAAATTGTAATTTACAGAAAATGACCCTAATGCAGTTTTTAAAATTTCAAACTCAATGATGAAAAATTATCTTAAAGAAGCTACTAGAAACGAAAAACACACATTAAATTGCACTTTTGGGAGTTTTTTTTGAAGAAAAACACACTTTTCGACAATTTTTTAACGAAACACAAAAAAAATTCTAAACAATAAAAAAATGAATGCGTTACATGTTACATTGTGTTTATTTATAGATTTTAGATGTAACCAAATTCATGTTCTAAATACACTTTTTTAACGCAGTATTTTAAAATTCTTATGTGTACTATGAAAATCTATATTAATTTCAAATTTATTAGTATTTCAGTAACTATGGATGTCAACTTCCAATTCATAATAACACAGTATCAGGAAAACGTATCAAACAAGTCTTTGAAGATTTTCTGCATAAAACTTTTGGGGTAGATTAGAACTTCTTGATCTCGAGCTATAAACCTCACCAGAGATATTAAAAGCCACAAAATAAAAACATATCTTACTCTTTGAAGTACTATATATCAATGAAAAGTCTATGGTGTAATGAGCTTACACAAATAATTTAATGAGAAAATACCACTAAGATCTCTGTAAAGTTTTCTCAGGAAAAGGGAGGAAGTTTTCAAAAGTTCGTTATAATTTCAAAAGGGAAAGGAGAAAATGTTAGTTTCCTACCACATTCAGCTAATGGAGTTATAAAGTTGCCTGATTTTACATTCAATGGTTGAGTTCGAGTTTCCTTTCAAGGATGGTTCAGTCATAGGTAGCGTGTATTTAGAATTGCGAGTTCTTAGTCATTCAGGAATTTAAAAATAAGCGTTGATGGATTTTTGGGATTTATATTCTTAGCTTATGTGCTTTCACAGATTATTATCTAATTACGTAAATGTTTTTGAAAATTTTATTGTTTGAATATTATTCTTTATAGTTACGGTTGAAAAGTTCTTTTGTGATGTTTTTCTCGATTCTTTAAAACCCAGGTAGCACATAAATATCGATTAGTGTTATAACTGTATAGACCAACATCGGTAATACCAAAAAAAGGTAAGCACTTTTGTAGGCCTTTTAAATATTAAAAACAAGATTTTAAATGCTATGATCAAATGGGATAGACCTGTTAAAATAAAATTGGAGTTTTTTTCGATCTTTATTAGTTATTTGTTGGTAAACGTTGAAAAAAGATATCAACTTGCGAAAAACACTATACTGGATATTTGGTCAATATTTCAAAATGCCATTTTGACCAAGGAGGCCAATATTAACCCTCTAGCCACCCTGGGCCTCATATGAGGCTTTTAAAATGTATTTTTTTAAATTTATTATTTTTATTTTATGAGGAAATTTATTTTCTTTTCATCAGTGACTTCACTGATTCATGTAGATCACATAAGACTTCTACAAGGTTTCTGAATTCGTTCCTAAATGGCAGTAAGACGATTTATACCTCAATGTTTATATTTTAAGCTGTGATGCTTGTGAAGAGAAAATACTAGCTAGATACTAGCTTCTGTAGAAAAATTTTTAATAGGTTGGTAGATATTTTCTTATATCGTAACCTTCTAATATTATGAACAGGTCTTTTAATAAGTTCTAAACCATAAGTTCTAAACTATTTTCTGCTGAAATGAAAAATATATGGCCTCATATAAGGCTCATAAAAACAACTAGGAAGGAGTGCAAACAAGAAAAAAAATTTCCAAACAAATTATAGGGGCATTTTGGATGTATTGAGAAGAAGAAAAAAAAGGTTCTTCACTTTTTTGATGTTCTGGTGCCGAGAGGGTTGATCTATATTATTTGGTGTGTTTTTACTACTTAGATAAGTTAATAAAGAAAATTAGCAGCAAGTTCCAACCTGGAAAATTTCATTCCTAACTTTTGAGTTTATTGACGCTTTTACTAAGTGGGACATAAGTCCTGTAAACTCATTATGAAGAGAAATTTAAAATGTAAAATTTAAATTTCTAATAACAAAAAAGCAAAACATCAAATCATTCTTTGCAGAAGATTCCTTTTTAAAAATTTGCATAGATAAATACAAATTAAAATTCAGATTGCTTACCCAAACTGCATCTGTTCTTGGCTGAAATCACCACAAAACCTTCCAGCTAATCCAATTTTGATGCCAATGGATAATTTCACAGAAACGTATATTCTTCAGGCTAGACGACGAAATAAAAGATAGAAATGGGATAAAACATCACGTAGCATTTTCGAAAACTACCTGCAATGCAAATGCGATTACAACACCCGAAACGTCTTCCCGTTGTAAACAACAGTTACATGTCAGTGTAACGGTGTTATAATAACGCACAGGTAACTAAGTGTTTGTGGGTCCATTTCGCATGTTTAAATGCAGTTTTCATATTGCATTTCAAAGGGGAGAAAACTATAATCAGCATTGGTGCATGAATAATGCAAATAGCAGTCTCTAATATACGTTGCTATGCATAATGCATGGAAAACTTTGAGATTATTTCAAAAGAGGTTTGGTGCTCGTTTTGTTGATTTGCTGTGATATTCTTATGAGTTAAGTCACGGCGCAAAATTTGTACGACGGTAACTAATTTTTGAAGTGCTTTTGCTCAACTAGAACCAAATTTAGGGAAGATTTTGTAAAAAAAAAATCCAAATCTCTCTACCTTCAAAAACATATCCTTATGTTGATGAATCACATTATGAAAGCAATATCTGTAGCGGGCTAAGTTTATTTTTACCTCATTAAAACTAACTCAAAAATACAGATTTAAAAACAGAATAATGGTTATAGGTATATTCTAAGGTAATAAGAAGCTTTGTAACATATTTGAATAATAGAAAGTAATGGAAAGTTTAGGTTGGGTTTGGAAAGTTATTTATAAGTAATATATCTATAGATGTGTATAGTAAGTATGTTAATTACTTACTTACTAGTTAGAGCTGTAAGTAAGTTGTATTGATAAACAACTTAAGAAAATATCATCATTAAGAATTATCATTAGTAAGATTATAGTTTATATCCCATGTTTAACAAGTAATACTAACAATTTTACACGAGTACTAAGTACAGTGCATACAAATGAAATATCATTCAACTTTAATTGGAAACATAATTCTTAACCTGAATAAAAAATAATTCAACTAATAATTCGTTGAATAACTTCATTCCATTTAAGAGGTTCACTTTAACCAGTACCTTCCATAAACAATAAAAAAACTGTTAAACTGGTTAATTTTTCAGAATAATATTATATCTACAAAACTATAATTACATTAAATTATCTACATAATTAATGTAATTATAAAACATTCTCTCACTATACTACGTCCCACTATACTATAACTTTATCTAGGAAGAGCTTAAAAATAATTTCTTTAGGATATATTTTCAACCAAGACTCTTGAATGGTAAAGTTGTATAAAAAGTGTACGCTTTAGATAGATCTAAGATGCGCTGACACTAGAGAAATTCCTTAACGTTACATATCAAATCGATTTTTATTCCTGCCACGATTTTTAAGATATAAATTACGTCAGATCGAATGTTTTTTCAGCGTAAGGAGTCGCTCGGAATTAAGAGTTCATATCTTTTAAGCGAGTGAAAATCGATTTTTTCATTCGGCTCTTTCTCAGAAACTTGTCGAAGCTTTTTTCTCTCCTTTTTCCAACTTCCTCGACAGAATATTAAAAAAAATTAGGGAGTAACACATGTAAAGATAAGAAGCGAGGAAAGAGTGTTTAAAATTTTCTTGAAGACCTCCAAGATCTTTTCAGAGGGGGGCGAGAAAACTCACGCCTCGGACAAAAATAAGCGATAGGAGGTGATTGATTACGGCTGGAAGGGAAAAAATTTGGACTGGGGTATTTTTGGGTTTTTTATTTGATTTAATATAAATTCAGCAAAACTGTATAATTCGGACTGTATGAAATTACAGATGATGGAAATACTAGTCATATTTTTTTATTTGGAACTTGTTATATTTTTATTTTTTTCAGTGCTAATAAATTTTTCTAACTGCTTTGAAATATTTTTTCTAACTTCATGTCTGTATGATTTTTTAAGCATGGTGTTGATAAACAATTTATTAATCCTCAAATATTTATTGGGGTTCTCAAATATTATGAGTAAACGACACTAAGTTATATCAAATTGAGCCTGTCTTGCATACGTTTTTTTAATAGATTTGACCCTTTTTTACAACAATCTTTGATATTTTAAGTTTGTGAGATTAAAAATTAGTATGGATGCAGTGAAAAGATATTAAGTGTTTTTAGCTCCCTGTGATAAGGGTAATACCGATGTTCACTCAGCTTTAACCCTGCCGCTATCTTTTTGTTATTTTCTGATTTGTATTATTCTTAGATAATAAGTATGTAATTAGAAGTAATATCCACTTCTACACTGTAAAAAACAATCCTGTAAAAAAACAGAAAATTTCTGGCAGCAAAAGTTGCCAGAAAAGTTTTGTAAGCTGAAAAATCCTGTAAACAGAAAAAAGCTGTAACCTACAGGTAAATGCTGTAAAAAGAAACTTTCTGTCAAGTGAGCTACATATTTTTCTGTTGCCTCACAGTAATTTTCTGCTTGTGCGCATGCGTGTCGACTTATTTTAGCAGGTTTATTTTGAAATTATAATAAATCAATAAATGGGGATAGAACCCACGACCTACCACATGCTAAGCACGCACGCTACCCCTGCTCCAACGAGGATTCAGTAAAAGTAGAAATTATCCGAAGATGTTCTTTCTTTCTCCACGAACTGAAACTTTCTGTTTAAGTACAGATAAGCTAAAAAACTAGAAAAAAGCTGTTTTTTACATAAAATAAATAGAAGTGCGGTGGGAATGTTACATGACAGAATATCCCTGTAAACATGAAGTCATTTTTATTGAAACTTTCTGTTTTTCTACAGTTTTTTTACAGTGTATATCTGCTCGGTAGACCTAAAAGAATTTCCTAATGGCTACTAATCATTCTAAAATTTTTATTCTTCAATCTTCTTGGGCCCATATTCACTGGTAACTTGACAGGCAGTTAAACAGCAGTCAAACTTATGAAAAGGAAAATTAAAGGAAAATTATTTTTTCGCCAATCAGAAGTTTGACTCCCGGTTAACCGCCGGTCAAGTTACCGTTGAATACGGACGTTTTATCTTCTTTTAATTAGAGATTAATAGTGCGGCAGCATAGCACAAAAAAGTGGCATTTTTGGTTACCAGCATGAAACTTGGCACATTTGTTCTTTATGATATTAGGGTCTAAAAACCACCGGCACCCTAGCTCTGCGACCTCCTGATAAGGAGGAATTCAAGATGGCGGCCAAAATGGCGCCAAACTCAAATTCTCCAATTTTCGCGTTATTAATGTCGATTTCTAGGTTTTCAACCATGCAGATTTCAAAAATTAATGTTTACAAGCTTTAAAAACTTACCGTATCCATGTTTTAAACTTTTTTTTATCAATTTCAATGAGATAAATTCGAATTTAATATAGTTCGTTACAGCTGCTTTTTAAATAGATTTTAAGGTTTTAAAATAATCCAATTATGTAAAAAAATGCTCTAAACTATGAAATAAGTACCGATGTAAAATTAGATACTTGTCAGTTTACCGGAGAATCCAATATGGCGTCCAAGATGGCGCTGAAATAAAACTTTTTTTTCCCGCGTCTTGAAAGTCAATTTCTAGGTTTACAAAACAACCATGCAAATTTTTAAAATAATTATGAAAACTATTTAAGTACTTACTCTTTCCATGTTTTAAACTTTTTTATCCATTTAAATTAGATTAATCCGAAATTATATTAGTCTGTTGCAACTGCTTTTAAATCGATTTTCTTGTTTTAAAATAAACCAATTTCGTAAAAAATGGTTTTCAATGAAATAATTACCACCTTAAAGTTAGCACATGTTAGATATAGAGAACTTAGATTCAGTAAGATGCATACTACTTTACAAGGTAAACCCCATTATAGCATTCAAGATGGCGCCGAAACCCTATGAATTTATTTTCGCGTTTTTAAAGTCAATTTCTAGGTTTTAAAGCATATAAATTTTTAAAATAAATATATTAAGAGGGTATTAAATATATTAAGACTTACCTTTTCTTTAATAACGACTTCTTTTATCAATCTGGAAGAAAGATAGGAAAGAAATATCGACTAAAATTAAAATAGTCTAATAGAACTCCAATATCAGCTCTTTTCTGTATTCTAAATACTGTATCTACCTGAAATTGGCTACTTATCAGTTTACTTGAAAGAGAGAAATTCAAAATGGTATCCTGAATTAAAGCATTTAAAAACTGGATTCAATTAAAATAAAGCTACTCGAGTAAAAAACCGAAGTATATATGACAATAAAACTTGGTTTATTAAATAGTTATTTTACATATAGGTTACTGCACACACTGTCCATCACATGCACAAAGTGTTGTACAGGGTAAATTCACCCTTGAACATTTGCAGTTTTTTTTGCACATCATTTTACATCTGCAGCTGATTAGTTCCTTGCAATCTGCAGAAGCTTCAGGAAGATTGCTCCAATGAGGTTGTAAAGAATTGGAACACCTCTTCCATCCCCAATTAGTAACGTCTGGTAAGGTAATATTCTTTTCCAGGCAATTTATCCAAATATATGATTGGAGCATTGCTCTATTCAAATGTTGTCGTAAGGCCTCTAATGTAGGAGGAATATTTTCTATCGATCTGTTTTTTTGGCTGAATAAAATTCGCCTACATTCATTTATCGATTCTGTAGTACTTATTACGTCGTATAAATGAATAGTATACCTTTCGATATTTGCAAAGTCAGACTCGGATACAGTTAGGTTTGATGAAAGTCGTTTAAAAACTTCTGATAGGTGTGGCAACTTTTTCCAAACATTCCACGCTTTCATTTTCCCTATTCCATAAAATGAAGAAACTGTGTCGCATCCAGTGAAAGCATGAAAAAATGGAAGTGCTTTGCACTCATCAGCTACCAAATCGTTAATTATTTCACTAAGGGGAAACTTCTTTCTGTTTTTTCCTACTCCAAAATCCATCCATAGTTCTTTTAAACCAAGATTTTTCAATGTTTCAAAAACTCCAATAGCTATGACAATAACATCGGAGTCAACAGTTTCAATGCAGATATTCTCATGTCCAGCTAAAACTGCATCCTTTGCATGCAAAAAAATTCTTGTGTCCGCTTCTTCATGAGAGCAAGGAGAAATAATATCTGTATTAAAACTGCCAGACGAAGAAGTTGTCATTTCTTCTTTTGTTAAAACCAACAGCTTGTCTGGAAGCTCCATACTACTCATTTCTGAGGCAAGTAGGTTAAATAGTTGGATTTTATTTTCATCCACATGCAAGAATTTGTTAAAGGATTTTGGAAGTGGTGTGTAATCTTTCACGATAATGGGTTTCCCCAAACCCCTTTTTATTCTTGTATCGGCTTTCAGACTATTCGGCAAGTAGCGGTCGAAAACAACATCGACTCGCTTGTACTGACTCAGTCTTCGAATAATAGCCGGTTTAAAAACTTTTTCTGAGTATTCAGAAAAGGTTTTTGCCACAGAAGTTGGTAGAGAATGAACCAGAACAGATCCATCTATTATGAGAGAAGAACATTGGGCAATACCCACGCTTTTATGATCTACTTCTGTATTGTTAGTCAAACACCTAATTATTTCACTTTTCTTATTGGGTTTTCTTAAATTTCCAAATTCACTCAAGGAAGGTGGGTAAGGGTGGTTTTCATGTGAAAAAAATCCTAAGACATCAGAGTCTCGAATCTGACTAGCAATATATAGCTTGCAAAAAACATTTGAATCCTTCCTTAATTCGTTTACTCGCATCTGCAGTGTATTTTTGGAAGATTTAATTTTGTCCTTGAACAAAATAAGGTTGTTTCGATTTATTACCGAATGTACCATTACCGAATGTACCGAATCATCCATTTGGAGAGAGAAGAAGGGTTCTCTAATAAACCAATAGCTCCTCCAATTCCTTTAATCACTTTATTGTTTTGCTCGTGCAATTGATCGTCAGCTATGCAGGAGAACTCTCGATTGCTTTTTCTGCTTACAAACTTCCCTTTCATAAATTCATCATGGATCTCAGGATGACGAGTTTCTAGTTCCTCCAATGTTTTCACGAAAACTGGTAACCAGCGGGAATAATGGATTTGATCCATTGCGAACATCCATGGGCATATCTGTGTAAGAATAGCTTTGAAATTGATGAAATTTCCTTCACGAAGGCTTTGAACATAAGACAGTAAAAGTGTTTCTAGCGTCATAGTTGTTGACCAATACAAAAACTGAGTCGATTCTTCTTCTCTTTGATCACACCAGTTTTTAAAATCTAAAGTTGTATCATCTTTATGATAGGCATTTTTCTTTAAAATATTTAAAGCTGCTAATGTGACCTGGTGAGCATATCTAGTTCTTTTCACATGTGAACAAGAAATAAATTTTTCAGCTTTGCCGGTTGTAGTAATGCTTGAATTCACAAGGATATCAACCCAACCAGAGCCCAAAAGCCATGAACCAATCATCCTCATAACAGCCATTTCGATGTGGAGGCCACCCATCATTACTACGACTTTATCTTCTCCAAATTCCTCTGGATAATTCCACTGGAGTTGTTTGGCCAATGCATATATTGGTTGATCTCCAGTAATAACCATGATTCCAGAATTCAAATTTAGTTCTTCATACACATCTCGTATTCGAAGTAGGCAATGAGCAATGACTACTGGAGATTGAACTTTTTCATTTAAAAGTGGCATTAACGCATTATTGCAAACCATAACATTTTTTCCAGGATTACAGTTGGCTGAAAAAGCAGACCATGAAATGTTTTCTGTGCATGAATCAAAGTTATTGTTTTCTACTGTTTCAACTATTTTCTCTAACCATTTTGTGACTGTTTCAAAAGTTGAGTCACAAGCGCTGCTCTCAACATTTACAGTAGACAAAGGCAATCCTAAACATTTGTTAGAGCAAGATAGAGGAGCCACTTCTGAATATGATGCAGGAAGTTGCTTAGTAACATCTTTTTCTTTGAAACCTCCGACTATCTTAAAGGTTTTCTTTTTCAAGTAACAATCTGGATGTTGTAAAATTGTTATACTTGTACCGTGGAAAGAACTCGAAGCTGTAGTTGATGAAGGGTTGTGGTCAATGTTGTCGATAACTGCAGTAGTAAATACATTAGGATGGAGTGATATTGGTATAACTTTTTGTGTTGCTTCGTACTCTTCACAAATTCGATTAGTTGTGGAGGCAAGTACTTGTTGAACTCTGTCATAAGAAACACACAACCCGAGTTTATTGAAATCAAGTATTAATGTTTTGCTTCTGCAAGTTGAATAAAGTGTTATACCAATATACAGAGGAAGTGGTGTTTCACGGTCAATCGAGTGTCTTATTGAATTGGTTTCTTCTCTTCGCTTCGATTTAACAGCGTTGAAACGAATTAGCTGAGCCAGAGATAATAAAGGGGCTTTCTGTAGGTTAATATCAGCATAATCATCATTGAAAGACCCTTCTAAAATCATTTGCAAAAGTAAGACTAAATTTTTGTTTACACATTGTTTTGGAGTAAACTGCTCAGAAAATGAACCTTCAAATTGTGGAAACTCTTCAAAAATACTCTTACGTACTATCTTAGCTGCTCTCGCTAGACACATACCATCACTCATTGCGTTTTGAATTACTGCATCTTGAAAAGCATGCCCCACAGATTCACGAAAGAAAAGTATGACATCTCTTCCTGACTTGCTGAACTCTAGTTCTGGAATGAAGCCTAACAGATGCTCACGCAGTCTTGATCGATGAACTTTAGGATCTTCTACTCCAAAATTTTTCATGGCATCTTCCATTTTTTTAACGAGCATAGTCATTTTAAAGATAGGCGAAGTCTGTGGGTTGTAAGTCGATTCAATAAAGTCCACTAATTGCGAAAGAGCTGATCCATACGCGAAACAATGAAAATCATTTTTGGAATCCTCTTTGATGTTTCTTCTCTCGTTGTCACGGAATTTCGCTCTGTACTTTACATAACAGATTTTATGGTATTTTGCTTCTTGTGCAACAAGGTCTGGAGAAGACAGTTTGGCTAAAATCTTTTCATCCTCGAGTTTCTGTGCCATAAAAATTACATTCGCTCCTATTTCAAGTGTTTGAGCATTAACTAAGCGGTTTTTTTCATCCTCGCATTCATCACAAAAAATACACGTACTCTTGATGTCTTTTTTCAATACCTTTGATCTTGTCAGGCATTCTCTTAAACCAGGCACTGAAGGTGTTTCTTCGATTTCCTGCTCTTTCTCCTCTTCTACTTCTTCTTTTATTACATCCATCTTCAACCCTTTTTTAAAACGATCAAGCTTATACATACTGAACTTTGATTTGCATATCTTGTGATAAACTGCATTGTTACAAATGAAGGTATCTGCTATTCCCCTTCCATCATCAAATCTGGATAAATCAATGGAACTAGGCAAGAGACCTGATCTGGAAAATTCCGGTAGAACATGGGCCAAGGTTGTTAAACCTTTTCTTGTCCCTTTCTGAAGATGATCTTTCGTATCTTTTTGGCAAAGAATACATTTGTTCCAATCAATTGTAGATAAAAATGAGTCATTTACTACATGCAGTGTTTTTCTCTGGGCCATTTGCTTCAAATTGCTTCATTTATCTTTCAAGAAAAACTAAACGTGAGATATTTTCGCACTTCAATATTGAAGATAAGATCGAATATGAGTAAGTATAATTCTTACCGAATTCAATTATCAATAAAATCAAAAATGAAACTCCAGTGCTTTGAAAAACGTTGAGATATTCTGATGAATGCTTCCAGCAATTTAAAAACACACGGAGTAGAAAAGGAAAGAAAATTGTTTAGATTATCGATGGTGGTCACAGTTAAAATTTTAACCCCCTTCACAACAAACAGGTGGGAAAGATTAAAGGAATGCCGCCTGCGTGATTTATTGCGTCCTGTAGGACCCCCTTCTGACCACTTCAAGTGATTGTCATTTCCTGTTCAAAATTCAGCGAAAACAAACACAGATGGAGCACATGAGGTCCCCCTCTATCGTATAGGGTCGTAAATTATCTGTCAAACAGTTGGTTGTTGTTTTAGTAGTACCCTTCGGTAGTTTTCAAAGAAAATCATCTGAAGCAATAGTTTACTGCAGCGTTTCTCAACCTTTTTACTCTCACGGAACCCTTTTGATAATGATCAAGCTCCGGGAAACCCTAGCTTCCATACAACAGTGGCGTATATAGAAATTTATTTCGAGAGGGGCCCAAAATTATTACGCAACACCTCAAAAGTATATTTAAAATAGGTTTAACGTAGCTTTTGAATGAATTTTTATGTGAAATTTACATCCATGAGAACTTAATATAATAAAAATTGTGATTAATAAAGTTCCGAGTAGGAAGGGGGGTTTGGGGGAACTCCCTCAGAAAATTTTTAGAAATCCCACCCTAAAAACTAGGTTTTAACTCGTTTTTGGTGGATTTAGTCCAAATTTTGGATTTGCATTTTTAGGAAGGATTTCAATTTTCATGAAAGTATTACAAGAAATTGAAAATAATACAATTTCATGTACTAAAGGAGGGGGGTTAGGGGGCCCTCCCCCAGAAATTTTTTAAAAATTAACCCTAAATAACAGGGTTTTAACGTGTTTTGATATGCCTAGTCCGAATTTCGGGGCAGGGCAGGGCCCCCCTTATATACGCCACTGCCATGCAACAATATTTTTTCTTGCTATTTTGTCCTCCCTTAAATTTTTTTTAAATTACCCTTAAACTAGAGTTTTAACTCCTTTTTCAAACTTTTTGTAGAACACCCAAAGAGAATAGATTCTTGAGACAGCAGAATGCTCAAGAGAAAAACGCTGTATAACAGACGTCAAAATTTTAGATAGAAGTTTGGGAGTTCTCCCTAGAAATTTTTCGAAATTTGTCACTTGAAGTAGAGTTCCAGTGTATTTTAAGAACCCTTGGGTTGTATCTGAAAAGAACAGTTCCTTGTAAAACACAGATTTTTCAAGGGGAAAAATATAATTAGTGCCAAAATTTCAAGGGGGGGCAGGGGTCCTTCCTCAGAAATTAATTTTGAAATTCCCCTTCAAACTAGTGTTAATCTTCTTTTCAAACTCTTCGTAGAACACCCAAGGGCTACAAAAGAAAATGTTCAACGGAAAAACACTTGATCACAGCTGGCTGGCTGGTGCCTAATTTATTTGGAGGGTTATTCTAAATTGTAAACCAAAACAACAACCAAAAAGATTTTCGGATCCCTCGCGGAACCCTTGAGGAAGCCTCGCGGAACCCCAGGGTTCCGCGGAACCACGGTTGAGAAACGCTGTTCTAAATTGTAAATAAAAAACACAAACAAAAAGATATTCGGATCCCTCGCGGAACCCTTGAGGAAGCCTCGCGGAACCCCAGGGTTCCACGGATACCCGGTTGAGAAACGCTGGTTTACTGTATGGCAAAACGCACAGGTGTGAAAGTTTCAGAAGATAACAAATTTCTTTAAATAAACAAGCAATAAAATCTGGGAAGGAAAGATTGAAGACCTTTTATTCTATGTTTTTATAAAAGCTTCCATATCTTGAACTTCATTCTTCTATATGTGCAATGTGCATAACTTCAGAATTATTTTTTTTAATTATTTACAAATTGGTTCATTTAAAACAAAAAAATCGATTTAAAAGCAGTTGCAACAGACTAATATAATTTCGGATTAATCTAATTTAAATGGATAAAAAAGTTTAAAACATGGAAAAAGTGAGTACTTAAAAAGTTTTCATAATTATTTTAAAAATTTGCGTGGTTGTAAACCTAGAAATTGACTTTCGAAACGCGGGGAAAAAAAGAGTTTCATTTCGGCACCATCTTGGACGCCATATTGGATTCTCCGGTAAACTGACGAGTATCTAACTTTACATTGGTATTTATTTCATAGTTTAGAGCATTGTTTACATAATTGGATTAGTTTTAAACCTTAAAATATATTCAAAAAGCAGCTGTAACGGACTATATTAAATTCGAATTTATCTCATTTAAATTGATAAAAAAAGTTTAAAACATGGATACGGTAAGTTTTTAAAGCTTGTAAACATTAATTTTTGAAATCTGCATGGTTGAAAACCTAGAAATCGACATTAATAACGCGAAAATTGGAGAATTTGAGTTTGGCGCCATTTTGGCCGCCATCTTGAATTCCTCCTTATCAGGAGGTCGCAGAGCTAGGGTGCCGGTGGTTTTTAGACCCTTATACCATAAAGAACAAATGTGCCAAGTTTCATGCTGGTAACCAAAAATGCCACTTTTTTGTGTTTATTTGTGCTAAGCGGCCGCACTATAAGTTTTATGGGAAAGTTACCAGTTTCAATTTACAGCACTGTGGTTTAAAACAAAAACCAAGGACAAATGTCTTCTTGACTTGATCTCTCTGTCCTTACACGCCAACTACCAATTTAAGTGGGCACCAAATTTCTCTTTTTTGGTTCAAACAAACTCAGCGTTAACTTCTAAATCATTTTAAGAATTCCTGAGAACTTGGCAAATTAAGCCCAATATGAAACCACCTTACAACAACAACAACTGCCCAACAAGCATTACAACTTCAACTCCCCGCAGACCATTAGTCAGACACAAAACTCGCAGCTGTCTCCTCAACTTGTTGCGGTAACCATAGCTACTCCCATTTAATCAAATATTTGGACGATAATTACCGAACCGAAGGGAAGTAAATCCTAGAAGTAACACGAGCACGCGCGTGGCAGAATTCTAAAACTTGCCAACCGGAGCAACAGATGGTGGCCCCAGCCATGAATTATTAATCGCATGAATATTAGACGATCTTAAATAATCAGTGAACGCTGTTGTAACTCCTCACTCTGCGTTGCCATTTATTAGAGTTGTTATTATTATTATGTATTAATATCCCCTCTCTTAGTTATAGTGTAATCTTGTTGGTTACCTGGGGAGGAGGGTAATCCGTCGATGGGAATTCTGGGGCGGATTTTGTCAAATAATCGGGAGTTTGGGTCTGAGAGTTGTTATTAATTTTATTCCGGATCAAGATGGGGGAGGAGTAATTGAAGAGGGGTAATACGGGGCTAGCAATTGAATAGATAAGGGGTAATATGTGTAAAATTTGCAAATTTTGTGATGTAAACCTATAGTAGAGTATGCCCTCTTTTTAAAATTTGATAAATAAAGAAGATGGTGTTTTTTTTTCAGGGAGATAAATACGAAGCTGCTCAGTGAGGTACTTGCATGAGTGAGGTATTTGCTTGATTTTATTCTTTTTTGATACATTATGGTTTAAAACTCCCAAATATTTAATTTATAAGTTCAAAAATGTGTTTTAAATAATTTAAAATTCAATTTTATTTTTGCCAAATTTTTATTTTTTTGTGTTTTCCGTTTTCACGTGATCAGAAAATGGGCTTCTATTGGGTGTGATTTCACAGTGCATGATTTGTCATTAGAAAGTGTTTTCACGCTCAAACAAAAACGAAATTTCAAAAATTTATAGGGGAGACCGGGGTACAATGGACCACTTTTGTAAATTTTGACTCATTATGGGCAAACTACTTATTTTTTAAATTAGATAACATGCATACATATTAACCATATATTCAGGTTTATAAAACATCCACTGAAAAGTAAATATAATGCTTACTTTTTTTTATAAAAATTTTTAAATGGCAAGTGACAAAGTGGTCCATTGTACCCCGGTACCGGGGTATAATGGACCACAGCACGGGGCACAATGGACCACTTTGAATGTTTTGAAATAAATGAAGTAAATACATTTTTTAATGATACAAAACATATAAGGTAAATGTGGGTATAGTAGACACTGTACCAATAGTGGCCACATAGCTGATTAATTTTAAATAAAACGAGTTAGAGGCATCAAATAGCGTCAAAATTCATAGGCATAGTAGATTGTACAATCAGGTAAGCTGGTAAATTACCACCGATACCACAGATCAGCATGGGAAGGATATTTAAATATTTGAAAATAACAACATCGGCCGAGTGACTGAAATTTGATTTTGCTTATTGAATCGCGTAAGGAAACGGGTATATCGGAACTGCTTTTTTTGTATTTATTACCGTTTGATTGAATTTTAAATTTATATTCAGATACAGAAGAGTGTATAAAATGATAATAAATAAAATTTATTTGAAAATTTTGACTTTACGAGAATTTATGGGGGTGACCACTTTACCAACACAAAATCTTAGATTTTCCAATAGTGGCCACCGCAATGGCTTCCAATAAAAACTTAAATAACATTGAACTTGGACCAGTTTTTCTTCATAAACTGTTGATTGTGCTTTAAAATGAGTGTTGTATTAATTTGGTTTCATTCTGGCTTCGGCAACCAAGGTTTCCAAAACATTGAATTACATGCTTAACTCCTCTCAAATCAGCTACAGCTTAGGCTTTGGGCCGGAAACTATCAAGTATTTTTTTAAATAAAGCTAATTTGATTTGATATAAAATACATTTCGTTGGGAAGGAAGATTTAATTAGAAATAAATGACTACACCAAAAAAACCCATCAATTTCATGCATAAACCCCACAAATAGGCAGAAAAAGAGAGGTGTCCACTATTGATGCAAGAGGTGTCCACCATAGATACAACAGCTACATCTATGTGGCCACTATAGATGCAATTTGGAGTAATTTTTAAAAATTAATTAAAAATACTTTACCCAATTTAATTAAAATTTTTAACGGTAAAATCGAAAGAAGAAGATCCAATTAATCTAAAAATAGGATGATAACGGTTTCCAAGCAAATAGGTTGGTATTTTTTGAGAATTTAAGCAAAAATTTTCCTTAAAGTGTCCACTGTACCCACATTTACCTTAGTAAATGATAAATTGGTTTATTTTGGTTACACAATTTATACATATGATGCTAATTTTAACGAATATTAAATCCAGCAAATGAAAATCCGCATTGCTGAAATATATATGAAGGAAAACAATTACACATCATATAATAGGTGTCAAAAAATTTTTATCAGTAATATTTTATATTCATAACATTTCTTTAGGTTTCATTGGTAACATTTCAAACATTAATAATTAATTAAAATTTCCCATTACTGATATCATAATGTGATTCACTATAAACACTCATTAAAGACGGTAAAAATGTCATTATTTGAATACATAATTGTAAATAAATAAAAATAGAGTAGCAGAATTAATCACAACCACATTATCTAACAAACATTCACTTTGTGATTATATATTTATTTTTTAAATATGAGATAAGATTAAATTTATGACAAGACTTAGATCAGTAAAGAAAATTAACCTTAACAGGAAAGAAAACTAACCTTCTAAAGCCCTTACATTTAAATAAAACTAAGTGTAAAACAATAGCAATTAAGAATGGGAAATGTTATAGAATGAATAATTAGTAATTATGCAAGTAAAAAAGCAAACTCTTAATTCCACTAATATTATTCACTTATAAAAATGCATAACTAAGTGGTCCATTGTACCCCGTATTGAGTGGTCCATTGTACCCCGGATATAGATTTAGCAAAAATAATTTTAAAAAATACATAAAATGTAAATGTAACTTCTTAACTTAAATGGAATATAATAGTTTAATATCTTATCTTAAGATTGAGATTAGCAAAGTTTTCCAAATCAAAAATCTTCAGTGAAAAATCGCACTCAACTTTGAAGGAAAAAATTTACTTTTGTATACCTTAAATAGACTAACAGGAATAAAATGGCTTATTAGTCAAGTAAAAACATGAATTCTGGTTTGTTCTGACTGCTGTAGGATTACCATCTAAATAACTAAATTTGAAGAACATATACACAGAATAAATATAAAAAACAGGGGGTGGTCCACTGTGCCCCGTGGTCCATTGTACCCCGGTCTCCCCTATCTCAGCAATTAGGCTACGAAAATACTTGATGTAAACGTCATTCTTCATGGTTTTTTTATCTACTATTTTAATAAAATTTATCCTCAAAACGTGAGAATACCTCATTTTTCAAACTTTTATTTTCAAATGGGATAGAATTACATAAGTTGAAATTGGAAAATAACCTTTTTGTACTTTTTTTATAGCTTAAGTAATTTTAGTCTACCATAATATATACTAAATAAATTATTCAGAATGTTTCAAATCGTAAAGTGGAGAATTGTAAGAACAAAAAGGATAAGTAGGAATAAGTAGAAATACTGAAATAGCAAACAATTAAGATTAAACATATAGTTGGGGTCTAGTACCCTTTGGTTGAGAAAAAACTGTCGAAAATTGCTCTTTTTCGAAGAGACCATTCTCCAAAACTTAAAGATATATTTGAATGAAAATTTGCGTGTGCATTGAACAATCTTTAGTCAATAATTTAACACCAAAATTGAAGTTGTGAATAGCATAGTTTTTTTATGTAAATTTTTAAATGCGTACCCTTAATTTTGTGGTACGTATTCTATAGTTTACGGCGCGCAGCATAACTCTTCAGAAAAGCTCACAAATGGCTTCAAATTTTTTCTGATAGCAAATTATTAATGAATCTCAAAATTAATGAAGCAATATACAATTTGGAGCCATAGGTAAAAAATAACAGCCTTAAAAAGGGAAAAATGGTATTTTCACAATTTTTTTTTCGTATATTTTGGTCAAATTTTAGAAAAGTTCTCAAGTTATTAAAACTTTGCTTCATTAAATTAAGTATTGGCATCATATAAACATCTGTACCAAATTTGAAGCATTTGTGATCAACGGTTTCCAAGAAAAACTGTGCGCCGTAAACGTACGACAAAATTAAGGGTTCGCATTTAAAAATTTACATAAAAAAACTATGCTATTCACAACTTTAATTTTGGTGTTAAATTAATGACTAAAGATTGTTCAATGCACATGCAAATTTTCATACAAATATATCTTTAAGTTTTGGAGAATGGTCCCTTCGAAAAAGGGCAATTTTCGACAGTTTTTTCTCTGCCAAAGGGTACTAGACCCCTTAGTCACCCAGCTTGGATTTTTTGTCTCTAAAATTAAAGTTTTGTTTTCCAAAAATTTTTTAACATTCGTTATGATGATTGTCATGAATATGAAAGTTCCTAATTTTTAAAACAAACATTTTTACACAACGAAGGATAGGTTGAATAATGTTAACAAATAGGAAATACACTGATAATTCATTAATTTTTAAAGTTTAAAAGATTTCATTATACTTAAATTCTGTTTGGTTCATAACGATATTTTATATACATACGAATATAGGGGTAAATTGATTAAATTTTTTTCCAAACACTTGTATATTAGCATGAGAATTTCACAGTTTGGTTTGAATTAATTTAGATTTCACAAATTTAAATACACTAGCGGAAATAAAAATCCCAACACCAAGAAGGAAAGGAGATATCAAAGTAAAATTTATTTCTATGATTGCACATAGTATTAATGTGAATAGGGTTGTTTCCTTCAACTGAAATTGATCATTTTAACACCAAAAACACTAAGAGAAATGCAAAAGAATAATTTACCCACGCTCAAAAAATTTTTAGACCAAATAGTTAATTAGTTAAAAGCATTTAAAATTTGGAGCCGCAAAAAAAGAGGCGTGGCCAGCTGTGACGTCATTTGGTATGAACCGGCGAAAAGTACCGATCCTTTGCCTTGCCTCTTGCCTGCATTTGTGTTTTGTTTTCGAACTGAGTATTTACGCTTTGCTTATCATAAATATTTTAAACTAAGCTTTCGTTTATTGTTCTTTTACATCATTACTGTACACAAAACAGGATTAGTTTTCAAATTGAGCTTGGTTTTATTCGAGCAGATTCGAATAATTCGCCGAAAATTTCAGTTTTAACTTCGGTTGATTTCCTTAGAAACGATACACGGTTCAATAAACCAGAAATAGAGGAGTTAAACAAGCAAGATGAGTACTATTTCGTATTCTGTTTTTAAAGTTTTAAAAATCTATTATATTTATTAATAAAGAGCATTTTTAGTTCGAGTACACTCCAGCATTGTGGTAGGGTAGTTTTATTTTCAACTCCCGTTTTGATCCTGAAAAAAGTAGTAGGAATTTTGAAATAATTTTACTATTGGTAACTAGTTACATCTTTGAGAATTAGTTAATATGTTTTCTGGAAAAAATCAGACATTTTTTAACTATTAGATATCGAGTTTACAAGCGCGCACCTCGGTCTTATTTCCCGCCAACCCATAGAGAAATCTTTTTCGACATATTCCCCTTTTTGATGGTTTAAAAAATAAAAAAAACTAATGAATATTTAAAAATAAGGTAATTATCGAAGGTTACAAACATATTTAGTTACATTTCAACGTAATCACCTTGAAATGAACTATTTATTGCACCTTTTTCACAAGTTTTTCTATCCCTCATCTTGAAAAGTTAGATTTTTCGTTGATTCGCAGGCTGTAGCTCCATGAATCACCAATGCCTGGAACTTGGCCGATGCACAGCATATGGTTTTAAACCTGCACAATTGCATACTGCAAAAATCACCTGCCTGCCCATTGTTTTTTGTTAATGCGAAAAGAGTTTGAAAGAATAGAAATTACACAGGTTTGCAATGAAAAAGCTGTTTGAACAATTATTACGATTTCCTATGTATTTTGGTGTGCTGATAACGAAAAAAATATTGAAAAAATCCTGTACGTCAGGATTTTTCAAGAATTGCAACATAATATTCTAATTTTCCCATTTTTTTTATAGTTTTTGAACATTTCTAGCTCCTCCCTTTTTAAAAATGAGGAGCTGTGAATGATGCACATAGTAAACTATCTCATCAGGATATTTAGAGATAATTATAGAGATTGAAATAAAATATTAAGCAAGACTTAATCGTGCAATAATGAAGGATTTTTGTTGTATAGTTCAAAGAAACGTTCTTGTTGATAATCACAAGGGTAAATTTACCAAGAAGAGCTTCATAAGGTGGAAAAATTGGCTGAAGAGTGTGTAAATGAGTTTATTTTAGTTATATAATGATTTTTTTGAAGAATATGTAATAAAAAATTTATTTTATAAGCATATTTTTATTAAAATTGAAATATTAACTTATTTTACAATCATACCTAAATTGTCGGGAAACATGCCATTCTAGGGCAAAACAGAGATCATTTTTGAGTTTAGGGATCCAAAAAACATTAAAACTAATCACCTCATTAATAAATTTGGATTAAAAAATCTACTTCTTAAGTGTATTTACATTTTTTTTAAGAAATGTTGCTATATTTGCTCAATTTGTTACAAAATGCGATGTTTTAAAAATAAAAAGAGGTCATATTTGGATTCAGCACACCAAAACACATGAAAATGATATTCAGATAAAGTTTGAGTCGAAAAATAATTTTTTTAAAAGATACTTTCATTTTCTTAAAAAAATTGGCATTTTTGTTAAATTGTGAAGAAAGGTGAAGTCTTATGATAAAATGGAGGGAAATTTTAGATTCAGCACATCAAAAACCATAAAAGGTTTTATGGAAATATTTGAATAAAAAAAATAGTGTTAAGAGTCAATTTTTCAAAATTTTAAGGCATTTCCAAAAAAACCTAAAGACCTGAATTGTCAAAAAACGTGACGTCCCTGGGCAAAATGGAGGTCATTTTTGGATTCAGCGCACCAAAAATCATAAGGTTTAGGTGAAATAGTCCAAACAGCTCGGAAATTTTTTTTTTGCGGACCTGTGTTATCATATTGGCCGGGGGAAATAAGTTCGGGAAGCGCACTTGTAAACTCGATATGCTCGATTGCTGTATATTAATAATGTTTAAATTAATACGTTAAAGTTTTGAGATGATTCGATAAGTTTAAGATAGTAATTTTAGCTCTAAAACTGTACAAACTAGTAATTGTCCTTAGTTCTTTAGTACTTCCCTCGTTCCGTTGAGCAGCTGGCATGAAATAAAATCAAGACAGATGTTTCTCTGAACATTGAGAGCTGAGAGTCTTTTCCATAATATCAATGTTTTATTTGTTTCCAACTTCGAACAATAAGTGTTGCATTTTTAGTTTATTCAAAAATATTCATTCGCGCTTTACCGTAATTTAGCGAGTGCAATTCTCACAAGCTAAAATAATGCGTGCTTAAATATCGCACTGATTTCTGGATCTATAATTTAACTTAAGATAATTTAACTTAAGACATATTACTAAATAGCTGTGTCTATGTGTAAGCTTTCTTGTGTTGATTTTGATATAGTTTACAGAAAATTTTCTTCAAATGACTAACAAATACCGAGAGAAGTTTTTCCCAATAGATGTTTTGTTTGAGATAAAAATTTCTCCTCTTAAACTTATTAAACTTATTATTATCATCTCAAAACTTTGCAGCTTAATAACATTGAAAATATACAACTTAACTTTCAGTAGCCATTTTAATCATGCATTCCCAGATCTTAAAGCGGCCAAATAAATTTTACGAAAAGCGTCGTTTGCGGTCTTCTTTTGTAGCCGTAATTTTGAAAAGAAATAATACCCCTACCAAAACCATACATTGTATTCTTAAATATACGTTAACCACAATCCCCTTTGTTTGAAATCTCCACCTATTACCAGTTTTTCAAAAAAAATTCAAAACCAAAACTTAGTAAAAACTGTCAGAACTTTTCGGACAACTTAATATCTTTCGTGAGCAATTTGTGTTATCAAAAGAACTATAAATTATGAAACAAATAAGAAGCACTACATGTTTACTACACTATGTTTTTTAATAGTGCCAAATGGATACTTTAAAAGGGTCTTCACAACAGTAGAGTTTGGAAGTAGCGGAGCCCATTTTATCCTTCATACAGGCTTTGAACCATTTCTTCCTCAATTTTTTGTTTCTTGGAACGATTAAGAACCTTATACTATGTGTTTTTGCAGTCGATGAAGTGCATCCTGGCACAATGCAGTATTCATAAGCTCTTTTTACTACGGAATCCATTCTTTTTTACTGATGCACGTGCTTTCTATTGGGAAAAATAAGAGCGCGCGATCGGCGAAACCTCGGATACTACCAAATGACGTATCTGCGCAGTGGCGCGTTTTTAAGCACTGTGACTGCGCATCCTCTTTAAAAATTAATAAAAAATTAAATTAAAGTCGTAGCGACCTCGGGATTTTTGATAACAACTTTTTTCACTATATTCTACCAGGAAAAAAATAAAACAGAAAATGGGAAACTACCCTATTGATTAAAAAATCAGCCTTCCTGGATGTTAGGGGGCCGAGAAAATCGGTGAGGAGTGTTGTCACCATAGGTGTCCATTACCGCCGTCACACGTCATGGTATTGAGTGACAGGGGATCTAAATGACTTTTGAGGGATTGGAGGACCATGTTGCCTCCTCAGATAGTCCAAATTCATATGGTGCACCAGCGGACGTTGCATACCGGGTTAGGTGATTTCTCCTCATTCACCGGACTTGTTTTGTGGGTGTTGGTTCTAGAGAACAGGAAAGACGAGGTAAAAATGCAGCCTAGGGGGTTAAGAAGAAAGCTTGGACATTGCATACAACATGTGGTTGTGCATGTTTCTCTTGAAATTTGTCCCCAGGACAGGTCTGAAGGTAAGGATGGTCTACCGGCTGCAAAACCTCAATGACGCAGCTCTGGTCGGAAAAGATACTGGTGAATCATACTCAGGAGTTGCAGAAATGGAATCCAATGCATCCCCACTCCGTTACCCTGCATCATCACTCCGTGGAACGATTAGAAAATCATCAGCTGAGTGCACTCTCTCCATTGTGTCTTCAAACTCATCCCAACCGTCGTGGTACTCCAAACCGAATCAGGATTCTCTCATAAACACAATGTCATGAAATTGGGAACTTCATTTCCTTATTTCGTGCACTATTGGAAACAGAAATGCCCATTTTCAGCCCCTTGTTTATAGACAAAGATGTAAGAAGCTATGCGGACCGAACGGACGATCCGCAGTACTGCAAACGACATCCATCCCACTGCCGCTTGTCCTCAGTATGATCTACCGGTATTTTGGCCAACCAAAGCTGCTTCATTGAGGTTTTTTAGCCGGTTGTCCGTCCTTACCTTCAGACCAGTCCTTGGGACAAATTTCAAGAGAAAAAGGCACAAACACATGTTTTATGCAATGTCCAAGCTTTCTTCTTAACCCCCTATGTTGCATTTTTACCCTGGCCTATCCGTTCGTAAGAACCAACACTCACAAAACATGTCCGGAGAAAGAGGAGAAATCACCTAGCCCGGTATGCAACGTCCGCTGGTGCACCATATGAATTTGGACTACCTGAGGAGGCAACATGGTCCTCCAATCCCTCAAAAGTCATTTAGAGCCCCTGTCACTCAATACCATGACGTGTGACGGCGGTAATGGACACCTATGGAGACAACACTCCTCACCGATTTTCTCGGCCCCCTAATATCCAGGAAGGCTGATTTTTTAAGCAATTCATATTGATACTATGTGCAATCATAGAAATAAATTTGACTTTGATATCTCCTTTCCTTCTTGGTGTTGGGATTTTTATTTCCGCTAGTGTAGCTGAACCAGAGCTTCTCATCAAGTTAAATCTTGTGCTTCAATTTAAAACTATTCCCTGTTATTTTTTGGAAGAGCCGTATTTATGTGGTACCTGCAATCACTTAAAATTCTAGACAGCCATGGGAAAACATGTCAGAAATAAATGAAAAATGCTCTTAACCGCCTTTTGGGAACTCTTTTAGGTACATTTCTCTATATTCTGGATCACAGTCATTTTAAAGGCTGTTTGACAGGATTTCATTTAGAAACATGGAAGTTTCTAAAGAACAAGAATTAATGGATTTTCACTTCCTTTTGGAAAGTTTCAAAGAAAATTACTTTTCGATTCTTCAAGGTGTTTTTTTGTTGAGGTTTAGATTCCAAGAAAATTCTTTAACATTTAGAAAATTGTATAAATGAGGGATAGAGACATATCAAATTTTATTTATCGAAACGAAATCCAAAATTTTACATCTTTGACTGTAAAATCAATTTGAATATTAAAGCGTTTTACTTTATTGAATTTATAAACGATTATTTCATGTTGAAAACTTTCTCGTAACTTTAACGAAAGGATGTATTTCATCTTTTATGTTTAAACATGTCAAATTGATAAATAAAAAGTCGAAATTGGAAAATAAAAAGTTTTACACAGTGTATCCTTTATCTTATTTAACGTGTAACCAATGTTAAAACAATTCAAAAAGTTATCTTAAAACAGTTTAACACTAAAATAGTTAACACTAATAAAATAGTTAACACTAATAAAATAGTTAACACTAAAAATAGTAAACACTAATGGACCTTAAAACCAGCGTCCTAGTGCTTACAAATTCCCGAGTTATCCCTTTAACAACCTAAAATAGGTTGGGACCTGCGTTTAAAAATCTAAAAAGGCATTAATTTATTTTACCAAAATTTAAAACCTTTTTAGTACAAAGGTTTAAAATGTCTTGGGATGCTACAAAACGCCTCATAAAACGATGACACAGATCAGATACCTCACTTATTGATTTTACGTGGACATAAAAAATCATACAAAGAACCACAACAACCCCCCTCCCCCACAAACGCGCATTGACATACCCCCATCCCTCAATGTTCTTTAAATCGAGTTAGATCCCCATTTTTTGTACAAAACTAATGTAGCGTCCCCTCCAAACTACCCGAAAACGTTTTTCCCAAACTCCATTACACCGTATTCAACTTCCATACATCATCCGTCGACGTCGTTCGTTCAGTTGAAGGACTCGCCTCCGAAAACGTTAACGAGTCCTACTCGGGATCATTAATGGTAATCTCCTCATTACAGATTCGCTTGGCCAGCAATAAATATTCATCATATGGAGGGTTAATATAGTTAGACTATCATTCTGTGACTAATTAATTAATCATCCAATGATTCTTCACCGGGGGTTCGCTTCTCGCCTTGTTTCATAAATAATACATAGGTGAGATTTTCAAGTGTGTAATCATGTTGGAGGGATGGATCGTCTTCCGGATTGGGTGGGTGGAATCAGCATTGGGATTTGCAGTTGAGAAGTGGACATAAACTGTTTATAAACTTTGTATTTAGAGTAGGCAATATGCACTTAAGAGTTATAGGCGATTTATCCCTCTTCTCTACCATGGTTTTGGGAAATTCATTTTTTAACCACGACAAGCCAATGGGTTTCTGTAAAAAAACCCGCCGTTTTTAAAGACAAAATTTACTCTCCGATGTCGAGTTTGGAAGATGAATTTTCGCCCCCTACTTAAACTGATGTGCAAAAATAAAAGTGTGTTTTTAGTGTTTGCCACCTCGTTCCCAAGCCGATGAGGTTTAAAATGTGACCATCATGCCCCTATTTTACATACTTATAGCTGTACTAGTCAGAGAGCTAATAAATTTGAATACACAACATATAGTAACATATACATATAGTTACATATATAAGTAACTAGCGCTGACGCTCTAGACCCGGGCTTCGCCCAGGTTTCAGTTTTTAATAAATATCATCTGGTTTGTTACAGACGGGCTTCGTCAGTCCAAATGTGTAGCATTGTGAGGTGTTCTAGGCCAGGTGTTACTCGGACATTATGCCCGGCAGAGTGAGAAATAATTAAATAATGAATCGATTTTTATGTTTATGCTAAACCAATAGATTTTAATCTTCAACAATCGATGTTATGCCTACAACAATTAATATTTTATCTTCTCTTTTGATATTTACAACAATGTGGTTTGCCATGAAGTTAGGCTTGGGTAAATAAAGAGAGACGAAGCGGATCATCTTAGAGTAAGCAAATGTCTCCTAAACTTTCCAACTAAGAATTAAGAACTAAGTTAGGCATGAAATATGCGGTTTTAAGCATAACATTGGATGTTTCAATTTTAAATTATTTTTCTCTTCAGAAACCATCCCTGGAGTGAGTAGAGCAAAGTGGTAAAGTTTAAAAGTTAATGTAGGTGGGAAAACTTTAAATCTATAAAGGACATACACACATACAGACAAACATTGATTTTAATAATTTAAAATTAGATTTGGGTACCCTTTAGGTTACTTAAATTAGAATGGTACATATCCTTAGGTCTTAAGATAATTTTTTTTATTTCCAATGGCAGGGAATTGAACAGTTACGGATAACCGAGTTCATTGACCAACAGACATGCCGTAATTAGTACTTTCTTCGCGTTACCCAGTGGGCACCTGTGGACTGAAGCCGCGGAGGTGAAGTACTGTTGCCCACGCCACACACACGCATTCGCTCGCACGACCCCTTTTTACAGGGGGGGGCACATTCATTCATCACACACAAGGACAGAAACTAAAATCCATGCCAAACGGGGATTCGAAGCCCAGACGTATGGCTTGGAAGTCAGATGCTCTAACCTCTACGCCAATACGTCGGCTAGGTCTTAAGATAAAAAAACCTGTAATAGCAGTCTCAAAAATACTTTATCTAAGAAAAGCTAAGGCGTGTAGTAACTGAAAACATTAATAACTACTCGAAACTGGGTCCAAAGAACTTAAAACAGTTTCTTAAAGAACTTACTTAAACTTGTATCATCTTTGTATCATCACTTAGATTTGTAGACCATTTGTATAAAACACTATAATAATTTTACATAAGAATATTTATAAAAAGAATGTATGAAACTGATACCATAACAAAGTAAATTAAAAACTACTAATACTAACATAAAACCCAATTGCTTAAGAAACTTAATAGTTTTATGAAAGTACAAGATACTTCTTTTAGGTAATTATTTCTATAAGTTCTGAGCGTCTAAAATATTTTGAAACTACTTGAAAGGAACTTAGTTTCTGAAACTAAAAGCTCATATTACAAATTGAGTAAGAGAAATTTTAAAGATCATTTTACAGTAATTTAAAACAAACAAGGCTCGTTATATCTAGGTGGTCTGGTTACAAAATATAAACTCCTCTAAAATATAGCATCAAAACCAAATAGACGTCACCCCCCTTACGCTTGAGCAATTTTGAAGTATACAACCGAAGTTATCCGAACCGATTTCCGAAAAAACCCGATCCCGAAAGAAAAAAAACATCCCCGATGTAAACATCAAAGGGGACAAAGAAAAATGACACACCATCCTTCTTCTTTGGAAAGCAATACCTCGCAAAATAAAAACCCAATTTGAAGTTTTACACCGACCAACGGCACCCGATCTCCCATTGTTCTTTTTAAAACAAAAAAAATGGACACGGATTCGCGCCAAATCCGGGATAGAATAAAACCCGATCTTCTCTACGAACATTAGGCTTAATTCTCTGCATCCTGAAAGACTTTTATTTAATCTGTTAAGCCCCGGGTCGTAGAATCGAATGAAAAATGGGCGCCAAATTACAGCTCAATACACATGATTGATAGAGATGGATTGGGCAAAGTTTAAGAGATCAGAGCTGGATGTTTTTCGTGTTGTTTGTTCCCCAGAACGGGCTAACATGCTTGAAATTTCACCTACGGCGTTTGTGGATTTCAAAATGTAATGAATGATGTCGGGTTATGTATCATGCCTGGACTCAGAGTTAGCTGGGGGTTTTCAGGAGAAGACGGATTGTGTTTAAGGTGACACGAACTTTGATGGGATAGTTTAAAAAGTTTGTTTTTAAGAGTTTTGTTGGAGAGTTTTATCCTTATTGAAGCAAACGGCCCAAGTAAATACTTGTTTAATGGATTTTTTATTAGGTTATTAATAGAAGAAATTTATTGCGCTATTTGTTATTTCCTGTAATGATGAATGCAGCACGAGTATTCAATAAAATACTTTCAGATCGAGAATGATCAGACACTTGCAATTGATGTAGGGGATCTCGAATTGTAATTTGATCCCCAAACGACATCAATGGCATTTGAGTGCTCAACTGCTGAGGGCATACTCTTATGGAGGGTACGTATAGTCCGACTGCTACGAGAAAATCCTTTGACGTCGCACAATATTGTGGCGGTTGTTATAGAAACGGGTTATTCCATTAAATTTTGGGGGACTTTTTTTATGTCATTTTTCACAGCTACCTGACCAGTGGTTAACCATCTGTTATAGAAAGATCCCACCAATCAGTCAGCGAAAAGCACCTATTATCTTTTAAGCTGCTGGTTACCACTTGTTAAGTGGCAGTGAAAACGCTGACAAAAACATTTTGTCCCAAATCTGTGTGACTATCATTTACATTTTAACTTCTTTTCAAGATTTTGTTTTTCCGTAAAATTTTTCTCGTGGTGATCGAACTATACTTATAGCTATTTAGAAACTTAACATAGATTGGACAGTACAATACATAATAAAAAATAAACAAAAAAAATTAAAATATTTGGATCATGCAATGCAAGAAAACGCTGTTTTATAAGGTTTTTGAATGTCACATGTACCAATGAAAGCTAAAGAGACGTGTATACTTACCATTTTGATACTAAAATATTTCAAAATAATTGCATACTTATTTAAAACCGAATAATTAGTGTTCCAGAAAGCTTTACGGGGGCTGCATATAAAAAGCTTCGGAGACCCCTGGACACCATTTTGAATCCTTGCAATACAAGAATGAAAGCCACTACAGTAAGTTAACTCTAAAAAGAAACACTGTTTATCAAACCCGCCTTAACGCTAAACTTACCAACTTATATTGAAAAGATGAGTAATTCAATGTCCCTTGGGCTGCAAAAACTGAAATACGCTTAAAAACACGATTTTGCATAAAGATACCGAATACAAAGGGAACCGAGATAAAATCTTAGTTATAAAGCACCGAAGAGAATTGGATACCTTAGCTTTAAAAGGAATGGAAACTCGTAGGAGAATACACCGTGAAAGCACTGCGTATTTTAATTTAAATGCAAAATAGTTTACTCAATAAGGTGTATTTAAAAGAAACCGTATTCTAGCAAAAGCAACTAGCTTTTGAAAAGATGTGAGGAATTTTATTCTTCAAAAAGTGTGCTAGATTTTTAGTTTTTAAGAAGTAAATTTCAAAAACTGATGAGCGTAGAACGCTTTCCTGAGAGAACTAGGCAATTAAACTCAACAAAGCACCTAAGTTTTTATTCGATACTTTACAGTTTTAGAAAAATCATTTTCTAAAAATTTTATCAAATGCAGCCGCCAAGTTTCATTATTTGAAGGTAGAATAACATTTAGGAAATAGCATGTTTTAAAGATAAAAAAATATTGGCTACTATAAAATATAAATTTTTATTTGACTTATATTGTAGTTCAAACTTAAAATTGGAAATTTTTAAACATTTATGCAGTTTTTTAATAGTAAAAACGCAAAAGTAAAAACAGTTCAAAAATATAATTTAAAAAATCAATATCTTGGTTTATAAGAGTAGAGTGAATTCATAGAAATACCTATTTACTGTTACCTCCATACCAATCCAATTTTCCAATCCAATATAAGAATGAGGAAGTTCTATGATTTTTTTATATTTTTTTAATCGATTCCTCTTGCAAAAATAAGCAACTACCCAAAATTTGAGGCCGATCAAGAAATTTTTTGATTGCCAAAAAATTTAACAAAAATCCCCTTTTTAAAAGCGCGCGAAAACGCCAAGAGTTTTGATGTGACGTCATCTTATACTAAACATTGTTGTAAAGCAATGGAGTTGATGGTATTATTGTTGACGTAATCTTATAATTTAAACAATAAACGTTTTCAGTCACATGTTTTTTTCTCGACTTTAAATTAAAATATTTAATTACCGGTACATTTTTTTGAAAAACTGACTAGATATTTCATTTTACCATACAAAAAACCATACGGAACACTTGTTTGTTTTTGAAAATCTGACACATGCAACTTCCTTATTATCTTTTTTCCATATTGCCATAAACAGCAGACGTCCTTCTATTTTAAGTTAAAAAAACACCCTCAACATATTTATCCCGATGATCTTATTAATTCGAAAAAAAGCAGCTAAACTTAAACTAATTGCAAGATTCTAAGGTTTTTTTAAGACACAAAATTTGAAGGGGGTTTTAAAAAAATATTCGAGGCTCGGGATCTAGTTTGAGTGTTGAAAAAGTGCAGGCATTTTTTCCGCAATTTTACCCTGCAGTTTTTCTCAGCCTCCTTAATTTGCCTTCCCTTGAAAACTTCGCATCAAGTAACGCTTCGTTCAAGCGTACAGACCCACTAGATTCAGTCACGGAAATTCACGGAGCTGAAATTTCAGCTCTTTAATTGGTTTTATGGAATAAATACCGGAATCGATGGTTTTAATGGACCATATCCGACTGACGTCACATTTTCTCCATCCTGTGACCTACTGAGCTTGCAATTGGTTACCACAGATACTACACTAGTAGAGTTTGTAGTGAGATATGATGATAGTGAGATATGATTTGATAGTGAGTTTGCTTTCCCCGATCACGTGGTTAATATGGGCATTGCTGTATATGGTCCATTCCATCTTAAAAGGTTACGTGTCAATTTCCACATGAAATTTTACTTCCCATGCTCACTTATAAAAACCCCTAGCTCGTTAGGGGTGCATTTCCGACCCCCCCCATTCCTGTTCGATTCTGAGTCGTCAAAGTGTGTCCTACCCCTCCTATAGAAGTTATGGAACACTTATCTGAAACACCCGTATACTTTTTAGAACTATAATGCGCAATATTATTTAAACCCAGTGCGTGATTCTTAGCAACTATTATTTAAATCCTTGATTGCCTATTCCTCCCTAAACAAAAACGAATAAATTATGAATGAATGCATGGAATTGGGTACTTACCTCATATCATTTTTACTCGATATAATGATGATATATTCGGTCTATTTTAAAATTCAGTTATTCTAAAATTAATTAGTTTGAAGTTTTTCTCAAAACCATGAATTGGGAGTAGTTAATTAGTTCCATCTCCTATCAAAATTCCAGAAAAGTAGAATTATTCAAAAACTTTTTGCGTTTTGAGTTAATTAATGTATGCTTTATATTTTCCAGATTGGGGGAATATTTTTGTAATTGAAGTTTATATAATATGTTTTTTGTAGTTTTTTTTCCTTCTTTATGTATTGAATTATATATTGTTATTAGAAACCTGAAAAACATACTTGGATTTTATTTTATAACAGTACTGATTTTGTTCTTTGCTTTGAAATCTAGGGAAAAAAATTTCAAGATATTCCAAACATGTTTCAGTTTTATTTGTGAAAATAATGTTATAGGGATAAAATAATTAATGGGAAAAGTGAAGTGCATAAGACATGTTATTGAACATGTTATTTATATCTTAAAACTCCTTTTTGACCTTAATTGTCCGCAATTAAGTTGTAAAATTTAATTTAATAATCATCATAACTTTTAGCTGTCTTAGTAGCTGTTGTTCAATTATTTTCACCTTATTACAAAACGAGTTTGTATTTTTTTAAATGTTTAAACACACAAATATGTTTGTTTTGACAATACGAAGAAGAGAAAGGTTTATGTTTTAAAACAAGCAATGTGTAAATTGTGTAATTGATTATTTTTACTTTAGAGGGAATGGGCAATGCCACTATTTATTTTTAATTCTTTTATTCGATAGAGGTACCCTAGAGCGGAATATACGCACAAAAATTTTTTAACTACGATGATTGTTTATTTTTTCATGTAATTTCAAAGTTCGACTTTAAACAAAGGGCGTTAAATGGTCCAATTCCCCAATGTGACGTATTTTTATCCTATACATTGATTTTAAACAATGCTTTAACTTGATGAAAACTTCCACGACCTGAAAAATCAGTTGATTTTTTGCCACTGAGGATGCTCTCCGAAGCTGAGAGCGAAACGTTTGGAAATTCCATTCAAACATGGCCATCTATCCCGGAAAATCAAATAAATGAATGCTTTAACTGTTTAAACAAATCAAAGTCATTGTTGGTTTTCTCGTTAAAGTCTGTATGAGTCAGTTGTGACGTACTTTTACCCTTAACAAAGACAAAGGGCTTGGTGATTTTAATTTTAAATATTTAATTAGCTAAATTTTTTGAAACTTTTTATGTGGATTTTTGGATTTAGATCTATTTCCTCTACTGGAAAAATGCATTTTTTCTGTTTTCAAAAAATGATTGTATTACCCATTATGTTCAATAAAAAACACTTATAACATTAACACACTTCATTTTTTCAAATAAGAAACTTTACTCCATCATCTTACTTCCATATGAAATAAATGAAAATAATATGTATTTTTGCTCGTAGTACAAATTCGAATGAACAATAAAATTTAGTAAAAATATTTAGTTTCCTAAGTTTCCATAAGTTGTTTTCTTTTCAAAAAACTTCTTATTTGTCCGCTTTTGTAAAATATATTTAAAAACTACAAATGTCACGAGAATGCGCTTACTGCTCCCATGTTTGAAGTGATTTCGTCGAGTAAGCCGCATCAAAAACTTTTACTTCAGATGATCATGAGTCAAACTTTGAATTTTACTATTAAATTGATTCATGATGAATCTATCTATGATTATCTAAAATGGCCTAAATTTGAGTTCTGTCATGGTGCATCTTAAACGACAATACCAAATTCTATTTTACACAGAAATTTTAACTTTAACAGAGTAAAATTAAAATCAACCGAACACGGTGAGTATAATTCCTTATTTATTTCACTACATTATTTATACTATGTTCATTTAGAATTGGCGCCTGAGAAATAGTGCTTTCCCCCATCGCTGGAAGCGTAACCATAGTTACGCTCTTCGCACAGCCAATATATAGTAAGCCTTCTTCGTCACTTTGACGAGGATAGTTGCTATGGTTACTGATCGGTGGTGGGGCAAGGAAATATTTTCAGGTGCCTATTCAAAATGAATAGAGTATAGTAAAGTACTGCTATCAAATCCTGGGTCCCTATCAAGCACCTAAAATTTAACCTCAACAGAGAAAAATTATTCAAATCTTTAGCATTAAATATTACAACTAAATTTATTCCACTACATTATTTACTGAAATACTACTATCAAATCCTGGGTCGCTATCAAACACCCAAACTTTGACCTCAACAGAGAAAAATTATTCAAATCTTAGCATTAAATAGTACATCTAATTTATTTCCCTACATTATTTACTGAAATACTACACATAATTATATCAAATTATGGGTCACTATCAAACACCTAAACTTTGACCTACACATAGAAAAATTAATCAAATCTTAGCATTAAATATTACATCCAATTTATTTCACTATAATATTTACTGAAATATTACAACCAAATCCTGGGTCACTATCAAACACCTAAACTTTGACCTCAACATAGAAAAATTATTCATATCTTAGCATTAAATATTACATCTAATTTATTTCCCTACATTATTTACTAAAATACTACTATCAAATCCTGGGTAACTATCAAACACCTTAAGTTTACCTTGTCCTAAACAAGAAAATATAACAAAGGATAACACTCACATCTCCTTGTTTATCCATCTCCATCCACATGAAACAATAATTCGCCGCGAAACCCAATCTTTTTCTCTACCTTCCCCTCACACATATCTAATTAAACGAACGTTCTTCTGCACCTAACAGTTAGAAGTTCTACCCACTTGTTTCACCTGAACGAGCCTTAACGCGTTAATATAGTTAATTAGAGAACTCGGTTGATTTTCCTTGATTAAATGCACCACCGGGGAATCCCTCTTCTATGGGAAAATTGGATAAATTAGTCGCATTCTTGATAAAGGTAGAGAATTAAAATACATTTGGCACGGATGCTGGCTAATTAAATACCGACGATGACTAACGTAACTTAAATAAGGATTATGGTCCGCGTTGAATCATTCGAGTATGGCATATTTGATAGTTGTAAGGGTATTTATGAATTGGTAATGGGACTCGTATTGTTCGTTTAGGATTGTGTTGCGTTGCGTGTTAAGTGCCTAGTGTTAGTATCGATGGATTTTGTAAAAGTGGTTTAATTTAGTTAGCATTTTTTTGTTAGGAATATTCTGATAAATTATTATGGCTATGACGATGATTTATAACTCTAGGGGAATATGAACTCTTTTGGTAAGGTTTAACTAGCATAAATAATTTCCTAAAGTAGAGATATAATTCTATACTGGAATAAGTAATTTTTTTATGTTGCGAAAAGTGTAAGACTCGGAATATCTTGTTTTCAATAACAATACGCATTTAATATAATAGAACATCAATTCAGTAGCGTTTGATCTTTCTTTGAGTCATAGCTCCCAATTTAGGTATACATAAATAATCCTTTTAACTAATGTATGTAAATTTTTTAGCATTGAGTTGGTAAAGGAAACAAAAGAGACAATATTTAAGTATAGTAGTTGATTGATAAACAGCAGTAGACAATGCTTGTCTTGGAGAGAATGGATTAAAGTTATTGTATTGAATCTCTCTCGCTCGCTCGTACTTGATGCCTACTACAGAAAATTTTAGTAAGTTGCATTCTACCAAGGCTGATATTAGAACCTAACTCCCGCGATTAAATGCAATCTTAAACAAAAAAATAAAAATCTATATGTATCAGATAGAAGAAACATATCAATAATATTTTAACCAACTTGCCCAATCCGAAGAAAAGTATTCAAATTCACACACAAGCAACAAATATCTTTTATAAAGCAAGTTTCTTAACTTTCATGCACATTTTGTACATATGACACATACTTCGCCTCAGAACACATTCCACGCTTTTCTTCATAAAAACCCCATTCCTGATTGCCTCATCAGCAAGAAAAAAAAAGGAACCCCACAGTTGGGTTGAATCGATTCCTAGAAAAAACAACGTCACTTACTGCGAGATAAACCGGTAATGATAAGTCTTTGATCGTCTGTGGAGATTGATTATAAAACAGCGGGGAAACAACTTTTCCATCGATTGGAGTTAATCGCTTTGAACAGATTTACCACGTTGATCTTCTTCCACTCAACAATACAGGATTCTAGATATTATTTTTACGGTTATAACGGAACAATGTATTCAACTAAATAGCTAAAGGTAGTTGTGTAAAATGTTAATCAGTAAGTGAAATGGTGGAATTTTATTATTCGTTAAATAGAAGCATATTATTTTTTACTTCTGTTATACTAACTTAGGTCGGGTTAAGGGGACATGGTACCTTTTTGGCTAAAATCTTTATATTCATTGTTATTTGATACTTTTTGCTGGTAATATATGTATTTGCCTTACATTAGATGCATTTCAAGTTGAAAATACTAAAAAATTGAAAATTTATTAGTTTTTTAAAAAAACTTAAAATTTTAGAGGTGTTTTTAAAATGCTACTCCTCCTACAATAATTGACTTACAGTCATAAAATTTTGTATTTAAGTATCTCAATCAATGTAAAATAAAAGCTAGTATCGATTAAGGGTTTGTACTATTTGAAGTAAATAAAAATATTGTTTTTCTTTCATCACTTTCAAAAAAACCCTAAAAATGCAGAAAATCAAAATTCAGTAATTTTTTTAAAAAAAATCTACCATGAATATCCAAAAATCCATACTAGCTTTTGTTAAACCCACTTCCAACAATAACCAGAAAAAGCTTCAAGATATTTGGAGCAATAGATAAAAAGCCTTAGCATTTTAAACGACGAAAACATGGTTCTGAGAAAAGCGGACTTGAAGTTTCCAATATCCATAGAGAAGTGAATACGATCAAACATAAAACTAGCCATAACTTGGAAAATTTTCAATAAAAAGTTTCTAAATTTTTTAGGATGATAGACAAATGCATTTAGATTAGTTTAAATCAATAAAATTTTTTTCGAAATTTTGTCAAAAAAAGGTACCATGTCCCCTTAAGTCATAAGGTTGACGTTTAAAGTTTAAACAGAAGTCACTAAAAATATAACATCTTCTACCTTAATGAATATCCATAATTATTAATGGGAAAAAGCTAGGAAAAAGTAAATTGAGTTTTTGACTAAGAGTGAAAATTATTTATCATTAAAATTTCGATTAAGTAAACCATCTTATATTTCTGCCATTCATTGGCAGTTCCAGTATGGTCAATATGTCATTCATTGGTCCATTCATTGCCAATATGCCATTGGTCATTATGCCATTCATGGCCTCACTTTCTCAGGAGCCGCACCCCCTTTGCCTTGAATCCTGTACGCTCTGCGGATGGAGCTTGGATATTCCAAATGACATAAGAAATAACAACAACAATATTTCTATAAAACTTGGTGTGAAAGGTTTCTCTTTGCGTTGCTACTTTTTATATTTTTTTCTTAGTTTAAAATAATAGTAAAGAGGAATAAAAAACTAGTTTTGCTTTGTAATTTGTCCGATTTTCCACGTTCTGGGTTTCAAATTTTTATCTTGAATAAGTTTGGGTATAAATGACAATATAACCCTCAAAAAATGTATATAAAACTATGTTATAATAGTGTATTGTTTTTAATTTAATAATTTTAAAATTAATTAATAATAAATTACTGTATGTACTACTGTACATTATTTTTTAATAAAATGTATTTCGTCACAATATGCAATATGCATTTCATAAACAATTTGATTAAATATTCTAAGAATTTAAAGAATTTTTATTGATAAAACATGTGTCCAAGTTTATGAACATACTATTACTAGTAGTTTTTTTAAGTTTGAGATATATTTATAAATTCCATTTAAAACTAGCACAATATGGTTTAAAATTTGTATTGCTTTAAAAGGTATTTCCCTACATCAGAATACATTTCAATCTAGATCACCAATGAAATAATACCCTTTGAAAACCTAAAAACTGTAGAAGAATATTGTAAATGCATTCATACACATTATACACTCTATGTAAATTCCGACAATTCTCTCAAATTCAAAAGCAAACACTGTATTACTTCAACCGTATTTGCACATCATAAAAGTTTATAAATCTTCATTTCTAAAACGTTATTTAATCCTCGTATTTCTTAAAGTGAAGTTGCTGCATCATTGTTTCGCCATTTCTCTATTGATCACCAGGCTCAGGAAAATAAACATTTACCTTTACGAAAGTTTCTTTAATTTCAGTTTTTATGTGTAGTATGTATGCACTATTCTCAAATAAAAAGCTTTCCACTCACTTCCAAAATATTAATATCCTGTTTCTGATCCTTTTTTGTGTGTGGAGAGTATAAAGTAAATAAGCTCCGAGTATCGCCATCAAAACATTTCTTTTGGGGTATTATTCAAAATTCAACGGGATCAAAATATTTGTTTTTGGAATTTGTTTTTTTGAGATATTGGATTTTTAAGTACTCTTAGGTTCTTGTAGAGTGGTGAGTGCACTGTCTGCAGTTTGGAGTCGGTGAAGTAGATAATTAAGTACTTATTCATCGTAGTTATTTTGATTGTAATTATAAAAACGTGTTGATTTTTTTGACAGCAGAAGAAGAGTGCAGTACAAAATAAAACTAGATATTCAAAAATAGAACTGGAAAGTAGTTTTATTCGCAAATATTTCTGAAAATTTCAGTAAAAAATGTAAAACTACTGTAAAAGTAGTCAAAATGTCCATATGTTTGTTATTCAACAAAACGTATAATATCGGTGTATTCACACCGATATTATTGAACTTTGCTTGTAAAATAAATACTTTTTGAATAAGTGCTTTCAATATATCCGGATAAAAATATTTATATCTTACGTATAGAATCTGTGAAAAAGTTTTTTTAAAATTTTCAAATATTTTTCTATAGACGAGTTCAACCGGAAGTTGACCAGACTCCAAGCACTTCCGTTGCATATTCCATAACATTGAAGGGGAATCGTATTTCCAATTCGAACTATACAGTTCTTTGGGGGCTTGTGTAGCGTTACACATTTCGACTTGTCAATTATTTATGTTTGTTCAATTCAGTTTGTTTTTAAAAATAAAATCAATTAACTTAAATTTTCAATAAGTAGTTTTTGTTGGAGTGGATAAACAGGATGTAACAAATTAATGTGATACACTTAGATACGAATTAAAAAAATATCTTCCTATAATATTGGTTTCAATATTTATAATTTTAGGGGCCTGATCATAACTTTTTACGTACATTTTTTAACTTTTATGGATCCCTCAATAAAATAAGGACCAAGCTTCCTAGAAACTTAAACAAGGGATATTCCATTAACCCTTTAACCATTTAACCCTTTCAGACCTAGCCGCTCCAAATTTCCCATTTCCATTTCAATGGTAATCTCGGGTGGCTTAGGATATGAAGGGTTAAAAATACACTCACTTCCAAAAGTTAAGCACGGAACTGTTTTTTCAGGCTAACACCTAGTAGAATTATTTTTTATACATGAAAATCACACCACAAGATGTTCAACTAGTGGGGATACAGGGCCCGAGAACAAATTTCCCTACCAATAATTTAAGGGGGTAAATGGGCCCTCCATTGATAATGGAGTTCCATTACACATTTGGAGCTGTGACAGAAAAATCTATGTGAGATGTATTTAATGTTTTTATGTTATGTTTTTTTCTAAAGAATATTGTCCGCAACGCATTTTTTCAAACGTGGGTGCTACCTTTAAATGGTATTTTTAAGGGTTTATTGATAGATATCGGTCTAATCATCGTTTTTGGCAAATTTTAGCCTCTGGGTCCTTTTTTGCTAGTGTTATCAGACCGTCAACCATGTTATTTAGTAGCTCTCACATGTGCTTGAATGCGTTTAGGTCTCGGAACCCAGAAAGTACCCTTATTCTTATAATATAGTTACTTATGAAAAACTTTAAGATAGCCAAATTGTGATTTTTTGCAGCTTTTTCACTCTCTAAGATAAATCCTCGACCCGATATGTGTTCTAAAAGGAGCAAATTGGACATAGAACACATGTAAACGATTGCAGACATCAGTGAAAAGCTCTGAGACACATAGAGGGTGTTGAAACGGCAATGGTTTCAGAGAAGAAATTCGATCTCTTAAAAACTCATCTTAAAAAAGAATCGAGATATTTTTAGAGATAATTCTTTCTTTTCAGACATGTATACGTCCAAAAACACTAAAAAATGTTCCTTTTTTGAACGTTAATAACAGATTCTGTTCCTGTAAAACTGTGCAATTTTTTGTGCCGTTTCAACACCCCCTATATGCCACAAAGCTTTTCACTAATGTCTACAGTTGTATACATGTGTTCTCATGTCCCATTTGCTCCTTTTAGAAGACATTATGGGTAAAGGATTTATCTTTAAGATTGAAAAAGCTGCAAAAAGTCACAATTTGGCTATCTTAAAGTTTTTCATAAGTAATAGTATTGTAAGAATAAGGGTACTTTCTGGGTCCCCAGACCTAATTGCCTTCAAGCACATGCAAGAGCTACTAAATAACATAGTTGACGGTCTAATACCACTTACCAAAAATGACCCAGAGGCTAAAACTTGCCAAAAACGATGATTAGACCGATATCTCTCAATAAAACCTGAAAAATGCCATTTAAAGGTAGCACACACGTTTGAAAATAGGCGTTGAGTTTAGGAATAACAATATTCTTTAGAAAAAACATAACATAAAATCATTAAATACCTCTAACATAGACGTTTCTATCACTGCTCCAAATGTATAATGGAATTCCATTATCAATGGAGGGCCCATTTACCCCCTTAAATTATTGGTAGGGAGAATTTGTTCTCGGGCCCTGTATCCCCACTAGTTGAACATCTTGTGGTGTGATTTTCATGTATAAAAAATAATTCTACTAGGTGTTAGCCTGAAAAACAGTTCCGTGCTTAACTTTTGGAAGTGAGTGTATCTTGCATCCCAGATAATGAAAAGGGACATTGTAGATGTATAAATGGCGTTTTAAGGCTATATTCACCACTAACCTGACCGGCAGTTAACCGAGATTCAAACTTCTGATTGGCAGTTACAGAAACAAAACCAGTTTTCGGCCAATCAGAGATTGGACTCCCAGTTAACCGCCGGTCAAGTTAGCGGTGAATTCAGCCGTTAGACTTAAATACCTCGTGTGGTCTGACTATTCACTAACTTTCTCTTTGGCCGGGTTACAATTAGCACGGTTTAAATTTGAAACCTCGACCCAATAAGCTCTAAAAGCGTGTTTCATTTCAGTTCCAATAAAACCAATATTTCAAAATTCTAATTCACATGATTAAAAAAAACGAAACCTGGCCCATCCTATTTTTATCGATGGAACCTCCAACGCGAGCCGAAAGCTCAAAATTAGAATACCAAATTCTTCTAGAAATATGTGATACTCAATTTGCATGCAAATAAAGAGGAACCCTCCCTTTTAATCCGTTCCATCGAGTAAGAAATATACCTCTGCCAGCAACAGAACAACAATTTTACTTTCGACGTCGCCCTGAAAACAACAAAGATAAAAAACGGATTGCCTATTGTCTTCGAGAGCCAAATATTCCTCATCGGGAAGTATCTCAGAGTCGTATCCATTCGTTTTAGAAAAGTCCTCATTTCCATAATGAAATAGCTGCCGTCGAAAAAGTGCAAATTAAATCACACGGAGCTAATACAGTGCTTTTCATTAGTGTCTTAATAGTTTTTAATGCTAATTTATCAATATTCATGAGAGCTATTTATAGGGTAATTTCGATACGCTGCGTCCAATGGCTGTTTATTCGCATCGAGAAAGAACAAATTAAGGATTGTGTAGGGGAAGGATGTTTTTTTATGGAGTTCAGTATCTAAACATGGGGGTAAACTGATTTCTTACGCTGGGTTTAAAGAATACTAAATGGCACTCTTCCCCTACTTGCTTCATACTTTAATTTGTTTTTATCAAGGGTATCAAAAATATTCTTCTTTGGGCACTAGTAAGAATGAAAATTTTGGGCTCTATTCGGCAGACTGTTTTTTTATTTGATACGTATATCTTACTCACAAAGTTTCTAACATTTGTTCTTATAAAATCAAGACCTACTAAACTTTGGACAGCTAGATTCATTAAGTGTAGTACAGGAAAAAAATATATGAAAAATTAAAACATAGGTAACCACATGTTTCACCTATGAAACCACATAACCTAATGGACACTAACCACTTAACCTAGTTGAAAACCACATGTTTTCACACTAGGTTGTTAAAAAATATCCACCACGTGTATCGAGGCATGCATGTGATAATAAGTGTTTTACATATACCTAGTGGGTATGACAACTTTTTCATCTAAATGAGTCTGATAAGTGCCTTCTGACAAAGTGCAGTTTTTTTATATAAATGAACTGCTCCTCGCAGGGAATATGACCGTGCACAGTAGGGCGGAGGGAAAAAACGATATTTTTTATTTTGATTATAGCCTAGTGCGGAAAAGTTGTGTACTGGTGAGTTAACCACGTGTGCAAAATTTCGGGGAAAACAAAAAATATCTTCCGTCTTTAAAATGGCCTTGAAGTTTCAAAAAAGTGGTGATTTTTTTACAAAACAACTAAAAACCCAAAGATTAAACTCTCAAATATTATTCATGATTTTTTTATGAAGAACTAATATAGTTATAGACATAATCTTTCAGATTCCATTCTTCTATCACTCTTTTTTCGTTAGATATAATTTTTTAATGTTCAAAGAAATCTTGTAAAGTTGTTTTTCCTGCATTTTTAAAAAGCTAATAACTCTAGAACTATAAAACTTAAAAACCTGAAATTAGTCCCATTCAGTTCGTAAATTTTTTGTCTTTGATTTGATGTGCATCATGACCATAATTTTCTAAAAAATGTTTTCAAAATTTAAAAAAAGTGAAAAAAATTAATGAAAAAAAAATATATTTTGGAAAATTTTTTTGAAAAAAATTTAAAAGCCTTTTGATTCATAAATGAACAGTACTGCCAAATTTCAAGTTGAAAATAAAATTTAATCATGTATAAAAAAATTAAAAAATTCGAAATTTAGGCAAGTCCCTAAACAATACCCAAAATTATACAGCAAGAGCAATTCACTCATGGAAAATTCATTAACTCGCTTGAGGGTGTTCATATGACTTAAAACATGTAAAAAATGTCACAAAATGTTCTGGAAATACGACAATTAACAAATTCGGTACATAACCTTACAGAGCTAATTTTCAACTTTAAGTTAATTCAATTTGCATGAATTTTAACTCAATATTCCTAAGAATAATGTTTATATCTAATTGTTTTTACTTTTAACATATCAAATCAAAGTAAATTAAAATTTTTAGAACATAAAAAATTGGATATAAACACATTTCTTAGGAATATTGAGTTAAAATTCATGCAAATTGAATTAACTTAAAGTTGAAAATTAGCTCTGTAAGGTTATGTACCGAATTTGTTAATTGTCGTATTTCCAGAACATTTTGTGACATTTTTTACATGTTTTAAGTCATATGAACACCCTCAAGCGAGTTAATGAATTTTCCATGAGTGAATTGCTCTTGCTGTATAATTTTGGGTATTGTTTAGGGACTTGCCTAAATTTCGAATTTTTTAATTTTTTTATACATGATTAAATTTTATTTTCAACTTGAAATTTGGTAGTACTGTTCATTTATGAATCAAAAGGCTTTTAAATTTTTTTCCAAAAAACTTTCCAAAAAAAATTTTTTTTTCATTATTTTTTTCACTTTTTTTAAATTTTGAAAAACATTTTTTAGAAAATTATGGTCGTGATGCACATCAAATCAAAGACAAAAAATTCACGAACTGAGTGGGACTAATTTCAGGTTTTTAAGTTTTATAGTTCTAGAGTTATTAGCTTTTTAAAAATGCAGGAAAAACAACTTTACAAGATTTCTTTGAACATTAAAAAATTATATCTAACGAAAAAAGAGTGATAGAAGAATGGAATCTGAAAGATTATGTCTATAACTATATTAGTTCTTCATAAAAAAATCATGAACAATATTTGAGAGTTTAATCTTTGGGTTTTTAGTTGTTTTGTAAAAAAATCACCACTTTTTTGAAACTTCAAGGCCATTTTAAAGACGGAAGATATTTTTTGTTTTCCCCGAAATTTTGCACACGTGGTTAACTCGCCAGTACACAACTTTTCCGCACTAGGCCATAATCAAAATAAAAAATATCGTTTTTTCGCTCCGCCCTAGTGCACAGTTAGGACCATTTTGCTGAAACATTCTGTAATAAAACTTTAAACTCAGTTATTTTACACCGCTTTCCTCTTTTTAAATTTTTTTAGCTTCCACTATTTTCTTTCACCGAGTCAAAATGAAAATAATGTTTAGGATACAGATCAGCTTTCTTCATAAAATATTTAATAGCGACTGACAGATCTAAAATTAGGTGTGATAAGTACTCTTGAAAACACTTAAGCAATTTTTAGTCGTCCGATGGTTCTCAAAATAATAAAAAACGTCTCTTAAAAATTCAGATATATTATTTCGTGAAAAGACACATTCAAGCAGTTACGAAAAGCATTTATCCTTCGAAAGTTTATTTAAATCGATAATCCAGCAAATTTCTCAGAATAAGACGAAAAAATCTTACTTTAAACTGTTTTCTATCAACAGGGGGAGAAGAATCTGAAAAATAAGGTGTGCGAAAATGAAATAACTCCAAGAAAATCCTTTTATCGATATTGAAGAGCGTTTCCGAAGATTTTCAGTGATACAAGTCACTTCCAAAAGGAAGTGTGTAACTGAATCGATTATTCCTTAATAACGCACTGTATCGATTCACGCATCGAAAATCCGTTACCGACAAATTGCCATTATAACCTATGGCTAATGTCACTTTGTTGAACAAATATAATCCATACTCGATGAGAATTTTATGGAGCCTTATTTTTAGCTTGGTTTTGAACCATTTACTGTCCCTTCTATTACTCCCAGTATGTTGTTATTATACGCATTCTTTCCACAAAGAATCGAATCTTTTTTCCCCACCAGCACAGCGCATAAAATATTGGGGGAATGGTTTTGGGTGTTTTACGAGTTGATGAAATCGATATTATCAAGAGCTGGTCGTAAAAGACTTGTGTTTTAAGTTTACGATAATGGGGGAAGGTATTCGCTTTTGTGTTGCCTAGCTATAGGTTCTGAACGTTATCTTGAAATACACCCAGTTCCAGGGGCTAGGTGAACTCCTGATAGCGTGGAGAAAAGCTATTTGTTAACAAAGACCGGGCAGGTTAAGATAATTTCAATTTCGAATCCGCTTTTGTTTCATGTTTATTGAATACATTAGATTCGGGAATGGTTTAGGGAGATTGTGATTAAGAAGAGGACAATGCTATGTATTGAAAATTTATGGTCCTCATAAAATAGTAGAAGATAAAATTATCCTTAGAAATTTTTCAATCATGGAGTTTTCTTTGCCTTTTTACCAAAAAAATAAAATTTATCTATTTATAAGGATGTAATAAATTTTAGAAGATATAGAAGATTCAAATAATACCCGAGCATTTTCTATCTAATATCGAAAGTTAATAGGATTTATTATACAGGTTATTTTTTTTAAAACTACAATACTCATTTTGTTAGCAGTATACTGAAAATATTTTTACTATATCAAAGTTAAGATAGAATTATTTTAAAAATGTATCTTGACACCTACGAAGTAAATCAATTAAGGAACAATGATAAAATTCACAAGATCAAGCTGTGAATTTTCATTGATATCCAAATATTATGCTACAAAATTCTCCTAGGCATATCTGTCATACTTATAACTATCTACAAAAGCTGCAGATTAATTTCTTTATATCGTATGTATATTCAAATATTTTCATATAAAATTTCTTGAACGCTAGCTAATAGATTTTATTTGAACTCACAGGTTAATATGATGCATTGCTTTTAAAAAAATTAGGACAAAAAATATCCATCCTTGAAAAGTCCCATCATTTTAAACAATCAATCTCCTCCAACTCACTCTAAGTGAATAAGTCTTCCACTCGGACAAATTCCCGTCAGCCTGATAGAAAGTTTCAATCCATAAAAAAACAAATTAAAACTCCGACACAACGTAAGACCCTACAGACTATTACCCCCAAAACAAATTATTTCGAATTTAATCAATCAACTGGAAGGACAATTTTTCCTCCCAAGCCTCGATATTTTTCATCCCAAAAATAATTCCTCATGGAGCATGAATTAAGCCCACTGCAAAGACTTCTTAATCATCTTAGTTTTGAGTCGACAACATGATTTATGGAGGCCACGGCTCCCTCAGCATCTATCACAAGCAACACGGACTTAATGCCAGTGGGAAAAGTGAGGTTTTGATCGTTGGTCATTTCTGATTCTTCCTTTTGGGAGTTGATACATTGAAGGAATGTGGTTGAGGTACGGAACTGGTGTGGGATTAGTTTTGATGTGGAAGAGTTGGGATTTATAGTGCAGGTGGGCGGTTATTGTACTAACACTGGTGCTTGGTGTTTAATGAGGTGGATGTAATGTAATGAAAATTTATTGTGAGGGAGAGCTTTACATAGTGGTGGAAGATTTTGTGTTGCTGTTTTTTGTGGTCAAGTTTATCAACTTTTAGGGAAGATTTATTAAGTAGTTATGTGCGATCACTGAGCTATAAAACAAACTGGAGTGACAGCCTTCGATACAATAACAAGCGACCCAACGTGCCAGCGCGGAAGGTTACGAGTTAGGGATCAATTTAGGAGATGAAATCTCAGCTCCTTAAATAGTTTTATGGAATAAATGCCTGAAACGATGGCTTCAATCCTATTCAGTGTCATGGGCGTAGCCAGGGGGAGGCAGAGAGGGGCAGCTGCCCCCCCCTAAGTCCTGAGTAATTTATTTTAGTTAAGTTAAAACCCAGTTTTTTAGGGTCAAATTTTCAAAATTTTTCTGGGGGAGGACCCCCAGGCCCCCCTTTAGTATTAAAACATTTATTATCCACACTTTTATGATAAGTTCATTAAAATCGAAATTCTACCTAAAAAATGATACCCAAATTTGCGTTTACATGTTTGAAACCTTGTTCTAAGGGTTAAATTTCCAAAAACATTTTCTGCGGGTGGAAAGCCAGCCCCCCTTAAGTATTTAAACCTTTATCATTCACACCTTTTTATAATAAGTTCATTAAAATCAAAATTCTACCTAAAAATGTTAATCCAAATTTGGGTTTACGTGTACTATAAAACAGTTTAAAACCCTGTTATTATGGTCAAATTTCCACAAATTTTCTGGGGGAGAACCCCCAGACCCCCCTTTGAAACCTGAACCTTTATTACTAAAAACCTTTCTTATATGAATTTTTCTTGGACGCAAATTCTCCCTAAAAAAGTTTTCAAAAACTACATTAAACCTATGGATGAAAGAGACCTCTTTGTTTCTACACTACCCACAAAACCTTTTCATTAAAGGTCAAAAGCACCTCGAAAAACAATACTGGGGCTACGGCTCTCTCTCACGGGGACCCGGCTTTCCCCCCCTAAGTGGAACCCTGGCTACGCCCATGTTCAGTGTAAGAGAGATGAGTGGAAAACGTTTAATAAAAATAGTACATAAAATGTTATTATGAACCAAATAACAAATTCACTGAATGTAATAAAAATAAAAGGTTTCGGTAAAACCTTAAGCACGTATTTGAATTAGACAAATACTGGTGTACTACATCATTGTATACCTTAGTATTATTTCATTTGGAAGTAAAATAAGATACTACTGTAAAGGTCATGTTTTCCAAGGTTAACAGACCTTTCTACCATCTGTTCATAAATATTATGGAGGTAGACAGAAAAATAAACAATGCGTCAAGAATCTAATGAAAAAGAATAACATGCAAAATTCATTCCCCATGGAATTTTAAGAGGATAAGCTAACCCTATACTGCCTTGTGTAGACATTAAAAAGATGTAATACAGTTGTTGAGGGACTATAAATAGACACACTACTTTGCGCAGTACTTTGGGCTAGAAAGGCTAAGTGAGTTTGAAGCAGTTTTAGGAACTTAGCTCTCTCAGAAACTTTTCTCACTTGGGCTAATGAATTCTAATCTAAATTAAATTACCGGTGGGACAACACTTGAGAAAATAGCCATCATTCTGTTGATTGTTTAGTAATGAAGGGGGTTTCCTTTCCAAAATTAAATTATGCTTTCGAAGCATGTGTGCAAATGAAAAATAGCTGAGTTAAGCGTTAGCAGTTATATCAATTGTAAAGCATCTACATTTATTGGGTGTAAGATGCGTATAAGGTTACATAAGTTCAGTAAAAATGTTCATAAAGTGACAAAGTAACATGGTCAAATATGGTAGACCGGTATTGCAACTTTTTTTATTTTTTAATATAAAAAAGCTTTTTTAAATACCACTCAATTAATCTCTTTTTATGATTCCTTTAAACCGAATGTTCTAAAATGTAAAGTAAAAACAAGACAGGACACACACACTATAAAAGTAGCAAAATTTTCAAATAGTGATTGAAATATTAAAACCAACTAATAAAGATGTTGTACAATGTACAGCAGAAAAAATTGCAATATCTATACAAATTTTTATGAAATCCTAGTAAAAATATACAAAAGAATATTCTGGGCCATCTTCGAACTATCAAAAGTAAACCTCAAACCTATGCAGTAATAAGTTATATTTTACTTACGATTTAGAATTTAGATACTCTCAGAGATTTTATTTGAGGATTCAGTAAAGTTTTTCCATCTAAAATTTTAATTTATTTATTTCTAAACACTACTATGTTTATTTACAAAATCATAGTTACAAAATTGAATTTTAGGCAACAAACCTTTTCCAACAAAGATATCTAGTAAGAATTAATTTATAATTATAAGGGATGTCTCGCCAATATTCTCTAAATAGCCCGCAAACCAGGAAAAAACAATATTTAAATATTTTTAAACAAGAGTAATTGTTTTCAAATCTAAGAAAGATTGGGATATCCACCCACATAGGGAGAAATTAACTTAAAAAAGTAAAACCCATTTTTATCACCAAGTTCTGCCACTACATTATGATATATTCAAGTAGCTCATCACAACCGACAGTCAACTAACACCTCATCCTCAATAACCTTGACCGCCGAACACAAGCTTTTTCTTACCACGCATGCATATGGAAGAAGTAGATAAGGTGCAACTCCATCTTTTCTTTCTTCCCATTGTTTTACAAAACGACCTTTCATATCACCCAATCGGGATAATTTCCTCAGAAACTCTATCGGTCCATCAGTATTGCTTCCCGATGCGAACCTGATAGATATGTCTTAGCCTGTTTGCTCCACTTATTGAATTTCAGCGTAAATGGATGACGTTATATGTGTATTTCCCTTCGCTCGCGTGGCGAATGCTAAGTGTGCAGCGTAATATCTCTAATTTAGACAGGAAGTCGAGGGTTTTAGGTTCGAGGAAAAGTCCTTTGTTTCTTTGGAGGAGGATGTTTCAAACTATGGTCAACGGATTTCTTTGAGAAATGATTTACAGACTAATAATCGTTACACTTTTTTTCACCCTTGCCTATAAAATCTGATAGGAAATATTGTGAGGTGGTGTATTCCTAAAAAGTTCTTAAAAATCTATTGTCATGCAAAATTCTGAAAACTCTGTTTATCTTTGCGATACTTGCCTATAAAATAGTTTGCAGCTAAATCATCGACTTTTAAGTTAAATAATAAAAAAATAAAGTTGAAAATAATAAAATAATTTATCATTACAAATGAAATAGTATGAATTGAAGCGAAGGCACAGAGACATAAAAAAGACGCATTGATATCGTGCATGTGCCTGACTGCGGATGCTTCTTCCTATGAATATAATCCTAATACTTGTTGTTCTACAGCTTAGCTCACACAGCTTTACTCGTATTCTCCTTGTTATAGATTTTAACTAACTTTGATTTAAAAAAATACTTTTTCTAGTTAAAAATACTGTTGTTTTACTTACATACAAGTGGCTTGTTTCTTTAAAAATATCTATTAAAACCTAAAAATTAAACAACTATGTATAGTCTAATATAAATTGATGAAAACTTCCACGACCTGAAGAGTAATTTATTTCATTTTCCAGGATGGATGGCCGTGTTTGATGAATGGAATTTCCAAACGTTTCGCTCTCTGCTTCGGAGAGCATCCTCAGTGGCAAAAAATCAACTGATAAAAATTGAAAATAAAACAAAATTTGTTTGTTCAATTTTTAACAGTTGATTTTTTGCCACTGAGGATGCTCTCCGAAGCAGAGAGCGAAACGTTTGGAAATTCCATTCATCAAACACGGCCATCCATCCCGGAAAATGAAATGAATTATCTATAGTCTGTTCCTTAAGAATATGCGGCTTAGACGCAATGTATTAGAAGCAGTTACTATTACAATTGAAGGGCTTGGTGGATGAAGGGGCTAGTTACAAGGCCTGGCCCAAAAGTAACGAGACTGAATTCCCTAATTCTGACTGGAATTCAGTCTCTTTACTTTCGGGCCAGGCCTTGTAACATAGCCCCTTCATCCACCAAGCCAAATTATCATTGAAAAAATTTTCTTGTGCAATGTCCATAGAGCCTAAACAGAAGTAGTTAAAATATACTGTAAAATAATCGGTCACTGAGGTTGCGTGATGAGCTTTATCAGGCGTTATTCAGCGTTTTTGCTCCTGTTTCTTCCGCCTATTCTAAATAAACAGACGATAATACAAGAAATGTTTTCAAAACTGTTTGGCTTACAGCATGACATACAATACATGAGGAGGCAGAAGCAGTAGAAAATTTTATGAAACGCATTCGCATAACGTGAAATATGTGTTTTGTTTTAAAATACATCATTCATTTACTTTACAATTACCAAATAAAACAACCACGACACATCTTTTCAAAAAATCCAATCTCTCTTTCAAGCCACCTAAAACCCTTAGATCACCAAAAAACCCTCCACAGTTCCGTTCACACACCATAAAAACGAGCCAATGCATCAGCGGAACGGGACGGAGCACTAAAACTAATGCACGACATTAAGCAGACTCAAGCATTTACGACAGGACTTTTTTGCGCGCATACATCTTCTCGGGACCCCCAAATGGACCCGGGAATGGAAAAGGCACTCCCTGAAGATTGCAGGAGAAAAAGGAATAGAGGCAGCGAGCCAGGCCGTAATAAATCCAATAACGCTGATTGGTGACATCAATTAAGTGAATCTATTGACATCTCGGCTCAAATTACGCTGCCCGCATTTGGCTGTCGGTTCCTGTCCGGTCGAGGTTAGCATGGGAGTGACATGGAGGGATGTTTTGTCGAGGATAAAGTGGTGTTTTTGGGGTATTTGGGGATTGGATGATAAGGTGTTGTGGGTGTTTGTGATTTAAGTTTCAAGGGTTGTTACCTAGTAGTGCAAGAATTTAATAGATATTGCCTGAAATTGCGATGGTATTAAATTATTGATATTATATCGGTTTATATTAAAGAAGTATCGATTAGAATTTTTTGCGTAAATTCAGTTGCATTATGTAGTTTTGTGACAAAATTTAATAAAAAAATTTAAAAACTTGCACATATAGGAACTTTGTTCTAGATGCCTAAAAACGTGCTATTTTCACATATATTTGCGATGTTTTCATGAAATTTTTTTCAGTGAGTTATTCATAACGGTAGCAACAATACTATCGAAGAAGTTTTTCCTCTATCTATTTTAGTTTTTAATTATTTTTTTAACTTTCTTATTTCACCACTAGGGTCGCTGTAAGTCATTTCTATGAATTCTCCAGTGTCACTTTCTTCCTACTAGGAGACGTTGGTTTCAAATAAAAGTCGTGAAACGGACTTTTTAAAACACCCTGGTATAGTATTTGATTTACTACTAATTCGGATTTATATCTCTGATATCGAACACGATCAACTACGAACACAAAAAGGAATAATGACGCTATACAGCAAGCAAAAAAAATTAGCAAAATTTCTTTAAAAAAAAGTTAAGGGGATTTGGACACTTTGTGTCTGCAGTTTTCTTTAGAAACGCTGCAGTTTTTTATAAGACCGCTGAAATGCCTTTAGAATGTATTCAAAACTGTTGCTGAAGTCCTATTGCTACAAAATAACTACAGACTTCTTTGAGAAAACTGTTTTTGACGCTTTTTTGAAGGAATTTTGGACATGTTCTTTTTTTTGCTGGGTAGATAAATTAAAAAAAATATCTAGTGTGGCATAGGATCATAGCTAGTGTATTGAATCTGAAGGTATGAAAAAGGTTTTTTGAAAATTGTTTAAGTTAATCTTACGAAGAATAAAAATTTTGGTATAGATACTTTTAAATACGTAGAATCAAGTGGTTTTATAATGTATCTGTGAATTTTCATTGTACCTAGATATTTTTGAATTCTTCAAAATTTAAAAACAAGCACTCGAAACCTACAAACCTATAGCTTTGTTCATAACTACTCCACAACACCCTTTACTATTCTTCCTTACTCCCATCCATTTCTTGATCCCGGGATAACCCCGAGAAAAGCACGGATATCAATTTCCAGCGGCGGCGAGATTTATAGATAAGCCACCACCCATAACATTTATTGGGGTGTAACACCAGAAAACAAGGCGTGGTAACAAACGATACCAATCAGTTACACAAATCATCAGCAGGCAGACAACGCAGTTTTGACACTTCTGGGCAGGGACGGTGCCTCCCTGGGGGGCCATGCCTCACCGTTGCCATCCCCAGAAAGTGGAATTCCCAAGAAAAAGGCATCCGTTATCGTTAGAGTTCAGAATGAAGTTTTTAGTCTTGGCTTAAAGGGGGCTTTCTTGGCGCGTGGGGAGATTAAGAGGTTTTATTGCGTAGGGGATATGCATATTTCAGGCATTATAGAGGGCAGGTTCCTGAGATATGGCCCGTTGATAAATAGGGCGTTTTAGTTTTTTGATGTAATAATCGCTCGCTCATGCTCGTGAAAAAGTATTTTTGGGGTATAAAAAGGGAGGAAAAATTGTATCAATCAATTTTTGTAATGACAAGGATTTACGCTGCAAAGCATAGTAAAGATATTATTTTAAAAACTTTTAATTTGATTTTCCAAAGCATTTTATGCTCAACACTTTTGTTATTCAGAATTCTTACAACAGCTACACGAATTATAATCCTAAAAGTAAGGGATCATCTATATAAAAAATATTTTTAGTGGTCTAAATAATTTTTAAAAGGGTCGATGAAATTGTAAATTTTTATAAATTAATCAAAATTTCCAAATAAAGCTTCTAATATTTCAGGATTTCTTGCACTTATGTTTGCTTTAAAACTCCATTAAAAACAGTAATAGTGAACATTATATTTGTATATTTATTTGTATTCAGTAATAAAACTAATGATTAGAGAAAACGTTCTTAAAATAAATAAATAACAAATTAAGGTCTGTAAAATTTTTTCGTCGGAAAATCTTAAGCATTATAAGTGCATTTGGCAGATTCTATTGTTTCCAAAAAATATACATTCAAAAGTCTTTATCGATACCTACGTTAAAAAACTACATCAGTAAGGGATTTTGAATTATAACTTTTTCTTATTCCATATTTTACATTGTTGCAATGAGATCATTTGCTTCCAAAAAAAAGAAATAGAGCTATTATACTCATTTCTATTAAATCCCTATGCTTATGGTCTAACAAAAGCAATGCATGATAAATCACATCATATAAGCTATATCCATCATTTCATCACGCCTAACAAAGCTGCACAGACTCACAAACCTTTACCGTCCGCTTACAAGGGCGTCACACAAGCTCCAACAATACCAACGATCGATATCTACACTGTAAAAAAAGAACGTCTTTTAACGTATTATTTTCCGTGAATTTTTCATGGATTAATTCCGTTAACTACAAAACGGAATTTTCATCGTGAAGTTTCCGTTTTTTAATTTTCCTCTCCTCACGCATGCGTATTGTACTATTTCTCCACTAGTTTTGGTGAGACTCAAATATAGTTGTAAATAAGTAATGGAAGTTTGTGCAAGCGTCTTCAGGCGAAACGAACCTTCAGCAAATTTATTATGGGTAAGTAAGTTAAGGTAACTGCCTGCGTTGGGAGGGCTTTTTTAAAAATATTAACTAAATAATTATTTAATTGCTATTTTCAGAGAGCTAATGTTCTAAAACAATGAAAATCATTCAAAAAAGAATTTAGAAAAAATTATTTTTTAAAATATTGAGAAATTTCAATGAAAATAAGGCTAAAATTTCAACTTGCGCCAACAACTCCTGAGAATGTTCTTTTATAGGTATAAATAAAATTTTTGCAGAATTTTGATCCTAAGACACTAATCTGTGTTACTATCTACAAAAAATCTGCGATTTTTAAAATAGAGAAGAAATACAGGCACTTGAAATCGAAAAAGTAAAAATTCATGAAAAAACTAATTTAAATCAAGTTTACACACTTTAAAAAATACCTTAATTCAAATATTTTTCTTAGCTTGTAGAAGATAACATGCATTATAATATAAAGAGTGAAATAAAAGAAAAAGCATCAGAATGTTTTAAGTAGTTAAAGAGTAATCACTCTTACCGTGATCCAAAATATACAAAAATGTCATTCTTCAGAAAAAGACTTTGAAGTTTTAAAATTGCATGTTAATCCTGGTACTACTCGGTACTAAAACAGCTGTAACTTGTGTTCTAGATTACTCAGAGTCTAAAGTAAAGTAGTTTTGGAAAGATTATAAAACAGGCTATAATATAATGCAATAAAACAAAATTCGATATTTTTGGCGAAAAGGACGATTTCAACACAGGCAGTTACCTTAAATATATTGTTTTTATTTTTTGTGTTATTGGTAGTAAACGTTACCATGCTTTAAAATAGAAATACTCTGATATACTATTTTTAAACAGATATTTAAACATCGTACGATCGCTTTCTTCACCACGTAGCTGAAGTCTTAAAATACAGGGTGTCCCACGCGAAGTGGCCCAACCCTTTAACTTTTGAACCCCTACAGATATAGTCATGAAAGTGGGGTCTAGGTATAGTAAAGTGACCATGCTCTATCCGATGAGATAACTTTCAACGCCCTCTAGCGGAAAATTTAGGAGTTATAATTTTTATTTTAAAAACTGTGTGAGGTATGTGAAAAAAGTCAATGACTAAGTTGTAGAGCATCATCTATTTAGTAGGAAAAGACACCTTAAGCAGAAAAATATCTTGAATAAAACCCCTAAAACGCAAGCTCAATTAGGTTGAATTCACGTAGTTTTTACGTCTTAAGACGCCCCTCACGAGGTGAAAATGAGAAATTTTTATTTTTATGATTTAAGTAAATGACTAAAAGCATTCTTAGTTCATTAAATTGAAAATTTCTCATTTTCGCCTCATGAGGAGCGTTTTAAGATGTAAAATCTACGTAAATTCAACCTATTTGAGCGTGCGTTTTAGGGATTTTATTCAAGATATTTTTCTGCTTAAGGTGTCTTTTCCTACTAAATCGATGATGCTCTACAACTTAGTCATTGACTTTTTTCACATACCTCACACAGTTTTTAAAATAAAAATTATAACTCCTAAATTTTCCGCTAGAGGGCGTTGAATGTTATCTCATCGGATAGGGCATGGTCACTTTACTATACCTAGACCCCACTTTCATGACTATATCTGTAGGGGTTCAAAAGTTAAAGGGTTGGGCCACTTCTCGTGGGACACCCTGTATTGCATACCTAACTAGTCTTATTAGATCGCAAAAATGTGATCTAAATAGTTGTGATAACTTGTAACTTTTGATTAGACTTGTATTACTGTGGTCGGTAGTGTAAATTATTTAAAAGAATCGTCTATTTGGATTTTACGGATTGTTTGTCATTTTTTTTTCAAAATTATAATCAGGAATATACTGAATCACAATAATATTAGTATATTAGATCGCAAAAATATGTTCTAAATAGTTGTGATTAACTTGTAACGGAAAGTTCCACTCCAATGACGAAAAGATATTAAACGAACGTTCTCTAAAATAACGGAAGGTTTCCCTCCTTTGACAGAAAAATACAAAACGGACATTCCCTCAAATGACGGAAAAAGAAAATACGGATACCTTCTCAAATGATGAAAATAATCCGCCGGGAAATTTCCATTTATTGAAGAAAGATTTTTTACAGTGTACGTTAAAAAACTACATCAGTAAGGGATTATGAATTATAACTATTTCTTATTCCATATTTTACATTGTTGCAATGAGATCATTTGCTTCCAAAAAAAGGTTTAGAGCTATTATACTCATTTCTATTAAATCCCTATGCTTATGGTCTAACAAAAGCAATACATGATAAATCACATCATATAAGCTATCCATCATTTCATCACGCCTAACAAAGCTGCACAGACTCACAAACCTTTACCGTTCGCTTACAAGGGCGTCACACAAGCTCCAACAATACCAACAAGACATATATATCGTATCTCAATACATTCTTAACCCCTCCAAGCATTACCCAAAGAAATACAAAAAAAAAGACATAGCAATTGCACACCCAAACAATTTCCCTCGCAGCGAATGAAAAGCAACAAATGCGGCAATCTTTCTTTTAAAAAAAAAGAGGCATCCCAATAGACGAGGAGGTATACAAAACCAAAAGAAAAAAAAGCATATCCATGGAGTCTTTGTCCCCACTTTCAACGAATGGAAAGTCATTTCTGGATTCTTTGGACCCCGTCCAAGCGATAGGTTTTGTCGCAAGAAGTCGTTATAACGTGCCCTGCGACAAAGGATGTCAAATAAGGGATGGTGTAAATTTTTGGCGGATGAGAAATATGGACGAATTGTTGACGTAATTAAGGTTGAGGGGGAAGGTAAAGGATATGTCTTTGGTCGTAAACTATTCGTTAGTGCTTTTTGGTAGACATATTTTGGCTGTGGAGTATTTATGGAGATGTTGGTAATGTCCTAATACCTTTGTGTAGAAGTTTTGAGAATTTTGTTTATGGAGGTACTAACTACCAATTTTTCATTGTATAAATCATCAATTTAAAAATGATCTTGCATTCTAACTAGTAAGTATTGAAAGTAAATAACTTTGGTTTATTGGTGTAAGTAACGGTGTTTGTTAGGATAAATCATGTTTGTTAAAGGTTTTTTGTGTTCTAACTATTCGGGTAAAATGTCTAACAACAATGCATCTAAATATAAATCATGTTTGTTTCAATGTTTTCTTAGTTTAACTATTCAGTAAAAGGTTTCACCGTACATGAAACTGACGTACCGGTCAATGACTTGTCAAGCATTAAAATTATCTCGCCCAACTACGAAAATAGGATATAAATTTTGAAACTCCAGCAGACAATGTTTTTAAAATATATATTTTTCAATGTAATTCCTCCTCTGGTGATTATATTTTCTTTTGTTCCGAGTTTCTCAGAAACTAAATAATTCCACCCTGCGAAAACCAATGGGATACACGACCGGTTCACAGACAACTTGAATCACACAAAACTTTTTATCATAGACGACATGATTGGGAAGCATTGTTGAGGATAAAAATTTAAATCCAGCATTTTTCTTGTAAGAACTTTGATGAGAAAATATCTTGGTGAATCACATGGATGTAATAAGGAGCACATTCATAAACTAAAAGGAATTCTGTATCGATATGTCCCCTTGTAATAAACGAATACATACAGGGTGTTTCAAAATTGCGTTTCACGGCTTTTATTCGGAACCAACGCCTCCTAGGGTCATGGAAGTAAGGTCTACCCCTAGGTAAGTGAGCCTGGAAAATGCACTGAAATGACCTACAGTGCCCCTAGCGGCGAAATTAAAAAGTTAAAAAAATTAATTTAAAAACTAAAAGAGATAGAGCAGAAACCTCAAGGAGAGTATTGTTGCCAACGTCATGAAGAACTCACTGAAAAAAAATTCATGAAAGTATATTGAATATTCGCCGAGATAATAGTATGTGAAAATAGCACTTTTTCAGGGGTCAAAAAAGGAAAATTTCGCATATTTGCAAATTTTTTTGATTTTTTGATTAAATTTTGTGTTCTTTAAACTAAAAAAACACAAAACTACAAAATAACTCTGAAAAATTTGCAAATATGCGAACTTTTTCTTTTTTGACCCCTGAAAAAGTGCTATTTTTACATGCTAATATCTCCGCGAATATTCAAGATATTTTGATTAAATTTTTTTCAGTGAGTTCTTCATGACGTTGGCAACAATACTCTCATTGAGGTTTTTGCTCTATCTCCTTTAGTTTTTAAATTATTTTTTAACTTTTTAATTTCGCCGCTATAGTTGCTGTAAGTCCTCTCAATCTATTCTCCAGGCTCACTTACCTAGGGGTAGACCTTTCTTCCATGACCCTAGGAGGCGTTGGTTCCAAATAAAAGCCGTGCAACGCAATTTTGAAACACCCTGTTTAGTTACATAATAAAATGATGTATAAAATTCCACCATCCATGAAATTTTTACCTGACATTTTGCAGGTTTTATTTACCTTCACAATTTTAAACAATCGAGAAAAATTAGAGATTTCTTTTGTATTTTTGAAAACCCAAATGATATTTCAATATTCTTAGATTAGATTCGGAGTACTAGAATCACCATTCGTTATCAATATCTGGATTCTCTACACTAGAAATATCAACACACAGTCTAAATTATATCCAAATAAATTTTATTCCATTTTACAGATTACCACTATTTATCCTTCCCTGAAAAAGCTTTCAACCCCTCAAACATACCAGCTCAAACTTTCCAAGGGAAAATAACTTATTGAACGACCTTATACTATAAAACCGATTGTAGTATTATTCCATAGAAAAACCTCCCCGTGCATTGAATAAGGTAAACACTTTTTCGAGAAAGCACGTGGACTTTTTCAATAGGCCATTCCGATATTGATCAGTGCTAAATCCGTTACCCAAAGCAGCGCATAAGTTCCCAAATTGTCTTTTTTCGTTTTTACCCGTAGTTTACCCGAACGGGGATTTCTTCTTGTTAAGCACGTATCGGGCAAAATCTCTTGCGTTTCGGGTCTTTTAAGTATTTTTCGATGCGTCGCGCTGTGTGTTCCCCCCCTTTGCATCCATTTTTAAACGCGTGCCCCGGGTTGTGAAATATTTAACAAGCTGTTTTCTTGTTGGTTTTCTTTTAAAGGAGGAACGGCTGGTGACTTTTTTATCCTTTGGTGACGGGTAAGCGGATTGAATAATAGTTAGAAAAAGTTTTTATAATCACGCTGTTATATTGTTTATCTTTTGGCTTGTGTGCTGTATTCTTCGTTTCTCTAAGCTTGTATTGTAGGTATGGAATCAAGGAAAAAATATTGAAATGTCTCGGAGAATTCGTTCCTTGCATGATTATTTCTATCAAACTTCCAAAACTTGAATCTAAAATTTAAATATTTTGTAATGTTTGATGTTATTAATGCATTATCTTTGTAATGACACTACTACTTTAGGAGTGTCGCGGACGTTTCGCCAACTGAAATTTTTTACGGTGATGTGCCGATTCAGCCGTTCCCGATTGAGCCGGTTGTCAAAAATTCTCCCATTTCAGCCGGTGTGATAATTTATGATGGTTTGTTAGTCCCGATTGAGCCGGTGAGTCATCGTTTGGCGATACAAACTAAGTTTGGCGTGAAAAGAAATTTGTTGGATCTTATTTGGGTACAATAACCCAATTTCTCTCAAAAAAACTGTTCCCCATGACTTAATTTTAAGTTTTTATTCAGCCGTTCCCGATTGAGCCGGTTGTCAAAAATTCTCCCATTTCAGCCGGTGTGATAATTTATGATGGTTTGTTAGTCCCGATTGAGCCGGTGAGTCATCGTTTGGCGATACAAACTAAGTTTGGCGTGAAAAGAAATTTGTTGGATCTTATTTGGGTACAATAACCCAATTTCTCTCAAAAAAACTGTTCCCCATGACTTAATTTTAAGTTTTTAATCTTTATTTTTTTTATTTTGAATTTAATAGACCTCTTTTACTGTTGAAAATAAAATCCTTGTCTCTGGCGTTACAAATATATAACTTTTGATTTCAGTAAAGTTAATCGCGCTTGATATAATGCAATACGTATACATACGTAAATGTGGGTAGTGTGACCACAAGCTCAAGAGTGGCCATTAGTGGAATGGAATGACAATGAAATTAATTCGGGCTCGACCGATAGCACTTTTTTGGCCGATGGGCTGATGCCAATTGTTCAAAAATTTCCATCGGCAAGCCGATGGCTGATGGGTCTTTACGAGGCGAAAAAAAAAGAAAAAGGGGCAGTAAAAATTGCAGCATTTGGTTTTAAACGGTTTTCTCTTGAGAATAATCTGAATAATTAGCATAATAAAAATCGGTGCGCGGGAAGTTTATTTTTTTTAATTTAAAAAATGGCCAAAAACAATTTTTAAAAATCAAAGGATAGTAATCGACCGTTATATTATACATTTTTAATTTATAAACTATTTTTCACTGCTGCTGAATACGAATATTCTATTTAAAATTTTTAAATATAAAATTTTTACAAAATACAATTCTTTGCCAACAAAAATTCAACAATTTGTACAACTGTTTGAATACAAAAATTTTATAGCCAAAAAAATTTAAACATGGTTTGAAATCACAAAAACTGCAGAAGAAATAATTCAAATGGTTCATTTAGTAACCTAAATATAAAATGGCATCCACTAAAATTAAACTAAAATCGGACAGTAAAATATTTTCAGTTCTGTTGGCCTCAAAAATAAACCTTATTTTAAACGTTTTAGGCATTTTCCACGGTAATTTTTCATAAATGTTGTATTTATAATCTGTATAACATAAAAAAACAAATTTGTTAAAATATTAAAAACAATAAAGAAAATAGAGATAGTATCTTTCAATCAAATGAAACAAAAAATATTTTGACACTATTTGGTTTAAATCAGTGGTTCTCAACATTTTTAAAGCTATTGTCCCCCTAAAGGTGTGGAAAATTTTTAAACTTCCGCCCCCACAAAAGTTTTCTTGTAATTAAGGGTATGAGAAAGTGCGATTACTATATAATATTAAAAGTTATTTTAAGAATATTATTTTAGTAAACTTTGGCATTAAGTTTGTTGAAATTGGAATTAAATGACTCGCTGATATCCTTCCAAGTGAAAACATTTATTTTCATATATAAATATGCCGACAGAATAATTGAGTTATTATAATTTTCTTTTTTTTTCATTCCATAATAAGCTGCTTTAAGTAGCGAAAGTAAGAGGTAAAATGAGTTAGTGGTTCTTGTCTCTAGGACAATTTCTTTTATATGGCTGACTGGAAAGTGGAATTTGAGCATGGCAAAAGTGAATTTAAGCTTTGTCTTATTGTCTCCCCTTTAGATCCATCACAGCTCCATGCTCATCGCCCCCTTACTGCCCAAAAAAGGTTTTAATATTTTAAAAATAGTTAAATTTTATAAAACAAAAAAATTTTCAAAAAGATTAAAATTTTTACCAAATTCAAAAACTTTAAATTTTGTGATATATGTAGTACGTGTGTTATACATGTTTTTAGAGTATATTTTAGTGCTTTTTATGAATATAAGGCTAATTTTTCAAAAAAAATTGAGAATAATTACGGGAAAAATTGATAAAAAAAGTAATATAAGATTATTCCTAACAATTGCTCTAAATTTTTGAAGAGACTTTGGGGATTTTCCTCCAAGAGAATTTCGAAATTTGACCCTTGAACAGAGGCGTAATTTCATATTTTGGTGAAAATGGGGGTCTGGGGGGTCATTCTCACAAAAACAATTTGAAAAATTTGAACCAGAAAATGTCAAGCTTGTTTGAAAAAAAAATAATACTATTTTGAGCTAAAAGTATATATTGCCGGAGGATGGTATTTTAGTTACTAAATGACTGTATTCTATTTAATTTCATATATAAATTCCAAAAAGAGATATGACAGTGTTGGATATCTGGATTTTGATGTCCGATATTCTTCGATATTTGCGATACTCAGTGGTGGATCCAGGATTTGGTTTTTGGGGCTAAGAATTTTTCATAATCGAATTGAATCTTCTTGTTGATGTTAATACGGAAAAGGTAGTGAATTGTCCTGCTCCAACTACTAAAATGGGGGTCTGGGGTTTTTTCTAAAATGGGGGTCTGGGGGTTTCGAAAATTTTTTGGAATTTTAAGTCAAAAACCCCATTTTCCAACTCGTTTTGGTACGATTCATCCGAATTTAGGATATAAATTTTTTGGGTTTTGCAAACTTAATAAAATAGAATTGCAATAATAGAGTTGCAAGTGCTAAGGGGGTCTGGGGGTCCTCCCCCAAAATTTTTTGAAAATTTGACCTTAAAATAACAGAATTTTAAATCATTTTGGTGCATAAAATGCCATATTATATAGTGTGAAACTTTTCATTTGGGGTGGGGGCTTGAGCCCCCTCTAGCCCCCCTGGATCTGATAGGGGCTGTTACTGACCAGTATTGGTGCATCGTTGTTCCTTGTGCTACCTGGAGAGTTCATATTATCAGGCCTTAATCTCTAATTGTTCTAATATTGTTTGTAATATTTAATTATAAATATCAAGATAACATCTGTGAATCTCTCTGAGTGTAACATCTTTTTGTCTAATATTACCATAAATTTACTGAAAAGTTATTTTTAATTATAAGGTATATAATTAACAAAAATAAATATTCCTTCTTCCTGAATCCCGCCCGGGAAATTCAACATATTAATGATCTTGTCTGAAATGATTTCAAAATGTTAAGTAGCAGTAGCGCAATGAATACTACTTTTGAAATGAACATATGATCTCATAGTGTGATTAAGTCGCCGCTAAACGTGCTTGTAAGCCAATTGGGGTAACCTAAGGTACCCACCGGCTGAAACGGCACAAAATAAGAATTCGTTTAACCCTCACCGGCTGAATCGGGAGAATATTTTATTACCGGCTGAATCGGGAACGGCTGAATCGGTACTAAACCACAAAAACCTACCTACAAAAAAGAAGAAAGGGGGAAGGAAATTTCCCAATAGGCAAAACATCCGTAGAACCACTTTAGGAAACTATGGAATACCATACTTTTTTTTAAGTATGACAATTTTTTATATGTGAAGGAATTCTATTCTGCGGCAAGATTATATCTGTTGTCATCCCTTTAGTGCCTATAACACAAAAACGCCATGATTTCGAAATTCCACAAAACATACAAGAAAAAAGTGAGCTAATTAAAAACGGCATCACTCTTAAAGGGGTTTGAAAATTTGAATTTGCATTCATACAATAAGATGTAATGACACCAATTTAACAACTTTTTACCACCACCAAAATAAAAGCATCCCAAAGAGACAAGCACACAATAACCCAACAAGTTTCATCATCACCACACTACAAAAAAGCGTCGGCCATTTTGAATTCATCCTCATTACGCTAGAAACATGTCACCAAGCAAAATAATCACTCTCTTCCCAACCCATACATCCATCATCGTAATCATAGCATTCAGCACCAGTTGCGTTCACACCTAAACAGCACAAAAACGGTGCACCAGCTACCAGCAAAAGCCAAACCCTAAAACCATCCATTAGAGACAAAGCAGGCACTCTGATTAATTGCTGGATGCATTAGTCATGACAGGACATGCCAGACCGAGAAAATTCTCTTCCACGCCTTATTTCATTTTCGAGACTTGCTTATCGTTTTCCTCAATGAGCGTATATAACAATGTTGGAGTTGTGTTTCGTTTGGATGGAGTGAAGCGCTAATTTGATTCATCAAGAAATTATATGAAGAGTGTAAAGGGTATGAGATTAGTTTGAGGGGGTTTGGTTTATGTTCGTTGTATGGAAGTTTTGAGGTGATTAGTTTGTCTTATATATACTATATATACAGGGTGTTTCAAAATTGCGTTGCACGGCTTTTATTCGGAACCAGTGCCTCCTAGGGTCATGGAAGTAAGGTCTACCCCTAGGTAAGTGACCCTGGAGAACCCATTGAGAGGACTTACAGCGCCCTTAGCGGCGAAATTAAAAAGTTAAAAAAATTAATTTAATAACTAAAGGAGATAGAGCAAAAACCTCAATGAGAGTATTGTTGCCAACGTCAAGAAGAACTCATTGAAAAAAATTTGATCAAAATATCTTGAATATTCGCGGAGATATTAGCATGTGAAAATAGCACTTTTTCAGGGGTCAAAAAGTAAAAAGTTCGCATATTTGCAAATTTTTTTGATTGTTTGATTAAATTTTGTGTTCTTTCAACTAAAAAAACACAAAACTACACAATTTCACAGAAAAATTTGCAATTATGTGAACTTTTTACTTTTTGACCCCTGAAAAAGTGCTCTTTGCACATGCTAATATCTCCGCGAATATTCAAGATATTTTGATGAAATTTTTTTCAATGAGTTCTTCTTGACGTTGGCAACAATACTCTCATTGAAGTTTTTGCTCTATCGCCTTTAGTTTTTAAATTAATTTTTTTAACTTTTTAATTTCGCCGCTAGGGGCGCTGTAAGTCATCTCAATGGGTTCTCCAGGGTCACTTACCTAGGGGTAGACCTTACTTCCATGACCCTAGGAGGCACTGGTTCCGAATAAAAGCCGTGCAACGCAATTTTGAAACACCCTGTATATGCACTTGCTTGTGTGAGAATCATTAGTCATGAAACGTAGTGTGTAATCTCTAGATGTGGGATGCAATTATATTACGTATCTCTTCAAGAAACGTTAGTTTAAGGTATCACTGTGTGCGTTGGATAGCTTTAATAGGTATGCGTTTTGTAAATTATGAGGGTTGTTAATAGCTTAATCAACCATCATAATCACGAAAGATGATATGAGGATAATCGTTGATATAAGGGTTATTAACCATCATAATTAACGAATGAACTTATTTATGGAGATTTTAGTTATTAAATTTTATCCAGGTTAATTGATTTCTACGTTTGTACTTAAATTTCAATTTTAACTACTGCATGACAAATTGAAAACTCATGTAACTTCTTCCAATTTCTAATGATTTAAGTAAAACACAACCATAGAAAAAAAATCAACACTTTTTTACTGAGAAAAAATGTGTACGACAAATTTTCAGTAGAAAACACCAATTTGGAAATCAATACAAAATGGTGTTGTCTATTCAAAGTATCATATTTACCATAATGTCCAAACCTATAACCCCTATCTCTGTACGACACAAAACATACCCCTTTTCCATAACCCAATTACAACCTTTAAAAACCACATGCTGTTCAACCTTTCCAACCCATCCACCTTATCACCAAAAAAACCACGTGACCACCATCTCTTAATTAAAACACCTCCCACAATTCCCAGAAGCGCGCGGGCTTTCACCACCACCGCGCGACAGATTTTTTCACGCTGCCGCGGTCATGTAAACTCACGCGAAATCGCATGGCAAACTGCCAGTGCCCGAAAAACGGTTTATTTGCTTTTGTGCATTGGTGGGCAATGAAGAACAAAGCTGTACAGAGATCCATATGCACAATTCCCTGGCCTCGTTTCGAGAGTTTTTATTTCGATTTCTTTTTTTACGTATATCGCTCGGGATCTCTCAATTACGATGTTTATGGGAGAGTCCAGGTGGGGGTAAGATTGAGGCATGAGAGATTTTGAGGTTGTGTAATGGTATTGGGAGATGGATTCGTTCTGTATGAGTGATGTGTTTAGTGTTTTATTGCTTTTGTAAGTAATCTTTAAAACACTGCATAAGGAAATAAATTATAGGAAGCATTGGGGCATGTAAGAATTTATGGATGTTCTGAAGTACTTAATATCAAAGATAGGTGAAAAACAAGGGATTAGAGAGAGTACTTAGGTCGGTTTGATTTGACCTTCAACCTCCATGAGAATAGCTGTACAGAACGTGTGACTGGAAGTCAATCAGCTGAGTCAAAGCCTCTTTTGTTACCCCAAGTTAACTATCCTCTGTGAGGTGGCAGCAAGATGCACTGCCACTTCAACACATGGATTGGTAATAGAGTTTAAAGAATAAGGCTAGGGGAGTTGTACTCTCAAATATAAATGGTTGACACTTCTAGTCGGTAAGACCGAAGCGCGAATAACAGAAAAAATGAAGTATTTAAAGCTGTTTCACTCTGCGATTTCTCTATAACAATAGGGAACATAACCAAACCAAAATATGACACCGTATAAACTAAAATAAACGATTTTAATAAAATGTCCTTGACCCTTACAAATGTGGCAGGTGCGAGCCACGGGGTGATACCGATTCGAATGTCATACGACTCAAAAGTATATTTCGGAGTTATAATCACTTCAGTTGGTATTTAAACCCCATTTGAATTAATTAACTGGTGACTGAATACTGGTGACTAAGCTCGCCACACAATTGTAATTTTGCTAACGCTGTTACAGAGAAATAAATAGTTTTTCTTTCTCCAGAAAAGTTGGGGATATTGTGTTAAGGTATGCGGATAAGCATTCATACTTAGCTACGAAACATTCACGCTGAAATATTGTTTTAGTTACCTTCTAACTCAACCTAAAACACATTCACCGAGAAAATATTAGCTTTATTACATGAAATCGATTTACCCATTTATTTTTGACTTTCATTCATTACCAAAATTTTCCTAATTTAATTGATCAAACCTATGAACCATCTTACAATATAAAGTTGTGTTTATTGGATGCTAAAAAATGATGTTTTTTTTCAGTCAGGGCATGATAAGCCAACACACCTCCATTCCATCACATTTTCACAAACCACCATTTCAGGAACCATTCAACAAGTATGGAAACATTTCCCGAACGTGCATCCTCCGACACCCATGTAAAATCTATTCGAGTTTCCGTTTTTGCGGAGAGGCATAGAAACTCTAAGTTTATTTACCATAGCATTTCGCAAAATAAAAAGGTCTGGGTATGAAATTTACAACTCACGCCTCGGCTGAAATAAGAATTTTTCGGAACTATTCACTTCAAAACATATGAGAAAAGATAGATTTGAAATTGAAACTCCGCTTCGGGAAAAGATCCAGGGAAAGCAAAGACAAGGGAAAAAAACTATTCGAATATTACGAAATAGTTTTAGAGAAGCATTTCCTAAAACTTTATTCTTGGTAACAAACGAACTCACATTAAATCTGTTACCACCGAATTCTTTTAATCACTTTCTGTGGGGAAGAATTAAATTTGCCGTTAATATCTTTTCTTCAAATCTTTTCCGAAGATTCCAAAATAAGAGGAGCTTTTTTTTGCCGCTGCCATGCTTGGAGAGCCATTATCTTTTCTGTGGAATGTACGACTAATTTAAATTCGAAAGATGCAATCTTGGTTAGGCTTAGGGTTTCAATTTTTACACTTGGATAAACATCGTTGGGAATAAGGAAATCCTAAATAGAAAGAAAAAGTTTGTAAGGCCTCTTTTGTAATTGGAAAATATTATAGAGGTAAATTTATGTTTTCTATTCCCTAGTCTACCTGGTGCAAGAGAAGTGGATAAATTGTTCAGCACTTTAACATGCCAAAATTGGAAAATACTTCAAATATTAAATCTAAAGAATCCACAAAATTTCTTCAATACTAAAATGTTTTCTCTTCTATTATTGCATTACCACATCTGTAAAAAAATATATTAATTGATTATTGGAAAAATGCATATACAATTCATACACCGGTTTATTATAGAGAGTGATTGTTAATGTCAGTATTTAAAGTAAATTATATACCACTCATTCAAAGATAATTGAAAGATTTGCTTCCAAACACAAACATCAAACTTTTTGAAAGACATTAAATTAAGGGATTACAATTTTGTTTCTCTTTTGATAACAATATTTTTTGAAATGCTAATAATTTGATTAATAATTTGGTACCTCCCCCTTACTTAAAAATTAATGAAAAGTCTTTATTTCTATTCTAAATCTTTTACATTAGTTATATTACCTCAATAACGTGTAAATGTTTGCTTGCTTACCTGTTGATTACCTTAGTTATAAATATCGAATAAATTGTAATTACCGCTAAACCTACACAAAATGCATATAAATTACCTTAATTAAAAGTAGATGAATCATAAAAATATGCCAAAAGCTACATCTTATGACTGTTATTCATCTTAGTTAAATTTGAAATTCATTTAACATTCAAATTTACATATACTTTACACTGTAAAAAATAATCCTGTAAAAAAACAAAAAAATTCTGGCAGCAAAAGTTGCCAGAAAAGTTTTGTAAACAGAAAAATCCTATAAACAGAAAAAAGCTGTAACCTACAGGTAAATGCTGTAAACAGAAACTTTCTGAGCTGTTTTTTTAAAATCTTAATAAAATAATAACTGAGAATAGAACCAACGACCTACCACATGCTAAGCACGCACGCTACCGCTGCTCCAACGAGGATTCAGTAAAAGTAGAAATTATTCGAAGACCTTTCTTTCTCCACGAACTGAAACTTGTATTTGGCTCCAAAGCGTGTTGGGTGTTGCCAATAGCTGTATTCGTTTTCGCTGCAGAAAGTTTCTGTTTAAGTACAGATAAGCTAAAAAAACTAGAAAAAAGCTGTTTTTTACATAAAATAAATAAAAGTGCGGTGGGAATGTTACATGACAGAATATTCCTGTAAACATAAAGCCATTTTTATTGAAACTTTCTGTTTTTCTACAGTTTTTTTACAGTGTATTGATTTAATACGACTACTGTTGTATGCAACAAATATATCTCAACAATAGAATACATGTTACTCAAACCTTCCTTCATACAAATTCAAAATTCTCACACTACTCCTCACTCCAAGAATAGACATTACCTTCATTATTAACTCCTCAACACGTGTAAGAGTCCCTATCCAACGAAAAGCTAACAAATATTCTCTTCCCTCTGACCCCAGTTACTCGCAAAGACTAGAAAGAGAAGCATCCATGAATAATGCATGCACGGCCCCCTCTGTAGGATTTAGAGACGAAAGGCAGTTACTGCCATCAAAATGGAATTAATCCATCGTCGCTTTGAAGTAGAGTTCTGGATTTTGGAAGAGCTCGAACTTGTTGGGGAGTTGCTTTGTTTGTATAGAAGTGACTTTTTTTGTTGTGGGTTTGTGAAGGGGTTTATAACCGGTGTAGAATCGGACCATAGTTAGTTGAAAGTTTTATTTGAAGTGTGTACGCAATAAACTGATTATTGATATAACTGCCAGTGGTGAGTTTAGGTTTGTACGAATTGTGTCTAAGGTATAAAACAATTTGTAAGGGTATTTTTAAAGAATATTAGTGCAACATTTTTCAAAAGAACGTAAAGAAATTTGAAATGGTATTGCAATAAATTTTGAAATTTAAAGAAAAAATGGAAAGTCAAATTTACTAACATAATGCCATCATATGCTTTTAATCTTTGAATAAATAAAACAGAAAAGAATATGCTGGGAAATTATAGATTCTTATGATAAAAGTTTATGATATTATTTTAAAAACATTCAATTTTCAGAACTATATTATGGGAGGAATTCTGACCATAAATATAAACAAAGCAAAATCCCCCAGATAAACTTCCAATTTTATCAATTGACCAATCCGAACGCGGTTATAGCTTTTCCAAGCTACACGTGATACGAGCAAAAACCAATCAGACAAGAGTATGTGACGTACTGGAAAAGCTGCTGGGTGACAGAAAATTCCTTCCATATTAATGTTGTTGTGTTGTTGTCCTCGTGTGCCACTTGGAATACCCAAGCTCCATAAGGATTCGAGGCAAAGGGAGTGCGGCTCCTGAGAAAGTGAGGCCCATAAATAGCAGGAGTCCGACTTCTGCCTCATGATATATGATAGATGCTGCCACTATCTATCACCACCTCCACAATTTTGCCATGCATCTGAAGGGGAGGGAAATAGTCTCCACACACCTGGACCCGTGGTAAACTGAGCCATGACGGACGACAGGACTTTCGGACCCGCAGATTTAACCTGCACTTACTCCGCATATACTCGGTGGGTCTTTAGCGGTGTCGAGAATCGAACCCGGGGGGACCCTCCGATCCCGAAGCCGAGGCCTTAACTACTAGGCTCCCCACGGCCTATATATTATATCAATGCTATGCATGTATAATAGCTATTTTTAAAGTTGAGGTAGTATTAGCATCAGAGTATTTAGAATCAATTTAAACTTTTATTGTTAAAGATAAAAACTGAAGATTGAATTTACTAACGTAGCAGGGTTCAAACAAAACACCAAATTTTATGACAACATATTCACATTTCTTTAGCAAGAATTTAAAATGGAAGTTAAAATTAAATTAATATTAATTAGTTAGTTTCAGTTTTTTTAAACTACAACACGCGTCAGCTCATAGCTTCTCTTTAATTAACTTATAATCATTACTATTTTAAAGCCCTCTGTTTATCAGCATAATACTTTTTTGCTAAGTATAAATAAATAAACTATATCAAGTTATTCGAAATGTATATGATGACTGTTATGACTGAAGTGACTACTTATATGAAATGGCAGTATGAACAAATAAACTGCAAAATATTAGTAAATACGTCTGTTTTAAAAATGTCTGTTTAAAAATATTTAAAACAAATACATATCAAGTAAAAATATAATCTAAAATAAAAGAAACCACAGAGAGAAGGATATCGTAAAAAAACAATAACAAAAAAACAATATTCTTTCTTTAAAAAAAATGGCGAATATCTAATAAGCCCAATTCTCCAAGACACATATTTCCAGGAACCCGTATTCAAATATCCGCATTAAGAAATAAAGAGAACCTGCTTTGTCTCGAAACTCTAGTATCGATAAAATGACGCAAACAGAAACAATCCAAAAATAAAGCATTCGTCCAATAAGTTAACTCTGGGATCGCCATACTTCTGTTGACATGTCTTAGAAGTTTCTGAAAAATGTCTTTCACTCTAGTTGACAGTAGCGGGGGGTCTAGTATAACTATCGCAGTTGAAGTGGGCGTTGAAATAAGCTGTGGAGGAATGAATTCTGAGAAGAAAAGTAATATTTTTAGGTCCTGGAATAGGATTTACTGATTGACAGAAGTTTTAATAAAGTTATTGTCTACTGTAAGCCAGTGGAGTCTCTGTTGAAAGAGACAAGACGAGGCTCCTTATGATCGAGTTCTTGAAATTGTCTATATGCATTTTATTTGATTGAATCAGACTTACGCAACATACCATCTTCCTCAACTATTTTTGCTATTTGAAAAATGTTGAGTTTCGTTATAAATGATCATGACATTCAGGAAATTCAATTTAAAAGATGCATTCATTTCGTAAATATTAAAGTAGACTCTTTTTATGAATTTTTTTTGTTTTATTCATTGATGAAAATGCAAGTATAAATTAAAAATAATTCAACTAAAGTTAATTGCATAAAATATAGATATTCCATTTCATTCATGTACCAAATACTTTCAGAAAGTTTTAATACATACTAGACATCGTTTTAAAAGGATATTAAGTTATGACATTTCTATATAACTCTACCATTTATATTCTGCCTCCATTTCATGTGCAAAAGACAGTAAATTTATATTAATCTGGTTCACAAGATCGACTCTAAAACGATTTTTTGCCCGCGACATACAAATTGCATAATTTGGCTCGCATCACCATTATGTAGTTGTGGAAAAAAATAATTATTACGAAATGCGAAATGAAAAATTTGAGTTACTAAAATACATTAAAAGACTGCTTTTAAAACCTCGTCACTTAATACATCCTGATAATTCATTCAAAAAAAATAATTGAACTCAAACCGAACAAAATCCAATATGTTTTCTACATGTAAATTTCACCCCAAATTAAATCTACTAAACATAAGAACCATAAAAATAACTTTAACGACCAAAAACACTTAAATAGGATGCCTCCAATCCACATCGGACAATCAAAGCAATATCCATAAGTAACATGGCGAACCCATTGACTCGCATCCAACTCCAATTTTTTATTGTTGCACTGGGTCTATAGATATTCATCACTATCCGGTATACCCACAGATGAAAACCTAGGTTTACGGAAGTAAGCCCTAAAAACATATTTCTTTATTGGCCTTCCATAGAAACTTTTTGCGGAAGTGGTAGTAAAAGTCACGGAGTTTTGTGGCGGAAAGACGAGGATGAATGCTATGAATGGGATTCGAAGGAATGATTTGGCTAATGGATTTGGATGTGGAGTTTTCTTAGTAGAGATTGGAGTTGAATAATGGGAATGTTTGTGTAGCTTATATGAAATGCATATAAGTTAATTAGCATAAAAGTAAACTTAATTTTTGATGTTTTATGAATAAGCGAGATATTTACATGATCGAAATTATGAATTAAGAAAAATAAAATAGTTGCATTTGAGTGATAAACGCAATTTGTTTAATTATATCATAAATTTCTATATCTACGTATTACTTATTATTATAATTACTTAGTTATTACCCATTACTTATACGTATACTATCTCATAAATTAACTAAACTTATTACTTACATAAATATTTCCTACAGTTTCACTACAAGAAATTTATAATTATATTTTATTTGTAGTTAACTTTTCTGTTTCTAAAAATCACCAAGAATAAAACTAAGAGTTACAAACTATTATTATTCATGAAACATTATAGTCCCCCTTCGTAATTAAAATACTACTACTACTTTTTTTTCATATAAAGTATTTTTAACAAAATGCTAGTTTTTAAACAAATTTTAATATATTTGCTAAAAGAACTGTATAGGTGTGTTTTCAGAAATAACCAATAGAAAACATTTTGTAAAAATGGTTTTCCTTTAGTGAAGTTGGTGTGTTGAAAAACAATTTACAGTTTAAGAACCATTGAATACAAGAAAACAACTTATTAATTAATGAGGTTCGATTAAGTTCTTGTTAGGGCTCATCAGCACGGTATAGGAAGGTAACGCAAGAAAGCGGAGGGAGAGCTTTTACTCTAGCCGACTATAACGGAAAAAGTGGTGACTATTGATCAGTCCTCCACTATCTGCCGGAAGATAGTGCCGGATAGATATTCCGGCAGATAGTGGAGGACTGATCAATAGTCACCACTTTTTCCGTTATAGTCGGCTAGACTAAAAGCTCTCCCTTCGCTCTCTTGCGTTACCTTCCTATACCGTGCTGATGAGCCCTAACAAAGGCGAAACCGGTCCACGGTTGGAGGCGACGCTTGAGAGCTGGAGTTTTCTTACACATTCCTCTAACCAGAGGTTACTGGTGAAGAACTCTTCTTTTCGATTAAGTTGATCACAAATTTACTGCTTCAAAATGACCTTAGTAGTTTCTTCTTAAAATTTAAAACCAGTTTAAAGATATATAATGTACTCAGTTGAACACATGTATGACACTTCTTAAATAGATTTAGATAAAAGCAAAACTTTATTCTAATACTGATTTCAATAGTCAAATAAAGTTTTTTTTATAAATTTCACCATTGTCAAACGGAAAAAAGTATTTCATAACACCAAATTAATTATCAATCCACTCAAGGAATGAAGTTGAAGTAGTAGTAGTAATTATAAGTAGTTATCGTACGATATAATTGAAATGAACATTTTAATTAATATGTAATGGCGTTCACAAAAAACTCATTTCCTTAATTCCAATCTAAGGAATTCATCCTACTCTTATTCATTCAAACTACATGCGCTAAACACACCTGCATATAGCTTGCCATCCCCATTTAGCCTTTGGGGCTTTGAGCTAAGGAGAGTCAGCTTACAGGTACTGATAATGCACTAATAATTCCAGGTAACCCATTACGGGTAGCAGTTAACTAATAGTTTGGCATCGTCGTTGGTGTGTACTCAGAGGTTAACGATATCAAATAACACCTAAATCATGACAAGAAGCCTACGCTTATTGGCGGAGCTAATTGAACCATACATTTAACTTGAGGCTAAATTTAACAGCTTTTAAAGTCTATAGTTACATGTGAGATTAAGTTAGAACTGTACAACATCCTGAGTTACATTATTTAAAATTAAAACTTACCGTATATCAACTTACCGTTGTATGTATAAGTGTGTACTTAACACGAAAAGGAGATATTTTTAAGGTTATGACAAGTTCTATTGTAACGACCATTTTCGTTATAAAATACGTAAGTAAATAAGTAAATTTGATAAATTTTTTAACATATTCTTCTCTTTTTTAATCTTTAAATGATTTAATATTTGTGTATGATTTTTATTTTCAGCTTTGTGTCAGTTAGGAAAATCACCAAAAAATACACATTTTGGAACACAATTTTACATAAACTAAAGTTTGTTCATATTTCAGTACAAAATCAAACTTATGGGTATAATCCTAAAAAATGTTTTCTCTGAGAAACTATAGTTCATTTAGAATAGGCAGCTGAGGCGTAATGTATTAGAAGCAGTTACTATTGTAATTATCATCGAAAAAATTTTCTTTGTGCAATGACAAGGCAGCCTAAGAAGAAGCAGTTAAAATACTGTAAAAAAATTTGTACCTGAAGTTGCGTGATGAGCATTATTAGGCGTTTTTAAGAGTTTATGATCCTGTTTCAGGCGCCTATTTTAAATGAACAGAGAACTTGATGCCACTCAACCTTAAAAAACGTATATAACCTATAAAAATACCTATTACTACTACGCAAACAAAATCCAAAAAGGAAAAAAATCGCTTACAAAACTTACAAAATCCATACAAAACTAATATCCCTAAAATTCAGATATAAAAATTCAATTCACATGCGGCTCAAAATGGAAGTTCTTACAGTGTGCAACAGAGAAAATGTATGTACTCTGCTAACAATTTGAGAATGGACTGGTAGGAACACGTCGTCCTTTACTATCACAGACCTATAGAACGTGTTCGGCACTAAGGAAATGTGTGATCTCTAGGGCATTTACTAGTCACGACGCTGACTCGATTGGATTTTCTTCTTGAATGAAGGGCATTACTTGAGGGAACTAAAAGGGATGCAGAATATGCAAAGCCACTGCTATTTCTTAGAAATAGAAAACATGCCTTTGTTCAATGTACATTTTACAATATGTTTCTCGAGTTTATAACCCAGAAAAGTAATTGAAGATTTTGTTTGAGTATTGGTTTATTCTCATCTAATAAATCTAGGCATTGAAATGGATTTAAGTTATATTTCAGTATCGTTTTCGTATTTATTCTAAACAATTGTTCGAGGAAGGAGATAAATTTATTCTTTAACAGCCCTAACAAGGGCGAAACCGGTCCACGGTTGGAGGCGACGATTGAGATGGAGTATTATCACACATTCCTCTAACCAGAGGTTACTGGTGAAGAACTCTTCTTTTCTTATTTTTAACAGTTTAAAATTAACAGTTTATATAGGCTAATGTTTAAAACAATTAGCAACTTTTCCAATGATATAAAATCAGAGAATAGCAATAAAATATATTTACTAAATTTTTTTAATATAATAAATACTAGTTTTACATTAAATTTTTATAAATTTAATTAAAACTCAATAAAGTTTCTCATTTAAGTCAACAGCTTTTCCTTTATTGCCGAGATCAATATCTAACATAATTTATCCACCTCCATAACTGAAATGACCATAAAAAGTAACGATAAATACGCCTTGTAATACCAAAGATAAACATTTTTAAAAATATGTTGTTGTTTTTCATCCCCCTGGAAAGGGAAGCGGAAACAAACCCAATATACCAATCCGCAAGAATAATCATATTAATGAATTTTCATGGGTTTTTAATCTAAAAAAATTTTGATCTATGACTATCCCAATTCCTTGCATTTCTTAAAGTACCGATCCAGTATTCCATAACAAAAGCAGTGGTTTTTGTTACACAGAAAAGTCTTCATTATTATCCATTAAAAATATAGAATTTATTGAATTCTCAAATTTTAAAACGGTCCAATTCCGTTAAAGTTCCCCCTAAATACCTCCTTGCTCTTTTGGACACCAAAAATTAGAAATATACTGTCGAACAACCGATAGTAAAAGGGTCACGTGATTTTGACATACTCGGAGGGGAGAAAGGAAGAAGCTGAGGGGAAGTTGATCGAAAGAGGAAGATACATTTACTCCCTCAAACCTTAGTTATACCCTCTAAAAAAATCAGTATATTTTAAATAAAATAAAAAATACTGAAGCAAAAAATCACGTGACCCTTTTACTATCGTTGGTTCAACAGTAGCTAAATAACTTTAAACTCATAGATTAAAATGTTTAGTTAGATCAAAAACTGATCAATTTATCAATAAAAATCAGAAAAATTTGTCGATATTTGAATTAATAGCGTTCAAAAAAGCTTGGCAATATTTAGCACGGAATTGAATCTTTAAAACTTGCACTGATTCCTCCCACTTGGAACTACTTACACTACAAGAAGTAAAAAACATATAAAAAAGGAGTCGGAAAAGAGACACGTTTCAGTCAAACATCTCTTGATTCTTATTCCAACTTCACACAAACTCGCCACATTGCACGTCAGCATCGCAACCTTCATGCCCACCTCAGACGTGAAAATCGACGGCTTTTTTCTGCCAACCCGCCTATACGCATGCTAATGCCAGAAGCAAATGGGATCACGCAGTGTCTTAATAGCTTTAGGTGCGTTGTGAGCATTGAGGGAATTTTTTTCCTTGCGGTATTATTCTTTTCCTTTAGATATTTATAAGTTCTCGGGGGCTTAAAAAAATCCCCGGAATTCTAATCGTACGTGTGAGACTTTTTGCATCATTAGGTAAGCTCGTTTGTTGGTTGGGTTCCAGTTCTTTCGCTTAGTAATGTGTATGTTTGGTGGAGTGGAAACTTGTTAAAAAAATAAAATGGAGTGTGGTATTCATAGATTGGAAGTAATGTAAATGTAGGATGTTTGCTACTGACAGGGAATGGTGGTAGGTATTTTCGCTCAATGCAAGTGCATGTTTTCGGTTCAAAAATATAACTATTGCCAATAGTGAAAACATAAACTTAACTAAATGTTTTGTATGATGATTTGATTTATCTTAATGGTTTTTGACAGTTTTAGTAGCATAAAGAGCTCATACATTGAGAATAGTAGTCTATCTAATTTGGTAAGATGTAAAATAATGTATTTTTTCTTTCGAAATAACGCCTAGTAATGTTTCTATAGACGAGTTCAACTGTTTGACAACACATATATCAAGAACACTTCAGCTTATATATTTGAAATTTGTGATAAGATTCATTTTTAATGTTATGGAATAACATAAGGAGTGCTCAAGTTATTGAACCTGATCGAAAGTTTCGGTTGAACTCGTCTATACTGCCGTCCTAAGCGAAATGTACATAAACTAGTTTTCTTAAAACTTCATTTTCCTTCTCCCTTGGCGTGTTTTTAAATTGGCAAGAATGTATCTCGCTACTTCCAAGCCACTAGAATGGTTGGCAAGAAAAAACTCCTTAAATATCAGAATTGAAAGCAAACTAATATTTTTGTAAGATTGAAATTAACATCAATTTAAATTGAAAATAATATTTAAACTAAAACGGAATATTTTTAAGGATATTGTTTTAAGAACACATAGTATATCAATGTTATTATTACATCTGGAATCGCTCGAGTTTGCAGCTGAAATTCTAATAATTTGTAATCGAACCCTGCTTGCCATAAAAATATACGCATTCCGGACCCTAACGCAACCCAACGCTGCAACTGATAACAGAGGTTTTTTTAGTTTAGCTAATATTTGATCTTAAAAGGAGGGTCTACCGCATAGAATTAAAAATCCGCCAAATACTCTTTTGGCGAGATTTTTCTCAAAGTAAATCTGAGAAATTGCGTTTGTGTACACTTTTGCTTAGGACGGCAGTATAGAGAGCCCATGTTGGGGATGCTCTTACTTTGATCATTGTACACAAAAGTTACGTAACGTCTTACATTACAGTATAAAAATGTGTCTATATCGTCGTGGAAGATGCAATAAGGCACATCTAACATTTGAAGCACCTTTAGTATTCCAATCCTCTTTCTCGCCAAACAGTTTTCGTGATTTCGTTTGGCGGTTTTAATATGGCTGTGCTTTTTTTGTAAACCAAAATTTTTTCAGAAATTGATGCTTAGATATTTGATTACTTGATCAGGCTTCGCACCTAAAAGTATTAAAAGAATTTTTAAAACATCTTTATAGCTCTAGTTAGCCGGGATTTGACATATTTTCACATTTGGTCAGAAAAGAGTTGCCGATCTTTCATGATCTGTCATAGATCCAAAGATCATGATCTGATATTTAGAGAATCAATCTCGATGAAACCGTTTGAGAGCGTGAAAGATATTGGTTTATTTTGAATGCGATTCTGTTTTGACAATTCCTCCGAATATTATTAAACTAATTTTAAAAAGATATTACTGGCTCTTCGATTATGTGTTACTTTTTTATTACATTTACCTATTTTTCCTTTAATTAGCTTTGTAAAGTTCCCGAATAATGCAAATAAAGCATGCTTTATTTTATGTCGTGGTACCTTACCTGCTACAATTTTATTGTGATTAAAATGTAAGTAAAATGTATACAGTTTTGTAATTTTTTATGTTCCTATGATTTTTTTTGCTTTATACAACGATAAGAGGCAAGAAAAATTTTCCCATAAGAATTGTATTGAAAATAAAACTATCAAACAATTAATTCTGATGATAACAGAAAAAGTGCTTATTTACAAAAAAAATTTATTTTATCTATCTATGATATACAAAATTAATAGAAATGATCGATATTCTTTTCTGAAAAGCAGAAAAATACTCGATGTGGGCAAGAGAACGACAAATTCTATTAGAAAGCGATGTTCCGAAGTAGTCACCCTCCCAAATATTGCCCGTACCTGGAAGTGCTTAACTTCGGTGATGAATAAATGTGCTGGTGTTGGTTTTGACTCGATTTAAGCAGCAACCATACGAAACCATATTTGGCTATTTATTTCACTGCCAATTGAAACAATCGACAACTACATCAAACTGTGTCTTTTTCCGATGTTAGATGTGCTGTATTGCATCTTCCACGACGATATATTTAGGTGGATTATCTAAAATTTATATAAGTTACAAAGTAAAATGTCGAAGATGTCTCGTCGTTAAAGAGTAAAGATGTCGAAGAAAACCATAAGATGATACGAAATTAGATAACACTGGTCTTACTGGGAAAGTTAGCATACAGGGTGGTTATAAAATAACATACCGACTTTAAAATTATCTACAGACGAAACTACTGGTCGAAAAAATCTGAAACTTTAAAAGGGGTATATTGAAGGAATGGGAATTGTTTTGAAACAAAAAAAAAATAAATTAATTAATTTAATTAAGTTTTTACCTTAAATATCGGACCGTCGCCATAAGTCTAGAAGGTAAATGTTTATTAAAGCTATCATATCAGATACTTAAGAAAAAAGAAATTATAACTACCCTCTTTGCTCAACAGAATTGCGTGATTTTTTAGGTATAAATAATTTTTTCCCTGAAGTTTCTCTGATTTGATAGTTTGAATAAACATTAAAACATTTACCTTTTTGACATCTGGTTACGGTCCGAAAACTAAGGAAAAAATTTAGATAATTAAATTAATTAATTTACTATTGTTTTTTATTTGAAAAAAATTCCCATCCTTTCAAAATGCCTCCTTTAAAATTTCAGATTTTTCCTCCAGTAGTTTCGTCTGTAAAGAATTTTAAAGTAGGTATGTTATTTTATTACCACCCTGTATAATGAAACTGCACTTACAGGATTGACATAAATAAAAAATTATTAACATTTTAATTCAAATTTACTGAAATACTAGTTAGAGTTCATTACCCAACACTTTAATGAAATAGTCACAAACAATTTTCTTTTCTATTTGAAAAATGCATGTTACAGTTCTAAATTTATTCAATATCAGTAAACGGATTCGTTTCTATAATGCTACTAACAAAAAATATAACTTATTTTACTGGTTCAAGAAAAATGCATCTAAAAGTGAAGCTTCAAAATAACTGAAAGTGAGACATGTGCATACCACATAAAACACTTGACACTTGAAACCCAGAACGAAATGGATCGGAAGTTAAAACTTCAATTTCTTTAAGCAAAACGCATCTCAGGAATTTAAAATATTCTGTTAGTTCCCAAAAACGTCACTAAATCTGGCAGACATTCAGTCAGATATTTATACTATTTCTAAAGAAAACAAAGCATCTTCAGACGTGTTATTGATTGCTTACTTTACAAAGGACGCCATTTAACCAATGGGTTCTCAATTTCAGCAACGTTCAGAGTCAGGAACACTTCTTTAAAAGCGACTTTGAGAATATACATTATAATGAGAATAAAATAAACATCATAAAAGCATTTTAAATCGAAAAAAAAATCGCGAATGTCATTTCTTTTGCCCAGGAAGCAAGGAAGACTATTGTAAGAACACTTAAAAGAAATATTTGCATATATATCTGGGATTTTATTCCGTGCCATATTTTATTCGATTCTGTGAAAGCGATATCTTCGAAACAATTTTTAAATCGATACTCTTAAGCGAGAATTTTATGTTGTGCTTGTCATAAATATGTAATCGATTTAGTAGAGAAAGAATAGCATTCATTTCATTCACTTCTTGGTTTTTATACCGGGAAATAGAAAGCATACTAGGGATGATTTAAATAGTTTTGTATTATTAATAAAGAGTATTTTTATTTTCCAGAAATATCATTCTTCTACTTTCACAACATCGTTTAAATAAGATGGGAAAAATGTATTTTTATGTAGATTTAAAAACTTTTGAGAAAGAAAATGTATGGGGGAGTAAATTGACTGGACTTATTTGTAACATGTTTCATAGTAATATGTAAAACGTTCCCCCTTGGGTGTTAGAGAAAATGAAACATAGATTGAATAAGAAAGCAATAAAAAATCTAGAACTTCTTGCATTAAATAAAAAATAGCAAGACAATTTAATTCTTAGTTATTTTTATTAAACTACTAGATTTAAATGTTTAAATAGATGAATGTATGTTTAGTATCCCAGGGAAATCATTGGAGAAAGGGATGTTGAATGGAGAGAAAACAGAAAACATGCATGAAAACAAATCTTAACTGTATGTATGTGCATGGAAAATCAGTTTTTTATATCCTATCAAAATTTATTCATAAAAAGTTTCCATTTTGTTTTTGCTCAAAATTGAAGAAACAGAATGAGACCAAATATTCCAGTTTCACAATTTCACAAAAAAAATTACTTACTTGTTTTATGTATTGAAAAGTGCTCAAATTAGTCCCCTTTTACATTACTTATTGACTGTATTTTGTGGTACCTGACCAGCGGTTAACTACTAATCAAAAAAGCATTCACCAACTTTGATTGGCTAAATCGATCATTGACTGCTGTGTAATCACTGGTCAGGTCTCACAGAATACATCCATGAAACTTTTTTGAAAATTTGTTTTAAAAAAAAAAGTTCAATACTCAAGACCTTTAAAGTAAGAACAATGTGTAAGAAAGTATTCTTAGAAGAATAGCTTTAGTAGCTCTAAATAAATTTTCTTTCAATGTAAGCATTAAAAACTATTAAACAACTTCAGTATTTATTAATTAGTATGTAGCAAATGAGATGAATGACTTATTTTAAACTCAAACCCAATTAATAATTAGCAATCATTCGAGACAGACAATACCCCATTCAAACACATCAAAGCTAGACCCATCATAATAGCCAAACACGCTCTATTGAAACCAATACCATCCGCTCCATCCAATAAAACTCTTACTACCATCAAAAGCCACGACAATCGAACGACGTTCCAACCAAGACCGAATTCGATCGAATTTTAACGTCCGACCCTCACAGAGAGGAATTAATTTCCACCAGGTCTTCGATTGACGGTGGCATTCGAACGGACAATGTCCCTTTGCGTTAATTATCGGTGTCATCGTGCAAACGCAGTTAGCCGTGACGTCACTGTCGTGCAATTGTTCTAATGGCGATGCAGACGATTGGTGATGTTCGATTGTGTCCGTTTTGGGGGTGTTTCGAATGCGCGTTTGAGTTGGGTGATTGGCTTTGTGTTTCTGGTGGATGGGAATTGTTGTAGGTATTGTGAGGATTGTCAAAGGTTCGTTTCATATTTCGTAGCATGTGTATAGTTAGTATTATCTTCTATATCTTTGTCTACAGGGGGTTTCAAATAAGTGTTTCATAACTTCTAGGGGGGATAGTAGACACCTAGACGAGTTAGAATAACATAGGTATTGAGGGTCGCGGATCAAATCCCAGGGAGTTAAAAATGGAGCGACACCCCCAAAAAAATATTGAAAAATTCAATTTGGAGAAGAACTACTGTTGGTAAAAATTTAGTTATGGTCTCAAAAATTGTTGTTTAATATGATCTTTGAAATTATCTCAAAAGTTTTCACTTTAAAATTTGTTTTATTATGAAAAAATTAAAAAACCACAAAAAATGTGAAAACTCTGCCAAAACCATATTTTTATTTCGATATCCTTTCTTTTGATTTGAAAATATGAAAGATCATATTTGAAAACCCTTAAGTCCAAAGTTTCACGTAAATACAATCAATATTAAACGCTTGAGATTCTGTTAAAATTTGTTTTTTGCTTGCTCAAACAAATCTGTAGAGCTGTTTCCTGAACAGCTGTTTGCGCACCCAAAAAACAAACTTTATCATTTGAGAAAAATTTTTGAGACCATAATTAAATTTTTACTAACAGTAGTTCTTCTACAAATTGAATTTTTCAATAATTTTTTGGGGTGTCGCTCCATTTTTAACTCCCTGGGAATTGGTCTAGGACCCCCAAATTCTCTGTGATTCTGACTCGTCTAGGTGTCTACTATCCCCCTAGAAGTTATATAAAACACTTATCTGAAACACCCTTTATATAAAAAAATAAGAGGTTTTGTAAATTCTTCATTACACAAACACCTAATTTGTATTTTTAAACAATGATATTACTATAACACATTTGTCTTTAAAAAATCAGCAGTAAAATATTTTTACTGTCATATTAGTCAAAGAAATCCTTTTTAAGTCTGAGAAGATAGAACATAGTTAAAATTAAGGGAAGGATCCCTCATCAAAGTGAAAAAAAATATTTAGAAAAGAAAGTAGTTTACATTCCAATACATTTGTGAAAACGGAAAGATATCTTTTCAGATATTTCGACTGCTTTGAATTTCAGAAGGGAAATTTGTTCAGCTTTTTTAATAGCATAGTTTAGTTCAGTGTTCTATATGCAGACACAACCTCAAGTTTTTTTTTTAATTTGTACAAATTCACCTGAAGGTATGAACCCGTATAGGTAAATTCAACACACACAAGGACAGTAACACTAACATCCATGCCGAACGGGGATTTATTTTGAAATAACATGCAATTTTTTTCTCACATATTTACCCACACTCACGGTTAATATTTTTATTTATCAATGTGATTACAGTAGTTTTTAAATTTTATACAGAGTATATTTAAAACCATCCTATTTCATTATAATTTTTAAAAAATTCAATTCCTAAAGGATGTGTGACTATTTACATAAGGAAACTAGGACACTCCATGTATATTTTTACTCTTATTTATCTCCACTACTTACTATTCTTATACATAAAAACACTTTTTATTTAAAAAACCCACTTTCCTATAAAAACAATCGATCATCATTTTGCAGAAATAATTACATTATAAATCCCTTTAATTAAGAGCCTATCTATAAACGTATTAGTAAAAAAATTCCCAAAAATATTCTCATTAAATTTTTGCATAATTACTTTACACCAAAGTATGGTTGAGTAGTTTTGCTAATTAAGTTAATTGAAGCAAAATTTCCCCTCAGTTTTTCATGCTGACATAAGAAACCGTTCATTTTGAGAAGAGGTAATAAAGAACGCAGCAAAAAAATCTTTAGAAAGTAGTTTCAAAAGCTTTCGCTTTAAAAACATATTTTTAAAAATTTAAGGCGTTAAGTTTTACTTCTAATAAACAAGTCAAAATACAAACAACTCATGTTTCATCCTAATTTAATATCCACTTCAATCCATAAGATTTACATTGGGAGTTTGCCAAAACAGGAAAAAACTGGTAAACAGCGCTCATTTAAAAATTGCCAAGAAAAGAAACTTAATTTTGTGTTTTACTAAACTTTAATAAAAACCACAAACAGGCAAGGTGCCAAATTAGATCCATGTAAGATATCCGTGAGATATGATAACTGGGTCTAAATGCATAAAATAAAATGAACGCAGATATGAAATTTATAAAAATATGTTTTCTTCTTCGAAGAAGAAAACATCTAATTTATTGGCTTTGACATATCATTTGACATCAATATTTTAGAGATAAAAACATTAATTACAAGTTATGATATGATCCAAATAACTTTAAACATACGTGCCAAGGTTTTTTTTCACTAATGTTATCTAAATTTCTAAGTTAATGATTTTTTATATTTTCTCTCGAATTAGAATTTTACTAATGTGTTTCATAGTTTGTGGTTCTCAATGCGTTTTTTATCCTAGTTCAATTTGTTATTTCATTAAAGATGTTTCATTTTGTTCTGGAAAGTTGCAATTCATTTCAAAATCAAAGGTTATAAAGTATACCAATGTTAGAGCGATCCCTCAAAGGAAACACAATTATGTTCATTTTAATAACTGGACAAAGAATAAGAGCTTTTTCTTTATTTTTGTATTTATTAAAATAAAATTTATACTTTTTACACTATTATTGAAAGTGTCCCAAGGTGGGCTACTGGTGGGGCACCTTGCGACATTAAAATAGTTTTTTAAATTCATCATCATGAATAAGGAAGTTGCATGCGTCAGATTTTCAAAAACAAACAAGTGTTCCGTATGGTTTTTTGTATGGTAAAATGAAATATCTTGTCAGTTTTTCAAGAAAAATGTACAGGTAATTAAATATTTTAATTTAAAAGTCGAGAAAAAAACACGTGACTGAAAACGTTTATTGTTTAAACTATAAGATGACGTCAACAATAATACCATCAACTCCATTGCTTTACAACAATGTTTAGTATAAGATGACGTCACATCCAAACTCTTGGCGTTTTCGCGCGCTTTTAAAAAGGGGATTTTTGTTTATTTTTTTGACAATAAAAAAATTTCTCGATCGGCCTCAAATTTTGGATAGTTGCTTATTTTTGCAAGAGGAATCGATTAAAAAAATTAAAAAAATCATGCAACTTCCTCATTCCCTAAAAGGAATAATTGGTTGGACATTGTTTATTAGATGCGCAAAGGACTATACACAGTAAAAAATCTTGGTAAATACAAAACCAATAGTTGGTGCAAAGTTTTTATTTTCCCGAACTTTGGTGCAATGAAACTTTTTTTACTCTGTAAAAAATCCGGATAAATGTAACACCAATATTTGGTGCAAAGTTTTTAATTGCCCGAATCTTTGGTGCAATGAAAAAGCTGGATTGTACCAAAAATTGTAGTATCATTGAAAAATACTTTTATGGTGCGATCGGTTGCACCAAATTTTGGTATAAGGATCTAACTGGGATTGTTGATGAGTTGTGTTTGTATTCGCACGCTCCGCAGTTTTGTTTTCGCATATGCGTCACAAAGAAAAAATATGTTATAATAAGTTTTAAAGTTTCTCTGAATCCCCGCTGGAGCAGTGGTAGTGTTCTTGCATATCATGTGGCAGTTCATGAATTCTATCCCCAGTGATTATTATTTTATTATAATTTCTAAAAAACAGCAAAAAGTACACCATATTATGGTGCAACCCCTCTCTAATTTTGAGTGTCTTAAAACACCATATTATGGTGCAACCTCTTTCTGGTTTTAGGTGCTAGCGATAGCACCATAATATGGTAAAATTATGAGCCATTTTTTGTAGCCGACAAATAAATACCAGATTTTGGTGCTACACGGTCCAAAATTTCTTACAGTGTACTTAATATATTATCTGTGATTGAATAAATATTATGGAACAAAAAAATTTGAAAAATAATTTAATAAAAAGTGCTCAAGGTGCTCTACTCTTCCTAAGTAAAAAGTATTTAATTGTTAACGACTACTTTCCCGTTTTTTGCAGCGAAAATTTCATTCATGCTCATAAGACCTTTGAATTTATACAATTAGTGTAAGAACTTCACTCACACATGGCTAAAGAACCAAATGTATCCCGCGACTCACAGTTAGCCATTAGCCCAAACCGAAACTTCCTTTCTTAACCTTCCACCTCTGCTAACTTCCTTCCAAAAGCCGCGACTTCAAACACACTTCGCTCCGCAACTTTTAATGGGTTTCACGGGATCCGGCGAAGTCGCTGCCCCCACCTTGTCAATAATTCAGACTTCATTATGCATGCGCTCTGCCTTAAACCCCCCCTTTCGGCAGTGACAGGAAAGCTGAGATGTTTGAATAGGGGAATTTATGCATGGTCTGAGTGATGCGTGGATGACCGGTGGTCAGTTGGAAGAGTTGACGTCTGGGATAGAGAACTTTTACCAACTTTCTACGAAATGTGTCTGTGTTAGTATAGTTTGAGCTCCAAAGCGTTTTCGGTTGGAGTTATTCCCCCTAACCGAAAAATGGATATTCTTTTAGCTAGATTTTAAGAACTAAGACTTTATTAATGAACAAAAATTTATTAAAGATTGGAAAGATATCTAGCCCACTTTGTTCTCAATGCAAATAAATTGATTTTAATGTACCTCTGCTCATACAATGCAAAAAATTCATCACTCAAAGGAAAAAACTCAAGTAACCCTTGAACATATCTTCCACAAATTTCACAGATATCTTGAAAGTCAACAGAGGAAATACCAAGAAAAAAAACTAAAGCAATAGTTAATTTCCAGTTGCAAATATGTAAAACAGGAACGGCAAAAGTCTCATAATGATTTGTAACTTGGTTGGAGTTGGTGTTAAGGTGTTTTTAAAGTTGGATCTAGTTTGTACACTTTTTTAAAGTTTAAAGCGGGGTATCGGCAATTATTTTTATTTGGGGTCCACATAATTTTGAAAATTTTCATCGAGGTCCTGCGAAAAATACTTATTATCTTAAATTTATTATCAACAGATACAGAAACTTTTTGAAGTTTGAATACGTTATATTCTCAATTAAAGTTCAAACTCTAGTTATTTGCCGTTAATACCATTTCACATCACGTAAACACTACGCAAAATGTCAAATTATATCAAATCAACTGTTAAGGGGAATATTTAATGGGAACGGCCTCCCTCACTATTAGATTAGAGAGACATACTACATTCATTGTATTTTAGATTCTACCTGAAATTAAAATTCTACAAACTACGAGGAAAAAAATAAACATTTTTTCATTAATGTGGTTAAATAACTTATAAATTATTAGTACTTGTAAATGTTAATAAATTATTCATTCAAATTAAAAATTGTTGGTGGTCCGGCAAATAATCTCCCATGGCCCTGATCTGGACCGCGGTCCGCCAGTTGCCGACTCTTGGCTTAAAGTATAGTTTTCAATGTTTTTATTTGCTTTCAGTGCGTGTTTAAGTGGTATAAAGGAATATTTTGGATTTTTTAAAAATAGTGTTTAGGAGTATTTTGAAGCTTGATTACATAGTTTACCAAATATTTTCCTTTTGAGCTGTTTATGTATAATATATAGGCGTTGGAATTGGAACAAAATCCAACAAGTACTGTCAGTTAATTGTAACGTCAGAAAACTAAATTAAAATCGTATGCGTGTGGGTGATTCGGTTAATCGAATTCTTGCTTAGCTGTTAAAAAACAGTAAAAAGTCCTTCAAATAGTAATAGTAAAAAAATATATTTAGTAGATAAAGATTTGTTATGAAACATTCCATAAGGATTCTTAACTGACATAAAAAGATTATTTATTATGATCAAGTTTTTAGTTCAATTATTTAGTTCAAGTTCATCATTACTAACACCATTCTGGTCATTTTTTGGCAGAAAAAAATCCTAAGTATGATTTTGAGGATGTTCCCATTTGGGAACATCTGCGCTTGGGGTGAAGTTTTTAGGGGGATTTCCAAACGGCACTTATTTTACAATTAATTCAAATAAAATGATTCAAATAGGTTTCTACTCAATATTTATGAACATTTTTATGATTGTGGACGGTTTTTTTCCTTTTTATTATCCATACTTGGACGATTGAGTAACATTCTTTAGATTTTCATAAGAAAAAATTGACATGTTTATTACGTACGCGAAGCTTTTCCGTGCATTTTTCTTGCACTTTGGGTAATATTTTGGTGTAAAAAATATATAAGAGTGTTCCCATGCTCTTCAAAGCTAAACAGTCACATTTCTGTGAGAGAAATTAGTTTTAGGTACGGTTCTATACGGATATCTAGCATAAAATACACTAATTGCAATCAAATCTAATTAGCTTTCAAAAGTGTTAATCATAGTTATCTCCATTGATTCATTAAAGCTGTGTTTCTCATGGAAGATTTCATGATAATTACTGAAAATTAATGGATTGGGGAATTAGAAAAATATACAAGTGTTAAAAATCTGCTCTAAAGATTTGGCATTTTTTTCTCCATATATCAGGTGAAAAAAATAAAAATTACAGATTTTTGAATTTAAAACATCATTCTTAACTTTATTTTTTAGATCCTCTGTGACAAAAAAGGTGCAGAAAATTAAAGAAAATAGGAAATAACTTGAATTTTCAATAACTTGAATTTCAAGCCAAATGGGAAGATGTGTACTTAAGCTGTGTTTACACAGCAAAATTATTTAAAACCAAATTTATTTAAAATTTTTACAAGTTGAAACTTGTGCAACTTTTGGAAGAGTCCAAAATCTCTAATTTTGATTTAAATTGTACAAAAAGGATTAAATTGCACTTCATGTAAAATAACTTCATCTTTGAGTGGCTTTCTACCAAGTATCAAATTCCTGCATAGAAAATTAAGTTGTCAAAAATTCCTTAAAATAATGTTCCCATTTGGGAACATCGGCGTGTAAAAGGTGTTAGAATAGAATAGAATAGAATAGAATTTTATTTGCTTTTAGGCCGAAGCCCGCTTACAAAGAAAAACCACAAAACACACTACAAAATACATAATACACAAAAATTGCAAATTACAATAACAAAAAGTATAAAGTGTGAAATGTTTTCGTTTAAAAAATTATTTAATTTCTGGGCATTTTTAATAAAGTATGCTATTGAGCGATATTCTCCATGTTTAAGGGAGAGAAAATTATTTATGTTATTACGGAAATGAATTAAAGAGGAGATATATTTTAACCGATAAAAATTATAAACTAGACACACGAAAAACACATGTTCCCAGGATTCTAATTCTTTTAAATCACAAAAATTACAAACTTGCTCAGGGTGTATTTTAAATATTTTATTTTAAAAAAATAAGGATTCCTGATTAATTAAGGATTAATTAAGGATTAAGGATTCCTGAAATTTTGCATGTAAAATAACTTCATATCTTTGAGTGGCTTTCTACCAAGTATCAAATTCCTGCATAAAAAATTAAGTTGTAAAAATTCCTTAAAATGATGTTCCCATTCGGGAACTTCGTCAGGTAAAAGGTGTTAAACATAAAATAATGAGGTTTTAAAAACAACTCATTAAAAAGGCATCGAATTAAAAGTTATTTTTACTTGTTAATTATATAAGTTTTCATCTGAAATAAAAATTACTACTCATTAAAAAGTGAATCACAATTACTACATAAAATGCACTATATTTTTCTTTCTCTCTTTGAACATTTTCACTTAGTGCTTTAAAACTTCGTTTCTTCTAAATTTATGAACGAAATACATGTACAAATTTATTTGTGATTCCTTTCTCAATGGAAAAAAGGTGCCACTGATTCATTTTTAATAATATAATCCAGATGTGTATTAGACTTCATTTACAGACGAATAACAGAATTACGCAGCACAAAAAGTTAAATAAAATAATTTCAAACATTTCACTAAACTCTTTCATGTTCGTCGGATAATGTCTGAAATGGAATTAAAAGAAAGGCCGTTTGAAAAATATTCTGTAAAATGTACAACGAGTGAGGTTTTTTACTCCGAGTGAAAAAAAATCCAACGCATCAAGGTACAACTATCCTTGCCATATGTTAACCGAGCACCATTTTGAAGTTCCATTTCACATATGCCGCAGTAATTGGTAGTGGGATAGAGCTTTCAACTTTTCAATTACGCAGCGCAAAGGAAAAGATCGAAATTTATATCAAAAATGCTTTTATCCCAACGCTTTTTATGTTTCATCCCTGTAGCTTCAAGGTAAGTGCTCCATCTAAAACCGAGAGCCTGAGGTATAGTAAAAACACCACGCCAGGGGTAGAAAAAAAGGCAAATCTAATTATTTCAGAATTTAGGTTTTTATTTCAGCCCGGATCATACAATTAAGGCAACAGTGCGTAAGTCATAACAAGCTTCTTTTTCGATTCATACATACCGCACGTTTTTTCCCAACATCCTTCCCCTTTTTCCTTTTTTTTTCGAAATTTTTTAATCTGTTCCCCGATAGGAAGTGGAAGCTCACCTTTTGTTAAACAAATTAAACCGTGTAGCTTTTTATTGCTTCAACCGCAGGCAAAAAAAAGCGGTAAAATCTTTTTCCCGAAAATTACTCTTTCTGAATAAAAAAACTAACATCCTGTGTTGATGAAAATAAATAAATACAACTAACATAAATAAACGTTTTACCTAGCAGATGGTTTTAGAAGGCAGATGTATAGGAAGGAATCCGAATATTGTTTATCTTCTCTTTAAGCTGGGAGCGCTTTGGCAGGCTAGCAGCTGCAGCAAGTGGAGTTTAGTTGTATTTGTCTATTTGTTCATATCGTTTGCCCCTCGGGTGCCGTTCTAGGGCCGGATGAGTGTTCGGAGGTCCCTCTGACTGAGTCTTAAAGTGGGGAAGACAATTAGATTCTTAATCCTTGGAGAGTTGAGTAGATGTTACTTTGTTTCATGTCACTGCTAATAAAATTTTTAGTGGTTGATTTCTTTAAAGTGAATTCATTCCTCAGTGATATCTTTTTAATTAGATGTTAAAAGTAAATATAACTTTCAGTTCACTATATGCCATATTACATTATTCCATTTTGTTTTTCTTCATTAATATATTATTTGCAGGTTGTACGTATCTTTTTTTAAGCTCATAATCATATATGCTTGGAATTTTATGACGGATATAGTATGATTGTTGTGAATATTTTAATACTGCTTCCTGAATATACAGGGTGTTTCAAAATTGCGTTTCACGGCTTTTATTCGGAACCAACGCCTCCTAGGGTCATGGAAGTAAGGTCTTCCCCTAGGTAAGTGAGCCTGGAGAATGCACTGAAATGACTTACAGCGCCCCTAGCGGCGAAATTAAACAGTTAAAAAATTAATTTAAAAACCAAAAGAGATAGAGCAAAAACCTCAGTGAGGGAATTGTTGCCAACGTCATGAAGAACTCACTTAAAAAAATTCATGAAAATATCTTGAATATTCGCCGAGATATTAGCATGTAAAAATAGCACTTTTTCAGGGGTCAAAAAAGAAAAAGTTCACATATTTGCAAATTTTTTTGATTTTTTGATTAAATTTTGTGTTCTTTAAACTAAAAAACCACAAAACTACAAAATCACACTGAAAAATTTGCAAATATGCGAACTTTTTCTTTTTTGACCCCTGAAAAAGTACTAATTTCACATGCTAATATCTCCGCGCATATTCAAGATATTTTGATCAAATTTTATTCCCTGAGTTCTTCATGACGTTGGCAACAATACTCTTATTGAGGTTTTTTGCTCTATCTCCTTCACTTTTTAAATCTCCTTCACTTTTTCACTCTAACTCCTTCACTTCGCCCAATTTCTTTGTTACCAATTTTTTCCAAAGTTTTGGAAAAGGTTGTTCACTCCAGACTCTATGAATACTTAAAAACATTTAAAATTATTTCTAAAAATCAATTTGGCTTTTTGCCAGGTCTTAGCACTACTGATGCAATACTAGAATTTACTAAATTTACCTACAGTAGTATAGATTTAAGTAAAAAAACCGCAGCTGTTTTCTTAGATATATCCAAGGCTTTTGATAGCGTAAATCATGGCATATTGCTTGATACACTTTACTCAATTGGAATCCGTGGCATAGCCCTTGATTGGTTCAATTCATACTTAAATAATCGCAAGCAATTTGTTAGCCTAAAAAATTTTAATAGTAAATTTCTTAATATAAAGTCTGGAGTGCCCCAGGGATCCATTCTTGGACCCTTATTGTTTATTATCTATATTAATGATATTTGTAATCTAAAACTAAAGGGAAAAATTATTACTTATGCCGATGACACCGTTCTAGTGTATTCATGTTCAAACAATAATATTTTAACAAAATCTATTAATGATGATCTCCTGAACCTTAAAAAGTGGTTTGATGCTAACAAATTATCAATTAATATAAAGAAAACCATGTATATAAATTTCTGTATACACGGCCCTTCAATTCCTCTTTCTCTTTACCTGCACTCTAACAACTGTGATGTTTCTAATTGTAATTGTCCTCCCCTTCAACAAACTCTTACCATAAAATATCTTGGAATAAATCTTGATTACAACCTAAAATGGAAGTCTCACGTTCATTACCTAACAAAAAAACTACGTTTTATCCTATATAAATTCTATCACCTAAAAAGTATCATTAGCAATAGGTTTTTATTACAATTATATGACTCCTGGATAAATTCATTAATTAGCTATGGCCTTATAATATGGGGCGGAGACTACTTAAGTAACTTAAATCCTGTAATAAAAATCCAAAACAAAATTGTTAAATTTCTAAGCAGTAATCACACGTCTAATTTAGTTTCCTATCAGCATCTTAATATTTTCCCCATCAGATACCTGTTTTTCTTCAAAATAATAGTATATTTTTTCTCTCATAATACTGCCGAAATCAGAAATTTAAACTATAGCTTACGTTCTAATAGCCCTTATTTAATTCCTAAAGCTAGAAAAGAAATCTTTAGAAAACACTTCACCTACTTATCCCCAAAACTATTCAATAGCTTGCCTAATCACATTAAATCAGAAAAATCTCCTCTGAAATTTAAAAAGCTTTTAAAATTATTTGTATATTCAATAGTTGACATTGAACAATATTTTTAAAACGTATGCTCACTAAATTAGATAATCTGAAGCTCACCCTACAGCACCTCACCTTCATTTATAATCATAAGATTCATACCTTGAGATTACTCGTATTTAATTAATTATTCATCTAAACTTATTTTCTTCCTTTCTTTCTATTTTTTCTTTTTCTTGAAAACCCATTGATGTATAATTTTCGGTCACCTGTAAGAGTCAATTTGACTCCTTGGTGTCTCATACGTGTATTTTTGTCATTTTCCCTTATATTTTTGTTTTTGTTTTGACCTTAAATATGTATATATATTAGTAAAAAATAAATTTGATTTGATTTGATTTGAAAAAATATTTTTTTTTACTTTTTAATTTCACCGCTAGGGGGCGCTGTAAGTCCTCTCAATGGATTCTCCAGGCTCCTTTATCTAGGAGTAGACCTTACTTCCGTGACCCTAGGAGGCGATGGTTCCAAATAAAAGCCGTGCAACGCAATTTTGAAATACCCTGTATAATTTCTTAGTTATCCGAAAAAAACATTGTATTTAAAAACATAGAACACACACATTAAACATTTAAACTTCAAGACTTCAAGCAATATTTCTATCTAAAATAGAATATTACTACTACTAGTATTTCTACTAATATAGAAATATTACTACGATTATAGTTTAAATTTGGTCATAATAAAATACATTTAAGAAAGATAGAAAAGTATAATTCGCAAAATAGTTTATTAGTCTGTTTTATACGTAATATCTCCTTTCATTCAAATATTCATTTATAAATTTCGAAGGATTTACCGACGTTATACTGATGATATTTTTTGTATTTTTAAAACTTTACGACAACTGGGAGATAAGAAAATAGGTACACCATCTTGTACTTATCTGAGACAAAGAGTATATTCAGATGTATTTAAAAAAGGCAGAGAAGGCATGATAAATTTCTTATAAATTATAGTTATATAAGAATATATAGAACTGTATTATAGAACAGTTCTCTAATACATAAGCGTAAATAATTATGAATTACACTAACCACTTCACCATGACTAAACGACAGAAAATGGGAATAATCTTTACAATTTGGAATTTAAATTTTTTTACTAATATTAAGAAAAAAAGTAATGCCAATCAAACACCTTATATCTTCCTATGGCAAAGCAGCACCCTCTCAGAAAAAATAATCTAACCCCCGTTGCGAATACCCCATAAAACCGTTAAAACGACACTCCTCCATAGAGATAAGTATAAATAGAAAGCTCTTTGGATCGCAACCCGCATTGCAAATTTTGGGCAGAAATATAAGTTTTAGCTGGAAAATTGCGGATTAGCCTTATTGGAAGCGATCTTTACCCCTAAATAAAAAATTGTACTTAACCCATCCATCCATGAGAGTGATAGGGAATAAAATAGTGATTTTTGCTTTCCTTGTTTACGTATTTTTAATTTGGTTTACATGAAGATACTACTGTCTGTCTGCCTCAAGTTGAGTTTTGGCTCTGTGGCTAGTTCACATGCAGTGGTAGGGTTTCGAATGATAAATCGTAAATTTCGAGATCAAGATCATAAAAAATCATAAATTTGTATTTTTATGACTAAGGTAAATGACTAAAAGTGTTCTCACATCATAAAATTTAAAAAAAATCCTTATGACCGCTCATGTGGACTAGCGACGGCCAGAGCTCAACTTGAGGCAGACAAACAATACGTTATAAAATGTCTCAATGTCTCAGGAATCTTGAAAAAACTAATTTTAATATGTTTCTGCAGATCCAGAGTTTTATTAAAATTCCTAAATGAGGAAGTTGCATGATTTTTTTTTATTTTTTTAATCGATTCCTCTTGCAAAAATAAGCAACTACCCAAAATTTGAGGCCGATCGAGACATTTTTTGATTGCCAAAAAAATTAACAAAAATCCCCTTTTTAAAAGTGCGCGAAAACGCCAAGAGTTTGGATGTGACGTCATCTTATATTAAACATTGTTGTAAAGCAATGGAGTTGATGGTATCTTTTTGACGTCATCTTATCTCTCTATATTAAAAAAAAGTTACTGTCACCGCCGCCGCCGCCGCTGCCGCCGCTGTTTCAGAAAATTTAATTTTTCAACTCTTTGAACTCTCATATCGCAAAAACTAATTGATAGAAATTTATGAGATTTGAAATGTTTGTAGAGGAATATTTGGGGCACATTCTCGAACAAAAAACTAACTGATGTGATAATTATTACTGGGGTATTTTTAAGGTCAAAGTTGAAGTTTTTCTTTTTTAGCCGCGTAATTAAGTTCAGCGAAATCTATTAGTAGCAGAACTATGTTTTTTTGCAGCCTAATACTCTGAAGTATGAAGATGTGCACTACGTCGCCCTTTTTTCGAATTTCGAATTAGGTTTAGAGTAATTAATTTTTTAATTTTCGAAATTTTTGACACTTTTTCGTTTTTTTCTATCTAAAATGAAAACTAGGTATCAATATGATTTTTTAAACACTTATATTCTTATTTTTTAAAAAGAGATTGGCGTTTAATTCTTTAAAAAATTCTAATTAGTTTTGGAATTATTAAGCATCAAAGTTTCATTTTTTTCATAGTTTTAGTAGGTCTTTATCAGACGTGTTTAATGTTTTTAAATTTTATATTTGCCTGTTCACTAGATTGTCGCGAGCACGGATATTTAAATTTACAAGTTTTGAGGTGCACATTTTTGCTCTAAGTTTGCTAGCGATATAGTATAGACTTGGTTAATAATTATAATCTTTTAAAGATACTACTACGATATTTTTTGAACTACTAGAGAAATAAATAATTTAGCTTTTTTGAGTGTTATTTGTGCCGATGGAAGGAAGAGGATTTTCGGGAAGTTTGTTTTACCCTGCTAAAGATCGATTATTACAGATCGACATTACAGATTGCGAAGCGATCTGTTAAGAGCTGCATAGCAGTTACGGGGGTTGGTGAGCGTAAGCGAGCTGGGGGCGGTAGCCCCCTATCCATTAAATTATTGATAATTTAAAAAGGAATATTTCAGTAATAGTTTTATTTTGATATTTTCCAGGTAATGATCCGAATTAAATTATTGAAAAGTTTGAGAGATAAAAAGCTTCGATATTAAATGATCATTAACTATACTCTGTTCATTTAGAATTAGCACCTGAGACGTAATGTATTAGAAGAAATTATTCTAATTATCGTCGAAAAAATTTTCATCTGCAATGACAAGGCAGCCTAAGCAGAAGTAGTTAAAATACTGTAAAAAATCGATCACTGGAGTTGTCTGATGAGCGTTATTAAGCTTTATTGAGCGTTTTTGATCCTGTTACTAACTGTACTGGATGGTTGAGATGAAACAAGCGAGCTCTGCTCGCTAAGATCGCGAAGCGATCTTCAAAGAACTGCGAAGCAGTTCCGGGGGTTGGTGAGCGATAGCGAGCAGGGGGCAGAGCCCCCTAGTAGTTTAAACAATAAACGTTTTCAGTCAAGTGTTTTTTTCTCGACTTTTAAATTAAAATATTTAATTACCTGTACATTTTTTTTGAAAAACTGACTAGATATTTCATTTAACCATACAAAAAACCATACGGAACACTTGTTTGTTTTTGAAAATCTGACACATGCAACTTCCTTATTTTGTAAACTTGCATTTTAATTCAAAATTATTATTGCATATGATTCGTTAACCAGCACATCTGCACTTATGGAAACTTATGCTCTGGATCTAGATATTTTTACACCTTTTTTGAATACTCCTTTCTTTTGAAAATGCACAAATATAAATCAGTCTTATTATCGAAGAGCACCCCAGTGAAAATAATTTTAAGTTTCTAAATACTAAAAAATATTAAAAAAATATTAAAATCTTGCAGGCAGGTCAAGCAGTCTTTGTGGAAGAATATGATAGAAGAGTCCGCTTGAAAATAAATACCGCCCATTTATATATTTCTTACAAAAAATATACTCTGAATGAGTGTAATGAAGAGATATTCTATCAATTTAAACTTTTTATATTTCAATGTCCCTCATAAGTTATCCTCACCAATAAATCACACATTTTCTTAAAAAATTGGAGGGGAAAGAGTGAAATGAAAATTTACAGTTGTCATTTTGGAGAAATCATCCAAAATGAAGATCAAACGAGAATGAAAAGTTTAAATGGGTGTTTAGTCAAAAAAGAAAAATTCTTCCTTCCAGTAAAAGTATTAATTAGAAATTTAATACCTTCTAACCGAATATTAATGCTACTATGGGGATCAAAGGTTCAATGCGACTACCAATCCTTTTCACCCTACGCACTCAAACCCGATAACGAAAATGTTCGAAGCCTCCCACTCAATAAAGATGCTATCGCGCTTGTTTTATGCCCAGTGTTGCAGGGCACACAAGGGCAATAAATGCGAAAATTGAGCCGCTTAAAATGACACTGGGAAGGGCAATTTAATTTCCCCGGCCGGGCAAATCTCGCGACTCGGGATGAGATAAGGGATTATTTACTGACCCAAATTGAAAACATTGCTCCAGATGGGAGATGCGGGCTACGTAGAGAGACAGCGTATCAACCTGTGCTTTGATGCCTTAAGAGAGTGAGAATTTCCCTTTACTTCCTCTTTTCATAATAAATTTTCTTTTGCACGGTTTCAGTTTTACAACTTTATATATAAAGTATAACTTATAGTGTTTTTCTGATTTGATAGGAGTTACCCACATTACGATATCCATTTTAGGGCAATCCAAATAAACCGGGCCTGGTGCCAAATAATGGCGATAAAATAGGGTATTCTGGAAACCCAGTTCTGTAGAAATTAAATTGATTACTCGCAAATAAAATGAATTAGCAACACCAAATTTCGCAAAAATTGTCGCCCATGCCTAAGATTTACCGCCATATTATGCGATCTCTAGGTAATAGTAATTCAAAGTATTACTTTATATGAAGGTATTAAAATGTATGATATCCCTTTGTAAAATCCATAATAATAATTTTTTTTTTATTTTAGCTTATCGTCGACTTGAAAAGAAGACATTTAATAGATTCATATAAAATAGCATGGTGAAGATTCGGTAAACGGTTGTGTGAGAATGTTAATTTTTAAGCTATAATGGTGAGCAGATGTAGATTATGACATCGCCAAAGAAAGACCAAGAAAGGTGGATTAAAACGGATTGTATGTATGAAAAACATATTATAAGTTGTGTAAAAGGTTGTATTTTTGTATGCGTGTAAAAATAAAAATTTTCTGTCTGGAGTGATTTTTGTAGATTATTTAGAAGTTACACTTCTAAGAAAATGTTTTACCATACAAAAAATCTATCACATTCCTTCATTTCCTTCTGATTTGTAAGATGTATGCAAAAACATGATAAGTTATATTTCTTAAAGATACACCTTAGTATATCTAAGTATCCAACTAATTATCCAAAGATGCGCTTAATTCTTTATCTTTTTTTTAACCTTAAATTCTACATTTTTCTTGGAATATTTATCGTTAAATATATTTTGAAACATTTGGAATATAAATATATTCCATCGTATCTTTCTACAGACTTCAAGATATTAGCATGTAGAGTACTTTTTCAGGCCTCAAAAAAGAAAAAGTTCAGTACAAATTATTCAGTGTTTTATTGTTTTTTAATGAAAAAAAGAAGCAAAAAATTCAATCAAATAATCAAAAGAACTTTTAAATTTGGTAACTTTTTCTTTTTTGAGGCTTGAAAAGTGCTATTTTCACAAGCTAATATCTCCGCGAATAATATAATACTTTCATGAAATTTTTCCAGGGAGTTTTTCATAGCGTTGGCAACAATTCTTCTCAGTTTTCTTCATTAGTTTTTTAATTAATTTTTAAATTTTTTTATTTTGTGCTTACATAATTGTTCATTAGTAAAAAATCAACTAAATTTTCTACTTTTTAACGACTTTTCTATTGTGGCTATGGGCATAAGTCATGTACATGCAGTACAACCTTTAATCTTTATGCAAAATCACTTCCCAAAGTCAAACACCCCCTTCCGAGAGAGCCCCCCTCCTGCATGATCAAGCACCCCCATGCATCACAAATCCCGAAATCCCCTCTTCCAAATCCAGTGCAATTCTCTGCGAACGCCCTAAATCAAACCCCCCTGAATAGAGAGCCACAGTCAAAAACGAACGCACAACGAACAACGGGGTAAAAGAAAACGAAACAAATAACCCGGGCATTCATTCACAACAACAAAAAACGAAACGGGGTAAGTGGCCATTAATAAACCAACCCGGGCAAAGAACCGACACTGTATTCGGGGCTTGAATTTATGATGGGGAAAACTTACCCTACTTAGCCGATGGAATAAATTCCGGTCTTATGCAGTTTAATAGCAGATAAATAAAAATTCAATTAGTATCCAAATGCTTTTGGCCCAGAGGTAAGATATTTCATTGCTTTTTCCTCCGGTGTCGCTGCCTGTTGCCAATTTTGAATACAAATCGGTAATTTGCGTCGGCCGTTCTTTTTAATTAGGTGCAAGAGAAATGAGCAATGGCGGCCGTATTAAATTGAAAGTTTTCTTCGGAGGTGGGTTTTTGTTGTCGATTGTCGTTATTGTTATTAAACTGGAATTAAATAATGATAAAATGATGATAATAACGGGCATGTATCTCCTGAGGAGCTCAATTAAATGCCATTATGTGTGGGGTAAAAAGCGTTTCTGGGATGGAAGGTATGGCTTCGGATCGTGTTTGAGTGGACTAGAGGGAATTGATTTTTGAAGTAAACAATGGGGCAATGTAAAGAATTGAAAGTTTTTAAGAATTTAGGTAGAAAATAGAGTTGAAATAGAATTTCTATTATGTGTATCAGTGTTATATTAAAATGGTTGAGTCTATTCGGTTTCTAGGGGGATGAAATGTATTTTGTTGTAGGGGACCTTCGTCTAAAACAGTGGTTCCCAACTCAAATATGTCTACGGACCACTTCACTTAAATTTGAACCGCCGCGGACCATCTCTATCCCTAACTGTATCTTCAAAATTTTAACTTTTTTCAGTGCATTCATTACTCATGGAGGGTCTAAAATTTTGACTTTTTTTCTGAAGTCGGGGAAACCGAGTCTTACTATGCTTCTAAATAGAACTTAGAAAATCAAATAATCTATTAAAAGAAAAAATTAACATTACATTAATTTTATATATTATAATTATTTAAAAACATACCTTTTATAAAAGACCATTTAACCATTTTTATCAAGTCTTTTTATCTATTAACAGTCTATTCAGTTACAGGTTTAAAAAAAAACAGTATAAAATAGTTATTTTTCTTCTTTTTCATTACCAACAAATAAGGTAATATATTATTAGTATATTTAAATTTGAAAGAAAGTAATTACACTGTAAAAAATAATCCTTCAAAAAAACAGAAAATTTCTGGCAGCAAAAGTTGCCAGAAAAAATCTGTAGGTTGAAAAATCCTGTAAACAGAAAAAAGCTGTAACCTACAGGTAAATGCTGTAAAAAGGAACTTTCTGTCAAGTGGGCTACAGATTTTTCTGTTGCCTCTCAGTAATTTTCTGCTTGTGCGCATGCACTTATTTTAGTAGAGTTTTTTTAATTTTAATTAATTGATATCCGGGGATAGAACCCGCGACCTACCGCATGCTAAGGGGTCATCCATAAATTACGTGAGGTGTTTTTTCCAAAATCTGGACCCCCCCTCCCCCCTTGGTGAGATTTAGTGAGATTTTTCTTGACCCCCCCTCCCCTCCACGTGAGATTTACCTACAACTTTTAAAAATTATTTTCTAAAAATTATTTTCTTTTTGTGCTTCATAGCACCTAATTAAGTTATAATTCAGTTAAAAATAGTTGACGTGAGATTTTAATCGACCCCCCCTCCCCCCTTGGTGAGATTTGGTGAGATTTTTCCAAACCCCTCCTCCCCCTTTTTGACCTCACGTAATTTATGGATGACCCCTAAGCACGCACGCTACCACTGAACCAAAGAAGATTCAGTATAACGTTGCCAATAGCTGTATTGGTTTTCAATGCAGTTAGTTTCTGTTTAAGTACAGATAAGCTAAAAATCTAGGTAAAAGCTGTTATTTTACATAAAATAAATAGAAGTGCGGTGGGAATGTTACATGACAGAATATCTCTGTAAACATAAAGTCACTGTTATTGAAATTTCTGTTTTTCTACAGTTTTTTCTTACAGTGTAGCTTTAAATTAAACTGCGGGACGAATGAGATAACCAGGAATTTAGTTGTGGCAGAGGAAATTCTATTGGCGAGGTGGGTGAGGCTGATGTTCTCCCGAAAGAAACCGCATCAAAAGTCAATATAACTATTTCAAAGAAGCCATTAAAATAGAAAATAATTTATGTGTTCAAAAACTTTCGCATTTTCGGTAGTAAATGTTTCTCATATCTTCGAAGAAACCTATTTGTATCTCTATTTTTATCCCTATTTGTATCAAACCCTATGTATCTCAGAATTTTCCTCTTTTCATACCACGATTTCTCGAAGACCCTCTGTCTGACTATAACATCCCAGTTTGAAGTATCTTTCAACACTTGCACGCTTCGCTTCGTATCAAACCAAGTATAAGTCCGATCATTCGATTCTTTATTAGCCCCTCCCCAACGACTCTCAGTTTTAATTAATCTGATGGAAATCTTTCCCACATCATCACATTTCGTTTCTACTCTGTAATAAACTACTGTTGAATAAAACTGTGCAAAATAATAGAAATGAACAAATGATTCATAGGAGAAAAAGAGAACAAAAATTTTTTTAATTTATGTGACGTATTATTTTTTACTTAAGTTTTTGTATCTGTGTAGTGTTTTTACTATTTCCTGGAATGTGTTATTAGGAAAACTATTTTTTAAAAGTTTCCACACAGTTTTTGGATAAGCTTTTTAAAAATATTCTCACGGACCACCTCTGAAGGCCTCACGGACCACCAGTGGTCCGCGGACCACCTGTTGGGAACCACTGGTCTAAAACCATGATGGGTTCTAATAATTAACTATCTCCTTAAAACTCCTCGTCATAAAAATATATTTATCACAAAACTGTTGAAGTGTTGTGTTTGGAAGGTAATTTGGTTCCACAGTTAACAGATATCTACTTCCTTTGAATTTTTTTATGAATGAAATATGATTAATATATCGTAAAGTTCGCATTGCATATTGTTGTAATTTTTATGACTATCAGAGGGACAGTTAAAAATTTATTATCCTTTCACATATAACGAAAGAACTTGGGCATTGTGTAAAAGTAGTCAACAATGCTTTAGACAAGAGAACTTTTTAACATTGAAAGCGACTTTTTTAGGTTGAAAAGCTAGCTAAAATCGTACTTCAAATGAGATATTCGGATTTAAAATTAAAAGTAGATATTTATGGAAATACATATTTCCATTCAGCACTTAGGGATATTACCTGAAGCATAAGTTGGGAGGAATTGCGGTAGATAAACCTTATGATCTTTCAAATGAATGGACCAAAGAAATGAAGATAATCAAAATACGAGAATGTTATAAACACAAATAGGTTACAAATTGTTTTCTCAATATGAAATTTGCGTTTTTAAATGCCTGTTTTGTAATTTTGACAGAAAATAAAATATCAAACAAGTCAGTTGAATAAAACAAAAGTAATTGAGGCGCTTGCTACCACAACAAATCAACTTCACCATTTAAGTTAGCTTGCTGTTGGCTTGTTATACCTGAATAGGATAAAAACTAAAATACTTTAAATTCAATGATAGAAATACCAGGCTTATTGCGCCAAAACCTAACATTTCCCGTATTGCGTCTGTCAGAGGTTTAACTGATTCATTTAATTGTTACGATTCTATGTTCTATATTTTAAGAAGTTAAAGCAGAAATTTCATTTCTATAACGCTTCCAAACCTAGAAAGGGACAGATATAAATACCAACAATATCCGGCGCAATTCATATTAAAGGTTTAGTATCCAACAGAGTATCTCATTTTTCAACCTAAACCCCCTTTTATCATAGCTTTTAGGATTATTGTTTGTTTCTATTAAACGACGAGAAAGGTTGATGAATCGATTCGAGAATCGATAACAATTTGTTTATTCGAATCCTCTCCAGTTTCTTATGCGCTCTCGAGCTTACAATAGCAATAAATCAGCAAAGCAGAAGTAAAAGATACCGAGGCTGCTTTTTCTTTGATTTTAATGACAAAAAGGGTTCTATTTATCATTAATCCTCCCCTAGTCTTGTGGGAATAGGAGAAAAATGCCAAAGCCTTTTCCCATTGTCTTTCAACTTATCTTCACCATCTATCCTAGTCCAACGCATTTGTTTTTGCTAGGGATTCCTCGTGTAATTGTGTCGACAATTTATTTCACCAACCGCAAATTTAAAGAATGGTAGTAATAAAGATACGGTGGGAATGAATGCTTTTGGAAACTGGAGGTCCGGAAAAAATGTTTTTTTTCTCTCGTCATTCTTTCGGGAAACAGATGATTGTTTGTTTGTTTGTTGTTCATGATGCAAATGGAAATTGGGGAAGTGAATTCTTCATTAGTAGGTTGCCGTTGTTGAAAAGAAACGGAAATGAAACACAGGCGGAGAACAATGGGAAATGGTAGATGTCGTTTATTTCGGATGTAGCGGTAAAACGTGCTTGATTTGGTGGAGAGATCGTTATAAAGGTAATTAGAAGTTCTTTTGAGAGGAAAAGTTTTTTTCAGAAAATTGTTTCAAGCACATGTTTTTTCTTTTATTCTTGTTTAATTTTTATCTGATTTGAAGTTTATGTTATTAAAATACATACATTTTCTTTGACATCGATACTTTTTACAGTGATTTGTAAAAATATACAGTGTGGGAAAAAAGTCAGTAGCCTTTTTAATGAATAATGTTGTTTCCATCGTTTACCATAATTTTGAACTAAATTGTTTAATAGCCTAAAAAAACCCGTAAACTCAGGAAACTGAAGACAGTTTCCATTCCGATTTTGCCCGGTTTTTATACAATTTTCAAATCTCTACCGACTTTTTTTGTCCACCCTGTACTTAGAGTTAGTATTTGTTTCATATAAATGCGTTTGGAGCCATGGGCTGCAAGTGAAAATACATGATAGTTTCTGTATATTAAATTCTGTATTTTTTTTCTGATATTCAGTATATTTTTTACATTGTGTGTTTTTGATAAGAAGTTATACATATCTTGGTTTCAAAGGTAGATTATAAACTACAAAATATCTAAAGCCAGAAAAAAACGAGTTTTCAGTACTTACTCTTTTATCTATATCACGTATAGTTTTGCGTAACTTATAACTCATCGTCACATGCAACTCTTGGCATGTCTCACTCATTCATATGTTGAGAAAATACAAAAAATATCCGATATAATTTCATCTGCATATCAAATCTTTTATTTTATAAAAAGTGAAATAGATCTGAAAAATATGTAAGTACAAACTACACTCACTTCCAAAAGTTAAGCACAGAACTGTTTTTTCAGGCTAACACCTAGTAGAATTATTTTTCATGCATGAAAACCATACCACAAGATGTTCTACTAGTGTGAATACAGGGCCCGAGAACAAATTTTCCCTACCAATAATTTAAGGGGGTAAATGGTCCCTCCATTGATAATGGAGTTCCATTACACATTCGGAGCAGTGACAGAAACATCTATGTGAGAGGTATTTAATGGAAAATTTTATTATTACTGTAAACGTAGTCGAAACGTCTTGCGACTTTTATTATTTTTATTCGCCTAGACCACGGCAAAACAGACCGAAATACTCATCTTCTAATAGGAAAATTTTATGTTTTTTCTAAAGAATATTTTTATTCCTAAACTCAACGCATGTTTTCAAACGTGTGTGCTAACTTTAAATGGCTTTTTTAAGGTTTTATTGGAGATATCGGTCTAATCATCATTTTTGGCAAGTTTTAGCCTCTGGGTCTTTTTTGCAAGTGGTATCAGACCGACAACCATGTTATTTAGTAGCTCTCACATGTGCTTGAATGCGTTTAGGTCAGGGAACCCAGAAAGTACCCTTATTTTTATAATATCGTTACTTATCACATGCAAACGATTGCAGACATCAGTGAAAAGCTCTGAGGCATATAGGGGGTGTTGAAACGGCAATAGTTTCCGAGAAGAAATTCGATCTCTTAAAAACTCATTTTAAGAAAAGAATTGAGATATTTTTAGAGATATTTCTTTCTTTTCAGACATGTATACGTCCATAAACACTAAAAAATTATCCTTTTTTGAACGTTAATAACAGATGCAGTTCCTGTAAAACTATAAATTTTTTTGTGCCGTTTCAACACCCCCATATGCCACAGAGCTTTTCACACTTATAATGCCTACAATTGTATACATGTGTTCTCATGTCCCATTTGCTCCTTTTAGAAGACATTTTGGGTCAAGGATTTATCTTAAAGAGTGAAAAAGCTGCAAAAAATCACAATATGGCTATCTTAAAGTGTTTCATAAGTAACGATATTGAAAAAATAAGGGTACTTTCTGGGTCCCCAGACCTAAACGCCTTAAAGCACATGTGAGAGCTACTAAATAACATGGTTGAAGGTCTGATACCACTTGCAAAAAATGACCCAGCTGTGCTACCGGGGGTACTATACTTACTAGGTAGGAGTTTTTAGGTAGTATTTACTTTTTGTGTAATATTTATTAGGCTTCATAATTTGTAATGAGTATGACGCATAGATTAATCAAATTCCGATTCACATAAAATTCACAAAAATATCAAGTTATTATATTAGATTAAGCATTATGAAGAAATAATACGCTATGATTTTACTGCTTTCAAATACAATGTTGATTATAATAATCAATACATAAACACGTTTCGTAAGTTATGAAGAAAACTACCTTCTTGAGCAATATTTACCAAAGATGAAGGCATGTTTTCATAGAACCTTTCTTTTAAAAGATTTACAACTGAAGCAATATTTTTATAAACAACACTCATCAATCTAAAATAAATAATGGTTACAAAACAAAAGAAAAACAACCTTTCGAAATAATAAAACAGCGCATAAGAATATTCTTCAAACACATCACCATTGCTGTTGTCTAATCTTAAAAAAAACCTTGTTACTCCTTTATCCTTTTCTTCAGCATTTCTTCATGAAATTAAAATAGGAAAATTTCGAATGAATAAAACGTAATCCCTGTACTTTTTAGGAGAAATTTTAATTTGGTTTCCTTAGTCATGGTATTGTTTTACCCCAAACTCCCAAACAACCTATAATGGAGTTTTTTTTTCTCTGTTTTCATTATTTTCCTTGAAATGTTTTCCCTAAGCTGAGTTATTAAGAAGCGACTACAGGGGAGAAAAAGTAATTCTATTTAGAAAATAATTTTCTTCCAGTCTTTTACGTAACAAGTTTTAGGAGCCTTTTGCATCAAACACTTTTTCCTCCTTCGCTGGCAGCAGTTTTTTTGTTCGTTGCTTTTTCTCTCTTGCTGATATTAATATCACAACGGCAGCATTGAGTGTTTCTTCAGTTCAGTTTGTTTTATATGGATATATAGTGTGCTCTGTGGATTATGTTTTTATTTTTGTTGCAGCAATCAAATTTAGTTTTAATGTTCTGCTCATGGATGAAAATGCTTGTAAGAGGGATATAAGAACCAATTAAGTTATCAATTTTATGTGTATGGAGTAGGTGCAAGAATAAAGCTTTAACTACAGAGATTATAGAGAAATGAAAGCAAATTGTGAAAACGGATTTAGGATGAGTGTTATGGATAAAAGCTACTAAATTACTAGGGCTTTCGCTTTGTTAAAATAATCCAGAGTAAACATCTTTCTCATCAAACTCTATCTCAGAAATGTTTATGTAATTGTTTAATATTACTTTTTTTCAGAAGGAGACAATTTGAGATGTAAAGAACACTCTATTGGATACCTCTTCGACAAACAATACCGTCAGTAGCAAATTTTAAAATAGCATCCTAAAACAGGGACACCTATTACAAATAAAGCTTATGATCTTCGTTTCCCAGTTTCCCTATTTCAGACTTTTAAAGAAGATTTAAGGCAACAGTGGACACTAAAAACTTTAACCATAATTTTTTTTTATTTTTTAAAATGAATATATGAAATTTGGTCTGCTTATAAAGGTGGTCAAATTAAGCTTAGAAAAAAGTCTGGTAAAAAAATATTTGTACTATTTCAAAATGCTCCAGGTGTTCCAATTTGTTTACTGTCTTGGATTTTTTTCTTTATTTTTTATCCTCAAATACTCTTTAACAAATATTGGATCGAAATGGCAAGTTATAAATGATGATTTAGAAGCAAAAGGCAAAAGTGTTCCAAAAACAGAAATTTTTGACAAAATAATTCGGTTTTTGGAGCATTTTTGCTTCTAAATCATCATTTATAACTTACCATTTTGATCCAATATTTGTTAATGAGTATTTGAGGATAACAAATAAAGAAAATATCCAAGATAGTAAACAAATTGGAACACCTGGAGCATTTTGAAATAGTACTTAAATTTTTTTTTAATTTAATTTTTTCAAAAACTATTAAATATTTTTTTACCAAACTTTTTTCTTATCTTAATTTGACTACCTTTATAAGCAGACCAAATTTCATACATTTATTTAAAAAAAATAAAAAAATTTTATAATGAAAGTTTTTAGTGTCCACTGTAGCCTTAAAATAATCTTCCACCGATGGTCGATAAGTATTCATGCATCACGACCCGGTATTACAGCAACTAGTATTCTCCAAATATTTCCCATTGAAAAAATAGGAGTTCCAGTCACTGACAGAGCGTAAATCTGTCCAAAACTGACTCCCTGATAACAACAATAAAAGCGAGTCAGTTGTTGAACCGCGACCCCACTTCAAGTCCATACACAAGTAACTCCATTCCTACTTGATAAATACAGCTCTTTCAAACGGGATCCCAAAGACAGCACTCATTCTGGCACCCAGATAAATTTATTGGGGAGTTCATCTGATAAATATTGACTATTTCACGAAATATGTCGGTCAGAATAGCTCCTCGGCACCCGCCATAAATCCTTCCTTCCCAGTCAAAACCTTCCCTTATCTATGAGCTACTCTTCGAACGGTTGTTTATAGACATATGCCGGAGATATCCTTTTGATTTATAAGGATAAGGAGAATAAGGAGCGGGAGAATGAGGACGCGATCTTATTGTTGTGTGATTGGAAACGGTTGGAATCAAGGGAAAGGACGAAAAGTGGAGGGTGAATTTTTGAAACAAATTTTTTGAGGGATTTTTGGGTATTTTTCAGGTTTGATGTATAAGGTGCCATGTTGTGTAGTGAAAGGTGATCCGTGTAGCTTATGTACTAGTTTGAAAGCTCTTATTGCAAACGATTGCTGAGTTTAATTAAAGACACATAAGCAACCAAAAACTTTGAATAATAGGTATTATAATAGATAAAATGTTATTTGATATAGTAAAAATATTAAGAGTGGGGCATTAACTCTGAGATTAAAGTCAAAGGGAGCGAAATATCCTTTTGTAAAACGGATTATCCTTTTTTTTTTATAAAAAATAACACATTTTGAAAAAATTTCTACAACGGAGTGTCTAAAAATCCTTGAAAGTTGACCCATGCTAAAGTGTTAGCGAAATTCGTTAGAGTTGAGTTGTTACTTTCGAGGATTTAGACGGTGCCTTCCTAAAAACAACATGTGTAAAATTTATAAATTCTAAAAAAATTTTTTTTAATTCACTAGGGGGCTCTGCCCCCTGCTCGCTATCGCTCACCAACCCCCGGAACTGCTTCGCAGTTCTTTGAAGATCGCTTCGCGATCTTAGCGAGCAGAGCTCGCTTGTTTCATCTCAACTATCCAATACAACCTGGAACTTGTCTGCTTATAGTCTGTTTATTTAGAATAGGCGCCTGAAACAGGATCAAAAACGCTCAACAATGCTTAATAACGCTCATCAGACAACTTCAGTGACCGATTGTTTCTACAGTATTTTAACTACTTCTGCTTAGGCTGACTTGTCATTGCAGAAGAAAATTCTTTCGACGATAATTAGAATTATAAATGCTTCTAATACATTACTTCTCAGGCGCTAATTCTAAATGAACAGAGTGTAGTTGATGATCATTTAATATCGAAACTTCTTATCTCTCAAACTTTTCTATAACTTAATTCGGATCATTACCACGAAAATATCAAAATAAAACTATTACTGAAATATTCCTTTTTAAATTATCAATAATTTAATGAATAGGGGGCTACCGCCCCCTGCTCGCTTACGCTCACCAACCCCCGTGACTGCTATGCAGCTCTTTACAGATCGCGAAGCGATCTGTAATATCTGCAATCGATCTTTAGCAGAGAAAAAGTTGTCAAAAGTTTAGCAGAGACAAGTTGTTTAAAATCCTCTTCCTTTCATCGGCACAAATAACACTCAAAAAAGCTAAATTATTTATTTCTCTAGTATTTCAAAAAATATAGAAGTATCTTTAAAAGATTATTAAACAAGTCTATACTATATCGCTAGCAAAGTTAGAGCAAAAATGTGCACCTCAAAACTTTAAAATTATATATCCGTGCTCGCGACAATCTAGTGAACAGGCAAATATAAAATTTAAAAACATTAAACACGTCTGATAAAGACCTACTAAAACTATGAAAAAAATGAAAATTTGATGCTTAATTACTCCAAAACTAATTAGAATTTTTTAAAGAACTAAACGCCAATCTCTTTCTAAAAAATAAGAGTATAAGTGTTTAAAAAATCATATTGATACCGTGATTAGTTTTCATTTTAGATAGAAAAAAACGAAAAAGTGTCAAAAATTTCGAAAATTAAAAAATTAATTGCTCTAAACCAAATTTGAAATTCGAAAAAAGGGCGACGTAGTGCACATCTTCATACTTCAGAGTATTAGGCTGCAAAAAATTATAGTTCTGCTGCTAATAGATTTTGCTGAACTGGATTACGCGGCGAAAAAAGAAAAACTTCAACTTTGACCTTAAAAATACCCCAGTACTAATTATCACATCAGTTAGCTTTTTGTTCGAGAATGTGCCCCAAATATTCCTTTACAAACATTTCAAATTTCATAAATTTCTATCAAGTAGTTTTTGCGATATGAGAGTTCAAAGAGTTGAAAAATTAAATTTTCTGAAACAGCGGCGGCGGCAGCGGCAGCGGCAGCGGCGGCAGCGGCGGTGACAGTAACTTTTTTTTAATATAGAGAGATAAAATAGTTGTATAATGTCTACTTAACATCACTCCCATTAATCTAATATCCATTTGGATGTGTTAAATTTCTTATTTTCCATTTTTTATAAGCATACGTAGTTTAAATTTTAAAGTACAGGAGTAATTAGGTAAGTTTATCGTGTTATAAAGATATTAATTTTAAAAAACTACTGTCGTTCCAAGTCAAAAACGTTACTAGCAGATTTTAGCTAGTAGCATTTGCTTTAAAAGATATGTACGTCTTTCTCAGAACTTTTCAATAAAAAATAAGTATCAAAATATGATATAAAAATTTGTATATCTATAGAAAGTCTTATGAAAAAGCTAACACAAAAGTTTCCAAACAACATAAAACAATTTGAAAACATTGAGACCAGCAGAACTTCATATTATTAGGCTATTGAAGTCAGTTCTTTTTTGAATGTATATAATCTTTTTCACGATATTTTTAGATGTAATAATCTTTCCCTCAACTTATTTCGAGATAATAGAGCAACACTAAAAACCCTTGTAATATCATTACGAATCACAATGAGTGCTTCCACACCCTTTCTGTTATCGTTTGACACATCCAATAATACGGGAATTAAATGACAGAAAAAAAGACGATAAATTAATCCAAACCATAGAAAAGGAAAACCAGCTGACGGGGCCAGATTTTTTATAGGCGATTTCTTGTTCCCCCCTTTCACACAGAACGAAAGAAAATAATTTCTCGAACAATGCTCCTATTAATAAAAGGGGCCGCAAAAAAGCGTCTGTGATTGCTGAAAAAGACATGACGCCATAAAAGATGGAGATTGGCTAAGAAAGAGGTGAAATATTCGCCAAGTAATGAAAAACATTTCATGGGCTTGATGTTGCCAGAAGCAAAGGCATTATCGCTATGATTTTGCACTGACTCATCATCTGATTTTGGTTATTTTCTTATTTATGCGGAGTTTTTATGGTGTGAAAGTATCTATGTGTCTTTGGTTATAAGATAAAATGCTTTCTCTGAGTTTTTTAAAAAATATTTGAATATGATTGATCTTTAAGTTAGAATAGGATGTTAGTCCAGTAACTTGGTGCCGAAAATAGGGTGTTTCAGGAAAAAAATACAGAAGTTTTTTTTTCGACGGTTTTATATGTTTTCGAGGGTGCTGAATCCGAATCTGAACTTTGCATACAAAATTTCGAATGGCATTTTGGTGAAAATTCGAAAAAACCCTGAAATTTCAGCTCATTTTTTGTTTTTTCGTTTGTAGAATGGAAAGTATGGGTTTCTCATGAAAATGTTAAATGAAAAAAATAAAGATGATAAAACAAGCTACAGAATTGTCAATTACAACTTTTTTGTCAGACTAATAGTTAGGCCGCTAGAGCGCGTTGAAAATAGGGCAAAATTTGCGCCTGCGGGTAAAAATCCAGAAAATCGAAATTTCATCTAAAAAATAAAGTATTTTTTTAAATAAGGTACTTTAAAAACTAGTTTTATAATGTTTCACATGAAATAAACTATCTATTTAGTCTATTAATTAGTATTTAAATGCATTTTCCTCAGCAATTTTCCTTAAGAACGCAGTTTCAATAGATGTCAATAGTGTAATGATAAGTAAGTCGCTTGTTGAAGAAAACATACAGAAGTTTTTTTTCTCAACGGTTTTATATGTTTTCGAGTGTGCTGAATCCAAATCTGAACTTTGCATACAAAATTTCGAATGGCATTTTGGTGAAAATTCGAAAAAATGCTAAAATTTCACCCCATTTTTTTGTTTTTTGCTTGTAGAACGGAAAGTATGGGTTACTCGTGAAAATGTTAAAGTAAAAAATAAAGATGATAAAACAAGCTATAAAATTGTCATTTACAATTATTTTGTCCGACTAATAGTTTGGCCACTAGAGCGCGTTGAAAAAGTGGCAAAATTCGCCCTGGCGGTGAAAAAATCCAGGAAATGACCCTTATATTCCTAAAAAAGTCATATTTCGATTTAGATAACTAAGAAAAACAAGATTTATAATTTCTTACATGATATAATCCTACCATTTATCTCAAATATTATTTATTCAATGAATGTTCTTTAGGAATTCCCTCCCAAAAACGCAGGTTTTTAGGCAAAGAAAAATCCAGTTATTTTATTTTTTGTCCTAGGCACCGATTCCCAATGAAAGCTTTTGTTAAGCATTAAAATTTTATTTTATCTACTACACTCATTGCTTTTTATATTATCCTCTCCTGCTCACAAACTTATAAAATCTATGAATAATTTTTCTTTCTGGAAAACTATAATTTTCTGTTGTAGATTATAAAAACTCCTGGCATGCTTATTAGTAATGATACCAAAATTCACAATAACTTCTTGACACATGCAATTATAATATTTTTTATCGGTTTCTACACCCAGGAACGTGAATTCCAATTGATTTGTCAAGGATGAAATTAAGCATAACTTAGTTATAATATAAAATAACATGGTCACAGAAAATTATCCTAGTATATTCTTTAAAGTGATGAACATAATGGTTTTCTCCATTCGGGAATGGGGTTATATCATGTAACAAATTATAAATGTAGTTTTTCTTAGTTATCTAAATCGAAATATGACTTTTTTTACAAATATAAGGGTCATTTTCTGGATTTTTCTACCGCTAGGGCGAATTTTGCCACTTTTTCAACGCGCTCTAGTGGCCAAACTATTAGTCGGACAAAATAATTGTAAATGACAATTTTATAGCTTGTTTTATCACCTTTATTTTTTACTTTTAACATTTTCACGAGTAACCCATACTTTCCGTTCTACAAGCAAAAAACCAAAAAATGGGGTGAAATTTTAGCGTTTTTTCGAATTTTCACCAAAATGCCATTCGAAATTTTGTATGTAAAGTTCAGATTTGGATACAGCACCTTCGAAAACATATAAAACCGTTTAGAAAAAAACTTCTGTATGTTTTCTTCAACAAGCGACTTACCTATCATTACACTATTGTCATCTATTGAAACTGCGTTCTTAAGGAAAATTGCTCAGGAAAATGCATTTAAATACTAATTAGTAGACTAAATAGATAGTTTATTTCATGTGAAACCTTATAAAACTAGTTTTTAAAGTACCTTATTTAAAAAAAATACTTTATTTTTTAGATGAAAGTTCGATTTTCTGGATTTTTACCCGCAGGCGCAAATTTTGCCCTATTTTCAACGCGCTCTAGTGGCCGAACTATTAGTCTGACAAAAAAGTTGGAATTGACAATTTTGTAGCTTGTTTTATCATCTTTATTTTTTGCATTTATCATTTTCATGAGAAACCCATACTTTCCATTCTACAAACGAAAAACCAAAAAATGAGGTGAAATTTCAGGGTTTTTTCGAATTTTCACCAAAATGCCATTCGAAATTTTGTATGCAAAGTTCAGATTCGGATTCAGCACCCTCGAAAACATATAAAACCGTCGAGAAAAAAACTTCTGTATTTTTTTCCTGAAAAAACTACCAAGTTACTGGACTATGTGTTACATGTAGAGTTACTGAATACTTAGGAGGGGTGTTATTTGAAACTTATGTGATTTAAAATTGGGTCCGGTTTAGTTGTGGTTTTATAGCGCAAGAACCAAACTAGGCCATATTGCGCCAATATTTTAAATTGGGTTGAAATTTGTAATTTTTTTGATAAAAAACATGGTAAATAATTGCAAAACTTTACAAAACTATCCCATTTGAAAAATAGTCAGTTCTTTTAATTAGGAAGGGAGACTGTAATTTCAATGTAAAAATTAAGAAGTTATACATTATAACCTTAGTTTTTTTATGATCTTTATAAGAAGTTTGTGGACGCTTCATAAAAATTGAAGAGGTAAAAAGAACAAAAGCTAATAATGTTTTGGTTAGAAATAAACGCATAGCTTAGGAAATACATTAAATGTAATTAAAAAATTAAACACGCAAAAAGTTTTGATTAAATTTTAAAATGAACAAACAAATGAAGAAAGATTATTTTTAAAAAATATAACTAAGAAATATAACTTAGAGATCCTTATATTTTTTCGCCAAATTCATACGCTTAATTTCTTTGAACTAATGGAAGAAGCCACTAAAAATATTTACAATTTACCTAAAGACTGGATAAAATGAATGAAAGGTATAAAATAATCTTTTTCAAAAAATTAAGTAATTAAATTAACATAAATTTATCATTAAAAGAATCTTTTAAAACGAAGACATTCATTTATCTAAAAATATATTAAGCACTGATTTAAAAATGATGTAAATTCTTCTTTTCATAAAGATAAATATTGATTTAGGTATAGGTAGTACCTTTAGTTTTGACATGTCATTTTATGACGTGAAGCTTCCTACTTTCTTCATACCTCTATCTCTTATCGTTAAATCTTTTCAACTGAAGGTCAATTAATTACATTAAAAATTAATTACAGTTTGAAATAACTTGAAACTTTGTGTGGTATTCTATCAAAGAATGTAATAAAATCCTCGAGTTAGCCATACCTTCGAGGGTAAAGAGAGAAGAAAAAAAGGAGAAATGACTTATTACCCGATAGACGTTATCTATAACAGCTGCCATAAATCATTTTTCTCAAGGACAAAAGGGATGGGAGAGTTAAATTTAAAAAATGAGAATAGCTTTTCATAGACGTTTTACTTTGGAGAAAATGAGATGAATATTAATTCATGCTTTATTATAATTTTGGAGTAATAAGTGTTTTTGGGAAATCAAAAATAATTTTGTAGTTTCAACTGAAATATTCTTTGTTAGTATAAAAATTGTACTTTTAGTAACAGGAAATTTTGTGGTTTTGACGTATTTAAAACTAGTACAATTTAACTCTTTTCCAAACTTTAAAAGGAAGTTTCTGTAAATAAAGGCTTTCTTTCTGTAGAAGTTAACGTACACAGAGATGTAAATTTTTAATTCAGACCCATTAACTAAGTTATTTTGTGACCAGATGATAAAAATTAATGAAATATCCTTCATTTAGAACACCATAAAAATCCTGTTGTTTCGTTGATTGATTTTTTATGGCGCAAGACCCATTTTAGAGCAAATTAAAAATCCTGTAAAATTTCATTATCAATCCAGTTAAAAATTTTTAACCTTTTTAGGACACTAGACATTCAAACATTAACAAATTGTACTTTTTTTCATCAATGTTATTGCATATTTTAATCCGTAACGCCGTAATTTGAAATTCAATCTTTGGCTTTCAAAACTGCTTGGATATTTTCTGTGGAATAGTAAACGAAAAAGTACCAAATTAACAAAAATTTGTTTTAAAATATCTACTAATAAAAATATTTAAATATAAATGGGGGTGCTACACAACATTTCACTCGTTTTCACTAGCACGGTATAAAATGAGCATGGTGATTTATTTTAGAACTTTAAAGGGCATGGAAAGTAAATAACGAACTTCAACATTCCTAAATCAAAAGAAATATCATGCAAATAAAAAAATAGTTCATATGCACGTTCATACGAATCTTCATACGAAGTTCATACGAAGCTTTCCTAACCATAAAACCAGTGTCTACTAAAATTTACAAACCAGAAAAAGAAAACTCCAATCCTTTCTATGAAAGACGAAACGGGAGATTTCTCTTCCTTCGCATAATATCAACGCGTGGTCAAGGGTGCCCATTCCATGGCTTTAGGAGAAATATGTGATTGTATGCTAATGCTTTCTCCTATTCATCCGTAATGTTCTGGAAAGGAAGAAAGAGGGAAGTTTTTTACTATGACCGGACGTTTGAAAAATTCTCTGGGGTGGGGGTCAGTTACAAAGTGAAAGTATTTGTACTTTTGTTAAGATTACGAAATTATGTACCTATTTATTTATTTTTTTATACTATCCCTAGTGCATAAGCAAAAATACATGGACACAAAGAAGAAAGCAAAAGTACAGCAAATTAAAATTAAATTAAATACAAAACAAGTCATAAACATTAATGAAGTCCAATATTTGTGAAGGGTTGGCAGAGAAAAGTTCCTTATTTGACACACCCATGCATACAAGAAGATGCTCGGGCGAAGCCTGATGTATATTACAGATGGTGCAGGTTGGAAAAACATTTTCCCCGTCGATATATCTCGTCGTCGGGCTCTCGTGTGTCCAGTCCGCAGACTTGATAGGCAAGAGAACTCACGGCGACTCAGGCCAGAGTCAAGGTAAATCCCAGGCCCATCCGGAACATACCAGTGGTGAGAGTGAGACGCACATAAGAGACCCTGCTGTTGAAACTTCTTTTGATGTCTTCTTTTGATGAGATATAAAAATATCAAGGTCAGTTGTTGAAACAGCGACAGCAGCAGCTTTAGCAATCTTGTCGGTCGTCTCATTTCTAATACTACATTCACACACAAAAAGTTAATCTAGTTTAAGTGCTAATCTATCTTAAATATAGCATTGTGACAATGCTATATTTAAGCTAGATTAGCACTTAAACTAGAGTAACTTTTCATGTGTGAATGTAGTATTACCAACCTAATATGGGAAGGAATCCAGTGTATTTATTTATTATGTTCATGAGAAACAAATTAAATAAATAAAAATGTATATTACCGTGAAAATTGAGGAGTTGAGAAATAAAAGGTGTATTCAAAAGTTTTTATAATTGAATAACAATATTTATATAACACTCAAACCTATTTTTGTGCGGTCTTTTTTCCGGGTGGAGGAAAATTTCAATCAGTTGGGAACACAGAACAAAAATCTTGAATGTATGGCCACCAAGACATATACATATACAAGGGTCTAATGAAACAACAGTTTTCGCCGACTACATGGTAGCTAAAAAAGTCTACGGTAGGTATAGAAACGGTTTCTCAATTCAACTGTTGGGTGGGATTGCGTTGCGGTCCGAATGTAAAAAGTTTTGCAATTCAGCTATGCTGAGGGATTTTCACTACGGTCGGTCCTACATAAAATATTTTTATGCGGTTTCTATTCACCGCATAAAAGAGTTTTTTAATTGTGTTGTGAAAACTATTTTTGTAGCTACTTGCGAAGTTCCCTATTCACTGAACAAACACAGATTTGAGTGTACATGATAATATAACTTAATGCATGTTTTTTTACTTTAAATCCGTTTGTATTTACATAGTAATTTAGTAAAGAGACCCTAACCTAAAAAGGTTTGATTTCGTAATGCTCGATCTTTGCATGTGTAAATTGCATTCCTTTTAAAATGTATGCTAGAGGAAAAATGTAATTTTGAAATGAATACTGGGTAAGGTGTCTAACATTAAAAAATGAAGCAAAAAATCTGACAATTATATACATTAAAATTATATTTCTTGTAAAACAGTCTAGTAACTTTACGTAAATATTATAAAAGTATCATAATATTTTCGAGTATGCAAATGCGCTTTACAGTTCAAATAAGACATATTTAGTGAGCAAAAAAATTAAGTGCTATTTGATCATAAGCTAAAGGCATACTACAGCTAGTTTAGATCAAATATATCTTATTCAGTTATTCCAAACGTTTCCCCCCAAAAAATCCACACAAACAAATCAATATTTTATAAATAAAAATTCTATTATAGAGAGTTAGGTTTATTTTTAACACAATTTATGAGTTTTTATACCTATAATTTACTTAGAAACTTAAATGCACTCTGTTCTATCAACAAATAAAATTTTTACTATAATAAATAAGTTACGTCACCAAATAGTACTCCATAAACTCTAATTTCTCCCCAAAAATATCAATTTCTTAACAATTACTGCCTTTTTTCACGCTACATAATCTTTATACATTTGTGACCGAGTTCAGGCTATGGTAATAACCGAGAAAGATCCTTAAATGAATGGTTAACATTGATTATCTATCTTATTCATATTTCTAATTAACTAATTAAGATGTATAGCAACATATTTCTCTGTAAATAGAAACCTGAGGTAACTAATTATACTGGTTCTTCTTTTATCTACATTTGCGGTAACATAAGAACTAACCGAAGCTCTGGAATTTCCAGGATGAGTGATTTGATATATTAATTCTTTATCAGTGAATTGCAACGAAATCTTCTATTCTCTTTTTAGAAGTAACAAACAAAATCATACTCAAAGCAATTCTTTAATGAATAAATCTCGAAATAATTCCTATTAACTACCGACACTTGATTAATCTTTTAGCAGTTTCTTAATATTCGTTTTCTAGCTTCAGTAAAGATGACAATAATATTTATAGAAAAGAAGTATTCCCAAGAATGTTATTCACGAGGGGTTTTGTGTCATTGGGGAAATAAAAATGAAAATATTTCACTAACAATACTTCCAGAATGAGACCATCACTACTCATGTTAAATTCTTACGAGAATATTAAAACAATTTGCCTCGGGAAAATAACTGAATCCACAACTACCCATTAGAAAAATATTTGTTAACATATTCAACATTCAATAAACATTATTCAACAACCAACTCAGTTTTTATTTCAGATGTCTTGTATTTCTTAGGGATTTAAATTTATGTATGGTTTTTTACATATGTTTCTTTTGAAATTTCGCACCCACTGACATTATTTTTTATCCTATGTATATTTTTTTTCTAAAAATGGGATCAATGCATTTATTATTAGGTACTATTTAGCTTTAAAACACGAAAAGAAGCTTATAAGTGAGACATACTGGGAAATTACTGATTAAAAGTAATGTAAGCTAATGGTACTTAACATAATTTGTTGTTGTTGTTGTTGTCGTATGCCACTTGGAATATCCAAGCTCCACCGCAAAGCATACAGGAAACATAATTAGTAATTTGGAAGATTGGAATATTTACCATTTACTACACTTTACGCTGCTTTAAACTAATGTGGTAAATAAATGTGGTTTTAGTTGGGTAATATTTTCCTCTTTTCTACATACTTACATAGAAACCTATCATTTCCCCCATAGGTTACCTAAAGAATTTCATAATGATCCTAATTCGTTTAAGAACCTATACTCATTTAAATTTTTTTATTTTTTAGTGTTAGCTTTTTTAAAAAATTTCTATTAATATTTTTTGATAAAACATATTGATAATAATAATAATCCAATTATTCTTTTATAAAAAGAACCGCTCATTTTTTTCATAATAATCCAATAAAAATACTATAATAAACTTCATATTGAAACTCAGGTAAAAAAATATTAAATAAATTTTTCAAAGAAACAAAATTTTGCTATGCATTACAAGCTATTTTCCGCTTCTCCTGCAAAGTTTAATATAACTCTCTCTTTTCTTTTTATAAATAATAAAAATAACTAAAAGTTAAAACCCATAAACCCGAAAACCCAACTTAACGCATTTCCATAGTGGTATTTTTAAACAAACGACAACTATTCAGTAATTAATAGTCAAAAAGTCTCCATACCATGTCTGTCGCTGCTTCCAAGAAACTAAGTTTAAGTATAGGTTTCCGAGGAGAAAACAAAAGACTCAGAGTCAACCATCCTTCTATACCAGCATCGCTTTTACATCGAAAAAAGGCATTTTATTTGCTAATGAATGAAAAAGTTTTAAAACCAGGGTTCTCAATGGCGAATTATTATCCCAGAAGCGAAAGATGGAAGATTTATTAATGAAAATTATTGATCCTTATCTGTGGAGCTTGGGAGGCCTTATTAGGGAAATAAGGAAGGAGAAAAAGTACCACAGACAGGAGAAAACTAATTAAAGGAGAAAGTATTTATAAGAGGATTAACCACAATTGAAAAAATGTAACCTAGCCTGGATCTTGGAGCTAGAGTTGTGACGTGTTTTGTACGTAAAAGATTTGAGTGTTTTTTGTGTGTTTAAGTATTGATCATAAAGTCAACTTTTTATGTTTACCACAAACTTGGATTAGGTATTAAAATGTATTCAATTGGGGAAATTTAAGGTTGTTTAAACGTAGAAACAAAATATAACGAGTAAAGTAATCAGAAATTATTGATATTTATTGATTTTAAGAGATAAAAATATATAATATTTTTAAGTCAAGTTTGTACCTATAGCTTTGAAAAAAAAACACTTTGGTGGATATTGTGTAGAGAGGGATGGGAAAAGGAAAATGATCTAAGTGCCATTTTCAAGATCTAGTTATAGAAAATTATTTAAATATTTTTTCTTAAAGATGTCACTTTTATAACTTTTCATGTTAAATGCATAATGTTTCTTTTTCTTTCAGAAACTTGACAACTTGACTTTTCTTGAAAGACAATGAGGAAGTTGCATGATTTTTTTTTATTTTTTTAATCGATTCTTCTTGCAAAAATAAGCAACTACCCAAAATTTGAGTCCGATCGAGAAATTTTTTGATTGCCATAAAATTAACAAAAATCCCCTTTTTAAAAGCGCGCGAAAACGCCAAGAGTTTGGATGTGACGTCATCTTATATTAAACATTGTTGTAAAGCAATGGAGTTGATGGTATTATTGTTGACGTCATCTTATAGTTTCAACAATAAACGTTTTCAGTCACGTGTTTTTTTCTCGACTTTAAATTAAAATATTTAATTACCTGTACATTTTTTTGAAAAACTGACTAGATATTTCATTTTACCATACAAAAAACCATACGGAACACTTGTTTGTTTTTGAAAATCTGACACATGCAACTTCCTTATTGGGGATGATCATTTTTCTAGGAAATCATAAAGAATACTTTTACTCCTTTTATGTATTCAAACATTTAACAGAAAAAAGGAAAACTTGAACGGAATATATATTTTTTGAACTTTTTGTTTAAAATTTTAAGTTATACGGTTCAAAAAGTATTCAGAAAACTTTTTTCACTTGGTGTCTAGTTGGAAGGAAAATTGACGATCATCATAGAAATTGGAACATGCTGTAAGAAACAGACTGTGTTTATAGAACTGTGTTTACTAGTAATGCCACTGTAGTACTAGTGACTCAACTGCTTTCCTGAATTTTATTATTAATACTAGCTGACATGCCCGGCCTTGCACGGGTGAAGATGGAGATTTTTTCTTTAAAATTTTTAAATCAATCATTCATTTCTACCTTCCAGGGGGTAGCACTCTGGACAGCACCCCCCTTTGGGAGCCAAAAAGGTTGTCAAAATGAGTAAAACCCTACTTTTACTGGTCTAATTTTCCAATTTTTTTTCTGGTGGAGGACCCCCATACCTCCCATTAGTACCACCAGAGGATCTTCAGTGATAATTTTTAGGAAATCCTCAATATTTTAACATTTTGGGTGAAAAAGTAAAGATAATACTGTTGAAAAGTGCCCCCTTAGACTCAAAACGTTTCTAAAAACGCGAGTTTAAACCCTACTTTTACACGTCGAATTTCTAATTTTTTCTGGGGGAGGACCCCTATACCCCAATGGGAATCTTGTCTGGAAAAGTGCCCCCCTCTTGGAGGCGTGCTGGATCTGTGCCTATATTTTGATGAGTGAAAATTGTCGAATCAAGCATTTTAAATTCTGAACGATTTCTGCATTTACCACATGATTCCCATAAAAAACAATAAAATATTAGAAAAATATTCTTCCCAAAATCATATCCTGACGTGGATCATGTGCCATAAAAAAACCAATCAAAATAAAAAAAACCTTTCCAAAATCACTTAAAATGCTCAATCAGAGCTTTTAATTAATCGTATTTTCATGATTTTATTATATCTTTGGTATAAAATCTCTCTATTCTAAAAAAAAGTTTTTGGTGAACGGTTTCCAGAGAAAGGCTTTTTAATTACTGAACCAAATGACACATATATGGTATCAAAATGTCCGAATTCTTTCCGGATTTCCGAGTAAGCCCTTCGATTTTTCAAAAAAATTCTTAATTTTAAAATATTTCCATTTTTTTAGATTTCGGATAAGGTCGCAGTTACAAAGCAAGAAACTATGAATTTTAAAACAATTGAAAATATATTTCACTGGTTTTTTAACATTCAAATACATTAAATAATCATCTTTCTATTTATCACACTAATTTAAAAAATATATATTGGATTCTTTTTAACAATATTTATATTTTTGCTGTTCAAACGATTTTAATTATATTTAAAACAAATGTATAATTAATTTATCTTTTATTTTTAAATAATTAATTCATATTTATATATTTATCTTTGTCGTTGTGGCAACCTAATCATTACTATATTTACAATAAATATAAACTCGCTTTCAGAAATTTTGAACTTTTGCATTTATTTATTACAATAATAATTATTTTTATATCCTTTTGCAAGTTATATTATTTAAGGTAGTAAAAGGTAACTTTTTTTATAATGCCAAAACGCAAAACTAGATATGGCGGGGGAATGTTTTAGAAATAAAGATAAAAATCGAAAGTCAGAACATTCGTGTCATTGCTATGAAACTGACACAATTTCGATGTTTATTTGTTCTCATGAAGCAAAATTCTAAATTTTCGTGATGTTTACGATAATTACTACATTTTTCACAGACAATCAATGAAAATCATTACAAATTTTAAGAAAGTAAAATTTATTCCGGAGATGTTTCAGTGCTTCTGAATGGATCTGTGTGAGAAAAACATTACCTTGGGGAAATGGTAAAAGAAAGTTTACACTGCTTTATTACTAATTTTCTTGGAATTAAATGGCGATCCGCCAATTCATATTGCCATAAAGGAACTGTTAAAATTTCGTCGCTGAATGAATATTCCCCTTTTTTGAAAGAATACCCCAGAGAAGTAGTTCCCCTGTTTTAAGAATGTTTTATAAAATGAGTAAGTGCTGTGAGCTGTGTTTTGTGAGGATGGCAAAGAGATCCTTAAGTATCAGCGTCAGCAGTTAACGGGGGTTGGCGAGCGATAGCGAGCAGGGGGCGGTAGCTCCCTAGTTTAATAAATAAAACATTCCTGCAAAAATACAATATTTCCTCTGGTTTTTAATATTAACTCTAGTTTTTGGTCTGTTAACCAACTTTCTTAAAAGCTACAATATGATCATTTGATTTTTCATCCTCGTTTCCATGGAGATTATTTTAACAACAATGCTATTCCATGAAATTTTTATTTAAAAATTACTCTCAAATAATAATATTTTGTAGTATACTTAATATCATGTTTTAAAATTTTAAATTTCATTTAGTTATGTTTTTAGATTATAGTTATAATTTTTAATTAGACTTATATCTAATTTTTCTTTTAAAAACTTGCTATTTTGCATTATGTTTTTTTTGTAACAATGGGGTGAACAGATCTCTTCTGGAGGAGAAATAAAGCTATTTCAGCAAAATGACCATAAAAAGGGTCAAAAGAGGGTCAAGGGGTCGTTCTAGAACTTTGAAACATAGCCTATGTTTTTTCTGGGATTCTTTTACGTATATATACCAAGTTTGGTGCAGATCGGAAGAAAACTGTGGATTTGTATAGAAGACAAATATACGCAACCACATACACACACACACACACATTGACTTTTATTATATTAGATTACTTTTATAAACTGAATGGCAACAAGAAGAGTCTGTGTTCTAAACATTTAATTTATTAAGAGCCAAGGTATATAAACTAACAAGGTATGCTCTTCCGGCGAAAAAGGAGTGGCTTTTGAAAATGACGTCACCCAAGATATATTTCCTATTCACAGCATAGGAAAATGCTTATTTTTGGTGAGAAACTTTTATAACAGTTTACACTGGACACAATTACGAACATATTTATAGGTTATCAAGTGTTTTGAATTAGAACAATAATTTTAACTCAATAATAGCCGATCAAAAATATGAACCTTGAGCTCTACAACGATGTGCTTCAATCTCTCTGCTTATTGATTTTAATTACTAACATGTATAAATGTAATTAAAACAGCTGCTGATACAAAGAAAACAAAATATTAAGCAAATATTCAATCATGAAAACTTTTCAGAACATTCTTGTTATGATAAAATTAATATCGCTGTTCTGCTATGTCAAACTTGAATATCCATTGTATCGAAGCAGTTTAAATTTTTAAAACAAAAAATATTCAGTATCTAAATAAATCAAGTACTTGAAAATATGGAAAACAATGAGCTAAAATCTAAGAACTAATTAATTTAATTTAATAACGGGTTTATTCAAAATTTTAGTGCATTTACCTTTAATGATCCTTTTACAGTCCAGTCAGCTTGTTTATTTTTATTTGAGATTCAGAAATAGTATTCTTAAAATCGTCTGTCACTTTAATTATCTTTTTAAATATTTTTATACTAATTTTTTTAAATAAGTGGGTGATTGTATTCATAAGTTTTAAAACAAACTAAATAATGAATTTCAATAATATCGACCCAACTAATCCTGATGTATCTACGATCTGTTGTATTGCAATGGCGTTGTATTGGCTGATATGCTCGTCATTGATTGGTCCGTTATTTTATATCCTGGGTGACGTCACTTATGAGCATACCTTGTTACTTTATATACCTTGATTAAGAGCAAAGAGTTCTTTTAATTTATCAGAGTTTGATTTTGTAAATTTACATTATTGTGACTGAAGTAGATGTTCTTAACCCATTAAGGACGACTTTAAAATAATGAAAATAAGTAACTTTTTCTTTCATATTTTGTTCATTTGGACCGAATATAGTAAGAAATGCCCATTTTCAGATTTTTCAAAAAATAATTTTTATGATTTTTTAACTGGCAACTTTTCTTGCCAACCGTCCTTAGTGGGGTCCAAACTCTGACAAATGAAAAGTCGAAAAAACTAATTAGAATGTTTACGATTTTGATAATAATATGTTTTTATACATAATTTAAAGAAATAATACAAAAATAAAAGTGAATGGGGACTATACTGCTGATAGGGGGTCCAAGTTAGGGTATTTTACCCCTAATGAATAGGGCCTGTTCAGTCCGAAATATTGATATTCACCTAATTTCAGGCTTTAAAAATAGCCGAACTAGTACTATTTAAGTCGGAACGGTTGGAACCCTTTGATTTCAGCACTTAAGCTAACTTTCAGGTAAAAATAGTTCTATTTATATCTCCCAGTCCGGGACATAGGGACTTTTTTTTACCAGCCAGTCTTATATTTTCACAACTTTCGTTTTTTTATACCTTTGGTTAATTTTTTTTGCCTTCCGAAGCTTTTTCTCTTATTGGAATTCTTTGTCTTCTTAGTCATTCTCTATCAAAAAGTCATCATAATTACAATATTCATCTTTATGGCTCCAGATTTCACATATTCCCCACAGAAAATGCTGAAGATTACACATCAACTCGATAAAAACTAGGTATTGGCCCATTCAAAATAGGCTAAATAACTCCAGTGATATTTTATTTTATTTTTTGACTACTGTAAGTTTCCATAAAACCCTTTTAAGAAAAATAAATGTATCCAGAAATGATTTAGTATGAGATTGAACCAATAAATGTGTTAGGAATCGGTAAAAGTCTAAAATCTATAAAAAAACCCACTAAAATTATGATCCAAGGAAAACATTTCATCATGCTAAAGTATCAATAAGATCTACATTTATGATAAGAACTAAAAAAAGCATTAAAAGTAATTAATTTGCAAAAGCTTCTTATGAGTAACTCGTAAAAGTTTAGACCACACATCGGACGATTGGCAACAAAAGTTGCCAGTAGAAGAAAACTCTTGTTATTGGCAATTTAAATACCCTCATTCCAACTGTTATTGGTAATAATATTTAGAATGGGATCTTGTTAATATGCTGCGATGGAAATAAGTCACAAAAATAACCAAAACATTAGATTATTTTGGCGTTTTCCAAATGATCTCGCAGATATCTCCAAAATGTAGTGAAACGCTCTCATTCTAACAGCGATTTTACCACCAAAACGGCATGGATGGTATAAATTTCTATTTTTATCTGAATAAATACATTCTTCAGAAGCTGTTATCATGCATTTAAACTTTTAATGACCTTTATTAGAGTCAGTAAAAAATCAAATGTCCCTTGGGAACTTTTCTTACCAACCGTCCTTAATGGGTTAAATTTAAATATTGTAAATAAAGTAGGATGTTTTTTTAAGAGTATTGAGTTATGATACATCCTACACTGAGTAATGAGAGATAGGATTTACCGAGCTATTATAGAGTTTTTTAAGACCGGTATCCGACACATGCTATGATGCGGTATGTAGGATGACCTCTCAGGAGAAAAGGTTTATTAAAATTTTTGATATGATATCAAATTCTTGGCTTCTAAGAAACTATTTTAACCCAATGGTAAAATTCTTTTTAAGATTACACAACAAAATATTTTCAAATAACCAATAAAAATGCTTACTACATTTTCATGGTTTACATATTGCAGTGGTTCTTAACTTGTAGACCACACGTGGTCCTTGAGAGAATTATACAAGTTTCAAAAATTTAATAAAGCATGTAGTGATCCTTTGTTATGAAAAGTTTGAGAACCATTAGATTTGATTGTGAGTACATATATTTTTCGGTTTGTGTGCTTGATCTCAAGGATCCGCTTATAAAACTTTGTCAAGTAAGACAGACACAAACAGAATATTAACTGACACAGAAGAGAGAAAGTACACCCAGGGCCAGGCCGGAATAGAACCGACGAGGGTACCGCGCGCAGGCTGCTAGCGTGGTGGGCAGCAAGTAAACTGGCTCTGGTCCATCCCCTTCTACATTAGATTATGTGTCTCTTCGATATGTGGTCTGAGGGAGGATTCTAGATTTTTTGATTTGGTGAAACGTCTTATGATCCGTCAGTATGAAAATGTTGCGAATCTCTGAGCTTCTCAAAACAATTCATGCATCCAGTGAGCTATGGTCTTTCATTTCACCCATTTTAATTTTATATCCAAAAATATCTCCCAAAGTCAACCCAAACCCCTGGCTACAAGATACACGCAAATCTGAAGCAAACTATCAAACTTCTGAAACGGCCCCCACCTTTAAAAAATCACACGAACATCTCCATGCATAAAATATGAGGACAAAACGACCGTCCGAAGGAAAGAGAGCCCACCCCACCATAATCCCGAAGAATCCAGTCGTCCGTTGCTTCACGAAAATAATCATCGAGCAGCGACTTGCAACAAAACGACGCAATTCGAAAGCATTCTCTGAATACACAAGTCATAACTTTGGAGAAATGGACTGCGCTTAAGAGTCGGGAATAACGAATAACGGGGAGTTGTTAGAGTGGGTTAATGGCTGCCGATTGATGTGGATCAAGCAGCTTGAATGGGCATTGGTGGGTTTCTTGGGGAGAGGCTTTTGGTGGGTATGTGGTTGTTTTGGGTACCGGCGAATGGTGGTCAATTGAAGCTAGTTTTGGAGTGTGGAAGTAGTTTATATATTTATTGCAGAAATGACTGTACTTATATGACGCCCATAAGTTGTTTTTAAATGGCAAAGAATGTTTTCGATTTATCTTGCGTGATTGATTGATGAAACTTTGAAAAACTTAAGAAACATCATCCTTTTCCAAAATATATAATAGCCTCCTTTAAAATTCCATTATTATGTTCCAAAAATAGTTCCATTATTATAGTCTTATTATTATTATTTCTATGTTCCCTATTCCAAGAACTGAGGTAAACATATGTTTTATGGTTATCATTGTAATTGGACAGCTTTTTGTATAATTTGAATGAAATACGTTTTTAAGGTAGGAATTTTAAAAAATTCACCCATGGAATCTATGGATACATCAGAAAAATTTATGGCTTCTTAATAATTCTATAAAAAACGAAAGCTTTTGCTTCCAGTTCTTCGATTAAATTCCCGTTAAACTTCGATTTAACTCCCTACTGCTTAATAAGGTGGATTAATTTTACCAAACCTTATATCCCTCACCGTTATTTTGTTTCCAACCAAATTACATAACCGAACTTTAATTTTTTTGTTTGCAGTTTTTTTAATAAAAGGTTTACTTATTAGTGGATCATCATCTTCATGGATCCTCATCTAGTGGATCATCTTCAAACTCACCATTAATAATAATAATAATAATAATAATAATAATAATAATAATAATAATAATAATAATAATAATAATAATAATAATAATAATAATAATAATAATAATAATAATAATAATAATAATAATAATAATAATAATAATAATAATAATAATAATAATAATAATAATAATAATAATAATAATAATAATAATAATAATAATAATAATAATAATAATAATAATAATAATAATAATAATAATAATAATAATAATAATAATAATAATAATAATAATAATAATAATAATAATAATAATAATAATAATAATAATAATAATAATAATAATAATAATAATAATAATAATAATAATAATAATAATAATAATAATAATAATAATAATAATAATAATAATAATAATAATAATAATAATAATAATAATAATAATAATAATAATAATAATAATAATAATAATAATAATAATAATAATAATAATAATAATAATAATAATAATAATAATAATAATAATAATAATAATAATAATAATAATAATAATAATAATAATAATAATAATAATAATAATAATAATAATAATAACTTTATTTGTGTTCAATGCGATACAAAGGAAAATTGGAGAAAAACATATTAGTCAGACTGGGGCATATGCCCATTTAGCTGACGAAAAACATGATTATAAAAAATTAGTACCGATGAGAAATAAAATAAAAAAAAGTATCTTAAACATAAATGATACAAATAACATATATATGTACACAAAAAAAATAAGAAGAGAAAATAATTTGAATAACTATATCAAGAGACAAATGGCAAAAACAGCATAGGCATACAAATTACTTGTTGCTTCTATAACTTAAAAAATATTTCTAAATCATCAATGTCCAATAAAAAATTAAATAATAAGTTCTTAAATTTTTGATTACTTGAGATGTTTTGTAGGTTCAAAGGCAAGCCATTAAATATTTTAGGTGCTAAATAACAAAAATGTTTGCGGAAGATTTCTTTATTAAAGCGCGGTATTTGGTATATTTCATTAGGTCTCCGATCTGAAATTTGATTTTTATATTCACATATTGTATTAGTGTGCTAATGTTCTAACTGAGTGGTTGGAGGATCTGATCTGGAGGATCTGGCCAGTCGTAAGGCCACGGTCACCGTGAGCGCAGTATCAGGCGTATCAAAAGGCGGATCTTATCGGGCAGTGGATATCTACCCCACTCTTTTGTTCGCTAATTGACTTGACCTAACTACACAAAGAGATTGGGGAGATACGCCTGATCCTGCACTCAGGATGACCGTACCCTAAGGAGTTCAAATCTTTGTTTGATATGTGTGTTTGTTCCTGTACCTGTGGGAGATGAAAGATGTCAGATATGTCCCTCTCTAAAAAAAAAAATTGTGCCAGCGAATGTGTGTGGTTCGTCCAAACCTTACTTCCTTGACTTTATGCAACAAGTACCCACATTTTAACGTAAAGTAGGTGTATTTTGTATTGTAAGCATAAGCATTTCGTGGATTGCGTATTCAGAATCCAGTATCTTCTTCTGGCAAAAAATAATTTTCATCTACATACTTTACTCTTTCACACACAACACAGAAAAACCTCACAAAATAAAGAAAAATCACTTTCCAAACACACCAGTTCATAAAAACGCATTTCTCTGGCGAAGCCTAACGCGATATTCGGAAATGATTTTTACGAGGCATACTTCTTCACACAGCAAAATACGCTTTATTGCCGACGAACACACAGCCCGGGCACAGAAGAACAGGGTGCGAATCCCTCTATCTTCCGCACAGACAACTGTTGGAGGAAGAAGGTCGTAAAAAATTCCCCCTTCCCATTGAACAGAAGTGTTGTCATAAAATCCTTAAGACCGTCATTACAGCGGAATGTCTGGAGAATGCCCTGTTCTTTTCCGGGGCAAAATGGACACGGGCCCGCTGGGGCATTGTTATGGTAATGCCCGGTTTTGAGAGGAGAGTTGTAACTGTCATTCAGGAGGCTCATTGAGGATGAATTGTAGCTGGGTTTGAGAGTTAGTTGAAAATGGTGAGGTTGTTTAGTTGATGATGGACAAGGGGTGATGGGTTGGGAAAGTTATCATTGGGAGTTTTATTAAGGGGGTTGTTTTATGGGGGTTTGAAATGTTAGGTGAGGTTATGGACATTTTGGTGATATTGCTTCATTACGATTTTGGATGAATTTCTTATTATGAAATGTCACTGAAAATATTCAAAGCTTATATTCATCATTTCATTAAAACTTGTAAAATGATTGCTATTTTTTAATAGGAAGAGTACGTGTACAATGTGATTATAAACTAACTTCTATTCAAGAGCTTCTTTCTACCATACCGTTTTTCGGAATTGGATGAAATTTTCGTTGAAGTTATTTGGAGGAAAAGGGACCAGAATTGTAGGGTGTTAAACTGCATCAGATACTGTTAAATGATATCAACATTTGAAAAATACTAATCTAACCATCTGTTTTATTCTCGCAACATGGTCTTTAAAATGAAAAAAGACCGAAAAGAGACAAATTAAAACGGCTATGTAGCTCAGGAGTAGCACGTAGTCATCAGTTTTAAAAAGAAAATAAAGAAAGTTACTTTAAAGAAAAATAACTAATTAAACTAAACTTGCGCTATCCGAATGAGAAATTAGTGGTGTTTTTCATTGCCACTGTCTTTTGACCAAGTTAACCATTAGGTATGGGGTAAATGTGGACTTTTTGTGGTAGTATAACTACCTAAGAACTGAAACATGAAATTTATTACAGGAAAAGAACAAAAATAATCGCCAAAGAAAATTCGAGGTATTGGAGTAATTAATGAGTAATTTCGCAAATCCTGCAATGCGTTTTCAATGGGATTTAGTACAAATAAAAGGAAAATAAATGTTCAAATGAAGATTATTTTGAATATCTGAGGAAATCGCTCTTATTTTCATACAGTTAAGCGATTAAAACCTGTCATGAAGGGGGGAATCAATTTTAAAAAAATTAAAAGAATAACGAAAAAATTGAAATTTGTATTGGTCCCTCAGATGAAAAAAAAAACAAAAAAAAGTACTACTTTGTTACTTACGCGCTATGTGATCCCAGATGAGAAAAAACACTAATAGCGTTGAAACGGTACCTCTTGTAAACTCGCTCCAAATGAAAACAGCTATGAAACTATTCCAGTTTTATTTCCACTGATGATGTCGGACACAGCTTCCGACGAAACGTCTGGACCTTTTATTTTATTTTAGACCACGGCCTACAAGCCCGAAAGAAATGAATTTCATTAGCTACGAAACTGTTATTTTTGTGGAAGCTAGGCTAGTGATTGGTTAAGAAAAATGACTCGTGAATCAGTAAATAACAATAAAAACTATTGAACTTACTAGCATACTTTGTTTTTACTAGTTTTTATTGTTATTTACCGATTTACTAGTAATTTTTCTTAACCATTCAACTAGTCTACACTGTAAAAAATAATCCTGCAAAAAAACAGAAAATTTCTGGCAGCAAAAGTTGCCAGAAAAAATCTGTAGGTTGAAAAATCCTGTAAACAGAAAAAAGCTGTAACCTACAGGTAAATGCTGTAAAAAGGAACTTTCTGTCAAGTGGGCTACAGATTTTTCTGTTGCCTCTCAGTAATTTTCTGCTTGTGCGCATGCACTTATTTTAGTAGAGTTTTTTTAATTTTAATTAATTGATATCCGGGGATAGAACCCGCGACCTACCGCATGCTAAGCACGCACGCTACCACTGAACCAAAGAAGATCCAGTATAACGTTGCCAATAGCTGTATTGGTTTTCAATGCAGTAAGTTTCTGTTTAAGTACAGATAAGCTAAAAAACTAGGTAAAAGCTGTTATTTTACATAAAATAAATAGAAGTGCGGTGGGAATGTTACATGACAGAATATCTCTGTAAACATAAAGTCACTGTTATTGAAATTTCTGTTTTTCTACAGTTTTTTTTTACAGTGTAGCTTCTACAAAAATAACAGTTTAATAGCTGTTTTCATTTGACTCTCGGTTCTTACGTATTATCCCGTCGACCGTACCGCTGAATCCGAAAACGGTAAACAACCCATTGACTTTTCTATGGCTGTGCCGTTGAATTTGACAGTCACGGAACGGTCGACGGGATAATACGTAAGTACCTGACTCTCTAATGGAGGATTTACACCACTGCTGTAAAAGAGACATCAGCGATATTTTCGGCATATTTTAGTACCCGCTACTCACAAAAGATGGCGCTCGTCAATTGGTTTATTGGAATAACAATTCCCGTTTCTTCCGAAAATATCGCTGATGTCTCTTTTACAGCAGTGGTGTAAATCCTCCATAAGGAACGAGTTTACAACTTAGAGGTACCGTTTCAACGCTGTTTATGTTTTTTCCGATCTGGAATCATATAGCCCAAATAAAAAAGCGCAGTTACATTGAGAATTTTCAAACTTTTTTCACTTTAACCGTAACTGATAAAGTTTAACTTTTTAACTACACTACCCCATACCATTCTCCTCCCAATCCCTCAAAACGTCTTCCACCAAAATTTCATTCAAATCCGATGAACGGTTTGGTTGCTAGAGGGCCTTTAATCGGGTTACTTATTTTATGGACACCCTGTACTTATTTAAAACCCATTTTCATATATGTAAATTTTCAAAATAGTAAAAAATTACAAATTTCAATTACACATATTTTTAGTGAGTTTTGTTATTTTATACGTATTTCATAACTTTCCTCAATTATTTCATAATAATTACATTTTTACAGTTATTTTGCTATTGTTTAACCTATTTCTTAAATTACACCATTCATTTACCGCTAGAAGGGATATTTTTTGTATAGGGTCATATTGACCCGAACACTACGTGCGTGGAGTAAGTCGGAGCAGAACAGCAGGGTTAAAATCCCTTCATCACACCTGTCTTCACCAATTAAAACCAACCCCAAACCTCAACAAACACATCCATTCTACAAAGCAGAGTCTACAACAAAATATCCTCACCACCTCCAGCAACGAAATAAACACCCAGACGGACTCCATGAATAAATGCGCCGAAGCAAAAGGCCTTTGGAAACAGACTTCTCCCACACATTATCTCCTGCCAAAGATATTACAATATTTATGGCTCGGGTTCTGGTGTGATGCTAATGCCCGATATTACTTTTCCAGAGCGGATGGGCTTAAAACCGCCGCTGGCTGCCCTGGGGTTATTTTGAGGTTTGCTTTAATATGGAAAGCGTGCAGATTACTGCTTGGCATCTAGAAAAGGTTTTGATTGAAATTGGATCTTTTGAAGGGAGGGGTGGTTGGTTGACTGGTGGGTCGGTTTTCTTCACGATTTGTGGGGGATTTAGGGGGTTAGTGTGCGTTGGATGTGAAGAATGGTGTGGGCAAGATACAGAAAATTCATGTTACTGTAGAAAATACGCATTCACTTTCGTAAATATTTTATTATAGTACATGGTATTATAATAAAAACATGAAAATACGTTCTAATATCTAGTAAAAAGACTTGAATTTGGGAAACACTTGGTCATTCAACACTTACAGGCAAATTAAAACTAAAAAGGTGTATTGTCAAAACATTTAGAAACACGTTGTAAAGTGGGGATCTCAAACTATCGCCTGAGACGCTAGAGCAGAATTTTTCCAACATTGTTAGAAACATTTTATTCTGAATTGTTCTACACTCCCTTCCAGTTTTGACCTTATTTGTTTGTATCATCTGTATTTCTGTTCAATTCTTTCATGTGATTTACTCATAAATGATTGAAAAGGACTTGAGAAGGACGCATTGTAAACGTTGTATGCTTTCATACCAAGCCAGAGACCAAAAAAATTAAATAAAAAATTCCTTAAGACTCTATAAACTATAAAATGTTTAAAATATAGGTCAAAATTAAACTGCATTATTAAAATACATTTTAAAGGATATATTATAAGTTATGAGCGACGTGATAAATCAGGGCATTATTGCCTGCCTTAGCGGGCAAAGTAATCACTGCTGAATATCACTGAATTTATCCCAAATGACTCCCTCACTTAAATCTGTCTAGTTTATCCATTGCCCGTATATGAACTCAATTGACCGTTCGTTCCCAATTTAAAAAAATTCTGAGTGCTTTTAAATAAAAAAATCTAACTTATTAATCCCATAGAAACCCCTTCCCATCCATATCGAACCTCAACCCCCCTCCATTTCACCTCTTAAAATCCCTGACCTTCACTCCCGCCAAAAAATCAATCCCAACCTCCACAACTCCAACCTTCCAACATACGTCACAGCGCCACCTAGCGGAAGTCCGCCGCACTTCACCAAGGCTCTTAATTACCAATTAGGGCCACAGAGCACAATGTGGAGACCTCGGCTCTTTGTTCGGAGGGGACCCGCGGAACAATGTCCCTCTCGCAACCCCTTGTGTTCCGAATGGGGGGTGCTGTCCCCTCATTCAGGTCCAGCCGCCCTTGCAAAAGACATGCCAGATCTATCTCTTGCTGATGCTTTGACTTTCGGGTTTGAGTTGAGTTGAGTTGGGTTGTATGTGGAGTTTGATCGTGATTTGCTTGTTGCGAGGGGTTTGTTTTGAGGTTCGATGGGAGTTCACAATTGTTTGATTGGTTTGTTTGGTAAAATGCGTGTGTAAAGTTAACTTTGTTGTTAAGGTTTTGCTTTGAAATGTAAAGAAATATCTCTGTTATTTTACGTCCTATAGATTCCATTTATATCATTTTACCTATATTTTACTCTCAACTTTTAAAATACAAAAATTTTGCGGAGGTGTATTACGAGTAGTTAAAAGACAACTAGATAGATAACAACCGCTGTCTGACATTTTATTAAATACCTACAATTTAATGATTACGACCATGCGAATTTTATAAAAACCTAGTTGATATGTAATGTTAGAACCGTTTATCACTAAATGCAAGGTAGTTATATACAAAATATAGCTTATTCATTAAGTAAAATCATTACGTTTGTATAAGGCATTACTTAACTGTGCTACAAAATCTAAAAGAGTGTTTTAACCAAATCACTTCCTTTGAAAATGAAAACACAGAAATCAATTTTAAAGAAGGATATTTGGTTAAAAATCTGAAACAATGAAGGGTTCAATTCCGTTAGAGTTCCCGCTAAATATCGCCTATCTCTTTTGGACACCAAAAAGTATAAATATTGCTAAATAATTTTAAATTCATGGATTAATATGTTTGATTAGATGTATAACTGTTCAGATTATCATTCAAAATTTAAAAAAAATTGTTTATATTTGTAAATTAAGCGTTCTCTAACGGAATTGAACCCAATGAAACAATAGTATGATATTTGAGGGCAAAAACTTTAATAGAAGTGAGTAGGTGATAAACAGGTTCATGATTTATGGCAAAATGTTGCTTCTTAAACGAGATAAATGTTTTTAACATTCATTGTTCTTGAACACTTGCAATTTTGTGGTAGTTTATTTTATTTGCAGATAATTCAGAAACGAGTACAATATACTTAGTTCTATTAGTAGAACTTACTAGCATTCTTGAAATAACAATAGGGGAGAGTGGGGCTATTTCGCATATGGGGCACATTCAGACAGACGGCATTTCCCCTAGTAATTATTAATTTAAAAATCTGAAAAAAAAATACCAGTAGATGGAAGCATGACTACCACCTCTTGCATGAATTTTCAAAGCTCTGAGCCATTTTGTTGTATACGTACTAGAAATTTGCTAGCGTTAGAAGCAGCAAAGTAAATTTTCTTGTCATTTTGTTGGCGTAAAATATCAATCAAAAATAGTTCTCAAGTGAACATTCAGCATTTTATTCAGTAGAGGAACTACTAAAGTAAGTTTCTAGAAAGGTTTTATTTCCCTGCTTTAATTATAAATATCTTGTTGGGACGTGGTAAGCTTGAACTGGTAGATGGGGCACATTCGTACGCCAAAACATGGGGCAGATTCAGACAGTGCGAATGTGCCTCATCTTTCCCATTTTTGATTATGAAAGTGATTTATATGTTTATAAGTGCAGTATATTTAATAACTTGAAGTTTAATTGTTTTTTATTGTAATTTTTTCAAAATTTGGTGATAATAGAAAATAACATCTTAAAGAAAGCTTCAGTTTTAAGGAATTTAGACCCAGATTTAAACATTGAAGAAATAATTATCCCTGATAATTGTTTAATACCAATTGACTTGAACTTAAGTGATTTTATTCTAGTAGAATTTGCTACTAAAAAGAAAATTTTGTTATGTTGGTCAAATAGAAAATTTGGAATTGAATGGTGCTTATTTAAAATTAATGATGAAGAACTTTAAAATTAATGACGAAACTTTTATTTTCCCAGTAAGTAATGATTCAACATTCATACAAAAAGATAATATCGTATTAAAAGTTTCCCAACCGTCAGTTTCAGGTGTTAATAAGCGAGCTGTTGGTTCACTTTTCTTTTCGAATAAAACCTGACAGTTAAAACATTAGTTGAACCTTTTCTAACTAATTATATTATGTGAAGTATGTCAATGTACTTCTTTACTTCAATACTCTTCATTACTACAATTGTTTTCCTCATAAAAAAAACTAAGATGTTCAATATTTTCTGAAGCTGTTTTCTTTTTGTAAAAAATTCTTCAAATTAGAGGAAAAATATGTAAAAGTGCCAAATATTTCGTTTAATTATCCTTACTTTAAAGTACAATAAACTTTTTAGTTTTAAAAATAATTATTTTATAATTTTTTTGCATGTGTACGAATGTGCCCCACACGTGTGCGAAACTGCCCTACCCATGGGGCACATTCGCACGAAATTTCTCGTTTTTTAGATTGATGACATAGGTTAGAAATTCTAGATGAATGCGACCAGTTATCGTTTTAAAATATCGGGAAAGGTCTTAACTTTCATTTGAATCCGAGTTTGTTTCAATATCTCATCTAGATCCAGAGAAATATGCCGAAATGCACTTTTTGTGCGAATGTGCCCCGTTCTCCCCTACATTTTATCTTTACATTATTTCCAATACGACGAAACTGTGCAACCACAAAGATGCAAGATGCATTGTTTTAAATACTAGGGGGCTCTGCCCCCTGCTCGCTATCGCTCACAAACCCCCGGAACTGCTTCGCAGTTCTTTGAAGATCGCTTCGCGATCTTAGCGAGCAGAGCTCGCTTGTTTCATCTCAACCATCCAGTACAACCTGGAACTTGTCTGCTTATAGTATGTTCATTTAGAATAGGCGCCTGAAACAGGATCAAAAACGCTCATTAATGCTTAATAAAGCTCATCAGACAACTCCAGTGATCGATTTTTTACAGTATTTTAACTACTTCTGCTTAGGCTGCCTTGTCATTGCAGATGAAAATTTTTTCGACGATAATTAGAATAATAACGCTTCTAATACATTACGTCTCAGGCGCTAATTCTAAACGAACAGATTGTAGTTAATGATCATTAAATATCGAAACTTTTTATCTCTCAAACTTTTCAATAATTTAATTCGGATCATTACCTGGAAAATATCAAAATAAAACTATTACTGAAATATTCCTTTTTAAATTATCAATAATTTAATGGATAGGGGGCTACCGCCCCCAGCTCGCTTACGCTCACCAACCCCCGTAACTGCTATGCAGCTCTTTACAGATCGCTTCGCGATCTGTAATATCTGCAATCGATCTTTAGCAGAGTAAAACAAACTTCCCGAAAATCCTCTTCCTTCCATCGGCACAAATAACACTCAAAAAAGCTAAATTATTTATTTCTCTAGTAGTTCAAAAAATATCGTAGTATCTTTAAAATTTTATAATTATTAACCAAGTCTATACTATATCGCTAGCAAACTTAGAGCAAAAATGTGCACCTCAAAACTTTTAAATTTAAGTATCCGTGCTCGTGACAATCTAGTGAACAGGCAAATATAAAATTTAAAAAAATTAAACACGTCTGATAAAGACCTACTAAAACTATGAAAAAAATGAAACTTTGATGCTTAATAATTCCAAAACTAATTAGAATTTTTTAAAGAATTAAACGCCAATCTCTTTCTAATAAATAAGAATATAAGTGTTTAAAAAATCATATTGATACCGTGATTAGTTTTCATTTTAGATAGAAAAAAACGAAAAAGTGTCAAAAATTTCGAAAATTAAAAAATTAATTACTCTAAACCTAATTTGAAATTCGAAAAAAGGGCGACGTAGTGCACATCTTCATACTTCAGAGTATAAGGCTGCAAAAAAACATAGTTCTGCTACTAATAGATTTCGCTGAACTGGATTACGCGGCTAAAAAAGAAAAACTTCATCTTTGACCTTAAAAATACCCCAGTACTAATTATAACATCAGTTAGTTTTTTGTTCGAGAATGTGCCCCAAATATTCCTCTACAAACATTTCAAATTTCATAAATTTCTATCAATTAGTTTTTGCGATATGAGAGTTCAAAGACATGAAAAATTAAATTTTCTGAAACAGCGGCGGCAGCGGCGGCGGTGACAGTAACTTTTTTTAATATAGAGAGAAAAAACCTCGCAACCTTTAAACAAATAAAAACGCAAAGAAATCAAATCATTCTCTTTTGAGAACTTATCAGCCACAAAATTTGCAAGTTCGAAAACTTAAAGTGGCACTTCACTCATGAATGTTAAACTCTGGCAAAAAATACCCAATGATCCCTTCTCTTAAAAAAATCACATCTGTTTTGAATCTTAAAGATTATGCAAACGCCATGCAGAGAGGAATCGATTTAAATGTAAAGTCAGAAATGGTATTTGATAAAATACATTTCTGTATTCTGAAACTGGAGAACATAATGATGTTGATTTGACGCCGACGATAAAAGCAAATCGATAAGAGATAAAAGAACAAAAAGCATTCGGATATCAAAGACTTTTTAAAGTAAGGAAGGGATCTGAAATGTTCCGTTTATGATCTTAGCATGTATCTTGGAATTGATTTACTGATGCTAACTCGCCATAGTAACGGAAGATTTGTAACGGGATTGTTGACAATTTATGATAGAGTTGTTATTTGAATAAAGAAACGGTTGTTTATTTGGTACATGTGAGTGAAAAGTTTTTTTTGTTTATAAGGATTCGTTACAAATTTAGCAGTTTTCAATGAAAATATTTGTATGCATAAAATGCAATATTTGTATGCAATGAAATATAATATCTCTCTATTCTAAAAAAAGTTTTTGGTGAACGGTTTCCAGAGAAAGGCTTTTTAATTACTGAACCGAATGATACATAATATGGTATCAAAATGTCTGAATTCTTTCCGGATTTCCGAGTAGGCCCTTCGATTTTTCGAAAAAAAATTCTCAATTTTAAAATATTTCCATTTGTTTTAGATAACGGATAAGGTCGCAGTTACAAAGCAAGTATTGTCAATCAAATTATTATGCATCCAATCACAACGACCGATTAACGCCATATTTTAAGATGAAACATGTTTTTTCACCTTTTAAAAAAGTACTTTCTGGATGAAATATCACTCAAAGACTAATAAAAAAATATTCTAAAAACTTACATGTACGCCATTTTATACTAAAATTTCACACTTTTTGTCCAATATTTATAATTTTTAGTCTGATTTTATCGAAATTAAGGCTGAGCGCGCACTAGAGACTTTTGTCTCGGAGACAAAGACAAAATTGCTTCCCTGGCTATTGCAAGAAGCTGGAGTGCGCGCACATGGCGACGAGACCAAGATCACTAGGCCAAGAATTTCCTCATAGAAATGCATTGCTCTCGAGTGACTAGTGTTTTAAGTCGCCGAGACAGAAGTCTCCAGTGCGCGCTTAGCCTAATTGTAAACATAGAGTGATGATTTGTCTCTTATTATTTTAAATTGCTTAAACGGTATTGTTTAACAAGTCTGGGTTTGAAAAAAAATATGAATGATAAACACTAGCCATATTATACTAACGAGTTACTTTAAAATAATGGTTTTTGTTTGGTCCGAATATTGATAAACAATTAGAATTAGTTATTTTTATAATCATAGATTAAAAATAGTTAAGAATAATATTTAAAAAACATTTCTTTTAAATTTTTTATAAGTTTGAGTTAATATATATTCAAACTTTTAAGGGAGATTTATTCATAGAGGGGATTTGATGACGTTTTTTTTGGAAAATTTGTGGAAGTTTTTTCTGTAAATTGTTTTATAAAGTATATTAAGTTCAGCGAGTTGGAATTAGTGGGAATTGCGAAGCAATTCCAAAAGTTCCTGCGTCAGCAGTTTACGGGGGTTGGCGAGCGATAGCGAGCAGGGGGCGGTAGCTACCTAGTACATAAAATATTTGTAATATAATATGTACAAAAATAGTAATATTAACGGGAAGCCAAATCGTCTTTATAATATTTTAGTTATTTAAATTTTTACTTAATGAAATACTTAAATACACAAACCTGCATCTTATGTATATTGGCTTATCTACATTTTTACAAGGAAACTATTTGTAATCTTCACACAGATGCACTTAGACATAAATATTTTCTACCCTCAACTATCAAATCACAAAATAGCCTTTTTCAACGATATAATATCATAATACGTATGTATCAGTATTTATTAAATAGTAAAATAAATCATTAAGAGTAAGTATATAAAACCCTTTAAAAATAACATCTCTTTCAAAAGGAGTATGAAAACCTTCCGAGCGAAGGCATCAATAAGCATTGCATTTCAAAACAGTTTAACATTATAATTAGTGTCCGAAAAACATACTTGCCAAAAAAGTGTATAGTAGTCCCTTTTCGCAAGTTTGAAAAATATAATCTTAAGTTAGATGTAGCAAGAACAGTGAAGCAAAACGAAGGATCACAACATCCTGAAGAAAATCGTGTTTTGAAATGTTAACTCAGGTGTTCTCATTTATTTGTTCTGAAGCATTTAAAACGAAGCACGTCATACATATTGATATCCGAATTAATTCCTAAGAAGCCATAACACTAATCAATTGCAAAGAGACTACAAAAGGATATAAAACTTTGATTATAAAACCAATACAACTCCATTTTAATATGCTGCTTTTAAACAATAACTTCTCAAACCCGTGAATAATGAAGTACCGAATAAGCAACTCGTTTCAATCAACTAACTTCTTTTGAATAATATCTTTGAAGTATCTTAGTAACAAGGCTACTACCACGATTTCCACCAGAATATCGATTATTTCCACGCTTTTAAATAGATGCATTGGAATCGATAGACAATTACAGCCCAACACTTAAGACATCTTATCGCTTTTGGTGGGGTGATTCAAAGTTGAAGTTGGAGTTTTTAAAAGAGGGAGCAATAACTCCGATACCCGACTGAGGCAATCTGTCTCACAGTTTTGAAAAGAAGCTTCAGGCAGCGGCAATTTGTTAAAGTTGTATTTAATTTTTACATCGACCCAACCTTTGAGGTAGTCTAGTTTCGACGACAGGGGCAATAAATAACGGAATATTCAAACCTTGAGTTCTTTTCTGATCTTTCAGAACTTTTCTTCGGGTTTTTTTTACTTAGAAAATTAAGTGGGCTTCTTTCGAGTCGAGGTAGTCGGATCTTGAATTTGATGAGAGGCAGTTCGCATCATTAAGGTTATCTAGTTTTACAGAATTAGATAGCAGTTTTCTAGATTTAAAATGAATGAAGTAGTTATTAATGCGCTTTACTACTAGAGGATTATGAGCTTAGATGTAGTTTAGAGATAAAACTATACCGGGTTAATAATGCTATCTTACCTGGGTTAATTAAACTACATAGGTTCATTTTCATAGTGATAGTAACTGGGAAATTATTATGTGTGTTTCAGTTTTATCTCTGAACTTTTATAATGTATCTTAAAATTTGTTCTTTCTTTCCTTACCAAAAGGATACTAAAAGATACCATGGAAGATGGAATTAGTTAATACTTATTATTCTTCAATATCTTTTTTTACTTTCGTGGTTAATGATTTGATAAATCATAATCGGAACCAATCACGGATGGATTCAACGTATCCAAACAAGCAAGTGACATCACACTAATATCGTCTATTCCAATCAAATTAGAACAAAACTCCTGTATATCTGACTACCAAGACATATACCAGGGTCTGATGAAACAACAGTCTTCGTCGACTACATGGTAACTGAAAAACAAGTCTATGGAAAGTATAGAAATTCTTAATTCAGTTGTAGGGTTGGGATTGCGTTACGTGTTTCGGAATATGAAGAGGAATATTAATATATTCCCTACGTCCGAATATGAAGAGTTTTTTAAATTCAGCTATGCTGAGGGATTTTTGCTACGGTCCTACGTGAGCATTATACGTGAGGAGTATTTTTTAAATGTGTTGCGAAAACTGCGATTTTTTTACGCGCTTCCTTTTATGAGGTCCCTATACTCCTCGCTCAAAAACAGGTTTGATTTTAAATGAGACTTTCGTTATCTAGGTATATTTTAAAGGTCCATCAAACTCCCTTTCACATTTTCTGTTTAATATCAGTCATTAAATTTTACTTCTTCTCTCACTATTATTTCAAATCGATTTAGTAGTTAGTGTTTTTTCATTGTTTTAACATTCAGCATCTTTCAAATACGTACATAGTACAAAAAACGAAACAAAAACTTTTACTCACCCTCACACAGTACCTCAGGTAAAAGTAACACTCCCCTAAACCTACTTCTCTACGATCATTGCCTACTCTCGATCACTCTACTTGTGATTATTTCCAGGTACCCGGGCCATTGGCGGTGGGTATAAATTTTATAAGACCCGGGCCATTTTGTGTCCATTCGGCCGATGGAACAATTATACGCGGGCCGCCGTTTGGGAGTTCTGTGACCAGGGTAACGATGGTGATGATGATGACTCTTGTTACTTTTGTGCTAGTTGGTCCGATTCGTATTGAGAGGGAATGCAGAATGCAGGGAAGTGTCGTTTAAGTATTGAAAATTGGGATAATTAGAAGATAGGGATAATATATATAAGCTTTTAAAATTACTATATAGAGGAAAGGAGGGTATTATGGAACACCCCTATTTGTTTTTAATAAAAATCCGCCGAATCATTTTAAGTACCATACTACAACTAATGACAATGAAGGACCAATGGTCAAATAAATCAGCATTTATTTTTTCAATCAAAAAATGTACTTTAAGAAAAAGTTACAAACGGAGGGTAATATGGAACAGTCGGGTAATATGGAACAGTTGGATTTACAGCTATCGAAAACCAATTAAACCTTAGAGAACATAGTTATCTTAACTATAAAAATATTATTTAACAATTTACGTTCAAATAGTTTTTTTCATGAGTCTATATGCAATAGTCACAAACATAATCGTCTTTTTCTGCTCCAGTACAGTCAAGATGAGCCCATAGAAAACAGTTAATACATTGGATCCAAATTTCTCCTCTTTGATCTTCGGAAAATTTTTCATTACAAAAGATCTCAGTTTAAGATGCTTCAGCATCTTTGTTTTCCTGTCCTTTAGTTGATGGCAGGAAGTAAATTTCATATGACACATCAGAATGGACCTACTGTTCCATAATACCCGACACACCAGCTTGTACTATGAACCCTTTTACTGACCGATAAAACATGGATGGCTAAAAAACGACTGCAGTATAAGAAACTATTGATCTTTTAGTGTTCATTATGCTTAACAACAAAATCAAAGTCTCATAGTTACTGGTAGGTTAAAAGGTTTGAACATTTACCGTCAAAAACTTTTGAAAATCCTAAAACACACTTTGCTTTGCTGCGACTGATCAGACAACAACAAGAAGATAAACTCTTTGCGCACTGCCTCATGGGGGATTTCTTAAGACTTTCGTGGCATTGCCACGTGATAGCAGCACGAGGGGGAGCAGAAACTCAGGTGTTCCATATTACCCGACTATTCCATAATACCCTCCTCTCCTCTAAGTATATCACTTTAGTTGCAGTGTAAATTCGTTATCTCGAACATTGATAACTCGAAAACCTTTATATCTCGAAAAAATACCCCACTTGAAATTAAAATTATCTATTTTTACCCAGTTATCTCGAAAACCCGAAATTTTTTTTGCGCATCATTGATGTCGAGATATAAAAGTTATTATGTAAGGAATTTAAAACTAGTTAAAGCTTTGTAGTACCCACTGAGCTATATAACAAACTGGAGTGATTAGTTAGCGTGCTGAAACCGCATCACACCGCGGAAAGGATTTCCATCTTCTTTTAAATTTCTCCATCTGGTAGCACAGTTGTATGCACAGATTGAAACGACCATTCTAAATTTTGCTCATAATATTTTGAAAAACAGGCATGGGTGGATTAAAGGGGGAATTGCTGAGAGCAATCGGGGCATTGTAACCTTCCGCGCTGGCATGATCAATGGCTTGTTAGAGTATCGGAGGTTGACACTCCAGTTTGTTTTATAGCTCAGTGGTATTACCACCGTTTCTGAACCTAGTTTTTTACGTGAGCCTTAAGCTAAACGCGCACTAGAGACTTTTGTCACGGCGACAGAGACAAATTTATCACCCTGGCTATTGCAAGAAGCTAGAGCGAGCGCACAGGCGACGAGACTTTTGGCCGATTGCCAAGAATATCTCCATAGAAATGCATTGCTCTCGAGTGACTAGTGTTATAAGTCACCGTGACGGAAGTCTCTAGTGCGTGCTTAGCCTTAAGGCAGTTTTAAATAGTGTCAAAGTCAATGAAATGTAATCTATGTAAACTCAGTAGAAGTATAAGAATTTGAAACAAGAGTTCCTAAAGCCAAAATCTTTCTGCAATTCCTAACAATGCAAATTTTAGCTCACTATTTAGCTATTTTATAGCAAGGTTGACATTTTAAAAATGAGAGATACAAATATCAAATATTACATGGAAAATTAAAATAAATGCTTATGTTGTTTAAAAAATTAAGTTGCAGTTTCTGTAAGGTAAGAGAAAACTAATACCGTAATTTCGCGCGTATAGTCCGCGGACTATCTGGTGGTGCGAACTATCTGACGATTTTTGAAAAAAATTTTATATAAAATCGTGTCTGCGGACTATACGTGCGAAATTACGGTACCTGAAAGAAAAATAACGCAATCTCAATAGTTCAATCTTAGAAACAGAACTCAAATATTGGAAAAAATTGGAAAAAAGATACAGTGAAATCCAGTTACAATGAATACCGATACAATGAAAAATCCCGTTATTACTAAAGTCTTGCAAGTCCCTCGACCGTTTTTATTTGAATTACACGAGTCGACAGTGGTTTCCTAACAACAACCAAATTACTATTTTTGATACTAATTCATATAGTTATTCAAATATCAGCAAGTAAAAATGTTCCACCACGTCCCATTTTTATGTAAAAAATTTTCGATTTTCTGCTTTTTTTTCTTAATTTTTGCATTTTAAGCGTTATTTTTTTCCAATAGCAACTCTGCAATCCCATCTAATTAATTTATTTCTAGTATCCCAGAATGTAGACATTCTTTTAAAAGTGTGGCTATTTTTTTGTTCAGAAGTTCATTTTAAAAATTGACGAGTTTTCAGTGAAGTTTTTGCACATTTATGCACAATATGTTTTGCTAAATTTGGGTACGGTTTAAATTACAATTCAACGGTAATATTTAACAGAAAAAGTGGGAAACGGTTTTTTTACACTGATTTGGGTCCAAAAAAGTGACTAAAATGAAATCTGGGCTCCTCACGTGTGTTGAAGAAGTTAGAATGTGGCTCTTTTTGAGTGCGTAAGAGTCAACAGTAGTTCTATGCAAATTACTATCCCTATAGTATGGGGAGGACATTCAAATTATCTTGGTTATTTAATATCAATGACAAATACAGAAAAAACATTTCAAAAGTATTTAAAAAGACTTTTTTCGCCATTAACTGAAGGCAAACTCAGTCAGTATGAACCTCTGATTAAAAAAGAATTCACGACCCTGCTTATGAAGGAAAATTTAATAAAAACGCATTATCAGCTAGGAAATGGTTTTTAGAAGAGTGGTAAGATGATTTTTAGAAATTAGGATAAAAATGTTTTAATTCCAAAATGAAGGTTCTCTTTAGTCTTACCAAGCCATAGAATGTTGAGCATTACTATCAAAATTCATATTTTACATCCACGTTTGAACTTATTTCCGGAAAATCCCACTGTAGTCAATAATAAATAAGGGTAAAGATTTTCTTAGGACATTAACTCGATACATAGGCCACTGAGAAACAGTAATTTTGGGCTACAGCTCTTGGTTCATCGAAAGTGGATATTTAACACCACTTAAGAGACAGAAAGTGATAAAATCGCATCGTATTTAATGAATGTTTAATGATTTTTAGTTTTATATTGTCTGAAACATCTATATAATCTCAATTATGATAGTATTTCATGCTAAAATAATGAGATTAACTTTTAAAAAGTTAGTGGTTTCAACGCTTTTGTCAGTTTCTTACAGTACTGGTGCCATAGTTGTTACAAAAAAACTGTACGTGCAGCAGCTTTTTCACAACTATTTCTGAATTCTACACCCTTAAATTAGTCGGAAATACCTAATCTCATTTTTGTTAGAGAAAAAGTTTAATTTTGTCGACTAGTGTTATCGAAATGTCGTTACAACGAAATTTCAGTTACAATGATGTAATTTTACGGTCCCGTGAAGTTCGTTATAACTGTGTGAAGTTCGTTATTACTGTGGGAAGTTCGTTATTACTGAAGTACGTTATTACCGTGTTTTCCCTCTTACGCCTATATTCACCGGTAACTTGACCGAAGACAGCAGTCAAACTTTTGATTGGCAGTTAAAATGGACACATAGTTTTCTGCCAACCAGAGGATTGACTCCCCATTTAACCGTCGGTCAAGTTACGGATTACTACGGTCGTAAGTCACTTTTTCTCGTTTCACTAAAGCCTTTTTATTTTAGTAGTTTTATATGTTGGCAAATAAATTTACAAGTTGCAAGGTAAGTATGTAACGCCACTGCTATTCTCCTCGATTTTCTGTACCACGATTGCATCCACGATTTTTCTGTACCCTGAAGTGCCTGGCTTTATGCAGTTCCTTAAAAATCTAATCTTGATAAGATTTTTAATAGGAATTTCTAGTCCAGTTTAATGCAAAAATTAACTAGTCATATTCCGAGAACTATTTTAATCTTTAAAATACATGAAGATTGGGATGGATTGCAGTATAATATTTTATTTCAACCTACTTACTAGCTCATACTTCATATTTTTATGTTTTTATATTTTACTCCATATAAAACGTCTTATAAACACACCATAAGGTATAAGGCCCCAGAATGAAATTTTCAATCTTTTCAAAATATAATACCAAAACTCAAAAGAAATTTTGATTGATACTACATCCCTCTCCATACAAAATCTCAACCCCGATATGTTTTAAGAAAACCTACATCTCCCAGACCTCACATCAAACATCAATTTTTACCCCCATTATTTTTCTCAACTCGCAGTTTTATCTCACGTGATTGATTCTCCTCATAAACTTCTCTAAAGTAGCCCTGGGCCAAAATGTGGCAGTTGATATTTGTGAAAGCCTAGGAGATATATTATTGGCTTTTCCGAGAAAGACTTCCACAACGAGTTTCTGAATCTTCAAGCCCCGGATGCTTTTCAAATTAAAAGAGAGGGAAAGAGACAGCGACTCCATTGATCAAGAAGAATTTTGAGAGTGACTTCCCTTGAAATTTAATCTATCTCTCTCGGTTTTAGGTATTTACTCAACTTTTGAGGGGATCGAGGAGGAAATTAGCACTGATTGCTTTAATTTGGGTTCATTATCGTTCATGGATATTGTGTTCTAATCGTGAGACCAATCAGGTTTGATGTGCTGTGGGAAAAGTGAATGAAGTCAGTGGATGACGGTTATGGTTAGGTGTATTTAAGGTTATTTTCGAATTTAAGTTTAGTTGTGAATTTTCAAAAATGCTTCATACTTTTGCAAAACATTTTTAGGGTAAAATCCTATTTCATGGGTACGCCTTGGCGCGTTTTTTGGCGCTAAGTTTTTTTTGTCGCCAAAATCGAAAGGCGCCAAATTCCAACCTGCAGACAGCTAAAAACATAGTCTAAACTGCTTAAACGTAATAAGGAAACAATTTATACATATTATAACATAATTTAAAGTATTTATCACTTGATTGACGAATTTTCAAGACTTAAATATACTATGATGCAATATTAATCTAACTATGACGTCTTGTTTCTCGTCCGATAAATTAAGAAATGACATAATTTCAAAGATTAATTACCCTTATAAGATACGCATAATTACGCATGTATTTCAACACGCTTTACTGAATATTAAGGTTCCGGCGAATATTCTTAATATAGTAAAATACTTATACAAATATCCTAATTCAACTTAATAACTCTTCATTAATGCATTTTAAGTAATAAAAAACACAAATAACATACCATATTTCCGTACTGAAAACTTACACATCTCTGCCTTTCAAAACAAAAGAACTGTTTTGAAATGCGCAGAGACATCGTAATATTTGAAATCCGAGCATATTCAACGCGATTGCCACAACTAAGTTCTTAATATTTTCTGAAGGGATTTCGGAATCGAACCCTTGAAGGAATCGATTCCAGCAGAAATTGAATCTTAGGAATCGTACTTAACAAATTTGCTAATAATTATCTGTATTAATTTAGAAATAATAATATATTATAATTATATATTTTTCTATTATTATATTTTTATTATTACTATTTTATATTTATATTATTATTATTACTATTTTATATTTATATTATTATTACTATTTTATATTTATATTATTATTATTACTATTTTATATTTATATTATTATTACTATTTTATATTTATATTATTATTATTACTATTTTATATTTATTTTATTATATTACTATTTATATTTATATTATTATTATTACTATTTTATATTTATATAATTATTATATTACTATTTATATTTATATTATTATGATTATTATTATTATATTACTATTATATATTTATATTATTATATATTATTTTTATCTCTTATAATATCCGTACTTTTTAGTATAATATCCGTATTAACTAATTATCCTTGATTTTACTAATTATCCTTCCTACTTTTTCGATACTGGCCCTAAGGAATCGATTCTAGGTTGGAATCAAGCCTCAGGAATCAATTCCGGAATCGAATGAAATGATTTTTTACATCCCTAAGCACAACATGACAGCTGATTGGTTTTCCGAGTCATTTGCGTCATCACTTCTCAATTGGCCATTTCGGAATGTTACAATACAACGCAGAACACAAGAGCGCATTCTTACGTCAATTTGGATGAATCGCGCACAGCATTCGTCATTCAACTCGCGATTGCCAGACTTGGCAATCAATCTCTGACTACGTCATCTATCGCCAACCCGTACCCATCAACTAGGCTCGATCCCATTTTTAGTGTTGAAAACTTACCACTTTTAGTTCATTGTATTTTGAGTTTAAGTTTCGTTGATAATGAGGAAGTTGCATGATTTTTTATATTTTTTTAATCGATTCTTCATGCAAAAATAAGCAACTACCCAGAATTTGAGGCCAATCGAGAAATTTTTGATTGCTAAAAAATTAACAAAAATCCCCTTTTTAAAAGCACGCGAAAACGCTAAGAGTTTGGGATGTGACCTCATTGTACGGTGACCATTGTTGGAAAGCAATGGAGTTGATGGTATGTTTGTTGACATCTTTAAACAATAAGCGTTTTCAGTCACGTGTTTTTTTCTCGACTTTTAAATTAAAATATTTAATTACCTGTACATTTTTTTTTTAAATTAACTAGATATTTCATTTTACCATACAAAAAACCATACGGAACACTTGAATGATTATGAAAATCTGACACATGCAATTTCCTTATTAGTTTACAAATTGGTTGATTGCTTGATAAATTGCAATTTTGTTGGCTGATTTCATCCGACAATAAGCCAACTAACTAAAATGTTGTAGACTGCATTTTATGTCAGTACCAAATATTTTTATCATACTGATAAAATGATCAATAAAACTGCAAGAGTTTCTTGCAGTTTTTCTTTGTAAATTAATGACAGACCTTAATAAAGCAATTTAACATCAAATCCGTTCATTAAGTTTGAAAGGAACAAATTTCTTTTAAAATTTCGCTTGTAGAATTCCTTATTAATTGTATATGACTAATAAAGAATTCTAATAAATTTAAAAAATTTAATAATTATTGCTTCTTCGGGCAAACTATTAAAAAAATTAAATTCCTTATTTTCGTAAGTAGTTAATTTGTATTTTTAAACTTTAAAGAAACTTTATACAACTTGTTTATTTTTTATTGCTCAGCTATTCACATCATCAATTAATTTAAGTTTTATCTTTTTCTGAAGTAACGTAAAATAAAAAAAGTTATACATTTTGGTTGCGTTGATTTTTTCCGTCGCAAGACATTTGTTTTACTGATTAATTTCGAATATTTATATAGATTAGGGGTTTCATACTCTTTCAATACTTTTCTAAGAAAAATTTGAATCTTTTTGTATTAAAATAAAATCTGAGTCATTTTGTTTAATTTTTTGGTAGTAACAAATATTTAATAAGCGCTTAAAATAAAAGCGCTTAATAAGCGCTTAAATAAAAAACCGAATTAAAAAGTTACAAAACGGATGATGAAAAAAATTGCCAGACATAAAAATTAAAATCTTTTATGAGACACTTTTTGATATAAATAATTAAGCTCTACAAATAGTTTACTCTGTTTCTATACAAATGATTTTTAACCCTAGGAAAATGTTTCAAAATAGTTGGTTTTATAGTTCTACTTCCTCGGTTAGATTATTTATTTCAACTAACCCAAACAAACGAATAAATAACTGACACGAAAATTCTAATTTCTAGACAAATCCATAGCATAAAAGTTAATCAAGGACATGATACTTATTGTCTTCTTCATTGAAAACTAAATTAACGAAAGATTTGCAATCCATACAGAAATATTTATCTTACTTTAAACGGAAATCGTGACAGTTCTCATTTACCTTTCCTCCATACATAGGTAATCTTGTTTCGTAGGGTCTAAATCTCTTCTCGGCAAAGAAATGAACTGTGGATCGTTTTTGTTGTTCTCTGCAAATATTACGACAAATAAACAAATAAACTCACAGACTTCTTCGATGTATCGGTGAAAGGAAATAGTCTCATCTTCTCAGCTCGTGACAATGGCTCGTTCTTTATATTTAATTAAAAGATTCTGTTCCCATGAATGGCAACAGTAGTAGAAATGAGTAGGGTTGCATTGCATTAAGGGATTACCTCGAATAAACAATTCGTTTGCTTTTATTTTAGGTAGTATATTTTTTTGGTAGATTAGTATATTAGGTATTAGTAGTATTATTTTACTTTGTCTCAGGCTTGCGTTCTTTAATTTTTCCAAAGGAAATTACAAGCCTAGCATATACATGCGAATTAAAAGTATGGGTACTGAAATATTTAAGTCACAAAAAGCATTTATAATAAAAGTAAAGTGTATTTTATAAGCAATTACTCCTCGCTCAATAATTAACACAAAGGATGAAATGTGGTTTCTATTTTAAGAAAAATATATTGAGCCTATTGATTACCATTCCGTTATGGAATGATATATTTTGTACAAAATCCTTGATGTGAAATTTTAAAGTTAAATGGGTTATTGTAGTATGCAGCGGATGAATAAAGTGCGTTAAGACCTACATTTTTGTTTAGACAACATCTCATGTGTAGGGTCTTTCTTAACCGAAATATAATTTTTATAACAGGTTTGTGATTACAAATAATGAAAAGAAAAACATTAAACGTCATTCACATATTCCGGGAAGTCAGGTGAAATGTGAAAACGAGTTTGAAAAATTCTAGAAAAGTTTGTTGCTAAAAATTTTAGTTTGAAAGGGAAAAATAGATTGTTATTACCTATCCCTATGAGTATAAGTTCGGACTATGATTACAGCTTGTTAAAAGCATCTACTTTACCATGGCCACCTAAACACTCAAGGCCGTAGAAGCTCGAAATCTTGAGTGACGTCATGCCTACTATCTCGCGTCATCGACGCGTTTAAGACAACAGCGCAACTCCAGTCTGAAATCTTGCTCGCCCCACCCCTACAGCCTGATTGGTCTCCTCAACTGCGGTGAAAACGTCACTTGAATAAGACACACCGACACACGTGCCGAATATTTCAGATGGAAGAAAGTTTGATCGGAATTCGTTTTGCACAAAGAGATAGAGGTTTCCTCTTAAAACCTGCAAATGGTTTACAGTTTGATTTTAATGCTCACATTTGATCACTAAACATGTTACTAAAGACGGAGGATTTTGGAACTAAAAATAATAAAATTAAAAAAAAATGGAATTTTAATAAAAATATCTTATTTGATATTTAATTGATTCTTAATAAGTATTAAACGTTTTCAAATTCAGTTTATGCACATAGAGATCGAAAACTAAAAGAAAAAAAATGCCAGTAACTCAGGATCGCTAAGGAATACTCTACTAATGAAAGGGGGTTAAAGAGCAGAATAATCCTCATCTAAAATTTGCACCCAATATTTGGATTGGACACTTAAGATTGAACCTAAAACCAGCAAAATATTTCTGTTGATGCATTTATTACGTAAAACTGATCGAAAAGATGAAACACCAGTTAATATTTAACCCCCTCCATTGTAATCGTAATTTTTAAAGCTGAAAATATGTCCGATCATGAGTTTTAAGCCTTAAACCAGGCCCGACTTTTACAATTTTGCTCAAAATTTAATCATTAAACTAGATTTTAGTGATCAAATATGATCATTAAAATCAAACTGCTTAAAACCATTGTCAGGTCTTATGGCGAAACCTCTTTCTCGTTGTGCAAAGCGAAACTACACAACATGAAATTGCTTTATAATAGAGCACGGAATCAACTTGAAGTTCGCGATCTCTAATTCACTTTCTCTCATCTGAAATATTCGACACGTGTGTCGGTGTGTTTAATTCAAGTGACGTTTTCACCGTAGTTTAGGAGACCAATCAGGCTGTAGGGGTGGGGCGAGCAAGATTTCAGACTGGAGTTGCGCTGTTGTCTTAAACGCGTCGATGACGCGAGATAGTAGGCATGACGTCACTCAAGATTTCGAGCTTCTACGGCCTTGAGTCTTTAGGTGGCCATGACTTTACCCATTGTAAATAGCTTTCTTACACTAAATTTTTCATTTTATTTTGACGAGAATTTTCCGTATGCCGAGAAACCGTGTTTTCCGTGAATTCTTCGTAAAAAAAGAATTAAAATTTAATAAAATCGATAACTATAAGAATACATTTTAAAATAAGTACATAAGTCAAAATTGACTGTGATCTAGAAAACGAAGTCTTTTTTTCTAGCTTCGTGTATAATATGTTTGCCGTTATATAGGACAACCCAGGTTGCACAAGAATATCAGATGATGTCGTAAAAAGATATTGTATAACATCTGCTCCGATAAAATATAATATTGGTATGACCCCCACTATTTATCGTATGATGTCGTTTCTCGACATAATGTAACATATTTCGATATTACCCGATATACTCAGACTTTCTTTTTATCGGTATCTTGATACTATTTGACATCACTCGACATTTTTTAATCTTTTTTATTGTGTAAAATTATATCATCTGATGTAACCAGATTTTCTTTTGCCGGTATCTCGATACTATTCGATATCTCCCGACAACTTTTAATCTTTTATTATATCAGATTATATCGGCTTTGTATAAATTTCGACATCAGCCTACCGAGTTAATACCAAATGCATTCAATAACTAATCCACTAAGTGTAAACTCACAACCCTCAAGCGTCACCTCCAACCGTGGACCAGTTTCGTCCTTGTTAGGACTCATCTGCACGGCATAGGAAGGTAACGCAAGAGAGCGGAGGGCAAGTACTAGTCTAGCCGACTATAACTGAAAAAGTGGTGACCATTGATTAGTCCTCCACTCATCTGCTGAAATGGCAATGGCATTCCTAGGACATCATACGATTTGACGCTTGATAGTTGTGAGTTTACACTTATTGTACGCTTAACCAGCAATAATTGGTGGTTTTTAATATTTTCCTTATTCTTAATTTATGCCCTACTGATAACATAAGAATAAGGAAAACAGTAAAATCAGTGGTTTAGTTATTGAATGCATTTGATTGTTCCCATGCATATTAAGTATAAAAAATAACTGCCTTAAGCTGCGAGTCACAAAAACAGCCATAAAATCTAAACAATATTTATTGGAGTAACAAAAAATTTTTTTACATGAAATGAGGGGTTACTTTTAAAACACTTTGTTTAAAACACTCGTTTTAAACACGTTTAAAACAAAGCAAAAAAACACGTTTAAAACAAATAAAACATGTTTTTTGTTTATTATTTAAAAAAACATGTTTTTTTCCAACTCGTTAATAGAATGTCGTAGAGAGGACATCAACCGGTATTAGACATGGATCACAAAATTTTTACCGGAAACACGATATCAGTTGATTTTGTAAAATATATTTAGTCGGCTGCAATTTAATATGTACAAATTAAATTCCTGTGTATATCTAATATTGATTATATCTGATATCGGTTGATGTCCTCTCTACGACATCCTAATTACGATATAATGTGATATATTTTGTTATACTTCTTCCGATGTTAAATTTATAATTATTGCAAAAATAGGTAAAAAACTTTGGATTAATGATTTACTGCATTATTTCTTTCCAATAATGACATAAAACATGTAGTTAACTGTCTTCGTGAAAAAAGAAAATTGCATTATGTCATCTAATATCATTTTATATCGTGATTCTGATGTCTGATATTATACGACATTCGAAATATCATATGATATCGTAGGGATATATTATAATATTTGTGTGCTACCTGGGAATGTTATTCAAATGTATGAAATTAGTTATAATCGTATATTTATTGTTACCTATACCGCCTTCTATAACTGATATAACAGAACTCTTTCTTCAAATAACGAAATAACAAGATAGAGTATCATCAAAGTATAGGCTACAATGCTGCCGGTTAATTTCAGTTACAGTCGACTCTGCTTAATGTGTGATCACATCCGTCCAAGAGTAGAATGATAATATTAAACGATTTCATGCTAAAAAAAATTCAGTCTTACCCGATTTTTACGTTAAAATCAAAACTATGTTGTCCTTATTAATGTATATGTTACAGTTAAAGTCCGGAAATCAGTTAATTTACAGATAACCTAGGTAATTTGCAGATTAACGAGGGTGATCCGTTAAAGAGCGAATTTTTTTTCAATTTCTAAGATTACCTAGGTAATCTTGAAATTACCTAGGTATTCTGCACCCTACCGACTAGACACTCGTTAATCTGCATACTACCTGTAATCAGTTATTTTACATATTATCGAGGGTGATCCGTTAAAGTACAAAATTTTATTTTATTTTATAAAAAGTTTAAGGAGGTTGGGGGGGCTGCCGCCCCCCCAAACCCCCCTGCCCTAACTATAACCAAACTCGTTTTGGGGGTAAACAGTAACAATGACGAATCAAAAAAGGGGGGTCGGTACTTTTTTCATATTACACAAAACACGCAAATCCCACAAAAATAGTAATGAAATAGCAATTTTAAAACTAGAATATAAAAACAATAATAATAGAATATTAAAGTACCAACTGAGATTTGTATCAATTGTGGTTTTCGATCTCGATTTGACAGCGTATTTCAATGAGCACTTAAACTAGCAAATCTTAATGAAAGCGCGGTGTAATCGGCTGGCAGACTGCACTGAACTATTGCTAGGATTCGCGATCGATTACATATGTTAAACCCTTGCCCAGGTTCCAGCGATTGTTGAATTAACGTTTGTTGAAAAGATATTTCAACAGCTGGGACATTTGCTTTCGTTAAAAGAAATCTCTGTCACTCTGAAGTCGGAGCTTCAACACAATTGTTTCAAAATACCCGTTTTAGTAGTAATATACTGAACTTAATCATGTAAATTTACAGTACTTACTTGCTTGTATTATTTTGTTTTAACATTCAACATGACAACTACCAGTGCTACGCTCTAAATTTGAAATCAAAACACCAAATATGACAACAAACTACGTATTGAAACCCAACTGCGCAGGGGTAAGCGCATGGCGCAGTAAGCACCTCAACATTTTAACAGAAAGTATTGAACGAAACAAACTATTTTGAACTTTAACGATCAAGAGGCCGTTATAGTGTAGATTCCCTAGGTAAAATGCGAAAAACTCAAAAATCCGCACATTAACGACAGAAATCAGTTAATCTTAAGTTTACCTAGGTATTCTTCAGATTAACTAATTATCAACTTTAGCGGTAACATATATAAAACGATTCCCTAGTTTGTATATTGCAAATTATATATTTTTAAAGAAAAATAAGAGTGGAACATATATTACAAATAAGTTAATGACTCCTTTGTATTAAAATTGGCCTGCCTTCAAACGGGAAAAATGTGGCATTTAGGGGATTTCACAACATTCTGATAACATTAAGCGAAATGTCGATCGCATAAAGCGGAGTATTTTACATTATATTACATGGAAGTGATCGGGACCAGTTAGTTTTGATAACATTATCCGATTGATAACATTAACCGTGATCACATTAAGCGGAGTAGACTGTATTTGAATAAAAAAAAATTTACAACGTAGACCCACGCAACTCCTACCCACCCCCCTACTCACTGCCATAGTCAGCACGGGGACATCGTTAATCCCTTCCCCTCCAGTGCGCTGGAAACCACCGCAACTTCTCTTCCCCTCTCTCAGCTAGTTACGTGGGACGTGACGGACTACGGGGCTGCCTGATGCACAGGCCCACAATTGCATTTGCTCTATCTTTTTCTCTGCCGGGGCTTTGAAGATTTTCCCTGATATCAGCAGCAAGCTCTTTTTCTTGCGCTCAGGTGGGTGGGAGGATTGAATTTCGGGACTGGGTCAAGGGGTCATCGGGAGGGACTGATTGGGAGGGCGTTGCTTGCTTTACATTAACAGTTTCAGTCCTAAGCCGCCCGAGATTACCATTGAATAGCATGAAAACTTTTGGGTAGTCAGGACTGAAAGTGATATATTTCGTTTAAGTGAGCAGATGGAATGCTTCTGTAAGTGGTATGAGGACATTTATCTCTGAAAGGTAGGGATAAACATCCCTTTGATGGTTTCGAGACCTTATTTACTTTTAAGCGAATAAGCTTACTGTGTGTTACATAAACTATTATATTTTCATAATAGACAACATTCGTTGGGTACACAACACAGGGTGATCGGAAAATGTCTGGCGAATTTTGAAAGAGAGTGTGTTACCCAAAGAGAACTCAGAATCAAATGAATAAGAATGATCTTTAAACTTCGTCAGTAAATGACACAACTTAAGTAAAAATAAAAGTTTAACTCAGTTTTTTATAAGAAGTTAGAGCATGATGATTGACATTGAAATTTTATTTTTACCCCAATTCGTTGACCCATAATATCCTATCTGTAATTTATGCTTCGCCCCTTCCTTCCAAAGTTATTCTTAGTTGTCTTCGGATTGTTTAGACCCCATTTGAAATGGTGGGCATTGTATTATTTCCCTAGTTATTCTAGACTCTTAATTGGGTCAAATTGAATAACTTATTTTAAAAATGCTTCTAATATTAATAATGATAGTATTTAGTTTTTAGGTACTAAGTGGTAACATTATACACTTAGTCTTCGATACAGATTCTTCCTCCTAGTCTGATTCAAATGGTTTTTTCTTATTCAAGTACATAAGTTCTAAAACTAATAATAAACTAAAAATTATGCTACAAAGTACTAAAGCTTTCATCCCATACTATTGATTAAAAATACCCAGAGGTGGAAAAACCCTAAAACATCAAAGATCGGATGTTAAAAACAAGTAAGCCCTCCTTTCAATAAGTATGCACACAAAAAACACCAGTTTAACATTAGGAAAGAAGCGCACAAAGATGCAATAAAGGTCGAAATCGGTAAGCCAATTAGGGCTGACTCTTCCGGGCTAATTTTAGTTCAGATTTCTCGAAAAACGCCACACGAAAAAAACTTCCCCCATCCCCCTAACCTGTTGGAACACCCCAAAGTTATTAATTAAAACCGCCCGTTCCGACGTTTTTTCCGCTAATCTCTGACGTTTTACTTCATTATCGCTCTGTTTTTCCGCATGTTAATTTCATTCAGCCCGACTTTTTGTGCAAAGGTTGGTCCGCCAAAGGATACCGCCAACAATTAATCTCATGTTAGGGGGCGCGTCGGTTGTTGCCTTCGCACGTGTCCCTTTCTGAGGTTTTTTTTCGTTTTTAATCTCATAATCTGGAAGAATTTTTCCTCCCAGTACAGAAACTATGTAGTTTTTTTGTATGGTTTGTAATTAATCAAGTTTGTTGTTTCTTAGAGTTTCGGCTGGGTTTTGTGTATAAGCCGATGAAGGGGATTAACATTTTTTGTTGGGTGTTGTTGAAAGTTCTGTTCGGGAGGAACTTGTGTAGTGGGAAATGAAGCCAAGGTGTTTAATTTGATGAATTGAATGTAAACTTTGATTAATTAGTTAGTTAAAAGTTTGTAATTAAACAAATATTAGCGGTAAAGCTTTTAAGATGTATTTAAGAATTAGCATCAATATCGCTAGGAGTTTGAACAAGTATTTCCTATTAGGCAATTAAAATTAGATTTAGTAACCTGTTAATCCAAAAAATACACAGTAATTTAAGGGTTTAGGATTAAAAAGTTTGGCATAATTTATTTATAATATGGATTATGATAAATGATAAACATTTAAAAGTTTTGTATAAATTATTTCTTTTTAATAGTATATTTTTTCCAACTATAAAACTTATCCAAATTATTGTTCATTTATCATCCGATATTCCGTGAAATGTAAATTATTTTGCAGTCATAAACTATTTAGAATAAGTGCATTCTTTAATCGGCTGATTAAATAATTTGTACAATAATATTATTTTTTGGCTTTCAAAATACCTTTAATATCTTTATGTGGGTAGATAACGAGAAGGTGGGCATAGTTTGTAAAATTACTTTTTATTATCATCAACTTAAAAAAAAAACAAAAAATGTACCTCAAACATGTGCGAATAATAAAATATGTAATGAAAATATAAATTTTTCCCATGAATTAATAATAATATAATTTTAATCAAAAAGGGTTGTAAATTAATTTTTGATAGAGTAAATAGTTGATAGAGATTCAGTTTTTTCCCTACTTTACCCTTTCAACAAAATTTGCAGACAGTTAAGTTACTAAAAAAATAAATAACACAAATAGTTTGATAATTTTTGTTTTGAAACTTTGCGAACGTTAGGCGGAAAAATACTTGAAAACATTTTTAAAAATTAAAACGAACAATCCTTACAACGAAAACCTCAACGTTAAAACGAGGTCAACATTAAAAAATAATCCTTTAAACATCGTCATTATTTTTTAGCTCAAAAATACTCACTGAAATGCGCAGCGTATTCCAAAGAAAATCAAAAACGTATTCATTATTTTGAAGAAAATAAAATCACGCCGCGTCACAAAAGTTAAATTGTTTTGATGTCTTTTATTCTACATTTGAGACATTTATGTTAATGTCATCTAAACTTTTGTTTCATTAAATTTTTTTCAAGTTAGAGACCTTCAAAAAGGCATGAATTCAAAAAAAAAACAAAATAATTATAAAAATTATATACAGTTAGGGAATAACTTAAAAAACAACCAGAAAAATATGTTAATTCATTCCAAAATTCGTTTTCAAATGGCAAAGTTAAGCTATATTTTTGTCTTTAAAGAGATTAAAATAAAAGTGGTATATAAGTAATTCTAAATTTTTTACGCTACCTATTTTAAACATAAAATTAACTGTAGAAAATTTTAAAAATAGTTTTAACATCAACAGTAGAACTCTTGTTCAATTTTTATACTATTTCATAAATCTAGTTTAAAAATCCTAATGCATTATTGTAAACTGAATAAGATGTAAACTTACACTGGGGAACAATTTTTAACATAATTTCTGTTGAGTTTGATTTATTTTGGTGTTTTATAGTTTAATGGGCACACTGATTATAAATCTGTTGTTAGTTTTCTTCTACCACGTCAACTTTTTAAGGTACAGTGTACCCCCAAAATGTGCATAAAAAACAAAAGGAATGACTTTGAACTCGATTTTCAGGGTAAAAAAACATTACTTTAGTGTTTAAATTACACGCTAGAGGACAAGAAATGTTAAAGTTTCTAAAATATGAAAATTTGTAGCAATTGGATAGGTTTAAGGGGTATTTACCCCCCAAAAATGCACAAAAAACGTTAAAAATGATAGAGGTTATTTTACAATAATTTTTTCTTTTATTTTTTACGTAATTCTTCTTTAAAAGGTCTTAACCCTTCCCCAAGGACCCAAATTTAATAAAAATAGTCAGCAATGATTTTTACTAATGATTTTTATTTCCGTCGGTCGCAACTGAACTTTTTCGCACACCTCTTACATTTTCGTTCGCCTTTTCCGTTATTATGGGGGGTAGAAGTCTGAAATTTTTGCTAGTCTCCTTTCTTTACCGGATGTGTGGCGCCAACCAATTCATTAAATTCGCGCGCTTTGTTTAGTTTGGTTTTCATCATAATTTTACTATTTGACACATGACGCTCGATCGTGTAACTGGTCTTTATAGTCCAAGAAAGATAAGGTTTGAAGTGGAACAAATTGTAAAAGAAAGTTTGATGGGTGATTCTTATAGTAAATTTTCCGTAGAAAACGATGGTGAAACGTATACCAAAATTAACCGTGTCCTTTAGCCCTGTGGTCCCCAACCTTTTTACCACCACGGACCGGTCAACGCTTGATAATTTTACCGCGACCCACTGGAGGGGGTTGATTATTTACATTATAGATTATTTTGATTTATTAATTTTAATTTTATTGTATTAAAGCATGTTTTCAAAATAAAATACAGTTACACCAAAAAATAAATAAAAAGTGATTTCTAATTCATTTCATTCATTAATTTGGAGTATAAAACTAGGAATTTAAATTGATTTTCAATGAAATGGTCGGCCCGCGGCCCGTTACCATTTGATCCACGGACCGGCACCGGTCCGCGGACCGGGGGTTGGAGACCACTGCTTTAGCCAATATGGCGGTCAATCGTTTTTAACTTATTACTTCCTAAAAATTGTTAATAAAATTATAAGTTTTGCAGTAAATGATTAAAATTTAGTAGCAAAAGCAATGGGGAACTATTTTTTTCTCTTACGATAAGTCATTTATCCAATATGGTGGATTTTCCAAAATGGCGTCCACTAATGTTTATAGTAAGTAAAATTATGATGATGAATTCGTAATTTTTACAGGATATGGTTAGAATTAAGTCATAATAATATTCATATCAGTTTCCTCTCCTCAATGTATCAAATATGGCGGATTTTTCAAAATGGCGGACAATCGTGGTTTACTTTTTTGCTAAAAATCGTTAATAAAATAAAACTTTTGCAGTAAATTATTAGAATTTAGTTGCAAAAATAATGAGGAACTGTTTTTTTTCTCTTACGATAAGTCATTTATCCAATATGGCGGATTTTCCAAAATGAATGGCGTCCACCTAATGTTAAAAATACATAAATTACGATAATAAATTCGTAATTTGTACAGGATACGGTTATAATTTAGTCACAATAATATTGATAAAAGTTTCCTCCCCCTCAATGTATCAAATATGGCGGATTTTCCAAAATGGCGGCCACTTATTTAGATCCTTTTTATTTTTAATTGTTTTTCTTAATAATTAGAAATATTAAATGTTATTAGGTAAAATATAAGCAGAATACTTATATTTTACTAAAATTTACTGGTAAATATTGTTAAAGGTAGGTAGAAATTCAAAAATTACCATTTACCACAAATTTGAAATAGGGGTCGCCTTTTTTGGAAATTATTTCTATGTATAGCAAAATCTTGGTTAATATACTATTTTATAGGTAATTTAATATATAAATATTTATATTATGCCAAAATAAAATTTATTTATATGTAAAAACGTTAAAAATAAAAAGGCTCTAAGTATGTGGCCGCCATTTTGAAAAATCCGCCATATTTGATACATTGAGGAGATGAAACTTATATGAATATTATTATGACTTAATTCTAACCATATCCTGTAAAAATTACGAATTCATCATCATAATTTTACTTACTATAAACATTAGTGGACGCCATTTTGGAAAATCCGCCATATTGGATAAATGACTTATCGTAAGAGAAAAAAATAGTTCCCCATTGCTTTTGCTACTGAATTTTAATAATTTACTGCAAAATTTATAATTTTATTAACAATTTTTAGGAAGTAATAAGTTAAAAACGATTGACCGCCATTTTGGAAAATCCGCCATATTGGCTAAAGGACACGGTTAATTTTGGTATACGTTTCACCATCGTTTTCTACGGAAAATTTACTATAAGAATCACCCATCAAACTTTCTTTTACAATTTGTTCCACTTGAACCCCTTTTTTGAGCTGACTTTCTTGGACTATTAAGGTACGTAATATTATTTTTTGTAATCTCTGATGCTTTTTTATTAATTTTATGAGTGGTTACGCATCAATATTATTAAATTTTCTTCAATAAGTATGTTATTTTTATAATTATTTTTGGTTTATTGCGGTTGAACATACACCTACAAAATCGTACCTGATACAATAAACTCTCCGAAACAATGTTGTGCGATATGCAAATCTACGTTTACTACCTGTAAGTTGACAGTTTAAAGCTAAAATATTGTATTTTGGAGTTATTTTACAATAGCTACAGGGAATGTCAGTTAACAATTTGCCCAGCCTAGTATTACCTGTTAAAGTTTTGTTTGTGAATGGTTATTATGTGGACATGAGTTCAAAAACAATAATTTAGAATTAATATCCCTCAGGCTTCACATAATTAAGTATATTTTTTGACTAAGATATTGAATTATTTATCCCGCTGAAGTAAGCTTAATTTTATGCTATTTTAAATTTTTGTTCTTAATTATTTAGAACAAATATAAAATTTTTTATAACTGAGTAATACAATGAACACCTTTTATTGTTTTTAAGACCTTATCATTGAAATTAAAAGGTAGAAAATTGCGATTCTTTCGATTGTGCATTTTGGCACATTGTGACCTAACACGTCAGCTTAATATTGCGACCGACGGAGGGTTAAGGGTTTTCAACTATGATCTTTCATATAATCAAATCAAAAGAAAGGATTTCGAAATACAAAATAAGGTTTTGGTCACATTTTTGTGGTTTTTTAACTTTTTTCATAATAAAATAAATTTTAAAGTGAAGACTTTTGAGATAATTTTAAAGATCACATTAAACAACAATTTTTGAGACCATAAATAAATTTTTACCAATAGTAGTTCTTCTACAAATTGAATTTTTCAATGATTTTTTGGGGTGTCGCTCCATTTTTAACTCCCTGGGATTAGGTCTGGGACCCCCTAATCCTATGTGATTCTGACTGGTCTAGGTGTGTACTATCATCCCTGAAAGTTTGTTGCACCATTTCAGATACACCCTGTAGAGAAAACCTTTTACAAACTCCTATGAAATACGACCCAAAGTTTCTGATCATGATTATACAGCATTAAATCATTTTCATAGAAATAATCCATCAAAAAGTTGCCCATCCGACAATACTGGTAGTAGATTTTCCGAAACCTAACCCATTATTACTAATCCATTCGAATGATACTACTTCTGCAAAACTATTGCGTTTTTCCAAATTAAATCGACTCTTACAATCAGAACCATCTTTGTTCTTAAACACAGTACAAATATCTCAACACTATGTCTTCACTTCACTTTAACACCTGAACTCACATTATTTCCCCTCAACAACTCCAAAACTGGCAGAGAACAAGCGCAATCCGCTAATCACATTTCCTCCAAAGCCAGTCCGATACACCTTACAAATATCAAACACTTCAAGTGATACCTATAATTCAATAGAGGACTATCTTTCGAATTCATAACTTCGTTATTCAGCTCCGAAACCTGGCAATTACCGATTTGTTTTCTCCTCCAGGGACCCCTTCTCTAATATCTGCCTTTTTGTTCCGTTACCATAATGCAAACAGACTGAGCGTTTCAGGGTTAATATGCATATACTGGAAGAATCTGATATATTCCAGATCGAGTAGGCCTGATTAACATGGGTTTTGGGTAGGAGGAAAATTCGATACGACTTGTGAGTTCTGGAATTAGTTTTAATTACAGATTAAAGGAGGTTGGTTTAGATGGAAATCGATACATGTTGTTTCTTTTGGAATGTATGTATATTTAAGGGGATTAGTTAGATATTTGAGATACCTGGTTTGTTTCAGGTTCTTGGAAGTTATGTTAATTTTCAAGAATGGGTTCCAGGAATGTAGCTGAAGAGAAGTTTTCTATTATTAAATAGACAATATTAATTGGAGATACTAAGGATAGAACAACTTATTGTTCAGAAAAATGTGATGTAATAGATGCATCATAATTTGAATGTTTTAGATAAGATATAAAGTTTAGATAAATGATTTTATAGTTATTCTAGTAAAACTCAAAACGGAATAGAAAGAATCTAAAAATGTATAAAACAAGGAAGAAATTGTTTATTTTATTGTTTTTTAAAATTAAAACCAAACCAAGTGTCGAATAAATTAAGTTAATTAATAAATAAGTATTACCAACATGAAATCTAATAAGAATAAATTTATAGTTCTTTGTACTTATCAATAAAAGTATAATAAAACTTATCTTGTTTATTCATAAATAAAACTGTAATCTATACTTTTATTTATCATAGAACTTTCAAACAAGAAATATTACTAAAAAGCAATGTTTAATCCTGTTAAAACACATTAAACATTCGCAATAAAAAATCAACTCCTTAGTGATAACAACTGACCTCCTTCACAATAATTGATGAACGCAGTTATTAATACTACCTTCGATAAATTACATCCTATATGTTTACTAAGAATACTTGGCCAAAACTTCGACTATTTCAGAAAAACTTTCAAAACTACGATAATTTATGAAACAAATTATGCAGCCTTAAAGTCATCCTCAAACTCATATTTCACCCCTATGGAACACTCAATGGCAGAAAATTTTACAATTCATTTTTCAAAGCCCTCCATTAAAGATAAAATCTTCTTTTTATGACCAGAATCAAAAAACAAAAAAAAAGAAAGCGGTGAATATTTATCTTGGCATTTCCCGCAAAAAACCTAGCCGCACAACAATATACCGAGAGAGACAATCACAAATTATCATACAAATCGTGAAACGAAGAATCCCTCAAAGTAAAAGTCATAAATTTCGTTGGTCTCAGACAGAAGTTAGACTTTTATTCCCGTCAAAAAATAAACTCGGCCTTAGCCGGAATGACGCCGCTAGATAAGGAGACAAAAACCTACTTTGCGAGGAAAAGAATAAAGCCTCAGAAGAAATGTAAAGTTAGTTTTTCAGACTTTACAACTGAACTTGTGCTTTTACGCGGGCGCTCCTACGGGGAATAATAATTTAGGGTTTTTACTGGTCGTAAAAAAAGGGGAAGGTAGTGGATGGTTATGAGCCTACTCGGCACCTAAATGGGAACGGGGTAAGGAAAAACCGGCAGTTGTAAAATCCTGTAGAGGATTTCTTGTTTGGAGGGGATTAGAATGATTTCGAAGTTTTTGTTTGCATAAGCTTAATCTATTTATTTTTTGTTAAAGTGTTTTTTTTGTGTTAGGTTATGTGTGTTGTTGACCAGTTCTGTATTTTTTCTTTGTTTTATAGGATAAAAAAGTTAAATCTAGATAGTTAGGGATAGTTTAGACATTCCATGGAGCATGTTTTTTTATTGTAAGAAAAAGTCAGATGATTTTGGATTAGAGACGACTAGGAATTAGAGTTTTTGTAATTTTTGTTGGTTATTTTGTGGCGATAAGAATTCACAATGTGAAACGATTAGAATGCACATAGCTTTTTTGTAAATGCACAATAAATTAATGTTAAGCGGACAGCGTGTTTCACATTTTTTCACATTTTGTTGAAAAATTTATTCATTTTTTTAATATCACCAATAGGGTGGTCCACATTCCTATGGGAAAAATAAACTTTGTCTTAGACACAACGTCGCCCCCTCCTTTTTTACATCTTCATATAGTATTATTCTGGCAAAGTATCAACTTCCTACTTCTGTTTTAAGAGGGTGCTCAATGGCCATAAAAAACTGCACTTTTTGTTTCTTTTCGAAATTTTAGCTAAATTGGCTAAAAAAATAAGTAAAAGATCAATTATTTGGACACCTACTTTATTTATACACTTAATATATGAGTATAGATTGAAAATAAAATAATTTACTGCATAATTTTTTATGTATGAATGTTTAGAAACAATATTGACAAGTGAGTGTTTTGTTGACTAGGAAGAAACAAGGGCCGTTAAAGGGAACAGTTGTTCAGATCGTGAAAGAGGCACCAAAATTGGTGGAAATATAGTTTAAAACATGCTGAATCCAAAATCGACCAGAAGCACTCTGGAGCAAGTGCCGTTTGGGACTTATGATTGAATTTCAATACAAGTTTGGCAAAGATTTCGTCGTTTAATTACTGTCTTCCCAACACATCCACACAAACAATATAATGCGCTTTCTTCGATTTATGACAAATATATCTCAACAATTTCAAAATGAATTTCTATATCCACCTTTTCAAAATCTATATCAAAGCTTAGTTTTTCATGATATGATACATTCAAAACATCAAAATTAAATATTTCTTCATCATACAAAAATAATTTTAATATTTTTCTAAAAACAATTTTTTTGCTGCTGGGAACCTAATGCTTTCATTAACCAAAGAGGAACTGCATTAAATATTCATTAAGATTATGTATATTTCTACAAAGGTATATTAAAATAATGAACTCATAAAAACGTAAAAATAACTTCAGTTATTAACAATTTTTATTACCCATTTGGAAAATCAACATAATTTTCCATAATATATATTTTGAGGGTTTTCTTGATCATTGTAGAGGTCGATGAGAGAAACATGTAGGAACTGCATTTGGCTTCAGACGGTGCTTGTTATCAGCTTTATGATTTTCAAACTGGTCCTCCGTAAAATGGACCTAGATTAAAATTTATAATAAGGTATGTATTGAAAACAATTATGTATTGCTGTCGACCGCGAAGCACAAGTGGTGCTTTACAAATTGGTACCTCCGGATCAGCTAGGCAAAAGCGTCGAGGTTTGTTATATCACCAAAAAATCGATATAACACCATTAAAATATCTCAACTAGTAGTGATTCTTTCAATTATCTGTATATATATAATTCTCTTACGTAACGCCCAGATTTCATTGTATTTCTTTTACTTGGTTGGCAACAATAAATTTGTTTACAAAATGAGTGCATTGTTTTGGATGTGATTTTTTCCGATTTCAGTCTCGAATGATATTATTAGCTGTTCAAATATGTTAAGAGGGATTAAATGTTACTTTTTTATTAATTTACTGTTAAATTATTATTTTTATATACATGTTAATAGTACTTATCATGTATATGTCGTAGACAGATCGTGAAACTAGACATTTCGTGAACTGTCTAGACATTTCATGAACTGCAGCCAGATCGTGTAATGGTCGATCAGTTACATGAAATGGCTAAAATTTTTAGACAGTTCATGAAATGCAATTGAGCCTTAGACAGATCGTGTAATGTTACAAAATTACATGAAATGTCTAAATTTTTTAGACAGTTCATGAAATGTTTAATAGCTGTTTGGCCGATCGTGTAATACACCAAGGAAAATTCTAACAGAGGGTCCAAAACGATATTTTCACATTCTGAACGGGTTTGAGGGTGTTAAGAAGGAACTATAAATGTTTGACAATGAGATTGGCAGTACATTTTGGTGACCAAACCTGTGATTGCCTGTGACGTGTTCTTTCAACCTGTCACTCAATCTGCTATTTTCGAAGGAGAAGGTAAAAAAGTTTTCTCGCCCAATCAGGCATTTTTTCTACGCCTCTCGTGATGTAGATGCTTTTTCCAGCTGGCTCTCAGTTCTTTACACGTGATGACATAGACTTGTGAAAATTACTTTCTCTGGGAGAAGCAGTGAAAAATTGCAATGGATAGCAAGGATTTTTTTCAATGCTCGTGCAGAACTGACGTGCAATGCAGTACAAAAAGGTGTGCGTGCAATAAAGCTAACGTTATGTGGTAACAGTGGATGACACTTAAGTTTACCATGTGTAAATAAAAAAAGACGAAAGATTTTATATTTGAATTTTGTAAATAAGTGAAAAAAGAAATTTTATTCATAAATAAATAAAATTGGCTGCTTTAACTAATATCTTATCTTTTTTTAGTTTACTAGGGGGCTCTGCCCCCTGATCGCTATCGCTCACCAACCCCCGGAACTGCTTCGCAGTTCTTTGAAGATCGCTTCGCGATCTTAGCGAGCAGAGCTCGCTTGATTCATCTCAACTATCCAGTACAACCTGGAACTTGTCTGCTTATAGTCTGAATATTTAGAATAGGCGCCTGAAACAGGATCAAAAACGCTCAACAATGCTTAATAACGCTCATCAGACAACTTCAATGACCGATTGTTTCTAAAGTATTTTAACTACTTCTGCTTAGGCTGACTTGTCATTGCAGAAGAAAATTTTTTCGACGATAATTAGAATAATATATGCTTCTAATACATTACGTCTCAGGCGCTAATTCTAAATGAGCAGAGTGTAGTTGATGATCATTTAATATCGAAACTTCTTATCTCTGAAACTTTTCTAAAACTTAATTCGGACCATTACCACGAAAATATCAAAATAAAACTATTACTGAAATATTCCTTTTTAAATTATCAATAATTTAATCGATAGGGGGCTAACGCCCCCTGCTCGCTTACGCTCACCAACCCCCGTAACTGCTATGCAGCTCTTTACAGATCGCGAAGCGATCTGTAATATCTGCAATCGATCTTTAGCAGAGTAAAGCACACTTCTCGAAAATCCTCTTCCTTTCATCGGCACAAATAACACTCAAAATAGCTAAATTATTAATTTCTCTAGTACTATTTCAAAAAATATCGAAGTATCTTTAAAAGATTATTAAACAAGTCTATACTATATCGCTTGCAAACTTAGAGCAAAAATGTGCACCTCAAAACTTTAAATTGAAATATCCGTGCTCGCGAAAATCTAGTGAACAGGCAAATATAAAATATAAAAAAATTAAACACGTCTGATAAAGACCTACTAAAACTATGAAAAAAATTAAACTTTGATGCTTAATAATTCCAAAACTAATTAGAATTTTTTAAGGAATTAAACGGCAATCTCTTTCTAAAAAATAAGAATATAAGTGTTTAAAAAATCATATTGATACCGTGATTAGTTTTCATTTTAGATAGAAAAAAACGAAAAAGTGTAAAAAAATTCGAAAATTAAAAAATTAATTACTCTAAACCAAATTCGAATTTCAAAAAAAGGGCGACGTAGTGCACATCTTCATACTTCAGAGTATTAGGCTGCAAAAAAATCATAGTTCTGCTGCTAATAGATTTTGCTGAACTGGATTACGCAGCGAAAAAAGAAAAACTTCAACTTTGACCTTAAAAATACCCCAGTTCTAATTGTCACATCTGTTAGCTTTTTGTTCGAGAATGTGCCCCAAATATTCCTTTACAAACATGTCAAATTTCATAAATTTCTATCAAGTAGTTTTTGCGATATGAGAGTTCAAAGAGTTGAAAAATTAAATTTTCTGAAACAACGGCGGCGGCAGCGGTGACAGTAACTTTTTTTTAATATAGAGAGATTCCTTTTCAATAATCAATTACTCCTAAATATTACACGATCGGCAAAACAGCTATTAGACATTTCATGAACTGTCTAAAAAATTTAGACATTTCATGTAATTCTGGAACATTACACGATCTGTCTAAGGCTTAATTGCATTTCATGAACTGTCTTAAAATTTTAGCCACTTCGTGTAACTGTTCGACCATTACACGATCTGGCTGCAGTTCATGAAATGTCTAATTTCACGATCTGTCTACGACATATATAAAATCAGTTATATTATACTTGTGCTTATGGTGGTTTTTCTTGGCTTACTGCAACAGTACCCATGAATTTTATAAACACTGTATACATATTTTTCATACACTGTATTTAATGTTTCCCTGCTGCATTAACAACTATTACTGCCTTCTACAACTATTTATAAAACTCTATTTTCACCAATAAATTGTCTGTACCAGCGTATGGCGAGCAAGCGTAGCGAGCACAGGATTGCAAAGCAATCCTAGAGGTACTGAGTCAGCAGTTACCGGGGGTTGGCGAGCGATAGCGAGCAGGGGGCGATAGCCCCCTAGTTGTTATATATTTTCATTTGGGAAATAATATGCATTGCCATTATAGTCCGATTGAAGAGTTGCGCCCGGTTAATCCTAAAGTATTTTACTTTAAATACATGAGGAGAATTGGTTTAGACAGTAAAATTTTAGGGAAAAACTGTTTTTTTACATTACCTCTGCAAGAAGTTGGTTATTTTGAAAGAAATAATATTTATTACTCAAACTGTGTTTTATAACTTTAACTTAATTACGGAAAATGATTTTAAGATACTGGATGGATATTATTGTTGACTATAATATGTTGATATATGTATTTTTAACGATATTTTGTATTAGTTTTTTGAGGACACACGTCATGCATATTAAATCTGCTACAGATGTCTGTTAAAAACATTAATCAAAAATGCGTAATGAAAACTGTTTTGTTTTTTAAAATGACCTGATCACTTAACAACATCAATACGGGTTGATTAATTTAACAAGTGAGCATAATAAATGCAATACAAACATAACTTGCGCAACATTACTATTAAAACCATAAAACTTGATTAGGATAAACATAAATAAATGGTTTTATAAACTTACCTTACACACTTTGCAGTGGTCATTTGGTTTCCACATTCTCTTACGATGTTATACAACCAGACTTTTCGTCTTCCTTCATTAGATTTTTAAACAGGTAATCGATAAAACTTATAACCACCAGTTGAATTATTTTTACACCCAAAAGCGTAACAATTTGGCATCTTTAAATCCTATACAAGCGCAAATTAAATAATCAAAGGTGTCTTAGTATGAAAATCCATTGCACTGGCTCGGAGCTTGAAAAACCCGTAATGGCGGCTGTTTACATGCGTGACTGCGAACGTCCAACCAAAATCGAAAGCGGCAAGATCAAAGAAAATCGCTACTTCAGCTTTGCTATCCAGGGCTTTAATTATTACCAGACCAAACTAATTACTAAAAAGGTATTATAAACAATAATAACAATAATTAAGACTTCAGAATTTAGTTGTAAGTATCAAGTTTCATGCTTCACATTAAAAATTCTTAAAATATATTTCTTTACATAGATTTATATCATGCGTTTCGACATAGAAGTCTCAATTCCAAGTATTGTTTACTGACTATACGATTACTAAATTCATATTTTCAAATCACAATAGAATTCACTGGTGTGAAAAGCCCCATCTTCAAAACTTACATAAAACTTAATAACATGAGTTTTTTCAACCCCACATACGACTTGCACTTCAATAGAAAGCTTTTATTACAAAAAGCTTCTTTTTGGTTAATATGGAATACACACTCTATCATGAGAGCTTTTCTTACTAAAAAACCTATCTAGCTTCCTCTCTTTAAAACGAATCAGCTTTTTCATTTACTTCCAAAGAAGATAATTTCTTTGATAGAAAAATTACTTTCCCCAGAAAGAAAACCCCGAACAAGCGATTTAGTCATCAAAAAGTAGTCCAATTGTTATTTTCACTTATTTCTCTTCTTATATCTCGTACAAGGCACTTTGTGGTTAAGTAGGAAATTGCTGGGGATTTTAGAAAGCAATTTATTTTATCGGATAAGGTACTTCACGTTGGCTTAAGATCTTCACAATAGAGCTGTGGAGAAAAGTAGATCCTACCGTCATAAAAGAGTTTCGTTGATATGGAAGAGTATCTTTAACATATTTATCGTATCAAAAGGATGATAAAGATACAATTCGTTTAGTGAAAAATGCATTGAAAGATTTGAAAATTTGCCTGTATCCTTTACCAATAAATAGCCTTTCTTAAATTTCAGTTTAAAAATTTTTTCAATGCAATTTTCCTTGAAGCAACCTGTCTATCTATTTTTTTGGGGGGGGGGAGGTTTGAATGCATGGACAATATTTGTCCAACAAGTATGCATTGATTGAACCTTTTTGTGGAGTTTGAGTTTCATCTTTTTTGATTACATCAAAAAATTACAAAGCATCTATTCTAAAGTATTTTTTGTGTTTTGTACAACTTGTAAAAAAACCTTCAAATGAGTTTTAAATGTAACTATATTAATAAAATGTGGATTTATTTTCATAGCAATAATAAGAACTCTACCAAATTTGTTTACTTGATAAATAAATATGTTTATCAAACTACAGAAACTTTCAAAAGTTTCTATTTTTTAAAAAGATTCAAAGTTTTCTTACTTTAAATATTTCTGGTGTTTCTTTTAATGGCAAATAAAAATAATCTTAAATATTAATTAACAAACAAATATTTTAAGTTCTCGTATTCTTTGATGTTCTCGACAACTTTACTAAAAGAAAGATAAAATATAGAAATACTATAACAAACATATTTCATTACTGAAACAATCCAATTTGTATAAATTGTCCAATAAGGAAGTTGCATGTGTCAGATTTTCAAAAACAAACAAGTGTTCCGCATGGTTTTTTGTATGGTAAAATGAAATATCTAGTCAATTTTAAAAAAAAAATGTACAGGTAATTAAATATTTTAATTTAAAAGTTGAGAAAAAAAACATGACTGAAAACGCTTATTGTTTAAAGATGTCAACAATCATACCATCAACTCCATTGCTTTCCAACAATGGTCACCGTACAATGAGGTCACATCCCAAACTCTTAGCGTTTTCGCGCGCTTTTAAAAAGGGGATTTTTGTTAATTTTTTAGGAATCAAAAATTTCTCGATTGGCCTCAAATTCTGGGTAGTTGCTTATTTTTGCATGAAGAATCGATTAAAAAATAAAAAATTATGCAACTTCCTCATTGTTTCAAAACAAATTCCTACTCAACACGAATTTTCTCCCTAACAGTGCGCGCTTATACCAACTCACCCAAAACACATTGCAATCTTCGCAAAAGAACGCATAAAACGAAACGAAAGATTCCAAAGCTCCAATAACTTATTCAAGAAATACCCCGCTCGTGTTCTTTTAAATCTAGAACAACCTTAGTATAAACCTTCAGCCACTCAGACTGAGACATCTGAGCAGATCACATGCAAAAGCCAAAAACGATTCTTTTGAGATATCCTCTTTTTACCTCAGTGGATTTCACGAAAGTTCGAAGACTATTTGGGGATAGTTTTGACTTCTACAAGAAGACGAGATTTATTTTGTTTACTGCCGCTTTTGCTGCATATCAAAGGAGGAACCCAAGACGAGAACTATATGAGGTAGTAATAAATTATGGAGAAGATAATTTTTTCCCGTTTCTCCTCTAGGAAGGGCTGGATACTGTTACAGATCGGGTTTATGCTGTCGTATATCAGTTCTTGAAAAGTTCTTGGAGGTAACCTATTCGGAACCAGATTGAGCCGTTTCTTATTTTTGCGTTTACGTGAAAGTGAATCAGCTTATTCAGAAACTAAACCATTTGATATGTTCGGAGTAGGTTTTATGAATAAATCTGGAACGGTTTGCATTTAAAGATATCAGTTGAAAGGAAAGTTGAGTTCTTTATTTTCGTTTCATGTTTAGACCGTTTTGAAGATGAAAGCGGAAAAAAATACTGAGTGTAAACCCAGTAAGTGCATGTTAGTCCTAATTATTTTAGTTAGTGAATAGTACTAAATTAAATGATGAAAGCTTATAATTCAAACTATTCAAGTTACTAATAGGTATGAAATTCTAATTTTAAAGGGTTAATTTTTTAAAAACATTTTAATGTTTTCTAATAAGGATTAAAGACTGGGCGAATTTATTAACCCTTCCAGAAACTTTGAAAAGTAAAACGAGATTAAACAGGTAAACTTAAATATTTAGGTAGTGATCTATAAAATTCAATGATGAACCTAAATATATATTTTAACCCTAACTTATTCAAGTAATGATCTAAAAAATTTTAAATATCCATACATGTTTTAGGATTTGTACTGTTACGCAGATTATATTTTTCTAAATTTAAATAGTATAAGTACAACATATCTTTCTTGTCTGTAAAAATGAAAGTTTGTATCTTTCTTGTACCCATGCACATTAAGAAGAACTTAAAGTATTAAACATCCATTTATAATATGATGAATTTCACTTCATTAAATCATATGGAAATTACTATTTATTGAAAATTAGTCTAGCTAACTAATATTTTCATTCATTAAAACAATTAGTTGTAAATTTATGGTATTTTTTAAAGATGTAAACCATTTTTAATGGTGATCCATTGTTGAAAAATTACATAGTGTTACTTAGATTTTCTTTGAAGAAACTTCTAATATAAAATAGGTTTGATGTATACTATAAAAGACTAAAAAAGCTTAAGACAAATAAGTACAATATCACCAAACAACACCAGAGAATACATATCTTCGAGTAAAAACAATGAAATAGAATTTATCTGCTCCAAAACAGCAGGTCTCAACATTTGTTTCTATACATCAAACACTACAATAAAGAATAAAAAAAACAACAACCCAGAAACACTTTTTAAGGGGTAGGGGCATCTTTTTATCTTCAGTAACCCTTACCATTCAGTGATCAGCTACTGAAAACTAGACGTCTGGACTACACTTTTTCCCCTCCACTTTTTCAAATCGTTTCGTTAAATTTATCTCAAGACAACTTTTTATGCGTCTTCATGTCAATACCACCGAGTCCGATGTAATAACGTATCTTAAGAAGGAGGAGCGTATATTTCCTGGAAATATAGAATCCACAGCGATTCGATACGGTTGTTTTCTGCAGACAGACAAATTTTCTGGGTATAATATTGGGGTATTACACGGGTTTCTGGGAATTTCTGAACAGAGAAAGCGTGTAAGGGTTTTGTATCGGGATATTTTTACCCGTTGAATTTATAGTAAAGGAAATAGCATTTATATTTTTACACTTGTTAAAAAGTTAACATTAGTTTCTTTAAAGAAAATTGTGTACATATGTTTAAAGAAAAGAAAGTTTAACCCGAGTTTCTCACACAGAAAAATCCGGAATCAGACGCTTAGGGGCTGCCGTTTTGGCGCGAAACAAAATTTGTTTCTTCTAATTTTTAGAAGGATTATGAAAGAGTTCTATTTACTTTCATTTTATCTCTCGTGCCGAAACTGCCACGCAGAATAGTAAATAGAAGTAGACAAGAAAAATCAATATAATCATACAATAAAAATAATAGCAGACATGAGAAAGTTTAAATTTTTTTTGCGTAGGTTGAGAGTTATTTTATAATATTCTCTTATTTAAATAGTATTGTTTTTAATCTGAGATTGATCTTTATTATTGGAAAAGAGAATTGAATAAATGCCACTACTCAATTATTATTGTCTTCAGAATTTATAATTTAGTTTGTTACACACATTTTAAAAAATTAATGCATTTTGTATTTAAAATAAATTTATACTTTTTTCAAACATTTTAATCACAGGAAAATCTTTGAATAAACACTACAATTTATAATATTTCTGCGGTGGATCAAAATTGGTGTACAGTAGGAGATCTTATAAAAACAAACTGTCTCACCTTTCGAAAGAATTAATTTTGGGAAAAGTCTTAAACGGTATATAAGTGTGCGCTATTTTAGAACTGATCTGTTGGTATTTATTAGAACTTCTACTGGGGTTGGAATTGCATTTAAATAAAATTTTATAGCACATTCATACACTATTATTGTCATAATCTATCATTAAAAATTCATTTTTTCTTAAGAAAAGCTAGCATTACGTTTTGAAGTAATATCAATTCAAATTCCAAAGGACATGTAATTTATCAACTCTCAATCATCTTAAAAAACCTTTTGGGGTATATTACTAAAGCAACCATCCAAATGCATACATTCCACGTCATATTTACCCTTCCAAATCCCTGTTTGCCCTAATCCCCATAAAAATCGAGTCAGCGACTTAACACCCATCGTTTCTGCGACAGCCATGATGAAAAATAAGCAATCAATTGATATTAACGATAGACATTTTTCAGTGAAAAGCCGTCATTAACACTGTGCATCATCTCTTATCAGGCTGCAGATTTTATTGATAGCTGACATTACTCGGTGTTGGTGTAGTTTCCGAATTTTTAAGTTAAGGGATGACACACCGAGTTAGGGTCGTTTATTTTTAGGAAGCAAAAGTTATGGGAGATTAACTGTCAGTGATTTGTTGAACGGAGTTGATTTAAAATTATGGATTTTGGGATGTTAGTTTGATGAAAGTGTCATTTGGCAGTCGTTACGTTTTTATTTTGCTTAGGGGAGGTGTCTGTCTGGATGTGCGTGAGGAAAATTATTAAAATGGTGTTATTTTTTCCTCTTTGGTTGTGGGGGATGGTTTCATTGAAGGATGTGAGGAATAGGAGACAAGTGGGTTCTTATTCCTATTCCACACTACAGAGGATTTCTGACTGATTCTGTCTCAGATATTGATGTGTTGACTGCTGTCATTTTTTAGCAAATAATAAAATTTTTGATATTTTTGATCTTTATTCCTTTTTTAAACTCACGATTCAATTATAATGAGAGAGAATAAAATGCCCTAAAGTAAGAAAAGGAGCTAAAAATATTCTTCTTCAAACATAAAATAGATTTGAATTTATTTTAGTTGGTGTGCTAACATTCTTTTTTTATAGGTTTAGTATCCAATTTTTTAAGAGACATATATACTTAGTAGCTAATGTAGGTCTAGTTTGAATAGAAACTTAAATGTTGGTAAGTAAAATTTTGGAATTTGGTGAAATAAAAAAAATTTTTCTAACTGCAATAAAAATTTTGCAACTACTTATGATGATTTTTATAGATGAAGATTGTATTACCATTGAATATCTTCAGTAACTGAGTGGAACAAATTATACACATGCAGACAGTTTGATCCTACAACATTATTAAATATATGCAGTTGCTACTAAACTAAATACCAATCTTAATAGATACACCAGGCCAATAATAATGCATGGATATCACACGCAATCAAATTTATGATTTCTGCTCAAAACAGGTAATTTCGCACTAATAACTTGCAGAAGCATCTTCGAATAAGTTAAGCGTATTGAAACCGCTAGAAATATATGCTCTGTTCAGAAACATTCTTATGTGTGGCATTGCAATTTCAGTCCATTGTGTTTCCCATTTCAAATTAGTGTACTCCCATCCTGAAATGAGGTTTATATAACCTAACGCACCACTCCTTTGAATATTAGTTAGGTAGATCTACTGATATATACTACTGATACTACCCTGGGTCATGTTTAACTAATATTAAACTCATGTTATTGAATAGTATATATTAATATGTAGTCTGTCAATTTATTTAGGGTTTGTGGTTTGATTAATATGTACCCATTTTATATTAGAATATAAAATGTCTGTAGAAGAGAATACGTCTTACATATTTTAAGTAGAAGTTCTCCAAAGTTTAAAAAATAACTTGCATATATACTTATTGCGCGATTGTCTAATATTACTGATCGTTTATACGAGTATATAAGGCAAAGCCGACCCGTCGCCTAAGAGGCAACACACGGTGGAAAGCTGTCGCAATCCTGCCATTATTCATGTTGATCAGATGGTACCTATTGGTTTTGCTCATTACAAGTTTAGTATTACTGAGATTATTGTCATTTTGGTATTATTGTTTACATTTTGGTCAGTATTGATTTTGAGAGGGTTCGTGAACAGGATTTCATTGTATAGATGCCAGTTGTCTGGCTTGTTCTGTTTTTAGGATGTTTGATGCTATTGTTCGTCCAGAAGGGTGCTTTATCATATCTTTAAGAGGTAGGTTGATCAGGGGTCCAAATTCCCTTCGTTCAGTGGAATAGTTAAGGGCAATGGAGGATGATATGTTCATGGCTATTGTTTTTGAGGCAGGTGGTACCCCTTTTCCATACCAATTCTTGTTCGTCTTGATGAGTACTATCATCCCTCCAAGTTTGTACTAGACCTTTTGAGACACCCTGTATACTATTTTCAATATTTATAACATACTATTTTATATATAGATTTCATTTCTGTAAGTGCAGTTAAACGCTTTCACATACATTTACATTAACTTAAAACATAATCTCAAAATTTGGGAAATTAATTTAGATTGAAGCGTAATTTAAATCATTAAATTAATTGGAATACTTATTTGACATTATTTATTTTAAATTTAATAATGGATAAATTTATGAAAGTGTTTATTTGGAATACGCATCAATTTCGATTTATAAACACAACTCGTCTAGACAGAAACTTAAACCGCAAAAGAGGGAAATACTTATAAAGGCTTACCACTAAATGTGGAATGTTTCATTAATTTAGGAAATGCATAGTATAGGTTGGTTATTAGACATGACTTTTTTATGATAATAATGGGATAAATATATTATGTTAACTAGATATCAAGTACTCTTCTTTACTAAACAACATGAATATATTCTAGATATCAAATACCCATATTTATATATAAAACATTTGACCATCAAATATTTTTATTTGGTTTGAAAGGAAATTTTTGTCACTAAATGCTAATTTGAAGTAACCTTTAAATTTAGACAATAATATCTAAATTACTACATCTAAAAAATGTTTATAACTCCTGAATGCTCCTTAAAATGGAGAATAGACAATGCCAATTGGATAAAAAGGGAATATTTCAGAATCCTAAAAGAATCTCGGTACACTAAAATCTTGAAACCCTTTTAGATAACTGAATTATTCCATCATAAACAAATCCAACGGAATCCTAAACCCTCTCCAGTATCAGTTACAACTCACGGATTATGATTTAAATATAACCCGTTTTCTTCCGAACCAAAGCACTAAACAACGTGCACGACAGGAAAGTTTCCAACCCGACGAGCAAATGACACAAGAAACGTCTCACACACAAAACCTTCCGAAACATCTACTTTCATATCAAGTCCTACAGGGGAAAAAATCCACGCATCAAACCGATACGGGGCAAACTAGCGACATTGTTCGACCTTTTATCTCCTAACAAAAAGAGGAGACAGTCTCTTAAAAAAGAGGAGACATGGCTTACGGATCTATAAAGACTCCTTAAGTACTTTTCAGAAAGCAAAAGGCAACTGAAGCGAATCAAATTATGATCACAAATGACGTGAGTGCCCCTTCTTCTTTGCCATTTGCTTCCACGTGTCCCTTATCTTCCATCGGCAAGAAGACTGTTGCCATTCGGAGGAGAGAAATTTTTGCGCGACGAGTTCTTTTTTTCTGGGGGGGGGAGGTTTCTTGTCTTGCTTCTCTTAAAATCATTCTTTCGTGGTGATAATAATGCGTTCCGTGGAGCAAAAAGAAGTGGAAGAAGATAATGCTTATCCGATCCGTTTCACCTATTCAATCCTTATCTTTTGGGGATTTCCGTGGGGATTTTCGGAGGGAGAAAAAGGGGGTGAAAAGTGAAACTTGTGTGATGTCTCTATCTGTGATTTTTTTATCAAAAGGACTAAATAAATATTTGATCCGAGCTTTAAATACGAGGATAAAGTGGAATGTTTCAAACGTAAAGCACTGTTTTAAAAAGTATTGAAACGCGTTTGTTTGATTTCGCGTTTCATCTCTGTCGATACAAGTTGTTAAAATTGGAAGAAGAATGGTGTAAGTCCAGGATAATAAAATTGGAGCTAAGTATGTATTTGGGGAATTTTTTCGGATCCCTTACCCAGTGTGGTTGTTCTTTAAGTCAAAATTTCAATATATAGTCTGTAATAGAACTCTTAAAAATATCTTCTTTATACAGGGTGTTTCAAAAGTTCGTTTCGCGGCTTTTATTTGTAACCAACGTGTCCTGGGGTCACGGAAGTAAGATCTATCCCTAGGTAAATGACCCTGGAGAATCCATTGACTTACAGCGCCCCTAACGGTGGAATAAAAAAGTTTACAAAATTAATTTAAAAACTAAAGAAGATAGAGCAAAAACCTCAGGTAGATTATTGTTGTCAACGTTACAAAGAACTCACTGAAAAAATCATGAAAATATCGTGAATATTCGCGGAGATATAAGCATGTGAAAATAGCACTTCTCAGAACTCAAAAAAAAGTCCAAGATTTGCAAATTTTTCCTAGTTATTGTGTAGTTTTGTTTTTTTAGTTGAATGAAGGCAAAATTTAATCAAAAAAAAAAAAACTGGCACATTTACGAACTTTTTCTTTTTTGAGGTCTGAAAAAGTGATATTTTAACATGATACTACCTCCGCGAATATTCACGATATTTTTTCATGAAATTTGTTTCAGTGAGTTCTTCATAACGACAACAATACTCTCACTGTGGTTATTGCCCTATCTCCTTTAATTTTTAAAATAGTTTTAAATTTTTCTATTTCGCCGCTAGGGGTGCTGTAAGTCACCTCAATGGATTCTCCAGGGTCACTTACCTAGTGGTAGACTTTACTTCCGTGTCACTAGGACACGTTGGTTCCAAATAAAAGCCGCGAAAAGGACCTTTGAAACACCCTGTAGAAAAAACCAAGGCGCCGAAACAGAAAAACCGTCAATAACTCAGTATACAATTTTGGTGAACTCAAACCGTTATTAATTCTAAAAATTAATTCAATGATCATCTAGAAAATGTTTTATAATAGTGAAAAAATATTTTTTAAGTACTATACTCTTACTTTACCTGTTGTTACCTGCAATAGGGCCGTATAACTCAATAGCACATTAAAAGTTACCTCTGAAAAAAACTATCAAAAACTACCTACCTTATTCAAGATTATTCTTGATTAATTTTCTCTGTATTTGCAACTGGCATTTTAAAAACAATATTTTATAAATAACTTAACATTTTTGAATGATCCAGTTAATTTAAAAATATATATTCTCATAGTGGATATAACTGCTTTTTATTGTGATCATTATATTATGCTGAAAGGGGCCAATTTACATCAAATAATTAAAAGATAATTAAAAGTAAAATAAATAAAATACTTTAAAGTAAAAGAAGTTAAGTTTTTCCAATTTTCAAGTATTTGAAATATACATTACAGAGATAAGTGTATTTCCATTCTTCAACTTTTAATAGCTCCAACAATTTTCATTCAAAATTATACAAATTCCGTCCTATCAATTCGTTAAATAAATCTATATCCATCCCCACATTTAGGTTACACTGCAATACCACTCACACATCTTACGACCCAAAGTAATTTCCCATCATCCTCAAAATTCCGTACGCATACAAATTCCGTCCTATCAATTTGTTAAATAAATCTATATCCATCACCACATTTAGGTTACACTGCAATACCACCCACACATCTTACGACCCAAAGTAATTTCCCATCATCCTCAAAATTCCGTACGCATACAAATTCCGTCCTATCAATTCGTTAAATAAATCTATATCCATCCCCACATTTAGGTTACACTGCAATACCACTCACACATCTTACGACCCAAAGTAATTTCCCATCATCCTCAAAATTCCGTACGCATACAAATTCCGACCTATCAATTCGTTAAATAAATCTATATCCATCCCCACATTTAGGTTACACTGCAATACCACTCACACATCTTACGACCCAAAGTAATTTCCCATCATCCTCAAAATTCCGTACGCATACAAATTCCGTCCTATCAATTTGTTAAATAAATCTATATCCATCACCACATTTAGGTTACACTGCAATACCACCCACACATCTTACGACCCAAAGTAATTTCCCATCATCCTCAAAATTCCGTACGCATACAAATTCCGTCCTATCAATTCGTTAAATAAATCTATATCCATCCCCACATTTAGGTTACACTGCAATACCACTCACACATCTTACGACCCAAAGTAATTTCCCATCATCCTCAAAATTCCGTACGCATACAAATTCCGTCCTATCAATTCGTTAAATAAATCTATATCCATCCCCACATTTAGGTTACACTGCAATACCACTCACACATCTTACGACCCAAAGTAATTTCCCATCATCCTCAAAATTCCGTACGCATACAAATTCCGTCCTATCAATTTGTTAAATAAATCTATATCCATCACCACATTTAGGTTACACTGCAATACCACCCACACATCTTACGACCCAAAGTAATTTCCCATCATCCTCAAAATTCCGTACGCATACAAATTCCGTCCTATCAATTTGTTAAATAAATCTATATCCATCACCACATTTAGGTTACTCTGCAATACCACTTACACATCTTACGACCCAAAGTAATTTCCCATCACCCTCGATTACAAATTCCGTACGCATACAAATTCCGTCCTATCAATTCGTTAAATAAATCTATATCCATCCCCACATTTAGGTTACACTGCAATACCACTCACACATCTTACGACCCAAAGTAATTTCCCATCATCCTCAAAATTCCGTACGCATACAAATTCCGTCCTATCAATTTGTTAAATAAATCTATATCCATCACCTCATTTAGGTTACACTGCAATACCACCCACACATCTTACGACCCAAAGTAATTTCCCATCACCCTCACACAGACAACCGGGCAATCAATTTAATTAAGAGTGAGTTATCTAGGTCTTCTAACCCAACCACGATGGCCTTCTTATCGCAAACCCTCCGCAAGAGTGTTACACCTGAGCCAGCATAATGGTCAGAACGGACCGCGGTTATTGTTACAGGTTTAAATTAGCCAGAAGAGGGTTGTCGACAGCGGAATGCTCTCCTCTCTGGCCTTCTATTTGTCCAGCAAGACCATTAGCCATTTAAAGTGGCTGCGCAATTTCATCAGGTAACGAAGTGTTATTAAAAGGCCATTGCGGGCGATGTCACAAGCGCTATGTTATCGCGTTGCTGTTGGGAGGATATGTGGGTGTTTTGGTTTGAATTAATTAGTGGTGATTGGGATTAATTAGGATTTTAGTTGGAAAGGAGGGGGTTTTGTGTATGGTGTTCGTGAATTGGGTGATTGGGTGTAAAGACGTTTGTAGTGATTTCTGAGTTTGATCTAAAATTATTTGGAGGTAATACCGATAAGGGAAGTTATGCTAGATATTCTTGATTGTTCAATATAAAAAAAACGTCAACCAGTCTTCTTTGTTGAGTAAAATTTTCGATTAGTTTTTCTCCACGTATATTTCTACTGAAAAGCTTTACTTCTTGTAGGGTGAAAGTAGTTATCATTGAAGTACAATCCTGTTTAAATGTGAAAAGTGCGATACAACAAGTGTTAAGTGTTTGTTTCGGATATACAATAATCAGACTGAAAATTGAGGTGCTTCTGGTAAAAATGAGCTAGACGTGGCTGATTGTTGCTAGAAGCGCCTCAACTGTTGAAAGTTTTAAAATCGTGGTAGTGAGTTACAATCAAAAATTAAAACTACAAAATAAGTAAAGCATTTTATTTTAAGAATTGGAGAAGGGTGGCCATAAATACTGCATATGACTTTAATTAGGTTTATTCTTCGATTGTTTCTATTCATGAAAAAATTATATACATCTGTGGCAAACCAACTCACCCCCCAAATGTTCAGATTAGCTCGTAACCCCCCTTCTCTGTTTGCTAAACCAAGCATTAGAAACTTGTTGAAGCAAAAAAAAATTACTTAAAAATACTTTCTGAACGGCCAAAAATTAAGCCAATTTTACAAGATTTCGATTTTCTACGGTACATAACACACGCACACCAAATAACATCGACATCCATCCACAAGAACCAACGCTACTTGGTTCAAATGAGGTACCTTATTTTATAACTACCCTGTAAAACAAAACTCAATTCCCCCCCTCAAAACCCAAAATCCCTTAAACCTCACAATCAAATCAAGCCTTAATTCAGCCCTATCCTCCCTAAATCGAACCCTTACAAACCTTCCCCTCCGAAAAAGGGTCCTCAGCCCCGGTCAATTGAGCACCACCGTTTTTATTCGGTCCATCTATAAGGATCTTGCAGCACCGATTAACGGTAAGTCAGTCGTTTTGTAAACCGGGCTTTTTGCAGGGCGAGACGTCGACTCTAATCCTATACCGGCTTCGAGCGGGAGAAATTAGAGTGATGATTGGCCGTTATTCGGCCGTCGGTATGCGGCTGGCACGGCGTTTCGGATGGCGGTGAAGGCCGATTTCAAAATAAGCCCATTACTTGAAGGGGGATGGGATAGGGATGTGGTTTGGAATTTGTCGATCTGATTTACTTATTAGTTGTTAGGACTTTGTTTATGACATTTTCTACTTATGATGCAGATTTTGTTTCGTATCAATAAACTGGTAAACGCAGGGCTTGATTTTAGTCGAAAGTGAAATATCTCCTTGACCATAGCTTACTGGATACTTTACAGGGTAACCAAGATACGGAAACCATTAAAGCGACAGACAGGTAAACGCAGGGCTTGATTTGAGTCGAAAGTGAAATATCTCCTTGACCATAGCTTACTGGATACTTTACAGTGTAACCAAGATACGGAAACCATTAAAGTGAAAGATTAAAAAAGCTAACTTCTGACAAAGCACTAAATCAACATATAATACGCACGATACGCTATGGGTAGGTAGGGTATGAGTTTTTTCTAGTAATCGAGCCATTTTTTATATAAGTATCAGTAAATGTGGTAAAACAGTTACATACAACATATCTATAAGAATTTAACTCCAAGGAAAGTGCTATGTGTTGTTTTTCTCTGGGCTACAACTTCTTTGCTGAATCTTCAATCATTTAACTTAATCTTAAGGATTTTAGTAATTTGATATGCCAGCAATAACCAAAAGGTTTTACACTATTCACATAAAACACTTCCAATTACTCACTTACAGTACAAATTTCAAGTGATTAAGATTTCATTTGAAGGTGTTTTCTTATCATTTTAAGGATAAAACATATAATATCATACCATTAAATAACTACTTTTCCTGATAATAAAAACGTTGACGATTCAGGTAAGAATTGCCTCAAGAATCAAGTAACAGCCACATTTTCGGTGATTGTTTTTGACGCTGAAATTGTTTAATCCCTTTAAATGCTGGATCGCTAAAAAATGCCACTAAATGTCACATTAAATTTGAGGCGGTAAGAACTGAAAGGGTTAAAATTGGAAAACACCATTAAACTTATTACAATAAAATACAAATACCCGAGTCAGAAGATCCAAGAAAACGAACGCATAAATTAAAATAAAAACTGAACTAAGTTTTGTATTTTTGATAATGATATAAATTACTAATTTGAACTATACTCTGTTCAATTAGAATAAGCGGCTGAAAAATAGTGCTTTCCCTGTCAGTAAAATCTTAACCATAGTTACGCTCTTCGCGCAGCCAATAATAAGCCTTCTTCGTCACTTTGACGTTGATAGTTGCTATGGTTACCGATTCAGTGGTGGGGAAAGAAATATTTTCAGCCGCCTATTCAAAATGAATAGAGGATAAATTTGGTATTTTGATTGATATTTTTAGATAATGGGGAATGGTGTAAAATCATAGGATCGCCTAATTCCATTGAACATTCAATGGGCCTTCCTCAATGGAAACAGATTTATTTTAACCTAAATATAACCACCTCTACAAGCTCAACGCAGAAAAGAATTCAATCTTCGTTTCCCTGTGTGTTAACCCAACAATTAATAACTTCCTACCAGCTACCCACCTTCTTTTGGGAAGTCGGTCAACACACACTAAATTCTGAATGGCTCCCCAGGGGCTTCTATTTTCTACTCTAGCCCCCCTGGAGGGTGCTTGAAGCACGGCACTTGAATTTCTAAGGAAGCCATGTGTAAACTATGGCCTCTTTGTCCCGATGATAAAAAATGCAGAGATTCTTTCGCGTGTTGTGGATGGGATGTTGCGTTCTGCTTGAAAATTGGGTTTTGAATGGAGTTTTTGGGTTTGTTTGGGAGGTGGGATATATCGGGTTTGTTGTTGAGGGAGGGTTTTCAGTTTGAATTGGTTGGGTAAATAACAGGGGACGGTCTAGGATTTTCGTAGTAAAACTTAATTTGATCTAACTCCAGTAGATGGTAGATTTTGCGTTTTCCGGACACACACCTAAAGATGTTGAGATAAGGATTATTTGAGTGGAAATATCTCAAATCGGACTTTATTAGAGATGTTTTAAATCTGTACATAAAACAATGGGAAACAAAATTGTTAGCTCACATACTTCGATTGCTATTTAGTGATTTATTATCACAGGTAATTTATCAGAACACATACTAACATTCTAGTCAAGTTATTAAAAATGCCATCTTAAGTTGGGATTTTGGGATTTTTCTTAGGTAGTTCTCAGGAGGATAACAGAGGTGTGGCTAGGTTTTTTTTAAAGGTATCTATTTTATGAAAATTTAAAGATAATTTGTAAAAAGTTTAGAAAGTTTTAAATATTTTCCCTTCAAATTTGTGAAAACTTAATACAAAATCAACATAAAAAATGTAAATAAATTTTAAACGTCCCAAAACAAAAGAAAATTAGTCTAGAAAGGTTAAACATGTCAAGATTAAAAAAATATAGCCCATTAGAAAATTTTAAAAACTTATTTTGTGAAGGTATCTTTTTATCTAAAACTGAACTGAATTGCTCTGAACATACCGTTGACTAAACTATACCTATAAGTTCTATAAGTTAAACGATGTACAAAGTATCGATATCCAACACAATTCATTTTGACCCCTTTAAATTTTACATAGATTAAAAACTAAATACTTCCCCTATCCTACACACAAAAACATCTTTTTACCCTGTGGCATTAAAATATTATTATATTATATTAAATTTGGCACTTTGACCCCTTTAAATTTTTCAAAGATTAAAAACTAAATACTTCCCCTATCCTACAAAAACATCTTTTCACCCTTTGGCATTAAAATAAATTTGCAAAAGGCCCCTCAACCCAAACCCCTTGGCTACTTCCTGGCCATTTCGCTCGCCAAATGAAGTATCAGTGCTCCCAGCCTACAGTAAAGCTCTTTCGACCGTAAACCATAAACGGCAACAAATCTCACATCCAACAAACCGAGTCTTGATCCATATTACCTCGCGTTCTTTCGTATAAATTCGTTCCTCGAGGGACCAATTAAAGTAACACTTGTAGGAATTTGCCACTAGGAAAAATGGATTATAAGAGCCCGGGTTCTTGCAGAAATATTAGATTATGCGTTGAAATGTCTGGGAGCTCTTGCTTTTATGAAAAAGATATTAGTTTGAATGTTCCGTTTTTGAAAGATCGGTCGTATTTTGAAACCTGATGGTGTTTTGAGGAGTTCATTGATTTTTTTAAAGTGTTTCATGTTAAATAAATAAAAAGATGTTTGTATATGGCCACTTTGGGGAACATACATGAAAACCCCTTATAGATTACAATTTTATGTTATATCTATAAGCTATTAGTTTATGCTTTGTAAAGGTTTAAACATTTTTAAAAATTCTTTGTCAGTAAAATTTCTTAAAGCAGTTTCTCGTTTTTAATGACTGTTGTTATGGTAAACATTTCTCTCTTACATTATTTTATGCATTAAGATTTCTCATTATATTTCTTAATGTATGTTTTTTAAGATATGAATGTTTTTACCAGTGCAGAATATAAAAGTTTAATGTAAGTATAAAATTGTTGTTCCTGTTCACTTAATATTCAATTTATACGACATTTTTAAGAAATATGAATTCATGTTATACATAATTTATTTATTTATGCATTAATTAATAAAAAAAGAGAAGGTAAAAAAATATTAAAAAACAATAGGTAGTTTATGAAGTACAGAAGTACACAATTTTTCCAATGTAAAGGATGTAAACTCAAGTTTAACTTTTATTTACGCTTTAATAAGTTAATTTTTCATAATGTATAAATGTCATAAAAAAGCAGGAATAATATAATTGAAAACCATCAATTCATTTCATCCTATTTTTACGTGAACTGAAGCCAACAAATTTATACTAAGCCAAGGTGCTTCTGGAACGATTGATGTTTTATTGAGCTTCACATGTGATCCTGACAGCTGACACAGTGTATAATTTGTTTTGAATGTAAAAAGAGAATTATTTAGAAGTTTATTTTAGTATATGGATCTATGTTTGAAGTTTAATCAATCAACTAAATCAATTGCAGCTTCCTTGGCATTCTTTTTGTTTGGTCTCTTTTTGATAGCTAACAAATATCTTCCTATTTTAAAATTTAAGTTTACGCCAATTTATTTTACTCTATCAATAGTTATTCGTTATTCAATATTAAACTTTAAAATGTACTTAAATTGTAAAATAATTAAATATTATAAATCAAATTTGATTAATAAAATCATTACAAAATATCCGTTTTGAAAACTTTGCAAAGTAGGTTATTTTAATAATAATGAAACTATATGTGAAATTCAAAATAAATTTAGAGTAACTCTGTCTAACATTATTAAATGAGAAAGATATTAAGTCATATATAAAAAGAAAAATTCACATACCTAGTCCTTAAAGAAAACTCAAATTTATGAAAACTGAAACTTACTTCGAAGAGATGTTGTTTAGTAATAAAGTCATATAAAAATTATTTTTTGTTGTTCCTTTTCATTTGTGAAATCATATTTCTTAATATAGTGCAATAAATAACTTTTCTTCACAAATTTGACGAAAAGTTTGACTCCAAGTTCAAAACATATTAAAATACAAAAAAAAATATTAATTCCATCGGCACTCAACAGGTTGCTCTTTACGAAACAACAAAAACAAAAGCTGGATTCCAAATGTCAAACACCGGAAGTTTAATTAAAATTCCTCAATGCGAAAGAATTAAAAAAAGTCACCGTAATTTAGCTAATAAGTGAAAACCTCACAATCAATTACTTATCCCTAAACCAGACATGATCGAAAAAAGAACACCTTGACAGCTACCGACGAAAGTTCCTAGAAAATTCCTCCAGTTGATGTAGTTCTACAGAATCTGGTAAGAAAGTTTTTCCAAGAAAACTTTCAAAGGCGGTTTTGAAAACAAGTGGCGTCGAGTAACGTAGATGGCTCTTTAGTGAGAGTTTAGCCTGTGAGAAAAATTTAATTTGGTGGTTGAAAACAGTTGAAGAATTTTAATTTAGTCTGGAAGAACAGAATGAGATTAAAGGAAGAAAAAAGATAGGCCTAATGAAATCGCATTCCTTTCCAGTTCAAATTTGTGTTACGAAAACTTGAAATGACAATATTTGATTATTTTAATGGTGCGTTTATGAAAATTTAAAATCTTACATGGGTAATTGTTTTGCTAAAAGAATTACAAGGTTTTAAAGTTGTTTTTGGATGTTATATTTCTGTTTGTTTTAGATCAAAAGTAAGAAAAAAGTAATTTTTGTGAGAAAGTTTTATTCCTTTAAGTGAAGTATAAAAAGTTGGATAACTATTTCACCTCTTTGTTTTTATCAGACAACAGTTTTTAAAAAATCCATTATCCAATATTTCCGTGAAAAATAAAATATTAATACAACAAAAACTTATTTTTCTTAAATTCTAATTATGAGTTCTAGTTCTAGGAGTTGGAAAGGTCTTTTTTACAACAAATGTGAGTTGCAAAGACGATTATTTTGAACAAAATGTTTTTTTGTCTAATGCCTGCTAATAATTTAAGCAGCTTAAAACCTAATTACATTGGACAACAATTTTGAAGTTCGTGTTCAACTCGTTATGTATCAATAAAAGTAGCCATTTCATATTGATTCTTAGGTGCTAAACACGAATATCCTCATGAAATGAACAAACTACTAAAGAAACTAAAATTAGATATCTTACAATTTAAAATACGAAAACCTTTTCTCTATACCCTACCTGGGCATAAATATTGGATTAAATATCATTTTAACCTCTTAGCTTTTTTAATTTCTTTTCTTTAAAATTACCTTCTAGTTTTTTTATCACATATAGCATACTGAATTATTTTCATCAAACAGGAGACTTTTATGTTTTTCTTGAAGGTGTGTTATTTTGAGTTATTATTGAGTTCAACCCATAACATTTCTAACTGTGCGCCAGCTTTTTGTTTATCGATTATTAATTTTTATTTTTAAGAACAAAAACTTTTACGAACTCAAACCAGTAAACTATGTAACAAGAAGAACAAAAGGTAATTACTTAACTCCTAAATCTTATAAAGAAATATTACATAAATCGCATGTATTTTTAGGTCCATATTTATTCAAAAAATTAAATGAAACTACCAAACTCACAAATAATTACGCAGTTTTTAAAACAGATAGGGTGGGTTGCCCAGTGAATGAACACTCCCAGTGAATGAACACATGGTCGTATTATCTCAAATATTAAGATATTTGAACTTGCTATAGACTATCACTGAATTTTAGTAGTTGCAGGAAGACCTCCTCGAGGACAGGCAATCGTTGATTTAACCATAAATTCCGATTTCAGACTGTGAAAATTTATTTATTGTCACTCGAGCTTCAGGCTCATGAAAAAGTCTCCGGTAAGTTAAGATTTGACTTGATTCATTCATATTTTTCTACCTTATAATTACGTTTATTATGATCGTTGTTGTTTTTTATCAACTGTTTAAGACTTATTCTTTGATATGTCATAATTCAGAAAGCTGTACTTTTAAAATTGCGGTAGATAAGGGGGTGTTCACTTACTGGGAGTGCAAACTGAGATTTCCCAGTAAATGAACAGGTGTTCATTCACTGGGAAAAATGCATTTTTCGTAAAACCTCATAATTCTGGTTTTAATTTATTCATAATGATGTAAGCTAAACTATGTAAAGTGCGCAATGATCAAAATTGTGTCCTTCCAGTAAATGAACGGGGTATATTGATTAGAAAGTGCAAGTGTTCACATACTGGAAAGAGTAAACTAAGATTTACCAGTAAATGAACAAAGATTTAATTCTTAATAGTAAGATTATTATTGTGAGCTTGAAATAAATAATGGTCTCTCTTAATATTTTAGACATTTATCTTTAACTTTATGCAGTATTAATTTTCCACTTAAGGTTTTTAAGTGTAAAAATTGAGAATTCGCATTTAGTGTAAAAAATTTTCAGATGTCGGCTTAATGCTGAAAAAAATTAAGGAAATATATTTTTCTTCTGTGTTTAATTTAAAAAAATCGGTGTCATTACAGCTGAAATAATAATAATACGTGTAAATATAATCACTAACTTTTTTAAAAAATGCAAATAAAACTACAAACAAAGATTTTAATTAAATGACAGACGATTTAAAAAAAATATTTCCGAATCAAAACACAAAACAAGCTAAATAGACTACAGTTCAATGAATCATTATTGAAGGTAAATAAACAAAAACGTTTGAATAAATCTATTATTAAACTAAATTAATAAGATCTTAGTTATTAGAACTCTATATTTGTTTGGTTCTATTCTATATTTTTATGCATACTTATGTTTTTCAACTGTGAATCTTTTAGTCTAAATCCAATCAAAAATATTTCGGTACAATGGATATTAAAGTTTGACAAAGCAAAACAGCGAAATAGATTTTATCAAAAAGAATGTTCTGAAAAGTTCTCATTATTGGATTTTTAAGTTTAACATTTTGTTTTCTTTGCCTCAGCAGCTATTTTTTATTACATTTATGCTAATCAATAACTAAAATCTTATTTATTAAAGGTATTCCAATGCTCCAGTTATTGATACAGGACATGTCAGTTATTCGTCCTTAAAATTTTCCCGGTATTTCAGTTACTGGTAGCTACCATCCCAACTTAAAAATTATTTTAAAAATAGAAAATGTTTACTTATTCAAACGAATTGTACCCTAAATAAATATTGAAACTTCTTTTATTTTTCAAAACAGAAAGTTTTTTCCAGGATAGTTTTATAAAGTGGCTATAGCTAATTAATTAATAGTTTATAAAATATAGAAGAAAATTCTGGTACTCTATAGGATTAGCCAGGTGCAAGTTGACTGTTTTATGCTCTTTCGTCAGTATTTTAATAAATACTAATATCATAAAAAACCATTAAAATATAACATTCTCTCTAGAAGTCTTCCTTTTAATTATGTTAAGCTGGAATTAGTATAACGTGCAATCCATGTCTGGCAAGATTTGCGCCCGCCTAATCCTTAAGTACCGATTTAGTGTGTATTTGTATTCAATGAAGAAATTTTAGAGTTCTTAGTAAGACATTTTCTATTTTAAGTAACGCAGGCTGGTCAATTGAAAAAAAACATGGTATTTTTCAGTGTTCATTCACTGGAAGACACTGTTCACAATTAGGGCAAACTTTGTTCATTTACTGGGTCTATCGCCCTTTTCTCATTCAAATTAAGATTCCTTCAAAACTATTGATGTTTGAGATCTGGAAACACTTCGATCATATTGCTAAGAAAAAGCCAGTACGGAAACATACCTTGTTTTTAAAAATCGAGCGAGAAATAGCCATGAAAAAAATTTTTGAAGTGGAAAAATCACAAACCAAAATGCTAAGTGTTCATTCACTGGGCGGTTGACCCTATTATCAAATTCATAAAAGCACAAGACATTGAAAATATTTTAACAATACCTAAATAAATCCAATAGCGTTGTCAATAATCATAAGAATACGAATTTTTGATATCATGAACGAGCTATAGCTCTTATGATATCACACATTTAAAAAATATTTTTTTTTAATTATTTATTATTTGGAATTTAATTGTTTTCATTGTTCTTTTTCTTTTGTTTTTTCTTTTTCTTTTAATTATTTATTATTTGGAATTTAATTGTTTTCATTGTTTGTTCATTTATGGCTATTCGATGTTACAACAATGTAGAATTGCAGCATCTCTTGAAAGGTGCCGTGTTTTGAGCAGACATTGATAAAAAATCGAGATTGAAAATCGAGATCGAATCGGTCAGCGATTTTATATGCTATTTTCAACTCAACTATGCAACACTATACTATTTTCAAATCAAAAGAACTGTAAAATGTTTATTATAGTTGCGGGGGCTGCCACCCCCCCCCCAAACCCCCCTGCCCTAACTATAACCAAACTCGTTTTGGGTGTAATCAGTAACAGTGACGATTAAAAAAGGGGGCGCGGTACTCCTAATGTTACACAAAATGTAATGTTACACAAAACACGCAAATCACACAAAAAGAGCATTAAAATAGCCAATATGAACACAAATAGCATAACTTGCCTTCTCTTACGACTTTGAGAAAAGCAAAAATTTGGAAACAATTCAAGCATTTTCATTCGGCACCTTAAAAAAACTCAATAAAATAAGCACTAAACTAGATATTAAATTTTCGAATTCCAACATCAAAAGAACTGTAAAAAGTTTATGATGGTTGGGGGGCTGCCGCCCCCCCAAACCCCCATGCCCTAATTATAACCAAACTCGTTTTGGGTGTAATCAGAGACAGTGACGATTCAGTAAAAAGGGGGCTCGGTACTATTTAATGTCACACAAAACACGCAAATCTCACAAAGAGAGCATTAAAATAGCCAATTTGAATACAAATAGCATAACTTATCGATTCGATCTCGATTTTCAATCTCGATTTTTTATTAATGTCACCTCACAACACGATTTTTAAGTGTCCGCTCACAACACGACACCTCTTGAAATTCTGAATATTGAATTTTAAAATATTATTAAAAAATATATCCTGATTCCAAAAATATGCTTGTCTTTTCCCACAAACATTTTTTCTAGTTAATTATGAGATATTTTATTACAGAAAGCGCCTAACAATGTGACGTCACATGTGCCTCTCGGAAATGTGGGAAACACCGTTTTCATCTACACATTAGGCTATTAAAAAATTAGAGCTCAGTATTTCAAAGCGGATTCTAAAATAAAGAAAGCACAAGCTGTTTCAGCTCAGACAGAAAAGAAGTTACTTTTAATTAAAAATAATTTAAAATTTAGGGATTGAAAGGTAAATGGTAATGATATGGTTGGAGGTTTTCAGCCATTTGAATACATTAAGATTAAAAAAAATTGACTACAATTATCTATTGTAAATATATTACGTTGATACACTAACTAGCAAGGACACTTTCACCAGCCTATATATTTTTTTTCTACTAAAAACGAACAAAAATAGTGTTATGAAAGTTTGCTACTAATTTCTTTCCATGAGTCCCGACAAGTTCCCATCCAAGGAATTTTAGTGCCAACTCTAAAAGAACCTAAAACTCAAAACTTTACAGCTCTATAAAAAGGCTCCAAAAAGATAAAATCTCAAATTAACTTCACTCACAGTTGTTAGCACCAAACCGTCTGTTACGTTCAAATTCCTTCAGAAATGTATAATTTTATTACCTTTTCTGACCTTTGATAATTACCGGAGAAATAAAAAACTGACGCATGTGACTAGAGATATAAAACTGCTTTTCTGTCGCTTCTTGTTGAGATAACTTAACGTTAGAGACCGGGTTCAGATGCTGCCATCTGAAGAGACATGTGTCTCGATACTTTTTTTATTTTGTTAGTTACTTTCCGAGACTGAGATTCTTTTGAAAGAAAATCAATTTGGCGTTAAAGTTTTATTGAGGTATAGCCGTAAGATTTAACGTTAGAACTTGTATTCTTTTCAAACATTATGATATATGTGTGAAATAAAAGTGTGTTTCAATATTTTCCGGGGTTTTTCATAAAATTGTGAATCTAAATGCAATAAAAAAGTAACTTTTGTTTGTTATTAAATTAACATTATTAGAATACCTACATTTTGACAACAGTTAAAATAATTGGTAAATTATGGTAATAATGTGCAATTTATAATTTTAAGGGGTTCATATCAGTTCCAGCATAACTCTTAATCATATGAAGAATTTTTATTTTTTAATACTAATAATTTTGAATATCACTTATTGCATGTGAGGAAATACCTTTTAAGGAAAAACAATCAATAACAACTTGGAGGAAAGGTGGATTTTAGATATTGACAGGCAATTTATTTAGTAATACATGAATGGAACTTATTTAATGTATAATGTTTACATAAACATCCCCTTTCTGGATAGGAAATAATTTCGCTTTCAATATATATTTGTGAATATGTAAAAACCTAAGAGTTACAAGTGGAGAAGCGTGCCGGTGAAATTTTAAATAGTAAACACTCAACTGACTTCTGGGGTTTAATGTTTTGTACTCGGTGGTCTACTGCTAATTAACTACTATTGAAATCCAAGGAAAAGTGAAATTCTTATTAAGATTACAAAAAAAAACAGTAAGATTATACCCACCCTCTTTACTTGAGCTAAAGTAATTTCACTCTGTAACTTCTATCCCTGGCTCTTAAACCACTCATATACCTTTTAATAAAACAATGTAATTCCACTTAAACTTTAGAGTGAAATGTTATCACTATTCATACCCATTTAACCCATCATGGTGCCTTAAGTAACAATAAGAGCGTTGTAGGATCTTGATACACACTGATTCATTAGTTTTGTTTTAATTGTACTTCCATTAACCACATCTCAAAATTATTACATTATTAAAAGAGTCGCTAATTAACGTTTAAATCTGCATCCATTACAATCCAGTTCCATGCCAAAGTTAAAAAAACTCATTAGACAGAACCCTTGTCAACAGTTACCCCCTCAGTAATGAACTAAGCACTCAGAAGTCAACCTCGAGGCATTGTCAGCCACCTGTCATGTCCCACCGTTCTGGAGGTGTGGAAGACGTAAATAAAAATAGGAGAAGGTACAAAATTCTACACCAATTTCTTCCTCCCTCGTTAATTCGATAAGAGCTTTGGTTTTTTTGTTGGATGGGGAAGACAAGCCATATGACGAAACTCCAGGATTGGTGAAAAAAGGATGAGAAGTCAATATATGGCTTAGATGCTGTTTCTTTGGAAACTTCTTATTTGGTGGTTCTGTTGAAAGTTGGAGAGTTAGTTTTGTTTTCGGATGAAATGGCAAAGGTGATTAAATTGACCAATTATTATTTTTAAGTTAATGATTTCTAACTCTGTTTATGGTCGTCAACAACTATGTTATACAAGTTGCAGAGCGATATTGTTTTGATGAATTATATAAACTCTTTAAATTTTTTCTTCCTTCCTTTCTGTATAAATAGAGAAACAAATATGCGTATTTAAATGTTTTTTAACCATTCTTTCCAGATCAGTAGATTGAGAAAATAATCAGGTTGACTGTTCGAGATGACGTATTTTTGTTACTAAACTGTCCAAATTCTTTTGAAGATTCCGAGTGCGCTTTTGGAAAAGAAAAAATATATATTTTCAAATATTTTCATTTTTTTAGATTATGAATAAGGTTGCAGTTAAATAGCAATCAAATGTCACACTACTTATATGTCCAATCACATCTGACACTACATTTTACGACAATGAAACAAACCAATTTAATTTTAAAAAGCAATTTACTTTTAAACTTTAACACAAATTTCTAAAAGTGATTTCAAAACTTAAACATACAAAAACTGAAAAAAACATTTAATACCAGAATTACATTTTCTAAAAAATAGTTTCTCCCCTATTTCTTCGTGTCCCGATGTGGTCAATATAAACTTAAATTTTATAATAAAACTAGCGCTGACGCGCTAGACCCGGACTTCGCCCGGGTTTCACTTTTTTAATAAATATCATCTGGTGCGTTACAGATGGGCTTGGCCAGTCCATTTCTAAAAAAATTATCCTGGTGTGTTACAGATGGGCTTCGCCAGTCCAAATGTGGAAATAGTTAAATAAAGGAACCACTTTTATGTTTATGCTACAACAATGGATTTAAACTACAACAATCGATTTCAATCTGCAACAATCGAGAATATGCCTACAACAATTAAAGTTTCATCTTCTGTTATTATATTTACAACATGCGTTTGCCATGAAGTTAGGCATGAAATTTGGGTTTTTAAGCATAAAGTTGGCCAAAAAAATTATTAGGATGCATCGATTTTAAATTAGTTTTATTCAGAAACCTTCCCTGGAGCGAGTAGATCAACGTGGTATAGTTTAATAGAAAGAAGATTATTCTGTATTATTACATTATTATTATTATTATTATTATTATTATTATTATTATTATTATTATTATTATTATTATTATTATTATTATTATTATTATTATTATTATTATTATTATTATTATTATTATTATTATTATTATTATTATTATTATTATTATTTCAATTATAAAAATATATTGCTATCTTCAATAACAGTTACATCGGTTCTTTGAGCTTTTATAAGGGGTAAAGAGTCAATCACACTATTTCACTTTCCCAGTATCCGTGCATAGAAAAGTGAATGAGCAAAGGTTTATAAACTCCAATTTCCACTCTTAACTTTGGATGATTCATCCAAAATGAAAGTCAAAACTGAAAAGTCTCAATAAACCTGAAGCTAAGAAAAAATGTCGGAAACTAATTGTTGTATATAACCCACACCATCTCACTGACAACATAAGCTCTCATACAAATCATCCCTGTATACCCAGCCAACCACCATCCAATCAGCATCACATCTCCCTCCATATCATAAACCAGACCCCCATCCTCTCACCATGAAACCCCCGACACCTATGTAGGAGGGTCCTGAGCAGACTGTCCGTCCATCGGACACTCGGACATTCATTAGGTGACAATCGATGGTCATCACTGGAGAGGGCGGACGATTGGAAGTTAATGGGGTGGTTGTGGATGCGAGGGGTATCTGAAGGGGGAATCGAGATGGTAGCGTTTGGAAGCGGAGTTGGGGTGAATCGAGATGGGGAATATGTAGTGTTTGGGTGTATGGGACGAATTTTCTACAAACTTATGTAGATGTCGCTACCATTTTCCACCCATTAGTTTTCTCAACGTTGCACGTTTTTGAGTTTTTCTATGTGAATCGGCTTCTCAATATGTGCCATGAAAATGCAAATAAAAAATACGTATCCATATAATACTTGCATTATATGGATACGTATTTAAAAGAATTTAGTAATTTATTTAGATGTTAATAACTGTTATTTATAAATCAAATGTCAAATTTCAAAAACAAGACATTTAAAGGTATGTAAAAATAGTAAATTTCCATACAGACTATATTACATTTTTAAATAATCTAAAGCAATATATTTACTTAAAACCATTCATTTTCAAATACGTTAATGTTCTCCACACAATAAAAGAGACCAAATAAATCAAGCAACTCTTTTAAATTAAGCAGTTTAATCCCTTAAATTGGTTTTAGAAACAAGCGGCCATTTCAAAAGAAAAACTTAATAAAAAACTCCCAAAGACAATTCACAAATATTTCAAAAACACCCATTTCCCACCCTATTAAGGCCAAACTTCCACCAACTAAGAAGAGATATTTTCTTCCACAAGTTTTTTCTTCGTGGATAAACTCTTTCTCGCGAGCTAAAATAACCGGAACAATTACATCAAGTCTAAGTACTCAAGAGCAATCTCTCGTCTCAAAAACAATGCAAAAAAGCGGTGTGTGCAAAAGCTCTAATTGCTTTTAAGCGTGCTTGCAAATCTGTGGGAACTACTGGCATCACAATCGCACTTAATGCACCAGTACTGAGGAGAAGAGCTATTAAATTAAGCACTTTAAATGTTCAACTAAGTGTAAATATTAATTGTCGCTGCAAAATGCATTAAAGCAATAACCTTTTTCTCTTTTGTGTTTTTATGTAATGGTGAATGTTTTTGTGATGAAAAAACGCTTTATGTGTTTGGGTAATTTAATAGCTTTCGGGAAATTGTTCGGATAAAGGGTTAAGAGGAAATTGAACGGCAAATGACAGTCGAGACATTGTAATGACGAGAATTATAAGGAGGTGATAATTTTAAGACTTTAATTTACAAATATTTTTTTTATAATTCCTGTGTTTTACAGTGCTTTTTCATTGGGATGATGTTTTTTTAAATTACATAATTTATTAAACTGATAATATATTCATGTTTTTTCGCAATGTTGGAAAATATAGTTTGTTTCTTCTTATTCTCGAATAACTTACGAGTACATTAGCATTTGCATTGTGCAAAATTTGTTTGATTTCATATCATAATGAATTATACGTTCTTTTAACACTATTTAACACTAGAAGCTCCGGGGCGGTCATTTTGACCGTTTTGCATTTTTAAAACGCGTTCTCTTCTAAAATATTTGGGTTACGCACTTCTACTTTTGTGACTTTTCCTAACTTTTGCTGCTATTATGGCTGTCCAAATTTGGTTTAGTTTGCGAAACGGGTTCCGGAGATAATTAAAGAACTACCTAGAACCCTCAAAAACAGTCATTTTGACCGCTGAGCATTTTACGTTCTTATTTCAACTCTATCGCTTAAATTTTGTTATCTTTCGGTTCTACATGGTACCTAAGAGGGTTCCTACACAAAATTAAAAAAATCGTACTGTTTTGACTCCAGAAAATCATAAAATACATCATTATTTTGTTGCACATCCCTACGGAGAGCTTTTTATAATTCCCACGCCTGGTTTATCATTTTGTGAAGAAAAGATTTATTACTTCCTTCATTTGAAGATGAAAATATTCAAGGCCTAATCGATTTCTTATGTTTAAAAAGCTTTTTATGAGTGAAAATAAAGATACATGTCAAATATCTGTCATGGTCATGATGCATTATTTTATAATAAACAGACGGTTTATTTTCATTGAAACGCATTTGAAACCGTTTGAAACTTGAAACAGTGTTATTAGAAATGTTTTTAGAAGAGCACACGAGTGTGCTCAGAAAACGGTTCGACTCAAATTAAGTATTTTATACGCGATTATGCCGAAAGTAAAACGACTAGGATACGCACAACAATTGCCGGATCTGGACAATGCAGGTGAGAATTTTTTGTACCTTAGCATTGTTATACTGTGTATTTAGGTTAAACATGAAATAAAAATTAGTAAAATAAATGGTAAACATCAAGTTGCATTCGAATTGTGAAAGAAATAGGGGATATAAAGTCTATTATTTTTTTCTTATATAACATGAGTTAGTGACGTCATAAAGTCGTCCCCACAGGGTCAAAATGCAAAGTATGGACAGTACCAACCTTCTGATACATGCAAAAATTATTAAAAGTATGCGTGTAGTAAACGTTCTTTGTCTTTACTAAGGTTTTATAGGTATGTTAAAATGGTGTAAAATAGTGGATTTTCCGGAATTTTCCACAAAATTGGTATTTAAAAATCAAAAAATGTTTTTCAATATCATGTAATCAATGTTCTTTACGATGTTTATAACTATCACATGCAAATTTCTGGCTTTAAAGGTTATTTTCGGTGAAAAAAGCCTAGCGGTCAAAATGACTGTATTTGAGGGTTCTAGGTATGAAGCACTAGCCGGAGCTTCTAGTGTTAAGTGTCACTGTGTTTTCACCCCTTTCTTAATATACAGGGTGTCCCATAAATAATGGGTCACACTTCTAGGGCGGATAGTAGAAACCTAGACGAGTCAGAATCACATAGGGTTTGGGGTCTCAGACTAAATCCCAGGGAGCTAAAAATGGAGCGACACCCCAAAAAATTATTGAAAAATTCAATTTGTAGAAGAACTACTATTGGTAAATACTTAATCACGGTCTCAAATTTTATGGTTGACCATCATCTTTAAAATCATGCTAAAAGTTTTCACTTTTAAATTTTCTTACTACGAAAAAAAGTAAAAAAACCACAATAAAATGTGAAAAATCTGCAAAAACTTTATTTTGTATTTGGAAACCCTTTCTTTTGATTTGATAATCTGAAAAATCATGGTTGAAAAGTTTCACGTAAATACCATCAATATTAAACGCTTGAGATCCTATTAAAGTTTGTTTTTTGCGGGCGAAAACAGATCCAGAAAACAAACGTTCACGGAAAATCTACGAGTTACCGATTCATGCTAGCTAAATTTCTCGCCATTATTTGCGATACGAGATTCCTCGCCATCTTTCGCGAACAACAGATCGCCCAAGCTTGCTGGGCGATATGTAAGAGCTTGGCATGTTTCTCCAAATTGGGAGAGAAAAGAAAGCGATTATCTCTCCGTAACTCGTAGATTCACCCTGAACTTTCGTTTTCTGGAGCTGTTTTCGCACTTAAAAACAAACTTTAACAGGATCTCAAGAGTTTAATATTGGTGGTATTTGCATGAAACTTTGGACTTAAGGGTTTTCAACTATGATCTTTCAGATTATCAAATCAAATTTGCAAATCAAATTTTTTCACAATTTGCTGTGGTTTTTTGACTTTTTTTCGTAGTAAAAAAATTTGAAAGTGAAAACTTTTAGCATAATTTTAAAGATCATATTAAACCACAAAATTTGAGATCATGATTAAGTTTTTACCAATAGGGTAGTTCTTCTACAAATTGAAATTTTCAATAATTTTTTTGGGGTGTTGCTCCATTTTTAGCTCTCTGGCATTTGGTCTGGGACCCCCGAACCCTATGTGGTTCTGACTCGTCTAGGTGTCTACTATCCCCCCTAGAAGTGTGACCCAACATTTATGGGACTCCCTGTATAAAGTTTTTAATTAAGGAAGGGATTTAAAATGTTAAATACATGCTGTGTGTGTGGAAAGAGTTCTTTTATTTAAAGGACTGTAGAAAATCGCACAATACTAAAACACGGATAGTGCATTTTTATTTATTAAATTATATGATATGGAATTGTAATGAATATTTTTAGCTGTTCAAATAAGTTATAGGTACTTGAATTCATAAAAAATGCTGATGTTTTTTTAGACTTAACAAGCCCGATCCTTTAACACTTTTATATTTTCACTGTAGGTGATAAACTTTATAAAGCAAAACGTTTTTGAATCAATGAACCATTGCTGTATTTTCTCTTTTAAGTAAAAATTAAGAATTTAAAAACCTCATGATACTATTACCCCGATATCTGCTGAAGATTTTTAAAAAGTAACGCACACGTCAGTTCTCCACACACATACACATATGGACACAATACACATTTCTCAATCGTATCATCCGAAGTGGTATCCGTGTCCCTCCTAATCTGATGCCCATCATCGAAACGGGAATGATTCATGGTAATTCCGGGCAGCTGTAAGCCCCCCAATCAACGCAGCGGACGGCCTCACGCATATTAGGTAAGGCGCATTAACATTTCTATTAGATATGACGGAAGTTTCGACAACTCTCCTCCGCTAATCTGGGGAGTCGGAAAGGTTTAGAGCAAAAGCTTCGTGATTGGGTCGGAGTGTGGCGAGTTTCAGTTTGTTAAGTGAGATTGAAGGTGTTGGAAGAAACTATGAAAAGGAACATCGATTTTAAAGATTTACTCTGTAAGGTACTAGTAAACTAATTTATTCATTTTAATTGTACTAGTAACTGAAAACTTTCTTAAAAGAGACTGGCATCACGAAGCACGTGCATAATAGAAAAACTAACAAATGTAAATAGAACAGGCTAGAACTCAAAACATGGAGTTTGTAAATTTGTCTTGTAAATATACTTAACCTAAATAAAACTAATATTTTAAAGTATAACGTGTGGTCGAATATGCTACATAATGGCGACGAAGGAAAACTGGAAGAAGTCTGAATAAGATGGTCAGAAAGAGAAATAGAAGCACACGAAAAACATCTGAAATGGCTACAGCTAATCAACAGCCTCATGTAGATCCTCAGCCTCTACAACAAAGAGTAAATCTGAGTAAGTTCAATTTTGAAGAGTTTTTACCTCAGAAGGACAATATCAGGATCTATTTGCGTAGATTTGAACTAGAACTTAAGGTTTTTGACATTGAAAACCCAGAGCATAAACGTGATTTACTGTTAAGAAGTATTGGGAAGGATTTATATAAGCTAGTAAATGACCACTTTGATCCTGTTTCTCCTGATGATAAATCTTATGATGACATTAAAAAATTATTAGAACAACATTTCAAACCGAATTTTAATAGTCACGCTGAAAGAACAAGATTCACACAACGTTTTAGAGCAAGCGATGAAAGCATTACGGATTTTATATCTGCACTTAGAACACTAGCGGTGAATTGCAAGTTCGGAAACACTCTTGATGAACGTTTGAGAGATCAATTTGTAGTTGGCATTAACGACCCGCGTATACAGGAACACATATTTAGGGAGCATCCAGATGGAAATTCGACTTTACTAGATGTTGAGAAAACAGCTCTTAATTTTGAGTCAGCTGTATTAAACGCTGCAGTGATAGAATCGGTTTATAAATCAGAACAGTCCACTTCTAACTCCAGAGTGAACAAAATTAAGGGAAAACCGAATAAACAGAACACCACGAACATCACCTCAAAGGATATTAAGGGGAGAAAATTTCAAATAAATAAGGGAACAATGTGCTTAAGATGTGGGAACAAGAAACATCAGAAGGGGGAGAGCTGTAGAGCTGAAACAGCTATTTGTAAAGCTTGCAATACAAAAGGGCATTTTGAGAAAGTGTGTGTAAAATCTGGGAGAGCAGAGTTTGTCCATCAGATTTTCAAAGGTAGAGAAAACAAGAACATATACGAGGTGACGGCTGAAGTGAATAGAAAATCACTTGTTTTTCAATATGACACGGGATCTAGCATATCAATTATTCCGGAAAGTTTTTACAAAAAGATAGGAAAGCCTCGCTTAACAAAATCTAAAGTTCTTATGGCGTATCCCGACAAGCCAATCGAGACTTTAGGAGAGGTGAAAGCAACTGTAAAGATTGGGACACAAACAAAGGATTCCTGTTCATTAACAGTAGTACCCGGTGACAGTATTCCGATATTAGGACAAGATATTATGAAAATTTTCAACATTGAACCCAAATTTTCCGTAAAAAGCATTAATGAAACACACGAACCATTAAAGGCAGAAATCATAAAGAATTATGCTGATGTATTTGACCAATCTAAATTGGGAACAGTCCAAAGCTTTGAAGTTAACATCAAGCTGACAGAAGATGCCAAACCCGTTATTTGCAAAGCAAGACCGGTACCCTATGCATTAAAATCGGCAGCAGACTCTGAAATTGATCGCATAGTCAGCAACGGTACATTAGAACCAGTAGACGTCAACGAACAAATTATTGAATGGGCTTCTCCTGTAGTGTACGCAGCAAAGAAAAACGGGCAAATAAGGCTATGTGGTGACTTTAAAAGTACTATAAACAAGTATATGATAAAAGATCAATATCCATATCCTACTTTAGATGACATTTTGTCCAAGTTGAACGGCTGTAAAATCTTCAGCGTAATTGACTTAAAAGATGCATTCTTGCAAGTTAAAGTTAGTGAACAGTCTCGAAAATTCTTAGTGATAGCCACACACCGAGGTTATTATCGCTTTTGCCGGATGCCATTTGGAATTTCTGCTGCGCCTATTATTTTCCAAAGACTGATGGATCAGTTTTTGACTGGACTTGAAGGTGTTGCCTGGTTTCAAGACGACATTGCGGTAGGAGGAAAAGATCTTAAAGAACACTCAGAACGATTAAGAAAAGTTTTCGAGATATTCAGAAAAGTTGGCTTGAAAACACAGATGAATAAGCTGCAACTTTTCAAGAACGAAATCAAATTTTTAGGACATGTCATAAGCGAGCATGGCACAGAACCCGATTATGAGCGTATTAAAGCTCTAAAAGAACAACCTTCTCCAACGAACATATCTGAATTGAGATCATTTCTTGGATCAGTAAATTTTTACTGTCGTTTTGTGAAGAATTTGCAATCACTATGTTCACCATTACATGAACTTCTAACAAAGAACACTCCGTGGAAATGGACTAAGCATCATCAGAACATTTTTGAACAAATACGAGAACACATATCATCACCTGCTGTACTTGTACATTTTGATCCCAAGTTGCCTATAGTATTAGCGTGTGATTCTTCAATTAGAGGACTTGGTGCGGTAATTCAACACCGTATTAATGGAGAACTGACTGAAGTTGATAGCTGCTGCTTCAAGAACATTAACAAAAGCTGAACGCAACTATTCAAGTATAGATAGAGAGGCTCTTGCAATCATGTTTGGTTTGCAGAAGTTTTATAAATACTTGATCGGCATACATTTCACAATACAAAGTGATCACAAACCTCTGGAACGCATTCTAAACCAGAACAGTGAAATTCCAAAATTAGCTGCTTCGAGACTTACAAGATGGGCAGTTACCTTGAGTGCTTTTGACTACGAGATAGAACACCAACCTGGAAAACAAATGGTTGTACCTGACGCTCTTTCACGCTTACCTCTACCACAGAACGAAGTGAGCGAGTTTGAAGATACGTCATTTGTATACCGTATCATAAATCACACTCTCAATGAGTTGATTTTGACAAGGCAAACTCTGAGAAGACTCACTGAAAAAGACCCAATTTTGTCGAAAGTAATTCTATACTTAGATAAAGGTTGGCCGATGAAGAAAGATCTTCAAGAACAGTTTTTCCCATACTTTGAGAAAAGAGAAGAACTCTCATACGAACAAGGAATTTTAATGTGGAACAATCGACTGGTCATTCCAGAAAAGCTAAAACGGGCAGTCATGGAAAAGTTACATGAATCTCATACTGGAATAGTAGCTATGAAATCTGTAGCAAGAGTTTCAGTATGGTGGCCTTCGATTGACTTAGAGATAGAAAGAACAGTAAAGTCTTGCCTAGACTGTAACGAACATTAACCTAATATCCCAGACTCTCCATTGCTTTTATGGAACAACACGGGAAAACCTTGGGACAGAATTCACCTAGATTTCGCCCATTTGCATGGTGAAAATTGGCTCTTCATCATTGACTCTCATTCCCGATGGTTAGAAATCTTCAATCTAAAGAACACAACATCTAATGAAGTGATAAGATGCCTAAGAGAGTTATTTTGCTCTTATGGAATATGTAGGATCATTGTATCTGACAATGGAACACCATACACATCATCTGAGTTTCGTGACTTTTGTGCAAGTCAAGGTGTGAAGCATATCAAAACAACACCATATCATTCGAGAAGTAATGGCTTAGCTGAAAGGGTCATTCGCACATTCAAGACTCGTTTCAAGAAAGCATGCAATCGGTTCAACGATAGACGACACCAGTTACAAGTTTTTTTATTCAACTATCGCACTACAGTACATCGAGCAACAGGTTCCACTCCAGCAAAATTGTTTTTAAAAAGAGAACTTTGTACTCTATTTGATCGCCTAAAACCAGATCACATTAATGATACTGAAAGCTTGAAGTCGAAAATGTATCACGACAGAACATCGCGAGCCAGAGAATTTAACGAAGGGGACAAAGTTTGGATGAAAAGAAAAACAGATCAATCGTGGAAACCAACAAAAATTATTGAAAGAACGGGTCCTTTATCGTACAGAACTGAAGGAAACATTAGAGCTCATGCAGATCACTTGAGAAGAAGATTCCCTGAAGTAACTCAAGAACAACCAGACGAGCCAGCTGATGGAAACGACGAGTTTACGCCGAGACGATCTGGCCGCATCACCAGAAAGCCAGATCGGTATGGACTGTCTTTTCAAAGGGGGGAATTAATGTAAGGTACTAGTAAACTAATTTATTCATTTTAATTGTACTAGTAACTGAAAACTTTCTTAAAAGAGACTGGCATCACGAAGCACGTGCATAATAGAAAAAACTAACAAATGTAAATAGAACAGGCTAGAACTCAAAACATGGAGTTTGTAAATTTGTCTTGTAAATATACTTAACCTAAATAAAACTAATATTTTAAAGTATAACGTGTGGTCGAATATGCTACATACTCTTTTTTAATATTTTACAAGGAATGTTCTGCTATTGTTACCTTAAACTATACTCTGTCCATTTAGAATCGGCACCTGTAAAATAGTGTTTTCCCCCTCACCAAAAGCGTAACCATTGCTACGCTCTTAGCGCAGCCTCAGAGACTGATTCGTTAGTTGTATTTTTCTACTGCAGTTGCGGTTGGCTAGAAAATATAAGGCGCATCTTTGGGAGATGTTTTTATTTTACCGGTTTACGGAAATCAGGTGGGAAAGAAATAGTGAGCATTCTTCTTCACTTTGACGTTGATAGTTGCCTTGGTTACTGATTCGGTGGTGGGGGAAGGAAATATTTTCAGATGCCTATTCAAAATGAATAGAGTACCTATAGTAGTAGTTACCCGTAGGGAACGTTTCCACTTGCGCGTTTAAGTAAGGTGAAGACCCGAAAGTATATTCAGCCAATGATTCTAAACTTTTTATCATACCCAAGGATCTCTAAATGCCTGATCAAATTTATTACGGACCAGTAGAGCGCTTGCCTAATTAATGGCGGACCACATACACTAAATAAAGAAAACTTGTGTAGTAGAAGGTCATTTGGAATTCATTTAGTGACAGCTCCTAGTTTTGTGTTATTATAGAAAATAATAATGTATGTGAAATATAAGCGGGTAATAATAACTGCAAGTTCAAAACAATATTGTTTTCGGATACACTAAAGTTGAATTATATTCTGAGCATTAAAACCTTTTTATAAATCTTAAAACAATTTTCTAATTAATTTAGTTTATAATTAACTTCAAAATATAAGAAAGAAAGTAGGATTCAACACATAATAAATACTTATTGATGTTGTTTTTGTCGTGTCCATGATGTGTCCTCGGCTACCTCTACAGCCTTTTCAGAAAAGAATACTTATTGATAACAGAAATATGTATTACAAACGAGTAAATTTCCAATACGCCCATTAACTCCTAAGGGAAAACCCATATCTTAAGTATTACCTCTCCTAAAACTCCCCAACATAATCCACACAAAGAAATAACAGTTTTTCATCCTCCAAAAAAGAACAGAAACAAAACCCCAACCCAACAAAGGAACATAGAAACAAAGCATAATAAAACCAGGTCCATCCTCGTAATCCCTTACAAGAAAGTTGATCCTTGCAACACTTTACAATGCCCTCAATGTTAACTCCCCATTTAATCTCCTAGCGGTGCTAGACGCCAGTCAGACTTGACTTATGTGTCTAGCCCGCATCCTCCTAAGGCATTATTATTATTCCAAAAGCCAGGTTTTAGTTCTGGGGATCACCGTTTCGCAGCTTATAACTAGTTTAGTGCCCTCCAAAGGGCACTCTTGCGTTGTTTCGGTCTCACATTGGGTGGATTACGGTGGAAAAGAGATCCCTCGCTAGAACCGATTCGTGTGTTTACTAGGGTGCCTGCGTAGTTTTCGCTACAGTGATTTGATGTTGTGTTAGAGTGTTTTGAAATCGTTTTGGTGGAATGGTACCGCTTTCAATTGTTAGTTGTTAGTATTCTTTATATTTTATGCGCAAAAGCATGGTAAGTGTAAACGAGTTTATGATAGTAGAACTCCCAATTATCAGAATGTTGCATTTTCAATTAATTATTTAAAGATCTCTTTCTTTAAAAATAGTTTTATCTCCCATTTTTAGTATACATACAGTAACTAATTTTAATAGACCTTTTGTCTAAGTCAGGTGTTCTGGAGACTATTTCCCTCCCCTTCAGAGACATGGCAAAATTGTGGAGGGGGCAGAATCTATCATCCATGCAAAAAAAAATAAAAGAGATATGAAGCGGCGCATCTTAGAGTAAGCAAATGTCTCCTAAACTTTCCAACTAAGAACTAAGAATAGAGTTCTACTGTAATGTGAAGGGTGCGATTTCGTTTTTTTGTCTTAAGTAAGGTTTATGAAACATAATATAGTTTCTTTCAGAGCATATAAATATTATCCTTACTACAGCAAGTTGAAGAATGAGCAGTTCTCCAAAATCAAAAGTGTTCTTCACAAAATACGAGTTACGGTATGGTCGAAAGGTTTGAGTGTACTTATGATAAAAATATAAAGGTTATATCACACATAAAACCGATGTTAGGATGTTTCATTTAATTTAACTAAGTTCTTAATGATGGGAGTCTTGGGCATCTTTTAAAAGTAAAAAAGATCATTAAAAGAAACATATTAAACTATTTGCTATTACAATTAATTACAATTAAAATTAAAAAAATAGTATAAAAATGAAATTTGGGATTTGGGTGAACTGGTTTATCAATGAAGATCCAAGAACAGTCTTTATTCCAAATAAAGATTCTTTGAGATCAAAAATTCCATTTCTCAATTAGAAAACGAATTTAAACACGAATTTTTAAAAATATTTCACTCTGTATCAAAAGTCTCGATACGTAATTTTATGTGGAGAAATTGTATCATAGATTCTAAACAAAACCTTACTCAACTTTATGAATTAATAATATGTACGTTACATCAGCTAAATAAATTAAGTTTCATAAACATGAATGGCACCGTGTTGTTCTTAATTAAGCTTGACAGTGATCTATTCAAAAGACTAAAATGAGTTTTTTAACAAGAGCTTGTTAATGCTCTCATAATGTAACAAAAATCCGAAAATCCCTTTAAAATGTTCATCCTCTTAACCTTTTAAAGATTAAATCAAACACACATACAAAAAATAAAAATCCCTACAATCTTCTACCATTGGATAAACATACCCCCATCAAAACCGTCACTCAAAAACACTGGAATTCCTCCCCGTTAAAACACTGTGTACTTTTTCATTCATCCAACCAACCAACAACAAAAATAATCTTTATTGAACGTTAAGAAATACGTAATGAGAATAATCTTATTCCAGCATGCCTAGGCCTGTCAAACCAATGATAGATGACTACTGGATATAGTTTTTCCCCTGATTATCTCGTTCTTTTGTATAAATCACCACCATTAAGTCGATGACACGGGCATTTTTGTTGCGTTTATGTGTGAAATATCTCTCCTGCGGAGAAAGCAACATAATACACGAGGTTTTTTTCTCTTTTTGCCGCGGGATATCGCTGGAAAAAGGAATAGGGCGGAGAGAAGACCCTATTGTCGCCTATTGAAAAAGAATTGTAATTCGCTGACCGTATAAAAACAGTATTGTTCCTTAATTGAAAAGAAGGGTGTGGAGGAATGATAAAAAGTTTATTGGATCGTCAGTGCGAAAAATCCTGCGGAATTCTGTGATTTGCTTTTATTTGGGAGGTGGTGTTATTTCGGTAATTTCGTGTTCCATTTATTGTTATGGTTAATGTGTGTCACAAACATTATACATTTGTTTTGTTATGTAACACAATTTTTTTCAACAAATGTATTTATTATTTTCTTTTATCGAATTTCTAGCTTTGTATTATTTTGCAACCGTGTATACGGGCAGTTTCTCTTTTGCAATAAAAAATGCATGTATATATTTATCTTATGTATCTCTATATAAAAGGGAAACTAATCACCATAATATAAAATCACAGGTATACAGTCTGAATAATAAGATGTAGGACACAATTCAGGCATTATTTCATGGATTACTCAGTTTCAAATTGCATAAATTGCATCTGAGTCTGATTTGTGAAAATGTTTAGATTAAGGTGCCTGCCTACCTAAAAAACGCCGTTTTGGACTCAAAATTCAAAACAATTTTACTATCTTATTTCAAAAAGCACATCTTTAGCTTTCCAAATCAGTTTAAATTTTGTCTTTATCTTTCCTAGAACTAAAGTTACAGAAATTTTACTTACAGCTAAATAGGCATTTTATTAAGGAAAAAATAAAGAAATTCACGTTTTTCTCTGAATTACATTTTTGCTATTTCCCTTCTCCGCAAAACTGCATAACTCCAAATATTATGAATGAATTTCTATAAAAATTGGGGAAAATACTTGACATTACATAGGAGCCCTACTATTTTTTTGGTTGTGGTTGTAATATTTTTCATTTTATAAATAGTATAACTTAAAACTTTACTGAATTTTGGTGTTTTTTTTTCATTTTTCACGTTTGGTTCTGTAACTTTTGATATTAAATAAATTTAGACATAAAAGTAGTAGGCCTCCTAAAATATAAGTTCACGAGGATAACAAAGTTTACAAAACAAAAATATCTTCATATGAATTGGAGTTATGTTGATTTTCGGAAAGGCGTTTTTTGTGATTTTTATGCATAAATTCTTCAATAATATGAAAATTTGAATCAATATTTAATATTTTTTATGTTATTCATAGTTTTTAGATGCATTTAATTGTATTAACCACAAATTAGGTCAAAATTTTAATTATTAAAAAAGCCTCTATAGGTAGGCAGGAACCTTAAAATTAATATACACTGAGTGTAGAAATTTGTGTAAAATGGGTCTGTGAGGTCATTTAAAACTATAAAACCTTTTTCTGAAAGAAGGAAGAAGTATACATGAGTCATGAGTAAATAAAAACAAATTAATTAAGATTTTTTTAATAAATGTTTTAAGTTAACTCCAATCTTAAGACTTGGATGTAACAAACAATTTTCTACAGATTAAATAAGTGTCCCAAGTCCTTTAAATATTGACTTAAAGCACAATTACAGTCATATCATTTACATAGGTTTACCTGGCAAAATCTTGCGTCTATGTTATCCAAGACTGCAAAGCTGTTGGAATTAGCTTATTGTCCCTCAATGGATAATTGCAGTAAACATTTTTTTTTAATCTTAATGTGTTCAGAATGGCCTAAAACCTCCAAAAAATGTTTTCATTTGCTTTTCAAAGCCCTAAATTTTAAGTTATTTTCAATTAAAAACAGCCTCTTTTGTGTCTGAGCTGAAACAGCTTGTGACTTGAAATGTTGCCGCTTGTTCCCGCTTGTTGCTATAATCCCGCTTTGAAACAATGAGCACTAGTTTTTTTTACAGACTAGAACATCTGTTACGGTGAACGTCCGAAATTGGAGAATGTCGATATTCACCGGTGATTGTCGACATACACCGGTGGTGATTGTCGACATTCACAGATAAGCGAACATGTGATTGTCGACATTCACCGGTGAATGTCGACAATCACCAAATTTTGGTCTTTCACCGTAACATATCTATGAAAACACTTGTCCCACATTTTCAAAAGGCACATGTGACTTCACATTGTTAGGACCTTTCTGAAATAAAATATGTCATAATTACCTTTAAAAAAGTTTGTGGGGAAAGACAAGCGTATATTTGGAATCAGGAGAGAATTTTTAATAAATTAAAATTGAATATTTAAAATTTTAAGATTTACTGCCATTCTCCATTATCAAAATGAAACATTTAATCCTATTCCCTTATGTAAACTTCTTGCAATCATTTTTGCTCAGAAACTTTCAACCATAAACGATGAATTTCTCGGTATCAAAACTAGCTATTTTCTTCAAACAGCGAGTACAAACAGCGAGAGAATTGAGTATTTTCACTGAAAAGCGGATCAATCTAAAATAGAGATATACACTCAAAAACACAAACCACTCAAGCAAGGGAGTTGAGTTCCACTCGGCCTACATTTGACAACTAGAATTCATAAGCTGTGTATATTTTTGAATAGTTCGAATATACTGAACTAAATGTAGTGAAACGAAGTCAAGACGCTTAGAAATCCATTAAAAGAAGATAATGTTTCATATGAGTAAGCCCATTGTTTTACATGACGATTTAAATGTCAGATTTTTAAAAACAGTTTATCATTAAAGTATAAATAAAACATGTTTTATTACTTTTTAATGGTTTTTAAATCTAGACACAATTTATATTTTTGATGGTTGTATACATATCATGTGTTCGACTTTAGATATGATCAAAATTAAGAGAAATTGCACATTTTTTTCGATTTCTCCTGATCTACCGGATAGATTTTGATGAATTTGGATAATTGAAAAAATAGGTTGATATAATACCAAATAAATAATCATTCAAAAATTGAAATTCACACGCATGCGCAGAAGTAATAACCGCCACAGTTAAAAGATATGAAACAACGGTTCCAGAATAGAGCAAAATAGTGGGTTTATAAGGGGTATGATACCCTCCCACTATCATGCATGCCTCCTTGAGTGAATTTATAGCGTGAATAAGGCAGATAATAAAATTTCCTGTTCATTAATCCTACTTTCTCAGAAACCCCGTTTTGGGGGGTTGATATAGAGTCCCTCATACCTCCTAGTCTTTGAATCTGACTTCTTATTCCATATGGCAAATATCTACCGTTTTAATGAAAATTGCTACCCTGAGAGCTCCATTAAGTGAAGGATTTCTATCGATTGAAAAGAAATTAAGAACGATAGAACCCCCCAAAATGTGAATAAAGGTCTCCAAGATATCAACACAATACCTTCAACCATGATTTTCTCCTTTTGAAATATGTAGGGGGCTTGGCATAGACTTAACAACATTCCTACAGAGAGCACCAAATCTTCGATTCCATAATTGTGAGTTTCTCCTACATTAAAGGACTGACAGAGCATTCTGGTACAGTCGTAGAAAAAAAAAGTGAGACAGTTTGCATTGTAAGCGAACTACTGGGGTTAGAAAGATACTGTAAACGCCAATTTTCATTATTTAACGTCTACTTTAAAAAAAGCTATAGTAAATGTCCTTGTAAATGTCCTTAGGGGGCCGTCTACATATTAAACGAAGCACAAACTTTCGTTTTTCCTATGGGCGACATCAAATATTATTCCCGATTCTGAAAGAGCACCCTCTAAAACCCCCCAAAACCAATTTTCATGTCATTTGGTCCCCAAATAAAGCCAGGAGTGGGGGTTGAAGTTCGTCGAATTTACGTTGAAATCTCGTTCTTTACGTTGAATTCTCGATTATGATCCTATTAACCATCAACCCCGCACGAGAATTCAACGTAAAAAACGAGATTTCAACGTAAATTCGACGAACTTCAACCCCCACTCCTGGCTTTATTTGGGGACAAAATGACATGAAAATTGGTTTTGGGGTGTTTTAGAGGGTGCTCTTTCAGAATCGGGAATAATATTTGATGTCGCCCATAGGGAAAACGAAAGTTTGTGCTTCGTTTAATATGTAGACGGCCCCCTAAATGTCCTTAAGGACATAAACTATAGCTTTTTTTTAAAGTAGACGTTAAATAATGAAAATTGGCGTTTACAGTATCTTTCTAACCCCAGTAGTTCGCTTATAATGCGAACTGTCTCACTTTTTTTTTCTACGACTGTACTTTCCACATAAGATTGCATCGAGAATCAATGGTTTAATTGATTTGTGACCTAACATAGAGGAAAATATTCACCCTTTAAATTTTTGAAGACCCTGACAGTTTCAGGTAATGTGTTGATATCTTGGAGACCTTTGTTCACCTTTTGAGGGGTTCTATCAGTCTTAATTTCTTTTCAATCGATAGAAATCCTTCACTTAATGGAGCTCATCAGGTTAGCAATTTTCATTAAAACGGAAGATATTCGCCATATAGAATAAGCAGCCAGACCCAAAGACTTCACTCCTTTAGAGGAGGTATGAGGGATTCTATATAAGACAATTGCATCTAGCTCTACCCCCTCCACATACCCTTCAGAGCCCCAAAACGGGGTTTCTGAGAAAGTAGGCTTAATGAACAGGAAATTTTATTATCTGCCTTATTCACGCCATAAATTCACTCAAGGAGGCATGCATGATAGTGGGAGGGTATCATACCCCTTATAAACCCACTATTTTGCTCTATTCTGGAACCGCTATATCTTTTAACTGTGGCGGTTATTACTTCTGCGCATGCGTGTGAATTTCAATTTTTGAATGATTATTTATTTGATATTATATCAACCTATGTTCATACCAAATTTCAACAAAATCTATCCAGTAGATCTGGAGAAATAAAAAAAAAATTTGCAATTTCTCTTAATTTTGAATACCAGTGTAGATTTAACCAGGTAAACAAAAGTATTTTTAAATATGTTTTAATATATAGTGAGTTTTAAAATATTTTTGGTTGTAACATTTGTAAATAGATGATATTAAGGTACTAAAATTGAATGAAGTATTTTTTTTAAATACTAGGGGGCTCTGCCCCCTGCTCGCTATCGCTCACCAACCCCCGGAACTGCTTCGCAGTTCTTTGAAGATCGCTTCGCGATCTTAGCGAGCAGAGCTCGCTTGTTTCATCTCAACTATCCAGTACAACCTAGAACTTGTCTGCTTATAGTCTGTTCATTTAGAATAGGCTCATGAAACAGGATAAAAAACGCTCAATAATGCTTAAAACGCTCATCAGACAACTTCAGTGACCGATTGTTTTTACAGTATTTTGACTACTTCTGCTTAGGCTGCCTGTCATTGCAGAAGAAATTTTTTTCGATGATAATTAGAAAAATAACTGCTTTTAATACATTACGTCTCTAATACATTACGGCTAATTCTAAATGAAGAGAGTATAGTTAATGATCATTTAATATCGAAACTTTTTATCTCTCAAACTTTTCAATAATTTAATTCGGATCATTACCACGAAAATATCAAAATAAAACTGTTACTGAAATATTCCTTTTTAAATTGTCAATAATTTAATGGATAGGGGGCTACCGTCCCCTGCTCGCTTACGCTCACCAACCCCCGTAACTGCTAACTGATTCTAAGGCGACGATATTTTCATTGAATCCTATGGGAAATTTGGAGCGTTTAGGACTGATAAGATTTTAAGCATTATAAAAAAACAAAGATGAAACAAAAGCTGAGCCGGTTTAAAAAATTAGATATCGTGAAATCTTTATAGAATTTCTATGGGAATTACAGATTTAAAATATTTTACCGCATGCAGCAACATATGCGGTTTGTAAAATAAAAAAAATAATTTCTCTTTATATTTACACGAAGCAAAGAGAATTTATGGAAGAAACGAAACAAAGTTTATTTCCCCTCAATTTCAAAAAGACAAAAGCTTGTTATATCGAGCTTTACCTTTACTTGGTAAAAGGATGTCAAACCAAGCCTAGTGCATCGAGTAAATTACCTTTTAGTGTGCTATCTGAAGTATAAAACAAATGAAGTAAAGTGTGTAAACTTTAAAAATCTTGAATTAGGTTCATGTTTGTGATAAAACTTAGCTTTAAAGCTTCAATCACCTGTTAAAGGGATTTAATTTGCTACCTTAAGCTTAAATTGTGGAAAGCGTTAGCATTTTCTTTGAAATAAGCTTTCGTTAATGCTCTTTTGGTTAGATTAATTTACTATTTAACGTTAAATTTGTGTACGTTAATTTCGTAGTTTTTTTATTTCTTAGGATTACTCGGTTTTGTGTTCTTGAGTTCTCTGTAATCATTATGCTTAGATTGTAGTATTGCAGTTAAGTGTCTTTCAAAAATTAGCCATAAGTTTTGAATTACATTCAGTAAAATTACCAAAAGGACTGTTGAATTGGTTTGACTTCCATGCAAAGAGACCAATTTAAGTTTAAAAAGTGCAAAATAATAATTATATTTTTAGTTTTTATGACGAGTGATATAAAAAATACTTATAATTAATCTAATATAATAAAATCAAGTGTGGCTATGTATGTATGTATGGTTGTCTTTTATACAAATCCACAGTTTACTTCCGATCTGCACCAAACTTGGTATACCTACGTAAAAAAACCCAAGGAAAAACATAGGCTATGTTTCGAAAACTTTTAATGACCCCTTGACCCACTTTCGACCCTTTTTATGGTCATTTTGCTGAAATAGCTTTATTTCTCCTCAAGAAGAGATCTGCTTACTCCATTGTTACAAAGAAAACTTAATGCTAAACAACAAGTTTTTAATAGAAACACTAGGTACAAGTCTATTTAAAAATTATATTACTAATTTAAAAATATATTTCCATGAAATTTAAAAGTTTAAGTATAGTTTAACATACTATTTTTATTTGAGAGTTTATCTAATTTTTAAATTTTAAAAGCTTTATGTAATATCATTGTTGTTAAAATGTCTCCATGGAAACGAGTAAGTAAAATCAAAAAGTGATAATATTTTAGCTTTTAAGAAAGTTGGTTAACAAACCAAAAACTACTAAAACTCCCTTTCAACTAGAGAAGATTGATTTATTTTCTTAAATTGCAAAATGGAATAAGCTTTAATTATTGAATAATTTCATCGAAAACGTTTATTCTTAAAGAAATGATTAATTAAGGAATCTGAGAAATTTAAAATAATTTTTAGAATATTTTTTTCCATGTTGTAAATGTGGAAATCATTCAAAAGTTATATTGCTTGAGTACTGAAGGAATTTTAGTCCATCCGGGAACACCGGGATAAGAAAAATTACTAGAAACAAAGGGATAGGAAAAGTTACCGGGAACACCGGAATATGAAAAAGACGCCTGGGATACCGGGATGATTGGTAAATGCTGATTATATAAAATTAGAAATGTATTTGGGAAAACTTAAAAATCAGGCGTTTGCTATCAAAACCGGCTTATTCCATTTTTGGAAATTTTACAAGAGACAAAAAACTTCTCACGTCCACAGTTCTAAAGCTAAATTTGTTTTTTAAACTTTTAATTGTAGGTAAAACCAAAACCACCTAGAATTTGATTAGTTTTTCACTTTCATTACAGTTGCATTACCTTGGGCGTAATTACACTAATTAGGTTGGAATGAGCTGATTTTTATGCAAAAACACGATTTTTCATGCTTTTTTTTCAGTTTTTTTGTTCAATTAAGTGTTGTGAAATTGGTTTTTTCCAGTTTACCAGTTAATATTTGTGTCTTTACGAGTTTAAATAAATGACATTCACTTAACTTTTTCAAATGATCTGAAATTTCACAGTTGAGATCATAGTTTTCACCCTTTAATCTAATTTTGGGTTGGAATACGCTAGATTTGAGCTATATCCCTTTGCCAGGTCATTAAGGGACCCTCTTCCTCTAAATTTTCAAAACATGGGAAAAAGGGGATTTCAAAAAAATATGGAAAGAGCTGGTTTTGATAGCAAACGCCATAAATAATAAATTTATACTCTTCACCCGTGCAAGGCCGGGCATATCAGCTAGTATATTATACACTTCTCACTGAGCTATATCTTCATAAAAAATCTACTAACTCCATAGGTGCTGGCTATCAAGCAAAAAATCATTGAGATATTTTCCTCTTTTCATCCATGAAAAATTCTTAGTACTGATCTCCCGATCAACCGGACAAGTAGCAAAGCGGCTAAAAATTCAAGTTCAGTTATTCTAAGCAAAATAAATCTGAGGACAACTTAATCTTGGAGTACGAGGCCCCCGAAATCTGGGTCACACAAGTAATCTATCAAAGTCCGCGAGCCAAAGGCAAACAACCTGCGGGTGTGTGGAAATATCTCGCCCTCTCTCTTTTGGAGTTTAAAGCTTCAATATGTGAGGGGGAAGAAGATTTTGTTCCTATGTTTGCTTGACCCTTTGGTGGTGTTTGAATGCGTTGTTTTATTTGGTGGAATTTTCACCATTCATTTTTTTTGGTGGAATTGGGAATTCAATGGTTTAAGAGCTATTCAGGAACTTTTTATGGAATGGGGAGATGAGAGAATATGAAGGGTGATGTAAGAGTAGATCAAATAATTAGGAGGCATGGATTTTAGTTTATAGTTAATGCTCTATATGAAAATTTCAAGAATTGTATGCTTGAATATGAAATGAAATGAAATGAGTATGAGAGATTGAATATGAAAGATTTATGTTACCATATTTCAACAAAATTATATTAAATTCAATGGGTTTCTATTTTGCTTTGGTGGAATCGTCGATTATTTATTTTCAATACTTGTAATTCTGAAGTATTTAAAAGAAATACTGTACATTTTTTCACAGATCCCCAGATAAAGTTTTATTAATTAACCTTCCTACCCTCTTGAAAAAATAGTCACATATTCCCCTCGTGGGGTCTCTGAGGACCCCATGCGTAAAACATGCCTATGACTCTAATAAAGGTTAAAAATTCCTTAAATGGAGAAGAATTGTCATTTTTTATTTCTAGAAAGATGCTTCAGAATAATTTATCCAATTTTTTTGGTATTTTTCTCATTTTTTCGTCTTATTACGGCTTAATTGGGTTTCTTTTGATACACGTTTTTTATAACATCTGGACCTTCAAACAAGAATTAAATTACAGAAATGAACTACATTGAAGTTGTTTTACTTAAAATATTTATAATCACACTGTTTAAAGCATACTAGTTGATATACCCGGTCTTGCACGGGTAGAATTTAGTAGTTTATTTTAAACGATTTATGAAGCTGCATAGATTCTCTATTCTGCATTATCAGCTACCTGTCATCCAGATTAATTTATTTAGTATTATGAAACATGGAAAGTTTGGATTCTTCTTTTTAAAATTGAAATAATACAAAAAAATGATCGGTTCAGATTTCTTAGTGAAATCAGTATCTCGCTTGCTTATGTAAGTTTTAACATAAAATTGTTTTTTTCTTCTTGATAATTCTTCGAAATCACATTCTGGACTTCCGTAAACACTCATAAATATTTGAAAGCATTCTTATTTTTCAAAGAAGACTGAATATAAAAACCTATTTACAATCAACCATGAATTTATATTGTTTTTGTAAAGAATGTGTTCAACAGGAAGTAATGGCGACAGTTGTCTGAGTTTTTTTTGCTGCAACTGTTAGATACTCAAAAGATTTCTATAAATAGCATATTTTTCTTAGAATGTGAATAAAAAATTTAAGAAATAGCGAGTGATTCAATGTATTTAGCCGCAATCTTCTTTTTGTAAAAAAAATGACAATTCCTACGAAAATATCTTTCTAATATTTCTCCAAACGTTCTAAACAAACATGCAAACCTTTTTTTATCTATAATACAACAAAAAATAAAATACTAAACTTTATTTGATACTGTTTTACCGCCATTCATGGCTGGGGTCTCAGAAGACCCCAGAGGGGGAATATGTGACTATTTCTCCCAAGACACTTAAAAATGGAATAATAACTCCAAAATTTTTACCCATTGTAAAACTTTGCGTAATTAAGGAATAGTAGCATCGGAAATTGTCAAAACAAAAATGCATGGGAGATATCAAGCGTCAAAGTGCGTCTGGGGTCGAAAAAGACCCCAAAGGGGTAGGAAGGTTAAAAACAAATTAAGGTTTTTACTAATATTACCATAAAACCCTTTTATACTAACAATCCTACATAATTTTGCAGATAAAACAGCTTTTCTCGTTGAATTGCATTTGTATTTTCAGTTTTAAAAAGTAAAGTACAACAATTATCGGATGTTGACTTACACCTCTTTAAAAAATCAACTTTTGAAAAAAACAATAGAGTATTGATATTAAAACTGTAAAGCTCAAAGCAATGAACTTAATGAATCTTACAATACCCAATTTATTAAACCGAATCCCTTCAGACAGTGGCTAATTCCTTCCAAACCACTCAGATCCGTTTACTTTCCGTTTAGAGAGAAGTAATAATCACCTGCCTCGATCGTACTAAAGACACGCGTATCCTCCCCAGTTTTTCGGAACTTTTCCCCCACCCAATTTCAGGCTCTTTTCTATTAAAACAGATCCTTCAATACCGGAGGGCAACCCATGCGGCCCCAAAAAAAATTCCTCCGGGAGCATAATCACGTGGTTTTTGCGATACCCTAACCAAACATTAATCACGTAAAAGCTGTGTGTTCTTTTTTACAATATTTATTTGTTTCTCTTGACAAAGGGGTATTATCTCCATATTCTGGTATACCTTGTGAGGTAACTAGTTTTTTGGCAGTGTTTTTAAGACAAGTGATTTTTTGCAGCCGCCATTTTTTTCTCTTCGACAAAACCGTGGGATGTTTTTGTGTTGCCATTTTGCTCATCAGTATAGTTAATGTTTTGGGAATAGTGTGTGTGTTCTAGTAGTTATTTTTGGCCTATAGCGCTCCTCCTGATAGCCAAAATGGAAGTCTAAGGTCTAAGTGTGAGATAACGAGGGAATTGCGTGTATAGGCCCTATCGCTGTGGGTTTTTATAGCTTTTCGTGCGCAGATGTTGATCAAAGTTCGGAAGGAAAAGAAGTATTATTGCTCTTTAGAGTGGTTAATTGCTCGGAAACTAGAATTAATAACTGATGTTTTCTCGATTTATTTTTCGTTAACCTTAAAACTATCTAAAGTTTTTAATAATTAATAATGCCTTTAACGAATTGGAGACATAGATAGATGTAAGTTAATTTTAAGTAGTAATTTTTTTATGAATAACTCGCAAGTCAAGTTACCGGGTGCATTTAAACAAATTTAAGTTTCAAATGAAGTTGTAACGAATTAATAAACAAAATTATATTACCAAATGGATTTTCCTTAAATCTAAGAAAAATGTATCAACATTTCATAATAAGAAGTAAGATGGTTTAGGAAGAGAAGATTGCTAGTTAAAAGTAAACCTAAAAATTTAATTAATAAGTTGATGTTAAAGAAATTAATGTTAAAAACCAATTAAGTGTCTATACAGTGAACTAAAAATATACTGTCTGACTACCACAAGAAGAGCTCCCGCTAAGTTGTTTAATTACGGCTGGTGCCATAGAAAAATGGACTTGTCTCATTTTTCAAGAGTATATTTTAAAGTAGAGGGACTACTTTAAAATATATACTTGAAAAATGTGGCAAGTTCTGTTTCTATGGCACCAGCCGTAATTAAACAATTTAGCGGGAGCTCTTCTTATGATAGACAGACAGTACGTATGATAATAAACCGAAACCCTCTTAAAAACGAATAAGCGAAATTTATACTTGAAGACTTTATAAAAAATCGGATCAATAATATATTTCATCTTGGTTAGAAAGTATTAAAAAATTAAATGCATATATTGAATTTTTTGGATGGTATAATGTCTGATTATTTTTAACTGACGCATAGTAAATATTTGTCTACTTTAGAACTAATTATCTTTATAGCTTTTAGAATCACATAATTAAATAAACAAAATGCCATACGTATATTCTAATGAAGAAAATTGTTCCACAAATTATTAGCTTCACAGTATTATTTAACTCTTATCTTTATCCAACTTCTTCTAACTTACGATAAAAGCTTTCTGTTTGGGAGAACTAAAGACAAAATTTAGTTCTTTGTAACCAGAATTTTTTCTTGTTTGCCCTACTATACAATTCATAGCCTACAGAGAAACTACCAACATTACAAAAGAGAAAAGAAAATAACACTTAAAGAGTAAAATAATCAATCAACTACACTCAACGAAGAAAACCAAAGCGTAAGATATATTTCCACAAGACACCTAACAGAACCTACCCACCAGTCTTAAAAAGTTGCTTCCCCACTTACTCTTTCTTTCTGTACGTGCCTTTCCATCTAACTCCCATCATTAAACGTAATGGCATGTCAGATTCAAGAAAACAAATAACTGGAATCTTACTTTTTTCCTTCTCCAAGATAGAAGGGGCTTTAGATCTTTAGAGATAATGTCTTATCTGAGTTTTCAATTGAGAAAAAAAATCGACACCCATCAATTTGACTTGGAAGAAAGAAAAGAGCCTCAAATTGTTAAGACACCTTGTTTCTCAAACCTGCTTTCCTGTAATTGTGCTTGCAAGTATAAAGCCCTGTTTATTTTGGCCAACAGAAAGAAAGATTAGCCGTAACTCTTCGACACTTTTTCAACTGCTCTTTCATTCTTCGAGGCACTCAAGTTTGTTAAGGTGCTGTGATATTGTTTGGTAGTTTATCACTGATTCGGATAGCTGGTATTTAACCTCAAAGGGTTGAAGGTGAGTTACAAAGACCTATGACTTTTTATTAGCTATTCTAAAGCTTTTACAGTAAAAGATAGTTCAATTCCGTTATAGTTAACGCTAAATATTGCCAATCTCTTTCGAATGCTCAATATTCAAATGTAAACAAATAAAAGATTGGCGATATTTAGCGGGAACTTTAACGGAATTGAACCAAAAAAACAAGCAATGTGCCTATAACCTGTCACCTATAGTTTTTTTGCCACAAATCATTTTCTGTGAAGGGATTGATAGATAGCATTTCAAATATCCTGATTTATTATATCTTTCTATAGCAATTTTTGAGACATTTGTTTTTCTCATAAATTTCTTATTCGATTATATTTAGTAGTACCTATATTATAGTTTTATCAAATGTTTTAGGTTATACTAAACACAAGCTGAAGGGTATAAAAGTTAGGGCAAAGTTTAAGCATAAATAGTAGATTCTCACTGAAGGATTTACAAACATTTCTATGAATCATTCTGATTTTCTAGAAATTATAAAAAGCAAACATTAATAACAAATATTTTCAAATTACTTGTTTACCAGTAAATGTGATTATAGAAAACATGATATATTTCCCCAAAAACTGATTAGGTATATAAGAGACTGAAAGTAAACAAATGTATGTTTGTAAATTTCACTATGATATCCTAGTTATTTACTTCAATAAATTATTTACTATGCAAGACCATCAAAATTAAGGGAAAATATAATCGAAAATCTTAACAGACTTGTAGATAAATCAAGACCTTCTTTTCATAAACTTTCTAATATATCTTTCTAATATATTTTTCATAATATTCTTTAAAGGGTTTGCTCAAATCAAAGCATTCTCGTATATTTATCTTATAACAAAACCACAACTTTTTTATGGAACTAAAAATATAACAATTCTATACATATTCGTGACTAAAAGTATTATTCTATTACACTCCCGAACACAGAACTCCAACACACATCAAGGCAATTTTAAGCCATATAACGAGAAAAAAAGCCGTCCATTATACCCAAAGCTAAAGGAAAACACAAAGAAATGAAATAAGAATGTCAACACAGTACGTTTTCATAACACAAGGACCACCATTTCTCTTAAACTTCGCAAACAAGCTCTTATCCCTTACGCTCAGATGGTTCAAACTCCAAGAATGAGCTCTTCATCGAAAAAGCTCTTTAGCGCGGGCCCAAAAACAAGTTCTATTTGTTTTGATCCTCGTCAGGAACTGTGCATGGCATTATATATTTAGGCGAAAGTACTCTCTGGATGTATATGGGGAAAGTCAACACTAAGGGCAGGATTCGCTACACTGCGCTGAGTACTATGGAATAGAGGTAATTCCCCCTCTCTTTCCCAATTCAAGTTATCTTCATTCCCGCTACAAAGGAAGACCTTTGTTTTAGCTAGGACATTCGGGTACCCTTTTCAATTCACCTGATTGGGTGACTTCTCTTAGGAGGTTTCTCCTAGTTGGTTTCTGGAGTTTTTTCCTCGCTGACTGATTCGTTTTGTTTAGATTTGCACGGTGACATGTTTCTGGAACGAGCTATAAATTTTATTTGGGTGGAGGTGGCTTGTGGAATTTATTTCTTAAGTCTCTTCTCCGAAGTGATTTAGATGGGTAGAGGGTTTCCCCCATCTTTTCTGCGAGATCGTAAATTCCGGTGGTTCTAGGTCTTGTCTATGCGCGGATCCATTATATTTTCGATATTGCTGGGTGCTTTCTATCCCCCTCCCTCGGGAATGACTTGTTATGATTCATGCTTGACTTATTGAAATAAAATGGAATGCTTCTGCTCTCGGATTTTATCGGTTTTTGAGGAGACGCAGAACTAATGAATTTCCAGAAATAGTCTACTTGTTGGAAATCTTGTGTATTCTAGGAACAATGCTTATTCTTCGAGATTCTAAGACTTATAAGAGTGTTGACAAAATGGAGATAAGTTCTCCCCGAAAATACAATGTTTTCAATTTTTACCTAAATCCGACTGCAACGTTACTTGACCTTGGAGAGACAAACTGAGAGCGAACGAAGAAATTAGTTCACAGCGCGGTCTGACTCTGAATATTGAGGGAAATTAAGAACTTCAATTTATTATGATTAGTTTGTTAAACCCATTAAATTAGGAACTTCAATTTATTATTATTAGTTCGTTAAACCCATTAAATTAAAAACTTCAATTTATTATGATTAGTTTGTTAAACCCATTAAATTAGGAACTTCAATTTATTATGATTAGTTGGTTAAACTCATGTGTGCGTGTTGTCAACCCCCGTCTATTTATCGCGATTTACGTACCGAAACTCCGTCTAGCAACTCAACAGGACTTTTGTTTACTTAGTTTTTCCTTTTACTCAGTGACGTCATACTTGAAGAAATATTGCAGCCAAGTTTAGTTTGAGTCTGTTTTTACACAACTTTTCTCTTTATTTACAGAAATAATCATCGGCGAAGCCAAAAAACAAACGTGGGGAAACTAACAATTATTGCTTTCTAAATCAAAGGTAGTAAAAATTTTTATTTTATTAAATGAACCATAAATTTACGCTTACTTACTACGTTAGGTCATTAACCTAGCTTACTTAGGAAAATGAAATATTTAAAATTATGAATCGAACATCTTAAAAAAACTTTAATCAACCTTATTTGGGAAAATAACACAACATAAAGAAAAAAATTATGCGTCACAATAAAAATATTCTGCTTATTAACCTTCTTCCCCATGCAAATGATCCAACTAATTAAAGATTCAAATACATCTCCCAGACTAATCATTAAGATTCATCCGAATCGAAAAATTTCATTTGGAAAACCAAGTTTATTATTTCCAAAAATCAAACTCTAAATAATTATTAATACCCTTCCTCTAAACACAACACGAAATTAATAACTAGTTTAGAGGTTTCTCTTATTTTACTCAATTCACCATTCTAATTATGCAAAACAAATCCGAACTATCGAAAGAATAATACGAGAAATCCCATCATAATTAGACTACGGGTTCCAATCAAAGAGGAAGTATCCATTTAGAAGAGGAGAACATCCAATGCTAGTACCCAAAAACCGGGAAACACGAACTAATCTTGACTATACCCCAGGAAAAGAAAAATGAATCTCCTCACTGCAAAAGAAGAAAAGCAATTAGGGCTGATTATTTTTTAACGTACTCAAAAGAAATATTCCAATTAGATCATGACGGAGTCTTATTATTGAGATTATTAATGTGCGTTTGTTGTTTCTAGGTCAAATCTCGTTCTTTCCCATTACTTTCAATGAAAGTGTACGTTCTGTGCAGCTATTAGCGCTTCATTTGACTTCGGAGCCAGCTCATAATGCATTCCTAGGTATTTTTGATTCGTTATTTTTCTTAATAAAGAATTAGGCGCATTGTTTTTTTTGTTTGCTGGATCTTTTTATGGATACGGGGAAGTACTGAATGTTTTTGCCCGGGTTCCCGGTTGATAATTATTAAGAACCTTTCCAAGTTCTTATTGGAGTAATGCCGGAATTAATTTCGACGAGTTTTTTTTATTTTTTCTTTCGTTTGTTTATCGAATATCCGGTTAAAGCAATGAGAAAATTGTTTTCCTAAAAGTGAAAATAATGCTGTAATTAATTTAACTAAGGGTATTGCTCCAAAAAGATTGATATTTTTCGGCTTGTAGGAGTATTCTAACTGGACACTAAACATGCCTGGTTTTTAGGCCTGAGGTTTTTGGCCCTGATTGTTCGTGAAGTCCTTTGATTTTGGAATTGAAGTAATTAATATTTATGCAGCTGAAAATTTCTAATATGGATTTAATGGATGTTATTTCAAAGTACATAATAACCTTGATATCTCAAAAACGAAGGGACTTAAAAATTAGAGATAAGTTTATTCCAAGTATAAAATCAATATGTACTTTATTTTAAAGGGGGATAACTTTTTGAGGTATAAAGGTTTCTGATTCATCAAAGTTCGGGATAACCAGGTTATACATTTAAACCTTAGTTTTTCATAAAATATAAATAGTGATTAGTGGTGTGATAAATCTGAAAGAATAAATTGCCATAATACACTATGATATCCAATGATGTTTGCCAGTGTACTACAATAACATTTCATCACAAATTCATCACAAGGGGAGTTAGTACCTTGTCACTGCTGAATCGCACCCAAAAACACACTTTTTTCGATTAGTCATAAAATTTTAGATTTTGAATATTTCTTTACAAACTTTTTAAAGTTCAGAGATAATTGTGCACAGTTTATAAAAATTTGGTCATAAAAGTAATTTAATGCACAAATTACCCTTAAATTAAGCAAAAACTTTAATATTTTTTTTTTGGTAAAATTTTTTGTGAATGACTTTCCCGCAAGATAATTTTTTTAATTTTCAATTTAAACCCCTAATTTTTTCATCAAACTAAAGCACATGAATGTCTTTCCTAAACATACCATAGATTTTGTAAAATATTGAGTAGAAATATTTTTAAAAAATAAAAACTTTGAAAACATCAAATTTTGAAAAAATAACCTGCATTTAGGTCCAAAAAATAAAAACTTAAAGTCAAATATATTTTTCCAAGGTATGTTTAAGAGTGATACCCTTCTAGATTAACCATACAAAATTTCAGAGCTCTACATTCAATAGATTTTTTTTAAAGTTGCGGGAAAGTCAAAAAAATAGAAACTGAGAAAAACGCATTTAAAGTTAAAACTTTGAATAATAAAAATAACTTTCCAATTATGTTTTTCGTCACTGTGAGCTTAATTATGGACGGATTTTGATGAGGTTTGTTTTAAAATGCTCTAAACATTCTATATTATTTTTTGAAAATAAATTTGAAAAATCGATTTTTTGAAGGTTCAAAGGTACTAACTCCCCAAAACATAAAAATATTTATTACGAATATCAGCATCCAATATGATCTCATCATTCAAGAAAAGAAAGTTTAATACATGATTTTTAGAATCCTTACTTACCCTCACAGTCATATTCACAGCCATCGGCGTCCCTTGGTCAAATCGGCGTCCCTTGCCAATCTAAGCTACTTTTTTTTCTTTCTTTAGTTGTTGGTTAACCGTGACGCTGATGGCTGGGAATATGGATGTTTGGCGCAAAAACTGTTTGATACTATATAGAAGAGTAATTCTATTCATGTCACCAAATGCAAATCTGCATATACATAAAACCTATAGAATTCAATTTGAAAAATAATTTGAAACTTTACCAAGAAAAAAATCCATAAAAAATTCACCAATTGAATACGGCATTATTTGAATTTTTAATGAAAATAAATGTTCTTCTCCTTATAAATCTTCATGTTATATCTACACTGCTGGCCATCCAAAATGGTACACCAAGAAAGAACAAAGATATCAAATCCAAATTTATTTCTATGATTGCAAATACTGTAAATGTGAATTGATTAAAAATTCAGCCTTCCTGGATGTTAGGGGGCCGAGAAAATCGCTGAGGAGTGTTTTCTCCATAGGTGTCCATTACCGCCGCCCCACGCCATGGTATTGAGTGAAGGAGGCTCTAAATGGGCTTTGAGGGATTGGAGGACCATGTTGAGTCAACAGGTAATCAAAGTTCATGTGGTGCACCAGCGGACGTGGCATACCGGGCTAGGGGATTTCTCCTCTTTCATCGGACATGTTTTGTGGCGTTGGTTCTTAGAACGGGTAGGTCAGGGTATAAATGCAACATAGGGGGATAAGAAGAAAGCTTGGACATTGAGTTCATCACGTGGTTGTGCATTTTTCTCTTGAGACTTGTCCGCAGGCGAGGGTTGAAGGTAAGGGTGGACAAGAGGTTGTCAAACCTCAATGCTGCAGTTCTGGTTGGTAAATGTGTCGTTAAATCATGCTGAGGAGGTGTGGGAGAGGAATCCAATACTTCACTACCTCGTTACTCTGCGTAAAGAAGAAATCTGACGATTACAAAATCAATAGCTGAGTGCTCTCTTTTCTCGCTGTCGTAGAGTAATCTCCAACTATCGTGGTGCTCCAGACCGCATTGGGATACTCTCATGAACTCTATGCCATCACTTTGAGATGTCAATTTCAATATTTAGAGCATTGTTGCCAACGCCAAATCGTGTGTTGAAGATTGGAATTTTTCTGAAGCTATGCTTGCCAAACGGGCAGTCCCCTGCACTGTAAACGACATGCATTCCACTCCCACACCTCCTCAGTATGATTTACCGGCCCATTAGCCAACCAGAGCTGCAGTATTGAGGTTTGACAACCTCTTGTCCACCCTTACCTTCAACCCTCGCCTGCGGACAAGTCTCAAGAGAAAAATGCACAACCACGTGATGAACTCAATGTCCAAGCTTTATTCTTATCCCCCTATGTTGCATTTTTACCCTGACCTACCCGTTCTTAAGAACCAACGCCACAAAACATGTCCGATGAAAGAGGAGAAATCCCCTAGCCCGGTATGCCACGTCCGCTGGTGCACCACATGAACTTTGATTACCTGTTGACTCAACATGGTCCTCCAATCCCTCAAAGCCCATTTAGAGCCTCCTTCACTCAATACCATGGCGTGGGGCGGCGGTAATGGACACCTATGGAGAAAACACTCCTCAGCGATTTTCTCGGCCCCCTAACATCCAGGAAGGCTGAATTTTTAATCAATTCACATTTACACTATGTGCAATCATAGAAATAAATTTGGGTTTGATACCCCAGTTCCTTCTTGGTGTACCATTTTGGATGGCCAGCAGTGTATAATACATTCAAAATAAAATTTCATTCTCAAACTCTCCCTCGCAAGTGAAACTTTCAAAACTCCCTATAACGAAGTATCCACACCACTACACAGAGAGTTAGTTAAGCGGTAAATCCCCATAAATATTCATAAACTCCTTCCCTATACACAAACACCAACAAACAAGAGAGAAAAAAAATTCATTCAGGTATCGAAATAAATTCGTCCAACGATTTAGAATCTAATGAATCCCATCACGTCACAAAGGTCTCGAGGCATCGTTCCAAATGCATGTCTCTTTTATCAGCCTTTGAGAAACATGCATCAGACTTGAACTGGAGCATGTCCTAAAGAGTTTCATTTGAATGTTTTTATACAGTGGGCATAATAAAAGGGACGGAGAATGTTGTATATTTCTTTCCAAAGGCTACAAATTGAGTTTCAAAATTCATAAATTTCTTCTTCGGCGTGTGGCTCTTTACGGAGTTTGATTTTCGTCCACCCGTTTTTTGCTGTTTGTGTGTGTTTTCTTGTGTCGGATTGGTGAAAGGGAGGATGTAGGGGGTCTTTTGGAATTTATGGGGGGAGGGAACGTTTTACAGAGAAGGGGTGTATGTTCAACTTTTTTTAAAGAAGAATTTATTTTAAACATAATATAACCCGATTTAAAATGATAATTCTTTTTTTATATATTAAAGCACGGTTTCTCAGGAACCGATGGACGCTTTTTCTATTGGTTTCATTTCATTAAATTTCATTCGAAAGCAAATCGTCGCTTAAAGATTTCGACCCCGGATCACCTGGCCCAAACGGTATCACAAAAAAAATCCGACTCAAATCGCTTCAATCATCAGTTTTGTCATTTTAGCATAACTGCAATCGTAAGGCAAAAATACATAAATGCGGTCCTATCAGTGACGTCGTTATGCGCCGGCACGGCTAGGCATTTCATTTCAAACTACGATCAAAAAGGCTTAAAATAAAGCTGCACAAACTAATATGCAAACATGTTTTTTATTAATAGCGATTTTTCGTGTAATTCTAATTACTTTGCTCGCTATCACTCGCCAATCCCCGGGAACTGCTGACGCAGTTCCCCTAGGATTGCTTCGCAATCCTGGGCTCGCTACGCTCGCTCGCCATACGCTGGTACAGCCTAGCTGAGATTCCTTACCAACTAAATTTATTGGTGAAAATAGCGTTTTGTAAATAGTAATATGCAGCAGGGAAACATAAAATACAGTGCATGAAAAATATGTATACAGTGTTTATAAAATTCATGGGTACTGTTGCATTAGCCAAGAAAAACCACCATAAGCAGTTATAATACAGGGTGTATCTGAAATGGTGCAACAAACTTTCATGGATGATAGTACTCATCAAGACGAACAAGAATCGGTTTAGAAAGGGGGTCCCAGACCAAATCCCAGGGAGTTAAAGTTGGAGCGACACCCCAAAAAAATCATTGAAAAATTTAATTTGTAGAAGAACTACTATTGTTAAAAACTTAATCATGGTCTCAAAAATTGTGGTTTAATATGATCTTTAAAATTATCTCAAAAGTCTTCACTTTAAAATTTGTTTTATTATGAAAAAAGTTAAAAAACCACAAAAAAATGTGAAAATTCTACCAAAACCTCATTTTGTATTTCGAAATCATTTCTTTTGATTTTATAATCTGAAAGATCATAGTTGTAAACCCTTAAGTCCAAAGTTTGACTTAAAAACAGGGATGGCAAATGGAACGAAACTGTCAGGTTTCACTCCTTCTTGACCGAAACTAATACTCATTTACATTTAAATTTTTTCTCCGGGATGAAAAAGAAACTTCAATATGAGATTGCGCTTCCTCCAGATAAAAACCCAATTCATTTTTATCTTTGATTTTGTTCCTGGAAATAAAGTATCACGAATTAAAATTTCAGTTTCGTTCTTGATCAAAACTAAAGCGATCTCTATATTTTAATTTTGTCCCGAATCCAAATAATTTCCCTTTGCAAAACTCTAGTTTCCTCTTGAACCAAATCAAACAATACTTCGACTTTTCACTTTTTCTCCGGATCAAAAGTCAACGCAACTTTGAAACCAAGCTTTCCCCTCTGAACCGAACTAAACACGGTCTCGGCAGTTTTGCTCCGAGCAAAATTCAAGGCAGCTTTGGTGATTTAGTTTCGTTCCCGAACCTAATTACACACGGCGGCTACACTTAACTTTGGCTCCGTATATAATTTTAGCGAGGTTTAGTTAGTTGGAATCGCTCTGGAACAAAATTAAATGTGAATAGAATGTTTTCATTTGGTTCCTAAGGCAACATTCTATTTTAATTAATACTATTTTTTACATTATTTGATAAATTTCAAGGTGAAGTTTAGAAAAATCAAATATTCAATATTTAAAAAAAATTGTCTTGTTTTTCACACAACCAAAATTCCAACAGCCGATATTCAGACAGCCATTATCCAGACAGCCTAGAATACTAAAAACTGAAATCTCTACAAACGAAATGCCGTCGGTCCAAAATCCCAAGAAAAAAAATCCCGACAGCATGGAATCTTCTCAGTATAAAATCGCAACTAAAGAAATTCTGACTCCCCGAAATCCCAAAAATTTAAATCCAAACAGCCCAAAATTCCGTCAGTTTGAAATCCCAAGAAACAAATAACGATCAGTTATTATTAATTGATCACAAATTTTAGCTATTTATAACAGCTTAAAACTATATAAAATTCCTTCTTGAATTCTGAATTCTCTCTCTCTCTCTCTCTCTCTCTCAAACCCAACTAACTAAACTACTTCTAGCCCCCCGTAACTGTTCGTCAGTTAGCTTAAGTTTAAATAAATTTAAAGCCTCTTTTAATAAACTTAACTCATTTTTACAAATAAATTTTTTTTAAATTAATTACAGATGATTATTTTTTTATTCACTCATATTCATAAGGTTATTATTTTGGTTGATACTCGACTTAGGCATTAGTTTTGATAGAAAGCTAGAAATTGAAGCACTTGCATCAAAGGTCATTTGACGACAATACTTTTGCGTAATATTAAATATATTGTGTGTAGTATTTAAATTAGAAACAATAAATACAATCTTCGGAACCAAATTTAAGCATTTCACTCACATTTATTGTTGTTCCGGATCAAAACTCAAGTTTTTTAAACCCGGTAAAAAAAATTTCGGAGCAAAGTAAAGGGTTTCCTCCGTGTTGAATTTGGTTCCAGAACGAAAGTAAATAATCAGAGCTGCCTTGAATTTTTCTTGGAGCAAAACTGTCGAGACGGTGTTTAGTATGGTTCCGAGAGGAAATCTTGGTATCAAAGCTGCGTTGACTTTTGATCCGGAGAAAAAATGAGGAGTTAAAGCCGTGTTTTATTTTTTTAAGGAGGGCACAATTTAGACTGAATTAAGATCCGTATGAAAATTAAAACATAAAGAATCCCAAAGATTTGTTCCAGGAAAAAACTCAACTTTAATTCGTTTTAAGTGTAGTTCCAGGAACAAAATCCAATTTCAAAAGGAATTTGGTTCTAATCCGGAGTAAACGAAATATCAAATTTTAAGTTTGTTTTTATCGCGGAGAAAATAAAAATTTTTAGACTGTTGAACTTTGTACCGGGAGGAAATAAATACCTTAAAATCACAGTTTCTGAGTTCAGTTTCGTTCTTTTTGCCATACCTGCTTAAAAACAATCAATATTAAACGCTTGAGATCCTGTTAAAGTTCGTTTTTTGTGTGCGCAAACGTGTTTCCTATAGCCGTTTTCAAAACGGCAGTTAGCGGGCGCAAAAAACGGACTTAAACCATGCTTTAACAGGATCTCAAGCATTTAATATTGATGGTTTTTACGTGACACTTTGGACTTAAGGGTTTTCGACTATGATCTTTCAGATTATTAAGTCAAAAGAAAGGATTTCGAAATACAAAATAAAGTTTTGGCAGAGTTTTAACATTTTTTTGTGGTTTTTTAACTTTTTTCATAATAAAAAAAATTTTAAAGTGAAGACTTTAGAAATAATTTTAAAGATCATATTAAACCACAATTTTTGAGACCATAATTAAGTTTTTACCAATAGTAGTTCTTCTACAAATTGAATTTTTCAATGATTTTTTGGGGTGTCGCTCCATTTTTAACTCCCTGGGATTTGGTTTGGGACCCCCCTTTCTATACCGATTCTTGTTCGTCTTGATGAGTACTATCATCCCTGAAAGTTTGTTGCACCATTTCAGATACACCCTGTATATCAGATAAGTACTATTAACATGTATATAAAAATAATAATTAAACAGTAAATTAATAAAAAAGTAACCTTTAATCCCACGTAACATATTTGAACAGCTAATGATATCATTAAAGACTGAAATCGGAAAAAATCAAATCCAAAACAATGCACTCACTTTGTAAACAAATTTATTGTTGTCAACCGAGTAAAAGAAATACTACGAAATCTGGGCGTTACGTAAGAGAACGTAAGAGAATTATATATATACAGGGTGTCCCATAAATAATGGGTCACACTTCTAGGGTGGATAGTAGACACCTAGACGAGTCAGAATCACATAGGGTTTGGGGGTCCCAGACCAAATCCCAAGGAGTTAAAAATGGAGCGACACCCTAAAACAATTATTGAAAAATTCAATTTGTAGAAGAACTACTATTGGTAAAAATTTAATCATGGTCTCAAATTTTGTGGTTTAATATGATTTTTAAAATTATGCTGAAAGTTTTCACTTTAAAATTTTTTTCTACGAAAAAAAGTCAAAAAACCACAAAAAAATGTGAAAAATATGCCAAAACTTTATTTTGTATTTGGAAATCCTTTCTTTTGATTTGATTATCTGAAAGATCATATTTTAAAACCCTTAAGTCCAAAGTTTCACGTAAATACCATCAATATTAAACGCTTGAGATCATGTTAAAGTTTGTTTTTTGAGTGCGAAAACAGCTCCAGAAAACGAACGTTCAGGGAGAATCTACGAGTTACGGATAGATAATCGCTAACTTTCTTTTCTCTCCCAGTTTGGCGAAACATACCAAGCTCCTACAGATCGCCAAGACAGCTTGGGCGATTTGTTGTTGGCCAAAGTTGGTGAGGAATCTCGTATCGCAAATAATGGCGAGAATTTTAGCGAGCATCAATCCGTAATTCGTAGATTTTCCCTCAACGTTTCTTTTCTGGATCTGTTTTCGCAAGCAAAAATCAAACTTTAATTAGATCTCAAGCGTTTAATATTGATGGTATTTACGTGAAACTTTGGACTTAAGGGTTTTCAACTATGATCTTTCAGATTATCAAATCAAAAGAAAGGATTTCTAAATACAAAATAAAGTTTTGGCAGATTTTTCACATATTTTTGTGGTTTTTGACTTTATTTCGTAGTAAAAAATTTTTTAAAATGAAAACTTTTACAATGATTTTAAAGATCATGTTAAACCACAAAATTTGAGACCATGATTAAGTTTTTACCAATAGTAGTTCTTCTACAGATTGAATTTTTCAATAATTGTTTTGTGGTGTCGCTCCATTTTTAACTCCCTGGGATTTGGTCTGGGACCCCCGATTCCTATGTGATTCTGACTCGTCTAGGTGTCTACTATCCCCTCTAGAAGTGTGGCCCACTATTTATGGGACACCCTGTATAGATTTTAATATAATTTTAATTTTTTCGTATCCTGTAAAGTTGGGAAAATTTAGTTATGTAATGTTGGGCCTTAAGCGACGAAATTTAATTAAAAAATAAAAGGCTTGTAAGTTACATAACACGGTTAAACAGATTTTTTTTACACTTGGGAAATGAAAACCTAAAGTTCTTATTAAAAGTATACAGGGTGTCCCATAAATAGTGGGTCACACTTCTAGGGGGGATAGTAGACACCTAGATGAGTCAGAATCACATAGGATTTGGGGGTCCCAGACCAAATCCCAGGGAGTTAAAAATGGAGCGACACCCCAAAAAAATTATTGAAAAATTCAATTTGTAGAAGAACTGCTATTGGTAAAAATTCAATTATGGTCTCAAAAATTGTGATTTAGTATGATCTTAAAAATTATCTCAAAAGTCTTCACTTTAAAATTTTTTTTATTATGAAAAAGTTAAAAAAACCACAAAAAAATGTGAAAATTCTGCCCAAACCTCATTTTGTATTTCGAAATCCTTTCTCTTGATTTTATAATCTGAAAGATCATAGTTGTAAACCCTTAAGTCCAAGGTGTCACGTAAAAACCATCAATATTCAATGCTTGAGATCCTGTTAAAGCACGGTATAAGTCCGTTTTTTTCGTCCGCAGACTGTCGTTTTGGAAACGGCTATAGGAAACCAGTTCGCGCACCCAAAAACGAACTTTAACAGGATCTCAAGTGTTTAATATTGATGGTTTTTACGTGAAACTTTGGATTCAAGGGTTTACTTCTATGATCTTTCAGATTATAAAATCAAAAGAGATGATTTCGAAATACAAAATGAGGTTTGGGCAGAATTTTCACATTTTTTTGTGGTTTTTTAACTTTTTTCAATACAAAAAAATTTTAAGGTGAAGACTTTTGAGATAATTTAAAAGATCATATTAAACCACAATTTTTGAGACCATAATTAAATTTCTACCAATAACAAATCTTCTACAAATTGAATTTTTCAATAATTTTTTTGGGGTGTCGCTCCATTTTGAACTCCCTGGGATTTGTTCTTTGACCCCCGAATCCTATGTGATTCTGACTCGTCTAGGTGTCTTCTATCCCCCCTAGAAATGTGACCCATTATTTATGAGACACCCTGTATAATAAATTATGAAACCTTCTATACAATAGTGTAAAGCAACAAAGATTTTTATAGAATTTAGGGTTATGGTATTTTGAATCTAAGTTTTCTCAAAAACATTTGTAATTAATTTTTAGTTTTACAAATATTTTGCTTCAAAAAAGGATCAATTCTTATTAAAATCTAAGAAAGAAGAAATAAAATAAAATCATTGTGTTTGACGTGCTCAAAATCTTAAGTAGTCGGAAACGGTTTGGTATATTTACTTTTCGTAAATTTCCACTTTCGAGTTTTTATTGACACTAAAACAAAATTGGACAGGCATTAAGTAAATATTCTTTTTTTTCTATTAAAATTAATTTACCCTTGCTTTTAATTCATTTCCCAAATACTCCAAACTATAACCTACAACCGTAACTGACATCTTTCAAAATATTTGAACGGAATTTAATCAGTAAAAAAATTACATTCCTTAAAGACTACAGAACTCCACGGACTTTTAGAACACGTAATTACCACACGACTACGGGGAACACGAGAAAAAAACAAAATCCTTCTCTGACAACTTTAATGGAAAACGAAATCCTAGAAAATATTAATAACTTTTCTTGGCCCCATCCAGTGCTTGAATAATTCATAACCGCCGAATAATTTCCTCCGAGATTATGCATTTTTTTAAAACGCGTGTGGCAACATCATGCGGGCATTCTCGGCATTGTTTATAAACGAAAAATGGAGGGTTACAATCGCCCGTCTGATCTTTTGTTTTGTCGCGGGAAAAGAAAAAAATGAGATGTCTCTGAAGAACATATCTCGTCAACTTAATCAACATAATGAAGGGGATAGAAACATTTCATTAATCTCAATAAAGAATTTGCATGACATTTAAACTAAAGTTTCGAATGTAAATTGAGTTGTTTTTGAGATTTTGCATAGGGATAATGTATCACATAATATTTGAATGGGTATTGGACCAATCGAACAATATTAATGAAAGTTTTCAGACAAAAAATGATAAATAGACCTTTTCTAAGGTTATTTCTTTAAATTGCATGGGTTATTTACAAAAAATATTTGAACATAAAAATGTAATACGAAGAAAGTTGATCCACAGTTAAAATTTTAAAGGTATAGAAATTAAATTCATTTTCTGTGCATTTTCTTGTTTTAAACACTCTTTATAAAAAGTCGAAATGCATTTTTTCATAGAGAATCCATGATTACTTTAAATAAAAGTGTCATTAAAAATCTCCACTTCAATCATTGGTTAATCTTTTAAACGCCGCAATTCAAATTTCGAATTAAAAGTTCTGATTTTTGGCTTAAATTGCTTGTTTCATAATTACTAAAACCATTCTAGTCATTTTTTGGCAGAAAAAAAATCCTAAGTATGATTTTTAAGATGTTCCCATTTGGGAACATCGGCGTTTGGGGTGAAGTTTTTAGGGGGATTTCCAAAAGGCACATATTTTACAATTAATTCAAATAAAATGATTGAAATAGGTTTCTACTCAATAATTATGAACATTTTTATGATAGTGGATGGTTTTTTTCATTTTTATTATCCATACTTGGACGATTGAGTAACATTTTATAGTTTTTCATAAGAAAAAATTGACATATTTATTACGTACGTGAAGCTTTTCCGTACATTTTTCTTGCACTATGGGTAATATTTTGGTATGAAAAATACATAAGAGTTTTCCGTGTGCTTCAGAGCTAATTGTTACGTTTCTTTGAGAAAAATTAGTTTTAAAGACGGTTCTATACGGATATCTAGCATAAAATCCACTAATTGCATTCAAATCTAATTAGCTTTCAAAAGTTATAATCATAATTATCTCCATTGATTCATTAAACATGTGATTCTCATGGAAGATTCCGAACTGAACCATATATCTCTTACATCCGACTTACGTTAGAAGAGTGTTTTTAGATGTACGCACTTTTCCTTATTTTCAAAATTCTTCAATTTTATTCCAAAAATTTTTATGTAAAAAAGTACTAGAACAAAATATACACGCAAATCCTCAGAAGTACTCCAACTATGCTCTTTGCATAACCCATAATGATAATTACTGAAAATTAATCGATCGGGGAGTTAGAAAAATAAACAAGTGTAAGAATCTGCCATAAAGATTTCGCACTTTTTTCTCCATAAATTAGGTGAAAAAATAAAAATTACAGATTTTTGAATTTAAAACATCACTCTCAACCTGTTTAGATCCTTTGAGACAAAAAAGTTTCAAAAAATTAAAGAAAATAGGAAATAACTTGAATTTTTGCATGTTAGAAAAATCCCCTCAAATACTATTCCCTAAACGCCGATGTTCCCATTTGGGAACATATACGTTGTTTTGGTAATTACTCTCCAAAATTGGAATATAAAACTATTCTGTCAAGTCAAATTGGAAGATGTGTACTTAAGCTACCTAAACACAGCCAAATTATTTAAAATTAAATTTAATTAAAATTTTCACAAGTTGAAACTTGTTTAACTTTTGGAAGAGACAAAAATCTCTAATTTTGATGTAAATTCAACAAAAATTATTAAATAGCGCGTGAAAAACTTTTGCATGTAAAATAACTTCATATATTTGAGTTGCTTTCTACCAAGTATCAAATTCCTGCATGAAAAATTAAGTAGTAAAAAAATTCCTTAAAATGATGTTCCCATTTGGGAACATCGGCAGGTAAAAGGTTAAGAACATTTTCCTTGAGATTTTTTAAGAACATATCTTAAAGAAACTATTCTTTAAGATTATGTTAAAAACTCTTTCTTTAAAAATAAGCGACGCAGTTTCTGGAAAATGTCCATTATTTTTCTGGGTCAATCACAGAATATTACGGTGCATTGAAGAACTTAGCATTTTTTTCAGTTTTAGAGGAGAATGTTTTTTTAATTTACAGATATGTCCAGCTAAAATTAAGGCTAAGCTGAAATTTGGGATAAACCCATTTTTATCAGTAGGGGAGGGTGGGGACGATTGTAACAAAAATGTTTATTTGATCTCAAACTAAGCCATTTTTTATGTTAGAGTTATGAAAATTAGTATGAAAATAGGTTGATACATGCCAATTACAATTTTGTAATGAAAGCTGTCTGGTGGACATGCATTACAATAAAGTAATTAAAACATCGAAAATCGTTACAATCGACCTCGTCTCAAGGGTCAATTGTAACACACTACAAATTTAACACAAATTCATAAAAATCGATAGAAGATCATACAGATATATTAACAATATATCTCTTCTTTTAAATAATAATTAAATACATAGACTAGAATGGCAATAATGAACTTTCCACTCAAATAATAAGTTATAAATTATAATTAATGAATATGAGTAAATAATAGTGAAAAATTATTTAGAAAGGCAATTACGGTGTTTATATATGAATTCCTCTATAGTACAACGAACGTGGGACCATTTTTTGCACTAAAAATGGTCCTGTGGCATGTTACAATCGACCCCACGTCGCCATTTTTAATTCAACCCTCGTTTTCCACGAAACTAACAATACTATCATCTTGAAATTAAGCAGAATAAAACTAGGATACATGTAAATACAATACAAAAAATCAGTGTTGTTGTACTTCATACCTACAATACAGGAGATGGAAAGTTATCCAAGAGTAGAAATTTACTTCGATGCTCGAAAAACACTCTTTTCTCAATTACACAGCCACAACTCAAATGTCAGCCTTGACAATCTCTGATACTCTTTCATTCACCTGCCTTTTTCTTACTGTCCCCATCTCCTTTTCGCCCAGGCAGCCTCTCATTTTGAGGAAATCAAAGTGTTACAATTGCCCCGTGTTACAATCATCCCCACCCTCCTCTACTGTCAGAACCATATTTTATCAGTGCATAAAACCTGGAAACTGTGTGTTAAACTTATTTAATTTCGTTCCGAAACAAAATTAGATATTTAGAATGAAATTCATGATTTTACGTTGAGCGATTTCGTTTCGAAGCAAGATTGAAACTCGACTTAGGAAATTAAAAAGATTTTCATACATTCTAAAGAAGTCAAACAAAATAAAAATATATATATGTTACGGGCATTTATTTACGAGCATTTTTCAATGAAATTTATCACTTTGCCCACCTCCACTCTGGGCATTATTAATAATGTCCAATGTATCACTTTGCCCGTAACATATATACTCCAAAACAATAATAAATATTAAATACAAATATTAATACTTTTCCTTGAAAAATATGTGTGAAATCTTGAACAGCAAGAAATCATTAGGTCTATTGTATTTCAAAATATTGAGTTCCAAGGTTTAGCTATATGGCATAACACTATTAAAGGAATTCAATAAAAATACATAAATCGTAGAAACAATGTTTTCACAGTCCTAATGTTATTGCTTACGATTGGCAGTTTAGAACTTTATTTTTAGAAACCAAGCGCAAATAAAGGCTAACAGTCGTTTGGTTCTGTTTTCCTTGTCACGAAATAAATGTGGCGACACATTTTAGGAAGAGACATAAAAGTTGTCACTGCTAATGCCTATAATAGGTGCTTTTAAGTTCCTTAAAAAGCTATTTAATGAGATATACGAAAAGGAAATTGCTCTAAAAAATAGAGTTAAATCTTACTGAAAATCGTTGTGCGAAGACTTGGTTGTTAAAACAGTCTTTAATGGCAGCTTAGCGATGTTTTTTTTTATATTTTTAAATTATTTCCTGAATTAATCCTGTTAAAAAAGAGAACTTTACTGTTATTGTTACCTTAAGCTGAAAATAATGGATTATTCCATGAATTTTGAGTCCTGTTTCTTAGGAAGTAAAAAAAAGTTTAAGAAGTATAAAATACCCGTGTGTTCTTTAAGAGTAACACTTTTTAGAATATTTTAGGATCAATAACTAATAGTTTGGCATTTGATTTTGTTTTATTTTGGTTATTAGAATATTATGAAGATTTCTGTTTTTGAAAGTATTTCAGACAAAAAAAAGAAATATGAAAAAATATAATTTATGGAAAGATATAATATAATTATATAAACTACTAGCTGATATGCCCGGCCTTGCACGGTTAAAGCTAGAGCAACTATCTTTAAAATTTTAATTACATTCTATGCCTTATTTAATTGAATATAAAAGTTTTATTAAATCCATAGGGGAGAGTGTTGTACCTGTGGACAAAAATCACGTTTGGATTTTTCCAAGACAGGTAAAATCACATTTTGACCATTTAAAGTGCCCAACCTATAGTCCTAACCTTTGTGAATAGGGGGATATTTTGTATTAGCTCAAATCTTTAAAATTGGATTTTTAATTCATTTTAATAACGTGACGAAATTTGTGTCCATAGGTACAACAACGTGCTCTCCCTATGGACAGACCCAGTTGTACCTGTGGACACCCTTAAAAAGAGGAGTTTTGGTTGAAAAAAGCTAAAAATGAACATTTTTATTGATGCATTACCTTTTAATAAACTATTTCCAGCATTTTAAAAATTGGAAATAGATTTTTTAAAGTAATGTAGTTTTAGATCGTAAATGATGATTAAAACGAAGTTGATTGACAAAAATCTTGATTTTTAACCAAAAATAAATTAAATCCCATGGGATTTGCAGATCGAAATTTGAGGTAATAGTCTCATCAATCATGCTGATTGATCTGATCACTTCACTGATCCAAAAAAAACAATTCGATTGACACTTTTTTGTGCAAGTATTTGGTGGTAATAACTTTCGTATATCTTCTTCGGAGGAAATTTTAAGTTTTTTGTAATCATCATACTTAAATGCAATAGGGTGCTTGAGATTTTACACCATATTTTACATCAAATGCAAAGTAGAATCAGAAATTTTAAAAAGTTGTTTAGATCACAAAATATTTGATTTTTCATCTAAAAATCACTTGAAAATAATCACCGACTAATAGATAACCCTTTAGAATTAATTTAACAAGCATTAAGATGTATTCATTAAATGAAACCTGATTCTAAAACGCTGATTAGTTACAGACACCCATTTGAACGTGTCCGTAGGTACAACACTTATGGTGTCCGAAGGTACAACATCAGCCGTTTTTCCATTCAAAATTCTATAAAAAATAAAAGAATTGAGATCTGACGATTTCTAATATCAAAACTAAAAAGTCAAAATCTCAGGGATTCACCCCATATATCCCATTTTATCATATCATAATTATAGGGGAAGAAAAGAATTAATGTAGTGATGCACTTAAAAAACCTTTGACCATCTAAAAACAGTAAATTTATTATATAAAATTTAAATAATATTTGAGAAAATTGCACATCAATTGGCCAGCATCTCCTTTTGCTATGATATCTAATAGAGAAACTTTTACATTATTTGTTAATTTTGTTGAAAGTGTTTTTTGATTCTGTTGTTTTGTTCTGATTATTATTTTTATTTGAGATTGTAACTTACTTCTGTAAGCCCCATGTTATACTCTGTGGAGCATGGGGAGATTTTAAATTCAATTAAAAAAAAATATTTTAAAGAAGTGATTTCACGTTTGCAGCTAGATAGCACCTGTTTGCATTCAAAATCGATCCCAAATTCAAATTTACATTTTTTCCCGAATTTTAAAATGAGGTGGCTGAAGGTACAACCGTCCGTACAACACTCTCCCCTACAGTTCTCAAGCAATATAATTTTTGAACGATTTCTACATTTACGACGATTCTTTACAAAAATAGAAAAAAAAACTCTCCCAAAAATTACTTAAAATATGCTTCATTGATTAATCATATCACCAGGAATTAAATTAACTTTTTCTGTGAAACTATTCAACAATTAAAGTATAGGGGAGAGTGTTGTACCTATGGACAAAAATCACGTTTGGATTTTTCTAAGACAGGTAAAATCACATTTTGACCATTTAAAGTGCCCAATCTATAGTTCTAACTTTTGTGAGTAGAGAGATATTTTTTATTAGCCAAAATCTTGAAAATTGGATTTTTAATCATTTATAATAACTTGGAAAAATTTGTGTCCAAAGGTACAACAACCTGTTGTACCTATGGACAGACCCAGTTGTACCTGTGGACACCCTTAAAAAGGGAAGTTTTAGTTGAAAAAAGCTAAGAATGAACATTTTTATTGATGAATTACCTTTTAATAACCTATTTCAAGCCTTTTTAAAATTGAAAATATATTTTTTAAAGTAATGTAGTTTTAGATCGTAAATGATCATTAAAACGAAGTTGAATAATAAAAGTCTTGAATTTTTACCAAAAACACAAAAATCACATGGTATTTTCAGATCAGAATTTAAGATAATAGTTTCATCAATCATGCTGATTGATCTGACAACTTCACTGATCCAAAAAAACCCAATTCGATCGAAACTTAGTTGTGCAAGCATTTGGTGGTAATAACAGTAATAATTTGGTGGTAAATATTCTTCAGTGGAAAGTTTAAGTTTTTTTAATCATCATACTTAAATGTGATAGGGTACTTAGGGTTTTACACCATATTTTACATTAAATTCCAAGTAGAATCATAAATTTAAAAAAGTAGTTTAGATCACAAAATATTTGATTTTTCATCTAAAATTCACTTGAAAATAATCGCTGACAAATAGATTAACATTTAGAATTAATTTAACATTTATTAAAATGTGTTCAGTTAAATGAAACCTGATTCTAAAACGCTAATTAGCTACAGACACCCACAAGAACGTGTCCGTAGGTACAACACTTATGGTGTCCGAAGGTACAGCATCAGGTGTTTTTGCATTCAAAGTTCTATAAAAGATAAAATAATTGAGATCTGACGATATTTAATATCAAAACTAAAAAGTCAAAATCTCTGGGATTCCCCCATATATCCCATTTTATCATATCATAATCATAGAGGAAGAAAATAATTAATGTAGTGATGCACTAAAAAAAACTTTGAGCACCTAAAAACAGTATTTTTATTATAGAAAATTTAAATGATATTTTAAACAGCTGATTTCACGTTAGCAACTAGATAGCATCTGTTTACATTCAAAATCGACTACAAATTCAAATTTACATTTTTTCCCGAATTTTAAAATGAGGTGGCTGAAGGTACAACCGTCCGTAGGTACGACACTCTCCCCTACTTATCACCCTTTGCAGTTGATGAATAGTTATGAAACTTTTCTAGTTGAAAGGGACCAAACATATGTAGGGTTGCCATCCCGGGAACCCTGACGTGTGCGAGCGCGAAAGGAAAGCGCCATTCATTACGTTTGCGGCTTCGAGTGAGAACGGTTTTGTGATGTTGTGTTCCATGGAAGGGGGTCGGCCATGGGGAGTAGGCTCAGTGTTTGTCTCCGTAATTCTAGTGATGTAACATGTCTTATCCCGTAATAAACATCTATGATGTCCAGTTGCTGTTTAGTCATGCTGCCTATTCCCCATACATATTCAATAGTTTGGCATTGTTGATAGCTTTGATTTTGTTAACCAACTTTCTTAAAGACTATAGAAATAGCTAAATCATCTTTTGATTTTGCATATTCGTTTCCATGGAGACTATATTAACAACAATGTTATTCCATGAAACTTTTTATTTAAATCTTGGATAAACTCTCAAATAAAATTATTTTAAAATATACTACCACTTTTAAAATTTTAAATTTCATTCAATTATATTTTTAGATTATTAATATAATTTTTAAACAGCTTTAGATATAGCTTTTCTTTTGAAAACTTGTTATTTTGCATTATGTTTTTTTTTTGTAACAATGGGGTGAACAGATCTCTTCTGGAGGAGAAATAAAGCTATTTCAGCAAAGTAACCATAAAAAGGGGTCAAAAGAGGGTCAAGGGGTCAATTTAAGTTTTCGAAACATAGCTTATGTTTTTCTTGGGTTTTTACGTAGGTATACAAAGTTTGGTGTAGATCGGAACAAAACTGTGGATTTGTATAAAAGACACAAATACACTAGGGTGGTCCTTATTTGTATGGTAAAATTTTTTGGGGGAATTCCGTTGGTGACGCCCCCTAGTTTTGTGTCACTATAGAAAATAATAATTTATGCAAAATTTAAGCTCAATCGGATAATAATAACACGTGCCGCAAAAGCCTTGAAGTTTCAAAAAAATACTGATTTTTTTACAAAACATAAAAAACAAAGATTAAGCCTTCCCATCTTCTTCTTGATTTTTTATGAGAATCTCATATAGTTATAGTTATAATGTTCTAGATTAAATTATTTTATCACCCCGCTTTCGGTAGTAAAAATTTTTAAAAGTAAATATAACTCTTGTAAAGTTGTTTTTCTGCATTTTAAAACAGCTAATAACTCTAGAACTATACAATTTAAAAATCTGAAATTAGTGCCATTTTGTTTGTAATTTTATTATCTTTGATTTGATATGCAACATAATTGCTTTTCTTAAAAAAATTTTCAAAATGAAGAAATTAAATAAAAAAAATTCTGAAATTTTTTTTATTAAGTGTATTTAAAGTTTTTCAACTCCCAAAATAAACATTTCTGCCAAATTTCAAGTTGAAAATAAAATTTATCATGTAGAAAAAAATAAAAATTTTCGAAATTTTGGCAAGTCCCTGAACATTCCATGTAATTTATCAAAAAAGCGATTCACTCATGGGGAATTCAAAAACTCCCTTGAGGGTGTTCATACAATTTGTACCATACAAAAAAATTCCCTTAAATTTCAGAAAATTCAACTATTAGCCGATTCGGTACAAAATCTTATAGAACCCTGTCGGGAACCAAATGGTAGGCTGCTTTCTGCGTAGTCATCGGGGGGGGAAGAACGAAAGAAAATATTTTCATCTACTCCTATAGTGATTAAAAATGAATACTTACGCTTGTATAGAAAATTTTTTATTGTAAAAATTTAGAATTGTACAGATTACCTTCCGTAAGTAAGAAAAAGTTAGCAGTAAAGTGCAGAAAGAGGGGTTAAACCAATTGAAGAATTTAACCCCCAATTTACCATAGATGAATCACAAAAACAGTTCATCTTACAAATTGTTCATGATTACGTAAAAAATATCCGAAATCCAATCGAGAGACATTGAGAAACCCTTATTATTAAGATTCTACTTATTATCAATAGTGATTATTACTTCGTCTTTATAATGTTATTTGCATAGAGTCCATTTTTAAGTGCACCCTGAGCACCAAGTGGAGATATTTGTTTTTTGTATTTTGCTTGTGTCAAACTTTTCCTATTTCTATTAAACATCTTGTTACCATACTGCAAGCTTTCTTATTGGCTTCAGAGTCAGTTCTTTAGCTAGCTAGGTTAGAGAAATTCGAGGGTTATAGAAAAAAGTGAGCGTATTTTTTATTATTGCTTCATGTAAAACTTTAAGATTATACAGGGTGTCCCATAAATAGTGGGTCACACTTCTAGGGGGGATAGTAGACACCTAGACGAGTCAGAATCACATAGGAATCGGGGGTCCCAGACCAAATCCCAGGGAGTTAAAAATGGAGCGACACCCCAAAAAAATTATTGAAAAATTCAATTTGTATAAGAACTGCTATTGGTAAAAATTTAACTATGGTCTCAAAAATTGTGATTTAATATGATCTTTAAAATTATCTCAAAAGTCTTCACACTAAAATTTTTTTATTATGAAAAAAAGTTAAAAAACCACAAAAAAATGTGAAAATTCTGCCCAAACCTCATTTTGTATTTCGAAATCCTTTCTTTTGATTTTATAATCTGAAAGATCATAGTTGTAAACCCTTAAGTCCAAAATGTCACGTAAAAACCATCAATATTCAATGCTTGAGATCCTGTTAAAGCCGGTATAAGTCCGTTTTTTTCGTCCGCAGACTGTCGTTTTGGAAACGGCTATAGGAAACCAGTTTTCGCACGCAAAAAACGAACTTTAACAGAATCTCAAGCGTTTAATATTGATGATTTTTACGTGAAACTTTGGACTTAAGGGTTTACAACTATGATCTTTCAGATTATAAAACCAAAAGAGATGATTTCGAAATACAAAATGAGTTTTGGGCAGAATTTTCACTTTTTTTGTGGTTTTAAAACTTTTTTAATAATAAAAAAATTTTAAGTCGAAGACTTTTGAGATAATTTTAAAGATCATATTAAACCACAATTTTTGAGACCATAATTAAATTTCTACCAATAGCAGTTCTTCATCAAATTGAATTTTTCAATAATTTTTTTGGGGTGTCGCTCCATTTTTAACTCCCTGGGATTTTGTCTGGGACCCCCGAATCCTATGTGACTCTGACTCGTCTAGGTGTCTTCTATCCCCCCTAGAAGTGTGACCCATTATTTATGGGACACCCTGTATAAAGTAAATAAATGGTTTGATTGTAATGTGATATTGTAAAAATATTTTTCAACCTAGGATAAAATACATCATACCAATGTAGATAATTCATTTATTACTTTTGAGTATAAGTTTGAATTTGAGTCAATAAACGTTTTTGTTCATTTCATTACTTCTACCCCATTAACAAAATAAAACACCCACTTTCAGAGCTGTACAAAGAATATAAGTCACACAATGCTAGTTTCAAACAAATACACAATAATACATTCTCCAGCTGTACGAAAGTGTAATTACAGCTAAAAACTTTCTTAACTATTATCATCTCCAAAGGGCATTCTCACAACTTCAAGGCAACTACTAGGTACTTCCCTTCAAACTAAAGGCTGATGACCAGGTTTGAAGTAGAAATTAAATATCATTCACACACTTCAGCGCTATTCATACGTTCTCATTGGAACATTTAGCAGTTGAATACATCCTTTACACAAAATAATAGACGACTACATTTATGACACTTGAGCTCGCCCGTCATTTTCCAACATCCTCTCAAAACTCGACATAAATTTCAAGCTTTTAACGGAATAATTAACTGGAACGGATTTCAAATGTGAACAGGATGTTTCCGTGATCGAAATTTTAAAGCCCCGTTTTGGTCCGATATTACGTACTACTACAAAGTTAGGATTGTTGAAATTATATGTTTAGTTTGCATCGTATTTTGATGTGATTTTATAAGTATTTTACAATAATGTTAACAATGTATAATAGCAGTCAACATTTTTTAAAGCTTAATGTGTTCAAAATGGCTTAAAACCTCCAACAAACATTTTAATTTACCTTTCAAAGCCCTAAATTTTAAGTTATTTTAAATTAAAAATAGCTTATTTTCTGTCTGTGCTGAAACAGCTTGTGACGTTAAATGTGCCTTGCTCCCGCTTGTTGTTATCATTCCGCTTTGAAAGACTGGAAAGACCGAGCTCTAGTTTTTTTACAGCCTAGTATTTCGATGAAAACGGTGTTTCCCACATTTCCAAGAGACACAATGTGACGTCACATCGTTAGGAGCTTTCTGTATTAAAATATGCCATAATTACCTTAAAAAAGTTTGTGGGAAAAGGCAAGCGTATTTTTGGAATCAGGAAAGAATTTTTAATAAATTGAAATTGAATATTTAGAATTTTAAGAGATGCTGCAATTCTACATTATTGACATGTGTAATTTTAATGTAATCTAAAAATCAGACCATTCCAATGGAATTTGTACAATTGCATCGCATATATCTTTCCAATCAGAATAAAAATATAAATACTGCTTACATTTTACATTAGTACTTCCATCACAAAAATACATTATTGTTAGACTGTTAGATATAAATCAATAGATTAAACATATTCATATAGTATAGATGAGTTCAGCTGTGTGACCCGTCACAAAGTTTTAGAAATACGAATTTTATTCAATGTTGTGGAATATAGGTACCAGAGGTGGTTACCTTCCAATCAAGGTAAAATGTTGTTCCGATTGAATTCGTTCATGGGAGCAATCAACATGTTTTGATTTTTTTAACACTGAGAGAAATGACAGTTTCAAATTTGAGTAAATCGATGTTCACATTTTGGTATGAAACTTTTTGTCTCAAACATGACCACCCAATGCTTTCAATTTTGAAACACCAGTCATCAGGGTTTAGGGTGTCCTTTATATGACAGAAAAAAATTTCTTGCGAATTGGAAAACGATTACCCATTAATTTTTTTATAAATGACTTGACCTATTCAAATATAAAATTTTATCCTTCTACGATCATATTAACCTGTGCAAAATCTTAATTAAAGATGGTCAATGTTTCTCTTTTACGACATAATTTTTTTCTCCTTGCGAAATTCAAAAGAGGTACCCTCTACTTTTTTTATAAATGCCTTGACCTATTCAGATATAAAATTTTATCCTTCTACGATGATATTAACATGTGCAAAATCTTAATTAAAGATGGTCAATGTGTCTCTTTTACGATAGAATTTTGTTCTCCTTGCGAAATTCAAAAGAGGTACCCTCTACTTTTTTTTATAAATGCCTTGACCTATTCAGATATAAATTTAATCCCTCTACGTTAATATTAACCCGTACTGAATCTCAATTGAAGATGGCCAAACAAGCTAAATTACCGGCACGCGCCCTATAATAATCACCACTTTTTTCTTTTTCCTACTTTTTACAGGCTTTTTTATACAGGGTGTTTCAAAATTGCGTTGCACGGCTTTTATTCGGAACCAGCACCTCCTAGGGTCATGGAAGTAAGGTCTACCCCTAGGTAAAAGACCCTGGGGAATCCATTGAGATGACTTATAGCGCCCCTAGCGGCGGAATTAAAAAGTTAAAAAAATTAATTTAAAAACTAAAGGAGATAGAGCAAAAACACCTCAGTGAGAGTATTGTTGCCAACGTCAAGAAGAACTCATTGAAAAAAATTTGATCAAAATATCTTGAATATTCGCGGAGATATTAGCATGTGAAAATAGCACTTTTTCGGGGGTCAAAAAGTAAAAAGTTCGCATATTTGCAAATTTTTTTGATTTTTTGATAAAATTTTGTGTTCTTTCAACTAAAAAAACACAAAACTACACAATAACACTGAAAAATTTGCAAATATGCGAACTTTTTCCTTTTTGACCCCCGAAAAAGTGCTATTTTCACATGCTAATATCTCCGCGAATATTCAAGATATTTTGATCAAATTTTTTTCAATGAGTTCTTCTTGACGTTGGCAACAATACTCTCTTAAGGTTTTTGCTCTATCTCCTTTAGTTTTTAAATTAATTTTTTTAACTTTTTTAATTTTGCCGCTAGGGGCGCTGTAAGTCATCTCAATGGATTCTCCAGGGTCACTTACCTAGGGGTAGACCCTACTTCCATGACCCTAGGAAGCGCTGGTTTCGAATAAAAGCCGTGCAACGCAATTTTGAAACACCCTGTATATATTTATATTTTTGGTCATTGAAATGTAATATTAATAGGTCTGATTTGTCGTCTACTGTGAAAGTTTAATTTCACGAATGTTAAAAAACATCACCGCAAAAATTTGTCGATTACTTGGTAACTTAGATCCAGTAATCTGGATGACTAGAATCGCCAACTAAGTAAATTGGTTTACCTTCACTTTTCTAACTTCTTTTAAAAGTGGCAGACGACATTTTAGACCGACAAATATTACATTTCTATGGCCAAACTTATATTAAAATATAAAAAAGTCTGAAAAAAGTAGGAAAAAAGAAAAAAGTGGTGAGTATTAGCGGGTGCGTGCCGGTAATTTAGCTTGTTTGACCATTTCAAATTGAGATTTGGCACGGGTTAATACTATCGTACAGGGATGAAATTTTATATCTGAATAGGTCAAGGCATTTATAAAAAAAGTAGAGGGTATATCTTTTGAATTTCGCAAAGAGAAAAAAATTCTGTCGTAAAGAGACTAAAAGAGACAGATTGACCATCTTTAATTAAGATTTTGGACAGGTTAATATCATCGTAGAAGGACAAAATTTTAGATCTGAATTGGTCAAGGCATTTATAAAAAAAGAGGGTAACCGTTTTTAAATTCGAAAAAAAATTTTTTCTGTCATATAAGGGACAACCTAACCAGACATACTCAGTTTCAAACAATTTAATAATCACCATTTAAATTTTGCTTATTTTTAGTTTACATTTGAAAATTGAAATATGTGCAATATATCGGAAGTAACATTAAGTTTGTGTGATAACTTGTAACACAACGTTGTGATGTCACACTTAGCTTACGGGTCCACTTCCCACGTCATAGGAAAGTGGCTATATGGTCATCATAACTGTAACGCATTGCACCCCCTATATGAGGAGCAAACATTCAAACCGTGTTTTCTCCAAAAAAAATAAAAAATGAGTTACTGCTATTTTTTCATGATCTCCACATTAAACTGCTCAAAATAATGCTATTATCTTCAACTAAAACAAGTTTTAACCTATTCTAAAACTACTTAGAAAATTGATGTTTCAATCAAAAAGTGTTTCCTCCAGAGCCTGTTTCAGTCAAACAGAGATTCCTCTAGTCACAGCCAATCATAGCTGTTCTTACTCGTCACGTGACCCACTCATTTGTTAGCGTAAAGTTGGTGATGTAAAAATATTGGTGGTGACTTTTTGATACGAAATTACCTAATGTTTATTTTAAAATTTACATTGTATATCAGAAATAAAAAGAATAGTTTTTGAGAAGAGTATTAACGGCCGTATTCACCGGTAACCTGACCGGCGGTCAGGTCAGGAAACCATGGTTACAGCCTCTGATTGGTGGAAAAATGATTCAATAGTTTCCTTCCACCAATCAGAGGCTGTAACCATGGTTTCCTGACCTGACCGCCGGTCAGGTTACCGGTGAATACGGCCGTAATTTTCTTCATTAAAAAAGTGTTTTGTCCATGTTGGAAACATTTAAACCATGTTTCCTCCTATGTGTTCAATCAAAACGTGATTTCTGCAAATCTTCTCAGTTACTCGTTATAGAACTAAACAAACGATAATTAGATTTTTAAATTAGTTATTTTTTAAGTTGTTAGTTTTTTGTGTTTCCTGAAAATTTGTATTTGAAGGAGAAAGCATGGTTTGATTGTTTGCTCCTCATATAAGAATCTCATGGACGAATTAAAAAATGAGTACATGATGCTTTATTTTTAAGTATCTGAACATTTTCAAAAACGTATACATGCATTCTTTCAAATTTGAGTAAATTTAGATCGAAGCCTGTTTAAGTGCGTGACATACTCAGATTTGTGTAACTTTTACTCATTTTTGAGACTGTCATCTTAGAGTGAACTTAAAGAGTCAAAAACATATTCTGTAATATGGCCTTTTGTGTAAATTGTTAAATAATTTATAATTTCATTATTTATACATTAATACAGTAGAGCCCCGAATATCCGCGCAATTGGGTGGCAAGGGTACCGCGGATAACCCGAAGAAAGACTAAAAATGAGGTGAAAACACGAAAAAAATATTTCACCTTAAAAATTATGTTTTATTGTACAAAAAACATGATATGTAAAACTTTTAAAATATGTACTTTTTATGGCTTAAACTACAATACAGGCTTTTTATGGCTTAAAATACAGTACAGCAGAAACCTTTGTTCTACATCTAAATTATCTCTAACCTCATCTAAAATTTTTTCTCATAGTTAAAAAAATATTTTTCGTGGCACTCGTGAATAATCCGCACCGGATAATATGGGTTCTACTGTATATTCCGAATTTTTTCATATGGCTTAAAATACGAGTAGCTATAGAATTTATTCCTTCTGTATTTTGAGCTCCATGCCATATGAAAATACAATTAAAACATTCATTGTGTAAAACCACAACACTTATTTTGTGGCATAAACTTAGAGGGAACCCAAGTGTTTAAAATACTATCTTTCCGGCCCACAAACTTCAAAAAAGAAGCATTCTGCAAACAAGGTAAACCCCGAGCCTCAGATTGAAGGTCCAAGAAGCTTATGCAAACCGGCAGGCAAAAGGCGCACCGAAAATTCCTTCAAAAAGAACTACTACCACCGGACAGAACTTGTTTGAAGTAAACCGGAGAATTTTTTTCCCTCACAGCCTTATCGTGCATGTGTTTTGTTCTATTTTGCTTTCTGCTTACCAAAGTTTGGGGGAAGAATCGAAGTAGAAAATTGAGTGAAAGTTTTGGCCCTCAGGGCGCAAGGGCTGCCGAAAAGAAAATTGCCGGGAAAAAGTGGTTTTAGATAGTTTTTAGCGCAAAGCCCCAGCTGTGCGTAAGGAACCGCGTTTGTGCAATGAAGGAATTGGGGGCATTTAGCGTCTCTCTCAATTCTCTTCCTTTTGAAAGCGGAAGCCATTTCAACCCTATCGGTTTCAAATTAAATACCGAGTTTCTGAAGTTTCTCGGAACTTATCGGGCGTATTGTGCAGCGGTATACGCGTGGTTCTATTTAGGGGACAAAGGAGTGGAAGGATTAATATCGATTATATTAAGTGTGTTCTACATTCAATGGAATTGTTTTAAATTGTGAACTTGAAACTATGCATATTTTACCTATAGTTTCATTTCTAATAGTTCCACTCATACTTCAATTAATAGGGATATCCCTAAGTACAAGCATGTGTTATTCTACTTTTGGGGAAAAACTATTATGAGGAGTAGGTTCTTAAGTTCTTATGATATCAGTTATTGTGTAGTAATTAATATTCTACATTTATAAAACATAAATGCATAAAAAAATTTCTATGTTAAAATTTTTAAAGTAACTTAGCTAATTTCCATTGTATATTCAGGAGATGAAAAGTTATAAAGTTTGAAACCCTTATAGCCGTATTTAAAGTCCACAGCGTTTGTGTTAGCCAGCAGCTAAAGAAAGAAAAGTTAGCTTTTCGCTGACACTGATTGGTTGAATCCTTCTTTGAACAAGGCCTTAACACCGACGATGATGTCTATGAATATAGCTCCTTTCAAATTGATTTGCAAAAAAAGTCAAGCATGATTGTTATCAGATTGATAATAATAATGTTTAGAGTTGCCTGGAATTAATTAGTACAGCAAGCCAAGGCCCAACAAGGGCTGAATGTAAATACACTTTAAATACTTAATATAAATTCCGTAAAATAATTAACAATAGCAATGTTATTACTCATACCAAAACTTAGATAACCCAGTTTAGCCCTCAAATATAAATATTTTCCCTTCTAAGTCTTACAAAACCAAAGCGAAATCCCGAAATAAATTCAAAAATCGAATACCTCTCTTCAAAAATACCTCCATTGTCTCCAAAAATCATTGCCCCATAAAATAATCTGACTTCAGAATAAATAACTCGGTCCACCACGCAGTAACACTACACTCAAAACCTGCACAGAAGCCAGGAAAATAAGTGTATATATTCGAAAGTCCACAAAAAAATTCCATAAAAAAAATTGCAAAATGCCGGTGTTACGGTAACCCAAATATCATGTTCTTCCCCGTAGTGGAGAATCGGCTTCCTTTTTATAACCCTAAAAAATCCGATATCCCCTCCTTTTTTCAGTTTTCCCGTATTTTTTCAACCAGGAATTCGACTGGATTTCACTATCGGATGAGGGAGGAAATAATATAGAGGAAATTTCCATGCTTATGCCCAACTTTTAAGAAAACCTCTAACATACTTTATGTGGATTACTAAAAGAAAACGGTATTCGTTGAGGCAAGAAGAAAGTATTTTTTCATGGAAGTTGGGAAAGTGTATGAGTTGTTTGTATGCTGGTTATGTATTTTTTTATTTGTGCTCCATTATTGAAAACGTGGTAGACTTGTATGCTTATTTTATAGATTTTCAGTTACGAAAGTTGGGCTTTTCAATTTATACTTTTGATGATTATTTGAAATTCCCCTCCATTTACACAAATAGTGAATTTATGTTTGATAATAACTACTGTATGAACATAATCACTGAGTATTGCAATATTCTGATAATTATTTAAATAAATTACATTAAGTTTATGTTATTTGATGATGTAAATTCTTATCTCAATAAAGTAATGTAAAAAAGTGTGTAATATATTTATAAAAAACTAAATTCTTTATCTCATACAGAATAAAAAAAATAGCACCAACTGTGTGCGGTGAAAAACAACTTGAAAAATATTTTTAGAGAAACATACTTACCTCAATCTCTAAAACATTTAGGAGAAAAAATATTCAACATTTACAAATAAGAGGATTATTTTAAAAAGAAAAAAGTAGCTATTTTCATTTAGGCGCTAAATTTTAGTTTAAAAACGTTAATTTATAAAAGATCATAAAAATAATCATTAATTATAATTTTCTTAAATCTTATAAGAAAGAATAAACATGATAATCTTTTCATAACAATTTTTACTTTAACTTCTTTTTACAAACATCATTAGCTCATTATAAACACCGTTTTAGCACTAACCTAATTAAAGGAAACAACGTCTTGTCTTTTTATCATCAGATAAATCTTATATTTGAGGGAATCAAAGAAAAAAAATACTTTCATTTTTAAACCTGCATTTTTAAATTTTGTACTTATTTTCAGAATTATTCTGTAATGAAAAACATTAGAATGTCGATTAATGGATTAAAAATAAAAATTATTCTAAAAATAGGCTCAAAAAGTTTTATTAAACCATATAAAATGACCATATAAATTAAAATAAACAAATTTTTTAGCTTGAAAAAAATTGTTTTGAAAAGATAAGTTGTTTTTTTATATTTTTAGAGCATTTGGTTTTATTTCACTTCACAATTAATTTTACAGGGGACACAAATAATTTTAAAAGGACAAAGTTTTTTGTCAATTAAAAGTAGTGATCGGCAGGTATTGATACCAAATACTTAAGTATTCGATACCTAAATGTATCGGGTGTATTCGATACCCAAAAAAGTATCGATACTTAATTGACAGATTTCGTTTAAAATTTTTTAATGAAATAATCTTTAATATACCTACTGCAGATTAAACGCAGCCTGTTTTCATTTTGCAACGCTCAATTCTCAAACCCGAGTCGTTAATCATCCGCGAGAGAAATTTGACGCGGCCAGGTTTTTCCCCCGCCAAATCCTTCGCCTCGATCCACCTCTCGACTAAACTATTCCCACATTGACTCCCTCTTTGTCCCAATTACTTTTGGTATTGAATACTTTTTCGCTATGAGTACTTTGGGTTCGAACTTTCAATCAAATACTTTTTCGTTATGAGTACTACTGATACTCATACTTTTTCGAGATCAGTACTTAAGTTTCTACTCATACTTTTTTTGGATATAAATACTTTTGGTATTGATTACCAAATACTTTTGAAATAGAATATTTCCTGCAGGTACTTTTTCCGATACCAGTACATAAGTAATCGAATCTTATAATCAATTTACTTGCTGTTGACTTATAAGATACGATTATACGATTACTTACTAAATATTTGCATCGATTAATGGAAGATTATCCAGATTTCAGTAAATTATTTTAAAATTGCTAATTTTTTTTCCGATTTGGTCTTCATCTCATTCTGTGGTGGATCGGAGGGGATGATTTTGTTGGTGGATCTACTAGTTTTCGGCAGGGATGGGATGGGAAAGTTTGCCGATCATAGTTGCCGATGGTTGGATCGGTTTTGCAGGAGAAGGTTTACGTGCTCTGCTGATGTTCATGTGTGACTTTTCTCTCACCATTTTAATTTCGGTTTCGGCGCGTGGGGAAGGTGTGTTGGATTGGATAGGGTTATCGGAATATGTGCAGCTTTGGCGGGAGGGGGGTTCGGGTGCTGCGGGGCTGCTCGGGTCTTTCTCCTTCTTTTAGCTATTTGAAATTCGCGTCGCGCGGGCTCCGAGCAGCGCAGAGGCTTGGCGTTTTCAAGATCTTATTTTCCGGGGATCGGGAGCCCTCTTTTTGATGGCAAGCTTTCAGTTTTTTGAATTTCAGTCTGAGTATGGATAGGCTCTATAAAAAATTGTCCCTTCAGGTTCATTTCCCGACATTGAAAAAAAAGTACTCGATACCTTAAAGTACTCGATACCAAAGTATTCGATACCTAAAATTATCAATATTGCCCATCACTAATTAAAAGTAGAAAAAAATTAAATTAATTTTTTTAGTATTTTTTTACTAATTTACAACATTATAGTAGTCAAATTAATGATTTTCAAGTGAATTTAAAAAATCATGCATTGTAGGGTTAAATTGTCGTAATTTGTCCCCTCTCTATTACCGTCTAAGTTAGAAGGTCTAGTGTTAAATATTTTGCCTGCTCCCCTACATGTTGCGCTTCCCAATGACTATGAAAATTCCAAAGTATAAAAACTAACTCATAACCGTAAGAATAAAAATTTCACATCTCCTTAAAACATTACTAGCCAGACATTATCAAATCAAAAATTTCAAAGCCTACCCACTCTCAAACTTTCCCTCAACCCAAAAACTTTAAAACTTTTTCTCCCTCCGCCAGTAGTTGTCAATCTGTAATAACTCGGGCCCGATTCCACTTTACATTCACTCCGATGTCATCTTTTATGCTGTCAGAGCATTGATGTCAACCGTAATCTGCGTTCTCTGTAGACTAGAGTCGCAGAGCACAAAAGTTTACCGTCTGAATTATTCATGGTAAATCACTTCGGATTGACGTCTTTTTATCCGGCGATCCCTTACCCCTCTGGGGTAAAGGGGGCAAGACGCAAAAAAGGACCCTGACTGTCTTACATAGCTGGGGGATAAGAGTTTGGCATTCCTTTGCCTCGAATATCGGTTTTTCTGAATGTCTGGATGCATTCAGACAATTGTGCTCTTTCGAAAGTTTTGAATTTCTTTCTGTTTCGATGAGGCTGCAGTTTTTCTTTGGTATTGAATGTATCCATTTTTAAAGGTATTGGCGTATGTAAATATTGTTATTTCATGTAATGAAGGTATTTTTCTCAATGGAAGCATGTGTTGGAACATTTTTTTCATTGAATAAAATATACAAGGATCAATACTTAACACATAATTTGAACATTTTTGTGGTGGAAAATTTATGATAAATGTGGTATTTTTTAGTAACATTTTGTAGCTATATTTTTTAAACAAGTGCATATAGTATACATTTTCAGCATTTTCACTTTGTTTACATCTGAACTGACAGTACGAAAAATTAAAGGTCACACAATATTTTCCAATGGTTTATTTTTAAACATTACTCCAATATTGTGTAAATAATTTCTTAAGCTGTAATAAGGAACTTGCATGTGTCAGATTTTCATAAACTTTCAAGTGTTCCGTATAGTTTTTTGGAAAACAAAATGAAATATCTTGTCAATTTTTCAAAAAAGTGTACAAGTAATTAAATATTTTAATTTAAAAGTCGAGAAAAAAACACTTGACTGAAAACGCGAAGTGAAGTGTGTTTGCATGCATAGTGACGTAGAATTCCATCGGGCAAAATTGCAATCCGAATTGAATTTTTATGTTTTAGTTGGTGATTTCTTTTTTCTGAAGTGTCCGATATGAATGTTTTAATAAATATTTACCTTCTAGACACTTCTGGTGACTGTGAGAAATCCAAAGCAAACATTTTAGGCAATGTCAATAAATTGTGACGTCACTATGCATGCAATTAAGCGTTTTCAGGTGCTTCGGAAAAGACGATTTTTGATAATTTTTTTTGCAATCAAAAAATTTCTCAATCGGCCTCAAATTTTGTGTAGTGGCTAATTTTTGCGTGTAGAATAGATTAAGAAAATAAAAAAAATCATGCAAGTTCCTTATTGATTGCTTTTTCATAAGAAATGATTAACACTAATTTTGATAATTGAGGGGAAGTATGCAACATCCTACATTAGTTGACACCTTTTTACTCATCTCTAATTCGGAATAGTAAAATAGCGATTAAAAAGAGGAAGCACATGTAAATTTCCCTAAACTTAGTTTTTCATATTAGAAGACGCGTTCATTAAAAATATAATATTATCTCATAAATTATGGATGCCAATAAGAATGCTTCATATAATGCAATTTTTTTTTCTGCTAAAGGTTAAGTATTAATCGAATTTCTACATTTTACTTTTATTTAATATACTTCGTGCTCAAATAAATAATATCTAATGAGATAAAATTTCCTTTGTGTCAATAGTATAAAATATTAAAAAGACGTGTAAAAGGACACAAATACGAATGTAAAAAACCTTACAGCTGTTTCGGAAGCCAAAATCATCAGATGAGGGAGACCATTTTGGCTTCCGAAACAGCTGTAAGGTTTTTTACATTGTGTCCTTTTAACGTCGTCTTTTTAATCATAAGCTTCCTTTACGTTTTGACTTGTGGCATCACAAGTTTGTTTCCCATATGTAACCATGTTTGTTCTCTAAGTCTATGTTTTTGTTTTCCTCTGATGAGGGAGGCCATTTTGGCTTCCGAAACAGCTGTAAGGTTTTTTTACATTCGTATTTGTGTTCTTTTAACGTCGTCTTTTTAATCATAAGCTTCCTTTACGTTTTGACTTGTGGCATCACAAGTTTGTTTCCCCTATGTAACCATGTTTGTTCTCTAAGTCTATGTTTTTGTTTTCCTCTGATGAGGGAGGCCATTTTGGCTTCCGAAACAGCTGTAAGGTTTTTTTACATTCGTATTTGTGTTCTTTTACCGTCGTCTTTTTAATATTTTGTAAGTTATATCTAAAAGTGGGGTTATATGTTCTATTCATGTTACACCCTTTCTGGATCACACATTAAAATATTAAAGTTACGAAAAGAAAGAAAGATAGTATTCACTTCGACACAAAACCCTCCTCAAAGTATTTCGAAACTATCACTGACTGCAAACACCCATTCACAACAAATCAAATAAACTCCCACTTTCACCAAAAACACCGAAAAACAATTCCAACCACCCTAAAAATGAATAACGTCGTCAAGACTCTGCTCACAACGGACGTGACCACCGTCCATCGAAATTCCTGGGAGAAAATGTCCATCTGCCTCCCCTCTACGTGTCCGGCGATCGTTAGAAAAACAACTCTAACCAACAAAAAAAAAACAAAGGGACGTCCCAAAGTAACCGGCCGACGGCACCCTAAAAGCCAGCAGCAATTTAAAAATTACCCCTTTCGCGCCATCCATCTTGGTTTTATTGAAAGCTGCGGAGTTCTAAGTGAATTTCTGTGGTGCGAGGAAGACCGTTTGCTTTTACGATGTATGGGATGGTGGAGGGAAGATTGGTGGGAGGGACAGTGGTGAGTTGTTTGAAAGGGTGGGGAAGTTTTGGGTTGGGGAGTTGGGAATTGTTTGGTTGGGGTTTTAGGTAGCACTGTTTAACAAATTGGACCTTTAACATTTTTTCCTTGATGAAAATAGTCATTTCTTATAGATTTTGGGTCGCTGAATACGAAAATCCCAATTAAAATTCTCAATTGAGTCAGAATTTTCGGGGAACAACCCCTCCCCCTTTTTACGTTTTTCGACGAATTTATAACTTGAAAATCGATTTTAGGGCCAAACTGCCCCACAGGGGACAAGAAAGGTTCAAAATAAATTTATAGCAAATGGATAATTTTAAGGGGTAATAACCCCCTAAAAACGCAAAAAAACGTTAAAAATAGTAGGATTTGTTATACCCTATTTATTTCACTTATTTTTTTCTCAATTCCTCTTTGAAGGGTCCTAACCCTTTCCCAAGGACCCAAATTTGATGACAATATGCAGCAATAATTTTTACTAAAAGCGGTTGAGGTGTTAGCGTCCCAGAAGCCCCCGCGGAAGAGTTCCGAGGACTTCTAGAATCGCGAAGGCGCTCGCGAGCTCAGGAATTAATATTGATGATTATGAAAAGATTACAAACGACGTTTTTATTATATTTTGGGTCTATCCTAAGTAGAAACTATTCAGTTCTTTAAAAACTGAATGGTTTTAGGGAGTGAGGATTCCAGGTTTCAAGTTGTTAATAGATGCACGGCTGTGGATAACAATTAGGGGGCATCCTCTTAAAAACTGAAGGTGATGGAGGAAAATGGGCGTTATATTTGTCTTCAGCAGGTCATTTTACAAAAGAATCAGCTGAAATTCAGTCATTGGCATTTTTACTTTTATTTTGCACAGCAGTTTAACTCTAAGTGCGGCATTGAACCCTTCCTTGGGTGCTTTGGGGGCCGTTAACAGCTCAACCGCTTTTAGTAAAAATTATTGTTGCATATTGCCATCAAATTTGGGTCCTTGGTGAAAAGTTAGGACCCTTCAAACTTGAGTTGGGTAAAAAATAAGTGAAATAAATAGGGTAAAACAAATCCTACAATTTTTAGCGATTTTTTATCGTTTTTAGGGGGTAATTACTCCTTAACACTAGAAGCTCCGGGGCGGTCATTTTGACCATTTGGCATTTTTAAAACGCATTGTCTTCTAAAATATTTGGGTTACGCACTTTTTCTTTTGTGACTTCTCCTAACTTTTGCTGCTATTATTGCTGTCCAAATTTGGTTTAGTTTGCAAAACGGAGATAAATAAAGAACTACCTAGAACCCTTAAAAACAGTCATTTTGACCGCTTAGTATTTTACGTTCTTATTTCAACTCTATCACTTAAATTTTGTAATCTTTCGGTTCGTTCTACGTGGTACCTAAGAGGGTTCCTCCACAAAATTAAAAAAATTGTATGGTTTTGACTCCAGAAAATCATAAAATACATCATTATTTTGTTGCACATCCCTTAGGAGAGCTTTTTATAATTCCCAGGCCTGGTTTATCATTTTGTGAACGAAAGATTTATTATTTCCTTCATTTGAAGATGAACATATTCAAGGCCTAATCGATTTCTTATGTTTCAAAAGCTTTTTATGAGTGAAAATAAAGATACATGTCAAATATCTGTCATGATGCATCATTTTATAATAAGCAGACGGTTGATTTTCATTGAAACGCATTTGAAACTTGAAACAATGTTATTAGAAATATTTTTAGAAGAGCACATGAGTGTGCTCAGAAAACGGTTCGACTCAAATAAAGTAATTTATACGCGATTATGCCGAAAATAAAGCGACTAGGATACGCACAGTAATTACCGGATCTGGACAATGCAGGTGAGAATTTTTTGTACCTAAGCATAGTTATACAGTGTATTTAGGTTGGACATGAAATTAAAATTAGTAAAATAAATGGTAAACATCAATTTGCATTCGAATTGTGAAAGAAATAGGGGATTTAAGTCTATTATTTTTTCTTATATAACATGAGTTAGTGACGTCATAAAGTCGTTCCCACAGGGTCAAAATGCAAAGTATGGACAGTACCAACCTTTTGATATATGCAAAAATTATTAAAAGTATGCGTATAGTAAACGTTCTTTGACTTTACTAAGGCTTTTATAGGTATGTTAAAATGGTGTAAAATAGTGGATTTTCCGTAATTTTCCACAAAATTGGTATTTAAAAATCAAAAAATGTTTTTAAATATCATGTAATCAATGTTCTTTACTATGTCTATAACTATCTCATGCAAATTTCTGGCTTTAAAGGTTATTTTCGGTGTAAAAAGCCTAGCGGTCAAAATGACTGTATTTGAGGGTTCTAGGTATGAGGCACTAGCCGGAGCTTCTAGTGTTAAACCAATCCATTTGTTATAAATGTATCATATTTTATTAATTTCAACCTTTCTAGTCTCCTGGGGGGCAATTCGAAGACTAAAGCAATGCTTTTTGACCCTGAAAATCGAGTTTAAAATTATAAAGTCGTTGAAAAACGTAAAAAGGGGGAGGGGCTGTTCCCCGAAAATCCTGAGTCAATTGAGAATTTTAATGGTGATTTTCGTATTCAGTGACGACCCTAAATTAATAAGAAATGACTATTCTCATCAAGGAAATTTTTTCATTGTTGAACAGTGTAGTTACTGGTAAGAGTTATTTGAGAAACTATACAGGGTGATTCAGAAATAATCATCAATAATTGGGGGGAGGTAGAGGAGCCCTAGACAAGCATATTTCGAATAGGGATGGGGGGCTTACCCTTACCGTTAAAGAGCTAAGACCTAATGTAGTGCGAGCGTGTTTCAAAAGGCCGTTTTTAGAAGGCCCGTGTGACGAAACAAAACATAATAAAATGAAAAACATTATTGCATGAGGTACAGGAGTATCCGTACTACTTAAATCCTTAATGTGATAGAAATTGGATCACTTGCTAAACCGTGGGGTGAGTTTTAAAACGTGCAATATTAATCTCTTAATCAAAAAATGGAGTTCCCTTAATGATTTATAGAAAAAGGATGATCGGGGAAGGACTTTTCAATGATCAAATAGTTTCAATGATCAATGTTACGATCATTGAAAATTCCTTCCCCGATCATCATTTTTCTAAATACCATTAAGGGAACTCCATTCTTTGACTAAAATATTAATATTGCACTTTTGAAACTCACTCCATGGTTTAAAAAGTGGTTCAAATTCTATCGAATTCATGGTGTAAGTAGTAGGAATACTTCCTTACCTCATGCAGTAGAATTTTTCCTTTTATTTTGTTTTGTTTCGTCCCACGGGCCTTCTAAAAACGGCCTTTTGAAACGCGCTCACACTACATCAGGTCCTAGCTCTTTAACGGTAAGGCGGCGCCCCAACATCCCTATTCGAAATATGCTTGTCTAGGGCCCCTCTATCTCCCCCCCAATTATTGATGATTATTTCTGAATCACCCTGTATACAACATATCGGATAATGTATTCGATTGGTGGTGTCTAGACCGTGCATGTATCCATAAACGCGAGAAGAAGAATTTATTCGTTAATATGCGTTTTGCTTCTGATATTTTTTGTGTAATTTTTTGAAGATAGAAATAGAGCGTCGAAAGCTATTTTAATCTTATCTTTCATTCTCACAGGAAATTAAGGTGATTGTATGGATTACGAGAACTCCATTACCTGTACAATGTTTAGTTTTTGTGGTTTAAAAGGTGCCATATTAACAAGCCAACAACGTTGGTGTTAGACACGTGATCAAGAGGAAAACGAGTTCATGAGGAAAATTGTTAGATACTGGGATTCCGGTAGTTTGGGTTAAAACAGTGTTTCCCAACGTGGGGCGCACGCCCCACCGGGGGGCAATATCATTTTTTAGGGGGGCAATTTGAATATTTTCAACCAAATTGCCCCCCAGGTGGGGCCAATCTAGGGGGAAAATTAAAAAACAACTTTTTAAAAAGAAGTTTTTCAAAATCTGATCCTATTATCCTATCTGAGAATGTAGGTATGTCTGAAATCTGGACCAGTATGTATCAAAACCAAGTTGAAACCCTGTTTTTAGAGTCTAATTTCCAACCTTTTCTGGGGGATGACCCAAGATCTTTGTTTTTTGAACGCTTATATTTGAAACTTTTTTTACATTAGGTTCATCAAAATGCAAATCTTACCTAAAAATTTATATCCAAAATTTCCCTACTAGGGTTACCAAACTAGTTAAAAACCTGCTTCCTAGAGTCAAATTTCCGAAATTCCACCTAAAAATGTTCTGAAAAGCTTCATTAGACTTATTAAATTTACTTAGGAGGGAGGGGCTAAGAAATAATTTTGGCTCCCTCTCAAAATTTATTTCTATATATGCCACTGAGACCGGGGGGGGCATGAAAAATTTAGAAAGGCTTTGGTGGGGCATGGACTGAAAAAGGTTGGGAAACACTGGGTTAAAAAGACTGGACCAGCCTCTCTGCCTTACGCCTGTAGTTTGTCAACTTAATTTGTATTTGTATTTGTAATGAAGGATTCCACCAATCAAAGTCAGCAAAAAGCTATTTTTTCTTTCTTTAGTTGCTTGTTAACACTGACGCTTGTTAACTTTTTAGTTGCTTGTTAACTTTCTGAATATGGCTGTAAGTGTTAGCAAGAGAACTCTATGATCTAAATTACTTACCTTGAAAATGCTCTACAATGAGTTTACTTAAATCCCCAAAAAATCCGACATTATTCTTAATGTCTGCCTTCTAGAACGAAAGTATTCCTTGTTCTAGAAGGCTATGCTGTGACCCGCTGACCTAAAATAATCAAAATACGTCTAAAACGCACCAACCAAACCTCTAAAATAACAGAAAACATCAAAGAGATATCAAAACATACCCCACCGCTCAAAACAATTCCTGAACCACTGACAAAACAGCAACCAACATATCCCAACACAAGAAAACCAACAACCCCCAAACATTAAAAAGACACACAACCCCAAAGACAAACAAACAAGCATAGTGGGCCAAGTCCAACGATACATCTTAACGGCATTCGTGTTGAGGCGTGAACGTCTTTGTGCGGAAGCGGCCGCTGCTAAATGGCATGTTAATGCAAATTAGAGCGGGTTAACATGCAGCAATTGGAGCGACGCGTCCGGGATGTCATGGTGAAAAGCGAGGTAGACGGTCGAAACTTTCCTATCGTTTTCTGTATCCATTCATATTCCAGTTCTGCCATTGTTGCTTAGCGTCATGACGTGGCAGTTACATAATAATTTCTACGGAAATTTCAACCAGCCACGTCGCTCAAATCTCTGCATGAAAACCCGTCCTTAGGCCGATCCGGAGAGAGAGATATATACTTTGTCCGCGATGTGGAAGCGTTCTCCTCATTACCCACGTTTAGGGAGAGGTATGGGTTTAATTACACCGCTTTTGGTGCGTATGTTTTTATGGGATGCTGGGTTTGGGGGTTCGTTAGGTTTCCTTTGTTGAGAGTAAAAATTCCCACGAGGTTTTGAAAAGGTGCTGAATGGAAAGATATGGGTTTTAGGAGCGGATTTTTAGAAGATAATTCAGGGAATCTGGTGTGCATGAATGTGAATTGGTCGAATTACTGCCGTAATTCACCACTAACTCGACATAAAATTAACCTGTAAACAAACTTTTTCGACTACTCTGATTGGCTTACAGCTTCCTTCTTTTTTTTAATTACCAATAAAAAGTTTTGAATCCAGATTAACCTAAGGTTAGGTTGTGGAGAATACTATTATTAAAGTAGAAACAAATTTGAAACTGATCCAGGATAAATTTATGACTTCCTATCCTACCAATCCTGTATTCTTCTTTGGAAATTTATAAGATATATTATACATGTTTGGTGGGATTAGTTGGTAGGTCGGATGTTTATATTTTTCTAACAACATGTTTTTAAACAGGCTAGTTGTTAAAAAACATCACATGAAGTAAGAAGGTATTTTTAAAAATATTATTAAACAGTCTTCCTCTTTATTTACCAATGGAAAACACATTCCCAAATGGGCCTAACGCGATTTTCAAGGGCGTTTTTTTTATTTTGGTTTGAAAATGAAAAGTTTCTTGTTTTCTTATTTTTTAAGGATTTTTACGCCCTTTACTATGTTTGTAGGAAATATTTAGTAAAAAGATAATTCAGGAATTCAAGGGATTTGAAAATGACATATATTAACACATTCTTATCACATATTAGGATTTCATTCAGAAAAAATAAATAATAACTCTTACCCTACTTGCGTAAAAACTTCCTTCCATCACGGATAAGTTATTTCATAACAACAGTAAAACATGAAATTAATATTATGTTATTCATCAATCTCCAACTCTATTCCTTGTGCCAGTAAATATAAATGAACAAATTAAATCCACATATAAACCTAACTCTCAAACCCATTTCATGATTACGGATGCTCCTAGTTAATCACGCCATATTGCCATGCCTATTAGCATCATATTACAGCCAATCACGACAAGATCCATAACCCCATCCAATATATCCCGATCACATATTAAAACATCGGCCACCCATTTCCTTTGAAGTCAAATAACACGTTCTTGAATACGGGATTTATGTGCAAAAGGAAGTTATAATATTCCCGAAGTCTCCGTCAAGCCGTATCGCTTCAACAGCGCAACGTCCATTAATTTATTTAATGGTGCGAGAACTCAATATGTTTCAAGAACAGTGGGATCGCAGCAGATACGCATCTAGTCCATAGGACGACTCGTCGTAATAATGCAGATTAATGAAATGGTGTTTATAGCAAACGCGATGGTCAGGGCTTATTTGAGCGTAATTTGGTGCTAGCTTGGCTCAAATTACGCCCATCGGATTGCGTTTGACGAGGAAAGCAACCAGTTCAAAACTGGAATAACTACGGGGACGAGCAAAATTGATATCGATTGGTGCACACAATGTATAGATTTTGTTGAGAAATCGGATAAACTTGAACAGACTTGAAAACTCATTGATAGAATTTATAATAAGCGCGATCATGATAACAATGATTTGGAATTTCTTTTACATTAACCATTCCAATGGAAAATGAAATGTTATTAGTCATTTATACTGACAAAAATAATAGTAGTAACTAGATAGGACTTTGGGTTATCCCCTAGTGGTATTTTGGGTTTTCCCCCCCATGCATGCCCTGTTTTCTTGACACCCCCTTACTCAGACTTTTTTCTGCGAGCAAAAGAAACTATTATGCCTTTATGACTTACTCCTTGAACCTCTTAACTCTTAAAGTTACTTTTAGAACCTTCCGCAGTCTAGGTTGTACTGATTTCTCGCAATCTACTTTTCTATAAAATAAGCTTAAGCTTAGAGTAAGGTATTAATATTTGGGGATAACAAATTATAAAGTAATTTGCAAAAGTTTCATAAGTATGCATTGAAGTACGGATTGACTTGGACTAAGAAGAAGACATCCTCCTTGGATAAAAAAGTAGTATTTTTCCTTGCATGATTTTTGCAAGAAAAACTCTTGAATGAAGATTGGAAAGGGAATTATTATTGCAACATATTTAATTTACTAAAAATTCTTATAGTTTTCAGAGAATATAAACTATTTCAAAATTAGTATTGGGTTGTCCCATAAGTTCTGTTACTTTTTACAAAGTTTCGTGTTTGAAAACCTTTTATGAAAAATTGGTAATAGGTGGAGATTTCAAACAAAAGGGATTTTGTTGAAAAGGAAATCCATGAATTATGGTTTCTTCCTAGTTTTTCAAACAAAAGAAAAAAATTATGCGAAAATCATCATTTGCGGTCTTTTTTTCAAACCGACATTTTGAAAAGAAATAATATCACCAGAACTTCCAAAATCATACATTATGTTCTAAAATGTACCTGAATCAAAATCCCTTGTGTTTGAAATCTCCACCTATTACCCGTTTTTCATAAAAAATCTTCAAATGCGAAACTTTGTAAAAGGTAACAGAACTCATGGGACAACCCAATATTAATTTTACATTTTAAACATAAGTCCATATATTGTGTAAAAACATTTCATGCATGGAACTTTTAATTTCCAAAAATTACTTTCATATTTTTGAACTATGTTTTATGAATAAAATATCTTCCAAAACTAAAACACTCCCCTCATTCTTACAGGTATTCATTGCATTTCGATGGTGACAATATTCAACCCCCCAAAACACAATGAAGAACAGATCAGCATAGCAAAAAAAGTACAATTTTCTCCATTGAAAACCTCAACAGAAATTTAAAACGGCTTCAAAAGTCCGTGCAACGTGAAGAACCCTCGAAACCGCAGAAAAAGGATCACTTCACTTTACTTCTCCTTCCCCCATCCTCTGCTCCGGATATAAATGACTGACAAAAAAGGAATTCCGGCAGAAGGGGGGATGCGTGACAACTCCACACAACCGCATCCCCAGGTGTTTTTTTCTCGACTAACTTTTATTTTGGTTGCTGGCAACACCTGGTTAATGCCCAAGACACAAAAGAAAGGTCCTTGCCAGTTCATAAACACTTAGGCCCGTTTGATTCTTTTTTGGATTCGTGATTCCGTGATGTCTCTCCAAGTGTGGGAGATTCCGCACGTGATGAAATAGGTTCGGAAATCTATTGGTTTTACGAACTTAGTTCCTGAAAGCTCGTTTGTCCTGATTCTGACAAGGTGGGTGAAATCGGATAGATGTCTGCGGGTAAAAACGTTCATCGGAAGGAGAATAGGTTTTGCTACTTTTTGCACTATGTGTAATGCCTTTCACCTTTAGTTTACATATTTTAAGTGATAATTTAAGCTATGCTAAATAAAAAGGAGTAAGAAAACGTATTATGTGTTTATTTTAAAAGATTAGAAGAAATTGTTTTATTTTTTATAAACTTAACCTGTAGTAATTGTTTACTCCGTTACACACCGTAATATAATAGAAATGTGTAAATTTCTATAAACGTGGATTTATAGCCATATTCACAACCATTAGTGTCAAATCCATGGTCCAAAAAAGATTCCACCAGTCATAGTCGACGAAAATCTAATTTTTTTTAGCTGATGACGTTGATGGCTGTTAATATTTATTCCTTGACTTTTGTGTGAGATTCCTCTTTTATTAAACCCTCGTTAATGTCAGTTGTATAATAATATGATCTATTTGCTTGGAAAAATATATTTTGTAATGCTTTTTGGTAAGTTGGTGTCAAATTTCACTGTTCAATGTACAAAAGAACGAACTACTACTTAAAAAAGCATTTTGGATATACCACTGAATTAAACCTTGATGATACAAACGGTAATTAATGCACTATAGTAACAAGGAAAATTATTCGTTTTGTCGATGATTTGCGCGTAAATGCACACTAAAAAATACATAAATCGAATATATTCAATATTTAACTCAATTATAAGATTTTCCCTTCACTTTATCCCTCTTCTCTTTTTCTGTGTATGTTTTTTTGCAGAATGATTAACTCAACAAAGCAATTAATTCACTTTCTACTTCAATCGAAACCATAGCTTTAAAATATACAAGGCACCCTTATACTGTAGTATAGTAAAACCGTCATCTTTATACAGATTAAGGCTTTTCCAGTTACGAAATCGACGTACAAAACTAACGATATGGTGCTTATAGAACTTCATTTTTTTAACTTCCAAATACAAAAGAACCCAATAAATTTTTTATACAAACGTACGAGAGACAAGTTATAACTAAACTAACACCACAACGAACATTGCAGGAAAGAGTTACAAATTAAAAATAAGCAAATTAGAACCCTTTTCTATCTCAACAAACCAGCAACGCAACCACATCTCTATTAATCAGGGCAAATCTGAACCAACTGCTAGCAGGAGGCAGCCTCAGCTTCAAAAGGAAACGCTAGCCGAGTAACCAAATATCGTCTGAATGGAAACAACAGTTCCGAACAGGGGCCTTTTAGAATTGTTTCCCAGAGCACTGGTTGACGCGATCGAACGTTTGAATGCGGCCCCAACAAAGGGCTGATAGAAAGCATGGTCGCTCGTTCATCATGGTGACATTTGATAGTCCTGTCTGGCGACGACTCGGGCTGTTAATGGTGTGTCAATGGTGCTGTTGCAATCTGGGAATGTTGGGACTGTTGAGGGAGGGTTTGGGATTGTGTGGTTTCATGGAAGAAGTGGGGGATTAATTTTAATTTGGTTGAGATCGTGTTTGTAAAGTGTGAAATATATGGGAGAGATTTCTAGCATGTTGTTTGTTGAAATATCTATTATTTCAAACCAAATATATGCAATTTATAAAATATATTTTTGACCCCAAGCAGCAGACACGTACGAGATTTGCTCAATTTTTGTCATGTAAGACCAAAATTCGTTTACACTTCTAGTAGCAGTTACTTGAGCTTGACATATTTGGTATGAGCTGTACTATTTTAAGAGGTTGAGATATATCTTGATCCAGTTTTTTCAAATCTGATCATTTAAAAATTTTAATAGGATCATTTTAATTATTATAGTTTGGTAGGATTTTAACAGGAGAAATCTCAAGCGGGGTATCTTTGAAGAGTTTAAAAGAAAGTTGCATGCCTTGCTTTCAAACAGAACTTACCATTGCAAAGATGCACATTCCATACTTATTTTGAGACTATGTTCAATAAGGAACTTGCATGTGTTACCGAATTGGATTCTAACTGTTTAAAACACAAGCCAATATCGTCAGAATGAGAAAAAAAACTTTTTAATCCCCTCATGTGAACAAATATTTAATTATTTAAATTTTAAAATGCCTATTTATCACGGCGTCTGAAAACGACCGGTGATTGGTTGTGACGTCACGATCTCCCTCCCGAACCTGCTTTAACAGTACTCATACCGGAGCACGTGCGGACTTCGCGAGTTTTGAGAGCTTTTAAGTTTTATTTTTGAGAATTATTCAAATATCATGGCGGAATTTCAAAAATCCCAGAGTGATAATCTACCATATGTTTCTGGGGAGATGATTGTAGACTTTTTTGAAAACAATCGGAGTTACATAGCGTGTGAAACCAGTGGATCTAAGGCAGAAAGGTAAGAGAACTTCACTTTGTTTCGATAGTTGATGTTAAATAAAAGAATTAAGTTATAAAAATACTGTAAATTAAAAAAGTTAAATTAAACATATCTTTGTTTTATGTTAAAATAATAGTACAAACAATCAAAACTCTTTTTAGGAGAGTTATGATTCTCTTTTCAGAGATTTAATTGAACAAATTCTTTAGCTGATTGTTATGCCAAATAATATTGTATAAAGCAAGGTAAGTACTTACCCCCATGTAGAGATGGAAAATTTCGGGAAAAAACACGTTTTTTTTCCGGAAAAGTGGGGAAAATTGCCCTTTTTTGCATACAAAAGAACAGTTTTTGTATACATATTTTTTTGGAAACTAAATAATCATTCATTTTATAATAAATAAATCATCAGTAAAATAAAATATTATATTATGAATTAATATATAAAGTAATCATTAAAAATTATTTCATAATAATTCCAAAATAAAATTTCATTTTTTCAAGTAAAAATAAACCCATTTCATAAAAATGTGGGTTAAGTTATGTGGTTCAAATTTTATTTTTAATGTACTGGATTTAATAATTGTTTAAAAATTATCATAATTGTGCAACTCTTCTGTGTTCATTAATATAATTTTGAATGCACATTTTTGTTTAAGTAGCAAAATAGCAAGTAATATTTAGATGTATACATTAAAATTAGTTTATTACTTGCAGCTTACATTTTTTAAGATAAATGTTTTCATGTGTGACATTATATATCTAAAGAAAAAGCATTGCAAAGTAACTGACTGCAATATGTTTCTGAAAACATTTTTTTATTACAAACTAAAAAATTTTCAGTTTTTCCCGAGTGGAATCCAACTTTTTTGGGGAAAATGCTTAATGTATGGTTGAAACTTAATTTTTTCTTAATCTTAAAATATTTTTTTAAGTATTGTATAAGAATATGATCTCAAACATTTTTAATTTATAGTTAATAATAAAATAATAAAAGTTAATAATAAAAATAGCAAGTTAAATAATTTGGATTCAGTTCTATGGACAAGTTTCCACTACAGAATTTTACAAGGGGCAAACTTTAACTGCAAACAAATTTTAAAAGCATTTAGATTATATTTTTTACTAATGTTTATTTTAAACAGGTCTGCTCGTGATACTTATGGAGATAATGCTGTGGGGTATGTACAAGTAAAGCGTGAGGGACCCCTCTGCACAGTAAGAGCAAGAATAACTCCAGAACATAAAGTAAAAAAAAAAGGCTTATGTTGTTTCACTATTGTGTGACGAGGAAAAAAAAGAAGTGCTTTCAGTGGATTGTGAAAGCTGTGCAGCCCACTTGGGTGGATGCAAGCACGCTATTGCGTTCATTTTCTGGGTTCACAGAAGGTCATCTGAACCAGCGACAACTGAGGTAACTAATTACTGGAAAAAGTCCAAGTTATCTGCAGTTGGAACTACCGAGAAATTTATCCACAGTATAGACGTGGGAACAAAAAAAATAAAGCCTTTGCCACCAAGAGATCCTTCAGTTTTACAAGATATAACAAGCACGATGAGAAACATGGATGTTACAAACATCCAGTTAAATAATTTCTTTGGCCAGGATTCCCTAAAAAAGAAATTGTCCATAGCACATTTAAAATATTACTACATAGAAAACAATGTGGGCTCAACGTCAAATGAATTTATTAACTTTATGAGGGAAGAAATTGATGAGGAAACATGCCATGAAGCTGCTATCTCCACTTGTGGACAAAGTGCCAATCCTATGTGGCATGAACTGCGGTACGGAAGAATTACCGCTTCAAAATTTTACGAAGCTGCCCATTGCACGACCATGGATGGAAGCCTAGTCGACACCATCTTAGGAGCTAAATTTAAACCGACAGAAGCAATGAAAAGAGGGAGCAAGTTAGAGGGCAAGGTGCTTAAACACCTAGCAAAGACTCACAACATAAAAATAGATTCCAGTGGGTTAATGTTAAATCCAAAGTATCCCGTGTTTGGGGCATCACCCGATGGAGTAACAAAAGATTATGTTGTGGAAATTAAGTGTCCCATGTCGGTGAATAGCTTAAAATCATATTTCAAAGATGGAAGACCTGCACCAAAACATTATGCCCAGCTGCAACTTCAAATGCTGTTCACTGGGAAGACAAAAGGATTATTTTGTGTTGCAGCTCCAAACTTTGAGAAGAGTTATTCTGTTGAAGAAGTTTTTATTGACTTTGATGAAGAATTTTGTTTTGCCAACATGGAAAAGGCCACTGAATTTTGGTGCAAAGCTATATTTCCTGTTGTGTAAACCCTGCTGCTTTGAAGTTTAGAGGATCATACCTCTGTAAAAAAAACCCGGGCAAAGGTAACCCACCTTTCAGCACCTGGTTGGGTCCCTACCTGGGGTTACAGGAAAAGTCTTTCTTAAGACTCGTGGTTTGTAGGCCTACTGGGGATCTTCCACGTGAAAAAAAATTGAAACGCGCCATTGCAATACCTCTCGGGTGGTGTGGAAATTGCAAACCTTTTTCCTTTTTTTTAGGTATGAAAACACGGCTAAATCAAACTGTACTAGCGCTTTCCATATTGTAGTTTTTTAAGCATGTTTAATAATATTAATTATTCTTGATTAGTATACAGGGTGTCCCATAAATAGTGGGCCACACTTCTAGAGGGGATAGTAGACACCTAGACGAGTCAGAATCACATAGGAATCGGGGGTCCCAGACCAAATCCCAGGGAGTTAAAAATGGAGCGACACCCCAAAAAAATTATTGAAAAATTCAATCTGTAGAAGAACTACTATTGGTAAAAACTTAATCATGGTCTCAAATTTTGTGGTTTAACATGATCTTTAAAATCATTGTAAAAGTTTTCATTTTAAAAATTTTTTTACTACGAAATAAAGTCAAAAACCACAAAAATATGTGAAAAATCTGCCAAAACTTTATTTCGTATTTAGAAATCCTTTCTTTTGATTTGATAATCTGAAAGATCATAGTTGAAAACCCTTAAGTCCAAAGTTTCACGTAAATACCATCAATATTAAACGCTTGAGATCTAATTAAAGTTTGATTTTTGCTTGCGAAAACAGATACAGAAAAGAAACGTTGAGGGAAAATCTACGAATTACGGATTGATGCTCGCTAAATATCTCGCCATTATTTGCGATACGAGATTCCTCGCCAACTTTCGCCAACAACAAATCGCCCAAGCTGTCTTGGCGATCTGTAGGAGCTTGGTTTGGTAAGAGAAAAGAAAGTTAGCGATTATCTATCCGTAACTTGTAGATTCTCCCTGAACGTTCGTTTTCTGGAGCTGTTTTCGCACTCAAAATACAAACTTTAACAGGATCTCAAGCGTTTAATATTGATGGTATTTACGTGAAACTTTGGACTTAAGGGTTTTAAAATATGATATTTCAGATAATCAAATCAAAAGAAAGGATTTCCAAATACAAAATAAAGTTTTGGCATATTTTTCACATTTTTTTTGTGGTTTTTTGACTTTTTTTCGTAGAAAAAAATTTTAAAGTGAAAACTTTCAGCATAATTTTAAAAATCATATTAAACCACAAAATTTGAGACCACTATTAAATTTTTACCAATAGTAGTTCTTCTACAAATTGAATTTTTCAATAATTGTTTTAAGGTGTCGCTCCATTTTTAACTCCTTGGGATTTGGTCTGGGACCCCCGATTCCTATGTGATTCTGACTCGTCTAGGTGTCTACTATCCCCTCTAGAAGTGTGGCCCACTATTTATGGGACACCCTGTATATAAAATTTGATTTTGTCCTCTTCCGAATATGAACTAGGTTCTGGCTTAATGAAAGTCAAATGAACTGGTAAGAAATTTCAAGACAACAAGGAGTGCCTAAAAAAGTTACCAATCAATTCGACCATCAGATTAGCATTACTGTATATTGGCACAGCTGGGATATACGTCGACCAGCCGCCATGTTTACCCACAGCTCAAATGATGACACACAACAATATAGATCTAATTTGAGCTATGAGTAAACATGGCGGCTGGTCGACGTATATCCCAGCTGTGCCGGTATATTTTTGTTATAATAACATTAGTTTTATTGATTTTTGTTCAGGAGGCTATCACAGTATATTTTTGTTATAATAAAATTAGAGTTTTACTGAAAAGCCTTTGAAATAAGAAAAGAAATTAACATTATAGGAATACTTGTGAAAAAACTTTACTTTTTAGAGATATGGAAGTTTTTGACACAATAAAGTTTGTATTAATCAAGAATATGCCATATAATGAAGCAGCTTAAACTTATTGGGAAAAGAAGCTAAAACAAAAGATTATAACAGAATTTATAAATTAGTACAACACTGATTTACTCTTTGATTATACCATGTCAAAGAATTCCCAAACGCGTTCAAGTTGTAGCCATGCTAATACTATAACAAAAACACTTTGGAAAATAGAGGTATGATGAGAAGATTCTAAGGTTAAGTAAAAAGACTTTTGCAATTTCCACACCACCCAAGAGGTATTGCAATGGCGCGTTTCAGTTTTTTTTACGTGGAAGATTCCCAGTAGGCCTATAAACCACGAGTCTTAAAAAAGACTTTACCTGTAACCCCAGGTAGGGACCCAACCGGGTACTGAAAGGTGGGTCACCTTAGCCCGGGTTTTTTCCAGAGGTATGCTCCTCTTCAATCACATGCATTAATACCTGATAATATTGGATTGCAGGTTAATTAATCCTCCAACAACATTTATTATGTAGTTTACAATCTGCACCAAATGAATGTCTAAGCAAACATGAGGTTGCAGGATGTGGAATTCCCTTAGGCGTCCGATCACCCGCTCCACATGAATCCTCAGAGCACTGATTTGCTTGGTTGCAATACATTCCTCTCTTGTCATTGGTACACCAAAAGAAACACTTGGAGGCCGCACAAGCTTGCAATTTCTGGTTTCCAATAAATGGGATATGGTTTTAAAGCCTCTATCACATCCATTCCTGGAATCAGGTGGTTTAAGAAACCACTGTCTTCAACAATGGCACTGTCAGAGGCTCTTCCCCCATACCCGTCAGATAAAAAGGCAACAGTGCCATCTGGGGTGCATGCTATAAGATATTTTATGGTGTTTGCTTTTTTATAATCCGACCAAGTTAAAGCTTGGTGGACAGGATTGCTAGGTTTTTCAATGCTTATTTCAAAGCAGTCAATTATGCACTGAACATTGCCGAACCTGCGGCGGAAACTTATTGGCAAACACCTCAATATCTCGATCTTTTCCTTCGGAAAATACAGGAAATTCTGCAAAACAGAGGCCAGGCTATAAAGCGTTTTGTGAAATATCCTACTAATCTGGCTCTCCGATTTTCCAAAAACCATACCAAGGTATGCATTTGATAAGTTCATCCTTATTTTTTTAAGGGTGATAATAATATTCATTTCTGAACATTTGGTTTTTTCAGAGAGATAAGGCAATATAAACTTAACATTTTCAGGTATTCCCAAACACATCATTGTTTCTCTCATGATTGCATCAATCATGCACGATTGTAATTTTGGGTTAGGAGAGCTACACTCCGGTTCAAAATCAGGATCACAATCATCTGAGGGCACATAGTCGCAGTCATTCCTATCAAAATCTTCCTTCTCCTCCTCGGGAAACAAATCCACATCATTTAAATTGAAGGTAGATGGTTCACAAACATTATTTGGTTCAGAAACTTTAGGAACATCTATTTTCATGGGGTCACAGCCAAAGTCTTTCACAGGCGGTTTGGCAGTAGAAGCCACGCTGCGAAAATTCACCCTAGCTTGAGTGGCTTTGTCACAACAAAGTTTCTCAAAAAGTGCTTGAGTTTCCGCTATTGATTCCTCAGCGATACTCTCATCCCTGGTTGAGGATTCTTCCAAATCTCCAGAAGTTGAAGGACCAGCAGACTCACTACTTCTCAGAAGGTTAGCCACCAACCTCCTGTGCTGTTTTTTTTCTGCACGTTCGGTTGAACCAGCCATTTTTGGCACAGGTCTCTGACAATCAAAGCGATGAGGCACAACTCCTTTTTTGATTATCAAATTTCCTCCGACCATCTTGTACCTCATGTAATTTTCAAAGTCATTTTCCATCTGCAAGGAAAAGCAAAGTTAATGCAAGTAGAATAGGATTTTAGATTTTTTTAACTAATCACCTTACTGCCTTTAGAATGCAAAATCATTAAGCAATTAGATGTTTACGGGTAACAAATTAATGATTCCTTAGAAAATTGTAAGATTAATTACTAAACTATAAAATAGACCAACCGAAACAAATGGAAAATAAACCACACCAGTATATATTATACGTATACCACCCCTCCAACAAAGTTAATATATTTAAAAGTCATTTTAAAATATACTCACATCAAAATGATCTTCGCACACTAGCCGGTAGGATGCTGGAGCAAGGGGACTTTTGGCAAGATCCCTCTTCATGGCTTTCAACCATTTAAGCCGAAGTCCAGGATTGGTTCTCGGCAAAGAAATGAACTTTTTGTCCGGTGTCGTAACGGTTGAGTTTTTACAACACGGCACTATGCAATATTTGTAGTCAGCTGAGGCCATATTAATCCAAAGAATCTAATAGGAAAAACGCTAAACAAATGTCGGATGGGATTGCGAAGCGAATGCACGTTGTTCGAAAGGTAAACAAAAGAGGCGAACGGAGATCGTGACGTCATGAGCCTGAGTGTCACGTGACATCCGTTTTAGGAGGAAGTCGGAAATCGTGATTTTAAATTAAAATATAAATAAAATTTGTGCGTCAAAAAAATTATGTGTTGCGTTTTTTTAATGTTTTGAAACATTTTGAAGCGATTTATCAAGCTTCTAAAAATGTGCAAGTTCCTTATTAGTTTTTATAATTAAAATTTGTATTAACGTTTTTTTATTTACCTTTAATCATCTACGCTGAATCTTTATCTTTTTTCTATAGTCGTTCCATAAATATGGAACGAAATTAATAAAAATAACTAATATAATGTCACTTTGGGTAGGTGGGTCACTGGGGTAAGTGGGTCACACCCCTCGAACTAATTTATGTACAAGAAATTTCACACTTACTCGCATTTATTATGTTACAGTTTGTCACACTTATGGGTTTTGCATGTATTTGAGTTTTGTTTAATATATTTTTAAGATTACAGAACTAATTTAAAATAGATTCACAGAATGGATTTTTTGGAGAGTTTAAGATGCAATTTTCAAAGAAGTATTTCCAGGTACGTTTTTATTATATTTTGATATTTATTGAACTGTTGTGCAAAGTTTAATTTAAAATACATACAGCAACTTGAATTTTTACAAACCAAGGGAGCTACCGCCCCCTGCTCGCTAACGCTCACCAACCCCCGTAAACTGCTAACGCAGGACCTTTTGGAATTGCTTCGCAATTCCCCCAAATCCAACTCGCTGAACTTATTACATTTTATAAAACAATTTACAGAAAAAGCGTCAACCAACTTTCCAAAAATACGTCACCAAATCCCCTCCATGAATAAATCTCCCTTACAAGTTTAAATATATATTAACCACAAAACTTATCAAAAATTTAAACGAAATGTTTTTAAAAATATTCAACTTAATTTTTTTTAATCTATGATTAGAAAAATAACTATTTTAATCTATGATTATAAAAATAACTAATTCTAATTGTTTATCAATATTCGGACCAAACAAAAACCATTATTTTAAAGTAACTCGTTAGTATAATATGCCTAGTGTTTATCATTTATATTTTATTTTAAACCCAGACTTGTTAAACAATACCGTTTAAGCAATTAAAAATAATGAGATACAAAACATCACTCTATGTTTACAATTAATTTCGATAAATTCAGACTAAAAATTAAAAATATTGGACAAAAAGTGTGAAATTTTAGTATAAAATGGCGTACTTGTAAGTTTTTAGAATATGTTTTTATCAGTCTTTGAGTGATATTTCATCAAGAAAGTACTTTTTTAAAAGGTGAAAAAACATGTTCCATCTTAAAATATAGCGTCAATCGGTCGTTGCGATTGGAACCTAATAATTTGATTGACAGTACTTGCTTTGTAACTGCGACCTTATCCGTTATCTAAGAAAATGGAAATATTTTTAAATTGAGAATTTTTCTAAAAAATCGAAGGGCCTACTCGGAAATCCGGAAAGAATCTGGACATTTTGATACCATATATGTGTCATTCGGTTAAGTAATTAAAAAGTCTTTCTATGGAAACCGTTCACCAAAAACTTTTTTTTAGAATAGAGATTTTTAATTTAGAAGTGTTTATCGGGGGTTCCATTTACCCCGTAATTTTAGCCTATTGGGGTAAGTGGGACCCCTCACTATGAACCCCCTCTCTTGGGGTAAGTGGGTCACCCCTCTCATTTAAAAAAAGACTAGTTAAGAAAAATGTAAAACATTATTTTAAAAACTAATAATAATTTTTTTATGGATTAAGTCACGGCTTACTAGATACTACTTACTAGTAGTATACAGGGTGTTTCAAAATTGCGTTGCACGGCTTTTATTCTAAACCAGCGCCTCCTAGGGTCATAGAAGTAAGGCCTACCCCTAGGTAAGTGACCCTGGAGAATCCATTGAGATGACTTACAGCGCCCCTAGCGGCGAAATTAAAAAGTTAAAAATATTAATTTAAAAACTAAAGGAGATAGAGCAAAAACCTCAGTAAAAGTATTGTTGCCAACGTCAAGAAGAACTCATTGAAAAAAATTTGATCAAAATATCTTGAATATTCGCGGAGATATTAGCATGTGAAAATAGCACTTTTTCGGGGGTCAAAAAGTAAAAAGTTCACATATTTGCAAATTTTTCAGTGTTATTGTGTAGTTTTTTTTTTTTTAGTTCAAAGAACACAAAATTTAATCAAAAAATCAAAAAATTTGCAAATATGCGAACTTTTTACTTTTTGACCCCTAAAAAGTGCTATTTTCACATGCTAATATCTCCGCGAATATTCAAGATATTTTGATCAAGTTTTTTTCAATGAGTTCTTCTTGCCGTTAGCAACAATACTCTTATTGAGGTTTTTGCTCTATCTCCTTTAGTTTTAAAATTAATTTTTTTAAGTTTTTAATTTCGCCGCTAGGGGCGCTGTAAGTCATCTCAATGGATTCTCCAGGGTCACTTACCTAGGGGTAGACCTTACTTCCATGACCCTAGGAGGCGCTGGTTCCGAATAAAAGCCGTGCAACGCAATTTTGAAACACCCTGTATAGTAAGCCGTGATAAAGTTTTAAATTTAATTCAATAAGTTCAAATTTAACCCGTTCAAAATTTTTCTATTGAGCTACAAAAATGAACTAGGCCAAAAAGGGGTCCAACTTACCAAGTGACCCTACTTAAATGTAAATGATAATAAACCTAAATTAAAAACAAACATTGAAAATGAACTCCTAGAAAAATGACCGAAGTTTGCTTCCTTACGCATACACAATATTCAAGGAAAACCGTGTTTTACAGGTGCATCGAGGGAAGAAGCATTGCAGGAAAGTGTCTAAAAATATTTCGTTGCCCCCTCATTACACACAAAAATAGGAACATTGTGTTTTAGCTCCCTTTCAAAGCTTAAAAATGTTTTTTTTAAAGTATAAGAACTTGATTTAAACACTGAAAACATAACTGGGATCCGAGGTAACATACAAAGAACAGTTGTTCTTGAATGGACTACTACTTGTAAAGTACTTATTTATCAATTAAGTAGACGGTTGTTTATTTATTAAATACAAAAAGGATTTCAAACAACTAAACACGGGTTACTAAAGATAAAGAAAGTACTTTTGTTTGCTCTCCTTTCTTAAATTTTAGACCACTAAGTTTCTAAATAGGAATTGATGTGTGTTAAATAATAAAACTGTAAGGACATTCATTGCATTCTTACCCACGCCTACTAAAATCTGTCATCCCTATCCTATAAGCGAAAAACAAATTTTCCCTTGAGACATTAGCAAAGCAGACTAAACATAGTCAATAGACTTGATATCTCCAGTCCTATTTGCCAAGCATCTCAGAGTATGACATTTATAGAACTGTCTGATGAGCTCAAATTGGGGTGGAATTGCTGTCGGCAACTCCTGATGTGTATTCAGTACATAACCTTTCTCATTAAGATAGGGTTGAGTCACTATGGTCCAGAAGTAAATTACATGACATAAAAGAATGATTATAACGTAGAATATAAATAATATAAAACAAATTTATTTAATTTTTTTTTTAATATTTTAATTAATTATGGAATAATAATTTGGGGTGGAGATTATAAAACCAATTTATTGCCTTTAATTTCTATTCAGAATAAGTGTTTCAAAACCTTATGTTTAAATAATTCCGACTCAATTGACTTTAAAAGTTTAGGTTTACTCCCCGTGCGACATCTCGTTTTTTATAGAATTACACTTTACTTATTTAGCAATAGAAATATTTGTAATCTAAAAAATACGATTAACCAAAGGAGAATAAATGAAATTTATCAGATTCCTCGCTTTTACAAGGAGATATATCGTAAACATTTCTTTTATCTTGCACCAAAGTTATTTAATAGTCTACCTGCTGAGTTACAAAATATTTCTTCCTATCCCTCATTCAAACGTTGTTTACATAATTTTGTAATTTTTTTAAATAATGTTGAAGACCTATTCTAAAGGAAGCATAATATATTTTTTTCTGCCTTAGCTGTTTGCCAACTTGTAAAACTTTAATTTAAATAATTCTGTCTTTTGTAAATTAAATTAATCATTTATTATTGTTATTTGTACTATGTTTGTTTTTTTCTGCATTTTTTGAATCTTATTATTGCTATGTAATTCAACCCACCTATTTATTTATTTTATTTTAAATATCACTCAATGTTCGCACTTTTTCTGGTTACCTGAACGGGACTGTTTCCCCTTGGTAACTCATATTATTTTATATATTCATTTGTAATTTCCATAGTGTAAAATAAAGATTATTATTATTATTATTATTATTATTATTAAATATATAATTTTCTCTATTTGTGTCATGTTAAAATCAAAATCTTATTAATGTGACAAAATATTGTACTGATGACTTATTGTTATATTATTATTATTATTATTATTATTATTATTATTATTATTATTATTATTATTATTATTATTATTATTATTATTATTATTGTTATTGTTATTGTTATTGTTATTGTTATTGTTGTTGTTGTTGTCGTTGTCGTTGTCGTTGTCGTTGTCGTTGTTGTTGTTGTTGTTGTTGTTGTTGTTGTTGTTGTTGTTGTTGTTGTTGTTGTTGTTGTTGTTGTTGTTGTTGTTGCTGTTGTTATTGTTATTATAATATTACAAACAAGGAGAAATGTTAAAGAAGTTCATTAACTATTCTTTCAATTGAAAATTTTGAAATAAAGTCTTTGAAACATAATACTGTATGCTAAAAAATTATATTTTATTTTTTAACCCATTAAGGACGGTTGGTAAGAAAAGTTGCCAAGGGACATTTCATTTTTACTGACTCTAATAGAGGATATTAAAAGTTTAAATGCATGATATCAGCTTCTGAAGAATATATTTAATCAGATAAAAATAGAAATTTATACCTTCCATGCCGTTTTGGTGGTAAAATCGCAGTTAGAATGAGAGCGTTTCACTACATTTTGGAGATAGCTGGGAGATCATTTGGAAAACGCTAAAATAATCTAATGTTTTGGTTATTTTTGTGACTTGTTTCCATTGCAGCATATTCACAAGATCCCATTCTAAATATTATTACCAATTACAGTTGGAATGAGGGTATTTAAATTGCCAATAGCAAGAGTTTTTTTCTACTGGCAACTTTTGTTGCCAATCGTCCGATGTGTGGTCTAAACTTTTACGAGTTACTCATAAGAAGCTTTTGCAAATTAAATATTTTAATGCCTTTTTTTAGTTCTTATCATAAATGTAGATCTTATTGATACTTTAGCATGATGAAATGTTTCCCAAGGATCATAATTTTAGTGGTTTTTTTTATAGATTTTAGATTTTTACACAGATTCCTAACACATTTATTGGTTCAATCTCATACTAAATCATTTCGGGATACATTTATTTTCCTTGAAAGGGTTTTATGGAAACTTTCAGTAGTCAAAAAATAAAATAAAATATCACTGGAGTTATTTAGCCTATTTTGAATGGGCCAATACCTAGTTTTTATCGAGTTGATGAGTAATCTTCAACATTTTCTGTGGGGAATATGCGAAATCTGGAGCCATAATGATGAATATTGTAATTATGATGTTATTTTGATAGAGAATGACTAACAAGAACGTAGAATTCCAATAAGAGAAAAAAGAATAAGAAAAAAAATAACCAAATGTATAAAAAAAACGAAAGTTGAGAAAATAGAAGACTGGCAGGTAAAAAAAGTCCCCATGTCCCAGACTGGGAGATATAAATAAAACTATTTTAACCTGAAAGTAAGCTAAAGTGCTGAAATCAAAGGGTTACAAACGTTCCTACTTAAAAAGTATTAGTTCGGCTAGTTTTAAAGCCTGAAATTAGGTGAATATCAATATTTCGGACTGAACAGGCCCTATTCATTAGGGGTAAATTACCCTTTCTTGGACCCCCTATCAGCAGTATAGTCCCCGTTCACTTTTATTTTTTGTATTATTTCTTTAAATTATGTATAAAAACATATCATTATCAAAATCGTAAAAATTCTAATTAGTTTTTTCGACTTTTCATTTTCAGAGTTTGGACTCCACTAAGGACGGTTGGCAAGAAAAGTTGCCTGTTAAAAAATCATAAAAATTATTTTTTGAAAAATCTGAAAATGGGCATTTCTTACTATATTCGGTCCAAATGAACAAAATACGAAAGAAAAAGTTACTTATTTTCATTATTTTAAAGTCATCCTTAATGGTGTGACTCACAACTAACATTTAACTTAACTTATTACTAACAAAGTTATATGGGAAATGTGAGCTTTGTTCCTCAAGGGCTTTTACGCAAATGAGCCAAGAGTTTTTTATTAATAAATAAGTTTTTATTTTTCAATTCTAAAGAAGAAATTAAGTATCGTATTTTCATCTCAATACCCATATACGCTCATATCAATACGTTTTCTTAATTTACGAAAACTTCTAAGAACCTTTTTTTTTATCTAAAAGCATACTTCTTTTCTTTTGAGCAGTAAACTATTCTATTTAAATACCATCATGACTTTATTTACTTTCTTTCATAAGATTTAAAATCTTCCAAATATTTATTACCATCATAAGTGCTGTGATAAAAGCATAATAAAAAGGCCCTTTAATTAATAACAAAATTCATAAAACTATTTACACCTAATTACATTCTTAAGTTTTTGAGCTCAAAAATTAATTAAAGAACGGCTTATGATATTTTTAAACAAAATTACTTTTTTCTCTCATACCCTTTTCTAATACTTCTTCCAGACTTCTCATAGACTGTTTAATCATGAATTTCAAACTAGTTCACATTATTTTATACGATAGCAGCTGGGATAAAACTTTTCACTCTACTTAATAATCCTGTAGCGTGTTGTTGACAGCCAAGAAAGAAAGAAAGAAAAATATGAATCTAAAAGCTTGCTTTTTTTGGTAAGTTATTATTATACTTCAACTGCAAAATATTACTTATTCTGTATGTTTGGAAATAAATAATAATATATGAATACGCATAATATAAATAAGTTGTTCAATGAAAAGTAAACATAACTATATTAATTAGCTTAAATATAAGCTTTTGGTTTAGAGAATTTGAAATGTTTATAACTTGAAAATGATTTTTCTTAACTTAAAAGTAATCAGATGTAACGAGCTTAATAAAATGTTTCTATATTAAATTAAAATTCTAAACTTGTATTATTATCAATATAAAGAGCTTAAGAAGAGTAAATTTTGCGAATTAATATTGATAAATAATGTACAATTATATTAAAAATCTATGCGATTCTATTACTTATATTAGAAAAGAAAATGAATATCGATTTTCTTAGAACTTAAAAATAAATATTACATCCGTTACAAAAAATAGACTTAAAGGATTACTTCAAGGTTATTTAAAAATTTTTCAAAAACATATTTAAAACTATATAAATTTAAGCGTTCTTTTTAATGTCTGAAGATATTCTGAATAAAAAAGTGTAAGATGATATAAAACAAATGAATTCCATTTGATAAAAACGCCACTAAAAGAACCAATAATTTAATCTTTAATATCTTGCTACGTCAGTTACTACAATGTTAGGTTAAAAATAATAATCTATCGAGTATTAAAAGCTTGGAAGTTAGAAATTTAACACTATGAACTTGTCAAGCATCCTCAGGGAAGGAAATAGTTTTTATCGGCAGAGTTCATTTAGAATTTATTTCCTTTCCTAGCGCGCGCGAATATTAAAAAAATAACCTCCTTAGCAAGTCTAATTTGATCAAACGAAGGCATGAAATTTTCTACCAAAAACAAAACTTTTGGCGCTTGTTCCTAATTTTAACATTTCGGGTTTCCTTACGTTATTAACAATTACATTGCTTTCAAAGTAATTTATTTAGCTTCAAGGGCATAAGTGTATCGGGAAATTCATAATTAGTTTTCTTTCATAAGCTAATTATAGAAGCAAACTGGAACGAAGAAAATTTAATTTGTTAATTTGAATTCCTCTCCAAAAGGTTAAGTTTAAAAAAGTTTTAACCACTTTGATTAAGTCGTCAAAGGACATCCCAAAACAATGATGAAAACGTCTTTTAATAAGTTACGTTTGCAATAAGTTACTCTATAGCAAATTTGCTTTTATTTAAGGAAATATTTTGGGAAATCAGATTTTAAAATACATAATCATTGTTTTTTTGGATGGTTACATATAAATGAAAAGGAATTTGTTTACGTTCAAAAGCGTACTTTAGTCATTAAAATTTAAAACTACGCAGTTTTCACTTAAGTAAATTTTTCAATCACAAGTAGATAGAGAATACTTATACGATTTGCCTGTTTTTTATATAAATCTAATTCTAAGTATCAAAAAGGGAAAAATTCTCGAAAACGGGTTTATTAATAACATAATTTTTATCTTCTTTATGAAAGAAAAATAAACGGTTTCCACAAGATAAAGTCTGATTCCCGTGTAAGTTGTAAAATAGGCCTCTCTTTTTCACCACGAAAAAATACAACATGAATTATCGAGAGATTTCCATTCTTTAAGTTATAGAGGTAATTCCAATTTGATTCCAACATTTCCCTTCTCTCACAGAATTCCCCACCATCCTAATTACACACTCAAATTACACTCCACGACTCCAGAACTTTGACAAGAAACCAAATATATCTCGAACCCCAACCCCATTTCTTCCACCAAAGATGACAAAAGTTAAAACAAATCCAACACACGCACACATACACGGCCCTAGTAACTCTTCCGCACTCAGGAAAAGTCACAGAAGATTAGCCAGCCAACCGAGCATACGCAATCGAAAATGAAGAATCGATCTCGTAAAAGCGATACGACTCGATTCTTTCTCAACTTTCTTGTTGCAGCCATCCCGTGACAACTTATCCCGTTCCTTATTGCATGTGACAATTTAATTCAGGCGTAATTTGACATAGTTTTGTTTCGGTTCGGGACTTTTCACTAATCCTCTCTGGAATAAGTTCTTTTTGTGTGCTTCCTGGGTTTTCTGTCCTTGTGAGTTTTGTGAAAAGGTGGTTTGCGTTCACTCTGTTGATTTGGTTTAATGAGAAGAAGACGCCTTTAAATTTGCTGGATGTTCAATTTTAGTTATTGGATTTTCCCATTGAGTGTTGCGGGAACAGTTTTGACAGTTTTAGAGAATATTAATGAGTTAATTACTAATTTAAAATAAGAGATGTAATTAAATTAGAGGAAGACAGAACGGAATCTGGTTGTACGGAGATTGGGTGGACTTGTTGAAACTCCCTGAAATCTACTGAAAAAAAAGGGTCAAACCGGTAAAAAATTGATACCTTTAGTTTTCAACGGTTTTCACTTGGGAATTACCTAAATAATAACATACTAAAAATCGGACAAAATCTGCTCGCTGGAAGTTTAATTTTTTTAAATTTAAAAAAAATGGCCCGAAAAAAAATTTCAAAAATCAAATTATAAAAATCGAAGCTTATGATACATGTTTATAAGCTATTTTTCAATGATGAATACGAATATACCCTTTAAATTTTAAAAAATTAAAAATTTCAAAATGCCTCAAACGTTTTTAACAAGAATTTTTAAAAAGGTCGATTTTTGAGGCCAAAAAAATTGAAAATTTGAAAAAAATTAAATTTTTTACTGTCCGATTTTCTTCCATTTTTAGTATGCTATTTTTTAAAGTCATTTCTAATTGAAAACCGTTTAAATTATTTCTCTTGGAATTATTTTGTGGTTTTGAGCGATATTTTAATTTTTTCGACTTTCCAAATTTTGAATAATTTTTTAAAAATTGAAATTTTTAATTTTAAAAAATTTAAATGGTGTATTCGTATTCAGCATTGAAAATAGCTATAAACATGTATCATAAGCCTCAATTTTTATAATTTGATTTTTTGAAAATTTTTTTCGGCCATTTTTTAAAAATTTAAAAAAATATTAAACTTCCCGCAAGCCGATTTTGTCCGATTTTTAGTATGTTATTATTTAGGTCATTTCCGTTGAACCCCAAAACCGTTGAAAAACTAAAGGTATCAATTTTTACTGGTTAGATTGGTTTAGATTGCCTGGACTAATAATACAATATACAGGGTGTTTCAAAAATCCGTTTAGCTGCTTTTATTTGGAAACAAGGGGTCCTACGGTCATGGATGTAAGGTATACTCCTAGGTAATTGACCCTGGAAAATCCATTGAGATGGCTTACAGCGCCCCTAGCGGTGAACTAAAAAAGTTTAAAAAATAATTTAAAAACTAAAAGAGATAGAGCAAAAATCTCAATGAGAGTGTTGTTGCCAACGTTATAAAGAACTCACGGAGAAAAGTTTCATGAAAATAACTTGAATATTCGCGGAGATGTTAGCATGGGAAATAGCACTTTTTCAGACCTCAAAAAATAAAAAGTTCGCAAATTTGCAATTTTTTCAGTGTTATTGTGTAGTTTTGTGTTTTTTTAGTTGAATAAAGGCAAAATTTAATCAAAAAAATTGCAGATTTGAGAACTTTTTCTTTTTTGAGGTTTGGAAAAGTGCTAATTTCACATGCTAACATCTCCACGAATATTCAAGATATTTTCATGAAATTTTTTCTGTGAGTTCTTCATAATGTTGGCAACAATACTCTCTTGAGGGTTTTGCTATACCTTTTTTTTATAAATTAATTTTTCTAACTTTCTTATTTGGCCACTAGGGGCGCTGTAAGTCATCTCAATGGAATTTCCAGGGTAATTTACCTAGGGGTAGACCTTACTTCTGTGACCTTAGGACGCGTTGGTTCCAAATAAAAGCCGCGAAACGGACTTTTGAAGCACCCTGTATGTTATGATCAATTTAATATTTTTATCAATTACAACTTCACAAGAAGTAACTCATTCAGTTTGGGTAAATTCAAATTAGATAAAGAGTAATAAAAATACACTATACCTAAATATATTTAAAAATATTTTTTAAAATGCTGGCTACCTTATAACATTATCACCCTATCATAGTTAATTGTTATAGTCAGGGCTTGATATCTAAAAAAAGAGGTACCGGAACGGTAAAATTATTCAAAACTGGAAAAGCGAATACTTTTTAATACCAAAACTTATGCATTTATTTTAAAATTTAAATTTAAAAAATAAATTCAAATGTGTTGTACTAGATTAGGAAGAGCCTTCTAACTTAATTATTGAATAAGGTTTTCGGTAATTTTGGTAATTTGACATTAAAACATGGTTTTAATTCATTTTATGACTTTTTTTCGTACGTAGAAAGGTATCCGCTGGCCTGATGAATCGGTCTCGCGGGCCGTAGTTAGGAGACCCCTAATATAATATATTTTCCAAAAAAAGAGGTTCCGGAACGCCGTTCCAGAGCCGCCAGGGCTGAAATCGAGAGCCCTGGTTATAGTTATTGTTAAATCCTGTTAGCTAGCAGTTCTTTCCTGCAACTATGAACGACCACTTAAACTTGTAAAACCTAATAAAACAACTAACTTTTTTTGCATAAAAAATTGACGACATCCTAATTAACAAGATTTTCCTGCTTCTAAACATGCTCCTAAATATCCACCCACTTCTTCAATCTCCACCCACGAACACAAAGAAAATATCCAGCACGCCACCGATAATTGTCCACCCAAGCAGCACGCCTAAGAGCCCTCCAAACAACCCAAGACGACTTCCGATTATTAAATTAGCTTTTTAACCCCAGAAAAGTGTCCTTGCACACTTCCCTTGATCCAATCTCGCCCCTTAATTCCCTTCCTTCACTAAGAGTGGGGAATCTCCATCAGATTAATACCTCTATACCCCCCTTTTTCAACGCGCCTCTCTTTGGAGAACTTTTATAGGGCCGTAAACCCTTCGGATAAAGCTAGGGTTTTTAATAGGAGCACAAAAACCTTATTCCACGTAGCAGGCGCTTTTCGAGGGCTCCTTTTACGCGGTGCATAGAAATACGCTTTTTTTACGATCCGCCGTGAAAGATTATCAAAAAACACGCGATGGTATTAAATTTGGAGCGTAATCGAAGATAAAAAAGGATATCTGCTTCTTGGTGGAGATTTTTGTTTTTTGTGCGCCTTAGGCGATATTGTGAGAGTTGGGTATAAACATGTAAAAGTAATTTATAGTGCGTTGTGAAGGAATGCTTTCCATTAAACTCTTTTAAATGAGAAAATTGAGTTTGGTGTTTGTTTTGCAATATGAAGGTATAAAATTAATGGAAAAGTTTTCATGGGGGTTTCATCATAATAATACGGTTTCTCAGTAATAGCTTTCTTTGCTAAGTATGAGTGAGAAAAAGAATAATCATAGCCGTAACACTTGGAACTATTCGCAGAAGGTGATAATCGCAAAAAAAATAATTTTAAAACTTTCATTAAGGGGATTCACCTATGCCCTTTTGAAGTTACACATATTAAATCAAATACAGTCGTGTCTAAAAATTAAAGATAATTATATTTCATATGATTTCAATTATATTTAAAATGTTACATACTATAGTTCCTTATTAATGTAATTCATGCCGTAGGATCAGTTAAGAATGGCAATATGTAGTCAAGTTTCAAATTACCTTACAATATTTTATGATGGGTACATAGGTCCTCTAGTTCCATACACATTCAAACGAATAACAGAAACGCCCATGTGAGTTATTTAGCAAACAGTCCACTGTTATATTTTAAAGCCCCTCCTTATAAAAATAACGACTTCTTTTGGCAGTAATATTTTTTTTTCTAAAAAACAAAATTAAATACCAAACAAATCCGGTGTTTTTATCCTATTGACTGTAATATTCAATTATTTTTGTTTTATACCAATTTATTTTAAATGGAATGGGCAAACTTCTTCAACCTAACAAACAAGAGCTTCCCACTAAAACTCAATTTGCTGTCCCAACCTCAAACCATAAAAAACAAGAAACAAAAAGATAATCAAACCACACCCCTTCCAGTAAATAGACACATCCACTCTTCAGACCCTTTTCACAATACTCATCTCAAATTAAACACATTTCCCAGCTCCTCGCGCCCAAAACCATTGTGCGATTGGTATTAAACCCCTAAAACAATTGTTCAATTATTTCACGAGCGAATGGCCGCAGTTTTTGTTTTCATTTAATTAATTCAGCCAGGGTAAAGGGGTAAGCGAGGGGTAATCTGCTTATTTCGTGTTATTTTTCTGCCTGAAACTGCCCGGGTAATATTCTTAATAAAGCCCCACAAAATAACAGAAAACTCATTATAACAATTATTGCCGTCGAGGTTGTTTTTTCCATTGGGCTGCGCTTAATTGGATTTTCTAATAACTGTCCGGGAGCTCTACATCAGAAGGATGAGGGAATAATTGAAAAAAAAATCATCGAAATCGTTTACTGCTTTAAGTCAGGGTTTACTGTTATTAATTTTTTTTGTTCATTTGGTGTTGGGATCCTAAACAAGGCATAAATTTAATCCAAAAATAATTAAATTTGGTGGGAGAGTTAAATTTTTATTTTGTGTTTTTTAATGCTTTGAAGAGGTGGTAATATGGAGTCTTTAAATATGTTTGTTTGAATAAATGTGATGTCGTGTTATAGGGATTCGGAGAGATACATATAACCTTTTCGAGGGTGAAATTAATTTTTTTTCTAAGCCTCGATTATTAATTTTCTGCCTATTTGTTATGTTGTTCTGCATTACAAGAAATGCTTTTCGTTCTGCTCAAGTATTAATTTTAATTGATATTTCATTAAAAATTTCAATAATTGTATCCAAGAGTTTACGAATAATAATAAACAAACAAGTAAATATTAATTACTGGTGGATATATGCATATCTGAAACACTTCGAAATTTATATTTTTAAAAATTTTAGCTCTAGACAGTAAAACAGAAAGAATAGAGGAAATACTGTGTGATAAAATCCGAATTCGAATCAGGAAAATATTAAGTTGATGAATAAAAAGCTTGTTTATTTGACTATACTAACTTAATATATACATATAACATTTTTACTTTACGATTTGAGTTTACTTACAAGGAAACATTCTTAGGGTGAACTCACAGAAATGCACGAAAATTTTACAGGCATAAGAAGATGACTCAAAACACTTTCTGTGAAAAAATTAGCTGCTGAATTTCAATAGGAGAGGAGTTATTTAAATTTGAAATTTGGGTTCTGAGTTGCCAAACACATTCATTTAGCACCACTTGGCGACTTTCCAATCGGATGGAATGAGAAATTTGATTCGAAGTGTCTAAATCCACGAAAGTTGGCCCGTGCTAAAGTATTAGCGAAATTTGTTAGAGTTGAGTTGTTACTTTCGTGGATTTAGACAGTGCCATAAAATATATAGTTTCCAATGCATTTTTAAAAAATATGCGGCAAACAGATAACTCCTAAAAATTAAATGCTAAATAGATGTTGGATTCTTTTTAATTTGCATATAATTTTGTATTGCTTCATGCGTTATTTATTTTAATTTTCCTTCTTTAATTAATTTTTATTCCTGTTTTGCATTTGATAAACTTTTTTTTATTCGCTCATTTATAAGTGGCAACAGAGAAAACGCGGCCAGTTCATTCTACCATTTGGCGTTCTCTCTGCTTTTCTCGCCTTGTAGGGTTACATTTGGCGTTAAATATGACAATTTTCAATAATTTTTTACAGCTTTTCTACTGTAATTCAGCAGCTAATTTTTTACAGAAGGTGTTTTAAGTCATATACTAACCCCTGTAAAATTTTCGTCCAATTCTGTGAGTTCATCCTGAGAATGTTTCCTTGTTAGGGATGAGTTTTTATTACAAGGAATTTACAAAGTGTATTTATGTGATTGAAATTGAATTGAAATTTTTATTAGATGTTGCAAAAATGTCTATATTTTTGAAAAGTCTGTTTAACCCAATAGCATGGAAAATAGAATGAAAACAGTAATCCATACTTATAGAAAAATGTTATATTTTGGTAAGGTGTTTGGGTTATAAAAAAAAGGATAACTTTTGTCTAAATTCTAGACAGTTTCTATTCATGATATGATAACATGTTATTGTAATTGAACTTGAAATTAATCTAAATAAACATTATAAAAACATATGATTTTTAAGAAATATTACACTAGGCAATGAATACTTTAAGATATATTATTCAACTTATTTAAGAATCAAAATATTCAACTCATTAAAGAATCAAAATATTCAAGCATTTAATTACAGTTACAAAAATTAGACCAGCATAATTTCGATGGGATATTTTAAAAGCACTGTCTAAATCCACGAAAGTAACAACTCAACTCCAACTAATGTCGCTATTAAAACCTATGGCAATTTCTAGCTCATCAAAAGTAACAGCTCAACTCTAACGAAATTCGCTAATCCTTTAGCATGGGTCAACTTTCGTGGATTTAGACACTTCGATTTTTAAATACAACTTATATCCAAATAACATGTAAAAAAGGTATAAGACTATATCACGCCAGAACAAAGAAAAACAATCCTCGAAACAAACGTAAAACGAAATCGAATAAGAATGCAAGAAACAATTCAACTCATCAGTTTCAGTCCACATCAACTTCTTCAACCTCAAGAATTTCCCCCACTGACGATAAAATAAAAAAGAAAACCTTCTTTTTGTTAAAGCCCGCCATCTTAGGGATAGGAAATAGTATCGGTTGCGGAAGAGGCAGACCAAAAACAGTTCCGGAACTGGTTCCTGGGGTGTAATACTGGCCTCAGCCGATAATGAGACTTCGGTTCGGAACTGCCAAACGATTATTTTGGGGTGCTCGACACTTGGATCTGGCATTGTTTGCCCCTGCAATTGCTCTGAGGTTTAGGCTCTTCGTGAATGGTTGGATTGGAATGAGTTTTACAAAGTTAAGAGAAGTAAGAAGGGATTATTGGGGGTCTGGGGATCGAATCAGAAATAGTCCGGGTATTTGAATGGGTACTGTTTAGAGGTGTAGGGTGGTGTAAAAAATTGGATGTTCCAAGGGGGAGATTTTGTGTGGTAGAAAAAGATGCGATTATTTTTTTTACTTGAAGATTTATTATTTTTCGCCCATACTGGGTGTCAACACAAAAAGAAAGTTCCAGTAAGATTGTTTTACTTAATGCTTTTTTTTTTTTTCCTTCTTTATGAATTTTTTATTTAACCTTTTTTTAAGCTTTTCGTATTTGTGTAGGCACTTTTTTTTTTTATTTATTATTATTATTACAAACAAAGAGGAAGATATATCACCTGGGATTGTATAACAATCCATGTAGGTGAACAAATATTAACAAAAATTACATTTGTTACACAATAAATTACAAAAGAAAAAAAAATATAAACACAAATATTATAAGCAAAAATGAACACTACATGAAAACAAAACGAAAAGAGTATAAATACGATACAATATCAAACAGGAAATTAGTAGCGGCAAACAGGGTGTCATAAATTATGGCTTATTATCTGTCGTAAAGTAAGTAGTAGTGCAAAAAAATATGAATGGAATATAATTACACTAATAACTCAAGATCAAACAAAAAAGTGTTCAATGTCCCCAATAGAAAACAAAAAGTCTTTTAATTTCTTTTTAAATGCATGTTTGGTTAGACTATTTTGAATTTCTAAAGGTAGTAAATTAAAGAACTTAGGGGCTAGATAAAAGAAATTTTTACAAAATATAGTTTTTTCAGGTTTAGGTATAGTATATACAGCATTAGGTCGTCGGGGATTTATTATGTTTCGCTTTCTGCAGATATCGGAATTTAAGTAGAGATAGAGACTTGTTTTAAAGTAGAATAGGTAGCGAATAGGTAAAATATTCAATAATTTGAACTTATCAATATTTATGGAATGCACTTGAGATGATAACAATTTTATAAATCTTTCCTGGAGTTTACATATTCTTTTTAAATTTATCTGATAGTCTCCACCCCATATTATTAGACCGTAGTTAATTCTAGATTGAACCCAAGAGTGATAAAGAGTTATAAGGAATTTGCTGCTTACTTTTGGCCTTAAATGATAAAAATTTAGCATTATATGTCTTAATTTATCAGCAATATACTTGGTATGGGATTTCCACTTTAAGTTGCAGTCAATATGAAGTCCAAGATATTTTATTGTTGACACTTTATCAATTGATTTACAATTACAGTCATCATAATTATTACAGTGATTAACATGATATTTAACGGAAAGCTGAATTGGATTATTTTGTCTTAAGTTAAAAATCATGTATTTTGTTTTATCGACGTTTAATCTCAGACAGTTATCAGAAAACCATTTACTAATTTTAACTAAGTCTAAATTCATCTTTTGGTTCAAATCTTCAGTAGAATCGACAGAATATAAAAGAACTGTATCATCGGCAAAACTTATGATTTTACCGTGTAAATTAAGGTTACATAAATCATTTATAAATATTAAAAACAGCAACGGACCTAAAGTTGAACCTTGGAAAACTCCATAATTGATTGGAAGGCATTTACTTAAGGAGTTGTTAATTTTAACAATTTGTATACGGTTTGATAAGTAGGATTTTAAAAAATTGTAGAAGTGACCTCTGATTCCCGTTGATGACAGTTTATGTAATAAAATACCATGATTCACCGAGTCAAACGCCTTAGATATATCTAAGTAAAGAGCAGCAGTTATTTTACTAGAATTTATACTATTATGAATAAAATCTGTAAACTCCAGTAGAGCTTTTTCAGTATTTGATTTAGGTAGAAAGCCGTATTGATTTTTTGAGAAAAAATTTGAATTTTCCAAGAACGAAATTAATCTATCCTTAATTAATTGTTCAAATATTTTAGAAATCAGAGGCAGGACAGAGATAGGTCTATAGTTTGAGAAATCATTTCTGTTTTCCTTTTTAAAAATGGGTGTTATTATTGAGGTCTTTAATGACTTTGGGAAAATACTTTCATTTACTAAGCTGTTAAATAGACTAGTGAGAATATTTATATGAGAAAATGATAGAATTTTGAGAATTTTTGCATCTATTCCATCTGATCCTGGGCTTTTCTGGGGATTTAGATTACGAATGCAATTTAAGACTTCTGCATCATCTATCTCTAGCCACACAAATGAATTTAGATTTGTCTTTAAATGTACTTTAAAATTTTCATTGGAGTTTGAGAAATAATACTACCTACTTTCATTTATAAGACACTAGCGGTACCCGCCGTGTGTTAATACGTCTTAAAATAATTATGAAAACAAATTAACATTTACTGTTAGTATGTTATGCATTAAACCAAATTTTTGACATACACTCAGTGTTATTTTTACGTCGAGCTGGGGATTGTGCAAGTGTCTCAGAAGCCCGTGAGATGCCATACACTCAGCGTTCTTTTTACGTCGAGCTCGGGATTGTTCAGGTGTCTCATAAGCCCCTTGAGATGCCATATACTCAGCGTTCTGTCGACGCTGATATTGGGACTGCTCTGGTGTCTCAGCAGCTCTGTGAGCTGCCTCAAGCTCCGCCTGTTCAAGTCTTTGCAGTTCGGCTTGTGGATTAGAGTGGGTCATTTTCCTATGGCGAAAAAAAAATTTTACAAATTCTATCGGGCACAGCAAGAAAAGGGTGCCAAATGGTCTCAAACTAACATGTGTAAAACATTATTCCATTATAATAACTCTTTTGGCCTCCGGATTGGCCTCAAATAGAACAAAAATATGTAATTTTTCATATTTTTTAAAAAATTTTATAAATTAAATTTTTTTGTAGATAACTTTTTAAAGTTCACAAATAAAGGTCTTTAAAAGCAATTTTAATCACATTAGTCACCTTCATGCATTATTAATACAAGAACAATTGCCAAAGTGGCAATATAATATGCTATCATATTAACAAGAGCCGTAGAATATGAATCTCTTTTTTGCCAACAAACAGTGGACTATCAGTGGTACAGATTTTAAATATTCGTAGTTCATATACATTCTCCCTCCAATTTGGTCAGTATAAAACGGTATTTTTAATTTTTCAAAATAGAAACAGTTGTATTTTTCATAAATATACCACGCTTTCGAAATTCAGTGGACAGTTATTTCACTGGCTGGTCTTGGGATGCAAATATGATCTCAAAAATATGTTGAGACAATTGTCGAATGGATAGTTCGTTCATAGGCAATATCAGTTATGATTCGCTCAGTCATGATTTACCTAATTTTTTGCTATAGCAATTGACTGAAACCCAGGCCCATGAAATTATACTTCTTTGAGGATTGACTCAAAATAGCTTCTTAGCATTCCCTTATGCGTTCCTAAAAGTTAAAATATAGCAAATTTAACTGTTAAGGATAATTACAAGTAAGTTTTGAAAAGTAATGTAGCTTATTTAAAAAATTATTGGATAATACTGAGTATACTGTTGAAAACGGGGATCTACCGCTCTTCTTAAGAAAATATTTCAAAATTTGACTCTTAATATGTGGTTTTAATTTATTTTTGGACATTAGGGAATCATATGGGGACACTTGGGATGGACTATTCCTAATATGCGAAGAAATTTAAAGGAAACCTCAACTTTTAAACTATTATCCAAATGTTTTCCTTGAGGTTGAAACTTATAACCCAAAATAGGTACCCACCTTCTGACATATCCATTTTTATTAAAAATGTAATGTTTTTACCATCCTACTCAACCGACAATAAAGGTTTCGCACATTGTTATGATTCCAACAAGAAATTTTTGATTGCCAGTTCTAACCATTGAGATATTTCAAAATATGTTGTATTATAACTCAAGTATTTCAACTCTGGTTTCATTTATAATTATTTTATAGTCTTCAATGATGATTTTTATACCATTGTGCACATTTATATTCATGACAGATTTGTGCAATCGAGGTAAAAGCTTGATTTTCGTTCGTCCATTTTTACATGAAATTACTATATTAATCGAAACTTTGAGGCCAATCCGGAGGCAAAAAGAGTCATTATAATCGAATAATATTTTACACATGTTAGTTTGAGACCATTTGGCACCCTTTTGTCGCTGTGCCCCTGGGAAAATGTGAAAAAAATATTTTTGACCCACCCTATTGTGGATACGTCTTGATAAGTCTAGCTATTTTCATAGCTCGAGCTTTATTAGAGCTTTGGGAAATATTAGACTAACGCTTTCGAGGCATAATTAACGCAGTAGGCACTCTTTTCCTACACTTCCAAAAAACAAAATCTCGATCCAAAACTAAATCACATCGTCCCGCGCAAAAACAAAATCACCTTTAAATATTGAAATAAATAAGTATGACGCCAAAAGAGTGCAAAAACTCTCGAAAGCAAAGTGACTCTTTGTTTTTGGTATTAATACTAAAAATTAAATAAAACACAAAATAAGTAGATTTTGTTCCAATATTATTTTTTTGAACTGATATAATTATTTTTTATTTTTTTGCTTCGAAATTGGTTTTCTATCCATTTTTTGCTTTCATTTCAAAATTTCATAAAACAGATAGTAATAAAATTGCCTAGTAACTACAACACTGATACTACTAAAGTTTCCTATTATTGGCTTGCATGACTGGTAAAACAGGTTTTCAAACACGGAAAAATAAGTGAAAAAAGCAGGAAAAATGGGAAAAAAGAATGAAGGACTGATTTCTCTTTATAAATTATAGCCTATGTCTTATTCTGATGTATAAGCTACATTATTGTAAAATTTCATTAAAATCCATTCAGTAGTTTTTTCGTGAAAGAGTAACAAACACATACAAACTTTCACAATTATAATATTGGGTTGTCCCATAAGTTCTGTTACTTTTCACGGAGTTTTGTCTTTGAAAATTTTTTATGAAAAACTGGTAATAGGTGGAGATTTCAAACAAAGGGGATTTTGATATATGTATATTTATGAACATAATGTGTGATTTTGGTAGTTCTCGTGATATTATTTCCGTTTAATATGGCGGTTTGAAAAAAGACCAAAAACGACAATTTTCACTTAATTTTTTTTCTTTTGTTTAAAAAACTAGGAAGAACGCATAATTCATGGCTAAAAAAAGTTTTACTGCATTTTTGAAATGTTAAGATTAAGATGTCATGGTTCAAGATGATTTGATAAGTTTAAGGTAGGAAATTTTGACTTTAAAGCTTCATATATTGGTAATTTCATGTGTTTTTTAAAGCACACCTATTGTTTTTCTAAGCAGCTGGTATGAAGCAAATTAAAGACGGATGTTTTTTGAACCATAAGGCTTGTTTCAAACGATTTAAACATTGAAAGCCTCTTTTCATAATGTCATTGAATGGATTTATTTCTTAATTCCAACAAGTTGTTTTTATTGTAGTGTTTTCGTATGAAGCAAATAATTGCTTTGTTCGCTTAGCATAAGTTCAGCGAGTGTAATCCGGATAAGCTAAAACGTTGCGCGCTTGAATATTGCGCACTACTTTCTGAACTTAATTTCAGATATAATTTAATATATATTGCATATTTTGAATACTTGGGTATTTTGTAAGCTTTTTTATTGATTTTGATGCTTTTTTTCGTGAAAGTTTCTTCGAAATGACTAACATTACTGAGGTAAGTTTCTTGCAAAGATGTTATGTTTGAGACCAAAATTTCCTAAGATAAACTTATCGAATTATCTTGAAACTATGATCTTAAATTAAACATTTGAAACATACAGTACAACTTTTTTTAGCCATGAATTATGCGTTCTTAATAGTTTTTTAAACAAAAGAAAAAAATTACGCGAAAATCGTCGTTTGCGTTTTTTTTAAACCACCATTTTGAAACAAATAATATTACGAGATCTACCAAAATCACACATTATGTTCATAAATATTCATACATTAAAATCCCTTTTGTTTGAAATTTCCACCTATTGCCAGTTTTTCATAAAAATTTTCAAATACGAAACTTTGTAAAAAGTAACAGAACTTATGGAACAACCCAATAGTTAGGGTATTGTTTTATACTTTAAAAATTTATCTCGATTCTTTAAAAATTTACAGAAATAAAAACTCTTTAAGACTCTTATCAAATACTATGTGAGTAAGTTTAAAGTTTAAATTACAATAACGTAACAAGATATTAAAAAATATTTAACAAGATTGCTAAACGATCCTTTATAATGTCATTAAAGTACCTTTTAAAATGGATCCAATTACTTGGGTAAGATTGTTTCTATGAGTAGAAAATACCAAAATAACGGCATAGAATCAAAATTAATGAAGGCTAGAAAGAGCTTTTCAAACACCAGAACAAGTAAAATAGCATATTACCTTATAAGTTTCGCTACCCTTTAATTTTACTAATATGTTAGATCGTATTTACAATTGTTTTTTTTTCGCAATAAAACCAAAACTAGGGAGATATTGAAATCTGAACTAGCATTACTTAGCACAAATATCTAACTCTAGCATCGGCAACAAAGACGAACCTTTGCATTTTTTGAGCCGCGATATAAATTTTAATTATTTTGAAAAAGACGCCACCCGCTGAATAATGTATCACAAACATAATTTATTTTGTTAATCGCTCGAATTTTCTTGTTTCATCTTTAATTTATCATGCAAAACCAAAAGGCTATTAATATTATCCGCCATGTGTCAACAAAACAAAGTAAATGCGGAAGAAAAGTTTCCTTAGCTTCCCAAGGTGCAATATTGTCATAAATTATTCCCTTCAGTTAGCATAGATAATGTATAAAATTACCCTGGAGATGGCTCTGTGGACCCCGTTTCTTTTTCTAGTGTTTGAATTAAATTATTTGTATCGACGGTTATTAATCTTGTGAGGAGTTTTATTTGCTTATTTCTTTTGTTTACTCCTTTTTATATTTGCGTCTTTTGCTTCAAAGTATGCTAATTTTGCTTCATTTAGCTTCATTAACTGTCAGTTTTAGATAAAAAGTCTGTGGGGGTACATGGCTTAAATTCAATGTTTCATTAAGTCTGCATGAAAATGGTTTTTGTTTAAATTAATTTAGTTTATGCTTATCGAATTTTAGGGATGTTTTAAAAATTAATTCGCTTAATGTACGAAATACATTTACCACTTTTTGTGTCTATTAAATAAATAGCACGTTACACTATCATATTTAGGTCTGAAATTGTTCAGGAATTATTAATTTTAATCCATCCGCATTGTTTTTAATTTTGACACTTAAGCTCAGTTCCCATGAGTTGCGGTTTTAAATCCGCAAGCAAAAAACGCTCCCCTACTTTCCCTACGTTTTTTGAAGAAGATCGATCTTTCCTTTTACAAAGTGATTCACAGGAGCACATGACGAGAAGAGGCCAATCACAGGCCTAGTAACAAAACCGCTCCTAAATCCGCTTGTCCGAAATTCGCTCGCTTTTTTTCTTCGTCCATGTTCAAGAAATGAAGCAAATTCGCTTACTTTTTTTGGTCACGTGATTCCCTTCGACCAATACGAAATCCCCATCAAGCAATAACAGCATCCATTTTTATTTTGATGCTTCGTACCAGATCATGATCGGCTATTTTACAGAATTTAAATGATACATCCTAATTTAGATGAGATAACTACTAGAAAAGTTTATAAAATTACAAAAGTATCATCTTTGTTACGATGATCGGCTTCCAGAATACAAGGAATAATTAAATAAATAAAGCAGACGGCAAACGGCATGGGAAACGAGAATTCTGGAGATAAACGGTGAGTTGATGTCTTAAAAGGATATATTTAAATTCGTAAAAAGAACTGTTGATTGAAATGATTTTCTCATTTGATTTTCTGAATTATTAAACTCCTCCAAATGTAAAAAAATATACCTTTGATTTGATAGAACAACAATCTGATTCTTCCCTCTTCCCATGCCGTCTGTGTTCTGCATTTTTTTCTTTTTATTAAGAGGTCATTTTTTTATTATGATCCAAAACAGAAAAAGGCCCAACTACTTTGAATGTTTTGAGATCTACTGTAAACTGTAGTATTTAAAAAAGCATGTAAATACATTTTTACTATGATTTGGATTGATACCAAAGAATATTTTCATCAGAACATGTGACAGAATAAAAAAACATCGCTGTGTAAAATCGGAAATTATTGATGTTCTTCATAGAACGTTTCTTAATATATTTTCAGTGAGATAATTTGTTTTATTTTTTGTTCTTGATTAAAATAACTTCCATTTCATACAACAGCTTTTGTGTTATATGAAACATTTTCACCTCGGAGCTTCTCGATGTCTTATCTTGAATAAACTTTAAAATATTAGAAGTAATGATTTAAGAATTGATTTAATTTAGTGGGTGCTACAAATTTGATGAAAAATGCAGGTTTTTAAAACTTAATAAAGTTGTTAAAAGTTTGAAGTTATATACTGTAAATTTTGGCGCCAATACAAAAGTCGGCAAAAGCCAGTGACCTCTAGTGAGCGGTTTGAGAAACAGATCGGGCAAAAAAGCTAGGGGAAAAAATCCTTGAAAAACCGCGAACGGTTTTCGCCGGCGGATTTCGCTGGCGAATTTACAAACATGGGAATCCAGCTTTATAGAAATAAAATTGTAATACTGTTTTTTTTTCAATGTATAAATCAGGTTTTTTTTCAAAATTTTAATTTTTTTTTCAAACAATCCCTATAACATAATTTTTTATTCATATTTTAAAACAAATGAGTAAAATAATGAGACCCATTTTTTAAGTAAATTGATTTGGAATAATTCTATGATGTTTACCAGCCAAAAAATGCCTAAAGTGCAGTTGTCTTTAAGAAGTCTGCAGAATACATTTTTGCATTTTTTTGGCTGGGTTGATTATCATGTTTTATAAGAAAAACGATGATAACTTTTTGGAATTCATTTAAGTAAAGAGCATTACATGGTCTCTTCCCTTCAAAGATAATTTAGATTAATTTTAAATGCATTTTTCAAGAGCTTATATATTTTAAACCAAGTTAAGAACAACAAGAATATTTTATCAACATGTTTTTAAAGAATAAGTGTTTTTAAAAATTATAAAGATGTAATTAATAATTTTTCAATAAGTTTATATTACTTGGTGTATGAATAAGGACAACGTTGATCCAAAAATTTCTTTTAATTGAGACATTCAAAAAAAGAAACGAATTAAGTTGGTAATAATTTCTTTAAAACTTACTTTTATCATATTTTTAAGATCGAATTGAATAAAACCTTTCCATTTCAAAACTTAACTTCATTCCGATCCATCCAGATCTCATCCCTAAACCATCTCCAAACTTTTTTTCAAAACACTACAAATAACTCCCAATATTTTTAGCGAATGATGAATAATCCTCGCCATATTATCTACTTTAATAAGAACCGAGAAAAAAAAAGAAGTCGAAGTCTTCATTTAAATATAGAAGAAATGCATTAATGAAAAGAGAAATTGGGTTAAGTCTCTTCCCTTTCTTTCCTCCCCATATAAATTTATTTTCCAATATGCCTCACAGTACCTCTTCGATCAATTTGTAAAAGATGAAGCCCTTTGAAATTTGATTAGAAAATATTTTTGCTCATTCATTATTGTGACGAGTACTTTGGGAGTGTTTTTTTCCTACCCCACACTCGGAAGAATATTTGATGCATATAGCCCGGAGAGCTTCCATTTCACTTAGGTATTTGTTTGGAAGCAATCGATAGATTTGCATTTTGTATTGAGAACTTCTTGAAGGAATCAAATGGGGTTATTGATTGCCTTTGAAAACTTCAAAACTGGGATATTTTTTTGTTTGGGGAAGGGGGTTGTTTTCTGTCAGTAGTAGTTGGATAAGAGAGCTAATCATTCTTACGAAGAAGTTCGAGTTATTGGAAATTGAAAATAGTGATTTATGTTTTGAGATTGTATACGCGAGGGTGTTTGGTGTTTGGTGTTTTTGTTTTTATGGAATTGCTTAACGTGGTTAGAGTTTATGTGAAAATGAAGTGCTTACATACAACACTTCATTACCTTAAATTTGAAAACAACTTTGCCAATAGTTATACGTTTAAATTGATGATCATCTCTTTATTTTGGTGGTTGGTTTTATTTTAAAATATAAAAGACCGGTAAATAATAGGAGCTTCATGTAAAGAAGAATATCTTGAATAAATATTCACGCAGAATAGGATACCAAAAGGAACGACATTATAATTAATTTCTTAACATATTAAGTTCTTTATTTGTTACTATCAGACTTTATCCAGGGCATAGTTTTTTTTGTTATAAAACTTCAATATAACTATCATCTAGGTTAAATAAAAATCATATTTATTACATGGAGCTCAATTTTGATATCTATTAGAAAATTTCAAGTTTTCACTGCAATATAGAATTTAAAAAACAAATTGCAATGAGATAATGCAGTATAACTATTATTCAGCTGGTTAGATTTGCCAAAATGAACTAAAACAAACAACTTCACTCTCATGCAAATTTAGGGATGTAGATGCATTTTCGCAACTGTTCATTTTCAGCAGTAAAAATGTAATTGATCATTACTTTTTTATCTACCTTATGGAAAATAGATTGAAAATATATTATTCATTTTCTTTGAGAAACTTTTAAGGGGTCATAGGACTGTTAAATCATCCAAAAAATCGATTTTTTGAAAAAAATATATGTGATAGCCTAGATATTTCTTAACAATTAAAAAAAAAACCGCATGCAAAAATTCGTATTATTTCAGAAGTTATGGCTAAAATTCTGAAACAAGAAACCCAAGGAGATTACTAACTTTAGAACTTTGAGGTCATTTTTCTCAAAATGTGATTTTTTTGTGTTCCATGCATGATAAAATTTGAAGTATTAAGAATATATCCTTGAAACTTTGAGAGCATCAATATTTAGTAGTGACAATAAAGCCCTACCTCTTTTTAGAGTTTTGAATCTATATTTCATTATTTTTTGAGATTGTGAACTTATAATTTTTTTGTGTTTTTGACACCTAAGTTCAAATTATAATAAAAAATATTAATTGACTGTCAAACTCAAAATATCTGGTAGGGCTTGATTGTATACTCATATAGTATATATGTGAATTGAAATTTTGAATTTCCATTTAATAGTTAGTTAATTATCTTGCATGAAAGCCACTGCATACTAACATTTAACCGTCACAGTTGCTTTTTTTTCGACTCAATGTATAAACTTAACTATGTCTATTAAGTATTCAATTATTTTTTTACATAAAGTTTAATAAATAAGGAATAAAAATATGTTTAAACCGAGTCTTTTCATAAATTAGAAAAAAAGATATTAATTTTTTTGGAAAATGTAAAGTTTTTTTCACTGCATTGCGTTTTAACAGTCCTATGACCCCTTAAACCATTTGAATTTTTATTTCAGAAATAACATGAAAAAATAACCTATTATCCCAAACTTGTTCACTTATATAATAATATGTAACATATATAAAACATTATACCTTATAACCATGATTCTATTGGTAAGTGATTATAAGTAAAATTTTTAGAAGTCAAAAGGTTAAGAAGATTCGAGAGGTTAAAGAAAAAAAACAAGGTCAATATAAGCTTTCTCATTAACTTTATGAAAAGGTAAACGATTACATTATATAATAATAAGTTAACAAATACTTATATACATCATCATGGATTAATTCATAATTAAAAATGAAATTCATTTAAAAAGTCAGAAGGTAAAGGGTTAAGGAGATTCAAAGATAAACGTTGCTCAAACGTATTACGTAAAACTATACAAACGTCAGTCCTTAATGGGTTAACAAAAAATAAAACCATCAAGCGTACACGGCAATCGAGTTACATTTGCCTAAGAGAGTTAAACCTTTGAAACCCTTCCAAAATTGAAAGCAAGATTCGCCTCCTTAAGGTAAATATCACTGACAAAGAAAACATCTTCACAGAAACAGAACGATTTATATTTACAGATCCAAAGCCTTCCCAAGCAAATTACTTCACTATCACTTTGCTCTTTTCAAATCATTTCACACAAACAGATTCCCCAAAAGAAATGAAAACCGTTTCGACTGTAACTGTAACTACCACTACTTATGTAACCACTTTGGAAGCGAAAATGACTCTAGCAGCAGAGGCGTCCTTATTTTTTTTGCTGCCCTCCTATCTTTTTAAACAGACTAAGAGAAGAATTTTTATCGACAAATTGATCTTTTTTATATTACGCGAGCCTCATAATGCTTTTGAAAGCGAAATTCCCTCTTTTGTGCTTATGCAGTCGTGATATTCCTAACTACTTCTGTTTTATATTCCTGTTGGAAAGCATATTAAATTTTATTACGGTGTGTTTTCTTTTTCAGAGGGCCAGAGTTTTGCCCTTCTATTTGCAAACTCTCAAAACGCAGAGCTTTTCTGCATTACTATTCATTCTATATCTCTTCCAGATTAAGTGTTCTTTATAAAAGGGTTTAATGGAACTCTTAAATAAAATATGTCCGTGTTTCCTATTTCGATTAAATCTAAGAGCGAAATACCCGAGTTTTTTGTTTGCCCTCAGACTATCTGAATTAGACAGTTCTTTTCAAATTCGTAATTTCATATTTACTCTGAATGGAATTTTATCGTTTGCACTCAAAAAAGTAGTTAGAAATGCATCTGAAGTATTGTTAGATTTGAATAACTTTGAGTGTGCATTTATTTGAGATTCTAATTTTACCTCTTTTGATGGGATTCTCTAATGCACCTGTCTTTTAGTCAGTAATTGGCATTTTGTTTCGGAAAAAAGCTAATTACACTTAACTTTCCGATCATGTTTTGAACTGAAATAATGAGTTATGGAATCCAAAAACTTCCAGATTTAACTTTTGTGTATTGTAAGACAAGAGGTTTATAATGGATTGTATTAGATGCAATTTTTTTCGATTGGGTAAAATCTTTATCACACATGATGCAAAGACTAATATTCCAAGAAAGCATAGAAAGTCAGTTATTTCCATTAATTAACGTTAAGATTTATCTTTCAAAACTCAAACAGTCGGTTCATGTTTGCTTTGAAGAAGTTGAAATAGAGACAGCAAATAGAGACAGCAGTTAAAATAGAGTAGCAAACAACTTTTAAAACATTAGGTCTTTTCAGAGTATTTTTAACATGTTGTTGTATTTTACTAACTTCGTGATAACAATTTACTTTAAAGTCTAAACTCCAACTATCAAGCGTCTTCTCCAGCCAAGGACCGGTTTCGTCCTTGTTAGGACTCATCAGCACGGCATAGGAAGGCAACGCAAAAGAGTGGAGGGAGAGCTTTTATTCAAACCGACTATAATGGAAAAAGTGGTGACCATTGATTAGTCCTCCACTATCTGCCGGAATGAACTGCGCATTCTCTAGAACAGATTTAATTCCCGAAAGGCAAGGTTTGTATTTCACCACTACCTCTGGTTAGAAGAGAATAAGTGTAAACTCCAACTCTCAAGCGTAGCATCCAGCCATGGACCAGTTTCGTCCTTGTTAGGACTCATCAGCACGGCACAGAATTCAGTTTACATATTCAGCATATTTAGTTTACTTTATTGTTAGTGCATTTTTACAATTTGTAAAATTTATAAATCTTTATAACGGCAAGAACGGATAGAATGGTAGAAATTTATAAATTAACAAATTAGAATGGTAAGAAATCTACAAAACCAACGCAAACCTTGTGTAAGCTCACAGCAATCATTGCATTTGAATAAAAGAAATAGCTTCACTAGATTTCTATTTCATTATCCAACAGAAAAATAAATTACAGCAAAAATAATTAAAAACAATCAACTTTCAATTACTTCAAAAAATGCACTTAAATATAATTTAATTTTTTATTAGATGTATTAGATATTCCAGTTACTCTTGCTTAAGAAGCTCAATACAGCTTTCAATTTTGAAATTGTTTTAGGTCTTATAGGAAACTTTTAATAATTAAACACCGTAGTTTTTCAACAACTTTCAAAGATGTGATCACCCAAGTGCTCTCAAGAATCTTATGAACTCTCTCTCCATATTCATAACCCAAGCATCATCTTACCCAAAAGTAATTGTTTTAAAACAAAGATTATGACGTTGCGCAAATTGAAAAATAAAGCAGCTTGGTTCCCTAAAAACAAACAAACAAGAAACTCTTTTTTCATACTTCCCGCAAAGCTGCATCTTCGGTAACTAACCCTGAATAAATTACCAAGCCTAAAAGAAAAAAGTTTTCGCATCCCACTAAATCATTAGTTAAAAACGTCTTTGTTAATGAAACTTTATGCGGTACTTTATGAATCACTTTTTTTATTTGTTTTCAGTTTCGGGATTCCAGTGGTAAAAACCGCTACGCAACAGTGAAAAAGTGGTTCACCTAAAAAATAGGAGTTTTTTAGGATAAAAATATTTTAATTAGCTTTTATAGTGGGAAGCCTTAGCGAAGTTTATCTCTGTCGGTTATTTTCTTAAAGTCTTTATTTTTTGAAAAAAAAAGTAAACGTCATAACGCAATTATGGTGTTTTTTAGTTAGCCATGTATTACTTACATTTTTGCAATAGTTAGTGTTTTTATGTACCTCATGATAGAGCTATTTTATATCTCCCCTAAAATATATAAATTTTTCATTGCAATTCTCATCAATAGATTAACGAGTACACTGTAAAAAATCTGGGTAAATGTAAAACCAATATTCGGTGCAAAGTTTTTAATTTCCCGAAACTTTGGTGCAATAAAAAATCTAGATTTTACCAAAAATTGGTAGTATGATTGAAAAATAACTTTTATGGTGCAATCGGTTGCACCAAAATATGGTTAAAATGTTCTTAACTGGGACCGTTGTTTAGTTGTGTTTGCTCGGTCCGCAGTGTTTTTCGCATGCGTCACAAAGAAAAATGGTATTATAATGAGTTTAAAGTTACTGAATCCCCACTGGAGCAGTGGTAGTGTGCTTGCATAGCCTGCGGCAGTTCGTTGGTTCTATCCCCAGTGATTATTATTTTATTAAAATTTCCAAAAAACAGCGAAAAGTACACCTTATTATGGTGCAACCCATCTCTAATTTTGAGTGCCTTAAAACACCATATCATGGTGCAACCTCTTTCTGATTTTTGGTGTACCATAATATGGTAAAATTATGAGCCATTTTTCGAAGCCAGCAAATAAATACCCGATTTTGGTGAAACACGGCCCAAAATGTTTTACAGTGTAGACCAGTGTTTCCCAACCTTTTTTGGTCCATGCCCCACCAAAGCCTTTCTAAATTTTCCATGTCCCCCCCGGTCTCAGTGGCATATTATATAGAATTATATTTTTAGAGGGAACCAAAATTATTTCTTAGCCCCTACCTCCCATGTATATTTAATAAGTCTAATGAAGCTGGTTAGAACATTTTTAGGTAGAATTTGCATGTTAAAGAACTAAATCAAGTAATTAAGTTCTAAGTACCAAGGGGGTCCTCCCCCAGCAAATTTTTGGAAATTTGACTCTAGGAAGCAGGTTTTTAACTAGTTTAGTACCCCTAGTTGGGAAAGTTTGGATATAAATTTTTAGGTAAGATTTGCATTTTGATGAACCTAATGTAAAAAAGTTTCAAATATAAGCGTTCTAAAAACAAAGAGATCTTGGGTCATCTCCCAGAAAGGCTTGGAAATTAGACTCTAAAAACAGGGTTTCAACTTGGTTTTGATACATACTGGTCCAGATTTCAGACATACCTACATTCTCAGATAGGATAATAGGATCAGATTGATAAACTTCTTTCTAAAAAGTGTTTTTTTCATTTTCCCCCTGGATTGGCCCCACCTTGGAGGCAGTTTGGTTGAAAATTTTCAAATTGCCCCCTAGAAAATTATATTGCCCCCTAGGGGCGTGTGCCCCACGTTGGGAAACACTGGTGTAGACCATAGGAAACATACAAACTATCCTAAATGTAACTATTCTGTATGGCTATATAATCTAGATTTTGATATACAGGGTGGGCCAAATTCAGTACACTTTTGAAAATTCCATAAAAACCGGAAAAAAAATAGGAAAAATAAACGGTCTTCACTCTCAGCATCCTGAGGTCACGGGATTTTTTTTAAGTAAGTAAAAAAATTAGTTTGAAAAAACGCTTATAGATGTCACCATTAGAAGCGATTTGGTATTTAGAACTTTCCGGATTCGAACATTTAACCCGGTGGGACTCGCGCCTCCCGGGCGAACGTTGAGACTCGCGGGGGTTATGGAATAGCCCCAACCTTTTCGCTCTTTTCTACATCGTTAAAAAAAAATTTTTTAGCCGGAACCATTAAATTTTTAGACTTTAAAACATAACTGATTAAGAAAACTTATAATCTGCAATATTTTCTACGCTGAGAAATAATTTTTTGAGTTTGATATTAATTTTTCTTATTACACAATACACACATAGTAACAAACTAACACAAATAATTTCAACGTAAAAATTAATTTAATTACTTCAAAATACTATATAATGAATTTCTTAAAGCTTTCTTTTGGTAAAGACAATTATCACAAATGGTATTAACGTGGGCTTTGCTAAAAAAAATTTAAACACAAATTACAGACACAAGTGGTTTTTCTATCCTACTTCCAACATTTTGTCCTAACACTCAAACTAGGGTATTTTTTCTTCGAAAACTTGTTACCTCAATACACTTTCCTAGCTCCTTTCCCATTCAATACAAAAGCAAAGAATGTAAGGGGCGGGATACAGTGGTCTGGTGAATTACAAGTCATAAAACTGTCACGTGGACCAGTATTGAAAGTACCCACACCTGTGTCTTCCTTTTCTTTGTACTAAAATGAAATAGAACCCCCTGAGAATTTCTTTAAATTTGTTTACACATGTTTTGGGCCCTTATCAGTGGGTTGTATAGAAGGCGGAGTACGAAAAAACGGATGTGCAGCACTAACGAAGGGACTCGCGGGGGTCATTCCATTACCCCAAAAGCTAACAAAATGCGTCTGGGGGGCGGAAAAATAATCCGAATTTCACGAAACTTCTCAGGCATGTAGATAAGGGTCAGAAACCCAGCTACTGAGAAGTAAAGAATCCCCAGGTGTTTAGTTTTCCGTTAAATGGAATGTTTGAGTGAGCTTGGGGTTATAAAATGACCCCGCGAGTCCCAACGGGTTAAAAGGGGGCTCAGTACCAAAATTTTGTCAAAGTATCGAATTTGAGATTTTGCAATAAAAATAAAGATAATACCTTTAGAATTATTCCTACCAAGTTTCATAATGATACGGGGATTCTAAGTGTGAAAATTTTTAGATTTATGAAGCCTAGATAGTGTTAAGAAGCCTAGTTTTCTATATTTAAACGGCTTTTTCTCAAAACAAGGTTTTTAATGTTTAAAATCACAAGGTTTTTTTCTAATCTTCCAAACCACTTCAAACTATGTAGTCATTATTAGTAACACCTGTTTAACATCTTCAGGCATGGATTTTATAATATATTTATTTGAATTTTTTTACGGAGCAGTAAAGTTGAAACTTAGGATATTTTTCGAAAAAAAATGCCTAATTTCAGAGTTTTTTTAATTTTTCAGAAACTTTTATAGATAATCAAATTTCCATGCCTACAAGTGACTATATATATGTTTGATCTATGTTAAGACAAAAAAATCAAATCAAAAGAACATATATTCAGGGAGGAGTATGAATTTAAATTTAGGGTAATTTTGGCATTGTTGTGAGGTTTTTTGTAATCTCTCTATTCTAAAAAAAAGTTTTTGGTGAACGGTTTCCAGAGAAAGGCTTTTTAATTACTGAACCAAATGACACATATATGGTATCAAAATGTCCGAATTCTTTCCGGATTTCCGAGTAAGCCCTTCGATTTTTCAAAAAAATTCTTAATTTTAAAATATTTCCATTTTTTTAGATTTCGGATAAGGTCGCAGTTACAAAGCAAGAAACTATGAATTTTAAAACAATTGAAAATATATTTCACTGGTTTTTTAACATTCAAATACATTAAATAATCATCTTTCTATTTATCACACTAATTTAAAAAATATATATTGGATTCTTTTTAACAATATTTATATTTTTGCTGTTCAAACGATTTTAATTATATTTAAAACTAATGTATAATTAATTTATCTTTTATTTTTAAATAATTAATTCATATTTATATATTTATCTTTGTCGTTGTGGCAACCTAATCATTACTATATTTACAATAAAATATAAACTCGCTTTCAGAAATTTTGAACTTTTGCATTTATTTATTACAATAATAATTATTTTTATATCCTTTTGCAAGTTATATTATTTAAGGTAGTAAAAGGTATTTTTTTAATGCCAAAACGCAAAACTAGATATGGCGGGGGAATGTTTTAGAAATAAAGATAAAAATCGAAAGTCAGAACATTCGTGTCATTGCTATGAAACTGACACAATTTCGATGTTTATTTGTTCTCATGAAGCAAAATTCTAAATTTTCTTGATGTTTACGATAATTACTACATTTTTCACAGACAATCAATGAAAATCATTACAAATTTTAAGAAAGTAAAATTTATTCCAGAGATGTTTCAGTGCTTCTGAATGGATCTGTGTGAGAAAAACATTACCTTGGGGAAATGGTAAAAGAAAGTTTACACTGCTTTGTTACTAATTTTCTTGGAATTAAATGGCGATCCGCCAATTCATATTGCCATAAAGGACTGTTAAAATTTCGCCGCTGAATGAATATTCCCCTATTTTGAAAGAATACCCCAGAGAAGTAGTTCCCCTGTTTTAAGAACGTTTTATAAAATGAGTAAGTGCTGTGAGCTGTGTTTTGTGAGGATGGCAAAGAGATCCTTAAGTATCAGCGTCAGCAGTTAACGGGGGTTGGCGAGCGATAGCGAGCAGGGGGCGGTAGCTCCCTAGTTTTTTTAAAAAATAAATATTTGAACTCGCTTTTTGGGGTAAATATGAATTAGTATGAAGTAAATACATAATTCAACATCTTAAAAGGTAATAAAATCCTGTTATTAGAGAAAAAAAATATTTTTGGTACTGAGCCCCCTCAACTACTAGCAAGAAAGGCATGATGGTCAAGTTAATGAATTGAAGTGGAAAACTTTTAGGAATCTAATTTTAACTATTTACAACAATGATTTCACTGTGGATTAGGATTACCTGTTCTTTTAACCCTCCCATTTGCTTATTTCCACTAATGTCACTTATATGCGCATGATCTTGGTTGTACTTTTTCCCAAAAGTTTTATACTTTACTACCTTAACTAGAGTATCATATCTTTCTTGCAAGTAGTTAAGTGTTCGAATCCGGGAAGATTCGAACACTTAACTACCAAATCGCTTCTAGTGGGGACATCTATTAGCATTTTTTCGAATTAGTATTTTTTATTGGCTTAAAAAACCCCGTGACCTCAGGATGTTGAGAGTGAAGACCGTTTATTTTTCCGATTTTTCCCCCAGTTTTTATGGAATTTTAAAAAGTGTACTGACTTTTGGCCCACCCTGTAAGCATTTTTACGAGAAAAACACACTTAAAAGTTTATAAAAATTCTATAAATTTTTATAACTAATTATTACTCTCAGGTTAGGAGGGTTAGATGGAAGTGGTTAAACTATTAACTAAACATTCACAAATGGTTTAATTACTGGTGACCTTTATTTTTCCTAAAGTTATCTGTATATTGCTGTCTCGAAAAAGATACATAACTACCTGGAGAAATAATATTATCTATATTAATATAATTTATAAGAAGTGGCGAAGTAGTGTAACACTCAATTACAATATTTAAGGTAACACAAAAATAATTTAGATACATCTTCTCAAAACCTAGAGTAATGTAGCTTAATGGCCCAGTACAGATATGCCATTCTTCGGAAAAAAACAGAAAAATCTTAACACAACACATTTATGGGTAGTAATATAATTTCTTGTTGTAATAATTTCTAGTTTAAGTAAAATATGAGAAATGTGATGGTTCATGTTTGTAATTTTATTCTCTTTTGAAGTTTCAGACGTTATAAAGAAACATGTATCATTTAGTTCTAAAAAAGAAAAAACGAGCAGAAAAAGAACAAAATAAACCAAGAAAAATACAGCAAAAATTTTAATATTATTCTGAATTATGTTTTATGAAGTAAAGATAAATATCTTCCATATGGTAGTTTTACGAATGGGGTTTATTAGATCTCACGAGGGGTAAAATATGACTTTTTTTACAGGGTAGAAAGGTTTAGGTAACACAAAAAATATTTTGGACAAATCTGTTTAAAACCTTAAGTATTGTAGCCTAATGGAACAGTACATAAATGCCATTCTTCTGTAAAAATCAGCAAAATCCTAAAACATATTATAGTAATATCATTACTAGTCGTAATTAAGTAAAAAGTACAATTCAATCCCACTCCTAAATTACCACACTTCAATACCGTGGCCATTACTAAAAAACAATTAAAATCTCCTTCGAAATCTATTTTATAGAACACAATAATTGGCTCCAAAATAAACATCGCAATCCGCTGCAACCACCTCTGGAACACAAAGAGAAAAAGTTCCAAAGAGAGAGAACTATACTACATAATAATTACATATTCGCACGGGAAGCGCTCTTCTCATATTCTCCACCAGGCTAATTGCACACGAACCGCTAAAACTAATTGTTATTTGAAACGGATGTGCCGTATTATTATTATTATTTTAGCTCGCTTTACGACACGAAGCACGCTAGGGTGATTCGTTCCCGAAAACTATTTTTGGAATGATTCAGGGAACTCGCCATCACTGCTCTAGAGGCAACACTTTTTGATTGATACATAAGTAGTTTTTAGAATAGGTTAAAACTTGTTTTAGTAGAAGATAATATCGTAATTTTGTGCAATTAAATGTGGAGATCATAAAAATAGCAGTAACTCATTTTTTTTTGGAGAAAACATGGTTTGGCTGTTTGCTCTTCATCTTATATGTAACAATAAAAGAGTTTTTAAGTTAGAATCAAAGGACCGTGAGCCATTCTCTTATATGAAACCAAGGATGCTGTACCAATGAGTGGTCCCTAAGCCATGAGGTGGCCTTATCACACATTTTTCAGAGAGGCCCAAAAAGGTGGAAATTCCAAAATAAGATGTAAGCCATATGATCCCTGTGTAAAGTTCACTTCTAGCCCCGACTCCATGAAATAAAGACATGTCTCTTCAGCTCTGCTTCTGCCTCTTTCATTCTATCTCCCCCGTTAAATCTATCGAAAATACTTTAAAAAGATGTGAGAGTGCAATGAAATGAAATCTGGAAGTCGCGAGGACGCGATATATAGATATGATATTTTTAGAGATTGCAATATTATACAAATATCCAACAAACATTTCTTCACTTTAGTATTCTAGTATTCCCAGAATTATTAGTCTCTATAGAAATACTTTAAAAGAGTGATGAATATATATTTTTTAAATATCCTAAGTAACTCCAGAAAAAAAAGGTAAAATATTTTGAAATACTTCCCAAGCATCTTAAAAAATACACCCTTCAAAAATCAATCCGGTTGAAACCGACGCTCCAACGCCCCGGAAAACCCCCATAAATATCAACAACCCCTCACCTTGTTAAACACCCTCCCTCCCCCGAAAAACTCTAAACCGATATCAATAACTCCGGCTCCGGAAAACGCTCCCGCTTTTGAAAAACCGGATCAAAAACAGAAGGGAAATGGAAAAGCACTTCCTCCGATCCTCCGCTTACAAAAGGCACTTGGAAAGGAATTTCCCCGCTAAACAAACAAGCCGAGCGGTGGAAAAAACTACCAGGCGTGAAAAACCTTCCTTCTTCTCGCTTAAAACTCTCTAACTACTCGACGATCGATGGACAAGTCGGGACATGTGTTGAGGTGAGATCTGGGGGTTGGATTGTGAGAAAGGGGGTCGAGGGAGAAGGCGGAGTTTTCTTTTCAATAATCAGGAAATATTATTTCAGGTATTTGAGACGGGTATGTAAAAAAAAATTGGGAATGGTGTTTTTTGGGGGTAAGGGGAGTGCATCTTGTAACTCGAGTTTCCTTGAAATGGTTTCTGAAGATGTGGTTTTTAGGAAGGGTCGAGTAGGTTATTGGGTTGCTCCTTCGATAAAATAGGAGTTTGATGCTGAAAATAAATATACTGATAAAATTTAGATAGTTAAATATTCCTAAATGATTTAAAAATATTAACTTATGATCAAGTATTTTTGGATTTTATTTTTATTTGAAGAGTGCCCATATCCATTTCTATTCCCTTTCTATTCTTTTCTATTCCCCTCAATTTTTTAGACGTACAGAGAAAACTATTCAGGCAAAGTTTGGGCTCTGTACCTTAATTAGAAAACGATGACCAAGAGGAGTGAAAAAGTCCAAATTCGAAGATTTTTATACAAAACAACTAAAAAACCAAAGATAAAACCATCTCATTTTGTTCATAATTTTTTACAGGAAACTACTAAAGTAAAAGTTATAATGTTCAAGGTTTTGTTTTTAATCACCTTTATTTTGGTTGTAGCAATTGTCTAATATCCAAAGAACTTGTGTAAAGTTGTTTTTCCTGCATTTTTAAACAGCTAATAACTCTAGAGCTATACAACTTAAAAACCTGAAGTTAGTTCCATTTTGTTTTTAAATTTTTTGTCTTTGATTTAAAAAGCATCATGACCATCATTTTCAAAAAGTTTTTTTTTCAAAATTTAAAAAAGTGAAAAAAAATTAATGAAAAAAATGTTTTGAAAAATTTTTTTTGAAAAAAATATTAAAAGCCTTTTAACTCTTAAAATGAACATTACTACCAAATTTTAAGTTGAAAATAAAATTTAATCATGTATAAAAAAATAAAAATACTCGAAATTTAGGTACCCAGGTTAAAATTTATGCTGGTAAAAGCAAAGAAAGTATGCTTGTTTTTGCTGGGTATGCTAGTTTTTTATGCTGGCGTATGCTTGTATATGCTTGCCAGCATGGGATGCTATCTTAACCAGCATACATATCATAGCATGGATTGCTTATAAACAAGCATCCGATGCTTTTAAGCAGTTCAAGCTACTTTCACAGCATGGAATCAAATAAAAAAAATTGTCATCATTTTTTTTAATTTTGAAAAAAATTTTTTGATCATGATTGAACTTTTTGGTCACGATTCATATTAAATCAAAGACAAAAAATTAAAAACAAAATGGGACTAATTTCATGTTTTTAAGTTGTATAGTTCTAGAGTTATTAGCTGTTTAAAAAGGCCGGAAAAGCAACTTTACAAAAGTTCTTTGGACATTAGAAAATTACTACAACACAAATAAAGGTGATAAAAAAACAAAACCTGGAACATTATATCTATAACGTTAGTAGTTTTTTTTATAAAAAAATCATGAACAAAATTAGAGGGTTTGATCTTTGGTTTTTTAGTGTTTTTGTATAAAAATATCCCAAGTAGCAAAAATCGTTGGCATAACGTTGGCCCTTTGTTTCCTTCCACGGTTGGACAACTTGCATGATTTGGCACACTTGCCATCAGTTACCCAACTAACCCATACCCAACGATGGGCCAACAGTTGGCCCAACCACGTTTACCCATACATGCCAACAATGGCCCAACCAAGTTTAAATCGTTGGCATAACGTTGGCCCTTTGTTTCCTTCCACGGTTGGACAACTTGTATGATTTGGCACACTTGCCATCAGTTACCCAACTAACCCATACCCAACGATGGGCCAACAGTTGGCCCAACCAAGTTTACCCATACATGCCAACAATGGCCCAACCAAGTTTAAATCGTTGGCCCTTTGTTTCCTTCCACGGTTGGACAACTTGTATGATTTGGCACACTTGCCATCAGTTACCCAACTAACCCATACCCAACGATGGGCCAACAGTTGGCCCAACCAAGTTTTACCATACCTGCCAACGATGGCCCAACCAAGTTTTACGATACCTGTCAACGATGGCCCAACCAAGTTTTACCATACCTGCCAACAATGGCCCAACCAACAAATACTATTCAACCAACAATGGCCCAACCAAATTTCGATTTTATTTAGAAATAATTTCGAAAGTTATGATTTTTTTACTTCATTTAGAACATATACTATGTTCTAAATGAAGTAAAAAAATCATAACTTTCGAAATTATTTCTTAATAAAATAGAATGTGTACCTGTGAAGACCTTGTCAATATTTTTTGGCCAAAACCCTTATATAAAAACTCTAATAATTTACTTCATTTGGAACATTTTTTTAAACAAGTAGGCATTTATCATGAACAGTTTAGAAGATCTATTGGGTCACATTATATTTGCGGACTTCTTGTATAATTCTACAATAGTCTATATTTTAATAAGAAAATTTTAATTTAATACTTGTTTATATGGGACATAAAATGAAAAGTACACATTAGTCTTTAGTTGCAAATTTAAACGAATACGTGCAAAATCCTCACTTGTAAATAAAATATACAAATTATAGCATCACACATTTTATTAATCAGTTAACTAATTTACAAGAAAATCGTAAAACAAGTAGGGGAAACTAGGGAGGTTTGACCCGCTTTTTGCAAAAATGGCTGTATTTTTATTTAAAGCATAATTAAAAGTCCAATTTTGTGTCAGTTGGTAGCCTAAACAGTTTTGCATCACTTTACATTATAATGTTCAATTTAAATCTAGTACTGCTTGCTCCATTGGATATTTTTGTAGACTGTCTCAACTGGGTCAAACCTCCCTACACAAGGGAGGTTTGACCCACTACAGGGGAGGTTTGACCCATAGAATTTAGAAGTGCAAAAATTAAGCAGCATTAACTTTATTTCTATACAATTGATGTAATAAGCATGTAAAGAAGTAAAAGACATAACTATTGAAAAGAATGCCGAAATAAATAAATAAACTTGAATTCTATCAATACAGGTTCTTATAGTCGGAAATGTTAAAGTTAAATTTCATCTTTAAGGCAACTCTTTCAGTGCCGCCACTAAGCATTGGATGAGGAACTTTGATCACATCATCTCTGCTAACTGTAGCAATGTTGCTTTCTCAGGATAAATAAAATTTGAGCTGAATGGATCCCATCTTCTAAGAAAGTTAACTGTTAAATCTTCTTCGTTAACTTTTATGACCGAACCAATATAGTGCATAATGTGTGATTTTGTTGAAAACTTCACGATGAGAAATATCTTTCACTCATTCTTTACAAAGAAAACCCCCAGTTTTAGCAATCCAGAATTAATTAAGCAAAATAGAATTAGCAAACCAGAATTAACTAAGATTATTTTTGTATTCCATAATTATAGTATTTACGAGCTAAAAACCCAATTTTAGTTCATTACAGCACCTAAATATAAAATTTTCTTAAATACAAGTTAAATATCGCAATACAAGACAATGTTATACCATAAAATAAAATTAATAGGGAGGTTTGACCCGGGTCACACCTCCCCAGAATGATGTGGGTCAAACCTCCCCTACTAGTAACTTTTTAAAAATAATTTTTCAAAAATCAATTTCAAAACAGAAGTAATAAATAAGTACACTGTCTATGAGAATATAAACTAAAAAATATGAACAAACAACTTACATCTTTTTATGTTAAAGACAAATAGTACAGGAGAGAAGAACTTACTACAATAAATTTTACTTTCTTGGCTGAAAAAGTGATCACACAAGAATGCCTCTTAGTTATGCAAGAAAATGGCATACCAATAAGAGCAACTTCTGTTTTCACTCAAAACCAAGCTGCCTTCTAGTGGTTATCAGTTAAAACCATGTGTATTAATGAAAAACATAGGGTGGGTCAAACCTCCCCTATGGTCAAACCTCCCTAGTTTCCCCTACTATTACAAGTAGTAATTTGACAATTGCTTTAACATTTCAAATTAAATGTTTCTTATCATTCTTTTCATAAATTATCACTGCTTCAACCCTCAACTAGTCACCAACAGTTAAAACATAAATTTAAGTTCATGATACATTCAAGCCTCTACCTTCTTTGATTTTAAGGAAAAATAATAAAACTTCAAGAAAAAAAAATTTCTATTCAATACACTTGAAATTTTATATATGAGGGAACTGCACACTTTGAGGAAACAAATCTATAACTAGGGACAAGGACGAACAGGGACGATAAAAATTACATTTAAATTTAAGCAAAAGAGAGCTAACATCATAATCAAATCAATAATTAAACAACATTATCATTGCATTCATGCATGCAGACTATTTGCATCGCCCTCTCGTATCAACTATTTCAGGGATCTGTCCAGGACATATTTACTACCGTTTTACGGTAGCTTCACAAATTCGCCGATCCTAATTTTAAAACTTCTTCATAATTTTAAAACTTCTTATTTTCACAATTAAGTGCTAAATTTTCACAATTTATAACTGAATTTTCACAAATTATTACTTAACTAATAATACTAATATTTGAAAACCTTAACTCCCCTTAAAATGTATATGTAAAGTGATTTTTAAAAACATATTTTTCAATTCATTTTATTACGCATATTTTATTTTCACAAATTAAAATTTTTTTCACAAGTTATTTTTAAATTTTCACAAAATAGGTAGTTGGCAAAAAATCCTAGACAGATCCCTGTGTTTACTCACAACACAACTATTTGCTAGGGTTGCACTCTGTTAGCGTGAGAGGGTGTTTGGCGGAAGCCAATCCCAACAACTCGGCCATCCTGGTACGGATGTGACCTCCCATGTCCGTAGCAATAAGGCAACAGCCCAAAAATATTTTAACACTATAATACTCTGAAATAAAAATTAACCTCAAAAGAAAATATTACTAATGATAAGCTAGAATTACTAAACATACTACACATTAGCCACATAATTATTTTTTCAAGCAAAAATAACTCATTATTAAGAAATCAACACTACGAAATAAATGGAATATTGTACTAATTCATAAATAATTCAGAAAAACTTTTATATGCAAACTAAAGAAATTATTGTCAGAATAAAACACTAATTGGATATCAAAATGGAAGTAATTTTTTCACCCCTATCAAATTAATAAGACTAATATTAGATAGACTATGATTCATGGATTTCCTTTTAACATTAGCTAACTTAAAATTCTAAATACTATCCAAATCAACAGACTTAGAGATGACATAAAACAGATTGGAAGATAAAAATGAACATTCAAATCATGACCAATTCTAAATACTATCCAAATCAATAGATGTAGAGATGACACATAACAGACCGGGCACAGCTTCGATAAGAGTCTACCAGCCGTCATGTTTACCCACAGCTCAAATGATGACTGACAACCATAGAGATTTAACTTTTGATCCTAAAATAATGATCTACTAAATATATTATATACCTTAGGATCCAATAATAATGACATTAATAGTTAGATCTATATGGTTATGTGTGTCATCATATGAGCTGTGAGTAAACATGACGGCTGGTAGACTCTTATCGAAGCTGTACCCAGACCGGAAGATAAAAATAAACATTCAACTATGGCAAATTAAAAAAATGAACAGATGGAATGGAATTCTCATACAATCCAGGACTAATATTAGAATTACACTTATAAAATAAAGAGTTAATCAAAAACACACACCTTGAGTGGAATTTCAGTCCATAAGGGTAGTCCATTTCTGTTTCTGCACTATTTTGAGCAAAAAAGGCGGAATGCAGAAACGCTGTGAATAGACAGAATAACAATTTAGGCCCCCGCGGGACTTCCTTCCAAGGGTAGTGAGTACTTGGTTCAGGACTCCCTTCTGATTGGTTTTGTACTTTTGGTAGTCAGAGTCAGTAATGGCTTTGGAGGAAGAAAATGCTTGTACGGGGTGCTGGGGGGCTCTGAGTCGCGTGGTCAGAGCAAGCGCGGTGGAAGAGTCACACATGTCAGCAGATGCAGAAACCGATTCCCATATGGACCATGTCAGGGGGAACATGGTGGAATAGTCACACACGTCAGCGGATGGAGACTCCGATTCCCATGGACGATGTCAGAGAAAGTGCGGTGGAAGAGTCACACATGTCAACGGATGCAGATTCCGATTCCCATGGAAGATGTCAAGGCGAGCGCGGGGGAAGAGTCGCACACGTCAGCTATTGCAGACTCCAATTCCCATGGACAATGTCAAGCCGAGCGAGTCGGAAGAGTTGCTTCCAAGCCGTCCACTTCTAATGATGATGTATCTGTAGGAAAAAATATATTTAATATCAAAACAAAAAATTTACTTTATTTGATTTATTTCGTGATAATCGTATACATTAAAGAATATTAGGTCTACCTGAAAGTTTAGTCACTTAAGGGTGCGTCTGTTTATACGTTTTCAGCACTTCTCCATAAATTGAAACCATTATATTCCAACATTGCTTAATGTGATGGTGGTTAATGAACATAACGATTAATGTTAGGAAATTTTCTGAAAGTGAAACTTTCGGGTAGGTAGACCTAATATAAGTATCAAAAATATTGTACCTCTCAACTCTTCTACCAGTTCTTCAGGAAGTTTGGCCAACTTGAACTGGAAGGGGGAATCTGGGAGGGAAATCTTCCTCTGAAGTGTCCTCTTCATGGCTAAAGCTAGTTTCTGTTCTTCCTTCTTCAAATGGAGGGTCTTCCTGCTCAGAGACCTGTGCTGAGCTTTCTGCAGCTGATTCCACATTCAACCTTTTATGCACTAATTGCAATATCATCTGAAAATATTTATAATATATTTTTCAGAAACAACTTTTAAATCTAAAATTTAGATCTGAACAAACTTTTAGAGGATTTAGGTAATTCTCCCGTTAGTCAGGCGCAGGCGGAAAACCACCAAATAATGTAGAACTCCGGCAAATTTCTTACAACCGTCATTCGCTTCGCTTGGCAACTTGGCTTGCGTTTGGTTCACAATTGGCGACATATGCACTTGGCTAACGGAAAAGTATCATAAGTTTGAAAGACAGAAAATTACAACTAACCTATCAAATCAGAGCATATGTTTGTGAATGTCCATTCAAAATCAAAACACAAATGCCAATTAAACTAAGCACAGCTATTGATAATTGTTTTGATATTTTAAACACTTATAAAAAGTAAAACCCATAAAGGTCCAGTAAAAAACCTGGTAATTCATATATCTCTGGAGTACTATCATCCTTCATCCTATCATAACACTCTATCATTGCTAAAATATTATGGCAAAAAACAATAGGTACTAATTTTGCAACCTCCATTCATATTTACAACTCAAAGAACAGATAAAAGTTGTAAAATTGTCTTATTGGTGAGATTACTTTGAAAAGCGGGTTAATTAAGCGAATCCGGCCCGCAGAATATACCATGCAGAGCAGATCCCAATGCTCAAATTGGTTGTCACTGCTTAGGAAACACGCAATACTTCCATCATCGAATTCCAGTACATGAAACATGGTCTAGAAGAATATCAATTTCCTATACAATCAGAGAAAATATATTATTTAATTGGATAAATATTCATGCCATTAAATATCACACGTTGATTTCATCTGCTTTCGTTTTTGCACAACCCATAGCCAGCGATGTATCTTGTAACAACTTTTATAAAAATTACAATAATTTTGATTTGAAAATAAAAACAAAGTTGATTAAAAGATAAATATAAAAATATTACAGAAATGAAATAACTAACCCCAATGCAATCTGAAATCCATACTGCAGGCTCCACTTCCACCGACTCCAATCACACACATCACCACTAACAAAACTAAACAAAACGAAAACCAACACAAACAGAAGTAGAAGTTGAAGTTTCCTTGCCAACCATTTCCCAACGTTGGGCCACTCGAACGGTTTTGGGGTGATAGGCGTGCGGTTCTCCAATTTATTCTCACGAATTATTTTTATAAAAAAATTCGGTGAATATAGATTCAAATGTGTGATATAAGAGAAATATTTTAAATTTACTGTTAAAAGAAAGAGCACAGACTTTTTACAGTGAGTGATTGACGAACGTCGAACATTGTTTTTTTGCGTGTTTTGGCCACTGAGCTATATAACAAACTGGAGTGACTAGTTAGCGTGCTGAAACCGCATCACACCGCGGAAAGGATTTCCATCTTCTTTTAAATTTCTCCATCTGGTAGCACAGTTGTATGCACAGATTGAAACGACCATTCTAAATTTTGCTCATAATATTTTGAAAAACAGGCATGGGCGGATTAAAGGGGGAAATGCTCTTCCAACTTTGCTTCAAGCTTGCCCCGATTGCTGACTGAGAGCAATCGGTGCATTGTAACCTTCCGCGGTGGCATGATCAATCGCTTGTTAGAGTATCGGAGGTTAACACTCCAGTTTGTTTTATAGCTCAGTGGTTTTGGCACGTTAATTTTTTTTAAAGGGGGGTTGGGGGAGATTTGGAACGATTAGAAATTTATTAAAGAATCAAAGTCAATATTAGTGTGCGGTTTTTTTACATTGAAAACGATATTTTAAGAAAATGGCTAAAATGGTCAAAAAGAGATATTTTTTGTAAATTTCTCTGGAACTAAGCAAGGTAGAGCTTAGAGTTAAAAAAAATTCAAATTTTTCGGAACGAATTGCTTCAGAAAAGTGTTACTTCACTCTCCGGAGCGTCCTTAAAAAGTGGAAAATGGTCCGGGAACGTTTTGGCGGGAAAAAAGTGGGAATCTTAATTTTGACTCACAACCTAATGCAATACATCGTTCGATTCCTTAATTTTAGGATGCACATATACCGAAATTTCAGAAGTCTAAAGCAAGCAGTTCGGATGTAATCCGGGAAAAACGGAGTTTTAGGAAAATCGGTTTTTTAGGAAAAACTCTTGATTTAACAATCTCACATCTTAACGATTTACATATTTGTAATCTGTGAAAAATCTAATTTTTGTCTAATTTTTTCCGTAACTCTCCAGACACGACTTGCCCCAAAAAATGGAGTAATTGGAGTTAAATATAAGTAGCCCTAATCTTGTTCTGAAAATCCTGGATGACGAAAAAATCACCGTGAATTCCCGTAATTCTGGAAAAACTTTGCCATAACTATTAGTTACTACAAAAAAAATTCAAAAAAATTTTAATATTAATATTTTTCGGATTTAAAAGCTTTCTTTGGACTTGTGTTTTTTCGTCGAAATCTGAACTTTTTTCAAAGTCTAATCACTGTCTTAATTAGCAACCGATTTTAACCAAAATCAAATAAAAAGTGTATGGTAGGGTATATTTTAAGATTTTAAGGTCAAAAACGCGATATCCTTTTTTGATTTTGGTAAAAATTGCGACTTTATTGCGACTTACGCACAGGTCTAGGGACCTTAATTTTTGTCGCAAATTAATGGAATTCCAGATTCTGAGAGCTTATGGGAATGTAGTGAAAGAAAGGTGAAAGAGATTGCCACCGACCCGATGAAAACAGTTTAAAACACGGAATTCTGAAAATTCAACAGCTCTATCAATAATCTGCGGTCAACGGTGCTAGCCTAGTGCGGTGCTAGTTCAAAACACACAAAAATGACCTGTACATTGAAAAAGATAGAAGGGGATATTTCACCCCTTATTTTTTTTAAGTGAGGGGGGGGCGATTAGAGATATTAAAGAAAAGTGATTTATAACTTTATTTTTTTAAAAATTGCTAAAACTTAAATAAAGTTATATTATTTAGGTCCAAAAATATATTAAAAAAATTATTTTACTTGTTAAAAAATTAAAAAATGGTCTTGGATCCAAAATTATCATTTAATCACACTATTTCAAATATAACCACGAAGGTTTTCCCATTTTGTCATTGTTATTTTTCCCAACGGGAAATCAATGTTGGGCCAATGGACTTTCTGTCAACCGTTGCCAATCACAATAAGCTATGGTTGGGATTTAGTTGGGTAATTGATGGCAAAACTGCAAGCAGTGCCAACCATTTCCCAACGTTGGGCCAACGACTGTGTTACTTGGATGGTTTTTTGTAAATTTCTCTGGAACCAAGCAGGGTAGAGCTTAGAGTTTAAAAAATCGAATTTTTGGGACCGAATGGCTTTAGAAAAGTGCTACTGCATTATCCGGAGCGTCCTGGAAAAGGAGAAAATGGTCCGGGAGCATTTTGGCGGGAAAAAAGAAGGAATTTTGATTTTGACCCATCCCCTAATGCGATACATGGTTTAGATGGTTCAATTCCTTAGTTTTAGGGTGCATATATACCAAAATTTCAGAAGCCTGGAACAAGCGGTTCGGGCAAATTAAATAAAAGTTTAGGACCAAAAATACATTGAAAAAATTATTTTGCTAGTTAAAAAATTATAAAATTTTCTGGGATCCACAATTATCATTTATAATCACACTATTTAAAAAATAACCACGACGATATTTCCCATTTTGTAATGGTCATTTTTCCCAACGGGAAATCAATGTTGGGCCAATGGAGTTTCTTTCACCCGTTGCCAACCAAAATAAGCTATGGTTGGGATTTAGTTGGGGAATTGATGGCAAAACTGCAAGCAGTGCCGACCATTTCCCAACGTTGGGCCAACGACTGTGTTACTTGGGTGTTTTTTTGTAAATTTCTCTGGAACCAAGCAGGGTAGAGCTAAGAAATTAAAAAATTCGAATATTTGGGACCGAATGGCTTTAGAAAAGTGCTACTGCACTGTCCGGAGCGTCCTGAAAAAGAAGAAAATGGTACGGGAGCATTTTGGCGGGAAAAAAGAAGGAATTTTGATTTTGACCCACCCCCTAATGCGATACATGATTTAGATGGTTCAATTCTTTAGTTTTAGGGTGCATATATACCAAAATTTCAGAAGCCTGGAACAAGCGGTTCGGATGTAATCCGGGAAAAACGGAGTTTTAGGAATATCGGTTTTTTAGGAAAAACTCTTGATTTAACTATCTCACATCTTAATGATTTACATATTTGTAATCTGTGAAAAATTCCCAATTTACTCATATAAGACACTTGGGATGGAATCTAATTTTTTCCGTAACTCTCCTGACACGACTTGCCCCAAAAAGTGGAGTGTTTGGCGTTAAATATAAGTAGCCCAAAATCTTCTTCTGAAAATCCTGGATGACGAAAAAATCACCGTGGATTCCCGTAATTCTGGAAAAACTTTGCCATAACTATTAGTTACTACAAAAAAAATTCAAAAAAAAATTTAATATTAATATTTTCGGATTTAAAAGCTTTCTTTGGACTTGTGTTTTTTCGTCAAAATCTGAACTTTTTTTCAAAGTCTAATCACTGTCTTAATTAGCAACCGATTTTAACCAAAATCAAATATGAGGTGTATGGTAGGGTATATTTTAAGATTTTGAGGTCAAAAACGCGATATCGTTTTTTGATTTTGGTAAAAATTGCGACTTTAGTGCGACTTACGCACAGGTCTAGGGACCTTAATTTTTGTCGCAAATTAATGGAATTCCAGATTCTGAGAGCTTATGGGAATGTAGTGAAAGAAAGGTGAAAGAGATTGCCACCGACCCGATGAAAATTGTGTAAGACACGGAAATCCGAAAATTCAACAGCTCTATCAATAATCTGCGGTCTACGGTGCTAGCCTATATCAGCCGGTATTTAAGAGGAGGGTATAATTTTCTTAGAAGCTTATATCGTCGAAAATATGTGTTCTGGTGTTAATGTGCTTCCCGACTTAGTTTTTGAAGAATTACTTTCAAGTGCAAGGGTATTTTTTTAAAGTTCAAATCATTCAAAGTTGACCTGTACATTGAAAAAGATATAAGGATATTTCACCCCTTATTTTTTTAAGTGAGGGGGGGGGCGAACAGTGATATTAAAGAAAAGTGATTACCACTTTATTTTAAAAAAAATTGCTAAAAGTTAAATAAAGTTATATTATTTAGGTCCAAACCCAGCAAAAAAAATCAGCATAAAACCTTCAAAAAAGTACCCCTTTTGAAGGTTTCATGACGTTACCTGCAGTTTTTTTGAAGGCAGTCAGATCCATGCAGGTTTTATAAAGGTAATGTGCAGTGTTTTCGAAGGAATGTGAAGGTTTTATGCAGCGCAATTTTCCCTTCTCAAAAACTGCAGTTTTTATGCAGAATATTAAATGGAGATTTTGAACTTAACGTTTCCTTAAAGAAAAATGCAGGTTTTGTGAAGACATATTGCAGGTTTTATGCAGTGCTATTTTCCCTTCACAAAAACTGCAGTTTTTCTACAGAGCAAATAATGAAGATTTAAAACTTTACTTTTCCTTCATAAAACCTTCAGTTTTTATTAATTTTATTTTGGACGAAGATTTGACGCATGCGCATTTCCTAGGGTTTGCAGGATCCGATATCCGAAATAAAGTAAGAACATTATTATGATTAATATAATTTTATTAATCACATAATTTAATTGATTTAATAATTAAATAAAATTATTCAAGCCAGTTTTTGTTTTTATTTTAATCATCCCGGAATAGTGAAGACGTTCTGCGCAATCACGTTACATAAAGATCCGTTTTATTGTGATAATGGCGGTATAAAGGAAGCAGCTTTGAAATTGGTGAGCGGAAAGTTATTTCTCTGAACTTTATGATTCCATACTTATTTCTTGCTGTAATATGATTAATATTCTTTTATATACTCATCAAAATTTGTCCATTTGTAATTGCATGCTATTTTACTTATGCATTGTCAGGTATCGTATTTTAAATGACTGATTTATTTGTTGCTTTGGTACCGTGCTTTATACATTTTGCAAAGTATTATTAACAAGCTTATTGCCTTTCTGGATCAGCTTCGATTAGAGTCGACCAGCCGCCATGTTTACCCACAGCTCAAATGATGACACAGGACCATATAACTCTAATTTGAGCTGTGGGTAAATATGGCAGCTGGTCGACTCTTATCGAAGCTGTGCCGTATTTCTTTTCACTTAAATCGGATTCCTCGCAAAGCACTTGAGTGTTATCCTTTAGCAGTGGTGAAACATGGCGGCCGGTATGCATAGCACCAAATGATCGGACTGCCAAAATTTATACAGAGGAAACATTTGCAGGCAGGAAAATCACGCGTTAATTTCAATGTAAATCGGAGAAGTTTGATGACGATGTGTATTGGTTGTCTTTATTTTCCCGATCGCATCTGCCGTTTGGAAATTTTCGAAATGGGTACATGCATTTATTAAATGTTTTGGGATAAAATTAGGCAAATACACAAATGTTAGCAGTCAAACGTAAGCCAGGTTTGTGTCAATGATTATGTTTTGGTTCACTGTTCAATACAATAATAAGTGATAAGTAAATTAAATTCTATTATTTTTTAGAAATAGTTGGAGCATTAATTTATTTTGCTTAAAATTTTAAATTGAATATATTTTGCTAAAAGCTTGATTTTTCTTATAAAAAAGCAGAATCAAAATTTCCACCTTTGCTTTCCCGCCATAGAGTAAGCCCATTTCAGCGTATCATAACTTTATGCTTGGCCCTTATTGGGATACGAGAATTAGGTAACATTATGAAAATCAAAGTTATTAAAGATTGTTTGTGTTTTTCAGTATGCCATCATAGGGTTTAGTGAGATTAAACTCTTACCAAACCAGGATGTTAATAAAAGTCCTAAAACTAAACTAAAATATTTTAGTTAGTTGAGAAATCTTTCAATTTGAGCTAACTCCCTTTATATGGATGACATTCAATACACTAAACTTATTTTTCCCAAGATAATGTTTGTTGATGATTGTAGAATTTTACTGCTCTGCAGCTAAAAAAGTACGCTGCTAAAAAGATACGGCCTAATTAACATTTGATACAAAAAAATTTTTAAAATTCAAAAAATCAACAATTTTTTTTTATTTATGCGTATGATACATTTTATTATGTTGATTTTTCATACCAGTTGGCTGATTTTTGTTGTTGATGGATGCAGTTTAACCGTACCAACATAAAAATAGTCAAAAATTCTTTTCAAAAACCCCGGCAGGTCTTCTGCAAGAAAACTGTAATAATCCAAGATAAATCAGCGTAAAACCTTCAAAAACAACACTGCAGGTTTTCTGAATGAAATTCGGACAACTTAACTGCAGGAAAAATGCAGTCAAAGAAATCAGCATGAAACCTTCAAAAAACCTGCAGGTTTTCTGCATGAAATTCGGACAACTTAACTGCAGGAAACCTGCAGTCAAAGAAATCAGCATGAAACCTTCAAAAATATCTGAAGGTTTTTTGCATGAAATTCGGACAAATTAACTGCAGGAAACCTGCAGTCAAAAAAATCAGCATGAAACCTTTAAAAAAATCAGCATGAAACCTTCAAAAAACCTGCAGGTTTTCTGCATGAAATTCGGACAACCTAACTGCAGGTAACCTGCAGTCAAAATATACAGGTTTCTTGCAGGTTTATTTGTCCGAATTCCCTGCAGGAAACCTGCAGGTTTTTTTTGAAGGTTTCATGCTGATTTTTTTTGCTGGGAATGTATATTGAAAAAATTATATTACTAGTTAAAAATTAAAAAAAAATGGTCTTATATCCAAAATTATCATTTATAATCACACTATTTAAAAAAACAACCACGAAGGTTTTTCCATTTTGTCATTGTTATTTTCCCCAACGGGAAATCAATGTTGGGCCAATGAACTTTCTGTCAACCGTTGCCAATCACAATAAGCTATAGTTGGGATTTAGTTGGGTAATTGATGGTAAAACTGCAAGTACTGACCATTTCCCAACGTTGGGCCAACGACTGTGTTACTTGGGAGGTTTTTTGTAAATTTCTCTGGAACCAAGCAGGGTAAAGCTTAGAGTTTAAAAAATTATAATTTTTGGGACCGAATGGCTTTAGAAAAGTGCTACTGCACTGGTTGGAGCGTCCTGGAAAAGGAGAAAATGGTCCGGGAGCATTTTGGCGGGAAAAAGAAGGAATTTCGATTTTGACCCACCCCCTAAAGCGATACATGGTTTAGATGGTTCAATTCCTTAGTTTTAGGGTGCATATAATATACCAAAATTTCAGAAGCCTGGAACAAGCGGTTCGGGCAAGTTAATTAAAAGTTTAGGACCAAAAATACATTGAAAATATTATTTTACTTGTTAAAAAATTAAAAAATGGTCTTGGATCCAAAATTATCATTTAATCACACTATTTAAAAAATATCCACGACTATTTTCCCAGTTTTTAATTGTTTATTTTTCCCAACGGGAAATCAATGTTGGGCCAATGGAGTTTCTGTCAACCTTTGCTAACCACAATAAGCTATGGTTGGGATTGAGTTGGGTAATTGATGGCAAAACTGACTACAGTGGCGACCATTTCCCAACGTTGGGCCAACGACTGTGTTACTTGGGAGGTTTTTTGTAAATTTCTCTGGAACCAAGCAGGGTAGAGCTAAAGAAATTAAAAAATTCGAATTTTTGGGACTGAATGGCTTTAGAAAAGTGCTACTTCACTGTCCGGAGCATCCTGGAAAAAAAAAGAAAATGGTCCGGGAGCATTTTTGCGGGAAAAAAGAAGGAATTTTGATTTTGACCCACCCCCTAATGCGATACATGGTTTAGATGGTTCAATTCCTAGTTTTAGGGTGCATTATACCAAAATTTCAGAAGCCTGGAACAGGTTTGGGTGTAATCTGTGAATAACGGAGTTTTTGGAATAGGTTTTTCAGGAAAAATCCCGAAATAATTATCGGGATCACACTATTCACACTATATCCCACTATTTAAAAAATATCCACGACCATTTTCCCATTTTGTAATTGTTTATTTTTCCCAACGGGAAATCAATATTGGGCCAATGGAGTTTCTGTCAACCTTTGCCAACCACAATAAGCTTTGGTTGGGATTGAGTTGGGTAATTGATGGCAAAACTGACAACAGTGCCGACCATTTCCCAACGTTTGGCCAACGACTGTTTACATGGTGGTTTGGGAGGTTTTTCAGGAAAAATCCCGAAATAATTATCGGGATCACACTATTCACACTATATCCCACTATTTAAAAAATATCCACGACAATTTTCCCATTTTGTAATTGTCATTTTTCCCAACGGGAAATCAACGTTGGGCCAATGGAGTTTCTGCCAACCGTTGCCAACCACCATATGCTATGGTTGGGATGTTGTTGGGTAATTGATGGCAAAACTACCAACCGTTTGCCAACAGTGCCGACCATTTCCCACCGTTGGGCCAACGAACGGTGCTACTAGGGATTCGAATTTCGATTTGTTCACTCCTCTTGGTCATCGACTTCTAATTCAAATACAGAGTTAAAATTTTGGCTGTGGGCTTCTATTAGCTGTTCGAAAAAAGTAGAGGGTGCCCAGAACTCTACCTGAAAAAATGTTTTTTGGGCCACCCTAATGTCCATGTGTAATTTGAAAATGAATGAAAAGAACATTTTGAGTGCTTTGTAGATAACACTACAATTTAAAAAAAGTTGCATAGAAAGATATAAATTTTAAATAACTATGGATATAACAATATTTTAGAAATTACTTTTTCTCTTTACATTTTCTTAAGTTTTTTTCTTTCTGAACTAAATGTAGGTAGAAATTTATATCATGAATTGATATCGTATAGGTACTATTAAATTAAGGGAAACAAATTCTGAATTGCGAGGGTTGGAACTAAAACATTTAATATAAGAACTAAAACATTGCGTCAGTTGATATTCCAAAAACCATCATTATACACGGATTTTAGACTAAAAAGGAATGTTGTTAACCAATCATCAAAATTAAATTTTTGAAATCATTTTAATAGTTCTTTATCTCAAATCAGTTTGAGTACCTAACATTCATTTAAGTTTATGAATGAAGTCAATACGCTTAAATATATGAGTTAAAAACAATGTAAAAATCCCAATAAAAGTTAGTCACTATTTTATGTTAAATATTTATTTAGAAAATATACATTTAATTTAAATGAACGTAAAAATAACCTTGAACACAAAATATAAGAACAGTTATACTTTTATAAGAAAAGAAATCGAGGTTAAGAAAACCATTTCGCCCATAAACTAACAACCATGATGAATTAATCGGATCCAACTTCTATCAGAGCTCACCTTATCACCTTTGGTTCTTTCCAAGGTAAAACAAAGAGCACCTGACATGGAAATGGTATCAAGGTTGCAAACCGAAGCTCCGTATCACCACTTTTTTCCGTCTGTGTTGACTGAAACCGGCCAGTGTTCCTCAGACAATCTGATTGGTCTCGAAACGGAACAGGAAACCAGGACAGCGATTTTTCTCCAGGAGAATAAGGGACTATCGAGTCAATCTCTGGCCCTCGATAAAATAATAAAGAAGGTTGGATTTTCACTTGGAGGAGTTGGATTTCCTTATTTTGTGTGTAAGGGGGTTAGAGTGGGTTTTTAAACGGGTTTGTCTCTCGTAACGAAGTTACGAACTTGGTTTGTGTGATTTGGGTGTGAAATCAGTGGGATAGTTTGTTGAGTTTGGTTGTGTAGAAGGGAATAGTTTTTTTTTTGTAGAGGAGGTGTAAATAAAGGAACCAAGAAGTGGGTAGTTACTTGTATGTTTTGACGATTCAGGAAGTTTGGGTAAATTTCCTTTTATAAAATTAGTGTAGATATGCTGCAACCAACCAAGAGTACATATTTTATTTTGAAGAAATATTTGAAGGATGCATGATATTGGAATGTTGGAAAAGTTATAGTGGTTTTTTTCATATTTTAATTCACTTTTGTTTACAAAATATTTTATCTTTATAGTTTAGTTTGTATTGCGGATTTTTTGCTTTGAAGAAAGGCTTTATCATCCATTTAGGCTAAGCGCGCACTAGAGACTTCTGTCGCCGGCGACTATAACACTAGGTCACTCGAGAGCTATGTATTTCAATGGATTCTTGGCAATGGGCCAAGTGTCTCGTCGCCTGTGCGCGCGCTCTAGCTTCTTGCAATAGCCAAGGAGACAATTTTGTCTCTGTCTCCGAGACAAAAGTCTCTAGTGCGCGCTTAGCCTTAATATTCAGGCGTGTTAAAACATTTCTTGGGGATAAAATGTGCAAATTTACGCTCAACTGTTTATTATTGTTGCTTTAATTATACTATTATTTAACCTTTTAAACGCCGCAATTCAAATTTCGAATTAAAGGTTCTGAGTTTTGGCTTAAATGGCTTGTTTTATCATTACTAAAACCATTCTAGTCATTTTTTGGCGGAAAAAAAATCCTAAGTATGATTTTGAGGATGTTCCCATTTGGGAACATCGGCGTTTGAGGTGAAGTTTTTAGGGGGATTTCCAAAAGACACATATTTTACAATTAATTCAAATAAAATGATTGAAATCGGTTTTTAATCAATAATTATGAACATTTTTATGATTGTGGACGGTTTTTTCATTTTTATTATCCATACTTAGACGATTGAGTAACATTTTATAATTTTCATAAGAAAAAATTGACATGTTTATTACGTGCGCAAAGCTTTTACGTAAATTTTTCTTGCACTGTGGGTAATATTTTGGTGCAAAAAATACATAAGAGTGTTCCCATGCTCTTCAAAGCTAAACAGTTACGTTTCTGTGAGAAAAATTAGTTTTAATTACGGTTCTATACGGATATCTAGCATAAAATCCACTAATTGCATTCAAATCTAATTAGCTTTCAAAATTGATAATCATATATTATCTCCATTGATTCATTAAAGCTGTGTTTCTCATGGAAGATTACGAACTGAACCACATTTATCTTACATCCAACATACTTTAGAAGAGTGTTTTTATATGTACGCACTTTTCCTTATTTTCAAAATTCTTCAATTTTATTCCTTAAATTTTTATGTAAAAAAGTACTTGAACAAAAATATATACGCAAATCCTCATAATCACTCCAAATATGCGTTTTGCATTACCCCCATTGATGATTACAGAAAATTAATCGATCGGGGAGTTAGAAAAATATGCAAGTATAAGAATCTGCTATAAAGATTAAAGGTAAAAGGTTAATTTTCGCAGAAAGAGCCACCATGTTTTTTTTACAGATGATTTCCTAAATTTTACTATCTGAACCACTTTCTCATTTTCCATTTACTACATCCACTTGTAAAAATGCTTGTAGTTCGTCAAGTGGTACCCTGAAATAAGTTTTATTCATAAAAAACCCAGTCTATCATCAGTTTTGATAAAAAAATTTGTTTCAAAAGTTTTGATAATGAAAATTTTTGATCAGCTAATACATTTCCAAACTGTCCATCTACCATTATGAGATCTATGACTAAAATCGTAAGACACAGAGACTAGAAACTGTACCACCCCCATCAACTACCACCACTCTCACAAAACCTTTCTTTCCACCCCCGAACAAACGAACTTAAAAATCACTTAAGAAACCCCACCCATAACGAATACTTCCCCATACCATCCCCAGATAACACTGATTAAAAGCAACAGCAGCGGCGGTTTCCAAACGCATACCACAGAGCTCCCCGAATTCCTTCCACACATCGCTCAATCGCTAAGCCTACTCAACCCCCTACCCACCAATTTGTATGCAATGAGTGATTCCAACCTGATTTACGACCCCTCCTGTCCGAAAATTCGAAACATTCGACGGCGAAGACCAAGTTTAAGCCTCATCCATTCCTTGTTAAGATTAAGTGGCCCCTTTCCAATTCATTTCGACCTGAGCTCGCCAATTTATGGTCCGCAATCCCATCCCCTTCGCGTTTAATTTAAGAACGGGCAATCGATCTCGTTTTCGAACAGATTCGTTTTTGGACGCACCTTTGGAGGTGTTGGATTAGGGGGTTTAATTGGAAGAGTCGTCAGGGATTTCTGAAACATGCCCGTAGAGACTTACTACGATGAAATAGGAAGAAAAGAGTCCGATTGTTGAGAAGAAGTTTTTAAATATTTGATAGCTTTGATTTGATATGTGGGTTTATCAATTAAATTAATCAAAAATTTAAATTATTTTATTTTATTTTTTTATATTATATCTAAAAATAAATTGGGTTAGTAAAAGTTTTGAAATAGTGTGAAAACACTTCAAATAACTAAAATATTTGAACGTTTTGGGGAGAAAATTCTACAGATGGTCTCATGAAAACATCTGACAGTTGCAAGAAATGAATTAAGTTCAGAAATGAATAAAGTTCAGAAATGAATAAAGTACGGAAATAAATAAAGTTGAATTAAGTAACTATTAGAGTATACCTACTATACATTATACCTCTTTTGGGTTATCACAATCAGTTATAATTTCAAAATAACAGTAATATTACAAAACTAAAATACCATTTTTAATTTGAAAATTCTTTGATTTTCATTTAAACAAAAGCACAGGTGGAAATGCAACTTCAATAAATTAGAAAGCACTCTATTATCTACCCAAAATCAATATTCCAGAAGTCCTACAAGTGCATCATTAACCCCGTCTCCTACTGCGTTTATAGTCTTCTATAATTAGGAATACAATATAGTCTTCCTTATAGGCTATCAAATAAAATAAAAATTAAAGGAACAAATTAACTTTCGTCTAATTTTAACATCTGCAGCCAATGTACTGGCCTATTTGTTAGAGCATCAGCCTGCGAATCCATACGTCTGTGGTTCGAATCTTTGTTTGGAACGAATGCTAGTTTCTGTCCTTTGTATGATGAAAGAATGTGTCCTCCCTATAAAAAGGGATTATGCGATAGAGTGTGTGTGGTGCTGGTAGCATTACCTCTCAGAAGTACTAGCAGGTACTTTTTAGAGCAAATCAGTGGTCAAGGATCGTAGAATCCGCCCATTAGAAAAAAAATTAACTAGTGCATTAAAAGTCCAAGAAAAATAAGGTTTCAAGTGGAACAAATTGTAAAAGTTAAACGTTTGTCCGCCATTTTAGAAAACCCGCCATTTTGGCTAAAGTACATGGTTAACTTTGGTAGACTTTTCACCATCGTTTTCTACGGAAAATTTCCTATAAGAATCATCCATCAAACTTTATTTTACAATTTGTTCCACTTAAACCCTTTTTTTGAGCTAACTTTCTTGGGCTATAAGATACAGTTTCAGGTCAGTAAGCAGTATATTTTGTAATTAATGATTCTACTTTCAATGTTTTTCTGCGTGCATATTTCGTAATTTGGTTTATTTATAAAGCTAACTAAGAACACAAACTGCATATCCATTCTACCCTAACATAACTTAGATATGATGGTGTCCTACACAACTAAATCACCCGAATAAAAGCAGTCTCAACCCAACCATTTGATCAGTTCTTTTAACTCACCTTCGGGGTTCAGGAAGCTTGGTTCACAAGTGAGGTAATTATCAGCCACATTAAGGTAATCAAACCCCCGTGCCCGTTAGAATAAATTGATAACAGGGGTCCCTAATGCTTTTCGTTGTTAATGAGTTCTGCTGAGGTGTTTCAGTCGTATCCTTGCCTCGATTCGGACTCTTTAATCATTCGGAACGAAGGGACAATTTTATGAAGTCTCGTTAAAATTTCGCCAAGTGAGAAGGATGATGAGACGTTTATCAACTGTGTTAGGACGTTGCCGTGCGAGGATCTGTAATTGTCAATAGAGGGCAATTACCTTTGAGTGAATGAAGTTGTGTAGGGATATTTGTCTTGTGTCGTGTTGTTTATCTAGAGATTTATTTTAGTAATTAATAAATTCTGAATTCTCCTCTTGTACAAAAATTTGGAAAAGTATTGATAAAATAAGGTCCCGTTAATATTGGTCAATCAAACTGTAATATATCTGTTACAGTTAATGTTCAGAATCTGGTAATGTTCGGAATACCTAGGTGAAGTATGAAATATTTTGTACTTTACCTTAGGTAATTCTAATTTTACCTTAGTTTTTCTGAACATTACCTAATTTCTAAAATTAACTGTAACATATCTATTACGATGGGAAAAGCATCTATTGCTGGCTAAATGTTAGGAACTGAAAGTGAAAATTATCCCCTTTTTTTACAAAAACATGTATTTAACAATAAGGATTCAAAAATTCAGGAAAAAAACTATACAAGCAAAACAAAAATGCTTTTTTTTGTTTTTCTTGTAAAAAAGAATTTTTTTATATATTTGTGTATGTGGGGGCAATTTTAAAGCAGTGTAAATATATTTTGATACGGAAAAATTCCAGCTTATTTAAAAAATAAAGTTTGTGATACCAGGATTTTTATTGAAATTATGGTTTTAATATCTACCTAATATTGTATCAACTAAATATTTGTAATATATTCTTAAAAATCGAGGTTTTTTATACCCAACCTCGATCTTTGGGGATTTGATTGTACAAAAAAAATTTTCTTGAAAGATTCACAAACACTGTATCAACCTAAAAATGTATTGAAACTTTCGAAGTTGTCATTAGGGGCCCTTCAAATATTACGTAAGCATAATAGGTGGGTGTTATTTGCTTATTTTTCCTGACAAGTTGAGAGGGGGTGTACGAATGATGCTTTCATTTTCAAAAATATCGTGTTTCTTGCATAAATATTTCAAAATTCAACCAAAAATAAATTTTAAATAAAAATTTAAACTAGAAAAAAGGATTTTGCCTTTTTTTCGGGGGGTTGCGGTTTGCTTACGTTTTCTGACAAGGGGGTTAAAATGACCAAAAATATGCTTACGTAATATTTAAACGGACCCTTAGAGATAAGCTCGTTATAAGAGGGGCATTCTACATATTGTCATTATACCTTAACTTGTTTTAAATGTATAAATGTTCAACGAAAAACTTCCTTTGTAATATCACTAACACTATGTACCAATCAATTGAAAAACAACGTTTATTTTACACAATATAAAATTTTTTAAAACTGTAGACAATTGTTTCGGGGATCAATGGATCCCCTTCTTCAGTATTTTTTAAAACTGTAGACAATCCCCGAAACAATTGTCTACAGTTTTAAAAAATTTTATATTGTGTAAAATAAACGTTGTTTTTCAATTGATGTTAACATTTGCACAAGATTTTTTCGCTACTATGTACCAAATTGTTATTTCTACTCTATGAAACTGAGGTACGTTATACCAAAGCTCTCTATATAAGAGTTAAAGTGTACAAAAATTTCTTGACGATACCCCTGAAATATGAGTTCTAGAAACAAAACAAAGTAGTCTTGAGAGCTAATCGTAAATTTTCTTCCTCACCAGAAAATTCAAACAAATAATGAGTCTCCAATGCCCACCAAACCGAATAACACAAACCTCAACACCACACACACACAACATCATACTTTCAACTACTTTTTTTAACCCAAAACAACCTTCAACAAAACAAATCACAACCCCTCTACAAAGCACACACCAAGACCAATTTGGCATCGTGAATCCCACCCGAGAAACACAAGATCCGTACAAATGGTAAGATATTGACCGCGGCTTCAGATAATTCGGAGAAACCACAGCGATCCTTAATGTTTCCAACCGCAAGAAGGGGGAATTTCTGAGGGACAAGGTTTTCGAGTTAATCACAATTTTGGCGCGCCTTCGGTCCTCTTTACTGCTCCCGGTCACGAAAATGTGAGTGGGAACACCCCTTAATATGCCACCGGTTCCGGTAGGGAGTTTTTTTTATTTGTTTCGTTTCGGTTTTGGCGGGAATCATTTCGGACCGTTGGGAGTTGAGTTTGGTTGTGTTTTTTGTGTTTGGGTATCTGGGGTTTTGAAAAGATTCTTTGGTGATAAATTGTGTTTTGGAGTTTAAGTGCAAATAAAATGGGTTTGTTTCGAAGTTTGTGAATTGCATTAGTTGTATAGATTTGGCTTTATTTTTGGTTTTGGGATAAGTTGTATATATTTCTGAAAGTTCTTTCTCTTCTATCAAAGAATGTTTATAACGTCATAATTCCACATTGGCTATGTCAGTGGAAGATATCTGCGATTTAAGGAAATTAAGTTGATTTTATAAGGCTTTGAATTTAACTAACCATTATTTGAGCTGATCAGGATGAAAATGTCTTTATTTAGGTTTAGGAAATGGTTTTTATTTAGGAAAAAAGTTTTTATTTTTTTTAAGAAAATGTTTATGGGTCATTTTCAAAATTTGCTTACATTTGCTGTCCCGAAGGTAAAACATTAAAATTAAACAATTAATCATTATTAAAATTTCTGTTTAAACTTTGATTTGGGTAAAGTAGACTAAATGCAATATTTCTAGCTTTTAATTAATAAAAAAAGCTTTAAAATTATGTAAATAAAGATATTTAAAAATACGAAAATAGCCAAAAACGCTTGTCCCTAACGATTTTCACGAAATTAAAAGTAGTTTTATTGTTATTTAATTTGACTTTTTGAAAGAAAAAACGATAAATATCAAAATTATGAACTATTAAAAGGTTATTATAATTGTAAAAATTAATTTTTTGAATTTAATATTTTTACAAATCAATAAAATATTTTGTCCCTCACTTTATGTCAACTCCCGTTACAGGCGAATTAATTTAAAAAAATATAATAATAATTATGCTTTAAAAATGTAGAAACACATTCCAAACGATTGTTTGTTTACTTTAGAATATATTTAAACCGTGTTTTTATTCTTTGGCTCGAAAACTATCGTGTTTTCGAAGAAATTATCTGTCGTCAAGGTAGCGTATTTTTATTAATGTCAACTCCCGTTACAGTAATTTTTAATATTAAATAAACTTTTTTGGAAATTTTAACCCCAGAAATATAGTTTTTTATTGATATAAATAGGATATATGGATATTTATTTCAGTTTCCAACCATGCATGTATGTTTTATTCTGTCATTTTATTAAAAATGTCAACTCCCGTTACCTGTCAACTCCCGTTACTATTATGTCATTGATTTTGAAAGTAGTATCAACAACTTTCCCTTTTTACGAAGGATTTGACATTTCTCGCTTGATTTATCGTTAATTTCATTAAAAAAGGGGTCTTGCATATTTCATTTAAAGAGAAATACTTGTATTTGATATAATACACATAACTATTTTAGTTTAGGTCTTGTTTCCGTCGCGTTGCACAGCACAATGAGAGTTTAAAAATGATTTGTAACTAATTTTGTAGGTCAGATTTAAACTTATTTCTAGAAGTACAATACTCTATTTATTTTCATAAGGTTCGTTTCATTGTTTCTCGAACTCAAAGAGAGCAGCTGATTTCATAGGATTTTACCGGCTGCTTCCTTCACTTGCCTTTTTTATTACGGCTCGGGTCTGGTTTACTCTTAGATTCATACTCTACAATTCATTCATATTAAAGTATTCATGACTAAACTATGGGCAAAAGTGTATGACCAACTGCTGTTCCATATACTTGAAACATATATAAGAACTCCTATATTAACCCGTTGGGACTCGCGGGGTCATTTTATAACCCCAAGCTCACACTAACATTCCAATTAACGGGAAACTAAATACCTGGGGATTCTTTACTTCTCAGTAGCTGGGTTTCTGACCCTTATCTACATGCCTGAGAAGTTTCGTGGAATTCGGATTATTTTTCCGCCCCCCAGACGCATTTTGTTAGATTTTGGGGTAATGGAATTACCCCCGCGAGTCTCTTCGTTAGTGCTGCGCATCCGTTTTTTCGTACTCCGCCTTCTATACAACCCACTGATAAGGGCCCAAAACATTCGTAAACAAATTTCAAGAAATTCACAGGGGGTTCTATTTCATTTTAGTACAAAGAAAAGGAAGACACACAGGTGCAAGTGCAAGTACTTCAATACTGGTCTCCTTGATAGTTTTATGACTTGTAATTCACCAGACCACTGTACCCCGCCCCTTACATTCTTTGCTTTTGTATTGAATGGGAAAGGAGCTAGGAAAGTGTATTGAGGTAACAAGTTTTCGAAGAAAAAATACCCAAGTTTGATTGTTAGGAAAAAAAGGTTGGAAGTAGGATAGAAAAACTACTTGTGTCAATAATTTGTGTTTAACTTTTTTTGCAAAGCCCACGTTAATACCATCTGTGATAATTGTCTTTACCGAAAGAAAGCTTAAAGAAATTCATTACATAGTATTTTGATGTAATTAAATTAATTTTTACATTGAAATGATTTGTGTTATAATGTTACAATATGTGTGTATTGTGTAATAAGAAAAGTTAATATCAAACTCAAAAAATTATTTCTCAACGTAGAAAATATTGCAGATTATAAGTTTTCTAAATCGGTTAAGTTTTAAAGTCTAAAAATTTATGGTTCCGACTGAAAAAAATTATTTTTAACGATGTAGAAAAGAGCGTAAAGGTTGGGGCTATTCCATAACCCCCGCGAGTCTCAACGTTCGCCCGGGAGGCGCGAGTCCCACCGGGTTAATATTATTACGAAATTATGAAGTTTGAAAAAAAAAAATTTATTTTGAAATGTAAGCGTATGGTGAAAATGACCCTTATATTTAGTCCCCTAGTAGCATAATTCATGCCATATAAATCAAGTTTACGGAACTGCAATTAGAAGTAAACATGGAAAGAGTTATGCGAATCTTGAACCTTTCTGCTCCTTGGGTACATTTTATAATCCTTAGGTTTCAATGGCAGAGTAAGGTTTATCTTGATGAAATAACTAAATCATAGAGTTATTTTCAGTTCATAAAACAAAAGTACAAGGTTGTCACAACTTTGTTTGAATATTTTAGTTTTTAAGTTTTAAAACTAATTTATTTTAAAGTTTATGTATGCTTAAATTTTATAAATTAATCAAACTCATATTTACATAGACAAATTATCTACACTGCTGTGCAAAAATTAAAGACGGAACTGTTTTTTCAATTTAACACATAGTAGAATTATTGTTCATCTATGAAAATCATACCAAAAGATGTTTATTGGGTGAGTAAACAGGACCCGAGAACAAATTTTTCCTATCCATATTTTAAGGGGGTAAATGGACCCTCCAGTGATAATGGAGTTCCGTTACACATTTGTAGCAGTGGCAGAAACGTCTATGTAAGAGGTATTTAACTGAGAAATTCAAGTTTTTTGCAACGAATATGATTATTCCTGAACTCAATGCATATTTTAAAACGTTTGTGCTGCCTTTAAATAGTATTCTTTAGGTTTTATTTAGAGATATTGGTCTAATCATCATTTTTGGCAAGTTTTAGCTTCTGAGTCATTTTTGGTAAGTGGTATCTTAGCGTTAATCATGTTTTTAGTAGGTCTCACATGTGCCTAATTGCGTTTGGGTTTGGGGACCTGAAAAGTAGCTTTATTGTTTCAATATCGTTACTTATGAACAACTTTGAGAAAGTGAAATTGTGATTTTCTGCAGCTTTTTAACTAATAAAGAGAAATATTTTACCCGAGAGGTCTTCTAAAAGATGTAAAAGGAACATGAGAACGCAGGTATGCAATTGCAGATATCATTGAAAATTTCTGTGCTGTCTAAGGAGTGCCGAAACGGCACAAAGAATTGCATAGTTTCACAGATAGGACATCTGTTATTAAAGTTAAAAAAAGAAGTATTTTTAGTGTTTATAGACTTAATCATGTCTAAAAAGAAAGATATATCTGTAAAAATATCTCCATTATCTTTAAGATGAAGTTTTAAAGAGATAACTTCTCCTTTAAGTCTGTACTATCCTTATAGACATTTCAACACCCCCTATACTCAAAAGAGATTTTCCCTGATGTCTGCAATTGCATACTTGTATTTTCATGGCCCATTTGCTTCTTTTAGAAGACATTTTGCATACCTGCCAACATTTCAGAAACAGAAATAGGAACAACACGCGCGACACATTTTGAATGTGTTAAAGGGGTATTACTAAAAAAAGAGCTTGTAATTCATAACTTTTATTTTTTATCTAAGGTGTCTTATGGTTATTAAGAGGACTAAGTGTATTATACCTTTATATTCTGACTAATAATTATCTACATTTTATACTAGGATATAATAAAGTTAAATTTTTCTTCCTTTTATCTGGGTTTAAATTTCTGCAAATAGAATAACAAAAATGACTCAAGATGTCAAACACTGGGAATATCATACATAATAACTCAGAAAGATTTAAAAATACTTAGTTAGTACTAATAAAATGAAACAGTGAAATAAGCAAACATTGTTTGGAAAATAGAAAAATTAATCTTTATTAAGTGCTACAAAAGTAGCTGATTTTGCCCTTTTTAATAGGTCAGCACTGAAGGATTTGTTATAACATGGATAAGAATTACTATGTATTTTTGCAGCTATCAATGCCTGTACAGTATCTGAGTCCATGGAACTCCGAGAGTCAGTCTTGTTCTTACGAACTAAACTAAACACCCTTTCACATGCAGCGTTGCTGTGTGGAAAGTTAAGAATTCCAAGCATTAAAAATGAAAGTCTTTCGAATTTCAGTTTGCACAAAACATCCTTTTCTTTTGAGAGCAAAGCCCACTGTTTATCAATTCTTTCATTTCCAATTGTGAAATCAATGTCATCATCCATCTGATACTTCAGAAATTCTAATTCTAAAGAATCAGAGGCAGTGAATTTACTCTCATCATCTTTCTTCATGAGTAAGGCAGGGTATTTTTCGATAAAGTACTTAGCTGAAGAAAATTTGGCACTTCGTCTAGTACGAATGTCAGCTATTTCTGCATGCTGTAGCAGTTCTTCTTTATGAGGGAAATTTAGAACAATATAATTACACGATTCAACATAATACTTTCTCACATTATCATAGAACTTGGCAATATCCGTTTTGGACATGTTTTTGACAAATTCAACTGTTTCACTACCAATTACTAAATCTTCGTCATTTTTTTGATTATTTAAAATTTTAAATTTAACATCAAACACAGATGGAGTACCAGTAATTACATCAATTTTTACAAATCTGCTCAATAGTTCCTGAAAGAAATTAACAAGTTCCTTTTTCAATCTGTGAATAATTGGTTCTTCAGATTGCAGCAACACATTAAATTTTTCAAAAACAATTACAGAATTTTTCACAAATAATGCCAATGCTCGATTCAAATCTGAACTCAAAAATAAAAAGATTCTCTCTTCCCTACTATGAGCATAAAACGAAATGTCCTGACAAACAGATGATTTTTTTTTGTTGCTTAAGGTATTTTCACCTTTCTTTTTTACTTGGACTTCAGATGCAGACTTTTTTGCACTGTGGCTGGCTTTATATTCTTTCACTGGCACTTGGGATGACACAGGCACAACTTTAGATGAAATGTACTTTTTTATACTTGGGTTATTGTCTTTCATTTTTTTCACTGACACTTCAGATGACACAGGCCCAATTTTTGATGATACTGATTCAACTTTAGATGGTACTTCCTTGTCTTCAAGTTTCCTTTTTTTGTTTGATTTTAAATTTTCTTCATTTTTTCTTTTTATTTGTTTGCTATCTTTTAACTTTAACAAAAGGTTGCATTTTTCTTTAAAATACGAAAGAAGACTTCTCCAGTTTTCTAAAAGCCTAGTTATAGATTTGCCTAGTGACAACCATCTAGTTACACAATGTTTTAAAATTTTCTTTTCAGAATTGAACACTGCTTGGAATTTCTTGAATTCTAACTGTCTCTTCCCACTTCTATGGAAGTAATAATAAATGTCAACTAACATATCATCAAATAATACTGGCAATGTTTTGGCCCCCTTTTTGGCAGCTAAATTTACCAAATGACATAAGCAGCCAAAAACATATATACCAGGATTTTTTTCCTTCAAATAAGCGGCTACCCCCTTATTCTTACCAAGCATTACTTGAGCATTATCACAAGAAAATGACAAGCAATTCATCCACGGAATTCCATATTTGGAAAACTCAGAAATTATCAGCTTAGCAATATTCTCTCCAGTACTTGACTCTTCTAAAACGGGAAGGGATAGCAAAGAAACACATACCTTTTCAGATTCTTTATCATAAAATGTCACTACTAACGGATACATCTGCTTGTCGTTCACGTCGTTACTTCCATCGGTAGCAATTGAAAAGGGATTATCTTTTAGAATTTTAACTATCCCTTGAGTTGAGTGCTGCGCTATTTCTTTGATCAGATGGGTTGTTTTCGTGCGTCCACAAGCATACTTCTTAACTTCAGGAGAGTTGGGAAACATGGCCATCAGAAGTTTGGACACATGGTCCGCTGCAGAAATCGGTATGTTATGTTCCAAGATGAAGCTGGTAAACAGCAGCTCTGCCTTGATTGTTTGGGAACTCTCCGACGATTTAATGGCGAAATCGGATATTTTTGAACAAATTTTGGAGGATTTGCATGCTATCCCATGCTTTTCCGTTTTCGCATGTGCCACTATATCGGTTTTTCCGCCGTGGGATATCCTTATATTGCAATTACATTTCATGCAATAAGCATAGTCGTCGCCTCTTTGCGACTTTGCAATGAAATCAAATTCTTGCGAATAAGAATTACGAAAAGTTTGGTTTCGACGGGGCTTCGACATCATCTCCCGCGAAACGAAAAAACGAAACCAAAACTAATCTCGCGGCTCACTTCTTATCATTCGGCAGGATGTGTGCCGTGAGCGATTCGCAGGCAAAAACACGTTCGCGCATGCGTCGAATGAAAAGACGATTCTTGCTCCGCCTTATTATTCACAATTCGAGGGCCGGATGCAGCTACGTTCTGCGGCGACGCGTCGTTCAAACCGGTAATCGTCGTTGAACGCCTGGTCAGGAGAACGCGTTTTAAAACGTTACGAAATACGGTTCCCTAGAACGTTTCTACGGTTCATTGAATCGTTACAGAACGTAGCTGCATTTGGCCCCGAGTAGGTCGAAAATGGCGGGACAGGGGGACGTAAAAACGGAACATTTGGTACTGAAATCGTATTTCCGGAACAAAAGTGAAAAATCGGAACAAATCCGATTTAATCGGAACGGTTGGCAGGTATGCATTTTGGGTCAAGGATTTCTCTTTATTGGTGAAAAAGCTGCAGAAAATCACAATTTGACTGTCTAAAACTTTTTCATAAGAAACAATATTGAAAGAATAAAGTTACTTTTCAGGTCCTCAGACCTACACGCAATCAGGCATATATGAGACCTACTTAAAACATGATTAACGGTAAGATACTACTTACCAAAAATGACCCAGAAGCTAAAACTTGTCAAAAATGATGATTAGACCGATATCTCGCAATAAAACCTAAAAAATACCATTTAAAGGCAGCACAAACGTTTAAAAACATGCATTGAGTTCAGGAATAATCATATTAATTGCAAAAAACTTAAATTTCTAGGTTAAATACCTCTTACATAGACGTTTCTGTCACTGCTCTAAATGTGTAATGGAACTCCATTATCAATGGAGGGCTCATTTACCCCCTTAAAATATTGATAGGGAAAATTTGTTCACGGGCTCTGTATTCTCTCACCCAATAAACATCTTTTGGTATAATTTTCATGGATGAACAATAATTCTACTAGGTGTTATGTTGAAAAAACAGTTCCGTCCTTAACTTTTGCACAGCAGTGTAGTATGGCAACAATATACGAATATATATTAAAGGTGTATTTGTAAGAAACATAACCTGTAGGTATTGTAATTACATTACATATAGTTAAGTGATTGTCGTAATAAAATTGTCCAAAGTCACAAAATAGTTTACTTTTAATTTCAGAAAAATTTCCTCCTGGAAATTTGTTCTAACCGGAAATGGAACAATGAAATATTTTTAAATGTCTTTCATCAACCTAATCTCTAAGTAACTGATACAATTATTTTTACATGGTAGTTTTCAAATATGTTTATACTTGCTCAAAGCTTAGCTTCAAATAAATTTTAAAACATCCAACCAAGTAAGAGTAAAAACATCTAATACGGTAACTACTAATACAGAAAAAAACCTTCCCGACATCTCCTTCGCATCAGATAAAGTTTCACTCCCCCCCCAAAAAAATAAAATGTGTCTCTCCGAAATCAGTCTTTCAATTTCCATGCCCTAGAGATGATGCGCTGCAACTATGTATTTGAAGGGTCTGGCGGAAAAAGCAGAAAATTGCAGTTAACTTTCCTTAGTCCGGAGCAGGAGTTTGGAAACATGTGTTCTAAACTGCTCTCATTTCATTCAGAAGCTGCAGCTAACAAACGACCGTTTTCGGAAGGAAAAGATCTCATGTTTATTTCAGAAGATCCATTTCCTATCTCCATCACTGAGTTCTGCTGCGGAAGATATCTTGAAGAGCTTTTTCAAGCTGGTTTTTCCGGGGACTAATATTTTAAAATGTGTCTAGTGAATAAAGTCTTTTGCTTCTTCTAAATGTGGTTTTTGTCTGAGGAATGCATTCGTTTTTGCTAGGTAAAAGATTGTGAGTGAATCGTGTTTTGTTTTTTTTCATTGTTTTCTAAAATCTTAAAATTGCGGAAAAATCCCCAAAAAATCATTAATTTCTTAATTGAGAGGCTTTTTAATGAATTAAATAGGAAATAAGCCGTCTGTTTTTTTGCCTGATTTTAAACTTTATTAATATAAGCAAATAGGTTCATTAAAAAAACTATACATTGAAGAAATTGAATTCTTTCTATTTATTTACGTAAATGACTTTTATATGAATACATACAAAATTACACAAAGCACAACTTATGTTAGCTTAATTCAATTGCAGAATTTATATTTGAGGAAGAGGTCCTTAATTTTTTTGTTATTAGAATTTTAAGTGCTCTTTATTTTAAATTCCATTTTATTCCACTCTATGGTCATGCTATTATATATAATTCTTTTTGCATCAATAAAAAAACTTATGTAAATAACAATGTACAAGAAATAAAAAAAGTCTTAAAAATGTTTCATATCTTAGATTCATAAATCTGTTCTAAATATATCTCACCTAAAACTTTGATATTATCTCAAATTAAACAAGTTCGTAATGGGAAATAATTATGATAGGTGAAGGAATAAATATTCCTCATCGTAAAAACCTGAATACGAAAGTGAAAAGGTTGCCAAGTAACTTTTCAGCCTCATTGAAACCGGGTTCCATGGGATGTGGCCCTAATAAAGTAAAAATTCTTTTTTTTTCAGTTATATTTTTGTTTTGAAGTTTTAAAACAAAAATTTAAAGTTTTCATTAAAAAAATTTAAATTTCTTTATACTTTGAGTTTTAACTTGATTTTTATGTCATAAATTAAACTAAGGATTACATTGAACGACTCTTTGTGATTGAAACATCTTAATAAAATTTTCGTAGAATTGATATCATTCTTAAATGTAACATTTTAAAAGTTTTGAAAGAAATTGCAACGGTGTTGTACGTAGTAGTGAAAAATGCATGCAGATCTAAAAATTTTATCTTGCCAAAGAAATAACACAAAATGTATACGGGTGATACTATGATAGTTCCTAGAAAACCAATTTATCTTCCGCAACAAAAATTATCCGACCAACACTGAGGAAATTTCCAAGAGAATTTTCAAAGTAGGCGTTATATTTCATCATCTTAGCAATCCTTTTTCCATCAAGAATTCTGTATTTTAAAGTGAAACGTATAACTTTCGCAGTCATGTATCTCAGTCCACACAACAGACAGTTGAAGCCCCATTCATCATTTTAATAACAGAATATCTGCGTTGTTTGGATTTCGTTGCCTTACAAGACATATCTCATGTATATTTGCTCGCTTGAGTTCGTACATCAAGAACATAAATCATTTCGAACCTAGAAAATTTTCTTAAAGTTTTATTCAGTTTCAATTCGATTTGTGATCTCAGTTTATCATGCTCCTTCCAAGAAACTCGACTATGATTTAAGAAAGTTTCTGACAGATGTATAAGGCGTTCGCGAGAAAGATTTAGTGGGAAGTTGACCTAATAAAATGTCAGTGGTTAATGGTAATGACACATATTTCTTGAGTTATATGTATCCACGTTAAGTGTTAAAATACATGGATTTTGATTAAACATCATAAACATGAATAAAAGGAGAATTTCACCATTTATTGCTGGTTAAGCGGACGTGCTTTAAAAAGATTATTTTCATTAGATATAATTTAATTTTATTATTTATTTAGATTAATATTGTATCTTCATCTGCGAGGGTTAATTCATAATAATTACTGAGGGATTTAATTATTATGAAAAGAAGAGTTCTTCACCAGTTACCTCTGGTTAGAGGAATGTGTGAGAAAACTCCAGCTCTCAAGCGTCGCCTCCAACCGTGGACCGGTTTCGCCCTTGTTAGGGTTCATCAGCACGGTATAGGAAGGTAACGCAAGAGAGTGGAGGGAGAGCTTTTAGTCTAGCCGACTATAACGGAAAAAGCGGTGACCATTGATCACCAATTATTATGCATCAAACATCATTACTGTTTCATGTTTTATTTCTGAATAAAACCCTTCAATCTGGGTTTAGGTTTCAAAAAAGTTATATTTCGGATCAATTTTTGAGTTTTTTAGTCACTTTCGACTTTTAAAATTTTTTTTGTCATAAACTGCTCTATTTCAGACATGTTATAAACCAATTGAGAAAAAAAGAATGGGCGTTCAATATAAGGTACCTAAAGAACTTGGAAGTTTTAGTTAACCTAAGTAACCCTATTTAAATTAAATTTTTCAAATAAAAATTGGATTTTTTAACAATACTAACAGATAAAAAGGCCTTATGGGCCACTTGACACGAAGAAGACAAGTAAATATATGTAATAACAGATAAAATCACCCACCCTAAAATTATTTGTTCTTTATCATAATATTTAAAATCAAATACTGTCAAGTCAAATAAAACAAGTTATATGGTTGAAAGTTTTTAAGATAAAAGATAATTGTTAATTAGAATTAACCCCAAACATCATTTTCTTTCTTCACGAGACCAAACAGTAACGAGATTATTTGTAAAACATAGTCTAACAACCAGGATTATCTGTTTTTGCTTTTCTTCCTCAACCCCGTAGCTTTATATTACAACCGTGATTGGAAAGTAATGTAAAAGAAACCACTTCGCCATTACGATAAAGCAAACTCCAAATTCAGCGTTAGCCATCGGCAACCAATATCCAGCTTTTGCAGTTAGGAAAGAAGAAACTACCCTAAGCATCAGAATAAAAAGTAGCGCAAGAAAGTACCGTATGATCAATAGTGAGCTTCCCCATTTGCTCCTCTAACACCCCAGAGTGTTCCTGTGTGAGTATTAGTACTCTATTTTTCGCACCTATGAGGAATTAGGGGTTTATTATGTTTCTATCCGTGTGAACTGAAAAACTTGTTGTGGTATTCGTAATGGAAGAAAGAAATTAGAAAGAAAGTTTTATTTTTACAAGTAAGTAAAATGATAATTGATCAGGGTTGGCAAAAACCCGGGTTTTTTTGAAAAACCCAAGTGGGTTGGGTTTTTTCGGGTGTTTTCAATAAAACCCTGAAAAAAAGCCATATAAAACTGGGTTTTTTAGGAAAAAGTGTAGGTTTTTTCAAAATTAGTTGGTTTTCTCCTAAAAAGCAAGTGGTTTTTTTTCAAATTTTAGTTAGTTCTTTCTATGTTAAATGTGTTCTCTCAAAATAATGTCAGTTTTTCCACAGTCAAGATGGTTTTTTCAAAGTTTTTATACTTTGAAAAAACCCACTGAAATTGTAAAAACACCCCTTATTTACTGAAACCTGGTTAAAATTTTGAAAAAACCCATTAAAATTTAAAAATATCCTAAACTTGGAAAAAAAATAATTCAATATTGAAAGAAATCTATTCAACTTTGAAAAAAACACTAAAATTTAAAAAATCTTTATTTTTTATACCTAGTTTGAACTTTAAACGTCCTAAATTTTGAAAAAAACCACATTCAATAATGAAAAAACCCACTGAATAATGAAAGAACCTCTATTTAACTTTTAAAAAAAACTCCCTGAAATTGAAAAAAACACCATTTAATTTTTAAAACCTAATTTAAATTTTGAAAAAACCCATTAAAATTTTAAAAATATCCTTAACTTTGAAAAAAAAACACATTAAATTTTGAAGGAACTGCCAAAATCTTGATTTTTCTTTAAAAAACCCAAAAATGGGTCCAAAATGTGGTTTTTTTCACATGTTTTTTTTTTAACCCATTGGGTCCAACCCAATTGGGCCCAATCCAGCCAACCCTGTAATGGATTTACTTGCGTGTTGTTTTCGGTATTAAACTTAAGTTGATGAAAATGCAAAAAGCATTAACGAAGGACGTATTTTTAAATTTTATGTGAGAATTGTGTGATTTAAGATGAAAATGCAAAATTCACCGAAAGATTCGCCAATTGTGTTTGATTATAACACTTCTTGGTCTGAAATCAAAGAGATATACGATATTTTTATAACCTTGAAAGGAATTACGATGATTTCAGCTCAACATTTAGAAAAAATTTTTATACAGAAATGAAGAAATAGTTTTATTTATTCTTAACAGGAATTTATGAAGACTTAATCACTTAAAAATGCAATGATCAATAAAAATAATGTAAATGTTTATCTTCAAAACTATGTGTACATTATTTAAGGAAATCGACTATAACATTTTACTTATGATTTGATCATGATTTTATATTCTAAAGGTTTCTAAGTACGTTTGGGAATTATTCCTCAATTATGTTGCAATCATGGAAATAATACTGAGTCGCCAAATATATACCACATAAAATATTTGAAAACATAACAAAATAAGAAGGAAGTGAATCAGTGAAACTTTCGCTAAGTTAACTAAATTTTACCTGTTTATTTTAGATAAGCATTAATTTAGCATGCTTAGTTTTAACGAACGTAAACAAAATAACCTTATTTTTATTCAAAATAATAATATCTTCTTTGATAAAAAAACATTTAAAAACAGATTATCTTATAGTAAAAAATAAGAAAATTATGTCATTCGGATTTTACATTCACATGAATTATACATGAGAAGAAACATGGCTGATTTGCATTAAAAATATTTTTATGGAATTTATTATAGTGTACATTGTGTGTTATACACTTAAATTTGTTATAATTAAGACTACCTCAGTATCATGGTTTGCTTTTTTTAAAGAATATCTCACTTTAAATATTCTAAGATTTGCCCACTTAAGCTTGCTTTAAGTTTTTTATTTAAAACGTATAGTTAAAAACCAAAATCAGCTGAATGCTACATGGTGTAAAATATTGAATAAATATGAAATTAAAATACATCAAGGTTCTAAATGTAGCATATTTGCATCAACCTGTAAGTTTGTTTACGCATACACTAATGGTATATACATTGCTGTGAAGTTTATGTGAGTAGCGATGGGATGACTAATATGTTTATAATTTAGAGTACGTTTTAGCTGCGCAATAAGGATGGGCATTTCATTAACTTGAAGAAGTCCATTCTCTATCGCTTGAATGGTTTTCTAAAATTTTCTAAGATCTTCACAGTAGCGATTCCCTATAATTAAAGTCCATCAAAAAATCAACTTGTAGTCTACAAAAGACATTTGTTTTATTCTGAATCAATGAAACATGAAAATTATAAAGATAAAAACATGTGCAAAAATCGTTTTTATGTAGTAAAATCGAGTAGGTGTATCTATTAACTCCTTAATTACGAAACCAAAATAAGTACATTGCTGGCCATCCAAAATTGTACACCAAGAAGGAACTGAGATATCAAACCCAAATTTTTTTCTATGATTGCACATAGTATTAATGTGAATTGATTAAAAATTCAGCCTTCCTGGATGTTAGGGGGCCGAGAAAATCAGTGAGGAGTGTTGTCTCCATAGGTGTCCATTACCACCTCCCCACGCCATTGTATTGAGTGAAAGGGGCTCTAAATGGGCTTTGAGGGATTGGAGGACCATGCTGCCTCCCCAGGTAGTCAAAGTTCATGTGGTGCACCAGCGGACGTTGCATACCGGGCTAGGTGATTTCTCCTCTTTCATCGGACATGTTTTGTGGCTTTGGTTCTTAAGAATGGGTAGGTCAAGGGTAAAAATGCAACATAGGGGGTAAGAAGAAAGCTTGGACATTGAGTTCATCACGTGGTTGTGCATTTTTCTCTTAAGACTTGTCCGCAGGCGAGGGGTGAAGGTAAGGGTAGACAACAGATTGTAAAACCTCAATGCTGCGGGTCTGGTTGGTCATTCTGGTTGTAAATTATACTGAGGAGATGTGGGAGTGGAATGCATGTCGTTTACAGTGCAGGGGACTGCCCATTTGGCAAGCATAGCTTCAGAAAAATTCCAATCTTCAACACATGATTTGACGTTGGCAACAGTGCACAAAATAATGAAATGAACTTTTCAATGGGATGGCACAGAGTTTATGAGAATATCCCAATGTGGTCTGGAGCACCACGATAATTAGAGATGACTTTACGACAGCGAGAAGAGAGCACTCGGCTGTTGATTTTGTAATCGTCAGATATCTTCTTTACACAGAGTAAAGAGATAGTGAAGCATTGGATTCCACTCCCACACCTCCTCAGTAGGATTTACCGACACATTGACCAACCAGACCCGCAGCATTGAGATTTGACAACCTGTTGTCTACCCTTACCTTCAACCCTCGCCTGCGGACAACTCATAAGAGAAAAATGCACAACCACGTGATGAACTCAATTTCCAAGCTTTCTTCTTACCCCCTATGTTGCATTTTTACCCTTGACCTACCCGTTCTTAAGAACCAACGCCACAAAACATGTCGGATGAAAGAGGAGAAATCACATGGCCCGGTATGAAACGTCCGCTGGTGCACCACATGAACTTTGACTACCTGGGGAGGCAGCATGGTCCTCCAATCCCTCAAAGCCCATTTAGAGCCCCTTTCACTCAATACCATGGCGTGGGGCGGCGGTAATGGACACCTATGGAGACAACACTCCTCACTGATTTTCTCAGGCCCCTAACATCCAGGAAGGCTGAATTTTTAATCAATTCACATTAATACTATGTGCAATCATAGAAATAAATAATTTGGGTTATATATCTCAGTTCCTTCTTGGTGTACCATTTTGGATGGCCAGCAGTGTATTTACTAAAAAGGTCCATCAATGACTAGGTTTTTTACCCAATATATTCATTATCCAACTATAAAGCTTAAAAATAAAGTTACTTACCTCAATTAGGCCAGTATTCAGTTTGTTCTTCATGCATTTTATACACTCCTTGCCATAAAAAATAGCGCACCAAGAAGAAAAAGGGATATCAAAGACAAATTTATTTCCATGATTACCCATAGTATGAATGTTAGTTGATAAACAAAATCCATCCTTCCTCGATGTTAGGGATCCAGAGCTGAACAGTTGAGGTTTTGCAGCTGATTGTCCGTCCTAACCTTCAAGCCTGGCCTGCGGACAAGTTTTACGAGAAAAATACACAAACACATGTTGCACACAATGTCCAAGCTTTCTTCTTAACCCCTATGTTGCATTTTTACCCCGGTCTTCCTGTTCTCAGGAACCAATGCTTACAAAACAATTTCAGTCTTGAGGAAAAGCATGCAACGCCCGGTATGCAACGTCCGCTGGTGCACCAGATGAAATTTCCATGGTCCTCCAATCCCCAAAAGCCCAGCCCTTCTCAGCCAATATCAAGGCCTGTGGTGGCGTTTATGGACACCAATGGAGTCAATAATTTTTACTGATTTTCTCGGCCCCCTAACATCGAGGAAGGCTGAATTTTTTATCAACTAACCTTCATACTATAGGTAATTAAGGAAATAAATTTGTGTGGCTTTGATATCCTTTATCTTCTTGGTGCGCTATTTTTATGGCAATGGGTGTATATCATCATTACTCTTTTTCTATGGTGAAAAGGAAAAGCATATTTTTCAATCGGTCGAAATATAATCCAAAAATATCCCGAATTCATCAAGAAATCAAACGTGAATAACGTAAGTCAATACAATATCATAAAAGCTTACTTAACAACGTTACCAAAATGTGTAAGAAATGAAAGTATAATTATGATTAAAAACTTTTATTCATCATTTATTAAAGTAAAAAACGAACAAGGGAAGAAGCAATATATATTTACAATCAAATAAAGTACTTTAAAAAATTAATTTAATTAATTTACCTCTTTTAAAAAATAAATCGTAATAAATTTAAGAAGCTATTATTTACATTTAAATTTTATGCATAAACACATATACTATGTTCGTCTTGCATTTACTTAAAAACTTTAGAAGTCATTAACCACTGAAAGCAACCAATTATAAATATCATCTCTTATTTTTCCTATGTTTACAACAATATAAATTAAATATATATCTCTCATTCTATTCACCTTAATAGTCTTTCTATCATGTAACATTACAACTTCAGAATGATCAATTTATCTTCATCTTTATAAATATTAGTTAGAATAGGAAAAATATTCAGTTGCATGGGTTTAGTTAAGCTGTAGAAATCCCTGCCAAAAATTACTAACGATAATTGATACAAAATTTAAAAAATAAGCAATAAAATCCTATTAATTTTTTTATTATTAGATAAATTTCCCTGGATTTTTTAGAGTGTATGGACTCATGGGCAATTTCTAGCTGCCGCTAGACAGCGAGGGGATTAGTTACAACATTATTAGATAAATCTATAAAATTAATTTTTACTCAGAAAAGCAGGAAACCATTTTCAAAAAGCAGGATTAAAAATCGATACTGCATTATCTCATTTATAAATTTATCACGACATTCATTAGCAATGGGAATAATTGTGATCTGTAAAACATAACGATAACAGAACTATTATGAAATAGAAAACAATTTCCTAGATCCTAGATGGTTGTAAATAAAAACAGCATTTTTTTCCCAAAAAAGTGTTGTTAGTTTATTTTGTTGTTGTTGTGTATCTACCAATATAAATCGGGATGTATTTAATAATTAAAATCTGAGTTTCTGCTTATTATTTTCGCAATTAACTATCTTTAATGTGTAAATTAAATTAATTGTTAATTAATGTGTTCATACATATAATTGTCCCGCATCATTGAGACGCAATCATTCTATTAGTAAAACAATAGTTTTTAAATAGTTTCTTTTTTGTAAAAAAGAAGAGTTATAGAAGTTTAATAATTTAGGACTTGATACTTTTACTTATTGCAATTTTATATTTAGACCCAAACCTTGTTTATAACATATAGTATATTTTCCTTTACAAGAACCTGCTTTATTAGCTCTTCCTAAACATCTCCAGCCTTTGGTGACTCACATCATACAGTTTCACAGAAATAATCACAACGATAGTATATATTTATCTAACATATCATACATACATATTCCGCTTCGAAATACATATTTTTTGCTAGATGTCGAGTCCATAAGCAGTGTTTCACTTTTTACACAAAATGTTCACACAAATAGAAAGACCAACGTGCCGTCAATGTATTATACTCAGTTCATTTTGAACTGGCGCTTGAAAATATTTCCTTCCCCACCACCGATCGGTAACCATAGCAACTATCCTCGTCAAAGTGACGAAGAAGGCTTACTATTGGCTGCTCGAAGAGCGTAAGAATGGTTACGCTTCTAGCGTGGGGGAAAGCACTATTTCTCAAGCGCCAATTCTAAATGAATAGAGTATAGTCATTGCATTTATTTTACATCTTTAAGTGCCTTGAGATCATAGTCACGAGGGTCCAGCGAGGGACTAGTGTTTTTATAATTATTTATGTACACTCACAACACATCACACAGGACGAAGACACCCGGAAGAGTCAGTAATCACAAAGAATTGGATGTCACAAACGCGACGTCACGTTTGTTGCTTTGTTGCCGTTTGTTTTGTTGCCACCCGCGGAGTTCATGAGCTCGTGTGAATTTTTTTTACGTTTTGTGGTGAATTTTTATCCTGATTTCCATATGTTTTGCAATACAAAAATCATTTGATTGTCTCTAAATTTAGTACATTAGTACATTTCCAATTTCTGATAATGTGTTCAGTTTTACGCTACAAAGATGTGTGCTGGGTTATTTTCAGTGCTCTCAACCCTTCTTTTATAAAAAATCGAATACAAATTTACATATTCTCAGTAGGACATAATACTTATTGAAAACGTGTCGTCCTTTTGGATTAATGCAAGGGCAGTCTTTTTATATAATCGCGTGTCGTTCTAGATCTATACTGGTTGCCACCTTAAATGTATGAAACTTTTGCAAAAACAATCCTTTTATACTATACGCCACCACAATTAAAAAGCACAAACTGAGCACCCTGTTCAAAACTATAATTACAGAGTATTTCGTTTTTATCCTTTCTCAATATTATTTGCATTCATTAGGTCCAACACACTTGTATAATTTCAGATGTACCCTATGTGTAGGCTCATCACATTTTTATCACTTAATGTTAATTTGACACCACATTTCTCACTGGTTCTCCATAACTCTAAAAAGTTAAAAAAAATTTCACGAACACATAACACACCACATGTCCGTTTTAAAAATCACAGCAACACAAAGGAATCACGCTGGGTTATGTTAAGCAGATGGTGAATCGATAGTGTGAAAACAGCACACTGCACACTCGTGAAATTTTCAGCATTCAAATTTATATTGCTGCGCAAACCACATCAACAGTAAATATGTGAATATCGTTCTTATATCATGAATTTTTAGAGGTCAAAATGAAACTTGACATAGTCATCGTTCTTATATCAGGTGAACTCTCTCAACTCAAGATTCCAACAGGATGCAACTAGATAATATTATCACGTTTGTATCATGTTCAATGTACATTTTTGCAGCTCAAGATGCACCGTAACACACAAGATGTAACTAGACTGTCATCACACTAATACCTGGAGCAATCTTTGGTTCAAGATGTAAACAGATGCAACTAGACCCAGTCATCACGGTATGATAATAAGGTATGCTCTTTCATTTCAAGATGCTCCGTCATGTCAACAGACAGTCAAGAAACTAATATCAGGTGCACTTTTGCGGCTCAAGACGCAACAAGACAGTCTTCACAATGAGATCAAGTGCACAAGACGCAACAAGTCGTAGTCACATCACACTGACACCAAGTGCACTTTCCCAACTAAAGACGCAACAAAGTGTAGTCATCACACTGACACCAAGTGCACTCTCCCAACTAAAGACGCCACAAGTCGCAGTCATCACACCGAGCTCATGACATCATCAGAGTTAACACTACGAGTCAGTTCCCATCACATCTCAAGAGTTCTGCTGCTGCTCAGATGTAAGCCTGCTCCACCTGAGGGGGACTGTGGAAGGGCCTGGCGCGGGGGTCGTGGCTGCTCTGTGGGTGGATGCGGATGCGGCTGTTGGTGGTTATCGCTTGCTCGCGAAAGTCCGGCTCCAGGACGCTCGAGTCCAGGCTGCCGAAGCTGATGCCGTCGCGGTTGTCGTTCCTATCTGCCTGAAAAGACAAGGGCTACGCTTAAATGCAATTGAATGAGTCTATGCAATAATGGGCAAATTGAAAAAAAAAACACTTGTGTATCATCATCAGCTTTTAAAACAAAGGTGCCAGTAGATGGGTGACCCTTTTTCAACGAAGTGGGGTGCTCACACATCACTCAAGAACGCACAAAATCACTTCATGATACTTATTCCTCGTGACAGAACCACCAATCGGTCGATATTGAATTGGTTAGATCAGGGGTTCTCAAACTTTTTATGTCGCGGAGCCCTTTTCAAGAGACAAATTATTCGCGGAGCCCTTTTTCGAAATAAATTTTTCAAGGTATAAAAGCAAATTACATAAAACCCATTGCTTCTAGAAATACAAGCATAATAGAAATTTATTTCGGGAGGGGTCCAAAATTATTCCTCAGCCCCTCCCATGCATATTTAACAGTTTAACGTAGCTTTTAAAACATTTTTAGGTATAATTTGCATGTAAGATAATTTATTTGTAAGAAAAATTGTGACGAATTAAGATCCAAGTACAATAGAAGGTTCTGGGAGTCCTTCCTCCCCAGAAGATTTTGTGAAATGTGATCCTTAAAAACAGTTTTTTAACTCGTTTTAGGTACATCATTGTCCAAATTTTGGGCATTCATTTCTAGGTAGGATTTTAATTTTAACGAACTTACTATAAAAATTGAAAATAATAAAAATTTAAGTACAGTAGGGGGTTTTGGGGGTCCTCCCCCAAAAGAATTTCGGAAATTTGACCCTAAATAACATGGTTTTAACTTGTTTTGTTATACGTAGTCCGATTTTACGGGGGAGAGGCAGGGCCCCCTCGCCCCTTTGATGTACACCCCGGGATATATGGAATATTTTGTTTACCAATTATATTTTATGATTGGATACAATGTAAATCTTTTTATTCATTATTATAATAATAAAATAATAATAAATAAATATAATAATAAATATAATAATAATAAATGGGCTATAATAATAAAAGAGCTTTACGGTTCATTCACCTATCAACGCACAGCAAAATCTACCGGGGCTAAAGAGTCGAAACTTGGTGTGGTGGAAGACTTTACAGTGTATGCGCGCACTAAGAAGGGATTTTTCGAAATTCTTTTTTCCTGACCCACAGGGGTGCTTGGAGTGCTTTCTACGTTTTTGAGCCTAGCACCGTCCCAAATGACCCTAGATCTTCGTAACTTCGCAGGAAGGTACCTATTCACAATATCTAGAAAGGCATTTTTCGAATTTTTGATATTCGAATTTTAAGGGGTCTAAAAATTTTCAAAACCCAATTTTACTGAGCATAAACAAAGTTTTACATTTTAGAAGAAAAACATACTAATAATTTGATATTTCGAAGCGACCGGTTAGTAATATCTTCTTAAGAATATTTCAAAGAAAGTAATTTCTGGATTTTTCGATACTTCATTCTGGAGGGGGTGCACGGGGGTTTGAATATTTACTCCGGTTTTTAGATTTTGCTTTCTATCACCCACCTTATTAATGCGATTGGTATGAAATTTTAGCATGTTGTTCTTCACATAATTGGGAAGGTTTTCAAAAAAGAATTTTTAAAATCAAAGTATTCTAAGCAGTCTTTTTTGGCCCTTTTCTAAATTCCTTTGCGTAGCTTCAATGTTAAATTGATAACGGTTATTGCTCCTTCCAGGTGACGCAAAACCTGTATTGTATGAAATATTTACTAAAAAATATTTTATAGCGAGCAGATTTAGTAGAAAACATGTTAGAGTCGGGTGAAATGATATTTATTTTATCAACCAAGGGGGGTTCAGGGGGTCTCCCCCTGACCTTTTTTAATTTAGATTTTAAAAACCGGTTATTAACACTTTTTGGAAAGTATTCATTTTTATTTGCTTTGAACTTTATAAAAACAGTGGGATGAAGAGGGGGGGAATAAATATTAAGTCAGTAGAAATCGCTGTTCAATAATAGACCTTTACTTTTATTTGAAGTGAAGGTGGAAGAATTTGCCACTCAAGGCATTACCAATTGGAGAAATGGAGTGAACAAAGGATATTGAAGAGAACAAAGATGTAACACCTTGAAATAAGGGGGTTAAGATAGTCTCCCACCAACTTTTTTCTAATTTGAAAATATCAGTCTTAAAAATGAGGATTTCACACATTTATTCTAAAAAGGTGGTAATTTTAAAGTTTTATATCTTAAGGAAGTATAGCATCAAAAAAGAACCCCAGCGGGAATGCAGTCGGCCATAATGCCCTTAAATGATGCCCTGGAAAGGAATATAATGAAGAAACTAATACTAATTTATTTTAACACATTTTGAAAAGCCTTTTCCTCCAGAGCGACGGTGGGTATATCAGCTATTCCGATTTTACGGGGGAGAGGCAGGGCCCCCTCGCCCCTTTGATATACACCCCGGGATATATGGAATATTTTGTTTACCAATTATATTTTATCATTGGATACAATGTAAATCTTTTTATTCATTATGCCGGAGATGCATGAACAAAGGATTCATACGGGAATCTATACATCTGTAAATTTTGTTTTCCTAAAAGTTACTTCTTTTGAAATCGAGAGCTGTTTTGGGGGGCTGTTAGACCATACGTCAGAGGTACATATCGAAATTTATTTACACATGGGCCCTAAATCATTCTTATCCCCTCCCATGCCATAGGATCAATGTTAGCTTTTTATACATTTTTGGCAGAATTTGCATCTTAAAGACCTTAATATAAGAAACGTTTTGTGTAATTAAGTTCCAAATGCTATTAAGGGGGGGTTGGAAATTTGATTCTACTAAAAACAGGTTTTCCCTTGGTTTTGGTGAACTTTATAAAAAAGGGTGCTGAGTAATCAATTTGAGAGGTGGGGGAATGGGGTTCCTTGCTGTGCTACTATTCGGCGCGGCCTTTTTAGCGGCAGAAATAAAATGAAAGTAGATGGAACTCTCATAATTCTTCTAAAAATTAGAGGAAGAAAAATTTGGTGTCGAAACGGGAACGGCGCCCAAACGGCCAGCTCCAAACTGTCCCATCCTGGGGGTTCCTCCCCCAGAAAAGTTTTGGAAATTTGACCCTAAAAACAGGGTTTTAACTTGTTTTGGTAAACCAAAAAAGACCCGAAAAAGGCAAAAACCAGCAGATCTTACCAACACCTTACAGAAAGTTATTTATAACATTTCAGAGAAAAGCAAATTAGAAATTATCAAAAAATGTATTCATTTCAAATTTCTTCGCGGAGCCCCTGGAAATGCTTGGCGGAGCCCTAAGGGCTCCGCGGAGCACAGTTTGAGAACCACTGGGTTAGATGATCATAGATAGAGCAAGCCGGGTTTGATTAAAGCCCTGGATAGCAAAGCTTCCAAACAAAACAAAGCAAAGTAACTTAGCTTCATCCAGGGCTTTAGGTTTGATGGGAGAGGTTCTGTAATAGTTAGAACCCGAATCATGCAGAACTCGTGCTTTTTAACCTTAAAAATCGTTCTATACAAACGGACCATTTTAACCGGTTTGTGATCGTTTGGGTTCTGCCTAAACACCCATCAACCGATACCGTTGACTGACCCGGACAGTTTTTTTTTCAGGTAGCTAGTCATCTCTTTTGGCGAATACAGTTTGATATAATCTAATCAGATCCGAAGTATTATTTCTAATCCCACTGTATTGGATATTTCGATTGGCCCGACTTCTTAAAAACTATTGGGGAAGCGTTTATAATAGAAATATTGCTTCCCCGATTCACTATTTTTAAAGGGAAAGGACATTGGTTTTAAGACAAATATTTTACTTTTCACTCTGAATTATACAATTTCACATGAAATTTTAGTTCTAATTTTATATACTGATTTTCGAATATATCACGGATCATGTCATATTCCATTAGTATGCTTTCTCCTGTGTTTCTAAATTTCATTAATGTTTTTCCACTATCGAACACGGATTTCCATCTTTATGAATGGTTTCTATTGTAAGCTCCATGTCAGAAAAATTCACGCCGTGATCACATTTTAATGATACCTTTATCTTCTTTCAATTCTTTGTTTTAATATAATTTATTTTTTTCCTTGGATTAACTTGAAATGACATTCACCAATATTATCACGCACATATAAATTCTTGAAGTTAAAACATAACTGTAATCAAAACATCTATTGAACATCAGTAAAACAGCTATAGCAATGCAAAAACATAAATGCTGCTAACTAAGCTTCTCAAAATCCTAGCCACAGTCATGCCAGTGCTAAAGCAGCTTTTCCAAGCTAAGCTAAGCTAAGCTGTAAGATGAAGCCAAGCAGCCATGTGTTCCCCCACCTTTCTTTGCCGCCCTCCTATCCTCAAAGTTCGACATCAAGAATACTGGTTCTGACGTTGCCGGACGCCGTACGGCCCGGCTTTGACCGGACACCGTTCGTACCCTCTACGAACTTAACGCCGCCCTAGAAAGCACAAAAACAATCAGAGTTCCTTTCATTTTCCGTGAATTAAAGCAATCAAAATACTCCTCGAAACGTTGAATATGATTATTTTAATTTAAATTCACGGTGCATTTCTGTACTAATTCCTAATCAGTATGACTGCATTATGGTAGTTCTTGAAATTTTACAAAAGAAACACGCAACTTTCTCCACCTTGATATTTGTCTGAGAAGGTTTCATAATCAAGAAAATGAAAGACCTAAGTGGACACGCTATTGCTGGAGTTATACTATTTTAATGTTTATTTTATCTAGTAGAAGAATGAAATGCGTAAGTAGACCTTTAAAAAGTGCCTGAACCTACGAACCTGGTTCTGGGGAAGCCCCTGCCAGCTCCATAGGAGCAATACATAAGGTTTGGGGAAAATGTATTAGGTTCGGGGGAAGGTTTCAACTTTTTCCAGGTTCGTGCGTAAGTGTAAAAAAACTGAGGAATATCGAAGGTTTTTTTTTACTTTTTTTAACTTTGTCTACAAGAGGTTACAATGAATTCCACAGGATCAGAGGTTTAGTTTGCTGTTGGGACTAAACGAATTTAAAACTTATGATAAAACAACGTATACAATGTAACAAGCTATCTTCTTCCAATTTCGTTGTTTAAACTTTATAATTCCTTTTATTTACATTAGTTTCACTAAAAGTTACCCATTTCGAGCAACAGCATATCATTTTTCTGAAACTACGACTTAAACCCTCAATAGATACAGTGTATCTTAACGTAATTAGTCTGTGTTCCGAACTTCCTAGTGCCCGCCTTACCAAATAATTCAAAACATCATATTTACTTTTCAACTAACTTTTATTCCAAGATTCAAATTAAAAGCTTGGAAAAAGTTTACGAAACTCTCTGAAAACTAAGTAAGATACTAAAAAATTTACATTTTTCTCTTAATAACCCGCTCAAATGTCTAACACCTGCTGAAAACAATTACTAATATTTACGAAAACACAGTATCCCAGGCAAAGCAGATGGCATAAAGCAAAAGTGCACTTATTACCTTCTTACCATCTTTGAAGAAGGGGTCTTCACCTATGGTCGCTATCTTCGCCTTGTTGCCACCGGCGTTGGTGCAGTAGGGGACGGTTTTGGCCGTCGTCAAGTCCGTTCGATCGTTGTCCGGACCCCCGTTCTCGACGATGCTACAACAAGGACTATACTACATTATTACGGTTGTACGGGAAAACATTGGAAGAGAAAAATAATAGAGAAAATATAGAGGTAATAAGGTAGAGTAAAGTAATGGGTTGGGAATTGGGTAGGGTAAAGAAATTGGGAATAAGGGGTAAATGGGATCAAGCCATAGTATCACTAGAGTAGGGGCTTGGTGGACCGAAATGGCATGAAACTTGAAAGCTTCTATCCTCAGGAAAGTGGTTGAAAACATTACAGCATTTTCTGATCTCTAGCTGTCCAAAATATTCTAACCCGCAAATTGACCTACCACTCAGCTGCTAAGGAGTATAGAGTCCTCAAATGTTTATTTTCCAACGCATCAAAGGGAGAACATAGATTGGGGTAATTGGGAACAGGGCGCTAGAAATTCCAAAGTGTAACGTAGGCATTGAAAATCATTGTTACTAAAGGCTTGAGTTTGTTTAATAGACCCATGGCAAAAATTTATCCATTCTCTATTACCACCTACCCTATGGGGTAATTGGGAATCTATGAGATAATCGTGAACGTGAAAACTGATCTTTTAAAAAACTCAATTTTTATCTTTGACACGTTAGGAAGTTGAATCATATCTGGATCAACACGTGTATGCAGAAAAAAGTTTTTAATCCTTTTACTTAGTTCCAGTGATAATGAGAAGTTGAAGTAACGAATTTTGTTCCCAATTACCCCTCATAGCCCTAAAGATTTGAATATCGGCTCACAACTTGATAGTCGGTGGTCAATTACATTTACATGGTCAAAAGCATGCTACTCAAATAAACTTAAAAGGTCTGGCTAAGGCACGCCAAACTTTCACATTAATTTGATTTAATTGTTTTTTCCTTCTGGATTAAATATGATTGCTAGACTTAGAAAAATAATTACATGTGAAAAAGCGATTTGAAAATAATATTGTTTCCTCAATATCTTTATTCAAACTTCTTAGTACACTTGCTTCCAAAAATTAAGCATGGAGAGAAAATGTACCGTTTTCTTTATTTGTTTTCTTTCATAAAAAATATAGAGCTATTTATTTGCAGCATTTCGCTTCAATCAAAGCACTATTAGTCAGTTTTTTTCACATTTGCCGCTCAGTGCTTAGATATTGGACTGAGTGCATAATCTCGAACTCAAAATTAAAGCAATAAAAGGATGAAAAAAACCTTGATTATTTTGACGTTCGAGAAACTATGTTGAAACATAGTGTACTTATACTATCCGTAGATTTATTCAAAAATTATTTTGTTTTATGAAATTAATTTCTTTCTGTGTGTGTATTACTAATACATAAATAGTAACTTACCTTTCGGGTGCAGGTTTAAACCCACTTGAATCTGAAAGGAAAATTATATTGTTTAATTTACTGTTGACTGTGTGAAATTTGAGTACAAGCTAAAATTAAATATAAAGTGAAGCCTGGAACGTGTAAGATTATAAGAATATGTTATGCTTATTATTTTCAAAATACCATTTATCCTTTTAAGAAATGAAACAATTTAGCCCTCTTTTAGTCACAGCCGCTCCGAATTTCCCTGATGATTCAATAGGAATCTGAGGTGGACCAGGATTAAACGGGTTAATGATCTGTTATTAATAGAAATTATTAAACTGTACAAAAAATATTATTTGAATGAGATTTTACAAGGAATAAAAAAACAGTTTTTTTCCTAATTTCTATTTATACTAATATTGTTAGTCAATGGACTAATTGGCTCAGCATTCCATGTTTTGAAACCTCATCATAAGAAACTACGTATAGTAAATAACAAAAATATGAAATAACTAATTGTGCACCATACAATAAGTATAGATTGTTGAATTCATTACATAAAATGTTAGATTTTAAAAGTTACAGATTTTTACATAAATAGTTAGAGGATGCGTATGCTTTTCAAAACAGGATAAAAAATTAAATATTAATAAGCGAATCCACTCAATTAGTTGTTTAAGTACCTTACAATGAAATAAATTCAAACTAATAATACTAGCAGAATAATTCTTAAAACAACGTAGCGTTATTCCACTGCGACCAAACAGGCACTTATCACATAATATGACATCAGATCACAATGAGCAGCACTAATCCCATTCAAACACACGCTGTCATTTTATCAATGTTCATATAATGATATAAAGGTACTCACGACTAAAGCAGCATTTTTCTTTTTTGAACAGACACACCATGAGAGCTATGAGGCATATCAAGAAGACCACTATAATGACAGCGCCGGCGATCATCATTGTCAAAAGGAAAGGCTCTAAGGAAATGGAAAACAGAAATGACACGATTGCATTGGAATTATGATTAGACAGACGTAACAAACATAGTTCTTTCAAAAGAGGATTAGCTATGTTTTGTTACTAAATAAAAAGAGATATTGATTGTGTAGACGTTGACATGCGATATTGCAGAAAATGTTTAATATTGCATAGCTTGGAGATGATAAATGGATTGAATATATTTTTAGAACTAGTAAACGACATATTAACTATACAAGTTAGCCGTCCTTTTGTTTTTTAGTGTTTCGTAAGACTAAGGAATAATTTTCCCTTAAAATAACAGTGTCACATAGTTGAATGTAAAGAAAGCAAGATCTACTTTAATTTTCAACTTAATTTTTCTTCAGGTGAGAGGGGGCCAGCAATGATTAGAATTACTTCAACTTTCATCTGAGTATTCGGGAGAAGCATTAATAATTTAATGGTAAACATAGTTCAACAATTTGTCGATGAATATCACTTGCTCTCCATAGACGTTATATGTAGTTACTGATAAACCAACGCTAGTAAAAGGGTCACGTGATTTTGTCAACCCTGGAACTAGTATTTTGGAGGGGAGACAGGGGGAAGTTGAGGGGGATCGAAAGAGGAAGATACATTTGCTTGTATATATTGGGTTGTCCCATAAGTTCTGTTACTTTTTACGAAGTTTTGTCTTAGAAAATTTTTTATGAAAAACTGGTAATAGGTGGAGATTTCAAACAAAGGGGATTTTGATGTATGTATACTTATGAACATTTTTGTGGTGATTTTGGTAGTTCGTGTGATTTTGGTAGTTCTTGTGATATTATTTTATTTCAAACTGGCGGGCGGTTTGAAAAAAAAGAAAAAAATTACGATTTTCGCGTAATTTTTTTCTTTTGTTTAAAAAACTAGGAAGAACGCATAATTCATGGCTAAAAAAGTTTTACTGTATACTTGAAATGTTAAGATTAAAATGTCATAGTTTCAATTCAAGATGATTCGATAAGTTTAAGGTAGGAAATTTTGAATTTTAAACTTCATATATCGGTAATTTCACGTGTTTTTTAAAGCACACCTATTGTTTTTCTAGGAAGCTGGTAGGAAGCAAATTAAAGGCAGATGTTTTTTGAACCATAATGCTTGTTTCAATATTTTAAACATTGAAAGCCTCTTTTCATAATATCGTTGAATTGATTTATTTCTAAATTCCAACGAGTTGTTTTTATTGTAGTGTTCTCGTATATGAAGCAAATAATTGCTTTGTTCGCTTAGCATAAGTTCAGCAAGTGTAATTCTGATAAGCCAAAACGTTGAATAGTGCTCACTACTTTCTGAACTTAAGTTCAGATATAATTTAATATACTGCATATTTTGAATTCTTGGGTATTTCGTAAGCTTTTTTAGTGATTTTGATGCTTTTTTCGTGAAAATTTCATTGAAATGACTGACATTACTGAGGTAAGTTTTTTGCAATAGATGTTATGTTTGAGAACGAAATTTTCTAAGTTAAACTTATCGAATTATCTTGAAACTATGACATCTTAAACTAAACATTTCAAACATACAGTAAAACATTTTTTAGCCATGAATTATGCTTTCTTCTTAGTTTTTTAAACAAAAGAAAAAAAATTATGCGAAAATCGTCATTTGCGGTCTTTTTTTCTAACCACCATTTTAGAAAGAAATAATATCACTAGAACTACCGAAATCCCACATTATGTTCATAAATATACATATATCAAAATCCCTTTTGATTGAAATCTCCACCTATTGCCAGTTTTTCATAAACAATTTTCAAACACAAAACTTTGTAAAAAGTAACAGAACTTATGAGACAACCCTATAGAAGCAAAGACCCTAACTATCACCGGTTACCCAACTATCGGCCGTGCAAAGTCTGCAAAAATCACGTGACCCTTTTACTATCGTCGGGCGAACAGTAGTTGTGTTATTATTTCTCCAAAATCTATCCACTGTAGTAAAATGGTGCGTGTTCTATAGTTGTTTAACACCATCTAATGTTCGATTTATGAAGTTTTTTTTTCGTTTGCCCATTTCTTCAGAAATACTCAAATGATATATCAGGTCAATTCTTTTAACAGACCTTTTGAAATTGAAGCATTAATTACGATTACCCTGTATAACAGTTTTATGCCTTAAGTGTTTATAGAGCCTGTGCATTTCATTTATTCATGTTTATTTTTATGCCATTCAACCCTATTTTATCCCACTTATGCTTAAATTTTGTAAATATTTCTGAAATCTACATACTTTTGAATTTTCAGGAATAAGGTCAGGATTATTTGGATACAGCCTAGTTAGAGATTCAAACTCTCAATTTTAACCCAGACATATCTTGAAAAAAAATTCTGACTAATTTTTTGTGGATTAATTAAATCCAGATCGAATGAAATAGAGGTGTCTTCATACAAAAGAAATTAAGACCTTTTTAACTTCAAAATTACTCACATTTTTTAAAGCAAAAAAATATCAAACTCACGTGATATACTTTCCATTCCTTACAAGCTTCCTTCCGTGTAAAAGCTTCAAAATGCCTCTCGGCAAGCAAACTTTACTTAAGAAAATTAATCTTGGGTGTTCTTATTCTTACCTCTAACTTCCAGAGTAACAGCAAACGCCTCGAGGCCTTTATCGTTCTCTATAATGAAGGTGTATGTTTTTGAATCTCCTCCTTCTACGCTGTTGATGGTTAGCTTGGCTTCGTAGCAATCATCTTTCGATGGAAGCTGAGAAAAGTAATAAAACTTTGTATAGAAAATAAAAAAAGCATGTGAAAAAGCAGACATAGAAGTCTGTCGTTTCATGGTATAAGGAGAGGGTATATAGATATTATAAGTGTGTTTCAGAATCTTTGTCATTGTAACCTTAGATCATTAATTTGATTTTTAAGCGTAGCATTAGAGCTAAGATTGATCCATCTTTTAATATTAATATTATTTTTTTCATCTAGTGTAAAAACAAATCCTGTATCATTATAACTCTTTCAAAAAATGTTGCCTTATTTTTATTTCTTAAGAAAGACAGTGATTATGTATGAAAGTTTTTTGTAATTAGTGAATTTTACGTTCATCGAAATTTTTACTAATTCTATTTAGAAACAAATATGTATAAAACTATGTTTTCTCTCTATACTAATAAAAAGTAACAGTGACCTCCGCCGCCGCCGTCACCGCTGATTTTGAAAATTTTATTTTTGAACGCTTTGAACTCTCACTACGCAAAGACTATCAAACGAAAATTTATAAAATTTTGACCATTGGTAGACAAATGCATAATGATCATTTCCGTTTCAAAACCTAATTAATTAGATAATTAGTTTTGGAGTTATTTAATGTCAAAGTCGAAAATTATTTTTTTCGGCTGCGAGTTCCCCTCAGCAAAATCTATTTACAGCAGAAACATGATTTTTTGCAGACACATACTCTTAGGTATGAAGTTTTGCACCTCGTCACCCTTTTTTCGATTTTCGAATTATTTTTGGCGTAATTAAATTCTAAAGTTTCGAAATTCTTTACCCTTTTTCGGTTTTTTCATTGTAACAAAAACTAATCACAGTAGAACTATGATATTTTAAACACACATTCAATTATTTTTTATAAAAAGATTGGCGTTTCGTTTTTGAAAAAATTCGAATTATTTTTAGAATTATTAAGATTCAAAGTTTCAATTTTTTCATTTCTTTCTGGCCGTTCACTAGAGAAACAGCCGAGTTTTATTAGTCTGATTTCTTTTATTTTCGACGATTCACTAGATCAGGGGTTCCCAAACTTTTTTGGCCCGTGCACCCCCTGACGACATTTTTTTTAACCCGTGGACCCTAGTAGAAAGTAAAAAGTAGCTGAAAATCTAATGTTTATGATACTACATATTTTTAAACCATGCATAAATTTTGTAATATTTTTCCAAGTGTTTTTTTGTGCATTGATGAGCATTTGATTTCACACTTTTAAAACTTTTTTTGCCATTCATGTGGTTACCCAATATTTTTAATTAAATTCTAACAAACAAACATTTAAAAAGTTGGAAATAAAAACAAATCTAAACTTTTAACCCATTACTGCCTGACGTCCCTTTTTAGGGACGTTTTTTTAAAATCCTCCTATTTCTACAAAAATTGTTCCTTTGAATCAAAATTTGCGCTGATGTATCCCTGATCTTCATAGAACATAAAGAACACAAGAAGAAAGCAGAATTTTAAAAAATTTTTACTTTTTTTAAAGTTGGAAGATAGAATTTTTCAGAAAAGTGCTTTTTTAAAAATTTTAAAACAAAAAGCTTAAAAATCCTAGTTGTTATTTAAAAAAAATTTCAATGCTGATATATATTACTGTTTATACATTAAATCAGTTGGGGTGTTTTTGTATTTTTCCAAAATATTTTATTTTGACCTTATTTTGGACCCTCGAAAAGCGTCCCTAAAAAGGGACGTCAGGCACGAATGCCCCCGTGGTTTTTCCCATAGTGAAATGCTAGTGTTTCCTTATTTTTTTCATCAAAACGCGTTCGATTCTGATGATATGAATTAAATAACTGATATTTATAAAATTACTTTAATTTTAGATAATAAATTTATTATTTTTGTTTATTTTTTTTTTGGAAAATGCTGTTATTTCTGCTAAATTAATGGAATAAAAAGTCTTAAATTATAAGGAATTAATTAATTTGTATTAATTAAAGGGAATAAATTAATTATTTTACTATATTTATTACTTATGCAAATATTTTCCGGTTATATTTTAATTAAAAGTTTAATAATTATTAGTTATAATGACTTTTTGTCATTAAAATTGCCAGAAAAGTCGCTTTTGTGATAAATTTTCGTCTTTTTTCCTAATTAGAAGGGGCTAATCATTGTGTTCTATACTGCAGATCAATGTGTATCATCTGGCTTGCTAATGCACATCCCACTAAGGCTTGATTTTTGGGGAGAAATGTGTGTTCCGCACAATAAAATTAAATAAAATGAAAAAAGTATGGGCATTTGAAAGACTGAAACTTCACAAATTGAGATATTCTGATGGATTTGAGGTGTGTAAAAGTAATTATTACTTAATATTAGGTAATATATAAACAAAGAATGCCTTTTTCAATTATAAATATTAATTAATTTGCAATTAACATAGATTTGGGAGGAAAAAACGTGTTTTAGAGCATAAAAAATGCTCAAATTACGTTAATTAAGGTTAATTTTACGGTTAATTGGATAAATGATTAATGTTTTTTGTTTCTTTTGATGTTACAGTATCGTTCCGATCACTTTTGCTGCACTTAATAAGGTAGAAAATGTTTTTGAAGCTTTAAAAAAGTTTTCTACCATGCGCTTACTATAGAGAAAAACAACGGGGGCATTCGTGCCTGACGTCCCTTTTTAGGGACGTTTTTTAATTTTGGTGTAGAAATTAAAATTTCAACCTGGAATTTTTTTCACTATTTTTCCAGTTGTTTTGGGGCTATTTACTATGTTTTTACCAAATATTAAAGAAAAATAAAAAGTTGGGCATTAATGGGTTAATATCACTCACTGCATTTCAAGACACAAAAACTTAATTTTAAGAATAAGTTTTTGTCGTCGCAAGCGTGTCAAATTTAATGGCTTATGAGTGAGTTATTCATTCCCCAAATCATAAAATTTCAGAAATAATTACAATTAATATATGGCATGGTTAACAAACAACTTTTATTTAAGTTCAACTATGAAAAGAAATTAAATTATATGTTACAGAAATTGAGTTTTAATTTTATGACACTGAAAAAAAAGGTTTTGCAATAAAAAAATATGTGTTTTTATCGTACTATAAAAAATATATGCATTTACATATGATATTGAATAAACAGCATTTACAAATGAGGTATTTGCATGAGTGAGGGATTTGCTTGATTTTATACTTTTTTGATACATTATGGTTTAAAACTCACAAATTTCTGATTTTTAACTTCAAAAATGTGTTTTAAATAATTTAAAATTGAATTTTATCTTTGCCAAAACGTCAGAAAAGTAACGTTATTGGATGTGACTTCACTGCGCATGATTCGTGATTCGAAAGTGTTTTCACGCCCAAACAAAAAACGAAATTTCAAAATTTTATATCTCAGAAACTAGGCTACGAAAATACTTCATGTAAACGTCATTCTTCATGGTTTTTTATCTACTATTTTAATAAAATTTAATCTCAAAACGTGAGAATACTTCATTTTTCCATAGCAGAAAAAAATACTGATTGTTAAGTTTCACCAAAGTAGAATCATAATGAAAATATTCAACTGTAAAAAGCGATTATCAACATTAAAATATTAACAAATTGATATTTAAATTAAAAAATTAGTTTAAAAACTAATTTCCCGTGGACCTCTGAAAGTGGCTGTGGACCCCCTAGAAGTTGCTGTGGACCCCCAATTTTCGTTTTCATTCCCGTGGACCCCCTGGAAGTCGCTGTGGCCCCCTGGGTGTCCATATGGACCACTTTGGGAACCCCTGCACTAGATACACGTGCATGCAAGGGCATGCTTTTTGCTCTAAGATGGTTGATGATAATTTGTAGACTTGCTGGATATTTTTTTAAAAACATTTCGATTAAATTATTGACAAGCTAAAACAAGGATATTTCAGTTGCAGTTTTATTTTGATATTTCTGTAGTAATGGTCCGAACTAAGTTATTGATAAGTTAGAAAGATAAAAAGATTCGATATTAAATTATCATTTACTAAGCAGACAAGTTCCAGGTTTTACTGGATTGTTAGGCTAAGCGCGCACTAGAGACTTATGTCGCCGGCGACTGTAACACTAGTCACTCGAGAGCAATGCATTTGTATTAGGAAATTCTTGGCCTAGTGATCTTGGTCTCGTCACCATGTGCGCGCTCTCTAGCTTCTTGCAATAGCCAGGGAAACAATTTTGTCTCTGTCACCGAGACAAAAGTCTCTAGTGCGCGCTTAGCCTTAAGATGAAACAAGCGAGCTCTGCTCGCTAAGATCGCGAAGCGATCTTCAAAGAACTGCGAAGCAGTTCCGGGGGTTGGTGAGCGATAGCGAGCAGGGGGCAGAGCCCCCTAGTCATTTAAAAAAGACTTAACAACAATGACTGTTTAAACTACCCATTAGCGCCCAGCGATCTATTTCTAGATCGCAAAACATAGTGTCATAAATGCTATCTTAAATTACCTTAAATTCACCCAACAGTAACGAAACTGCACATACGACAAGAGAAAACATCCCTCAATCCTAATACCTTGTGTTTTTTGTATTTGCTTCATTTATTTTGTAATAGGGATGGGCTAAAGTTCATCTTTGGGTTTTATTTTACAGATTTTCATCTTCATTTGCGTTTTTCAAGAAAACAGTAAAGGTATACTACTTAAGGAATCCTTTTTCAGTTTTATTTTATCTTTATAGATGTAGCTATTGGGATATAATGCATAGTTTTGTCAGAATTAATTTATTTAGTGATAAATCAAGTCCAAATACTGCTGATCTAAAAATAGATCACTGGGCGTTCGGGTGTACATTTTTTCTGTGTTGCTTACAATACGATCATTTAGTTTTTCCACTAAAAACTGATAAAAATGAGTCTGAGAATACTCAGTAATGTTCAAGATGAAGTCAACTATTGATTTTCTTAAGAAATTTAACATTTTATTATTGCTAATTAAATTTTATAATATATTCTAGTGGATAAATGGAGGATAGGTCAATATGATACATAACCAATAAAGCACAGCAATGCACAACTAGCAGTATAAAATTATTGGTGTTTATTCACATCAACTTATTTTATACAACACAAGTCAATGCAAGTAGATTTGAAATACTTCATGAGAGAAATTATAAGACAAGTAAAGGTTATAAAGGAGCTATGAAAATCTCAAATTGAGAGTTGCAATTTTTTTAAATCCGCTCTTTTCCAGCCTTTGTAACCTAAAAATTTATGTTATGGCTGAGTAAGTAGTTGATTGGAATAAGTCATTGAAAATCTCAAACAAGCAGTAATTTTGAATGTTGCCATGTAAGATCAAGTTACATTTTATTTCATGAATATTATTAATTTATGGTAAAACCAATTCTACAAAATTTTTAAAAAATTAGCTAATGTAATTTATTTTACTTATTAGTTAAAATTTTATGTCATGTCGTATGTTATCTATAATATACTTATATAAATTTAAAGTTCTTGGTTCAATTTCCCCTTTTCCCCTATTATTACTTTCAATATAGGCTATTTGTGAATTTAATTTTGGGTAAATTATTTAATTTTATTACTATTTAATTTTTCCCCCTCATATTAATGAATAAATACGCGTTTTTTAAGAAAAAATAGTAATATTTCTATTTATTTCATAATTTTTAGGATTTTTTGAAGTTCAACTGGTTCTTAGCTCTGTGACAAAAAATATCCTCCGAACGCCCAGTGATCTATTTTTAGATCAGCATTTTTTAAAGAAACTAATGACTGTTTTGACAAAATTTGTTTATAATATTCATATTGAAGGCAAAATACACCAGATTCATGATTTTTATCCAATTCGCCCCCCAAAAAAATAATTTGGGCGTTAATGGGTTAAATCATTTTTTGTACTAAATGCTACTTCCTAGTCATAATACCTGACACCCTGAGAATCCGTTAGTTTCCCCATAGAAAGAGAAAAAAACAGGGAATGCCGAGAGGATGTGCCCAGTCAATTACATCTACTTGATCATCTCATTTTAAACATTCCTATCATTCTCATCTCCATCCTTCCAAACCTTCATCATTGCTTTCATACTCTTCATCATATTTTTCATTACCTTTGTTTCTCTCATCACCATCATCACACTCCTCCTTACACACTTTCTCATACAGTGACTAATATTCGTTATTAAAAGTGCCAAATGAAATTTAAATTTTGTTAGAGAGAAATGTTCCTTGAAATAATAGATAGTTGATTTAATTCAAAGTTGAGTTGTCCATGGACTTGCACTAGTTTAAAACCACTGTTTTGTAGCAGTATTTACCACAATCCTAACCTAAAGTTAACCTTGAATCAAAGCTTATAATTGGTAGTTGAAAAAGAGAACCAGGTTTTTTAAGCCAATCAGAATATCCGAAAAATCCTGATCCTAGAATAACCTTAGGTCAAGTTAGTGGTGTATACAACCGTAATTGGTAGTTGAAGAAGGAAAACGAATTTTAAGCCAATCAGAGTTTCCAAAAAAGCTTGATTAAAGGTTAACCTTAGGTCAAGTTAGTGGTGAATACTGCCGGTTAGCAGTCCCATCATATCAAAAGTTCCTCTAGTCTAGACTCTACTCACCTTTTGAATATCGTCTGCATAATGGCGACCGGTGTTCGAATTCGTCTCCTGTCTGAAGGTGTCCCACTCCCAGTACGTTTTCCTGGGTTCGGGGTCAGAACAGAAGAGGACAACGATGACGGCATTCTCGTCTTTGTCCACCACCAAGTGTGACGTAACAGGAAAAGAGTCGGCTAGGATTTGAGGTGGGCCTGAAATGGAATACAAATTTTAAAAAATTGTAAAAACTGTAAGTTTTTTCAAGCTGATAAGATTTTTGCCACCTATCCATCCATGATTATTTTAGGACCAACTCGTTAGAACCTAAACTAATACTTATCATTCCTTGTGTGTGCTTGACTTAATTGGAATTATTTTCTATTAAATTTTACGAGCTAGAAAATTTTTTCGAGTTTGACTTTTTAAAGATCCCCCACCCCTTTCCCGTGACTTTACCGCCAATATAAAGTTTTAAATACCCTTAAGAATTTTTAATTTAATTCATATTATTTTTATTGAATTTCATGATAATTAAAAACCCAAACCCCCTTTTTGATGAAATTATATTTATTTTATCCCTTATTATCAAATGTTACTAAAAATGTAAAAGTATAAATTTTAATATACCCTCTGGTTTGAAAATATTTGAATAATTCGGTAAATTTTCTTATCAATTCCCACATGTCAAAGAATTGAAAGTAAAAAAGCGTTACAGATGAAAAAAGATGTGTGTCAAATACATTATTTTTTAGATTCAAGCGTAAAATATTTCTTTCGATGCCTCAAAAAGATATTTTTTTACTCTTATATTTAAAGCCGCTAATTAAACGAATTTAGATAGTAATTTACATTAATTAAAATCACAGTTCACTGGCTCAGTAACTAAAACCCAAACCATCCAACAATCAAACCATATCTAATCACCCGAAACCAATCTTTCACTTCACTTCACATCATACCGAAATTAAAAGTTGCCATTTCGTTTCTTTCTACAACTCGTCTCTGAAGCGCAATTATGATCTTCACGGTTCTCCGATTTTAAACCTCGGGTTTTTTTCTTGCAACAAACGGTGGTGCGAGGCTATCAACTTCCCCCAATCAGATAGCACTTCCTCCACGTCACTTCCCCTTCGGATTACGTCGTGATTTTTACGCTACGTATACTTTTAGGCGTCTGACATGCCATCGACGGAGATAAAGTCATTCGGCTGTAATTTAATTTTGAGTTATTGAATGGGTAATGTCATATTTGTCATCATTTGTAAAAGTGATTCCAGCGTGAAAATGGGTTGTTCTTTTGGTTGTGGAAGGGTAACGAAGAGTTGTCTTTTATGATGCCCCCTTAATCTCGTGGATGTTTTATCCCACTTGATTTGTTTCGGTTTTGACTGGCAGTTTGAAGGGTGCAAATTTTGTATTGCTGCTTTATCTTGATAGGGAGTGATATTTAGTTTGAGGAAAGTGTATTCGGTATTATATAAGTTTGAATAACACAGTTAAAAATGCGATTAAATTCTGGGTTCGGAAAACTGGCGTTTTCAGTTTTCATGATCTATTGAACATTTTTAACTTAATCACCGATTATAGATTATGCATTATCACCCGTCAAACATTTTGATAAATGTAAAAATATATAAAAATATAATTAGTATAAGTTTTTGGAGAGTTTATTCCTGAAAGAGTATAGAGAGATTAACCCATAATCTCTAGCACAAATATTAGATACTTTTTCTAATAAAAATCTTCTCTATTTCCACAAATTTCGCTCTTTGAATACAAAATCATGCGTATATACCTCAAGTCTTCATATTTCATAATAACATCATATTACATCAATATAAATAATAATTTTGGAGATATACGAACTGGAAAAATACAGTTTTTGTTTAAATTTTGAATATTTTTTATTGTTCAACTTTATCCAAATCTGATCTGTGATACCAATTTCCTCTCCAGTTTACTATAATGCGTAAGTAAAAACCGATATTGGGATTTTATTATGCGATTTTTCCTCTGATTTTGAAGCGTTTTGTCATGTTTCTGTAACATAATTAAGAAAGTATTAAAAAGCTAGTATTAATGGCTTCCTAACAAAGCAACTTTTTCTTCTACGACATCGAACTAAAAAATCACCAACTTTCCCTCACTACATTTAACAATTCAGTACACCTAACTCACTTCAATTTCCACAACTTTCATTCAAAATTCAAACACAACCATATCAACACCACAACCCCATTCCTCCTAACTTCAATACAAGAAAACAGGAGAACCCAGGGGAAAAAAAGAATCTCCCAAGCTCCCGAATAGGTTTTCCCGATCCGGGGTGTTTCCGGAAAGAGCGCACTTCCGGACACACGATTCCGGCGTAAATAACGTCACGGATGGGGGCGGAATTTATAAGGAAAAGGTCATTAAAAGGGAAATAACTTCCGCAGGAGATTTGCTTCGTTATACGCCATAGGGAGGCCATCTAAACTACTCTGGGACTATGGTGAAAGAGGATAACTAAAAGTCTGGTCTGTGGTCTGGCATATGTAGTGGACACAATGGTTTGAGGTTGAGTCACTCTAGATGTAGGATTGGGTAGGATTTGTAGGGGTACTTTTCGCTTGAATACATCGTTTAGTTGGTGGTTATGTTGGATATTCATGGTATTAATTTTTAAGAAATTTATATTTGGAGATGAAAAGCGCTTAAAAAAGTTTGGTTATAATATTTCATATTTGACTTGAATGCAAGAATGATCATTGACTTGAATGAACATTTCATTGTCTCATAAATTGAAATGATACATTAAATTTTGTTTTGGAGTTTTTACTAATTTAGATGATTGTTTAAAGCTTATTAGTTAAAAATTAGTAATAACTAATTTTAATTAATTGAATTTATTGGTTTATAGTGAGTTAAATAGTGTAAATAAGATAGTTTAAATCGATAAGTTTGATTCACAAAGTTGTCACTTGTCTGTTAATACCGTCTCGTTTTAATACAATGAGTGAAAATTGTATGTGTGACCGTTTTAAATTTGATAGGTGAAATGTTTTAAAAGCTGTACACGGATATAAAAAGTGAATGACATTATTATATAAACAGATAAAATTTTATCTATTAAATAAAAAGTCAATATGCATTCAATTAAAAGTAAGTAGTAGAAGGATAAACATAAAAATTACATATGAGGTTATCTTAAGAAAAAATTTAATAAGTTAAATTTATACCTTTGAGATTACTTTTAAAAAAATGCATTATTTTCCTCTCAAAAACAAATAAAGGTAGAGACGTAGCAAACTTCCAACCAGTTTAAAAACAAAAAAATATTCCCTTACATCAAGTTATTACACTAACTCAATGTATAAGTTTAATTGCTATTTCAAAACATGAACAATATGTCATGGTTTAATTGTCAAAAACGGCATACGTCATTTTTTTTTCAGATCATACGTTTCGATGTCACAAAACTTACCACGCTACAACTATTAACTCGAACGGATATTAAAAAGCGAAAGTCAACTCACTTTTTACTCCCAAAACAACTCTTTCGAAACAAAAATACCAGATTTAATAACGCAGAAACCCATTAAACTCAAAGCAAAGCACGCTCTTCTCATGTTCCCCGAGCATTCATATAACGGTTAATTACCCGATCGATATTTACGAGGCTTACTTTATCAATCACGAAATTATGACAAGCTTATTAACTCGCATCTTTTAAAGAACATTAAACACGGAAAACGCTACTTTTGAAGAATCTCGCCTTACTCGAGCAGCTTACTTTATCTTTTTATTATTACTTGAAACTGCCAGTCAATTAAAACTCTCCCAATTAAGGGTGAATCCGAAACTGCGTCTTCGACAACGAGGAGACAAAAGTGGAGCAAAAACTCAAATGCGAGATTTACCCAATTATATCTCCACCATTTGGGGAGATTCTCCCACTTCACCCCCTCAAAAAATGGGGGGTTATTACTTTCCACAGACGAAAAATCAGTCAGAACGATTATCAGAAAGCTAATTGATGGGGGGGGGTGATTTTTATGGGAGTTCCAAAAGCACGTTCGGATTTTATGCAACCCCCTTTTGGTGTCGATGATTAAGTACTAATTAAGAACTTCAAAACGCGCGAGGGGTATGGAGTTTTAATTAAAACTAAATAATGATCTAATTTTCAAAAGCTGCGTTCCTTCCTTTGTAGTCATCCACGGTTTCGACAAAGTATAATTAAAGATTACTGATGAAGATTAAACCTTTGAACTCTCCAAGTAACTCCTCTTGTAACGACACGTACTTAAAAGGAGCTAGCTTCTTCGTATTGATAAGTATAGAGTATAGAAGATATCTAGGAAGGAGTTTCCCGAGTTCCTTTTGAAGGAATTTCGGGTACTTAGCGATGCCCGAGAGAAGTATAGTTAGATTAGTCAACCTCTGCTAGTGCGGTTATTAATAAATGGATGAATCGCATTTGACTTAGTTATGGGGGTGAAAATAAATAGGATGAGGAAATATCCCTCAGGGATGGAGGTTCTATTTTGAGTTAATTATATTAATTTTATAATCAAATCAAAGAGTTATGGCTTCTGGAATTAACTAAAGCAATTTGGTTTTAGTAAATTGTTGGAGTAAAGAATGTATGGCTTAGTTCATTGCACTTCTGCAAAGGATAATCGTCTTTGAATCTCCTTAAGATTGGATTATTAAATTTGATGAATGGATCGAAAAGCTGTGTAAAGCAGACGCGTAAAATAGATTTGAAGTGAAGTTTGTAATGATTATAGAATGTGAAACTTCGACACAATTAAGAAATGTTATAATCTAGTTAGAGTAAATTAATTAATATTTCTCCTCATAGAAAATGCATTTATTTACCTATCGTTCTACAAAACGTTAAGATCTTATTTTTGAAGTTCATATCTAATCCCTAGGAGTGAAGTCAATTTGTCTAGACATTTCCAGATATTAATTAGCTTATATCAAGATTTACTTAACATTTTAATGTTAAGTAAATCTTGATATAAGCTAATTAATATGCTTTCTAAGCTAATTAATATTACTTTCAAAATGCATATAAACCTAGACAGCACGGCAATTATTTCTACAGATCGTAGACTTAAAATGTTACTGAATCCCTCATTATCGAAATTAAAACAAATTTTCTTACTTTCATTGACATTTTCAAACATAAAAACTGGGAGAAACAAAACATAGTTAATAAAAATTAAAATGGTTTGAAATTATCTTTCAAGTTAAAAAAAATATTAAAATTAGTATTGAAACGTTAAAACTTTAAAAATTCATCAAAATTTTTCTCTGAATTCCCATATTTCTCTAAATTTCCCATACTTTTACTTCTTGTGCTATTTAAAATTATTTAACATAAATCTCTTTTGTTTTTATCTAAAATAAAATATAAAACTTAAAGCTGCATTCTAAAGTGCGTTACAAACTGTTACTTAAACCTAAAATTCACTTAAAAGGCAATGTAAAAGATAACACATTTGAAAACATTTTTTGGTTAGAGGAGCTGAAACTAGATAACTAAGCAGGTATTCGCCCAAACTTTCTATTTGAAAAAACATCAAATTTCCATTTAGAAAACAAACTTATTTCTTACACAAAGTCGAATCTAGTTTAAATTTCTTGTATCAGTTCAGAAAAATGAAGTTTTCTCGACCTACAGCGATAAGCTTTCTTTTGAACGTCAGGCAGTAGATTTTAAACTATCACAAGAACTGAATCAATGCTAACGCTCTCCCTCTCCATAAAAGGATCCAGCAGCAGTAATTCAAGCTTATATGCTTTTTCTCAGATCGAATCTTATTTTAGTGCTGTTTTCTTGTTTGTTGCACGGATCAATCTTAACTGCTAGCCGAGAGAGAGAGAGAGAAAAATATTTATTTTTTAAAATTGTTTCGTGCTTTTTCTTACTCCTCCTTACCAGATTTCCTCCTTGAAGAAGAAATAAAATCTCTGAGAAAAATAAATCTCGAACATGTAATCTCGGCAAAGTGAAAAGAAAGTAAAAGAAGGTTTTATAGATTAAAACTTCATTGAAAGATGTCTGGATGTAGTTTAGGTTCTTTTTCCTTTTGATTACGCTACAGATTTCGTATTTTAGAAATAAGTAGTTTCAGAGGAGTAGTCCCTGTTTGCTTAGCTTTAAAAAACAATCTAGCTTTTTAAATATCATAACAAGAGGATCGGACATTTATTAGTATTTAAGAGATGCTTTTGAAAGTACCCTATTAAAGTGTTCTGTAAAAACTCTGTAGTTACAGCTTTAAAATTATTATTTTTTAATCATGAAGAAATCAAAAAATCAGTTAGAATATTTTTTATCTTTAAACAGGAAGTTTGATCAATAAAGGTAATGTAAACTTTGTTGGATAAACTGTTTATAGTGAAAGTGATTTAAGTCCATTGATTTAGGTTCAAAGGAGGCATTATATAGTTTTAGATATTTAGGTTTTACAGTTTTACAGGCCAATTGTTTACCAGTTGTTCCCAATTGGGTAGATCATGTTTGCAAATTCATTAAAAAAATAACCACCATCAGTAAACAGTAGCTAAAGTGATAAAAAAATTTGATGAACAGGTTAATTAAGGTCATCATCTGAAATTATACCCAAGTGTGTTTGACCTAATAAAAATAAGTTTAAGAAAGGATAAAAGTGAAATACGCTATAATGACAGTTTTGAATTCGGTATGTAAAAGGTTAATTTTAGGTAAATTGTATTGGTCAATTATTAAATGTATGAACTAAAATATATATAACTACAGGAATTAGATTATATAAAAATTTTAATTTTTGCGATATTGGACTTCACCAATACCATATTTAGAGAGGAACTTAAATGATATTTTTTCACAAATATATTTCTACCGGATAATCACATTTACTACATAAATCTACTTTTTATGATATATCTTGTAAAGTTAAGCCGTATTTTTGAGAAACACTGAAAATTGTCATGAAATAAAAAAGTTTAAGGTAATTTTATCTCGACGTTTTTGTAATAGTATAAATATTTATATGGTGAAACCAAATTCATATACCCAGATAGTTTCAAAAGCGACCAAACTGTTTTATGCGCTGAGCTTTCTAAGTTCAAATTCAGAAACCATCAATGATATAAAAATGAAATGATAAAAAAATGAAACCATATCTCTTAAAATAAGAACCCATTTTTGTAACATTAAGTGGTTATTAAGTATAACCTTAGGAGCATCTAAACGTGGTATTATTCGTTTATGTGAAAGATGGGAGTTCCTTTGAAAAGTCTCTGTATGCGTCCTTGCGAACTGATTTACTAAAGTGAAAACCGTACCTTAATTTAAAAGGACCTTATCTTTAACTATAGCAACGCTATTTATAGACGATCCCCCTTAAGAAAACCTATTATTCCAACGTATCGTTCTAAAACCAGAAATAGCGCTAGTTGGCATTCCGAAATAGTTTGAAAAGTCATAAAAGTTCTCGAAAATATCCCTTTACTAACCAATAAACATCGCAGGGAAGTCCTTTTATAGTGTGAGCTTTACTGCAACTAAACTAGTCTAGAGCGGGATACTCTGTTATCTTGATCTCAACAAAATGGTTCGTTGTTTGCGCAAAGTACCAGTTCAGAATTATCATAGACGAGACAGTCCATTAGGGATAAGCCTAAAGCGCATAATACAGAGGGTTGAATTTGTTTAAAAATTGTGTGGTTATCTCTATAGCCGTTTTGGAAGCTTCACTCAGTTTTATTTTGTTATGCATTGCTATAAAGCCCAGTGAATTCAGAATTTATTATAATATAGGCATATTTATACAAAGAAAATAAGCTTAGTAAGAAAATGTCATAACGTTAGCCCATTACATTAGTTTCAATATTATTAAATGGGAACATATTTAATTTTTATGAATGATTCAAACTATCTTTCTCTTTTCGATTTGCTGTTTACATAAATGATACATTTGATTTATGATTAGGCAATTCTAATAATAACAATTCTAAGAATTGCATAGAAGAAAAAACGAAGCATAGTATAATAATAAACTTTTATATTTGAATATTACAAAGAATATATTTTAATGCTTATTTATTAAAGTAACAAATAAATTTCTTTGATTAATTCCCAAATTTAAACTTGAAAACTAAAATAAGGTTCCATTATTTTCAAGAAAAGTTATTAATATATATATATATATATTGGTTTAGAATTAGCTCAGGTTTTCGTTTATGCTTTTGATACAAAATTTGTTATCATTAATTATGGGAGTTATATACATAAAAAATAATTTTACACTACAAAAATGAGAAATAAATTAACAGAAAACTGAGCAAATTAAAAGTATATTATGAAATTGAGAAAACATAAATGATAAAAAAAGAAAGAACATTACATTTATCACTCTGTAAAAACTACACTATGGAACTTTTTTCTTAGGAAATACCATGAATTCTCAAGTGGTTTCTGTTATTATCCTCTTTTTGTAAAAAAATACAGAAAAAATTAAAATTGACATAATTTTATAATGTTATTAAAATAAAGGAAATATAAACCTATTAGCAAAAAATAGAAGAAAAAAACCTTCGAAAACAAAATCTCAGCAACAACCCAAAATATCTCTACCTCTTTTCCCCCAACCCACACCCCGCTTAAATGTGGGCGCGGCCGTGCCCAAAATAATACATGGACACCCCCCTCAATGCACTTTTTAGTAATTACCACCACACACCAGCTTCACTTTAAAAACAGGCGACGATTATTCACGAAAAAGCCTGGTTATATTTTCGCCCTTCCTTTCAAAAAGTGCGCAATTATTATTTTTGCACTTGGAATAGACGCGGCAGTAATAATTTGGATATTCAGTAACACCAAAGGGTGAGTCACGCAAAAACGCTGTTCCCGGGAAACCCTTCGCTAATTGCGATTGTTTGAACTGTCTAGGAACTGACTTTTGTAAATTGCTTGGGTGATGAATTACCGTTGGAGTGAAAAATAAGTTCTTAAGGCCTAGAAGAGGTAGGGAGGTTTGTGCTGCTGATAATGATTGGTACGAAATTGGTTTTCAATCGAAATTTGTTTTCAGGTCTAGTTTTTATTAGTAATGGGGATAGCTGAAGAAAATAAACAATTTTGAAATAAAAAACACTATTCGTGATTATGACCGTTCTTGACGATGACTCCAGAACTGGGGTATTACTTTACCTGGACTTAGTATTACTGTTAGGCAATATTATAGTGTGGCAGTCACCAATGTGGCGGAAATGCCATCACTATCAGTTATCAGTCGAGTCGTTTGTGGGCACAGAAGACTAATAAAAAGCCATGCTTGGTTCAACAAAAACTTAACGTTTATTAAAACTCAACACAACATTTAAAAAGGTTAGTAAAATACAAAAGGTAAAGGTGCGTGTGTGCGGTAGTGCTGGTATACAATATTGCTGCTATTTATAATGATGATAATTCTAACGATTAAGATTAAAATATACAAGTTAAAATCTGCATGTAATAAAGGTTTAAAAGTTCTATTGTAAAAAGGTTAAAAGTTCGTTTCACAAGGTAAAGAGTTCTTTTCACAAGGTAGAGAGTTCGATGCCCACAGGACTCCCCCGCAAGTTCCTTTCGGACGAAACACTACACTAGATCTTCCAATGGACGCGGCGTCCTGAGCGGGTTGTAGAAACTCTCTGGGGCGGAACATCGGAGTTAGTTGTCTTTAAGTCTGGAGATAGGGAGTATGCTGGTTGGAGACGGTCTATGGACACTGTCTTAGCACAACCATTCACGTCGCACTCGAAGAACTTACGATGCCGCTTTATCACCTTAAAGGGGCCAGTATATGGTGGAGTCAAAGGTTTCCTCACGGCGTCGTTTCTGATGAATACATGCGAGGTAGACTCCAGGTCTTTATTCACGTAGACATCTCTGGTTGTATGATGTGAAGCAGGCACTGGACGAAGGCTCCGCATGGTTGCTCTCAGGTGGTCGATGAAGTCGGGAACCGGAACAGGAGCTGAGTCGCAACCTCGTAGGATTTCTCCTGGCAAACGAAGTGTTGAACCGTAGACGAGTTCCGCTGGGGATGCTCCGATATCCTCCTTCAGCGCACATCTGATCCCTAGAAGGACTGTGGGCAGGACCTCCATCCACTTCTCCGTGTTGTGACACATGATTGCAGCTTTCAATTGACGGTGGAGACGTTCCACGGCTCCGTTGGCGATGGGATGGTATGCGGTAGTACGGGTTCGATGAGATCCTAGGAATTTGGTGAGGCTGTTGAAGAGAGAGCTCTCAAAATTGGATCCACGATCCGTTGTTACTACTTCAGGCACTCCATATCTTGAAATCCAACCGTCGTAGAACGCTCTCGCTGTCGTCTCCGCTGTCTGGTCTCGCAGGGGAAAAGCTTCGGGCCATCGGGTGTAGCGGTCAACGCATGTTAGAAGGTAGCGGAAGTCCCTAGATGATGGCAGGGGTCCAACTACATCAAGATGCACGTGTGAGAACCTGGAGGAAGGCAAGTCAAACTTCGTCAGTGGAGCCTTAGTGTGACGCTTGACCTTCGAACGTTGACAGGCAAGGCAGGCTCTACACCAGGACTTGACATCCTTATTCATGGTGCTCCACTCAAACCTCTCCTTTATCAGCTTCAAACAAGGCCTATAAGCTGGGTGAGAAAGACTATGAATGCTGTCAAAAACAATTTTTCTGAAAGATTCAGGGACATAGGGTCTAGCAACACCAGTAGAAACATCGCAGAATAAAGGTTTAGAGGACATAAATTTAGTGGGAATAAGTTTCAGACACGTATCCGAATCCACCAAGGAACGCATCTCCGGGTTGGATTCCTGAGCGGAGGCCATCTCATCGTAATCTATACTAGAGGGCAAGGTAATCTCAGAAATCCTAGATAGCGCGTCAGCAACACTATTTGCTTCCCCGGAAACATACCTCAGGTCAGTTGAGAATTGACCTATAAATTCCAGATGTCTAGTTTGACGTGGAGAGCACCTATCAGGTCTCTGACCAAACGCATAAATGAGAGGACGATGGTCCGTATAGATAGAAAATTTTCTACCCTCTAAAAGATATCTAAAGTGTTTAACAGCAGAATATATTGCAAGCAGTTCTCTGTCATAAACACTGTATTTAATTTCAGCTTTGTTTAACTTACGTGAAAAAAAACCTAGAGGTTCAACTCGATTGTTTACCTTCTGCTGCAATACAGCGCCGAGAGCAATGTCAGAAGCATCTGTAAAAAGAAAAAGCTCTGCGTTAGGTACAGGAAAAGCTAGCAACGTGGCTTTTGCCAACATCTCCTTACAGTCGGAAAAGGCTTTCTCGGCTTCCTCGGTCCAGGTGATGGGAGTCTTGTCGTTCTTCTTCTTACCCGCAGTTAGAGCATGTAGAGAAGACTGCGTACCAGAGGCGTTCTTCAGGAACTTGTGGTAGAAGTTCGTCATGACCAGGAATCGCCGCAAATCTGAAACGGTTTTAGGCAAAGGAAATTCCGTTAAAGCTTTGATTTTATCAGGCAGAGGAGAAAGTCCGTTCTCTGAAACTCTAAAACCCAGGAAATCTAGCTTTTTTTGCCCAAATACACATTTTTTAAGATTTATTACAATACCATATTCCTGTAACCGAGTGAAAACTCTGGCAAGATCTTCTTTGTGGGTAGCCTCGTCGTTCGAAGCGATGAGAAGATCATCTATGTAGGCAAAGACGCAATCAATGCCTCGCAAGACTTGATCGATGAACCTTTGAAAGCTCTGGGCTGCGTTGCAAAAGCCGAAGGTCATTTGGCAGTATTCGAAAAGACCAATCGGGGTTATAACTGCTGTTTTGGGAATATCCCGCGATTCAATAGGTATTTGATGGAAGGCTTTCACCAGATCCACTTTGGAAAAGACAGTTTTACCTGCCAAGCCTAAGGCGAAATCATGAATGTGGGGAAGGGGATATCTATCAGGGACCGTTACGGCATTAAGTCGCCGAAAATCTCCACAAATTCTCCATTCATCGTTTGATTTTTTAACCATATGAATCGGCCTTGCCCATACACTTTTAGAGGGTCTTATGATTCCTTGTTTTAAGAGGTTTTCAAACTCTTTTTTAAAAAAATCTAACTTTTCTGGCGATAGCCGCCTAACTCTTGAAAAGACAGGTGGGCCACGAGTCTCAATACAGTGTGTGACTGTATGCAGTTTAGCGTTAGTGTTAGACAAGGGCTGCAAGAGTAAAGGGAACTTATGCAAGATTTTTTGGAAGGGACAATCGTTACCAATCAAGGTAAGACCCAGGGAAGGACCTGACTGAACAGTACCTTTCCTAGAGAGAGAAGTTACGCTATCCACTAAACGGCGGTTCTTAATGTCCACCAGTAAGCCATACTTCTCTAAGAAGTCTGCACCTAAAATGGGATGGGATACGTCAGCAACTATAAAAGTCCACTCAAAATGACGTCGCAAACCAAGGTCTAAAGAGATGGTTTTAGTGCCGTAGGTTCTAATGGGTGAACCGTTTGCTGCGTATAAGGTTAGAACTCTAGAGTTTTTTGAACTAGCATGAGCTTTACCCAAACAACTGACCTCTGCGCCACTATCAACGAGAAATTTCAATCCGTTTATTTTATCCCAGATAAACAAGCGGCGGTTTCGAGGGCTACCATCTGCTGCCGCGATGACAGTGGAGCCTACTTGTTTTCCCGAAAGTTACAGGGGGATTTACACTTGAGAGCCTTTTCAGCATACTTAGCATGGTACCAACAAAGGTCTCCATTACCTTGATCTCGTGAATGAGATCGCCTACGAGAACGGGAAGGCTGTCTTTTAGGACTGCGTTGTCTAAAAAGCTTGCCAACCTGATCCTTCAAAGCTGAAATTTCAGCTCGTAAAGCCTGTATTTCGGATACCGCTGAACCAGATGCTTGGTTTCCTGAAGGGGCAGGTACCTCTGAACAAGAAGCAACACTCCTTGATGGGGCAGATACCTCATGTATTTTATCGGCAAAGTTTGCCAAGGCATTTAAGTCACCCGGGGCTGCCGAGAGGATCTGCTGGGTGTTAATGGGGAGGCGTTGTCGCCACAAAGTACCCAGAGTACCATCATCAAATTTGTTATCAGCCAAATTCCTCATCTCTCTGAGCAATTGGGAAGGCTTCTTATCCCCGAGGTCAAGATCCTGAACCAGTAACTTAAGCTTTTCTGATTCAGATTGGGAGTGGACCTCAATTAATCGTGACTTTAGGGTCTGGTATTTATCAGAATCGGGTGGATTACGTAAAATATCTCTGACTGATGCAAGGATTTTGTAATCCAGGGCGGCAACCACATAGCTGTATTTCGTCAAATCGAGTGAAATACCAGAGACGTAAAACTGTCTTTCTAGCTGAAAGAACCAAGTCTCAGGATCGTAATCCCTAAAGGGCGGTGCCTTGAATGATACCCTAGCCAATTCAGGCTCCTTTGAGTCAGGGTCAGCATCAGGCTGTTTTGATTCCTGTGCGTTTGGATCCTCGTTACCCATATTGAAACACAGAGATCACTAAAATGGCCAACACTCAGAAACCCAACCGCGAACCTGATGGAAACAGAGATATGTCTAAAACTTACCCGATCCTAAAAAAGCTGCAGGACGTCAGCATCTGAAGGTCGATGAGGGAACTCCAGAACATCAGATCTTCAAAGTCAACGTCAAACTCCGTAGGCTGAAGATACATCATCATTTCAGAAATCGAAGAACGGGTGAGCTCAGAGCTCCGAAAAACTCACAGTCCATGGTCAACCACTGTGGCAGTCACCAATGTGGCGGAAATGCCATCACTATCAGTTATCAGTCGAGTCGTTTGTGGGCACAGAAGACTAATAAAAAGCCATGCTTGGTTCAACAAAAACTTAACGTTTATTAAAACTCAACACAACATTTAAAAAGGTTAGTAAAATACAAAAGGTAAAGGTGCGTGTGTGCGGTAGTGCTGGTATACAATATTGCTGCTATTTATAATGATGATAATTCTAACGATTAAGATTAAAATATACAAGTTAAAATCTGCATGTAATAAAGGTTTAAAAGTTCTATTGTAAAAAGGTTAAAAGTTCGTTTCACAAGGTAAAGAGTTCTTTTCACAAGGTAGAGAGTTCGATGCCCACAATAGTGTTATATACGGAAAAGAAAATTTGCGTTCAAAGGTATCCTGAAATTTGTTGAAATCAGTGATGAAACTTAAACATCAAATTCACTGTCCCTTTTCAATAAATTGGCAAGAACGTCTTTCTACTATGCATAAATACAGCACTTTTGGGCCACATGTTTTTGACAGAAGAAACGGCTTGGCATCTTCTTGCCTATCATACAACTCTCCTCTTACAACTCGATCCTACTCTACGTAGATAAACCATAACAACATTATTCAGTATGAATAGATCATAAATATATACGCAACATAATAACTTCATTATAGTTGAAAGCATTGGAATAAGCAATTGGAATTTTAGATCTTACACTAAAGTATTTAATATGAATTTCATAAACCTTAACACTTTTATTTTGATGGATTTGGAGCAAAAAAAATTGAATAGTAGATGAAGATAAAAATGAAAGTATTTAAATTATGTTTTACTCGTAAACATAAGTATTCACAAGCAAGAAAGAGAAGGAAAGTTTTTAAGAAATATTTTGCGACTCTTTTAGAACCACTGTTCACAATTTTTTTCATGCAATTTCAAAATAGCTAAAAGGTTGTAATTAATAAATAAAGAAATTTTTAAAAAGGAGAAAATCAAAGTACTATTATATATTAATGTGGTTTTTAATAGTATATTGAATATTACCTTTATTTTATGCAAAAGAAAGCAAAAACAAATATCAGCATATAGGTAAAACACTAGTTTAACCTGTTTTCTAATTAATAACGGAATTGTATGCAGGTCCGATCGAGATATGGGCCAAAACTTGGTGATGAATAATCCAGTTTGGTTTCCCTCAATTGAGTTACTTTTTTAAAAAATGCGTATTTTATTTTGAACTGAAAAAATTAATATCATTGTCATCATATAATGATGTATGTTCAAACACAAGCCTGTGTAGAAAAATATAAATGATCCAATGCAGATGGAACTCACTTGCATATTGTGTTTTCTGATTGCTTCAATATCATTATCTCGAGATTACAACGGAAAATCTAATTGGTTCTGTGTACTACAAAGAATAACCACTCGAGAAAATTTAGACTTAATTTTCTAAAAACTTTTAACTTCAATGATGGATTTGAGGTGGTTCTTCATTATGATAGTTACGAACGAATGATCAATCTTGGTTAAAATTGATGGGTAGGTTAGAATTTTATGATTTTCTCAGAAAAGTCCAGTTGGTAATTTGATGTACAAAACTGCTGAGGAATACATAATGAGTATTTCAGGAATTATGAATTGAAATTTATGCTACCCATGTATTATATGGGAGGACTTAATTATGTATAAAAGTTGTATAGAATGGCGCGTTGAATGAATTATTATAGACAACAGTGACTTTATGTGAAGATTTTGCATTGAGATATGAATTGAAAATTACTGTGGTAAAATGAAATAGGTTAAGGTAAATGAAATAGTGAATTGATAGTTAAATTTAAACTGTTTTTGAGTATTTTTAATTTCAATTTGACAAGAAACATTAAAATTAACACACCCGTTAAAATTTATCAAACACATTATTTAGCCTTATAAATTTTAAACATAACAAACATAAAATTGTAACCATACAAATTTTCAAAACAAAATATCATCAGACGGATATAGTCCATTAGGTAGCTAGAAAGTAGGAAGTCTTCTTACGTCAACCCTTTTGACGTCACTGGGACAGGGAACGTTAAAATCTTATATCACTTAATACTAAATTGCGTTGTGATAGTGTTCTGAATAGGTTCGAAAACGCTTGCTATCCAGAAACGTAATCGAAAATTCGATGTTGTAAGTGTTGCTAAAAATTACGGGGAGAGAAAGTGTGCTCTTAGCGTATCCATCTAAATTTAAGCACACATTAATATTCGAAACGTATTTTCAACTTAATTTTATAAAAAAACAAAATTTAGCAACAGTTTTTAAACATATTCAGAACACAAAAAAGTGCTAAATGCTCTAGAAAACACAGCGCGTTGTAAACTGCAATGGACTTAGTCAGTACGCAGGGCACGTAAACCGCAATTTCCTACACCTGAAGTGCTGTTAATTTAGGGGCAAAAAAGACGTGCTCTGAAATATGTTAATGTTTATTTTTTTGTGTTTGAGTGCGTTTGTGAAGTTAATCAGAACCGTAAGTCAAAGAACTGTTGAGAACTAAAAGACTATCTCCCCATCACAAGTTTACATGACTCAGAGGACATGTTATCTCTTTAGAAACTGATTATTCCTCACACTGTCTCGAGACTTAGAACTCTGAGAATATAGCTATCGGCAAGACGCCCGGCAATCGGCTTTAATCACAGAGTTATCGTCTGAGCAGTTAACTTAGTGTGTCGAGTACACTAGTCGGAACTATCTATCACAAAGCGGCGCTATTGTACTAGTTGTAGTCTCGTGGCTCTATAACGAAGTCAGACGGAACATGGTCGAGAATTGGAGGGGAAGCTCAAAGCCCGAATCGAAGCAACGGGATGGTTTAGCAGTCCATTTGATGTGTACTAGAACATAGGAGAGTTGTCTGAGTCCCTCATTATCATTTATGAGGATAAAATGAATCGTTTATGGAGAGTGACTTGTGTACTAATCGCATATGAGTGTATAGTAATGGATAAAATAGGTTGTTTTAGTCACACGATCATCAGACTCGGTGTTAAATCCTAAATCATAGATGGATTCAACCAATCAGACTCTGCGAAATACTAATTTGTCTTTCTTTATCTTATTTCTTTTATATCTTAACACGGAATCTAATGGAGGTGGATATGGTTATTAGATTTTCTGGACGTCTGTGGACTTATGGATTTGATCTAGTTTGTTTCTACTTTAGAAAATTTTGGGAGATCAGCAACAAAAAAACATAGTCACATGATGTTAGTGGTTAGTGGCACTTTATTTTCTCTCTGCGTCTTCTCGTAACCACACTCTCATTCACTGTGAAGTAACATTTACACCTTTTCATTTCACATCAATCTTACAGATGGCGTGAATAGAATAGTAAATTGTAAGCAATATCGCATATGGGTCCTTATTATTTATGAGGAAACGTGTACCGACTACTTAATTTACACTAACCGACTAATTTTAAGATATGAGTACTAACCTTTATAGGAAATAAGAAATACGCATAAATAAATTTAAAACGTATTGTTTCATTAGAAAAAAACTAAACTACATAATTTGTGATGACAATGCCCCCTAGCTAAATACTGAAGAGTCAGCAATATTATCTGCAGTAAGAAGGCAACTAAAGAGCGTATCCTTCCAAATATTACTTTTGAAGAACACATCTTGTCTGTTCATTTTCTAAATATGCTCCTACTATACTCTATTCATTTAGAATTGGCGCTTAAGAAACAGTGCTTCCCCCCCGCTAGAAGCGTAACCATAGTTACGTTCTTCGAGCAGCCAATAGTAAGCCTTTCTTCGTCACTTTGACGAGGATAGTTGCTATGGTTACCGATCGGTGGCAGTTCAAAATGAACAGAGTATAAGAGACGGAAGATAGTGGGAAAAGTATGGAGTTCAACTGCAAATTCCATTATTATATCTCGTAATTATATTTGTTAGAATTTTTATTAATAATTCGGCAATCATCCGTATTTTCGCCAATTTCAAAAACCATTGTACTCAACTATTTCCCGAACCAAAACTGTTCTTAGTGTATTAATGGTATGAAAAATTTTTTTTTTTTTTTTATTTCCAATGGGCGGGTAATACTGGACATTATCCATTTACCACTGAAATGCCCTAAGAAGTACCTACTTAGCGTTACCCAGCGAGCACCTGTGGACCGAAGCCACGGAGGTGAGGTACTGTTACCCGCGCCACACACACATTCACTAGCACAACCCCTTTTTACAGGGGGGCCACATTCATTCATCACACAAGGACAGAAATTAACATCCATGCCAAACGGGGATTCGAACCCCGGACGTACGGCTTCGCAGTCAGATACGCTAACCACTCGGCCAGCACGTCGGCTGGTATGAAAAATAACCATGGCAGTACTCACCGGTTACGTCCAAAAATATTTCTTCCGATTTCAGAGTGTTGAAAATGCCGTTGATGGTATTCGATGCCTGGCAAAGGTAAATTCCCTGATAGCTGTAGGTGACGTTTTGAATGGCAAACGTCGCATTGTTAGTCCTCTCTTGCCATATAACCGCATCTCCTCCGATTCTTTGTAGCCAAGAATATCTAGAAAAAAAAATTCGTCAAATAAGACGTTTTATTTTCAATAGACATTTTTAGACGTTCGTTGAATATGCTAGTGATACGTAGTTTTTTTTAAGGTAAGTGGGACATTTTTTCAATGGAAACAATTTTGACATGGAGTACTAGCACGGATAAGGTCAAGAATCAAGATACCTGAGACCTTAAAAAGGCGAAAAAAGAATTATCGTAAAACCTTGAAATTAAAAAAAAATATTGTGGACAAAGTGTTTTTGTGTTGTTTGATCGAATAGAAAAACATATTTCCTTTTTTAAAGAATATAACCATGTTTCTTCAGAAAATTTTATAAAAAAATAGTTTTATGGAGTGATTTAAGACATTACGCTGATGTTAAAAGGTGCATTAACGCATTTAGAATTACAATTCATATAAAATGTTCTCAACAAATTATAAGTTTTAGAATTTTCCTAGGATCATTTTATGAGTATGATAAACGAGATTAAAAAGATCTGAAATATATCAGAAAAAAGATAACACTCTTGTATTATAATCATTTTTTACTCTAAAACAACAAATTCTTATTTTTTTAAAGGATTTGAATTGTGTTGTAGAAAAAAGCAACTATTTGTTTTCCAATTTTCCGATTAATATATACGCAGAAGTTAATGTTTTCCATTATGAAGCCAGCAAACTTATGAAAAGAAATGGAATTCTTTAAAATCATGTTCAATGCGTGAAAAAATGCTTAATAGAGGCTTTACCTTTTTATGCTTTAAATGTTCGGATTAATGATCATTTATTCAACAAGATAAAAGACAAAATCGAATAGAAAGCATTCACTTGATAAAAATACACATAAATAATACCATCATCTTATATTTCTTCTGAAGAAGGGAAATAATTGAATTGTAGAGACAAAAGATTCAATCCAAACAGAACAAAATACGCCGGAAATAATTATTCCCACATAAGCAAAATTAGTTCTCTTATAATCCCATACTTGTAATCTTTTTTTTTTCGTAAATAAAGCGTTTCAAAATATTCAGATTAAGCTTTTAGTGAAAATAATTAGAAAATCCCTTTTTATTTAGCGTCATAACCAATTTAACCCAATAAACAGTATTAATAAAATTATAATATACTAGCTGATTTGCCCGGCCTTGCACGGGTGGAGTGTATTTATTCTTTTTTTTAAAGTTCTCTCAATATAGGTATGTCCGATTTTTCGTATCACCAATCACCCCGGTGTCCCCGGTACTTTTTCATATCCCGGTGTTCCCGATTACTTCTGTATCCCGGTTTTCCAGGCAGCTTTTCATATCCCGGTGTTCCCGGTGCATTTTTATATCCCGGTGTTCCCTGTACCTTTTTGTATCCCTGTTACCAATAACTTTTCATATCCCGGTGTCCCCGCAACTTTTTCATATCCCAGTGTTCCCGGTACTTTTTCATTTTCCAGCGTTTGTGGCACCTTTACATATCCCGGTGTTCTCGGTACCTTTTCTTATCCCAGTGTTCCCGGTACCTTTTCATATTTCCGTGTTCCCGATAATTTTTATATCCTGGTTTTCACGTTAATTTTCATATCCCGATGTTCCGGTACTTTTTCATATCCCGGTGTTCCTAATAATTTTCAACCCGGTATTCCCGGTGCGTTTTTCTCATCTCAGTTCCAATTTAAATCATCTCAGTCATTTGAATTTAGTGTTAAAAATCCCAAACAGAATTTTCATAAAGTATTCCCGCTATCCTCATAAAATTCTGCAAAAATTCAATTTCAAAATAAATAAATTTCAGAATTCCTAGATAAAAAGTTATCAAGTAAAAAAACTATTAAAAGCATGTCTTCTTGTTAATATAACCAACTTTTTTAAAAGCTACTTTGAAAAAGTAAAAACTGATTGCTAGTTACAATAAAAATCTAATGATTATGGTCTAGTAAACCATGCCCTTTGAAACAATAAAATTTTAGCTACTTTTCAATTCTGCTATTCCATAAATGCATTTATTTTCGAGAAAATTAAAATCTTAAAGAAAGTTAATTAATTATTTTAATTTATTTCGGTTTTATAGTAACTGTTACAATATTTAAATACAGATATTCACACTATTTTTCTTCTTAAATTTGATGTAAATTTTAAAATGTTTTGAAGTAATATTTATTCAAGTGAGGCAAAACGTCGCGTCGCCTTAAGATACAGAAGTAAACTCTGCAATTTATGCATTTCAACAATGTATAATGTTATTTCAATGGGTAAAACGGAGTCGAAAAAGCGCCGAAAAGCAGGGAAGGAGTCGTTCGATTTTAAAAGTCAGTCAGTCAGTGGTATTTGGATTTTATAGATATAGATTAGAAGGTTAAATTTCATTTATAGAGTTTGTGATGATGATCATGGTTCTTTTGATAACATCAGATCCTTAAGCCCCACTTTGGGCGCCACTGTGATGATATTCCTCGGGATTCTCCGGGTTAATTTCCTAACACTTCAGTAAGATAATCAAAAGACTTTAAAAAAAACTTTAATCTAAACGATGAATTTTGAACTGCTTGGCCTAAAAACTATTTTCACAAAACTCAATACAATGCACGATTTAAAACTTCACGAGTTGACTCTAATAATCACGTATCGCTTTCTCGGCATTGTTAAAAGGATATTGGTTACAAGTTTACTTTATCCTCCTTCAATACTTTAAATTAACTAAATAGATAGTATGCGCATTTAAATACTCAATAAGGCTTTTCCTTTTCAAAAGGGGAAACAAAATATCCGCTCTAAACGTAACATCGCCTCTAAAGTCTGCATTGTTTCCAAAACCGACTTTAACATTCAATTCTCTTTTAAATTAAGCACGGTTTACCCCTAGTCAGACTCGTTCTAGTGACTTGTACGATGCAAAGTCCTATGTTGATTGGTCGAAATAAATTCTTCCCAGTGTGGGAATCAGCATTGGCAGCTACCCAAAATTGTTTAGTTCGTTACCCGGAGTTTATTCCCATTGTAATGATGTCACATTGGGCGTGTCCAGAGTTAATTTGTATAATACTCCCCTTTATCTCTGTCTTCTTTCCGGGGGATGCAATTTTATTCAAGTCCGACACACAATTGCTCGTGCGTGGGAATCTCTCTGCTTTTCAACCTGGTTTTACCACAATTGCATTGTTGTTATATGTGCGGGTATTACTTATGGGAGCTGTTTCGTTCAGAAACTTCACGGATAATTAATTTGTCTGTGATTTATTACGTGTGGATGCTAGTTTACAAATATTTTTTGAGAATTATTTTATGTTTGATATGAGGCAAAACAATTTCTCATAGATATAATTCTTATCTCTGAACAGATATTTATTAAAACAATAAATGCATTTAGATATTTTTAAAATTCACCACACATCAAATAAAGGTAATAGAAAACATACTTATCATGAATTTTTTTTTATTTATAATTGACGAGGAAAAGCAGTAAAAATGTAGCTTGCTATAAGTGTTTGCAAAAGAAAATAAATATTACGGGCAAAGTGATAAATAGGTACGTATTTATAATGCCCGAAGGTGAGCGGATTTATCACATTGTCCGTAACATAAATTCTGAGTCATATTCATTTTTAGTCATATTCAAAATCATATATTTAGTTAGTAAATGATTGCAAATGTTAACGCATCGTATGAAATCTGACAAAAAATTATCGAACTCCTTATGAAAAATTTTTAACAAAAGCAAACAAGGGGACAAGATGTAAAAAATATAACCAAGTGTTTTGCAGTGGATGTGCTTGCAGCATTAATGACTTGACAGGTGTTTGCTGCAACTACAACAGCTTTTCCTAGGAGTTAGCTCTTTGATGCTGCAAGCACCTCAATAACAGAAAAATACTAAATATTTGGCATATTAGATGTAAGGGTTATGTTTTTTTAAAGTAGGCATAACTTAAATATCACATCATTGTTTTAGATCTGTTTGTTTCTATCTATATAACAATAAATTGGATATCAGCTTTTTTTCATGACGTGACGTAGTTAGTACCAAAACTAGAATAGTCAATAAAAATGGCTAAACCTTTTAATTTTGTAATCATTTTTATCCATTCAACTGTTTTTATACAAAGAACACTTAATAAAAAGTAATTGTCCCCAACTCAAAAGTCAAACCCAAACATGCTTGCGAACATCTAAACTTAATGACAAGAAACCTCTCTGATGAATGTACCCATCCCAAAAGAAGGTTATCATCACCTTAATCCTCACTGCATGACAAAAGCCCATTTGAGAGAAGGCCCATCATTTTCTCTCAAAACGGGGCACTCAATTAGAAAACCAATTGATCAAGTCCGTTTTAAGTCATCGCTTAAGGAGGACCGGTGATAAGAAAGAACCGGGTGATTTGTAGGATAATTTCAAGGTGCAGAAACACGTCATTAGTTCTTGAACTCGAGGGAGTCGTAACCCTGAGGTGCATCTTTTAGCAGGGCACACAAGGGGCGCTAGCAGTGACAAGATAATAATTGATCCATTAGCACATCTAGCGTGTAATGATGCCGATTTTTAGTCAGTCAACGTGGGGAGATGTGTTCTATCTGTTTTGGAGAGTGTTGATGAAGATTCTTCTAAATGTATTCTAGTTGATAGGGAGTGTTTATATATTGTATATTTTTTCAGCTTTTGTACTTAGTTATACTATATGACTATTCTGGTTTACGAAAAGAAGTTATACTCAATCAATTATGTTTGAAATAAGACAGTGTAAAGAGAAAGTTGCTTATTAGATTTTCTATAATAATGGGAAACAATTTACATACGTTTTATTGATTCAATATATATTTAATTTGTTTTGATGTATTTGTTTTATGAAAATTAAGGACGAGAAATTGAACCCCTATTATTGAGAAGATTCGAAATTATTATGTGAGTTTGAAGGTGTTAAAAGTTAAGTTACTTCATGGTTATTGTAATTTCAAAATTTTTTTACGTCCATTGGTATTACCAAGATTTCAGAATATTACTGAAGTAAAGAACCGAGTAAACCGAGAGACCCTGCAAAACAGAAGAAGAGCGCAGAATCAAATTACACATGAAGAAAAGGAGGACAGCGATGCTAGCTGCAAAGACTTCTTCATGAATTCGATACAAGATGTACTTCCAGAAACCAGAATAAAACCAGCTAAAATTACGATTGCTTGCAAGCTGGAGGGAAGGAAGGTAGAGTTTGAGTTGGACACTGGAGCAACTGTGACGTCGATGTCAGAAAGACAGTTTAGGACACTTTTCCCAAAAAAAGAATTGCACGATACATTAGGGTGGTTACAAAAAATCGACTTTTGAAATTCTTAGGTCTCACCCATCTAAAATGTGCCAATCTCTGTATAAATAAAAGGCTAACGGGCGATGTGTGTATGTATGTGTGTGTGTGGGTATGTCCGGGGTAATCTCTTGAAATAGGCCACGGACCGAAACCAAACTCGACGTATAGACGTATTCCGAGTCGGGGAGTAACTTAAGATAGTTTTCAAATCTTTAAAATCGAATAATTACGAGTAATTAACGAATTTATAGCCCGAAACGCTTATTTCTCCATTTCTCTACCAGAGTAGATCTGCTCCACTCACTATTGTTAACGTGATGAAAACCTCAAAAAATCAAATATTTTAACAGGAAAAACTCTATAATTGTCCATTTAAAAAGGATATAAGTTTTGAAAACGCTAAAATAAATTCAAATAATTTATTTTCAAACGTTACTTTCCTTTATTTCAAGATATTTTCCTTTAAAATTTAAATATTAATGAAAATTTTAAATTATTTTTTCATGGAAAACGAGTTTAAAATAATACATTATTTCAAATGAGGCGGTTCACTAGACTTTTCAATTTACTAGATCTTTTATTATTGTTTCAAATTTGTTATTTTTGTTCACTAGACTCATTAATTTACTAGGAAACACTGCCGAGAACACCGGGAAAAGGAAAATTACCGGGAACATCGGGATAGGAAAAAAAAGTACCGGGATTACCGGGACATAAAAATTACTTCGATCACCGGGATAGGAAAATTATCGGGAACATCGGGATAGGAAAATTATCGGGAACATCGGGATAGGAAAATTATCGGGAACATCGGGATAGGAAAATTATCGGGAACATCGGGATATGAAAAATTACCGGGAACATCGGGATAGGAAAATTATCGGGAACATCGGGATAGGAAAATTATCGGGAACATCGGGATAGGAAAATTATCGGGAACATCGGGATAAGGAAAATGATCAGGAACATCGGGATAAGGAAAATAACCGGGAACATCGGGATATGAAAAATTACCAGGAACACCGGGATAGGAAAAAGGCGTCTGGGTTACCGGGATGATTGGTAATTGCTGATTTAAAAATTATAAATATATTTTGAGAAAATTTATTTAAAAAAATTTATACACTCCACCCGTGCAAGGCCGGGCATATCAGCTAGTCTCTGTATAAATAAAAGGCTAACGGGCGATGTATGTGTGTGTGTATGTGGGTATGTCCGGGGTAATCTTTTGAAATAGGCCACGGACCGAAACCAAACTCGACGTATAGACGTATTCCGAGTCGGGGAGTAACTTAAGATAGTTTTCAAAGCTTTAAAATCGAATAATTACGAGTAATTAGCGAATTTATAGCCGAAAACGCTTATTTCTCCATTTCTCTACTAGAGTAGACTGCTCGACTCACTATTGTTAACTAGATGAAAACCTTCAAAAATTAAATATTTTAACAGGAAAAACTCTAAAGTTGTCCATTTAAAAAGGATATAAGTTGTGAAAACGCTAAAATAAATTCAAATAATTTATTTTGAAACGTTAGTTTCCCCTATTTTAAGATATTTTCCTTTAAAATTTAAATATTTATGGAAAATTGTAAATTTTATTTTCATGGAAGAGGACTTTAAAGCAAAACATTGTTTCAAATGAAGCGGTTCACTAGACTTTTAAATTTACTAGATCTTTTATTATTGTTTCAAATTTATTATTTTTGTTCACTAGACTCATTAATTTACTAGGAAACATTGCCGAGAACACCGGGAAAAGAAAAATTACCGGGAATATCGGGATAGGAAAAAAGTACCGGGATTACCGGGACATAAAAATTACCTCGATCATAGGGATAGGAAAATTATCGGGAACATCGGGATAAGGAAAATTATCGGGAACATCGGGATAGGAAAATGATCGGGAACATCGGGATAAGGAAAATGATCGGGAACATCGGGATAAGGAAATGATCGGGAACATCGTTATAAGGAAAATAACCGGGAACACCGGGATATGAAAAATTACCGGGAACACCGGGATAGGAAAAAGGCATCTGGGATACCGGGATGATTGGTAATTGCTGCTTTAAAAATTATAAATATATTTTGAGAAAACTTAATTTAAAAAATTTATACACTCCACCCGTGCAAGGCCGGGCATATCAGCTAGTCTCTGTATAAATAAAAGGCTAACGGGCGATGTGTGTGTGTATGTGTGTGTGTGGGTATGTCCGGGGTAATCTCTTGAAATAGGCCACGGACCGAAACCAAACTCGACGTATAGACGTATTCCGAGTCGGGGAGTAACTTGGGATAGTTTTCAAAGCTCGAAAATCGAATAATTACGAGTAATTAGCGAATTTATAGCCGAAAACGCTTATTTCTCCATTTCTCTACTAGAGCAGATCTGCTCGACTCACTATTGTTAAGGAGATTATAAAAACCTTCAAAAATAAATATTTTAACAGGAAAAACTCGATAATTGTCCATTTAAAAACTATATCAGTTGTAAAAACACCAAAATAAATTCAAATAATTAATTTTGAAACGTTAGTTTCCCCTATTTCAAGATGTTTTCCTTTAAAATTTAAATATTTATGGAAAAGTGTAAATTTTCTTCATGGAAAACGAGTTTAAAATAATACATTGTTTCAAATGAAGCGGTTCACTAGACTTTTAAATTTACTAGATCTTTTATTATTGTTTCAAATTTGTTATTTTTGTTCACTAGACTCATTAATTTACTAGGAAACATTGCCGAGAACACCGGGAAAAGGAAAATTACCGGGAACATTGGGATAGGAAAAAAAAGTACCGGGATTACCGGGACATGAAAATTACCTCGATCAGCGGGATAGGAAAATTATCGGGAACATCGGGATAGGAAAAGTACCGGGAACATCGGGATAGGAAAAAAAGTACCGGGATTACAGGGACATGAAAATTACCTCGATCAGCGGGATAGGAAAATTATCGGGAACATCGGGATAGGAAAAGTACCGGGAACATCGGAATAGGAAAAGTACCGGGAACACCGGGATATGAAAATTACCGGGAACACCGGGATATGAAAAATTACCGGGAACATCGGGATAGGAAAAGTACCGGGAACCCGGGTAGGAAAAAGACGTCTGGGATACCGGGATGATTGGTAATTGCTGATTTAAAAATTATAAATATATTTTTAAAAAATTTAATTTAAAAAATATATATACACTCCACCCGTGCAAGGCCGGGCATATCCGCTAGTCTCTGTATAAATAAAAGGCTAACGGGCGATGTGTGTATGTGTGTATGTATGTCCGGGGTAATCTCTTGAAATAGGCCACGGACCGAAACCAAACTCGACGTATAGACGTATTCCGAGTCGGGGAGTAACTTGGGATAGTTTTCCAAGCTCGAAAATCGAATAATTACCAGAAACTAACGAATTTATAGCCGAAAACGCTTATTTCTCCATTTCTCTACCAGAGCAGATCTGCTCGACTCACTATTATTAACGAGATGAAAACCTTCAAATATCAAATATTTTAACAGGAAAAACTCGATAATTGTCCATTTAAAAACTATATCAGTTGTAAAAACACCAAAATTAAATCAAATAATTAATTTTGAAACTTTAGTTTCCCCTATTTTAAGATATTTTCGTTTAAAATAAAAATATTTATGGAATTTGTAAATTTTATTTTCATGGAAGAGGACTTAAAAACAAAACATTGTTTCAAATGAAGCGGTTCACTAGACTTTTCAATTTACTAGATCTTTTATTATTGTTTCAAATTTGTTATTTTTGTTCACTAGACTCATTAATTTACTAGGAAATATTGCCGAGAACACCGGGAAAAGGAAAATTACCGGGAACATCGGGATAGGAAAAAAAAAAGTACCGGGATTACCGGGACATAAAAATTACGTCGATCAGCGGATAGGAAAATTATCGGGAACATTGGGATAGGAAAAGTACCGGGAACATCGGGATATGAAAAATTACCGGGAACACCGGGATAGGAAAAAGGCGTCTGGGATACCGGGATGATTGGTAATTGCTGATTTAAAAATTATAAATATATTTTGAGAAAATTTAATTTAAAAAAATTATACACTCCACCCGTGCAAGGCTGAGCATATCCGCTAGATTTTTTTTTCAATTTTTTTACTTTGTTCACTAGATTTATTAATTTACTAGAGAGGGAACACTGTGATTTAAAAATTACTGATAACACTGGGATAGGAAAACGTACCGGGAACATCGGGAGAGGAAAAATTACCGGGAACATCGGGAGAGGAAAAATTACCGGGAACATCGGGAGAGGAAAAATTACTGGGAACACCGGGAAAGGAAAAATTACTGGGAACATCGGGAGAGGAAAAATTACAGGGAACATCATCGAGATAAGAAAATTTACCGGGAACACCGGGATAGGAAAATTTACCAGGAACACCGGGATAGGAAAATTATCGGGAACATCGGGATAAGAAAATTTACCGGGAACACCGGGACAGGAAAAAATTACCGTGAACACCGGGATTTTAAAATTACCGGGAACACTGGGATAGGAGAGAGGCGCCTGGGATACCGGGAAGATTGGTTATTGCTGATTTACATAATAATAAATGTATTTTAAGAAAACTCAAAATAAAAATACTTATACACTCCACCCGTGCAAGGCCGGGCATATCCGCTAGTCTAATATAATAAAATCAAGTGTGGGTATATGTGTTTGTCTTTTATACAAATCCACAGTTTACTTCCGATCTGCACCAAACTTGGTATACCTACGTAAAAAAACTCGGGAAAAAACATAGGCTATGTTTCGAAAACTTTTATTGACCCCTTGACCCTTTTTTTGTTCTTTTTATGGTCATTTTGCTGAAATAGCTTTATTTCTCCTCCAAAAGAGATCTGTTCACCCCATTGTTACAAAGAAAATTTAATGCTAAACAACAATTTTTTAATAGAAACACTAGGTACAAATCTATTTAAAAATTATATTAATATTTTAAAAATCTATTTCAATGAAATTTAAAAGTTATGTATGGTTAAACATATTTTTATTTGACAGATTATCTAATTTTTATATTTTAAAAGCTTTATGGAATATCATTGTTGTTAAAATAGTGTCCATGGAAACGAGGATGTAAAATCAAAAAGTGATAATATTTTAACTTTTAAGAAAGTTGGTTATCAAACCAAAAACCATTAAAACTCCCTTTCAACTAGAATATATTGATTTTTTTCTTAAATTTCAAAATGGAATAAGCTTTAGTTATTGAATTATTTTACCGAAAACTTTAATTCCTGAAGATATGATTAATCAAGGGATCTAAGCAATTTTAAATACTTTTTAGATTAATTTTTCCAATGTAAATGTGGAAATCATTCAAAAATTATATTGCTTGAGAACTAAAGGAATTTTAATCCATCTGGGAACACTGGGATAAGAAAAATTACTAAGAACACCGGGATAGGAAAAGTTACCGGGAGGACTGGAGTATGAAAAAGACGCCTAGGATACCGGGATGATTGGTAAATGCTGATTATCTAAAATTAGTGTATTTGGGAAAACTAAAAAATGAGGCGTTTGCTATCAAAACCAGCTTATTCCATTTTTGGAAATTTTACAGGAGAGACAAAAAAACTTCTTACGTCCACAGTTCTAAAGCTAAATATGTTTTTTAAATTTTTAACTGTAGGTAGAATTCGATTAGTTTTTCATTTTCCTTTCAGTTGCATTACCTTGGGCGTAATTACGCTAATTAGGTTAGAATGAGCTGACTTTGATGCAAAAACACGATTTTTCATACTTTTTTCAGTTTTTTTTGTTCAATTAAGTGGTGAAGTAGTTTTTTCCCAGTTTATTGGGTTGGAATGAGCTGGGTTTGAGCTATATCCCTTCGCCAGGTTATGAAGGATCCTCTAAACTTTCAAAATATGCAAAAAAGTGGATTTCAGAAAAATATGGAATGAGCTGGTTTTGATAGCAAACTCCTCAAATAATAAATTTATACTCTTCACCCGTGCAAGGCCGGGCATATCAGCTAGTAGGCTATAAAATGAAATTGGCCAAATTTCAGTTCAATCCGATTATATTAACCCGTGCCTCATTGAGGTCAAAGTCCAGAAAAACAGCGATTTTTAACAAAAATTGGTAGTTTTCGCCCCATAAAACAAGAACCGTTTGTCCCCGAAACCCGGATAGGGTGTCATTGAATATGTAATTTTATACACTTCAACTTTGATACAGTCAGATTTTATTTACTAAAACGGATAAGGTAGTATTTAGCATTTTCATAGTGAAGGTTTACTTCGTGTTGTATCTTTATGTTCTGTACTACTTACAACTCGGCGGAATAAAACTGGTTTATATTTTTACCCGCTTGGCCATGTATTCTTCAGTTAGTTAAAACACTGATTGTGGAATAAAATTATGTAATAAACTTTCTACGATTAAATGCAATATGAAAACCAACTTTATTGACATTCTTTACAAAGCGATAGCCTTTTTTAATGAAATGCAATACATTACAAAAATACTTTTTCTAAATTAACTTTAAAATTTTGAGAGTACAAATGTTCAGTTACATCAATTACAGCTGAAAACTATAACCGGAGATCTTTGAATTAAAACTAAATGTATGGCATTTGGTTTTCATGTTTTTTATTATAAGAGATTTTTGGAGAAGTATAAAAAACATTTTAGAAAATTATCATACAGTTTGAATTTATTTTCAAAAAAGTAATAATTAAAACACTTTAACGTGACACATTTAAGTTTCCCAAAGCACTTCTTATCCTTTACATTTACAAAAATGCGTTTAAATGGATTGTAAAATAAGATTCATGAAAAATTATTGTAAAAGGATTCTTTGATGTTTTTCTCTATTTGCTTCCCAGAATACTTAAGAATACTTACTCAGAATACAATTATACTTACTTTCCAGATTCACTTAACCCATATAGTCATCATTTACTAACTTCATTATACTACATTGTTAGAAATCCGAAGATGTCTTAACAGGTTCTTTTAACCCATCAAGCACTTTAAACCAGATAACCAATCGACGATCATCACGAAATCTAATAAACCCAAGACAAGCAATAAATACCAATTTCTCAACTGACAACATGATCTCACATTCACTTAAAGCGCGCACTTAAAAGCACGGCGTAAATCCACGATGTTTCGAGTCCGAATCCTTTTAATCCGATATGAAAAACAAACGCATGATGGATACGAAACGATTACTCTTCATTCTTCAATCTTCAACTGAAGAACGAAGAAGAAGAAAGACAAAAATAAGAGGGGTGAATGAATATGGGGGAGGGAGCGATGAATATGCTTTTAGCGTGTCAGGAACCATTTCATCATTTTTCATCATCCTTCACTAAGTTTGACGGCAGCGAATGGAAATAAATAAATAAATATATAATGCCCTAAATAAATGGTTTCATAGGATCTGCTCTTGCGAAAGGAGGACTCGGTTTTTGAAAGTAAACAGGGGAGTATCATGGGCACTGGGATTTTTTGCGTTTTTTTTTTTCGATGGAAAGTTTTATTATTAATACGTAGTTTGATGAAGAATGGAAAAAGCTTGGTCCCCGTTCGAGTGAGGCGAAGTTAGGATTTTTTTAGATATTTTGGATTTTTTGGGGAGTATTCCCAACCGCAAGATGGAGATGCGGAATCCGAATTCAGATTTAGTGAAGGGGGAGCTTGTTTGTTTTTACTTCTGGAAGAGTAAATGCGAGTAGATTTTCGAATGGATATGTTCGGTAGCTATCCACTGTGGCGCAATCGGCTTGACGGAAGTAAATCTGAAATTTTCATTCTTAACATTGTTAAAATCACAGATAATTTTAACGCCTTTAAGAGCGTATTTCACGCATTGAAAATCGGAAATACGCTTTAAAAAACTTGCCAGGAGTATTTTCACGCTTTGAATTTTCAACAAAGGTTTAGCTTAAAAATGCATGGAGCCCTACCAAAAACAACTAATATTTTTTGTCTACTTTCTACTCTAAACACCAACTTTTATATTTTCTACTAATTGTTTGTTTGGATTATTTTTTATTTGTTTCAATTTTTTCTAATTTGCTTAACATTTTCTACAAATACTTATCATATTCTTTAATTGTTAAAAACCATTCATTTTTTCGTTTTCATTTTTTGTCCAATAAAAAAGTAAGCGTTTTTATAAAAAAAAAATGTCTCTACGTATTTGTAGTTTATGTTATTTCCGTATTTCACTCCTCCTAAAAAAGGCAAGGAGTATTTTTACTCCTTCAAGAAATCCTAGGAATAACACTGGTAAAATATACATACACATCAGTCATTATCCTAAGTGCATTTGCATATTAATATTTTCATTTCTGACCGCCCTAAGTTTCAACTCAACAGCAACCAAGAGTGGTCTAATTCTGAAAGAGTTAAAAATGTCATGACTAAGTTTCCATAAACCGGTATATACTATCTAGAAGTGTTCTAAAAAGCACATTGAAGTCTTTCTCGTAACTGCAACAACTAATATTATACGAAATTCGTATTTATAACAGGGTGAAGGTTCAAAAGTCATTGGAAGAAAGGATATACAGTCGAATCCGCTTAATGTGATCGCATTTGTCCGATATTAAACTGATAACATTATCCGAATGATAACAATAAGCGATTTCCTATTAAAAAAGTAGCAAACAGTGTAACTAGAGTGTTTGTTTTAATATAAACTTATGTAACCATAATTAATGTTTTCAAAATAATTTTACACTATGTACTTGGCAACTTAATTTTTTTGGATAAAATATAAGAGTAGTCCAATTAATAAAAAAATCGCTTACTCTGTACTCTGTATTATCAGTTATGTTAGCACTACACCTATGCGATTCCGCTCATAAATTTGTTTTTTCTGGACTTCCAGTCAAGATATCATCGGTATTTTTCAAAATTTTACATAAAAAAGGCTCATAAACATAAATAACCACTGAAATTCCACTAAACAAGAAAAAAAATCAAAACTCTCTTATCAGAAACATCTGCTAGTCGCCGATTGTGATATCCAATGACAAGCCTTTACCCATTTTCTTTCAATGTTTGAGGTCGGAGGGCATAGAATGTTCTATTTTTTTACAATCAAAGCAAAGAAACATAATAGTGCAACTGTGAACTTGTGAACGAAACTCGAAAACTGGCGTTTTTCAGGGGATATGGACAAATTTCGATAACATTAAGCGGCGTGTTGATCCATAGTTGATCACAATAAACGATGTATTTTACATTAAATTAAATAGGAATGATCGGGACCTGTTGATTTCGATAACATTATCCGATTGATAACATTAACCGTGATCACATTAAGCGGACTCGACTGTAGTAAATTAGGGAGGAAGAAATAAAGTTAGATAGAAATAGCCCCCATAAAATGATACCAAGGGCTCCCTCAAAAAATGCTTTTAACAAATACTTTGTAATCATATCTATGAATACAATAAGAAAACAATTTGTGGATGATCCATGGAATATTAAGCAAAACAAAACTTCTTACTTGAAAGAACTAAAACTTTTTGTAACCGACCTCAAACACACGTTTTTCGCCAATTCCTGACAGTAAATTTATCATTATTTGATACATCAAACAAAAGATCTTAACCACAAAAACTACAAACATCCACAAGTTTTCACTAAACATTATAGAAACTTTGGGGTGGTCAGGATGTATTTGATTTGTTTTTTATTATTCGAAATCGTTTGAAGAGTTTATATACTTGTTTAACAAATCTCAAATGAAATTCCTTTGGAAAGAAATTATTTTAAACTTATTTCAAAACCTCAAGAATGAATTAGTGTGTCATTATTTCAAGTTTTTCCTGTAAAAATGGAATACTTGAAAGTTAAATGATAATCCTTTACCTAAAACAATCACAAAACAACTATTTTAATTCAAAAACCAAAACCATTTTCTTTCACCTACATAACAACTGCCGTATTTGCATAGAAATACATTTTATCTAATAACGACGAGCAACAAAATTGGAGAAATATTTAAATCCAAACACATCCCTTTTCTCCAAGGACAAAGAGAAAGCTTTAAAAATCCCCAGGCATCGCTACACAGTATTAAACACCGCACCCCAAGAAGAAGAAAAAAAAAACAATCTGCATTAGCAACATTAAAAACGATACAATTTACGGAAACTGAAAAATAAACCAGTTTATATCTCTGAGGGGGTTTAGCGAAATCGAGTTTAAATCTTAACGAGTGAACGCTGCAAGAAAAATCCGCAGCAGAAAAATGCACGAGAAGAAATTCTGAAGAAAGAACGTGGATTCGCCTTGGGGTTGGGGGAACAAAATAAAAAAAATCTGATAATACGTTTACTTTAGTGATAATAAAATCTGCGGGTCCCTTCTCATCTAAATATAGAATAAGGACACATAAGGAAGACTGATAAAAAAATCTCCCGGCTTTTCCCTTATCAATGGAAAATAAAGTGTAGATTTTTATGAGCGAAGTTTATGACTAATAACGGTTTATGCCAGTTCGATGCAGCACAAATTACTTGTATCTAATAAAAGTCCTGAGATGAATTTTTTTTCAAAGAAATATTTTCTTCTGGGCTTTTTTCAACCATTAGGAGAGTTGGGTAACTCAATTTTGCCCCGGGCACCGAGAGAGATGTTTTGAAAAAGCGATTTTGAAAACGTGGTTTTGGAGTGAAAAGAAGGGCGTAAAACGATAGCCGATAGGTCCGTTTGTTGAACTTTCTCTAATAATAAAGCAATCGAAGAATATCAAATCGCGTTTACTTCTTTTCTTTATTGTTGTGTCGTTAAACCTGTGATATTAAACAATCTGGTGTATTGTATTGTGATAGAGAAAAAAATTGTTTGATCTTTATGAACAGTAGACTGAAAAAAATTGAATTCATAAATGTCAACTCGTTGATTTATACAATTACTCTACGGCTTACAGTTAAAGGTTTTGATTTCGAAATGCATGAAGTTTAATATTTAAAAATACACACCAAATTTTTTTTAAAAATCATTAAAAAATATCGAAAATAATCTAAAACGTTTGCGTATAATCTTTGATAGTAAATTTCAGTCGTTTATCCATGGGAATGGATAACTAAAAGACTACAAACGCTCTAGTCAATTAATAAATTTAATTAATAAAAATACTCTATAAATTCTAAATCTAAACGAACTAATCATTTTTTGTAACTCAAAGGTCAAATTAATTCCTGCATTGTGCGTTTAAAGTAAAAAATATTATGTAACTACGTTTTTCTGGCATATTTCATCGCCATCAATTTATCCTAAAAGTACACTTTCATTACGTAGTACTAGTGTTTCAATGGCGGAATCTGGCAGCTCAGATTTAAAAAGGTCTACTTTGGATTAACCACATGAACCATTTGATGATCCCAGATAATGTCAGATCTATTTAAATGGTGTTATCCTATCCAACCTTAACGCTGTTCTACAAAACTTCCAAGGCACACAATTCCTTATTCGGCGCATTCATATACACCATCCCTCCACAAAAGCTTCACAAAACACAATACGCTTACTAAAACCAGTATGAATAATAAGTACCCATTCAAAAAGTAATAATCGATCTTTCCCAAACAAAACCCATTCAAAAACGCCCAAGAATCGATACAAAAAGACTTAAAAATGAGTCCATCCAACTCCCAAGAGCCCACGAGATAATAACATTCGCTATCACATTCCATCTCCGTTCTTCTTCTCTGTATGACAGATAAATGTAAACGTCACACGCGAGACCAAAAGGATCCTGGAAGCATATAAAAAGCCGTCTCGAAGCAATGCAAGGCGACGTGCCATTTACAACAGAGAAACAACAACGTTATCTCTATCTGCTCTCTCTGGAAAAAAGAGATGTATAAGCCAATATTCTTTGGGAAGGTTTCTTGGGTTTGTTTACTGTTTGAAGGGGGTGGAAGGTGCGAGAATGGAATATGGTGGTGGGGGGAGGGATGGATGAAAAGAACCACTTTTGTTGATTGGAGTTTGGGAGGTGATGGGGCATGGGATGAGAGGTTTTTAGGGGGAAGGAAGTTTTTTGGAATGTTTTTAGCGAGGGATTGATGGTTGCAAGAGAGGAGTTTTAAATTTTAAATTAATTCCTGAGGGTAAATGTAAATTTTTAACAACCTGTACTACGTCTGATATCTTAAAAAAATCAAACAAGAAACTGGCTTGTTGGCTAGATAAAATTTGAAATATCCTCCGTGATTTAAGAAGGATGTGTGCATAAGTACTAAAATATAAATTCTGAAAGGAGAATGTAAAGGAGCTTTTAAAAAATGTAATACATTTCACGATAGCATCAAACTAGTACTGCTATTAAAAAACATATCTGGATATATTGATGATGGTGTTTATGAAAACACTTATTAATGAATTATACTTGATTCTTAAATATTAATCTGGTATATTTTCTTAAATCCTAGACGTAATGGATATAGTAATGTTATTGAATAGACCATCAGAAATGTTAAAATAGTTTGGCAATATAAAAAGAGTCTTTGAAGGTACTATACAAAGTCCGGTTGTAGCCATGGATAGGATCTTAACGTTGCTATAGAGTGTTAGCTATTCACATTCAAAGTAGAAAAAACAGGTTAATTTATTTCTGTTTTTATTCAAAAAGTTTATAATATCTGAATTTTACAATTATATAACGGATAGAGCTTTTTAATTATTTTTGTATACTTGGTAGAATACAAATATAGAATATAATTATTATACTTTATTCAAAAAATTGTATTTATGTTCTAAAAATGTTTAATATGAACGTAAAATTTGTATAACAAATAATAAGAACGAAAGAAAAACATTTTGTAATCTCTAATTTTTATAAAAAAAATTAATGAAAAGGACACGAATTAATCATTTGAGTTAGTAGAAAGTAAGGAGGAATTAAAGAAGAACGGTGAAAAGAATTCTAAGATCTTAAAAACTAATAAAAATACCCTTTATGAATAAGTTAGAAGACAAAAAGACAAATAAACACTCCAAACATAGTAACAACACAAGCTCCAACAGAAAACCTCAACACCCCTACCCAAAATCCACTCCTCTTTCAATGACTACTTAGTATAGCAGCTATTATTTTTCGACCTATTACATCCTCACACTAACAAATACCAAGCGGACACAAAGCAGGTGGAATAAGTGCACACTCAATATGAGATCTATGGCCTAAGTATGCGTTAATAACATCCGATACCTTTACAGCAGCGCATTCTTCTATCGGAATGCATTATTGGAAAGCATGTTTCCCCTTTTCGAGATGTTTCTGATGATTCACATACTAGGCTAGAAGTAGTTCCTGAACGTGGCATATAATCGGAGCCATATGTTTCATTATGTGAATATATTTCGGGATGTATGATTTAATCAAGTGATGCTATACTATAAGACATGTATTGATCGGAGTCAAAATAGCCATTATATTTTATTATTAAGAATCGATGTATGGTACTTCCCATGCTTGTGTTAATGTTAAGATATAAAAATACCTAGATATGTTACCCTTATAAACTTTTTTACATTTTATTTGTATTACCTGTATCATTTTTTAAGTTCCTAGTAGCTCAGCTTATACCAAATATATCATGTTTACATGACCTGTTATACGAAGTAAATGAAATTCGGCCATGAATGACAAAAACTGAACGAGTTTTAAACGATTGTGCTGTTTGAGGTAATATTATTTTGAGGTTTAATACTGTTAAAAATATGACACTTCAGATATATTGATTTTTACTTAATTTTTTACGTGCATAAACCCGTAAGATTAAAAAAATTATCCATCAGTTCTTCTGGTAGTTTTTTTTAAAGTCTGTGCTATAGTATCTGTTTCTGTGATACATGATACTAAAACTCAAAATTTTTAGAACAGAATGTTTCTAGTCATATTACAAATGCAAACACGATACATAAAATGAGTCAAAATATTTTAAGTTTAATATCCTGACAAACCCTAAACACCTAACAAGTAACCTAAGCAAACCAGTGCGTTTAATGTTTTGAAGAAATCCAAAAACTCTATACAACAAACATTTTAAAAGTGATGTTATTTGAAATTGATTTTATAGGAAATAACTTACTTAGGAGGAGGGTTTCCCTCAGCTTCGCAGACTAGTCTCGTGCTTTGGTATAAGTTTACTGTAGTTCGAGGAGAGGGATACACACGATTTATCTTTGGTTTATCTGCAACAAAACAAGGAAAACTTAGAACGCTGTAAATTTTAAATGAAAATGTTGATGAATGCATGTTTTTATTAATAAAAAGATAAAAAGAAGTAACCAAATTGGAAGCCCTTGTATCCTAAACTGCCCACTATCCCGAAAAATATTTTTTTCTAAACTCACTTAACCCGCGAGGACGCGCGTGGGGTCTGCGAGACCCCAACGCCTAAATAAACCTTCATAAAAACTCTAATTTTTAATGAAAATATATGAAACTCCGTGTAGCTGCCTAAAAGGTTTCCACCTATCACCTCATAAAGTTTAAATAAAGTAGGCATGTTATTTTCCGAGTTAGGTTGTTGTTTTTAAGGAAATGCTTCCAAAACTGAGAGGATTGGTGCGAGTTATAGCCAAAGAGGTTTCCAAAAGTAAGGTAGAGGTAACTACAATCCATAATTTTTCTTCAAAAAAAGGAAATTAGGAAATAAAGGATTTTATAAAATAAACATCGGTTCAGTTTAGCCAAAGAAATTCGTTATCTCCGCTCACATTCCATTGCATTTCCTGCTTTCCCTTGGTATATTTTCGAAGAATTCGGGGCTGTCCACCTTTCCCCCTCCCCTCCCGTGGGAAAGAAAATTGGTAGACTGATTCCAGGAAGCCGACTATTGTCCCCATCACCACATGTCCAAACAAATGGTCAGCTACAGGGGTCGGCCCCTCTTTGAAGATGAGGCAATCTTGGACACGTCGTCTTGAGTGCTGGGGTGCCTTTTCAAATTATCTCAGTCAAAAGCTTGTCGCATCATTACATCAACGTGCTTCTCGAGGAATAATTCAATCCTATTTTGAGAGCAAAGTGAATGCTGCAAAATGCCTCGTTATTTGAGTTATGAAGATGAAATAAGAAGATTGACTCAATTATTAGCCGACGTTTCTTACATAAGTATTATTATAGTTATATTAATTCAACTTGAAACCCATTATCCTTTATTTTAGTGAGTGGCCTGTTAATATAAATTTAATTATGTGAGTAAGAATATGATTTAAAATTTCATCTTATTAGGGGAGTACAAAGATATGATCAAAAATATATGTGAAATAAACTTACGTATTACATTGTTATTGTATTATAGTCAAGGATATCTATGTATGGTATTAAATTAGTATTGCATTTTAGTCAAGATATTATTAAATGAAAATTACATCTTTTTTTGTGTTTAATTTCTCAAAATACTTTTTCATTACTATAAGATATATAACATATGAAATGGTTTAATGAAATAGTCTTATATTATATCTTAAAATAAGAAGCAGTCAATTAATAATGCACATTGAACAATTAAAAACTTTTCGTGATAAAAATTTTGCATGCACTGAACGTTTAGAACGGAAAACGGTTTGCGGGGTCTGAGAGACCCCACGCGCGTTCTCGTGTAACAGAAAGTAGCGCGCGTCCTCCCGGGTTAATCTTGAAAATTTTACTAATATTTCTGGCAATACATTCAATCTATTTATTAACATGATTAAAAAATAATACTTTCTGCACTCGTGGTTAAAATGAGATTATTTGACGTTTCAGTGATCGTAAAGCGTAAAAATTTTGGGTAAGCAAGTTTAACTTGCAATACATTATTTTATAAAATATAATGTTCTTTAAAGTAATGAATAAATTTTCAATTAGTTCATAGAACTTGGTGAATAATTTTGACATTTAATCAAAATAAGAACTACTAAAACCCCTTACTTCTTCAAACTAATAACTCATAACCATACCTAAAAACAATTTTATCTTACAATTTTAATGTTTAAACTAAACAAAAAGATTTTTGAATCATGAATTCAGGACGAAAGCACATTGATTTTTTCAAAAATACTTTATAGTTTCAGAAAATTAAAAAACAGTAATAGGTTATTATGACTGGGAAATTATTTTAAGAAATTCATGAATTTAGAATATGTTTCTGCAACATGCTTCTTAGCTAAGTATAACTACTTAAATTTTGCATTATAATTCAAAATGGTTAATGATTTAAATCACAATGGTAGAGTGAAAATATTCATAATAATGCATCATAGTTTCCTGCTGGAATTTGGTAATCATTAGATGATCGTTTTAGAGTCAATTTCCTTTTCCTCCAAACTTTCATAAGTGAAAGCCCTTTAAATGCATTCTTCTCAGATCACCAACTCCTAATTAATTCATAAAGTCGCTGAGGTAAGCTCGATCCCCCCACAAAATTCATTCCCCTTAATATCTCCCCCTTAAATCGATTCTCAAAATCCATGATCCCATCCAGCAGTAGCAGTACAGACTTCTCAACTCCGCTCAACTCATCAAACTCCAACCCTTCGAAATCTGGCATTACCATAACAATCGATGATCCGAAATTTTGAATCTTAATTGACGCTCTCTCAAAAGAACGGTATCAAAACCAGTTCCACGATGAAAGTTACTGAGAAACAACAAGAGACCGGTTCACTTCAGTCGGATCGCGCGCAATCGTCAATGCGATCCTTTAAGCACTTTAGTAAGATATCGAGTCTTGGATGACAAGCCGAGAGCTCCGTCTTTGATATGTAAATCTCAGGAATCCCCTTTCTTGGATCGAAAGGAAGGCAGAAGGGTGGACCCCCTTTGTGTTGGGATTCTAAAGCCGAATAAACGACGAAAAGAATGAAGAGGGGGGGCGAGAGAAGAAAATCGAAATTTTCGAACATGGACAAAGGAATCGGCTTGGAAAGGGAACTCTTCTCCTTTTCAACTTCATTTCGATCAGGAGTGTCATCGGCAGATGCTTGTGACTGACTGACCTCGTTTGTTGGATTGTGTGTGCCTCCCGTGCTAACTGGCAGTGACGGTCAAGATGGCTTTAAATGAAATTTCGATGATGATGATGACCGGTAGGGTATTTTATTGTAGGGGGTTAGATTAATACTGGGCTGGGTAAGAGTGACGGGTGGTATTGGCTTTTATGTTAGCTAAAGATTATTAAGGAGCGCTTTGGATGTAAAAACCTATTGCAGGTTTATGTAAGGAATTTTAGGATACCACATTCTACTTTTGAATGGCCAGGTTCATTAGAAAACCACTAATCTCTGCCAACCATCTACATAATTTTCAAAATAAATTGTTTTTTAAGAAAGAAGTGAAAGAAATACTACAAACTTATAGCAGCTTTGGTTTTTTCTCCATTCATAAGAACCAAAAGTGAATGAGATGCCGAAATTTTGTTGAAAGCATTTTTAAACTACTAATTAATACAAATAGCTATTAAATTATTATGACTGCAATTTTAGTATCTAGATGTTTGTTTTTTGTTCATAGATGTTCGATATTTTGGAAAATATTTCTTTCAAAAGAACGTTATTATATGGAGTTTTTTTTAATCATTTCCTTTATTTCCTACCTTCAAAATGGTTAAAATATAACTAACACTCTTTTTCAAAAAAATTTATGCACTTGAAATTATTAAATTTTACTTATAATATATGTTATGCAAAATTATAAAGGGGATTAAAGAAGTTGAATTGACCATTGATAGATTTGATATTTGCAATCATATTTGTCATTTACAATTATGATCATAATAGACAATATGCATGATTTTCAAATTCATTTTAAAAAGAAAGAGCATGAAAAATTACGTTGAAAAATGCTAATTAAACTGCAATTCGATCAAATAAATTCGATTTAAAACGCGTTTAAAGTTGCTCTGACGTCACTATCAACAAAAACTTCAGTGCTTGACGATTCTGACTTGTGACGTCATACTTCAAGTTCAAATTACGCGCGAAAGGCATCCATTGAAAAGCAATGGTGTTTGCATTTATGTTGGGGGTTTTTGGTAGCCTGTAGTTTCTTATTTCGGCAGCCATGGACGGCCCTAAACAAGTAAAAAAGTACTATAAAGGATGTTTAGTACCTATGTGCAAAAATACAAGTGTTAGAACACCGGATGAATTGTTTTTCTCAGTACCAAAAAATGAAAGAATTCGTCATAAATAGTGTAACTTTATGCTAGAGACACAAAGAAACAAACAAAAACGTGATGCCAGCTGCATAAAATGTAATAATTCATAACAAAAGAAAACTAGAATTTTTGTGATACTAGTATATTGACATTGCTATAAATGGAATGCTTGATTATCATCAGTTTAAATTAATAAACGAAAGAATTTAATGAAGTCAAATAAATTATTTACTGTTGCAACAGTTCAAAAATTCAAAGATTTTTTGGTTTTTAAATGTGTTTTACATTTTTATTTTACTAGTGATATTTTAAATATTTTATACTGACTATAATTAAACTTAATATTGTGAGAAAAAACCTACGAGACATTCATTATTTATTTACAAAATTTCCAAAGTTAGTCCAAATGCTAAGAAACTGAATGAAAATAAAAGAAATCTGTACAAAAGGAATAAAATTTTAATTCTAAAAAGAACATTTTTGAGTTTCAAGAACAGTGTTATCCATTCTTAAACAGATGCATAACGGGAGAATTCAAAAAAGTAAGTTTTTATGCTCCATGTGCTCAAAACAGTATTGCCTGAAACAAATCTCTTGAAGTATGACGTCACACAAGGTTACGCCCCGTTTTGAGTCAGGTGACTTAAGGGCTTTTTTTAAACACTTTTTGAGCTTAAATTAAAACTTTTTGTGATTTTTAAAGTTGATTTTTGGGTTTTTCATGATCAAATTAGTAAATTGGGTAAGTTTTAGGATGTTTCGTGACATAGTGCATATTGTCTATTGCGGACCTGGAAAAAGTGCCCGAACCTACGAACCTGGTTCGGGGGAAGCCCCTGCCTGCACCATAGGAGCAATACAATAAGGTTTGGGCAAATTTTATTAGGTTCGGGGGAAGGTTACAACTTTTTCCAGGTCCGCATAATTGTTTATCATTTATTTGATAATTATCATTGAAAATCACCATTTATATGAAAGATTAATCAAATAAATTTATATTAATTGAAAGTTAACGATAAATAAGTGAATTAAAATAGAAATACCTAATCATTTATAGCAATAAATCAGTAGGATCAATTTTCCCATTGAGGTACACTTGCTCTATCATTGTATCACACAGAACATAAAAATGCCTAATATGTCTGCAAAATGGAAATTTTACTAACGAAGAAACATTCTGTATTTATAGTATCAACCATCTCAAATCACAGGACTGACTTATTATACTCACACTTGACGTCCACAGTGATCTCCATCTCCTCGCTCTGCCCGATGTCGTTCTTGGCGGAACAGCTGTACACCCCAGAATCCGTCCTGCGGATGGGGTTAAACTCAACGTGGTCCTTGATGTCGTAGATGCCCGAGTGCCCCGACTTTCGCCAGATGATGTTGGCTTTGGGATTGGCGTCCGCTCTGCACCGAAGGATCAGCGACATGCCTTCCACGATCTCTTCCTTGGGCTTGCCCTCCAGACTGATCTCTGGGGGATCTGAAAAGGAGAGAAGTTAATAGAAGAATTGTGAGGACGATTGAGAGTAACTATGCATCAACATTTATCTGCGAGGAAGAATAGTTAACGGCAGCATTGTGAAAACCTCACGGTAACTGTTCTCTTTTAAAATCTGAATTGTAGTACACTTTGTCTATCTTAGCTTTGCGGGTGAGATAGCATTGCGAAAGGCAGAGAAAACCGGTTTTGACTTTTGTTTTCCCTGTATAGCTGGGGCAGACAGACTTTATGCATTAAAGGGATATGCAAAGACGAATAGTTGGCAGAAAAAATGAGAATTATGTCAATACTAGGAACTCCAAGGAAAAAGAGTTAATGATAATTTTTGTATTGTTATAAATAGTTGTATTGTAAAATCTGTATAGTTGTATAGACTGCGTGTCGGTGTGAAAAGAAATCATACTTCAAAAGATAAAAATCCTAAAGGCCTTTAAATCGTTGTTATATTGTTGGGATATTTAGAAAAAGAATCATTTATTCCATAGTTAAAATTATGAAAAGTAATGCTTCTAGCATTTTTCACAGTAAAACCATATAAAACAAGTAGCTGCATAAAGTGCTAATTTTAAAAACCATATTAAAAACGACGAGTTTTCCTGTTTTAATTTTAAAAATGTACAAGTAATATTGATGTAATATGAGTACACTTTATAGTGAAAAGAATAAACACTTATCTCTTAAAGTAAGGTTTATAAAATGTCTTCAAAAGAAAATATTAACAACAAATTTTGAATAGAAAGTTTACTAATACCTTAGTAATATAAACTTAAACAAAGTTTTACAGAACTTAATTACAATTTAAAAGTAGTTCTGTTACTTATACAAACAACAATGTATAAATCTGTGTAAGCAGTAAGAAACAAATGGTACTGCGATGTATACAGTGAACTCTCCATAGAAGTGAATATTCATAAGTGAATAATTACGCTAGGGTCGAAACAAGTTGCAAACTAGAGTGCCCAGGTGTTATATGGAAGTAACTCCTATTGTGCTTTCACAGCTACGGTTGTAGCTTCAAATTTGAACTCGCTTTAGTACAATGCGAGGAACACAAAAGGATTTTGGGACTGTTTCTATGCCTCATGCAAATCCATGCTTTGTCTAAGAAGTAAGCAATGTTTCTGCTAACAATGTTGAATGGTTCGCATAGGAAACGATGTAAGCATTAACTGTGAAGGAATAATGGTCGATAAGTATTGGGTTATCTGTTCAACTGATAATGGTGTTCATAAATTTGCAATTTATTTGATTGTTTGCGATGGCTGTATGTCAATTTGAGTATATGTTTGGATGTTTCTAATTTTAATGCTGTAAAAATATTCCTGGTTCAAGATCAGATGTAGACATTCATTTATTTATTTTAGATGTACACAACAGAAATGGATCCAATAACAGTGTTACATCGAGAGAAAAAGTAAATACAAATACATTAAATGGAAACTTACACATCAATGAGTTAAAAGAGGACACTTCTCTTTCACATTTAAGGCACTTCTATAATATTGGGTTGTCCCATAAGTTCTGTTACTTTTTACGAAGTTTTGTCTTTGAAAATTTTTTATGAAAAACTGGTAATAGGTGGAGATTTCAAACAAAGAGGATTTTGATATATGTATATTTATGAACATAATGTGTGATTTTGGTAGTTCTCGTGATATTATTTATTTTCAAAATGGCGGTTTGAAAAAAAGACCAAAGACGACGATTTTCGCGTAATTTTTTTTCTTTGTTAAAAAAACTAGGAAGAACGCATAATTCATGACTAAAAAAAAGTTTTACTGCATATTTGAAATGTTAAGATTAAGATGTCATAGTTTCAAGATGATTCGATAAGTTTAAGGTAGGAAATTTTGACTTTAAAACTTCATATATTGGTAATATCACGTGTTTTTTAAAGCATTCCTATTGTTTTTCTAAGCAGCTGGTATGAAGCAAGTTAAAGGCAGATGTTTTTTGAACCATAATGCTTGTTTCAACGGTTTAAACATTGAAAGCCTCATTTCATAATGTCATTCAATTGATTTATTTCTAAATTCGAACGAGTTGTTTTTATTGTAGTGTTTTCATATGAAGCAAATAATTGCTCTGTTCGCTTAGCATAAGTTCAGCGAGTGTAATTCTGATAAGCTAAAACGTTGCGCGCTTGAATATTGCGCACTACTTTCTGAAATTAATTTCAGACATAATTTAATATATATTGCATATTTTGAATACTTGGGTATTTCGTAAGCTTTTTTATTGATTTTGATGCTTTTTTTCGTGAAAATTTCTTCGAAATGACTAACATTACTGAGGTAAGTTTCTTGCAAAGATGTTATGTTTGAGACCGAAATTTCCTAAGTTAAACTTATCGAATTATCTTGAAACTATGACATCTTAAACTAAACATTCCAAGCATACAGTACAACTTTTTTTAGCCATGATTTATGCGTTCTTCCTAGTTTTTTAAACAAAAGAAAAAAATTACGCGAAAATCGTCGTTTGCGGACTTTTTTTCAAACCACCATTTTGAAAAGAAATAATATCACGAGAACTACCAAAATCACACATTATGTTGATACATATACATATATCAAAATCCCTTTTGTTTGAAATCTTCACCTATTGCCAGTTTTTCATAAAAAATTTTCAAACACGAAACTTTGTAAAAAGTAACAGAACTTATGGGACAACCCAATATTTAAAATATCACTTGAATCGTGTTCGTACATAAAAGCTTCTTTTAAAACAAATAATTCAAAAAACGATTTAAATAGTACCGTTTGTTGAAGATCGTATTTGCTGGTAAAATTTGGCATCGCAGAAAATTCCACAGATACAAAGCAGATATATTTCCAAAAATATTGAAAGAAAATAATGTAAGTATTCCCTATATTTTATCGAAAAGAAAAATAAAACATCTCAATAACAGCAGTAACTTTAAAGTTGTATATTTCACGTTAATTCTTAATTGATAACTGCACATACAAAACCGCCTTTTTTAATAACTTAAAATAGTATTTAAACTTAGAAGAGCAAAATCTCTTTTACCCCCTTTAAAAGGTTTATTACAACTTGTCAATAAACATTAAGTTACTGTTTTAGACCTAGTTTTAATCCTGCAGATAAAATATCTTTCTATTGCAACATTCAAATTTCTTTTTGGAGAACACTGACCGAAATTGTAATCAAAGCGTCTGACTCTAGCTATACCAAATTCATTGATTTTGTCTTCTACAAAAGATAGACACAGAATAGGAAACTTATCTTCATGTTCGCCCCCCTGAACGATAGGAGAATCATACATGATACACGGTGTACCTGACTTATCAAAAAGCTAGCTGGATTACGTGACTTTTAGCACAAAACTGTTGAGAGCTCCACTCATATCACCTACACAATAGATAAAGTGGCGCCCGTCTAAAAAGCTTCACTTTTCTGCCATTAACTATTTTTAGTCCGGGTTACACGACATAGTTACAAGTTATCGGGATTTTTAGGGGATTACTTGTTATGTCATAACTTGCTTTTACAGTGGAATTTGTAGATAAATTTAAAGATAAGGATATTAGATTGTCTGCAGTCTATATTAAAAGTTTCAGTTAAGAAAGTAATGTGATATTTTCCAGATATAAATAGTATCTAGACATATTTTGTTGTATCTCTTTTCCTCTTAGTGAAATTGTGAATGTTTCAAATAAAGTTTTGGTAAACTTGATTCCTTGTATTACATATAAATTTAGTCAAGCACATTTGTGTTACTTAACGTTAGCTGATTTTCCAGGAAACGTAGGGATAAATAGACTTGCGGTAGACTTTTTTTCTACTTTTATAACTTCCATGAGCAATAAACTTATTATATAAAATTTTCATCGTATGGCATTCCAATAAAACCTCTTCTATACAATTCTATAATATGAATATAAAGTTTTATTAGTTATTTAAAAGGTTTACGCTTTTGAAATTATATTTGTTAAGAGTCTATACGTCCTTCATAATTTTAATGATTGCTTAAAATTATGTCCCACTTGCATTACCCTAATGTAAATTATGGATAATGTCAGAGAAAAAATATAATATATCATTCTGATGAATGTATGTTTTTCTCCGAATAAATGATATTTTAACACTACTGCTTATATAGGCACCTTGGTAAATCTTCCCCGCCATTTCAAATGAATCTAAATCAAAGTTTAGCTCTATTAATATGAATTATATTCCATTGTATTTAATAGTTTCTTCAATACTTTCTATTTACTATGTTTTCTGAAGGTTACGTATGGAAGTAGGTGTTATTTTTAAGGAAAATAAGTTTTATTATGTTTTAAGACAATGGTGAAATGTGTCAATGTTTCTTGTTATCATCCTGCATTCCCAAGAGGAATTTCTTTAAAAAAATGCTACCGATTTTGTATTTTCTTACAACTACAGGTCATCATCACCCCTCACAGCATTTAGAATTCAACATTACCTTAAACATATCTCCATGTATTTCAAAACAAGAGATCCAGAAATTTATTTTCTCTTCTCATGACAGCAAAAGACATAATTAATTTTCCCAAACAAATCAACCTCAAACATCCATCTCCGAATAAACTATTATCCCAATCCAATATGGCGCATTCCACAGCACCAGCGGCACAAAAAGCCAATTCCTATCGTCCACCGCACACCTAACCACAACACGCACGAAGCTTCCGCAGCCGAAATACCACCTGCCTTATGAAAAATTAGTCCGAACGCAATGAATAGGAAAAAGGGGTGTGAAGCTTCCGAACCATTGTCCTTCCCTTTTCTTTCTGTTGTTCCGCCGCCAACAATTAATATCCGGGAAGATGAGCTGTCGAACGGCGTCCCGGTTCAGCGACTGTCGCCATCTTTTTTTCTTCTCTCTTCGCTTCAGTTTGCGCGTTTCGTAAAATTGAGATGTTGCCCTCCCGCTGCCGTGGATAAATGGCTCGGGTAATCCTGGTTAATGCGTTTTTGAGAAGTGGCACGTTTGGCGGTAACGGGGTAATTGAATCGTCTGCTGTTGCCGGATTGGTGGACGTGATTGTGACGTGTTGCGTGTTTTTGAGGTGGCGATTATGGGCAGAAGCAATTAGGTGTTTTTTATTGTACTACATGTTTAGTATTAAACATGTTTAGTATTATGTATGTACTAGATTAGTATTAAACACGAAAAGTGTAGTGGCTGGTCTTGATGGTGCCTGTTCTATATTTCCTACATTTCTCGTCTAAATTTGCATTGTTAATTCTTTGTATTTATGAACGAGAACAATTTGAAGTTTGTGATTGATTTGGAGATTTTATAAGCATTTCAGTGTCCAGAAGGGATTGAAATTTTAAGAAAAACTATTTATACTAAAATTTCAGGGCTTTGTAAGTTTTGTTACTAAGCCGCATATTGATTAGTTACAGGTGCAATTCATGGTGAAATTTTTGTTATCTTTAAAATAAACAAAAACATATCGTTTTGAAAATTATTTGAAAATGGGTAAAATAAAATAAGAATTGAAATGAGCGGGATATGTTATGTACTTCCATTATTAAACTTAATAATTATCATTTTTCTTAGTTCTCTACTCTAATGGATGCACTGTGTTTCAATGTTTTCTTCATTTAACTACTATATGGCGCAATATGATCATATATAGTGCTGTCCTTTAAAAAAAACCCACTCCAAATTGTACCCTAAAAAAAACCCATCGAGATATTTTAAATAAATAATTGAAATAATTTTAAATTCTCAAGTGCCCTGTCATTGTATGCCATTAAGAGTGGCAGGTACGTAAAAGCAAGTCAAAGAACCGTTTATTTACTTAGTTTTTTGAATAAATAGAAAATGTCGATTTTGGGCTAAAAATATGATTTTGTTATGCAGATTTTGATGCTGTAAAAATATATGTTATAAAGACTTTAAAGCATTTTTCACGTGATTTTGTGTTATCCCGTTATTATGAGAATAAAATGCTACAATTTCAGCTCTGTCCGACAATTAGGGACCTTACAGCAGTCTTTGAAATGAGGGGTGAAAAAAACCCATAGGGTGCCTAAAAAAACCCACTTTTCCTTTTGTAATAAATGATAAAATAAATAAAAAATTATGCAAAATATTTAATATTATCCATGATGTACAACTAATTACTCAAATAGAATAGTTGTTTCAGTAATTCTCGATGTTTTTTTTAGTATTTTTGATAAAAACTCAATGATACCAAAAACAGCCATTTTCCATGAAAATATAGCATTTTTCCGAGTTTTACTCGAAAATTGGTTTTGAAAGTTTATAGCTGGGGGTTTAAAACAAAATATTAGTGCCAGTTACTGTTTATAAGCTTTTTATCAAATTTTTATTAATTATTTGTATTTAATAGGTCGTTTTTATTAAAATCCAACAATAAAAACGCTATTGTCGTTGTGTTTTGAAGGAAAAATTCTTGAGTAGAAAAACTTATCACAATTTTAATTTTAGAAATAAATTGAAATAAATTTGGTTTTAATTATCTTAATTATTATCTTTTCTATCAAAATAAACCTTTCAATCATATTTTTCTTAATTTGTTGAGCATTTTCAAGCGTGGGTTTTTTTTAGGGTACATGGGTTTTTTTTTAGGAAAATTGGGTTTTTTTTGGATTCTTACTTAATTGTTTGCCAATTTGTAACGGAGCGTTGGAATTAAAAATACCAAGCACTAAAATGTAGTGGAGGGTGAGCCGTTACAACACAATTTTGTTTGATTTAATTATCATATTTTTTAAGCTTTTAGTGAAAGAAATATGGAAAAGTGGGTTATTTTTAAAGGACAGCACTATACTTGATTCTTGCACCATAAAACATTAACCAAACCAATCATTTAACTACATTATTACAAACAAATGAAAAATTTCCCTTCGAATTTATGCAATATTTTGCGAAATAAAGCAACTAAATTACGACTGGAAAAGACAAAGATATATTTAATATAATTCTCCATCGATTTCCAACTTAATAATGTTTACAGCCTCATTCACTTACAATTATCAAGGTAATTTGCATTTTCATAAACATGTATTTTTCTCAGATTAAAACAGCCTCATTCAATATGCATAGGCGTATATCCCGTGATAATAAAATGAATTACTGATAAGATGTAGAATATGATTAAAGATTTCCATAAATATTTGAAGAGTTTTAATATACTGGAATTAACTGTCAACATAGCATTTTATATACAAAAGCAGAGGATATTATGTTTATATCGGTAACCACGAAAATGATTTATTAGTAATAAACAATATCAAAAATAACACTGTTCAACAATGAAAAAATTTCCTTGATGAAAATAGTCATTTCTTATAGATTTTGGGTCCCTGAATACGAAAATCACCCTTAAAATTCTCAATTGACTCAGGATTTTCGGGGAACAGCCCCTCCCCCTTTTTACGTTTTTCAATGACTTAATGATTTTTAATTCGATTTTCAGGGTCAAAAAGCATTACTTTAGTCTTCAAATTACATCCAAAGGGACAAGGAAGGTTGAAATTTGTAAAATATGAAATTTTGTAGTAAATGGATAGGTTTAAGGGGTTATTAACCCCCTAAAAATGTCATTACGTAATTGAAAAACGTAAAAAGGGGGAGGCGCTGTTCCCCGAAAATCCTGAGTCAATTGAGAATTTTAATGGTGATTTTCGTATTCAGTGACCCAAAATCTGTAGGAAATGACTATTTTCATCAAGGAAAAAATTTTGAAGGTCAAATTTGTTGAACAGTGTAATAAAGTTGTTAATGAAATTGTTCCTTTTGACGTTTATCAAAAAATGGCTATAAATAGTTTTCTCAAAGTAATAGGCAGTAACTGCTGAAGGGCATTGCTTAATTCAAGAAATTCAGAAAAAATATAACGTTCTCAAACTTAAAAAAAATATTTTTGACTTTTGCTTGTTTATTTTTCATTTTATGAAAATTTAGGATTGTTTAATAAGGATGATCGGTTTTATAAAAGGAACAATTTATTCAGAGAGTAAATAATTATTAAAAATAAATAACAAAAACACAATCAAATTAAGCATGAAAATTGAATTCAGAGAGAGTCCACCATTAAGATAAAAAACCAATCAATAACCTCCGTCACTAGAATGTATTTCCATCATAATAAATGAATGATGTCACTTTGCACTCAAGCCTAAAACAATAATCCCATTCAAAGATTACAGATCCTCCCCTAAATAAAACCAATCACAAAAAAACCCTTCAACGCGACACCCTAATGTAGAGATTTAAATATTCCTCCAGAAAAACATTCTTCACCCCACCATTAATATTTCCCCTATTATCCCTTTAGCAGCGGGGGGGCTACAAAGACCATCTCTCCCCCGCTGCGGCTGACCGCGGTTACAGTGAAAGAGGTGCCCACTGAGAATTTTATGCTTCGCTTCTCGGGCGAAAAAAATATGAATGATTTATGATGATTTAGTTCGTTCTCTCGTTTTGGTCGTTGTTTTTATTATCGTCCTAGTTTTTTATACGGTCCCTTCTGGTCGTTTGTCTCCGCGGGTGTCTATTAAATAGCGGGATATGGCATTGAAAAGGACGGGATGGGGGATTTTTTTTTAGTGGGAGTTTAATTTTTTTTGTGGGGGTGTAGGTAAGTTAATTTTACGATTTGTTATTTCGGTGGGATGGGCGATTTTTTTTGAGGGTGATTGTTCGCGGTGAATCTGCATCTTGATGGGGTGGTATAGAAGTAGAAAGGGAATGGAGCTTTGAGAGGATTTTTTATATTTATGATGCTGACAACTTGAATCGTACAGATTTGAGGTACGTCGACAGAAAAAGTTTGAAAAACAGAAGATTTGATAATTTATGGGAAGTTTTTTATAAGACGCAGGTTCAAAAATAAATGTACATTATTTTCCTTAAAAATATCCTAATTTTGCTTGTTATTAATAAAACCAATGGGCATAACAAAATTTTGTAATCACAAAATGAAAACTCTTTTTTTTTCTTCATTAAAATTCAAATACAATACAAGGTTAATATATTTAAAATGTTTTTAACTTGAGTTTATAATCTGACTAATAACAGTTTCACAAAATTAAATTTAAGAGATGGTAGTTATTTCTGGCTGTAATTGTTTCTTAAACCAATGGGTAAAAGATCCGTATTTTATGAAAACAATGCCCAAAATTTATAAAAAAAAGTATAAGCATTACAAAAATCCGAAAATTTTTAGGTTGACTTAAAACTGTTAAAAATTTCTCTAACCAAAACATCTTTGTTTCTGAATTTCTCTTAATGATTAGTATCGGAGATAATTATAGTAGATAAATGTTTCTTTTATTTTTTACATAAAATTCCGATTTTGAGAACTAAATTATCCTATTTGTATCCCTTTTCCCAATGGGTTCAATTCCATAAATGTCGTGATGCTGACTTGCGATGCGACGTCAACATTGATGAATCAAATGAGCGATCAAGTACAATTGACGTCATGATTCACAAGATTTAAAGCCGGGTGCATAACCTTTGATGTCAAGTTAACGTTCGGAATGTGTGGCTACTCTCAATGGTTATAGGGAGTCACATGTCATATGGGTAAAACTACGTGGGGCTATGACGTTGCTGGGAAATATCCTTTGTTGATGAAGTTTGGTTAGACCTTTGTGTGTGAAAACATCTCTCAAAAACGTAGCTACATCCAGCCCTTAGCTAATCAGCTGTTTTGTGATCTGTCAAAGTCAACGTCACGTCAGCAATGTAAATGCACCCTAAGTTGTCTAAATGTGGAAACATAGTTACTAACTACTAGATCCAAAATCACAATGCCTATACTCACACAAAATCTCCAGCTGCACCACAATATCCTTCGCCTTGGTGTCATAGGCGTCGTGTATTGCAACGCACTTGAGCATCTTGTGGTTGTCTTCCTTTCTGAAGGTCATGTCAAGGGCACTGACGGCCTGCCACGTCTTCCGTTTCTCGACGTCACTGACGTTGCTCTGGTTGACGTTGGACGTTATTTCGACGTCGTCGAGGAACCACTTGAGGGTGGCCGGGGGGTTCCCTTTCCGGGCCACGCAGTGCAGCCGCTTGGGCTCGTTGGCACGCGCCGTGAAGGGGTCTCCTTGCACGATCTGGATGGTGGTGTCTTCTATGATTGGAGGATAGGGAGCCTCTGGAAGAGAAATTATGGGTTTAGTATAGTCTGTAGGACTTACGTGTTAAATAACATACTCTTTTGGTAAACTTTGGTAATACTCTTAAGTAAAATTTTCTAGCAAAATAAGGTGGAACACTGAAGGAATCCCAATACAGATAGTTTCCATACTTTAATAGGTTAATTGACGTATGGAACGCGTTGCCAGAAAATATAGTTAATTCGAAGGAAATGTACGAGTTAAAGCTAAAACTGGACAGTCAGTGGGAATTGGGGAATTCATAAACACAGGATCAGCCTTGTTCGGCTTTGATCCTGTAGCTGGTTGACAATAATAATTGTATTTGTGTTTATGTGTATTTCATGACTTTGTGAATACTTCCATGACTTCTTATACTAAACATGTCTTCATGTTCTGAAACAAATTTTAATCTTTGACTTTTATCTTCACAATCTCTTATCTTTTACCATCTATACGTTTATAACCTTATTATCAACCCTCTATATAAATTTCTAGCTCTCTCTTTCTTATTTTTTTATCTAAAACTTATTCATCTCTATATGTAACTATAAATCGTTAAGAATTATATTGGTATTAGGTAAAATAAGTAGTAATATCAAATTATAGTACCTATATTTATCAAATTCTCTCATTGCAAATAACTTACTAAACAATCTTATATAAATATCATCTTATAAACTATCTTAAACTAAATTATAGAGAGAGAAATATGTAATAATTTTAATTTATTCCTAAACTACAAAATAAAAAATGCTTAATTTCAATTATCATACATCACAGATTAAAAGGTTTGTTTTCGTCCATGAAAATGTCACATTTTCTCAGCAAGTTTTTTCAAGATAATGCCTCATTTCCTCCACATCCTTAAAGACACTAAATCCAAATATATTCCTCATAACGATGCCATAATGTTCTTGTTTACATCTAAAACGAAACAACTCAACGAGACATTCCGAAACATCAATCGAGTAAGTAGCTCAACCCCGAATCTTGGCAGTGGCCCAACAAACGAGAGAACCGCTGCAGCTCAAAAACTTTCCGGGGGTCTAAAAATCAAATATTTCCCTACACGAAAGAAAAATGCCCCGTCCACGATATTTATTCACGATATTTTTCATAATTCCCGTACCAGCGCAGCGTGGTATTCAAAACAGGGATTTTTATGAATTCCAATAGCTCATCGCTGGCGTAATTTCCTTGCTGGTTTTGAATGCTGCTTGAATGGCAACAGTCCCGCGTCCCTTTTTGGATGGGTGCCGGGGCATGGTAATTTTTGCACCACATCTTTTCGGAGTGAAAAGATCCACGACTCCCCCCACTCTGGTGGATTGAAAAGTTCATTCTGAAGGGTGAAGTGCCCCTCTAACAAGAGAAGAGTTGGTAAAAACGGAGTAGAAAGCATCAGCTCCTGGGTTGATGTGTTTACTGAATTTTTCAATGGATGAGTTATCTAAGTTTGAGGGAAAATGGAAATGTTCTTTGACGGTATGTGTGGTATACTAGATGAATATATTGAGTCGGGATAGTGAATATTTTTGGGGTAAGTATGAAAGTATGTTTAGCTGTTGGTTTTGTAGAATATGAGAAGGATCTTCGTGTAATGCCTGCTTGATAACAATAATTTTGTATTTTTATGAACATAATATAAATTTGCAAAAATGATAAATTTTTTTTATAGCAACCCTTTTGTGTTGGCAGTTTCCCTTTATGCAAGATGACAGTGAATATAGCCAGGGGTTAGGATGGTTTAGCTCAGGGGTGGCCAACCTTTTTCGGAAGAGTGCCACTATTTAGGAAGCAAAAATTATGCGTGCCACTTTCAATGTACCGAAAAATAAAGAAATATTCGTTTATATAAAGTGATTGTGGGAATTTTAAGCAAATCTGCGTTGTGTATATTTTACAGTTATATAAAGGGGGGAATTTTTAGAAATTTATAGAAAATGGACTTTTAACGTGCTTTGAAAATAATTAAAATCAATAATTTTAGAAAAAGTTAAGTAGGGCCTCAATGAAAAGAGAACCATACGCGTTTTTAAGATCTGATATAAAGCTGGTTTTAAAATTAATAAGAAAATTAGAATAATTGGGGTAAATAGGCCACTTAATTTTTAATCACCGATAAAAAGATTTAGCTCACATGAAATTTTACAGTTTAAGATTTTATTCTAAGTTATTGTAAAACCGTAAAAATATAATTATGTTCTCAGAAAACTAAGTAAAGAGGAGATTGAGGGAGCATTGAAACCTCTTTGATGTTGTCACACTGTTATTTTCCCAATTTTTTTCAATATCTTCGAGTGCCACTGGTTTTACGTTTAGCTTGTCCTGTCAATCCTAGCTCATGAAATATTTCAAATATACCTTACCAAAAAAAACTTTTTCATAAAAAGTATTGATTCATTATATTAGGTTTATAACAAACTATGCAAAATAAGAACAATGATGTCAATTCGATCATACTTGATAGTTTATCTTATGTATTGAAATTAATAAAAAGTTAGCATCGCGTTGAAAATTCCAAATTGATCCCTTAGTTAAGCGATGGAACGCCAAATTTAGTTTTTTTTAAATTAACTAGCATACTTCTAAATTTTCTGAGAACATCAATTGGTAAGTTTTTTTTATTCTTTGAAGGCAAAAAAGAACACACCCAACACTGCTTCATCATATGCATTTATTAAAACAATGATTAAATCTAATCCCGTTTGAGGTTACTTTTTATGAAAAAGGGCTATTTTAAAGATTCCTCACCAAATACTTTCAGCACACAAAAAGTCTGAAAATCATTATATCGTTTTCCAAAATTTAATATAACGCCTCTTAGTTTTCCAACATCTGCATAGACATAAAAACTAATATTGCCTGAGAGTGAATCAAAAGATTAACTTTAAATCAAACCCAAAAAACTGAATACATTAAACTGATTCAACCCCTAAGCCCCCTTCCCCAATATCCCCCTACCCCAGCCAAAATAGAATCAAACCCCACTCCGAAAGAAATTTACATATCTAATATCAATCCAAAACCCCCATACAAAGCTTAAGCGAGCTTACACCACCCCTCCATTCCAAAAACTAATTACACCCCCACACACCCACTTTCGAAGGGAATCGAACATTCTTCCCACCCCCAAAACAGACGATGACAGTGACAAACCTCCCCCTAATTCCCCCGTCTGTGGCGACGCAATCACTAACTCCATCAAAACCCAACCGAAACAACACCGGAGAAAAAATCCCGGTACCGAAATTAAATCCCCGGATTTAAGACCCGAACCCGTAATCCGGAATCCTTCCATCCTTCATATATTCCTTCCTTCTTATCTGTGGTCCTGGAATCAAGTCACGTGCCGTCATCAGGGTTTTCTGCGGGATTCCGTTTCTTCGCTGGGGGATTTGGGATGCAAAGGGAGTGATGGGGTGGTAGTTTTTGTTCTTTTTGTTGGATCCCTTCCCCGCCGCCTTTGTCGCGAATTGTCAAGGTGGGTGGGATATGTCACGTACGGAATGGTTTTGTTACGGTGGGGACGTTTTGTTGGGTCAAATGTTGGGGTTGGGGAAGAATTGTGTTGTTTTAGGGTGTTTGAATGTGTAATGTGGGTCAATTTTGACAGGTTGACAGGGTCGATAGACGGAGATTTTTATAAATATGCTATTATAGAAAATTTAAAACTAAAGAAACCAAAATCTAAATGTAGTTTATAACGATTTTTCTTTCAAACATATTTCTATTCCACAGGCAATTTTAGTTAGGCTTACCATACGTCCGGGATTACCCCGAACAGTCCGGGGTTTTTAGAGCTGTCCGGGGAAATGTCATGGGTCACTAAAATGTCCGGGGTTTCATACGTTTAAGATTTGCAAGACTTTTTTATGAAAAAATCATACCAAACTATTTTAAATTGCGTATTTTACGTTTTCTAACATCTTTATTACTTCAGAAAACTTACTTTCAGTGAATTTTGTGATAAAAATTAAGTCAATCAAACAATTTTTGAAAAAGTAATGTTAATGAAAAAATAAAATTCGATATTTTTGTTTAGTGTTTATTAGTTTGAATAGTTTTTTCTTAGTTTTTAATCTTCGGTTATTTGATATGGCACTTATAAAGAAATTTCAAAAATATGTCCTGGGTTGACCCCGAAAAAATATGATAAGCCTAATTTTAGTTCTTACGTGTTATCTTGTCGACCGTACCGCTAAATCCGTTGTCGTCATTGCTTTGAATATTGCTATTCTAGCTGAATTTGAGGATCGCTGAATGGTCGACGGGATAATAGGTAAGTTACCAAACTTTTCAAGCATGATCTAAAGCAATTCTTATTACTTTGAGGCTAACCGGCATTGCCAAAGCTACCGAATTCTATGTATATATATTTAGTAAAAATAACAATGGTTCAAGTTGAGCGAGGGTAAGCGTTGCTAGTTAAACGAAACGGATTGCTTAGTTTTCAATAAATTTATTGGAAATTACGATTGCCAGCTTTGACAGGCTATGCAGATTTGGTGTACTGCATCCTCCACGCACTTCAGAAATGCATTTAGACTAAGTGAAATTGACAAAAAAGCAAAGTCATTGCTCGATGGAGGAAACAGATTGCTTGTCAATCTCGAAAATGCCTTCAGAGATGAAAATGACAAAAAAAACCACACAGATTACCGTTTTAGGCGATGAATATAGACGATATAAATTTTTGCATTATTTTAATCCAGCAAACTCCAACTAAATTCATGTTTTCTCTTGTCTAATTTATAATTAAATGAGTGGCTGGAAAAACGTTGCATATCGTTTTTTTCACGAGGTCGGTTTTTGATGGACAAACGATTGGTGTCACTTGCTTGATCGAATCCAACCTTGAAGTAGTTAGTTTTCAAACCACTAGATAGCCTATAATGCGCTAGAAAGGTGGGAATCATGCTTGGGTTTGGTGGAAAAGCCTTTCATGTTGGAAGCGTTCCTGTAGAATTGATCCGCTACATGCAACGTTTTTCCAGCCAGGTATTCAATTGATGCAAAACATAGTTGTTTAAATTTCCATTAAAATGTGACAACTCCCATTTTTGATTTCTGTTATGATGAGAAAGATTTAATCTCCTGACAAGGGATAAGAAATATGGTACTGACTGACAGAAAACCCAATAACAGAGAAATGCCATCTTACCCCTGACGGTGAGCTTGACCTCTGGCGACGTGAGCGTGAGCTCCTGCAGCGAGGCCTGCGTCACCTGACACTGCCACAGTCCGTCATCGTCCTCCAGCTGCGTGTTGGACACGGTGATGCCACAGTCACCGTCGTCGGGTTCCCGATTGAAGGTGTACTTGCCGGGGATCTTGCCCACGACCACGCCGTCTTTCAGCCACGCGCACTCCCCCTTGCGGTTGCGCACCTTGCACGGCACCACGATCACCTCCCCGGGGTTCACCTCGCGGTCTTGCGGGAGGGTGTCGAACACTTGCAGGAAGAGCGCTCCTGTGGGAGAAAGGGAGAGTTAGACGGGGGTTTAAAATCACAACTCGCGCGCGATTTTCACAGTTTCGAAAGCAAGTTTTCATAGTTTCAAGCAAGTTTCATAGGTATTGCATAGTTTCATGCTTTAAGGCGCAGTATGACGTGATTCAATATATAGTCATTTAGGATCAATCTAGATTCAACTTTTTGCATTGGATACCCTGAAAGAGACGGTTTTTCATAAAAAGAAAGAAAGAAAATATAAATAGAACGGTTGATAATTGCAAGCTTTATCATCGCTCCATTCATAGATATGTTACGGGCAAAGTGATTAATGGGCATTATTAATAATGCCCAGAATGGAGGCGGGCAAAGTGATATATTTCATTGATAAATGCCACTGAATTTATCACATTGCCCTCATCCACATCGGGCATTATTAATAATGCCTGATTTATCGCATTGCCCGTAACAGATACATGTTCTAGCAAGTATGTGGTGTTTCTACTCTTACAAAAAATTGGGAAAATTGAGTTTTATCAATTATCGCATTAAGCAATTCAATTATCGCTGCGCTGAGTTGTTGTATATGAAAAAAACCTGTAACTCAATTAATTATGCTCTTTGTTTTTGTTTTAACCTGAAAGCCACGTCTTAAACATCATCGCCTTAGCAACGATGCAGCAAATATAAACAATTATTTTACACATCAGTTATGTCAGGGTGCTAAATTCCCACTCGACAACACGGGATTGGTGAGTAAATTTTGTAACCCAAATGTTGCGTTTCTTTCTGAAACAAGCTAGCTTAACATTGGAAGATTCCGATAGGAATCATTCATAGGGAAAAAGAAATCTTTCATAATGACCAGTATATTTTTCGTGACTCTGAAGACGTTTCATCGTAGTGTACACCATCTCTAAACAGCTCAAGCCGTTTTCCCCTGACAGACACCGAGTGTTTCACTATCATGTCAAAATCTGACGGAACGCACGATGCCCCGTTTCGTTCTCAAACCATTGCATCTCGATGGAAAATATACTTTACGTAAGCCACCATTATAATGGAGTAGTAATTACATATCGGAGAACTCGCAAGAAAAAAATGAGTCCAACTGAGAGTGACTTATGCATATTTCCCCGCTTTATTTATGTCCTTAACAACATACTAAACGCTGAAAACCTCAGTAATTTAATCAATATTTAGTCTAAACACAAGAAACAAAAAGCGATGGTGAACTATCTGAAAATTTCACTGTTTGGTCTACGACTTTCCATCCATTCTAACAGTATTTTCGTGATTTAAAATGTACTAAATTTATGGATCAATTCCAAACACACAGGGTAAGTTGAAAATTCTATACATACCAAAGTAGTAAACAATAGCGTAATAAGTATAGTAGAAAAAAACCTATTATCTCTCTACATAATGACCTAAAAAGACAAATTTAGAATGTGTTGCTCAAAAAACATGAGCAATGAACATGTTATCTAATTTTTGAGAAAAGTAATGCGAAGAAATATTCGTATCCAAGCAATAATGCATTTTTACTATCTCAAAAATTGATTTTTCTTTCTATCCTATTGTATCGTCTGAACTTCAACTACCACGACATTGGAACGAATTCTACCCTCGCGCCATCTGGCGGAGAAAAGTTAATGACCCGTATGATTGACACCGAAGATTACTTTCAAATCATTGAGCACTAATGAGACAAAACATGCATAAGTAAAGAACAAAGGAAGAATTCCATTTTCACGGATAAAAAATATTCCGTGCAGAAATCTTTGCTTTGCAAGATATCAAAATCTGTTTCAAACAATAATTATTATCGTGATCACACATTCTAGATAAATCATTAAACAAAAATATAGTCAGTATTTATGAAGTTTTGATTGAATTCATTTTCTTAGATTTGCATTCAATTATTTTCTGTTTATGCCAATTGGCTGAGGTTTCAGTTCTTTGATGAAAACAATGATCGTTTTAAATGTTTATAATCCAGGCATTCATTTCTATTATCTTCTAATCTAGTGTTTTGATATTAAGATCCTAGAAAATTTGCCAAGAAGTCAGCACATGTAAGTCAAAAAGCAGTAAAAGTTAAATGATAAAGAAACTTTTTGGAATTTAACAATGGCGGTTATAGACATATATTTTGTTTACGTTAATACACCCAACTAATTTTTAACGTGAATTAAAATTGATTTACAATACCTTTAAATTCCATGAATACCTTGATATTACCTGAGTCATTAAAACCAAGAAAAGCTGACAAATATATTTTTCTATATTAAACAACTAAGTTTATAATCTTTTGTGAAAAACAAATGCTTTTGAGAAATTACAAAAGTCTACTTATTTCAGATTATGGTGGTTTTCAATTTCATAATAAGAATTACATAATCAAGAAAAATAAAAGTAGAAAATGATGTATGCCCTAGGAGGATCATTTCATATCTACCATTATATTTCATTCATTTGTAATTTGCCCTGGGTAATTGATAACAGAGAATTCAATAATTACCTTATTAATTACTTTCCCATTTAAAAGTTGTTTTTCTTTTATTACCTAACCATAATCCCTTTAACATATAAGATGGAATTGAAAAATAGTGAATGTATTAGATTGCCTTTTATTTATTTAGAATTTTATAAATGGTAATACTGATGAATTCTCCATGAAAATATTTAAGTTATACATTACAATAGGGTTCGTGGCATTCCTTGAAGTATTTTAAGAATATAATTTGTTTCCTGTGTTAACCATTAAATAATAATAGTGGGATTTCTAACTTCACAAAAATGGGTTTCGCGTGCTTTTTCGTGATTATGCTTAGTGAAAATAGCCATTTTGTTCCTTAGAATCTGTAGTTTACGAATCACGATGGTGGACACTTCGGGTCTGCGCCAGGGGATGGTGAGAGGCGCAGAAGTGGAAAATCGACGAGTTTCAATTTTGTGTGTTTGGAGTCAAAATGGTTCCTTTTACTTTTTAATTTGCTCAAATGCTCCATAATACGAGAGAGGCGACGGAGGACTAACGGGACATAGAGTTTGGAAAGGATCAGTTCACTCCAGTAGAAGGGGTGGAAGGATAAAGTGGAACGTAAAAATTTGTAAGCCTATTTTCTCTGAGGCGCAGGCTTATAGTCGTCCATTAACGTAATGAAAGGTGCCATTCTTTTCCTTATTTTTAGGCGAGATAGAATTGCGATAGTAGAAATCTGGCAAAGCTCACTAGGGGTAAGGAGAGGGGCAGGAAAAAATTACGAAAATCAGCAATATCTCCTGAAAAATAATTTCTTTTCTGCACCAACTGCGGTTGAATGTTTTGTAAATTGACACCAAAAATGGGTAAAATGTATTAAACCGATTTTCGAACGATTCTTCTACTTAAAATAGGACCTGAAAGGTGTAGAAAAAAATAAGGGGAAATTCTCAACTTTTAAGTCTTTTAAAAACTTATTTTTCCTCATGAAGAAGCACTAATTTCAGGCTAATTTTTCCCTTTATAGACTTAAGAATACGAAATACCATTGTAGATATCTGGGACCTGCAATTAAGGAGGGGGACAGGGGCAGAAAAAAATATTCCTGTTTTTATACTCTTCGTGGGAGTAAAATTCAAAATTTTCTACTTTTAATAGAGTCATAAGTGGTGCAAATAAAGAAGATAGATACCTGAGATGTCTAACAGCCCGTTAGAAAAGAGTTCCTCCCATTGGAAGGTGAAATTGAAGGGTTAAGCGGAACATAAGGAATTATATGGGATGTTTTGAAAAAAATTGTGTCTATTTTAGTGAAATAATGTAGAAATCTATTTGAGCAGGTTCTATGTAATCTGTAGAACTGGAAATGCGACAATAAGTAACTTTCATTCTCGACCGAGGATAATAATTGGGGCAGAAAAAAAGTTAAAATTATACTTTACTGAGAAAAAGAGTAATTATCCTGTTTAAAAGGTTTTATGGACTGAAATTTTTGATTGGGGTCACTCAAGGTGGTCTATCCTGAGAAGCATAAACTCATCTTTGGGGGTTGAATGGATGAAATGGAATACAAACTCAATTTTTTTGACAAATGGCGTGAAATCTCTTGGAAGATCAATTTATCAACAAATCAATTTATCTCTCCAACTCTCTCGAATGGGTTACCCGACAATGAAATTTGGGAATCAAGACAAGGGTCCGTGGTTGGCGCAGAAAAACTTTATACATTAAATTTTAGTTTGTATAATTGTGTCTAAATAAGATAAAATATCCCTAAAATAAGAAAATTCATAGCAGACATGAAGGAGACCCATGTTAAAACTGTTTCTTGGAGGGTAAGAGGATAAAATAGAATATTAGGGGGTATTACATTTTACTATTATACTAAAAAGTGAGTATTTATCGCAAAAATTGCATTAAAAGGATTCGATTTTCCAATTTTACTCCATGGAATATGATACGTTTAAGATAAATCTGTAGTATTAGGCAGGGGAAGGTTAGTTGGGCAAAAAAACCCTGTAATTATTACAAATTTAAGACATTTAATTATTTCTCCAAAATTAGAATATTATAAAGTTTTTTGTCTTAATTTTGTAATAATTGTTTTTTTTGCCCAACTAACCTTCCCCTGCCTAATACTACAGATTTATCTTATACGTATCATATTCCATGGAGTAAAATTGGAAAATCGAATCCTTTTAATGCAATTTTTGCGATAAATACTCACTTTTTAGTATAATAGTAAAATGTAATACCCCCTAATATTCTATTTTATCCTCTTACCCTCCAAGAAACAGTTTTAACATGGGTCTCCTTCATGTCTGCTATGAATTTTCTTATTTTAGGGATATTTTATCTTATTTAGACACAATTATACAAACTAAAATTTAATGTATAAAGTTTTTCTGCGCCAACCACGGACCCTTGTCTTGATTCCCAAATTTCATTGTCGGGTAACCCATTCGAGAGAGTTGGAGAGATAAATTGATTTGTTGATAAATTGATCTTCCAAGAAATTTCAAGCCATTTGTCAAAAAATTGAGTTTGTATTCCATTTCATCCATTCAACCCCCAAAGATGAGTTTATGCTTCTCAGGATAGACCACCTTGAGTGACCCCAATCAAAAATTTCAGTCCATAAAACCTTTTAAATAGGATAATTACTCTTTTTCTCAGTTAAGTATAATTTTAACTTTTTTTCTGCCCCAATTATTATCCTCGGTCGAGAATGAAAGTTACTTATTGTCGCATTTCCAGTTCTACAGATTACATAGAACCTGCTCAAATAGATTTCTACATTATTTCACTAAAATAGACACAATTTTTTTCAAAACATCCCATATAATTCCTTATGTTCCGCTTAACCCTTCAATTTCACCTTCCAATGGGAGGAACTCTTTTCTAACGGGCTGTTAGACATGTCAGGTATCTATCTTCTTTATTTGCACCACTTTTGACTCTATTAAAAGTAGAAAATTTTGAATTTTACTCCCACGAAGAGTATAAAAACAGGAATATTTTTTCTGCCCCTGTCCCCCTCCTTAATCGCAGGTCCCAGATATCTACAATGGTATTTCGTATTCTTAAGTGTATAAAGGGAAAAATTAGCCTGAAATTAGTGCTTCTTCACGAGGAAAAATAAGTTTTTAAAAGACTTAAAAGTTGAGAATTTCCCCTTATTTTTTTCTACACCTTTCAGGCCCTATTTTAAGTAGAAGAATCGTTCGAAAATCGGTTTAATGCATTTTACCCATTTTTGGTGTCAATTTACAAAACATTCAACCGCAGTTGGTGCAGAAAAGAAATTATTTTTTCAGGAGATATTGCTGATTTTCGTAGTTTTTTTCTGCCCCTCTCCTTACCCCTAGTGAGCTTTGCCAGATTTCTACTATTGCAATTCTATTTCGCCTGAAAATAAGGAAAAGAATGGCACCTTTCATTACGTTAATGGACGACTATAAGCCTGCGCCTCAGAGAAAATAGGCTTACAAATTTTTACGTTCCACTTTATCCTTCCACCCCTTCTACTGGAGTGAACTGATCCTTTCCAAACTCTATGTCCCGTTAGTCCTCCCTTGCCTCTCTCGTATTATGGAGCATTTGAGCAAATTAATAAAGTAAAAGGAACCATTTTGACTCCAAACAACACAAAATTGAAACTCGTCGATTTTCCACTTCTGCGCCTCTCACCATCCCCTGGCGCAGACCCGAAGTGTCCACCATCGCGATTCGTAAACTACAGTTTCTAAGGAACAAAATGGCTATTTTCACTAAGCATAATCACGAAAAAGCACGCGAAATCAAGTTAGAAAACCCCCTATAATAGAAGTCAATAAATAAAAATAATTACTAAATAAATTTCTTTAAAATTTAATTAAGTTTAAATGCATAGTATTTGTTATATTTCAACATGAGATAATTGAAACGAATTATGTAAGATGAAGAAAATTAAAAGACAAATTAAAACTAATGTTATTGCAAATCAGATGTTGTAATAATCACACTATAATATTTACAACATAAGATTACACAGTGAGACACATAATTATGAAAACTACTAAAATTAAATACCCCATTTTTTGTTTAGTAATAACAATACATGGATTGTTATACAATCCCAGGTGATATATCTTCCTCTTTGTTTGTAATAATCCAATATTGTCACAGTTATTTTTATACTCCATGACTATAACGCAATGCAGTTATTTTCTTTCAAAGAAATAACGTTTTCTTTTTGTAAAACTATAAGACATCATTAAAATAATCCCTCTTCATATTTCAGAATCGCAGTTCCGGTTGTTTTTGAAGACCATAAGCAAACTGAAAACTCAATTTATACGGTCACACGAGCTCCAAGATGTAAAAGACAAAAAAAATTTAAACTAAGCAACGCAACTTCTATTGAACCTCGAGGAACTCGATACTGCATTCAATAACAAAAATAGAATCACCGATTTGACCATCCATTCATTTTCGAAGAGAACCAAAGAATATCTTTTCTATGAAACTTCCCTTATTAAGGAGACCTCTCATTATTTTCCAAAACCGTTAAAAAACCCACGCTCGCCATCATAGAGAAAAAAAGGAGAAGAAAGGACTTGCAATTAATGACTTTTTATTCTTTTTTAATGTGTTCATTCGCTGCCATCTGCGCAAGTGATAATTAAGTTGGTAGCAACAGCTCTATTTAGGACATAAATCTAAAAGCTTTCTCCCCCGATGTTAAATGTTGGTCTAAAACAAATAAAGTCTCGGCTTCATACATTAAATTTTTCGGCCGGATAGACTAATGGGCCGTAACGCAGTTGGAGGCAATAATGCCTTTTTTTTTTAGTAAAGTGATGTTTTTTAACGTTCAGTTTTAGTTCCTTGGATATTACTGAGTTGCAGTTGGGTCGTTTAGTTTGAAACAAGGATTTAGATGTCATTGTTCACTGTTATAAAACTGAAGTATGTATCATTATTTTTGTCAACATTTGAATGATTTTATGAGGTGTGGCATTATTATAAAGAGTTTTTCATTGTAACAACTGTATATTATATGTATTGTATTGTACTGTATTGTATCCAAACTAACTGTAACTTGTAACTGCACTGTATTGTATTACATAGTTTCAAAACAACTGGGACACACAATAAACTTAATTTAGTAAAATATTTTATTTTACTCTTTATACCAAGTGATAATGTCGATAGTGAAACTACATTTTTATCCATTTTAAAATGTGAATAACGACTTACATTTATAAATCTAACAGACTACATTTGAAAACTCTACTGTTACGTAAACAAAGAATAGAAGTGTTGAACGGTAAAGAATTTTTAACTAAATATTTAAATGTATCCAAAAAATGTTTGGAAAATAAACGAGATCTGAACACCCAGTAAAACACCTACTAAGTCAGTGTGACACTTTATTTACGAGTAAGAAAATGTTTTAAATTTTCAAAGTAATGTCAACAGACAGAACACTTATGCCAATCTCAAGTACTTCATTATTTTTTGTTCAACAAAACACATGCACAGTTCTTTGATATAAATATGTTATTTTAAAAGCTATATATCAATATTGATGTTGAGTTAAATTTGTTATAAGAGTTACAGTTGACATTTTCCTTAACTTCGATAAAGCATTTACAAATTGACGTTTATAAACGTCTCATAAAATAACCATGTTATTGTTATTCTTTTGTCGGTATAAAGTTTGCAAGAAACTAAATTGACAATTTATTTCTTATTTGGAAGTTTAGGTATTCGACATTTAAAGACAACATTTAAAGAAAATGTACAGCTATTATGCTAAATATTCTTCAAAAATGTCAAGATGGTTGCCCACAAATCGAATCCCTTCCAAAATCTTACCAACAGCAATTTTTAAGCGTCTCACTGAATAACCATTAACCATGTTATTGTTATTCTTTTGTCGATATAAAGTTTGAAAGAAACTAAATTTACAATTTTTTTTTTTGGAAGTTTTGGTATTTTACATTTTAAGAAAACGCTTAACAACAACATTGACAACATTTACATAAAGAAGATTTACAACTATTTTGTTAAATGTTCTTCAAGAATATCAAGATGGTTTGCCCACAAATCGAAACCCTTCCAAAATCTTTCAAACGGTAACTTTTAAAAGGTATCTAGATATTTTGAACGCTTATAAATGGATAGAGTATGAGGAGTATTACAAAAATTTAATACCACTAACGGTTCTTCAGAAACAATTGTTTTAGAAAAGATATAAAAATAACAGAATAAAAACTATAAAAAATTAAAATGACACTAAAATAAAATTGTAATATTTTTGAGCAAAATATCTGATTGGAACCACCATGCATAAAAATGGACTTTTTCCGTCTGACGTCACATTTCTTCCATCATGTGACCTACTGAGCTTGCAATTGGTTACCACAGAAATAGTTTGTAGTGAGATATGATTTGATAGTGAGTTTGTTTTCCCGGTCACGAGATTAATATGGGCGTGGTCGAATATAGTCCATTAAAAATCCCTCCTGGAAATATCAATTGTTTCCCAAGAGTGCAAGAGTGAATTTTTCTCTATAGATTTCAGCTTCCACCTCCAAAATCCCATAAGAATCAATATACTGCTTCCCCCAAAGTACAATACTGAAGCAGCGGTATTACCTCAACCTTAAGATCGAAACAGTACAAATGATTATGTATACCGAGCTCTATATATGCAGAAAATGAATAAAAACCGAAATCGAATCGGGATAGGGATTTTCCATTCGGTATAATGAAAGCGCACGCACCCGAGATCGATGTTATTTATTCAAGATTGCTTCCAGAAAGAATATAAAATGCAAATTCCGTATATATGTGTGCGCTTCTTTTCTTTTTGAGGAATGATGCGGATCAAAACAACCCCAGGCACTGAAATAAGCTTCACTGAAATGCGAAACAGGTGTATAACCGTTTCGGCTTTTATATTAGAGCTTTAGAAGTGTATTGTTGGCGTATTGATATCATGGTGGGGCGGTTGTGCTGGGTTTTGTAAATTTTATGAATGCTCATAACGCAGGGATTGAAATGACTTCGGTATAGTTCTCAACTGTTAGAACAATGGATGTTTTTTGGACGAGTTTATTTAATAAATTTTAGAATATAGGGGAGAGTGGGGCACCTTGTGGGGATCTTTTGATTAAATTGTTTTATACAATGGTATTTATTCAAACACAGCTAATATATGAAATATAGGCCTTTGTACATCTATTCAACAATTTCCAACCAAATATCTCTTTCAGGGAATTCATAATAACAAATTTAAAAACATTTTCTAATGTCCCCAAGTGCCCTACTAGTGTCCCACCTTGGGACACTTTCACTAGGGTAGAATAGCTCAATGCGGGTATGTCGCCCAAAGCAGAGGAGCTCGTATACTCCCGGATGAAACCCGAGTGTCAAAGTATGTGCATAGTGTATGCCGTGATTAACCGAACACTCCCGAGTTTCCATCAAATTTGAAAGAACATCATATTTGTATTATGAGGTAACTAGGCGCAATTTAAATAGAAGATTCTGTTAAAAAAAATTAAGATATGTTCCTTTTGAATCATCAAAAATTACTACATTACAAAGCTGTTGATAATTTAATATTACTTTGACACATTTTAACTTTAAAATACTGTGAAAGAACCAACGTTTTTTTATTTTCTGTGGTTTTAAGATTTCTCTCGTTTGTATTGCTTGCCCGCTTAGCCCTAATGAGTAACCCGCTTTGGGCCACCAATTTGGCAGAGCGGTTTTTTGACGATAGTTTATTTTTCAGTAATGCATTATTTTTTGGTTTAAACTGAAGCTATCGGGTATTTTTATTTTATAGTTCAATAAACCACCTATAAGTTAAAATCAAATTTGTAATTTTATCCAAACAATACATATGACTTTTTGAGCTTTCAAAGTTAACATGCCCGCTTTGAGCTACTCTCCCCTAGTAGTACAAAATTTATAATTTCCATTTTGAAAAATACAAAAATAACACAAATAATTTTGCACTACGCAAAACAAGAAAAGTGATGTAAATAATTATCCATTCCCACCAAATATTCCAAACCCCATTGGAGAGTAGATTTTAGGGACATTCATAATAATATTGCGTCTGAAAAATGGAGTGTCCCAATTTACTTTACTCTCCCCTAACAAAAAAGAGCCCAGGGTCACTTACCTAGGGGTAGACCTTACTTCCATGACCCTATGAGACGCGTTGGTTCAAAACAAAAGCCGTGCAACATACTTTTGAAACACCCTGTATAATATACACTGCAAAAAATAATCGTACAAAAACAGAAAATCTCTGGCAGCAAAAGTTGCCAGAGCTATCCTTTCCACAGAATTTCTCTGTTGACTTAACTTGTTCTGTAAACAATGACTTTTCCTGCGATAATATTTAGGAAAATAACGCACTAAAATTTCCTAAGTTGGGAAAAAAGAGACCAGTCTGAAGAGAGACAAAATATGTATTTAAAAAAATTGAATATTTCCGTTGGAATAGTTCCCAAAAGTTTCAAAACGGTCGTAGCACACGGAAAAAGTTTATTCAACAGAGAAATTCCGTGGAAAGGAAAGCTCTGGCAACTTTTGCTGCCAGAGATTTTCTGTTTTTGTACGATTATTTTTTACAGTGTACGTACTTTGGGCATAATTTATGAGCCCCACAAAAAGAATCCGACTGAAGATTTTAGGCAAACTTGTTGAAACACCCTGTATAATAGTTTCTCTTCTTATATCTTCTTGTACTATTTAATTTTCTCCTATATCTCTCAATCTCATACGCTTTACTAAATCTATCCTGATTGGTATCAATATATATTTTTCTCTGCTCCTCTTTCTTAAACAATTTAATACTTACACCGAGTCAATCCAAATATTTCCCCCAAAAGAACGGTCCCCGAAGAGTCAGACCACCACGTGTACTTCTACCCACGGTCCAAGTTGAATGACCGACGCCTTTCCACCTCATCGAAATTTCCGTCACCACCGCGCCAGGAAAATAGACCTTATTCCGGGACAGCCGCCGGGCATAAAAAAAGGGGATCGACGTTCCTTTAAAATCCCGTTAAATCTGATACTTTCGTCCCCCGTGGAATTTCTAATCTTTGCTTACATAGCAGGGCAGGCTCTCTGGGCTTAGAGGATTTTGTTTCCCTGCTGGGTGGGCTTGCATGGACGGTTGGGATTTGAGTGGTCATGTTGGCTTGCTTTGGCAGTATTGATTGAAAGGTGAGCGAGATGGTGCTAGGTGTAGGAATTTTGAGGAGGATGTTTTTGTGTATGAAGAATGTGTAAGTTGTTTTTGTTGGGATATATTAACCCTACGGTGCATACTGTAGCCATTTGGCTACACGACATTTTCCCCCATTTCCTACTCGAACTTTCATTTCCAAATGGCAACACCATGCAATAAGTACAATAAATATAACATTTCATTGTATAAGCACTTTAGACTGCCAGTAGATTGCAACAAGGGTACTATTTTGAAACATTTGTTAGTAGCTAGTGAGACGAAAGTCAAGACACAGAAAACGCCAAAATTAAAGGACCATATAAATTAAAATAAAAAAAATTCAGCTTGAAAAATTTTTTTTAAAAGATAAGTTGTTTTTTTATATATTTTAGAGCATTTGATTTTATTTCACTTCACAATTAATTTCCCAAGGGACACAAATTAATTTCACAAGGACAAAGTTTTTGTCAATTAAAAGTAGAAAAAAAATTAAATTAATTTTTTAGTATTTTTTTACTAATTTACACCATAATATACAAATACAAATACAAATTAAGTCGACCAACTACAGGCGTAAGCCCAGCAAGGTTGGTCCAGTATTTTTAACTCAAACTACCGGAATCCCAGTATCTGTCAATTTTCCTCTTGAATTTCCTCTGAATTTTCCTCTTGATAGAAGTCAAATAAATGATTTTCAAGTGAATTTAAAAAATCATGCATTGAAGGGTTAAAAGGTTGGCGTTTTGATTGGCAGTAAGATCAATAATTCGTCGCTTAAGGCGCAAAATGACATAACTGCATTTTCCCTATTTTGCAGGAGATGAAAAAAACAGTTTGGCTATTAATTAAAGAAAATAATATTATTATTATAGTTTTAAACCTTCATTTTAGGCCTTTTTGACCGGGGATTGAGATGAAACGCTTCTCTGTGGCGGCGTCCCTAACAATATCAATGAAAGGCGTGCAATTATGTCATTTTGCCTTACGAATGCAGTTATGCTAAAATGACAAAATTGACGATTGCAGCGATTTGAGTAATTTTTTCGCAAAATCGTTGGTGCCAGGTGATCCGGGGCCGGGATTTGCATAAAGATTGATGTATAACTCAAAATGGCCAAAATGTCAGTTATGTCATTTTGCGCCTTAAGCGACGAATTGCATAATCACTAAACTGGCATTTCGTCACACTGAAACATTGTAGAAGGTACTTATACACTTGTAAATCAATATGTTGACCAATTTTTCGTACAGAGTTAACTAACAAATTAAATAACACAGTTCCCCTCCCTTTTTCTTAAAAATTACTGCACCTCTAGCCCAGATCTTCACCGGTTATTTTCTAAATCAAAATACACTACCTTTCCCAACTATCTTTAGAATAGAAGAACCAATGGCAAGGTAGGAGAATCCACTACGCCATTATTTCTTGGTGCAATATGTAAGGGGTGACATTATCAAGTTGTAAGGATCTGAACGAATAGAATGAGCTTACCGTGTCAGTTATTTGTTCTGAAAATTACCGAAGATAGACATAACTGTTTGAATCTAAGGAGAAACTAACTATTAATCCTCAGAAATATTGAATTATTTAATGCCCAAAATTAGTGTGATGCTGGTAATAACAACACATATATCATTACAATTCGACCTGTTGTTCTTAAGGATAGAAATTAGTTTCTATAGCACTTAAATATTAACTTTACAAAACGATGAACAGGAAATGGTATAAATTACAATGTTTATCTTATCTTGTTTAACAGAACCGAGAGAGAACCCCAGATATAAACTTTTGAAAGTTTCCGTATATATCTCAACCCATTGTACCTTACGATGGAAAATCAGAAATATCCAGACATAGAATTGTTCTTCTGGGCATATACCCGAGTCTACCGAGACCCTACGTTGCTGTTAACATGGATTTTACCTCATTACAGCTTTAAAAAGTTATTTTACTCGATAAAAGTAATATACCACCGTAGTCACACAATCAAATAATTACGATAATAAAATAGAAGGGAACTACCGCCTATTTAGTCGAGCCATTTAACATAACATGTACCCCCGCGGGTGCAGCATTACACATTCCGCTCCCAGCCCTCCCTAACAACATTCCAAAAGTCAACCCACGCATAGCTTCACCTCATTTCCCCCGTAAATCTCCTTAAACACATTTTAAAATTCCTCAACCGTGTATACTCAGGACCAACCTCCTCAAAAAGCCAACAGCAAGCAAATCACCATTATTAAAATCTAATGTCTTCCATATCACGAGTAATTAAAACAACGGATTATACGCGCAAAGGAGGCAGAATTACGAAGCAATATTAATAATAATTCGACCAGGGAGTGCTAAATATTCATTAAATTAATTAGCATGGCTTTGTCTTCGGGCGGTTGAAATCTTAATTGTTAAGCGTCCCGTGAGATGCGGTATTAAATATGAGACGACGACGCTGCTTTCTCCTCAGCGACGCCTTTCGTCACAGGGCGTCGAATGTGACATTCGAGTGTTGCAGCTGCGTTTATCTGTTGCAGCTGCTTAGGGACACCTGCTTGTTTTCCCTAGAAGCAGCAACAGTGCGTCGTTTTCTAATTAGGGCGGATTGGATTTGCTGGGTGCTGTGGGGATTAAGGCTGAGTTTTGGTGATATGAAGATGGTGGTTCTAGTGTTTCGTTTACTGTTAGGCCGGGGACACACTAGAGTCGCGGTTTTTCTGCCGCAAACGCTTTTACAGTAGTGGCAATGGAAATCCTATTGCCCGGTTCATACTCGACTCGCGGCAGAAAAACCGCCAGAAACGTTCGCTCGCGGCAGAAAAGCAGCCGCCCGCTGCCACTACGGGCTCAGACACATTCGGCGGTTTTCCGCCGCGACGGCTTTTTGCCGCTGCCGCGTGTTTCGTTCACACTGGGCCAAATAAAAGCGGCAAATATTGGCCGCAATTATTTTGTATCACCTGTCAGTCGACACTTGGTCTTGTTTGAGGTCGGATGCCTTTTGTTAATAGTTATAAATAGTTATAATATAGTTGTTAATAGTTATAAATAGAAACGTTTTTGATTTATTTGGTGCATCCTGTTAATCGAGGTTTTTTGGGATTTCACCCATTTCTCCTAAATTTAAGATATACGATGAATATTTTAAAAATAATGTTAAAAGACCATCCTTGTACAAAATAAACAGGAAAGTATCGAAAATGAATAAAAGTTCACATTTTTCCACAATTTTGTATCTGGTATACAGGGTGATTCTGAAATGGTGCGACAAACTGGGTAGGTAGGTAGAGTACATCAAGACGAACAAGAAATGGTATAGAAAGGGGGGTCGCAGTTACACCGTTAAAGAGCTAGGACCTAATGTAGTGCGAGAGCGTTACAAAAGGACGTTTTGCCAAGGCCCGTTTAACGAAAAAAACATAATTAAATGAAAAAATTTATTGCATGAGGTACAACAGTATCCGTACTACTTACACCATAAATTTGTTAGAAATTGGACCTCTTGCTAAACCGTGGGGTGAGTTTTAAAACGCGCAGTATTAATCTTCTAGCCAAAGAATGGAGTTCCCTTAATGGTATTTAGAAAAAAGATGATCGGGGAAGGAATTTTCAATGATCATTCATTGATCATTGAAACTGTATGATCATTGAAAATTCCTTTCCCGATCATCATTTTTTTAAATACCATCACACTAATTTAAAGGAACTCCATTCTTTGGCTAAAAGATTAATATTGCATGTTTTAAAACTAACTTTATGGTTTAGCAAGTGAAGTGGTCCAATTTCTATCAAATTTATGATGTAAGTAGTACGGATACTGCTGTACCTCATGCAATAAATTTTTTCATTTAATTATGTTTTTTTTCGTTAAACGGGCCTTGGCAAAACGTCCTTTTGTAACGCTCTTGCACTACATTAGGTCCTAGCTCTTTAACGGTGTAACTGCGCGACCCCCCTTTCTATACCATTTCTTGTTCGTCTACCTACCCTACGCAGTTTGTCGCACCATTTCAGAATCACCCTGTATAGGGTGCTTCTGATAACTTTTTGTGCACTCTACCGATTTTGAGTACTTTTTTTGGTGTCATAGAATGAGATTGTACTTAAATTGTTTTCTTTTTATTAAAAACGAATTTTTTTTATAGTGTCGCTCTTTTATACATAAATGTGCTTTTTTAAATTTCTTTATGAATAATCTAATAAAAGAATAGGAATATAAAAAAGTTTACAGCCGTTAAGAAAGAAACAGGACCCTCTGGGCTTAAAATAACTCCCAAAAAGTTCTCGAGATTTCTAATATGACATTTTCAACACTTTGTATAACAAAATATGAGTGTACCAGAAAAAAAAACTTTTGGCATAGTTGTAATCAGGAGAAAAAATTACATAATTAACACCCAATTTCATACCAGATACAGAAAATAAGGTAAAATTTGTGGATATGTTCATTGAATTCTCTCCAGCAGCCGTCGCCGCGGTATTGAATGTGTGCCCGCTCATTCAGTCCTGTGAGCCACTGGCAGGTGGAACGCGGCGAAAAACCGCGAGAAGCAGTGGCAGCGGGCGGCTGCTTTTCTGCCGCGGGCGAACGTTGCTGGCGGTTTTTTTGCCGCGAGTCGAGTATGAACCGGGCAATAGGATTTCCATTGCCACTACTGTAAAAGCGTTTGCGGCAGAAAAACCGCGACTCTAGTGTACTTCTCGCGGTTTTTCGCCGCGTTCCACTGCCAGTGGCTCACAGGACTGAACAACATTCAACTGAGGACATTCAATGCCGCGGCGGCGGCTGCTGAAGAAAATTCAATGAACATATCCACAAATTTTACCTTATTTTCTGTATCTGGTATGAAATTGGGTGTTAATTATATAATTTTTTCTCCTGATTACAACTATGTCAAAAGTTTTTTTTTCTGGTACACTCATATTTTGTTATACAAAGTGTTGAAAATGTCATATTAGAAATCTCGAGCACTTTTTGGGAGTTATTTTAGCCCCAGAGGGTCCTGTTTCTTTCTTAACGGCTGTCAACTTTTTATATTCCTATTCTTTTATTAGATTATTCATAAAGAAATTTAAAAAAGCACATTTATGTATAAAAGAGCGACACTATAACAAAAAATTCGTTTTTAATAAAAAGAAAACAATTTAAGAGTACAATCTCATTCTATAACACCAAAAAAAGTACTCAAAATCGGTAGAGTGCACAAAAAGTTATCAGAAGCACCCTATATACCAGATACAAAATTGTGGAAATATGTGAACTTTTATTCATTTTCGATACTTTCCTATTTATTTTGTACAAGGATGGTCTTTTAACATTATTTTAAAAATATTCATCGTATATCTTAAATTGAGGAGAAATGGGTGAAATCCCAAAAACCCTCGATTAACAGGATGCACCACGCACTAGAAACTTCTGTCGCCAGCGACTGTAACACTAGGTAACTCGAGAGCTATGTATTTCTTTGGAGGGATTCTTGGCAATCAGCCAAGAGTCTCGTCCCCTGTGCGCGCGCTCTAGCTTCTTGCAGCCAGGGTGATAATTTTGTCTCTGTCTCCGTGACAAAAGTATCTATTGCGCGCTTAGCCTTATTCCATATTTGAAGGAGAGGTTAGATTTACGCATTCTGGTTTTTAGGGTAGTAGATTTTTCATAGAAAAGATAATCTTAAGGAAGTTTCAATCATTGCTTTAGAAAAATGTATAAACTTGTACTCAACAATGTTGAGTAAAGGTATGATTTTCAGTCAACATCAAAACAATCAATATACCATAGTCACAATTTCTAAAAATAAACGAGAAAAAGCTGATATAGATACATGCTTCGATCAATTGTATCTAAATTACCAAAATATGTCAAGGAAATAACAGAAAAAGTAACATTGTTACTTCTATTTCAAGAAAATAAAATTTAAATCATAAAAATCAGTTGCGGAGCTTCAAACCACAGAAAGTGAAGGACGGTTGTTGCATCACCAGTAAATAAAATACATATTGATAATTACAGTTCTTAAAAATTGCAATGCTATATTCAACGTATATCCTAACTGACCCTGAAAACACAGATCAGCCCTAGCTTTCAAGAACTAGGCTTAATGCGGGGAAGTAATCATTAAGATTGTTTTTTCTGCATAGTGTCTACCGTAAAGGGAAAGAGAGATTTACAGGTATAAATTTTTTCCCTGCATAGCTTCGGAAGTTGACTGAAGTAATGCTTTGACTGATTCTTTTTTAGGGAACATTGAGCCCGGTTCATGATGTGTGAAAAAAGGAAATAATAGCTTTTCAATACTGAAGAAACCTATTGTTTTACATAAAATAGTTCATTATATAGTGACATTTTTATAGGTTAAGAAGAGAGAAAATTGCCTAAAAAAAAGATTAGTAAAAATAAAAAGGTTTGATAAAATATAAATAATAAGAAGTAAATATTATCCATAATTCAGACTTAGCTCATCTTGAATGCTATTACTAAACCGACTACTGTTAAGTCACAAAATAAAACAGTATAGAAATTAACAGTTCTAATTGAAAATATTGATTTAAACACATTAGTTGTAAGACAGATTTTTGGATATTATTTTTATCATCCTATCAAAAATTAACTTTTAGCCCAACTTGAAAAAATTCAAATAGAAATATTTGATTTGACTTTTTTATAATATTTACAGTACCACTAGATTCCAGCTCAAAATAAAAATATATTTATAGTGTGTATTCCATTAGATTTCATTCATAAGCATTCAGATCTATTTCTATTTAAATTTAACTAGAACAAACTAGACTGTTCTCATTAAACAACAAAAACACAGCGGTAAAACCAAGTGTTGGGTCATTCCATGCCAAATCATCCAGCGAAAACCCAATTTGATACCCTAGGTTCTCAGACTTTCATGAAATTTTGTATGCTAAAATGTATCAATAAAGATTAGAAAAAATTTCAATTTTCATCCAATTCTATCAATTACTTTCGGAGTTATGGCTCCTTAAAGTTTACCCATCTTTGTTTTGAGCCGACGACTCGGTTTGGTGTTCAATTGCGTTTTGCCTTACCAAATTTTTAATGATGAAGGTAAAAGCTTCAAATTTCATTTATTTACAGCCAATAGTCTACAAAATAAAATGTGGGAGTAAAATTTAAAATTGAAACACTTTATCGTGGTTAAAAAGTCGTCTAAACACGAAAAAAGTGTTTTTCATAGTGTCTTACAAAAACGGATAAAGCACAAATCTCTATGAATGTTTTCTTATAAACTATGCATTAATAGAAAGAAGAGAAAATTTACTTTCAAACGGGGAAAAAAAATCAGTGGGGTTTGGGTTTTAAAGGGTTTTTTTGGATCGTTGAAAATTAGAAAGTGGTTCTGATTAAAAGCCACCTTAACTTAAGTACCAATAAAGAAAAAACTACTAGATATAAACCTTCTATTTTGTAGGAATATCAAAAATACTTAATCAAAACTTCATCTGTCAAGTTTGATAATGTTTGGTCGAGTAGTTATTGTTTTATGGTCATTTCTGTAGAAGTCAATCCAATTTGTTCAACTAATAAGATCCAGTCACGCGTGAGTAAGGAAATTTGATATCACAACGTAGTGCCATCTATCGGGAAAGAAGAAAGGCTCGTGGAAAGTAAGCTTATCTGTAACAGACTTACGCATCATTAAGTCCCCTTACCTCTTAGTTGTGTGTTTTCAAACTAATTTTTTTTTGTAAATACGTGAAATCCCAATCCTTCTTTAAACTATTATCAAGTTTAGTGATATTTGGACCAGTAGTTTTTTCTTTATTGGCACTTAAGTTAAGGTGGTTTTTAATCAGAACCACTTTCTAATTTTCAACGATCCAAAAAGACCCTTTTAAACCCAAACCCCACTGATTTTTTTGCACGGTTAGAAAGCAAATTTCTTCTTCTTTCTATTAATGCATAGTTTATAAGAAAATATTCATAGAGATTTGTGCTTCATGCGTTTTTGTAAGACACTATGAAAAACATCTTTTTCGTGTTTAGATGACTTTCTAACCACGTTAAAATGTTTCAATTTTAAATTTTTCTCCGCCATTTTATTTTGTAGACTATTGGATGTAAACAAATGAAATTTGAAGCTTTTACCTACATAAATAAAAATTTGATAAGGTATAACGCAATTGAACACCAAACCTAGTCGTCGGCTCAAAACAAAGATGGGTAAAACTTTAAGGAGCCATAACTCCGAAAGTAACAGATAGAATTGGATAAAACTTTGTATTTCTGCTTATATTTATGCATACATTAAACAAAAAAAAATTCAAAAAAATCTGCGGTAGGTGGGTATACCATCCTGGATGATTTGGCGTGGAATGACCCTGTTATAAACTGTCCTTAATATGTATGGAAATAAAATATCACACGCGATTTCACAATAATCCCTTCATTTGACTAAAAATACCCAAACCTAAACAAACCAATCCATCCCCCCCTTATCACACAAAACTCCCCTTTTTAACCCACAAAACAACTCTCTATCCCTCTTATTATACTCAATATCGACATACATCCACACACATTGCTCCACATGCAAAGAGAATCCAGCGCAATATTAATTAAGCACTCTTTTAGCATTTTTTTCACTGCCCAAAAGCCCGAGGCGTTTGGTGAGAAGATAGCGATATTGGAATTTCCACATTGAGTGTCCTATTGACTGGGAATCGATCGAGAGCTCTTCGCTCGGTAGATGGAGGACTATTAAATTAGTGTTTCCGATTGAGTAGGGGGTACTTTATTGCGACATCATTCACTGCTTGGTGACGCATGGACTTTTCGGGTGGAAAATGGGTGCCAGTAGTGCTTAAGATGGTTTGTGGGTGTGTATTGTTTCCATTGTGGGGAATTATTCATATGGAAGATTGTATTGTTATATTATTACTATCTTCTTTTGGGTTCTACTCTTAGATATTTACTGTGCTAACAAAGGAATAACTTGACAATCTCTTGAGCTGTTATTTGTGTTTGAAGCAAAACATAGATGATATAATGCTAAAGACCATCATGCTAAAAACCCTTTATAATATTTTGGGTTGAGAAACTTCTTTTCATTCTTCCTTCACTAAAGAATAGTAACAGGTTTTGGAACGTCCATGCGTGATATTTTCACAAATTGCATTAAGCAATATCATTTAAAACGTTATACTATATGACATTAATGAAAACTTTCAATTGAAAAAATATTTTGTTACTTCAAATTATACACAGTTGTTTATAGTGCAAAACTCGAATTCAATAAAACTTTTAAGTAATAGGGAAACTATTTTGATCGTTCATTCTTGACAATACTACTTTAAAAGTTACCTTAGTAATAATTCTCCATTCCCCTATATACATACATTTTTCTTTTCAAATTCTATAGCTGTTTAACATAAATGTCCTATTCTCGGTCTAGTCTATGCCTGGAAGAAATTTAAAAATAGTTTATCTATTTACTACGTACTACTAAAAAAAGATAATATAATTTTATTCTTCAGTTCAATGAGGAAAAATATGAAACAACATATTTTTCGATAAATTAAAATCTGTAATCAATCTTTTATCAACTTTATAATTTCCTTAGTTTTAAGAAATATTTACCGAGAGCAATTTTAAGGATTTAAAAAGTTATATTTTATAATATTAGTAAAAGGTATTGAATCTATTAAATTTTCTCTTAACATGTTCTAAATCTTTTAAAATTACAATAATACTAAGAATGATTACGGTAGATCCTCCATGATTTAAAATAACTTGCAGCATATGCATACAAAGACCCTGAAAAGAAAAATGCATATAATCTAAGTTCGAATCAGCAAAAAATAAATTTGCTAACTTCTATTCAATTTGAAAAAACAGTTATAATTTATCAAAACACCATTAATTTAACAGCAAAAGGCATTATGCCGATGGTTATTAAAAATAACTATCATTTTTATTTTATAACTTTTAGGAAATCTTGTTTTATCACAAAAAAATAAAATTAATACAACTTGAATAATCCACTAATAAACAAAACAACGTGTTAACCATATGTCAAAGATGAGAATACAGCCGTTCCGTATTTCAATAAGATGTATCTAGAGAACTCATTAAGGGCTTTTGGCACAGCTTCCTTTTGGCAAAGCCTTACTTTAGTAATTACTTTTCTCTGAAATTCTAAGTGGAAATTTCCAGATTGCAATATAATGACTGCTATAAAACAAAGGAAATTATTTTTACTTAATTTGATGTCTAAATAGTTAACATCTGGATGATTGAACATTGAGCATATTGCGTACAAAAAAAGACGCCTATTAGATGTTAATATATGCAAAAGGATTTTTCTTTCTAAATGCATCGAATAATGCTTAACTTATTTGTCCTTTTCATATTTCCCAAAAAATTACCTCAAATGTGCTTTTTTTAATCACAAACTTTTTATTTTAATTCACTTTAACGCTTTCAATCTAAATCTTCCGAAATTATCATTAAATCATATGGAAAATAAGGGGCAGTTAGGACTGAAAGGGTTAGAATATATCTGACTGAAAGAAAAATAGTGGTTTTGTTTCAAGGTCAATTATTAAAAAAACTACTTCTAATTCATAAATACTAGTTAGGTGACATTTATAAATAAAAATAATACAAACAACAATCTTCTACGATTTAATGAAAGAGAACCTCGATTCAATTACGCAAATCCTTAATTTTATCTTCATAGGGGTGATTGAAAATTCTGAACGACTAACAAAAATGGGTAGAAGAATTGATAGAAATGGGTTACTGGTTTAGAAAATAAATATAACCTTTTAAGCGTATCTGAACGAACAAACAGAACAAAGTATTAAGAAAAGTAGCTTTTTTAAAATTAAAACAAAATTATGTTCCAAATATTCTAAAAAGGAAGGAATATTTTTGCTAATTACAAACATAAGTGTGGGAGTTGGATCATTTTTGGTATACTAGGTAAACTAAAAGAAGTTCAGGTTCAGATGTTTATCATGCAGTTCAGGTATGCAGATGTTTATCATTTAATATAAAGACACATTATTAATTAGATAGATGATTATTTATTTTAGTTTTGTATGTTGCTGCTTTTGGAAAATATTTAAAACTCAATTGAACTTGAATGTTTTCGAATGCTTAACAGTGTACTTATCTCTTATCACACGTAATTAGTATACCATCCCACTCAAATTTAAGCACTACACAATCAACATTCATGCTCAGTTCTTTAGGAATTCAATGCCTCTAGTATTCTGTATCAACATACCTTTTCTTCACATAAAACCAACTTACAACAACAGTACCCCAACTTAACAGTTCCCATTACAGTTCTTGTACCGCTACTTTCACAAAAGTTCGCCGTTACAGCTGCAGTAGCTCCCGAAATCAGGCGTAATTACAGAACATTTTCCAATCACCGACCAAATGTGAAATCAATAAAGACTCCCAGAAGCTACTGGGGGGGATTTAGGCCCACCGAACACATACGTTCCAGATTAATGGAAGCTACCGAAGACAGAAATCGAAATGCGTCATTCCCCAACTTTTATCTTCCGATAAAACCAGAAAGTAATTAAGAACGGCTACCGACTTCAAAATCCATGGCACTGGTTCGGGTCATTTCCATTGGAATAAATCAAATCAAGACCCATAAACGCGAAGCCGTCCAATCATCTATCGGATCGATTCGCAAAACGATCTCTCTGAGAATCGAGTCGTTCTGTCCGATGGAGACAGGAATGTTAGTTGCGCTGATTGGCCTAGATATGTGGCTCCATTAGATTTTAATGGGACTTTTGGAACAGTTTCGTTAACATAATGTCGGCGGAACAGCAACAAATTATGCTGTTACGTCCGGGATGGTTTGGAGTTTTGGTGATTTTGGGGGGAATTGGAGATTTAAAGGACTTTTTATTTCTTTTCGTTTCATATTTGCTCTGTGTTTGAAATGTTTTTATTTGTTTGTTAGGTTTTTTTAACTGTAACATTTTTGCAATTCTGAAGGTAATGTTTAGTTATTAGAATAGTTTAATACCAAAAAACAAGGCCACCTCTCATGTTTTTTTACGAAGAATAAACAACTAAAATGTGATTTTAAAAAATATTTACAGAACATGTTTTTGTATAAAATACATCAATAGTTATATGCAGTGATGTTTGTAACGTAAATATACAATATAATTAAATCCAAATAAGCTCGTATGGTTGAAATTTCATACTTTACCAATTTAAGAAGTTATTTTACAGTTGTTTGCCCACAAAATGCCTATAATAACTATACAGGGTGTCCCACGAGAAGTGGCCCAACCCTTTAACTTTTGAACCCCTACAGATATAGTCATGAAAGTGGGGTCTAGGTATAGTAAAGTGACCATGCCCTATCCGATGAGATAACTTTCATCGCCCTCTAGCGGAAAATTTAGGAGTTATAATTTGTATTTTAAAAACTGTGTGAGGTATGTGAAAAAAGTCAATGACTAAGTTGTAGAGCATCATCGATTTAGTAGGAAAAGACACCTTAAGCAGAAAAATATCTTGAATAAAATCCCTAAAACGCACGCTCAAATAGGTTGAATTTACGTAGATTTTACATCTTAAAACGCTCCTCATGAGGCGAAAATGAGAAATTTTCAATTTAATGAACTAAGAATGCTTTTAGTCATTTACTTAAATCATAAAAATAAAAATTTCTCATTTTCACCTCGTGAGGGGCGTCTTAAGACGTAAAAACTACGTGAATTCAACCTAATTGAGCTTGCGTTTTAGGGGTTTTATTCAAGATATTTTTCTGCTTAAGGTGTCTTTTCCTACTAAATAGATGATGCTCTACAACTTAGTCTTTGACTTTTTTCACATACCTCACACAGTTTTTAAAATAAAAATTATAACTCCTAAATTTTCCGCTAGAGGGCGTTGAAAGTTATCTCATCGGATAGAGCATGGTCACTTTACTATACCTAGACCCCACTTTCATAACTATATCTGTAGGGGTTCAAAAGTTAAAGGGTTGGGCCACTTCTCGTGGGACACCCTGTATATGAATTAACTATATCTTTCTGAAAAAATATATACATATTTCTAAAGAATATAATTTTTAGCAAATTTCAGTGCACATCAACTTAAGGAGATCAAGGCTGATTGAGTAGGTAGAGGCGACTCGTTCATTTCTTTGTTGCTATTTGTTTCTTGCCTCTGTGTTTAACTAGGTGTCTTCTTCCTAATAAATTCTGTTGGCTTTAATGATACTACTTTAGTTAAAGAGTAATAAAAGGTAGAATAAAATATCATGCCATAATATTCTTGAGTTAAGTTTTCACTATTTAAAACTGTCTGCCACTGTTCCACAACACCTCAATCTTACCCCTAAACTCTCACTCAAGTCAGGTCAAATTGTTCTCTTCCTAAAAAGATTTTAGAATAGAATACATCCGTACTCTAAATTCTTTAATCAAGTGTGATTTATCTTAACATATAGACTAATTTTTCAAAATGAACTTAATCTCTTACAGATTAATACTTCCTTTACACCTACGATTAATGATTATATAATTTCCAACGAAAACCAAAAGTACCTCTTTATTATTATCATAAAGATAATATCTTAAACAACTACCTACCGAAAATCAACCCAATATTTAAACATTCAGTGATAAAATAATCTATTCTTTCCAAAAAAAGGTTCAAAAACTTTTATTCCTTTGAACCACTCCAACTTCCGAGAGCAACGCGCGTATTTAGAGAAAAAGAACTTCAAATATTTGGGGCAAACTTTTTGAAAACTATTTGGACCCGCACTCAAGATGAACATTTAAGCTTTCACCAAATACCTCTCCATTACTAGTTCCTTCCTCTACTTCAATTTCCAATCGGGCCAACAGTGGATACATAGAATGTATCTTTACCCTCGCAAACTGTAATCACAGTTCAGTTTACGTGCTCAAGTGTTGGCTTTCCCGACATTCTTTTTTTTCTGAGCTTGAATTCTTATTTCCTTAATGCATTGGCAAATTTGATTAGAGCCCCATCTAAAGCTGGTGTGTTTTTCAGGGGAAATTATTTTTGTTTTGCTTGTGGAGCTCCTTAACTCAATATGCTGCTGATGCGAAAGCTTGTTTAAGGCCGTTTGGAGACAGTTTGGAGAGTAGTTGGATATTTATAAAAGTCGTGTAATCGTGTAATGGTTTTAAACTTATGACCTGACTAAAAGTTAATTTGACTAACGTGATATCTTTGGAATAAAAGTTTAATCAGAAACGATTTAATATGCGTGTTTACAAGCAAGAGTGGTGTTTACGGTTTAATAAAGATTTTATGAAGAATATTTATACTAAAGTCGATACGCAAATAAGTAAGGTTTATTTTGATAAAGTGAAATTTTCATTTTGGTAAATACTTAGTTAAAAGCTGTTTTATTTTGAAAGTTTAATTCGGATATTGATTCTAAATTTACAGTTAGATATGTGTGTCTGCATACAGTTATAATGCATTATTTAGTTTTTTATGGATCATAAAGTTGATCAAATGAAAAGAATAGTACACTCTTAAAACGACAGTCTCAAAAATGAATAAAAATTATTCAAATCTGAGTATGTCACCCCCTCAAACAGGCTCCGATCAAAATTTACTCAAATTTGAAAACATGTATGTCCTCTTTTTTGAAAATGTGCAGATTCTCAAAAATAAAGCATCATGTACTCATTTTTTAATTCGTGCATGCCATTCTTATAAAGAGGGTGCAATGTGTTAAAGTTATGATGACCATATAGCCACATTACTATGCCGCACGTGGGAAGTAGACCGGTAAGTTGAGTGCGACGTCACAACGTTGTGTTACACGTTATCGAACGAACTTAATATTACTTTCGATATATTGCAAATATTTCTATTTTGAAATATAAACTAAAAATAAGCATAATTTGAGTGGTGACTATTAAATTGTTTGAAACTGAGTATGTCTGGTGTTAAAAAATTGAAAGCATTGGGTCGTCATATTTGAACCAAAAAGTTTCATACCAAAATGAGAACATCGATTTACTCAAATTTGAAACTGTCATTTCTCTCAGTGTAAGACAAAATTAGTAGGTATATTTTAAGAGGGACAAAAGTTTCTGTTAGAAGAATGAATAATATTTTCTTCTTTTCCTCAACCTAACGTTTCGTTAAATGGACTAATAACATGAAAATATCGAAACGAAACGAAAGATAATACGAAGGAAGGATTATATTTACCAAAAATGAAATGCGTATTAAATGTATTCCATTGAGAGAAATTTAATCTCAGTTTCATTAGAATAAGATTAAAACAACACAGAAGTTTATATAAATAGATAAAATTTACATCCCTCTATCAAACGAAAGGGTGGATTCTATTTAGGATAAAATGAATGCATTTAAAATGCATTTCATTGAGAAAATTTAACTTCAGTTATATTAGAATGAGCTTAAAACAAACAACATGGAAATTTACATAAATAGATTAAAATGCCATCTATTTAGTTACATTGTGTAAAAAATTTCGATTTAACTAATGATTTTTTTTCTAAAGAGAAATACATTTTTTCACATTGAAATGGTTAATAGTTGTTGTTTTCTATTTATTTAATGAACTAGGAAACATTCCCTTCATAAAAGAAAAAAATTGTTTGCATAATTTTTAATGGCACCCTATATTTTCGAGACGAAAAAGTATCAATTAAGTATGTTGACTTTCAGCTAGCATGAATAAATAACTGTAGCTTTTAAAAAGATACTATAATAGAAATATTACGTTTATATTCTAGATATTGTTGATTCTTTGTCTTTTTCCTTAACTCATAATTACTACGCAAAATGAAAACATACATAAAAGAACCCCTGCTAAAAACACAAAAAGGTATTTTCTATCAATCTTATCGTCGTCGGAGGTATTTTATGACTTCCGTGACATTTTGTTGCAGAATAGACAAGTGGTTCACAATGATAATGATTTGACTTTAAATTTAAACAAAACTAAATACATTAATTCCAGCTTAAGAGCATCTGAGATACCATTTGACTTAAAATATCACATTTCATCATGTAGATCTAAAAACAACTGCCAATGTCATATTCTTGAATGTGTTCAAAGCTACAAATATCTTGGACTTAACGTAGACCCTAACTTGAAATGGAAAACTCATATATTTGAATTGGGGAAAAAATTACGCTTTATTTTATTTAATTTTTACCACTTAAAAAATAAAATTGATTTGTCGTTTCTAAAAACTTTATATTTTTCTTGGTTATATTCTTTAATAAATTATGGTGTCACTGTTTGGGGTGGAGAATATAGATCCAATCTCCAACCTTTAATTTCTATTCAAAATAAAATATTCAAAATTTTAAATCAGCCGTCATATCCTAATAATTTTAGATTACTCAAATTATTGCCTCTTCGTCACAACGCTTTTTTCCGTATTATACTTTATCTTTATCGTAATAAATCTCTATTTAACACTATAGCAAGACAATATAATACTAGAGCTGTTGCAACTTATCAAATCCCAAAATTTTCTAAATCAATTTTTTGTAAGCATTTCTTTACCTCGCATAAAATTATACAATAGTTTACCTTTAAATCTAACCTCCATTAATAAATATTGTTCAAAGTTAAATAAAGTTCAAAAAATTTGTTTGAGTTATTAATTAATATCGACGACCTGGATTTATATTTTTCACTTCAATGAAGCATATTTAGTTAATGGTTTACCAGCTTGCTGATATCATTATTTAATTATTTAGCTATGGTTTTTATTCAGTTTTATGTTTGTGTTGTTGTAATTTGTATTATGTCATTTGTCTATATAATTTCCTTTTCGCCTGTACGGGAAGTTTCTTCCCCTTGGCGAATCACATATCTGACTTTTCTGTGTTCGTTCTCTATGTGTAATAAAGTTCTATTTATTATTATTAATATATACAGGGTGATTCAAAAATAATCATCAATAATTGGAGGGGGAGGTAGAGGGGCTCTAGACAAGCATGCTTCGAATAGGGATGGTGGGGCGCAGCCTTACCGTTAAAGAGCTAGGACCTAATGTAGTGCGAGAGCGTTTCAAAGGGCCGTTTTTCGAAGGCCCGTGTGACAAAACAAAACATAATAAAATGAAAAACATTATTGCATGAGGTACATGAGTATCCGTACTACTTAAATCCTCAATGTGATAGAAATTGGACCACGGTGAGTTTCAAAACGTGCAAAATTAATCTCTTAGTCAAACAACGGAGTTTCCTTAATGGTGTTTAGAAAAAGGATGATCGGGGAAGGAATTTTCAATGATCATACAGTTTCAATGATCATTGAAAATTCCTTCCCTGATCATCATTTTGCTAAATACCATTAAGGGAACTCCATTCTTTGACTAAAAGATTAATATTGCACTTTTGAAACTCACTCACGGTTTAGAAAGTGGTTCATATTCTATCGAATTCATGGTGTAAGTAGTAGGGATACTTCCTTACCTCATGCAATAGATTTTTTCATTTTATTATGTTTTGTTTTGTCACACGGGCCTTCGAAAAACGGCCTTTTGAAACGCGCTCGCACTACATTAGGTCCTACCTCTTTAACGGTAAGGCATCTCCCCGTCTTGCTTGTCTAGGGCCCCTCTACCTCCCCTCAATCATTGATGATTATTTCTGAATCACCCTGTATGTATATCTCGAAATTTTATATTAATTTAAAATTTTTAAAACTATTTATATTACAACAATATCACATATAAAGTTTAAAAATTTCAAATTTATAAAAAATATATTAAAAGCTTCTAACTCCACAATAAAACCGATATGCTGTGCTATTCCCTAGGAGTATCTATTAATATGAGTTAATGGGAAATGTCCTTATTTTTTATCTATAGGTTGTTTCAATACGCCCGTCCTAACTCTGCACTGACAGATATTTTGCATAGATTACATATAAATGTTGCACGAACACATATGTTTAAGAGAAAATCGCGACAGAAAAACTATGATTTCGCATCTGCTTTACGCTAAAATATGGTTATTGATAGAAATAGGCTTATTTGAATACATTTTAAATTCTAACTTTCTAAATACACTGCTGGCCATCCAAAATGGTACACCAAGAAGGAACAGAGATATCAAACCTAAATTTATTTCTATGAATGCAGATAGTATTTATGTTAATTGATTAAAAATTCCGCCTTCTTGGATGTTAGGGGGCCGATAAAATCGTTGAGAAGTGTTGTCTCCATAGGTGTCCATTACCGTCGCCCAACGCCATGGTATTGAGTAAAGGATGCTCTAAATGGGCTTTGAGGGATTGGAGGACCATGTTGAATCCACAGGTAATCAAAGTTCATGTGATGCACCAGCGGACGTTGTATACCGGGCTAAGTGACTTTTCTCCTCTTTCATCGGACATGTTTCGTGGCGTTGGTTCTTAAGAACGGGTAGGTGAGGGTAAAAATGTAACATAGAGGGATATGAAGAAAGCTTGGACATTGAGTTCATCAAGTGGGTGTGCATTTTTTTCTTGAGACTTGTAGGCAGGGGAGGGCTGAAGGTAAGGGTAGACAACAAGTTGTCAAACCTCAATGCTGCAGCTCTGGTTGACCAATTGGCCAGTAAATCATACTGAGGAGGTGTGGGAGTGGATTGCATGTCGTTTACAGTGCAGGGGGCTGCCCGTTTGGCAAGCATAGCTTCAGAAAAATTCCAATCTTCAACCCATGATTTGGCGTTGGCCACAGTGCTCTAAATAATGAAATTGACATCTCAATGTGATGGCACAGAGTTTATGAGAGTATCCCAATGCGGTCTGGAGCACCACAATAATTGGAGATGACTTTACGACAGCGAGAAAAGAGAGCACTCGACTGTTGATTTTGCAATCGTCAGATTTCTTCTTTACGCAGAGTAACGAGGTAGTAAAGCATTGGATTCCACTCCCACACCTCCTCAATATGATTTAACGGCACATTTACCAACCAGAACTGCAGCATTGAAGTTTGACCACCTGGTGTCCACCCTTACCTTCAACCCTCGCCTGCGGAGAAGTCTCAAGAGAAAAATGCACAACCACATGATGAACTCAATGTCCAAGCTTTCTTCTTATCCCCCTTTGTTGCATTTTTACCCTCACCTACCCGTTCTTAAGAACCAATGCCACAAAACATGTCCGACGAAAGAGGAGAAATCACCTAGCCCGGTATGCAACGTCCGCTGGTGCACCACATGAACTTTGACTACCTGTGGACTCAACATGGTCCTCCAATCCCTCAAAGCCCATTTAGAGCATACTTCACTCAATACCATGGCGTTGGGTGGCGGTAATGGACACCTATGGAGACAACACTCCACAACGATTTTATCGGCCCCCTAACATCCAGGAAGGCTGAATTTTTAACCAATTCACGTAAATACTATGTGCAATCATAGAAATAAATTTCGGCTTGATATCTTTTTTCCTTCTTGGTGTACCATTTTGGATGGCCAGCAGTGTAGTATATTATTTTTATGCAGTTTTTAGTTTTTATGTATATTTACAAAAATCATTTGGAAAAGAATGAACTGTAAATCGCTGAACTAGCTTAAGTTTGTTTCAAAACAATTATTTGAAAATGGGTATTGATGCTATCTAAATAATTTTACAATACATTATTACTTAACATCCCTTGTAATATTTCTCGGAAATTGGAAATACTTTTAAATTTAATCCACCAAACGTTTCTGCAACATTAATATTATAACAAAGACAAATACCATCTGATGGGATATCATGGACGACGCATGGAGATTGGTTACTATTCCAAACTACTTTAATCTCCCCTTAGTCGTAAATGAACCAAACTCTAACCCATCAAATACAGACGCTCCACCATTTTTACTTTAATCCACTTAAACTCATCTGGGCTTCAATGGCTCTCATCCATTCATCCCTTCACAATGAATAATTAAGACCGACCCGCGATTTAATTCCCGCATCTGAAGGAACTCTCCCTAGTCGATTTCATTATCCATATAGAAAAGTTCCTTAGAAGCAGATAAGCGACCCATAATTCAATTTCATTCCGTCATTTGTCGTTGGGGTAGGACAAGATAACTGCGACTCAATTTAATTTCTTCTGCGCTGCCATCACTCAGAATGGGCGTGGCTTTAATATCTCTCAGAAGAGACTGTAATATAAATTAGAGGGAAATGCGCTGTGATTTGGGGAGAAAAATTATTTGGTTTGGTCGGGGATTAATCATTTGTGTAGCTGCTTAATCTGGGAGATTAAGGATGTGAAAGGGAATTTGGAGGGAGGGTTTTTTTGTGTTTTTGGTGGGATTTGATTTGTGTAGGGGAATTGTGATTAGTTTTGTAGCTTTTGAATGTTTCAGTAGGATTCCCCGAAATAGAGTTTCTGTGTAAAAAGGAAAATCGGTTATAAAACTATGTATACCTTTTTATGGTATTTTCCATCTGAGCTGCTTTTGGTAATCTATTAAATTACCTAACCTACATATACCCTAGTAGCATAGCGCATACACAGAATGTCAAGTTTGTGTAAGTTCAACTCAAAGTAAACGAAATTTGACCCTGCATGACAAAAATTGGACGAATCTTGAACATTTGTGCTGCTTGGATAGTGTCAAATATCAAATCTGTTAAACTCATTAATTAATTATTTACTTAAAACTGTATTAAAATAGTTACTTCAGTTTTATGTAATGATATTAAGTTGTATTTACTTAACCACATACTTTTTTGGCGATAGAAGTCTATGTAAAAGAAGATAAAATTATGTAACATCGTTGGTCTCCTCTCTCCGAGTTGTAGTTTGAATGTTTTTTTATTTATAGCTTTCCAACAGTTTTAACAAATATCTTACAGTTGCAATAAAATAATTTTTTTAACTTCATACACAATTCAAATATAGTTGCTTTGGTTGCATTTAAAGATACAGGGTGTCCCACGAGAAGTGGCCCAACCCTTTAACTTTTGAACCCCTACAGATATAGTCATGAAAGGGGGGTCTAGGTATAGTAAAGTGACCATGCTCTATCCGATGAGATAACTTTCAACGCCCTCTAGCGGAAAATTTAGGAGTTATAATTTTTATTTTAAAAACTGTGTGAGGTATGTGAAAAAAGTCAATGACTAAGTTGTAGAGCATCATCTATTTAGTAGGAAAAGACACCTTAAGCAGAAAAATATCTTGAATAAAACCCCTAAAACGCAAGCTCAATTAGGTTGAATTCACGTAGTTTTTACGTCTTAAGACGCCCCTCACGAGGTGAAAATGAGAAATTTTTATTTTTATGATTTAAGTAAATGACTAAAAGCATTCTTAGTTCATTAAATTGAAAATTTCTCATTTTCGCCTCATGAGGAGCGTTTTAAGATGTAAAATCTACGTAAATTCAACCTATTTGAGCGTGCGTTTTAGGGATTTTATTCAAGATATTTTTCTGCTTAAGGTGTCTTTTCCTACTAAATCGATGATGCTCTACAACTTAGTCATTGACTTTTTTCACATACCTCACACAGTTTTTAAAATAAAAATTATAACTCCTAAATTTTCCGCTAGAGGGCGTTGAAAGTTATCTCATCGGATAGGGCATGGTCACTTTACTATACCTAGACCCCACTTTCATGACTATATCTGTAGGGGTTCAAAAGTTAAAGGGTTGGGCCACTTCTCGTGGGACACCCTGTATAAAGTTGTGTTTTATCAGTCAACCGATGCTTTTTTATGTGAACAACTAACTCTCTATAAAATGTGTTTCACAGTTATGTAAGCCGTTTAAAGTATCAACACTGATGGTTGTTTTATCAAGCTTAACCCTTTCAAACTTAGACAATCCGAGATTGTAATTTAATTATTTAGAAAATATAAGGCTGCAAGAACTGGAAATGCACTTGATGATTTAGGTCTGAATATTGATTGACATTCAAAATGTTAAAAAAACAACTCTTGTGTTACTATAAGTCAAAACTCATTTCTTAATTATGTAACAAAATTACGGATGTGAACGAGATTATCTATTGCTTCTAATTTTAAAGCCTTTATAACAAAACTACAACTTTTGTTTCATCACTTTTTAAATACTTTTCATTCTTCTCATGCTATATTTTTACCCTCTAATTTTCCCATAACAACTCTTTAATCCCTAAAAAGACCTAATATAGCACACTTTTCTTCCAGATACATGAAGGCGGCAGAGCCCTCTTCATAACCTCATTCAACTCAGCAATGCGTCACTGAAACGACCTTAATAACCGCTATACGACGATGTCTCCAACTTTCTATTTATCACTCCATCTCTCAAACGACCCCTCACAGTCAGCTGATTACTCCAATGAAGCTCCATCTTTCACAAGACGATAGACGTATACTCCAAAGACCCATTAAAAAAGAGACACGTCTAATGAAACCATTAATACCAATCAAGCGAATCACATCACGGCCCGCATCTCTAAAGGTCCATTTGGAAGGAATGATGACAAGTATCCATCAAAAGTGACCGAAAAAGAACCATCGGAATTCCCTCGGTTATTTTTGTTTGGGTCAATCCATTTATGTGGGGCATGGGCTGGTAAAACTGGCCATCAGGGCAGAACTAATAATCGCTTTGGTGGAAAGACTGGTAATGCCCGGCACGAAGTTGGATCTGGTCGTTTGTCAGAAAGAGGGAAAATAATTATTTGTGTGTGTGCCTGAGTGCTATTAGGACTCCTTCGCTATATCAACTCCGGATGGGGTGGTTGGTTGGTTGTTAGGGTTAGGTTGTTGTGATGGAGATGGATTGTTGTTTAATGGGTTTGATGATGACGGGGTGTACGCTAACTTACGATGCTAAAACGATGTTTTATTTATAAACAAAACTGTAGGGATTTTTTTCCTTTCAGTAATATTGCGTACTGTGAAACAAATAATACTGCAGACGCCCACACGCAAAAACAAACACATCACAAAATAATTTAATTACATATTTTTGACCCCAAATGACACCACTTTAGTTGAGTAGTTAGCTGGAAATCTTTAACATTTTATTGTGTCTGTTTTGGAAGTGTTCTGAATGTGTTGCTATCCAGAATCTGTTTTAAAAGTAGGGTTGAAACATACGTTAACACAGGTTCTTAAATTTTGATCTAAATACTATGAGAACACATTATTTGTCTCCGTATTTTTAGCAAATATAATCACAATTCAATCAAAACGCTTTTGGTATAAAGTTCCCATTACTGTGTCTACTTAGCGTTGCAAAAGTGTTTTACACATTCTCACTCCCACAGTGAATATACTGTTAAACCAATTTTAAAAAAGATTCAGATAATTCAGCTCATACGTCTCAATTCGTATTTTCAATTTTGATGAGTTAACTGAAAAATAATTCTCATAATAAATAGTTTTGTTAGGCATTAGCTTCTCTCAGTTTGAAGATGTTTACAATAATTCTTACTGCAGCCTCTTTACCATCTCCACATATTTCATAAGGAACAATTTCATAAATTGCGAGAGTAAGAAGTTTTAGAACAGAAGAGATAAAAAGAAAAAGAGGATAGAAGAAAAATAGATAATGAGAATAGAAAGAATAGTAGGAGAATAGGTTAGGTTGGAATAAAGTGTTTTATATGTGAATGATATTGTTAATGGGCTCAATTCACGTGACGTCAGCGTTCACATGATAGCTACATGTTCAGCTTTGTTTACTAGTGAATGCATTACTGGCAGCATAGTATCAATTCACTTTGTTTTTGTAGCTTTCACGTGATAATCAATACTAACGCCCTCTGGTGATGAATTGACCCATTGTAAAATGTGTTTTAAGTTGATATGCCATTGTTGTTTCATTTACTGGTAGAGAAAACAGCTACCAACTGTTACTTGAATGCGTTTTCATAATTAATTTACGTGATTAAAAATAGAACTTTCAAGCATTAATTTAAGTTCCTACTTTTCTATGGTGTTCGGTTTCATCGAGTTGGGGTCAAGGAGAATTAAACTATTTGAGATTATTTTTCCCCAGTAGTAATCTACATTATTTTAACCAGTTAGTAAATCTACTACACTCCGTCGTGCCGGTTCAAAGGATTATTTTTAGTGTAGTTATAAATAAAACAAACTGGTTAAGATCCTTGCACCTGCTTCATTGAAAATAATTCGTTGTCGGAAAATAAAGTATAGAATTAGGGATATATTATGTGTATACTTCATGCACTTCAAATTATACAAATACAAATATTGTCAACCAGCTACAGGCTCAAAGCCCAACAAGGCTGGTCCATTGTTTATTCATTCACCAAATCCCACTGACTGTCTAATTTTAGCTTAAACTCATACACACCCTTTGAATTTACTATATTTTCTGGCAACGCGTTCCATATATCAGTTACCCTATTTAATAATAATATTTCCTTAAATCCCGATTAAAATTAGTCTTATTCAATTTGTACCCATGGCCCCTTGTTCTGTTATCCCTATTAAAGTTTAAACCTTCTGTATCCCTTTGTTTTACTAGCTTGAATAGCTGAATCAAATTTCCCCTCCTTCTTCTTCTTTCCAGTGTATACATGTAGATCCTTCTCAAACGCTCATTGTAATCTAGGTGTGCTATTCATTTTATTATTTTTGTAGCTCTGTGCTGGACTTTTTCAATCACTTCCATATCCTTTCTCTTATATGGAGCCCAGAATTTTACAGCATATTCCAGATGAGGGATCACCAAGCCCTTATATAACAGCAAAATTATATTCCTATCCCTTGAAGTTAGTCTTTTTAATATACCCAAATAATATATTTGCCTTTTTACCCGCAGCTGAACATTGGTGACCCATTTTAAAGTCATTGTGTATTATCACCCCAAGATCCTTGACCATTTCTCCCTCCTTAACCCTTCCTTCTTGCAGCCAGTACCCGGCTTCATTATTCCTGTAACCCATATGCAGAACTTTACATTTCCCCAAATTAAATGACATACCCATTTTACAGCCCATTCAGAAATCTTATCAAGACCACACTGTAAATTCTCTATCTGTGACTTGGTAACCACTGTCCCCCATATTTCATCTGCAAATATACTGATTTGATTCTTGATCCCCTGACCAATATCATCTATGAAAATTATAATTAAAATTGGTCCCAAAACTGATACTAAATTCAACTACGTAATAAAATTATAATAAATTTAACCTTAACCATCAAAATGTCGTTTTTAAAGCTTTAACGAAACTTTAATAGGCAAGAAATAATTTTAACTCTGTGATATACAGCTATACATCACAGCAACATTTCCTGAACCCAGTACGTCACTACGCAGAAGGATAAAGCCTGTTGACTCAAAGCCTGTTGGGTTGATAGGATGAATTTCTATAAGCAAATTGTGATAAAAAAGGCACTCTTTATACATGGGTTTAACGAAATAATCATTTTTTAAAATTGACGTTCTTTGTTTCACTCGAAATTCAAACACCGCGATGGGAACTACTTTGTTTGATAGTGACGTATTAGGTTCAACTTAAGTTGCTGTGTAGTATAGTCTAGAAATCTTTTAAAAATGAAAAACAATCTCTGTTTGGAAGATGAGATTCTCAGAGTTTTTCACAATCTATTTACTGTCTCCATTTTCTATTTTTAAGATCACTTCTAAAACAATCGTTTCCCAAATAAAATGTAAGTTATTTATATTTAATAACAAATGGAAATATTGTTGAACGAGAAATCTTCTGCAGATTCCCATCTTTCTATTAAATGTCATACTATGGATTTCTTCATTCAGTCCCCAAAATACAAAATTTAATACTTGTTTCAATTTTGTTTAGAAAATAAAATATCAGGAAATTGCTTTCTTGAACGTAAACACGAATATGAAATGAAAATGTGTACATACTAATTCATATAAAAGACCTTAGCATTACTTTCTTTAAAAGGATAACATCAAAAAGATCTGACTTATTAGTTAAAGAAAATATTTATCAATTGAAAAATGACATAATAAGGATAATGAACTTCAACGTTTCAATTTAGATGCATAACTTGCTATACGTAAGACAAGATTAATAAATACAACTTTGTGTAATCGGAAGTTAAAAAATTATAATCTTTATTAAGGAATTCTTTAAAGAAATTTTCTCAAAGCCTAATTTTTATCTTTTAAGTTTAAACAGGGTGGTATAACGTTTGATAAAAAGTAGACATTATGTAAACACGTTTCTAATTTTAAAGTATGATATCAGATTAGAAGGTACTTCAGCTGGAATATTTTTTCGAATAAAAACGAGCTACAAAGTCAAAGGAGCATCGAAAACGTAACTCAAAAGGAAACATTTTCTCGAGAACGTCTTTTTTAAGAAACGAGAAAAGGTATCCAGCTCAAAAGGAAAAGATACGGCAAGATTATAACTTTTCGAAACTTCACACAAATAAAATTACTATCCACATTTTGAAACCAATTTAAATTCAAAGAAAAAATATCTCAGAGAGAAGCGCCATAATTAGTAAGACTGAAACGAAGCTTCTTCGTATTTCCGTGGTTTTTAGAACCATTCCTCATTACAGCAAATGGAAAAATTAATTAACCAAGTAGGATTTCATTAAAACTGCGCATATCAGTACAAAGCGATAAGAATAGTCCCGGCAGCTCATGAAATATGCTTCGTGCTATTGCCAAGTAGTTTTGTTTAGGGTTATGAATTTTTTAATTAAATTTCCTGTTTTGCTCCAATAGTTATAAAAGAAAATAAAGTGCCTTCTACGCTTTAAAGTCGATAAGTAAAACTGTATTTAATGTAGATTGTTTGGGAACTAGGTCCGCGCTTCAGAATGAAAGATATGTTGTTAATGAGAATTTGATTGCGTGCATAACTCATTAAAATTCTGGTTTCCAGTTTATTTCCAAAGAGTAAAATTTCTCCCTTGTCTGTGTTCATAAATTATGGCTTGAATTTGGAAGTGAGTTGTCATAAATTATATTAATTGTTTTGGACATATTATTTTTTCATTTGCGTCACATTATATCATCATCAGTTGGTTTTGAATTTTCTCTTGGAAATAAATTTTCCTCTACTTATTCATTTAAAATTACGTTTTTATGCTGCACTTTTTTGTTGAATGAGGTAGAAATACTCGAAATTTATTCATGCGCACTAGCAGTTTCTAACCAGTTTTTCTAAGGTTTTATCCTCGTTTCTTGCTCTTTTTATTCACGATGGTAGAGTGAAAGTACTTGTTACCTGTTTTTAAAAATCTTCTAATTTTAATAATAAGTTTCTGTAAAATTTATGTTTATTACGACTGGTTAAAATAGAAAATGGACTGGTCAATTATAAAAAAATTGGTTATTTTTATAGATATTATACATTGATATTAAATAATGATATGAATGTATCTAACAGAGATAAAAAAATTCAAGTTAGAGAAAGGTAAACGAAATGAAGGAAATTCGTGTTTACATGTTAAATTTTTTATACTTCCTCGATGCTACGTCTAAAACACATTTCAACTCAAATATTCACCCCAAATATTGCATATACTTTAGAACTATAGAATGGATTTTACTACCAAGACCTCGATATACCAATTAAAATAAATTATCGTGACACTAAGGTCTCCATATCGAAGTTTCACTTTAGAGCCTTAATTACAAAAGTAACTGACATTAAGAACCACTACCTTTCACTCAATACCTTTTACCGTCACCTTTTCAAACGCAAAAGTGAAATTAACTAAATTCGTCAAACTCCATTCAAAATTACAGGGACTGGGGATGAAAGTAATCATTGTGGTAACCCCAAATGTGCCAAGTTAATGGGCTAACGAGGTTCCAGGATTAGAGGTTAGAAGAGAGGTGGTGGTTAACGAAGGCATAAATCAGGCTCAGACACGCCACAAGGTGGAGAGAAACGGAACTAAAAAATTTCCATTCTTGAAATTAATCATGACAGGAGTTAAGCATTCGAAATTAAAGTCCACGGAGACCCTGTTGTAATCGCCTTCCTTTTATTTGGGTATTAAATTACCCCTTTCAAGCGTAATTCCAGAAAAGTTACGGTTACTTTTAAGACGGTGATTGTAAATTACTTTGAAGTGTTAGCGTAGGTTGTAAAAATCGTAGTTGCTGAGGTAGGTGCTGATAGTTATCGGATTTTTATTTCCTTACTTGAGAGTAAATCAGAATTAAGTTAGGTTACGTGGATATGTTAGTTTAATTCATTAAGGTTAATTATTGAGAATTATTTGGGATATATTACATTTTTTTACTTCATCGAAAACTTTTCAAGGTTAACAAGATTGGTGGGTGGTAATTGAAATTATCAAGTTATAAGGGAGATCGATGATCTTGGTTAACGTTATTTCCTATAGGTGTAGTTTTTGTTACACACATTCTTAATTAGAAACTTAAATGGTTTAATTTTATCTATATTATTAATAAAGTCAGTCTTTTATGATTAAAGCATTCTTGAGGATTGAAAATTTTAGGAAACAGCCTGAAGAAGACCGATGTTTACTTAACACTGTGAAGCCAAAGAAGAGGGATCTTCCATGGCCAAGGATCTTCCCTTTACATAAAGATTCTCTTCCATAACTCAAGTATATAATTTGAAACAAGCAATTTTTGAAGCAAGTCAAATTTTTATAAACGAATCATAAATAGTACAGTCAAATTAGGCGAAAAAAGGGTCGGAGGTAGACATTTAGAAATACAAGCAGAAACCCCCTGGGATGTGTTTAGGGGGGTCTGAGGATGCCTCACCTGAAAATCCCAAAAAATCCGGTGACGGGTTTTCCGCCATTTTGAAAAAGAAGTCGGCCATGTTGGATTTTTCCATAGTTCATAAAAACAGCTATAACAGGCGAACTAATTGGTTTAAAATGTTCGTTCTTGTTTTAAAATGCTTAATTCAGTGCGTTCTTTAAGTTTCATGCATGAATTGTTGGTTCTAAACCAAGCATTTTTTAAAAATTAAGCTAAAATAGCAATTTTTTCGTATTTTTTTGGGTTGTAGTTCTTTCGTTTAATACTGTGTCGTACCTATTATAAATATCAAGACCGAAACAACTGGAACTTGTTTAGGAGAGTCTTAGGCTATACCATACCAAAATTCTAAGAAATCCCGCCATTAGTTTTCCGCCATTTTGAAAAAAAAACGGTGGCAATACTGAATTTTCAATGTTTCTTAAAAACTGCTATAACAAGCGAACTTATTGGAATAAAATGCTCAATTTTTTTTAAAAATGCGTGTTTAAGTGTACGTTTTTGAAATATCATGCAGTAAGTTAATATTCTTAAAGATTTAATTTTAAAAACTCGGAAAAATAGTAATTGTTCAGTCTTTTTCTGTTGTAGTTTTTTTATAGTCCAGGCAAATAAGACATTCAATATAACGGGCTGAAAATTGGTGGAAATGTAGACAATAGTGTCATTCTTGATATCCTGAAATTCCCAAAAAATCCCTCCAAGGGAAAATCCGCCATTTTCGAAAAACCAACGCCATCTTGGATTGGGTTTTCAAGCACAGCGACTAAACCAAGGTGCCGATTGATTTCGTTTTTGTCACATATTGGTTAATATTGTGCATTTTAAGAGACAACGTAAAAAAATTTGAAGTAAAAAAATTAATTTAATAATAATTAATTTTTATTTAATTACTGCTTTGCTGTGTTAAAATGTAGGTAAGCATTCGAGATAACAAGCTGAAAATTGGTGAAAATATAGAAGGCAGTGTCCTAATTAATATCCCGAAATTACCAAAAAATCCCTCCAAGATAAACCGCCCTTTTGAAACAACCGCCTTCATCTTGGATTGTATTTTTAAGCATAGCGACTGAACCAAGGGTCCGATTGAGTTCGTTTTTGTCTCAAATTGTTCAATAATACGCATTTTAAATATAAAACGTGATAAAGTTCGAAATAAAAAACTTAATTTAATTATAATTAAATTTACTTAGTTAATGGTTTGCCGGGTTAAAATGTAGGTAAGAATTCAAAATAACTAGCTGAAAATTGGTAGAAACGTAGAAGATAATATCCTGACCGAAGTTCCGAAATTCCCAAAAAATCCCTCCAGATGAAAATCCTCCACTGAAAAAACTACCGTCATTTAGGACTCTCAATTTAAGCATAGTGATAGTGGAGTTTTCTCTTTCCACAACAATGAAATTTCCCTAAAAAGGCATTATTGAAGCTGAAAAAAGCTGCAATTTTAAAGTCGAATATTTAAAAAACTATTCTAGCGATTTAAGTAAATTTAAGCTTAAAATGTAGTTTATTTATTCAAGAACAACATGCAATTTACGTGCATGGTCAAAAATTTTAAAGTTTGTTTGCTGTATCGTTTGAGCATAGTTTGTTTTCCTCAATTTGACCGTTTTGTCCATACTTTTTTATTTAGTTGCAACCAAACAGTGATATTTTTAACCATGCACGTAATTGCATGTTGTTCTTGAATAAATAAACTACATTTTAAGCTTAAATTTACTTAAATCGCTAGAATAGTTTTTTAAATATTCGACTTTAAAATTGCAGCTTTTTTCAGCTTCAATAATGCCTTTTTAGGGAAATTTCATTGTTGTGGAAAGAGAAAACTCCACTATCACTATGCTTAAATTGAGAGTCCTAAATGACGGTAGTTTTTTCAGTGGAGGATTTTCATCTGGAGGGATTTTTTGGGAATTTCGGAACTTCGGTCAGGATATTATCTTCTACGTTTCTACCAATTTTCAGCTAGTTATTTTGAATTCTTACCTACATTTTAACCCGGCAAACCATTAACTAAGTAAATTTAATTATAATTAAATTAAGTTTTTTATTTCGAACTTTATCACGTTTTATATTTAAAATGCGTATTATTGAACAATTTGAGACAAAAACGAACTCAATCGGACCCTTGGTTCAGTCGCTATGCTTAAAAATACAATCCAAGATGAAGGCGGTTGTTTCAAAATGGCGGTTTATCTTGGAGGGATTTTTTGGTAATTTCGGGATATTAATTAGGACACTGCCTTCTATATTTTCACCAATTTTCAGCTTGTTATCTCGAATGCTTACCTACATTTTAACACAGCAAAGCAGTAATTAAATAAAAATTAATTATTATTAAATTAATTTTTTTACTTCAAATTTTTTTACGTTGTCTCTTAAAATGCACAATATTAACCAATATGTGACAAAAACGAAATCAATCGGCACCTTGGTTTAGTCGCTGTGCTTGAAAACCCAATCCAAGATGGCGTTGGTTTTTCGAAAATGGCGGATTTTCCCTTGGAGGGATTTTTTGGGAATTTCAGGATATCAAGAATGACACTATTGTCTACATTTCCACCAATTTTCAGCCCGTTATAATGAATGCCTTATTTGCCTGGACTATAAAAAAACTACAACAGAAAAAGACTGAAAAATTACTATTTTTCCGAGTTTTTAAAATTAAATCTTTAAGAATATTAACTTACTGCATGATATTTCAAAAACGTACACTTAAACACGCATTTTTAAAAAAAAATGAGCATTTTATTCCAATAAGTTCGCTTGTTATAGCAGTTTTTAAGAAACATTGAAAATTCAGTATTGCCACCGTTTTTTTCAAAATGGCGGAAAACTAATGGCGGGATTTCTTAGAATTTTGGTATGGTATAGCCTAAGACTCTCCTAAACAAGTTCCAGTTGTTTCGGTCTTGATATTTATAATAGGTACGACACAGTATTAAACGAAAGAACTACAACCCAAAAAAATACGAAAAAATTGCTATTTTAGCTTAATTTTTAAAAAATGCTTGGTTTAGAACCAACAATTCATGCATGAAACTTAAAGAACGCACTGAATTAAGCATTTTAAAACAAGAACGAACATTTTAAACCAATTAGTTCGCCTGTTATAGCTGTTTTTATGAACTATGGAAAAATCCAACATGGCCGACTTCTTTTTCAAAATGGCGGAAAACCCGTCACCGGATTTTTTGGGATTTTCAGGTGAGGCATCCTCAGACCCCCCTAAACACATCCCAGGGGGTTTCTGCTTGTATTTCTAAATGTCTACCTCAAACCCTAATTTGACTGTACTAAAAATACATAACACGCGAAGTGTACTTAAAAACTGCTGATAAAATTTAGATATAGACAAGACATCCCTCATACAAAAGTGTGGTTAACATACACAAGGGGTTGCTTTAGTTTGTTTTTTTAAATAGTTTAAATTGTTTGAAATAATTATACTACTAGTTTTGGTATATTCCCTTGGCAATCGATATTTGTACAATAACCAAGAAAAATCGAATAATTTTTGAGTAGTTATCGTGTCTAAAATTAATATATTCTTCGTACTAGAACTTTTTTGAAACCAAACGTAAGAGAGAGGATGTAATAATATTTTAGATTATAATCCTTTATTGTAAAAATATTTTTGAGATAGTTTGAAATCTTCTAGTTTCAAAGATAAAATCGATAAATACGGGTTTAAAGTATAATACATTTTCTTAATGACAAAAATGATTTCACCTAAGAAATGAATAAGAAGAAATAAGTATCAGGCACTCATGATGGATAGCATGTGAGAGAAAAAGTTTTCTCAGCATGAAAAATAAAAATGAAAATATAGTCAGTATGGAAAGCAAAAATTTGATAAGAAAGTGATTGATGTATTATAAATAGACTAGTAAATAAACTTTTTCACTCAATTTCAAAAGGGATCTTAAATTTTCGTTGAACTTAAAAGTTATCTAACCTCTCATTGAATGTTCTCCTAAATTTTATGAAAGTTCCTTTTTTAAATGTAATCTATTTTATTTTTCTATCTTAAGTTATGCATTTGGTTTACCTGTTAAAGAAGTCGATGCATAGTACTTTTCAATTTCATTTGGGTTTTTTTCGGAATTCATCAATTTGTCTGTAATTTTTATTTATAAATCCTATCCAAAGGACAGAAAGCAACCCAAATATTTAATACGCACCCTGATTCTACCTCCGACCACTTTAGTTTATCTAATAAATCCTGCTTGAAATAAGTAATATTAATTGTAAACTCATGTTAGGGTTGGTTACAATTTGAATTGCAATTCTATCGAAAATTTAGAATCCCATTATTTTCGTTCTAAATACAAGTGGTTAGTCAGCAGTTTATTATAAGTTTAGAAACTATCAAATTGTCAAGATTTTTTTCTGCTTCAAAGAACTAAACTAGATAAAATAGAAGATGATAAAGAATTAAGGCAGAAATTTATAATAATCCGTTATCTTCGTAAATATACTTTTTTTCATCATTTAACCAAGACCCTCTATATAACTATATGTATATAGAGGGTGTTTCAACACTAAACATAACTTGTCATCACTAGTTAAAACATCATGTTAGTGTAATACATCATCTTGATATAAAAGTTTGGAAACAAAACCCATGTGTAGCTTTTAGAAGATAAAAGTAATACATAATGTTTAACATTGTTTTCTTCCCATAACTATAATGTATAGAAATTTTCATCCAGACTAATTATTTACACTTATTAGCTCTCTTCTTTTCTTTCGAAATTGTATCACATAATACCGAAAAACTCTCAACGGAACTAATTAACTGAGTTTAGTTAACTAAAGTTTTTCTAGTTAAGTGTGTCATTTTCTGTTAACAATACAAATAAGCATCATTTAGTAGATACGTATACGTAATCTCTCTTTGTGTGCTGATTTATAAATTAAAACATGAGATAGGAAAGGGTTTGTAAATAATCGTGGTTGAATGAAACTTATCATTTGTAACAAAACGTTTTCAAACAAATGTTATCAGTATCAGCTTAGTTTGTTGACATATGTGGTTTTTTGAAACCTCGGGCTTCGAAACATTGAAGTTTATGATCATTTGTTTATATTTAATGGGATTTTATTTTAACTAAGCTTGGTGAAAATGAAGAGACTTGCATGCTTAACTCTCGGGAATTCGTAATTTATGAATTTTAATTTGAAAATCGGCTCATATTTTTTACTGAAAAATTATCAAAGGAAAAGCTATTGTAAAAAGCAAATTTAAAAGAAGATATTCCTTATAGTACCCACCTTAAAAATACCATGATATAGACGTGTTTATAAATCTTATCATACAAATTTCAATCAAATTCATATAAACCAATTTAGTATATTACAGTAAACTTGACAATTTATAGGAAGCAGCTTTTTGAGTTGGAAAAGATGACACAACAGTTCAAAAATATAAAGGGATAAACTTCTGTAACTTGTATGAGTTCTTAAATGAGCAAAAAAATTTTACCCCTATTAATTTCATCAGTTTAGGTATATAACAAATTATACAGCCAAATTAGAAGTTTGAGTTTCCTAGTAGTAGTACATTGGAGTACCCAGTTTCCAATGGAGGATTTTTGTTTAAAAAAAGTTACTACTTAATATTTTATCTCTTTCTTCTGCTATGGTTACTTATTTCAGTTTATAAAACAAAACTAATGTTCTGAAACACACAATTTACAATAGAAGTAAGAGATAAATATGCAGACAATCCATTATTATATTTCTCCCTCCACGCATGTTAGTCCTTAACTCGCCCAAGAACTACATGCAACGTACATACCCTTAGACTCTCAACCCTAATCAGTACTATCATCCCCTTACAAAACCCTAAAACCAATCCCCTACCCCAAGATTCATTTCACACCCCTCTATAAAGAAATCAACCCCCAATCCCCTCAAACTTCTGACGCCATGTGACGGTACAAAACTAGAAATCCCATTCGGACCCCCCCCCCAAAAAAAAGAAAGAAAATCGGCCTGGACTAAAGCCAAAATCGAGCTGCTTTTAAAGGCGGTCCTATTATTGCCTCAAAAGCAGAAGACGTTTTCTGAGCCGTTTTAATGGATAGGTAATGCCCAATGAAGAGCCGGAGAAGTCCGTTCGTTACGGGTGACAATTATTTTTGGGAGAAACATGGCCGGAGAACCTCGGAAAGTGGGTCCATTTAAGGAGAGAGTGGTGGTGAATGGTTAAAGTTTGGTGGTAAATCTCCCCTAGTGCGGCGCTCTGAGACTCGGAACGATTAAAGTTATGGAAGTTTGGGTAGAGAAGTGTTAGAGCCCTGTTAAAGTGTTCGTATATGATTGATTGAGCATGTTGCAATCGAGGTTAAATTGTTCGAATTAAAATATCTAGATTAATGTAACTCATGACGGTTCTAAAGTAAGTTTTTCGTATAAATTTAGCACAATTTGGAGTAAAATGTAAATTTATTGGTACGGTATCTTACCCCGATAGCATAGCACCTTAGGTTAACCTTCTATTTTCATTGATGTTGGGTTTCCCAAAACAAAGTTTGCCTAAAAACATTTCCGCAATCAAGGTTTTCATTACTAGGTTGCTGAAGAAATGACATAAACCCAATAAAAACAACCACTCACCTAAGTTTCTAACCTTGTTGTAAGTTTTCAAAAATTTACAGCTATTTTTACATGCGTCATCAAGCAGATTGTTTTTACCGTGTCACAAGGTTTTTACCCTGTAAGGTCAACCTTACAAAAACATTAAAAGGGTTACGCCATAAAGATACAAAAAGGTTCATAAAACTTTACATCGCTATATGGTTACCTTGTAAGGAAAATGTAGTTATTTTTCAAATGAAAAGAAAACATAGAAGGTTCTAAAATAATAACAAGTCACTTAAGGAGCAGCATGACACAGCTCAATTTTTGTCCATTTGGAGTTGAGAAAAAAATTGGTACTCAAAACTTGACGTAAAAACGCATGAAACAAACAGTTTTTGCGAAAGTTGTACCAAAACTGATGCAATCTTTCGTTTCAGTTTTCGCTACAGCTTTAATCCTTGAAACTGCACGTTGAGGGGAGCTAAATTTTCTCCTATTGCGAAGAGTTGGAGAAATCGTGTTAGTTCATGCTGGCCCTTAAACAATGAATAGTAATTTATTAGCTTAACACCAACCTGAACTTTTATGGATTACTTACAAAAGAAAAAGTACTTTAGCGTATTGATTCCATTGCAGACTAAGAAAAATCATCTGACTCTAAAATTTTTACTTCCAAAAAGATAAAGCAAGAAAATGCATTTTATTATATGATTCGTATGAAGTAAAATGTAGATTTCATTAAGTGCCAATTCTAACGTAGCATTTAAAAAAACATATTTAACAAAAGACAAGTGAAAATGTTTTTGGAAGATAACATTTCCCGACAGTTTAAAATTAAAAGCAATTAAGAGTCTGGATTTTTAGTATTTCTTTTACTTCTTTTAAAAGGAAATTCTAATCACTCTATTCGACGCGAAACTGCACAAAAAATAAGAATGCAAATCCTTTTCAATCGTTTTCCTAATAGACATGAAGTAGAATGCTTCTTGTAATAGTAACTTTAGTAGATCTGCGTGGGCAAAAAAAGGAAAATTTACAAGGTAGTTAAGGATTAAGGGATTAAAGTTTCGAGTTGTTTCTAGTACTTTTTACCCTCTTTTTTATTTGAAATGGAGATCGCTTTTTGTTGATGTCTTTTGTCGTGATTTTTTAATTAGGCTGTAAAGTGGTATGCGTTTTACGCATTTAGCTTCTTATTTGAGCTTTTATTTCAATTTGGATTTTGAAATAAATAAAAAATGCGTAAGGAAAAATAAGTATTTACTCCATGAATAGTTTGAAAAACTGAAGAACAACGCAAAATGCAACGCCACTAACAACTATGTCGTTAGTATTTTAAATCCTCTGATATCCGAGTCAACAAAATATTACTAATATACGATAAATAAAACATTAAATAGTAATTGTCTTTTTTTTTAAGTTAACGTGTCGCATAGAAAATACAGGTTCTCTCACAGTGCTTAAGTAGTTACGAAACTTAACTTTATGAAACTTTTTTCGTAAACTTTACACAAATGTGTTTACACGATATAAACAAATTAAAGCCACAGGACCCAAAAAAGCATTTAAATAACAATCAAAATTTGTCAATAATATACGTTTATAAAGATACGCCAGATAGCTTGCACTGCAAAAAAACGGAAAATTTAACAGCAAAAACTGCTGTTAATATTTTACGCATTTGCTGTAATCTCAAAAAATTGCCTTTTTAGCTGTAAATTTGAAGCGCCACCTACATTAGTTTAAGTTAAATAATATACATAGTAATTTTCCTGGTAGTTTTCCTTGTAATATCTGTAATTCTTTAATTGGTCATCAAAATAAATATGAAAAGAAAATGAAATTCTTGTTTATTGAATGCTTTTAAATGAGTAACGTTCCAGCATTTTATGTGTTTTTACAGCAGTTTAACACTTTCCTGGAAAATTCTGGTTTTCATTTCTGAAACGTTTCTGAATCCTTGTGGACAGGAAACCAATGTTTGTTTTTGTTTTCACGCTCACCACTAAGAGAGTCAAATTATTTAGATGAGGTGTAAGAACCAACTCATGTTTCTAAAACTAATGAAGTATAACCTTCGTAGATCGGTATCTCCCGTGGTTCATAATATGCCACATTTTGAATACTTGTACACGAAAGAACAAGTCATATCTGAGATGCACATTGCTTTCTAATTTTTCTGCGGAATAATTACAGTATCGCTGTAATTTTAACACAAAATTCTGTAAAATTACAAAATTGCTGTAAAAATACAGAATTGCTGTGTTAAATATACAAAATTGCTGTTAATTTACAAAATTGCTGTTAAAGTCAAAAATTACAAAATTGCTGTAAAATCACTGCAAAAAGGGCTGGCACCCATATTGCCAGTGATTTTTGCTGTAAATTTACTGTGAAATTTTTTGCAGTGTGGTTTTCTGCATATCTATGAAGATTTATAATTTGCACTTGCATAAAGAGGTAAAGGCATCTTCAAGTTGTTTTTTTATGAAATGTGATTAAAGACTTCAATCTAAAATGTGAAAAATATTACAGACGCAATGTGAAATGTGAAAAACATGTAGAAAACGGTTCGCTATTTTTTCAGTCATGTTTTGCAACACTTTCCCGCAAAAATTACATTCCACACTATCTCTCTCAGGATAGAGAAACTAAAACACCGCTATTTGACATCAAACAACCATCCGATTTCACTACCAAACTTTCCCTCCCCCAAAACAGGCACTTCCATATTATTCCCTCCCCAGCAAATATTGGACCAGACAACGTCCAAAAAGTAATATGTCCCAAAAGTGACATCGACATTGTTCGTCGTAGCTGACGGCGGCCGATTTCATCTCAAAACAATATCATAAAACTCGACCTGCGATTCCTCCCCACCAGAACAAAGAAAAAACTAGGTAAAAATCGTCATGTTGTAGTTTTTACGCTGGGACCTTCGAATAAAAAAATTTCCGATTGTTCCCCAGTGACAGTCGTACTTCCCGTCAAAGATCAAGCAATCGTGAAATTGTGTCAAAGGATCGCATCCTCTCTTTATTTTTTGTCAGCCACCGCCTCTGTTGAAACGGAGTGAGTGAGTTGAGTAACCTTTTGCTTGTCGGATTTGACGTTTTATTTATGAAACATGAGGTGGCGGATGAAAATGCATGAGTCTGGCCGTGTAGTGGGGAGATAGTTTAGTTTTCGAAATATTGCTTTTTTGCTTATTTAGTTTTAGTGTGTCAATCAGGATGAACTGGCGGATTTTATGTTTTATATTATCATCGAGTTGTTGGTATAAAAATCCTAATCCCAATCCTCTTTTCTGAGATATAGGTTTTTTTTCAATTGAAAGAAGATATTTTGAAAATCCTCACCGTAGCTCTCTAAATCAAAAAATTAAGTGAATGATAATTACATTTATATTCACCCGGAAAACTAATATTTAAACACACGAACATGTAAAATGATAGCTATGTTTACTAATGGATCGATAACTTGTGTTTAAATAATTTCTCTCCTATTCATGTTTGGGTTGTTAGTAATTACATCAATCAACCCAAAAACATTAGATTTAACTCAATGCAAATTTGTGGAAAAATGTAGAAAAATATACTCCAAATTCGATACAAACTATTTCACTAATCTTACCTCGTTATGAAATCATAAATTTGTTTTCTGTATAATTTAAAAATTTTTAGTTACAAAAAAAGGTTGCATAAATTAGATACAGGAACCAATTTTATAACGCAAGTTCAAAGTTTATGTTGAATGTTTTAACCTTTAAACCTGGATCTAAATAAACTTAAACCGTCACACCATTAAAAGTGCTTTATATTTTATTTTTTAAATTGAAATTGTCGTTAAATGTTTTGCGTCGACTTGTTATAAGTTGTGTATGATTCGGAGTTACATTTAAATGAAGAAGAAATAATAAAAAACGATGTTTATACATTAAAAACTGTCTATAAAATTTTTTCTGCCACATTTTAAGCCTGTTCATTTATAAAATCGATTATGGACAAGAATTTTTTTTCCTACACTCTCTCTCTTCCCAGTTAGTTTTATTTCTGTAAGTTTATTAGTTGAATACAATTTTTTACTTTAATAACAGACGAAGTCTATATTTTAAAAAAATCAGCAGTTTATCAAAACCTTTAGCTCAGCAAAAGCAGAAAAGTACAGGCTGAAAACAAATAAAAAACAGCGTAAAACACATAGAATAGATCGTTTTAATCTTTTGATTGAAACCGGATATTTTTCCCGGCACAGTTTCCCTCTAGTAAAAGAGGCAAGGGAAAGAGGAATTTTTGTCAATGTTCATACGCTCTTCTCAAGTGTCATTCCGGAGACACTGCTCATATGTCACTTGAGAAAAAGATCAATATTAGAGCCCCCTTTACCTCGACATTCAATTCTTCGAGTTTTGATACAAAACTTCCACTCCGTTTATGTTTTAGCTACAACACATTTTGATAACAACTGGCTGGATTTAAAGCTCGATTTATGCCGGTTATAAGTGGGAATGATTCAAATATATTCAATTCATGAAGAGTTCGGTGTTTTACAGTTATTGCGAGGGATATATTATGTCTCATAGGATAAATTATATTAACCCGGGAAGGACTAGCGGGACCGTATGGTACCGGCAAACATCACTACCGAAAAACGGCTTTTTTCTACCTAAATACTTTTATTTTTTCATTCTGACGGTAGATGTCACTACAACATGGACCAAACTTTAGTAAACAGCAATTTAATAACTAATTATTTAAATAAATTCTTGCTTAATGGCTTAATGAAAAACGTGTTTTTAAGACTGGCGAAAAAATGGCCCGTCTGAAAATGTAAGTGCAATTTATTCATACCTAAAATTAGTGAATGGATTAAATAATGGTGAATTATTATTTATAATTGTATTATGCAATAACAGCCCAAATTTGGAAAAGATTGAATAATTTTAAGGTAGAAAATTTTGGTATAGAAATCTTGCGGTACCGTATGGTACCGCTAGGCTTTTACGCTACCAAATAGTACTAATATTTCGAAGTAGTGTATTTTTTATTTCAAACGTTTTATATGCTGTGAAATCAATTAAATTTTAAGGTAAAACCTATAGAATAAGTTTTATGCTAATAACTTGTTGAATTTATAGTGTATTTCCCGAAATTTTAATTTTTAAGGCCAATAACTCTAAATTTAATAAGAAAAATTTCATATCATAAGTGATTGATTGGAATATCCATCTATACAAGGGTAGTATTTCATGCAAATCATCAATATAATGTTCATAGCCTTCAACTAAACTATAGACACAAAATATAAAATATGGTTTATGAAATTTTTAAAGCCTAAAACTTATGTTTTTTAACAAAATTCCTAATTTTAACACTCATTATGAGGCGAAAATTGGAAAAACTATCAATTCCGTATCATATCAGCTTACCTCGCGGTATAAAAAGTTTTTTTATCACCTTTGGACTAGTGTGTACAAAATTTATTTCTAGAAATAAATTTGATAATAGGATTTTAAGAGAAAAATATAACTACTAATTGTTATAATGAGGGTAATATCAACTATTCAATAATTAATTTATCAATCATTATTGCCTAAATTGTAATTTTAATTGTTGTTTCAGTTAAAAACGGTAAATAAAGTGATAAAAGTGTAATAAATTTATTATTTTGACTTTGAAATCTCAAATTTATAAGAATATGTATGGTGCACAAAATGGTAGTGTAAGATCCTAGCGGTACCATATGGTACCACCCTATTCTGACTAAATTAATAAAATTTTTTTTGAAAAAATGGTTTTAGTCTACTTCAAGACATATCATTAGCATACAGTAAAGAGGAAAATTTAATTTGAGAAAAAAAAATTAATTCAGTCTTTCCCGGGTTAATATTTCTCGAACTTTTTTTCATTTGCGGCTCAATAAGATCTGGAATTACTGATGACACCCCTGACTATTTTAACTAAATAAATATTATTTGCAATTAAGCATTGATTAGTTATAAAAAGCATTCGCGATACATTAATATCACTATCTATCGTGTATACACTGGTTTAGAAAAAATAAATCAGGTGTGGGTGAATAAAAAGGATAAAATGAAGCTAGATCTTAATGAAAAAGTAAACCAAATATTTCTGAGGTAAAAGAGGGGGAACTAATAGGTAAGGGAGAGTCGCCCGAAGCGGATAGGGGCTCGTATATTGCCAGATTGAACTAGAATGTCAAAATATGTGTATGCCATAATTAACCGAACACTCCCGATAGAACATCAAATTTGTAATAGAAATAATGTAATATTATTTCAACACTATCTTTAAAATACTGTATAAGAACCTGTGTTTCATTTATATTTTTGAGGTTTGAACCCTCCTTAAAGTAAGAAAGGAGCTTTCGGGCAAAGCAGGTAGCTATCCGCAATGGATATCATCAAAAGAACGTTTTATGATAGTTTGGTTCGTAATCCTACGTAACTAAATATATAGTACTCTGATTTAAGAACAGGTACTTTGAAGAAAAGGTAGAATGCACAAAAGGGTTGTGTAAAAGCCTAGCGGTACCACCTTATTCTGACTAAAATAATTTTTCTTAAAAAGTGGTGTTATGCTACTTCGAGACACATTATAAGCATTCAGTAAAGAGGAAAATTAAATTTGAGAAAAAAAAAGACTTTCCCAGTTAAAAACACCTTAAAAATGTTTGTAAATCTACAAAAGTTACACCGCACTTTCACTTGTGTATTGTTTTATTTCGCTAACCCATTAAAATGAAATCCTAAAAATATCTAAAACTTTAAAATATAAAACAAATACAGATATTTGAAACCCTGTAATTTGTAAATAGTTCATGTGTAAAAACCCAATGCCTTAGTACTTAATTTAATCTGTTTAATCTGAACAAATAATAAATAAAAAGAAAGGAGAAATTCACCAATTATTGCTGGTTAAGCGGACAACAGGTGTAAACTTCTCCTAAAAATTTCTCCTTTCATTTACCTTGCCTTTCTGGAATTAAATCTGTCCTAGGAATGCCATTGTCATTCCAGCAGATGAGTGGAGGACTAATAAATGGTCACCACTTTTTCAGTTATAGCCGACTAGACTAGTACTTGCCCTCCTCTCTCTTGCGTTACCATCCTATACCGTGCTAATGAGTCCTAACAAGGACGAAACCGGTTCACGGTTGAAGGTAACGCTTGAGAGTTGTGAGTTTACAACTAATAATAAATAGTTTGTAATAATATTTTGTTATCGAATAAATATGCATCGTGTTAAATGAATTCCTTCTATGACGTTTATCATCATAATATAAGATAACAAAGATACACAGACAAAAAAACGTTATTATAGCTATTCCTTTACTAAACACAAATGGTTCAAATTTGTCAAAAAAAAATACCAGCCTTAATAATAATTGTTGAAATTTACGCATGGATAAAAAGTAACTTTTGGAATAACAAGCACATAATAAAAAAATAAAAACCGGAATATACGCGAAGTATTCTGGCAAAGTTCCGATGATATTAGCACAAATTATTGCAGCAATTAACCATCTAATTAATTGCAAGTTACACGCACTATCCATTCACAATAACTAACGTTAATTATAATTCTCATTTATGTCCCTTCAACTACTATTACTATATTTCCTATCTCGTAAAGTAGCGTACTTACTGAAGGACCCCGGCGTATTAATAGGATTGAAAACATCAAGAGTTTTAACATCCTTCCCTACGGCCGTTATAAAAAGTATGACTAGATAACTCAGGTTGTCAACTTTTATTAAGTATGCGCTGAAACTTAGCGCTTTTCTTCGACAATAAAGGGAAGGGCCAGGAGGGAAACCGGGCTTTTAGGAAAATTGAATAACATCGACTTTCCATTTCTGAATAGGATGGAAAAAATGCTAGTTTTTTTTCTTCCAGCTCAATGTATTTATTTACGTTGCTGACGTCTAATAATGGAGTAAAAACCTAATGGCATTTATTTTGATTAGAGCTTGTTAATTATTTTAAGGAGGGTGATAAACATATAGGTAAGGTTTCATAATCGGGGGAAAAAGCTTTTATATACCTGTAGTTTTTTAATAATATTTTAGTGAAGTGTGTTTTTTTGGAAACTAATTTTTGACTTGCTTTTAATAATGATAATGCTTTTTAAATAAGAAATCCTTTGGGTCCCAGCTTATAAAAAGGTTTTTGATCGATGTATAACGGTTTGAAAAATTCCTAGTTTCCAAACAAGTAAAAACCTACTTTTCAGTGTTTTTCGAAATTAAGTGGCAGAATTGAGCTGTAGAATATGCAATGGTTAATATGTTTAATGGGTATATATAGGAAAATAGAATTTATCATCCTGTCTTCTTTGTAAGGACAAAGCGAGACCAGAGCACTGTTCGTTGAGTACATCTCCATTATATTATACTTCAGGAAACGGTACATGCTGAAACTTTAGACCAGGGGTGCAGAAAATGTTCTAGATCCCAATATTCCCCAGAGCACAATTGATTTCATCCAAAATTTACCCCATAACGGTCTCCATGTTTTCATCAAAGTTTTTCAAAAATGACATCTGCAAGGTTCAATAATTACCAAATAATCCATTAGTTTTAATTTATAGAGTATACTTTCTTTTATTCTTTCTTGTATACATGGATCCTTTGCTATAAAATGTTCAAAAACATCCCGTGATTAAACAAGAACGTGATTTTTAATGAAAATCGCCCGCCACGGATACGTACGTATCCGTAAGCTACGTAGCTTTATCTGTACATCAATCAAAACGAAAGGAAAAGCCAACTTTCAGGTATTCACCAAGGAAACTTTTTTTTCGTAGATCCGTAGTTTTCAACAAATTTCCGTAGAACTTGGAGGTACAATATTGTCCTCAGTCAAAATATTTTTAAATAGGAAGAAACACATAAAATAAATATAAATAAAAACATATGATACGCCCAGGGAAAACAAAAGATCCCATACGGGCGTATTAGAAATTAATACATTTACTTATTATTATTAAATTTATAATTTTTACTTATAACAAGTTCGATTAGTAGAGTATTTTCTTTATTAACTTAAGGTGAAAATTTTCCCAAAACTGCCTGAATTTCCCCCCAACCATGTTCGGGCGTTCGAACATATTATGCACCCCTGCTTTAGATATGGCTCCAAACTGTGTTTCAAGACCCTATGCAGCATATTCTAAAACCCTCGAAATTCACTAGGGAATGTTTGGATGCTCACATCATTGAGAATTCAGTGTGAGGGCTATTACACCGCTTAGAGCAACGTGATCAGTTAAACCACACCAATCACAGTGAATGGGGTACAAGTTGACTGGTTGTAGATTACATAGACCTTCGGAAGGGGAGAAAATATCTTTATACTGGAATGTTTGTAATGAAGTAACTCTTCCTGTCTAGCGTTTTTGATAAGGATTGTATGTATTTTTCCGTGAATATTTTGTCAATTAAAAGTATTTTATAGAATTTAAACGACAGTTCTGCAAAAAACAACCAGTTTTAATTCATAAAATCAAATTAACCCGGCAGGATGCCTGAATCTTATGCGGGAATGTGCGTATAGTTTCCTCTCTAAAAGTGCGGAAAATGTATAAATTTTTATGGAGGCAAGAAAAAATAATTAAAGATGTTTTAGAAACAATTTTAAAAGATATAATTAAAAAACAAGTAATAGGATCATCCTTATGGGTAAAATTGAAGAATCAAGATGTTTCAAATAATTTTTTACTAAAAAAACATACTTTAAAAAGCGCTTCATATTTTACCGTAGCAAAATATTAAAACAATCAGCGTCTTTACTAAAAAGATACTATTTAGTTCTATAAGCGTTTAAACTCAAAATTTTGAAAACAGTATAAAAAGTAATTAAAAAGCAGAAAAAATTAAGTGTCATGTTTTAAATGATTAAAGAAAGAGCAATACCAATCGCAAATCATTCCCAAATAGAATACGATGTTTCAATGATAATTTCTGTGACATAATTCCTTTTCTGATACAAAAATTATAATTATCAAAATTATTTAAAAAGTATATTGTATAAATTTTAAAATATTTGTAAAAAAAGCATGAATAAAAGCCTAAGATTTTTTCCTCGCATGTTTAATGCATATTTTATCTTGTTTTAAAAGTTTAAATATTTTAACATCCTAAATTTTAACAGTACAAAACAATTACATTATAAGCTACACTACACCTACACATGTATTTAACATAATGTGTTTGGAGTTTCTGTGTCCAGTGTTCGGTAAAAAGCCGTCTGCCTCTATAGAAAAACCCCTATGCGTTACATTTGAATAATGTCATATCCTTTCAGCCACATCCTTTCCCTGGCACCGGACGGAAGGCCGGAAACACTTTTATTCTTGGGATTCGGAAAATACGTTATCTTTCCATCAAATGTTGATTAGATTCACTATCAGGTGAGCAAAACTTGCTAGATCACTTTTATATGAATGACGTTTTGATAATTATATCAACTTCAATAAACCAATATATGTTATTGGCTTGAAACTATTCCGCTTCAAAAATGATCATTTTACAAAGTGTCTATTTAACCATTCCATTAACCATTTCAACAACCTATCAAACCTCAATTGACAACTTCCAGTTGCGCAATTGTGTGACTTAAAATGAAAAGATATTCAAACTCCCCCCCCTTCTTTATAAAAATATAGGGAAAAGTCGGACAAAACTGGGACCAAAACTTCGCTTTATTGCTTTATGTGCGATCCAACACAGTCAAAATTGGTGCTAAAACGATGAACTGGTTCCCTATGAAGAAAAAACCGATAAATCAATCCTAAATAATAGCAATATAGGTAATAAAAGCCCATATTTTAGATGAGTGAAAAAAATAATATAGTAACATCGAAAAAAACATTGTTTATTATAAGAAAACTTGCATGGTATGACATAATTAACATCTAGAATTTCATTTTATTTCAAATATTCATCAAACAATAATTTAATATAAGGGTTGAACTTTTAGGGAACAAAATTTCAAATGAAAGTTTAGTCTTGCTTATCATTTCATGTGCCCACCCTTTGCTGTGAAAGCACTGTATCCAAATCTCCTTAAATTTAAAATGTTCATATCAGCAAAAGACGCAAGCTTCATCCGACTACAATTGATGTTAACATTTGCACAAGATTCTTTTCGCAGTAAATCCTTAGGTATTTAAGATTGGTGGGGTATTATTACAGACGCTAAAATGGTTAGCTTTTCTCATGAAACTTAAAAATGATTTCTTCTGCAAAATGGGTTGATTTATAAAACTTCTGCTCATTGGAAGTTTTCATGGTGCATGCCTGGAAATAGCTTTACAATTTTTCGCTAGATATCACTTCAAAATGATTGAATCCCTGTTTTGTCCTTCTACCCGGTTTTGCCCGACTCTCCCATATTGTTCATTTATGTGCATAAATTTACCCCGTTACTTAAATTAAAACGCCGATGGGATTCAATACAAAATATCGATTTAACACATTCTTTCGATATAGAGACATGCATATTTTTCTTAAGTGTAAAATATTTAGTCCATATTATTGTAAGAATAGCAATATCAAAGAAACACACATATATTTTCATTTTTGCACAATTTTTAATGGTATATTTCATAAAAATTTCATCAATTTTATGAAATTGTAAGTTATTTGAGTTTAAAAAATGTGTATTTATATATTCGCGTAGCGTAAAACAATAAGCGTTGCAAAATACTGTAGATTAAATTAGTTATTAAGAAATTAAACAGTTAATATACCAAAGAAAGTTCTGAAAAGAACAGTTATTTTATCATACCAGAAAATCCCAGTTTATTTTCTTTCAAAAGTCAGAAAATTACCAACTTAAGAAGATTTATTTATAGTTTTTCTTTATCGTTTATCATTATTTTTAAACAATATTTCCAATATCACTAAAAAAAAGTTCAAAACAACTTAATCTTAAAAGCAGTAAAAATTAAAATAAATTTAATAGAAATAAAGTTAAATTAATAATTTTTATATATATTTTTTGGTTAAATTTTAATGTACACTATATCAATGACAAATATATTAGGTAAAATATCAAATAAGTTACATTATTTATTTAATTTAAATTTAATATTTTACAATGTATTGTACAAGTCTGCGTTACTTTAATAACTTTACCTTTTTTCCGGATGGTCGTGTGTTTTTCTTATTTATATTCACATGACGTTGTATCAAAATAAAGAATGTCTATTACAGTCGAACACGAAAAGCCTGTTTTGAAATTTATGTAAAACACCTTACGTAATTCCAAAATTGTACGTAAAATTAACTTCGGGATTAATTTGTAAAACAAAGAACTCTGCGGTAAAAAATTCTTACCCCAACTTATAAAAAGAATGTCGATTTTATCCAACTCAAAACATAATTTTAAAAAATTGGAATTCAATGCCATATTATTTACATAATTGAATACTTCAGTGTAAAATACTTTCAGTGTAAATATCTCAAAGGAAAATGTGGATACCGTCAAAGTAACTAACTTAAATTTTTTTTTTTAATAAAAAAGTTAAAGATAAATAGTCATTTTCTCCTTTACATGGTTTAAGGACCTTATCTGTTTAATAAATTAAATGAAAATCTAAAATCTACTAACAACAAATTTGAGATTAAATCTGGTATACAAGATTTTATAATGAGACTAATTGATACTGAAGCAATTTTCAAAATATTACAATAGAGTCGGCCTGCTTTGTTGCCATATTGTGAATAAATTTTTTTAGGTGCCAAGGACGAGCTTTGCTCTTTTGGTGCCACGCAATTATTTTTCTGTGATTATTTTTTTCTGTTGTGTTTGTTCAAATGTGTGCTTGTTATATTTGTGTTGTGTTGTTAATAAAAGTCTACAATCCTCTACAAAATAAACTCTAATCTCCCCATCCAGACCAAAAAGAACAGAACCCCACCTCCAATACGTCCCAAGAAAGAATCAAAACATTCCCTCTCCAAAACTTCGGCGAAACAAACTTTCCAAAACCCCCCAAAAAGCACCTGCTCTCTCTCAAACCAGCTGCCACGGAAGGAAAACAAACTACAACCAGCCGAGACCTTACCTTCTGCAACACAGGCACTTGTTATCCAAAAACACAGAGACAACAACGATAAGTCCATGGTTGTATTAGCAACTACCGGGCAACCACTGGTAATCCGTATTCGCCCGATTCGGGGGACGTCCGCTCACGAAAAGCACGGATCGCCATTTGAAACACCAGGACTTAGAAGCGATGGCGGCGCCCTCCGGTGGCGGTCACGTCCTAATCACACCTACCGTTTTTCGAGGAAAAAAGAGGTTCGGAGCAAGTGCCACTCTTTATTGCCGGGGAACGTAAATAGGGTGGATTTTTAGGAGTTTTTGACCCGTGGTGAGCTTTTTCACGGGAAATTTTTGTTTGTGTGTATGGGGTGAGTGGGGTTTATGAATTTGAGATTGGGTGGATAAATAGTTGTGACATATTTTTATTTGGAGCGTGTATGTGAGTTGATTTAGGGGGTGAATATGTGAACGGACATGAATGAAATGGTTATTTTATTTAAAAGTTGGAACAAAGTACCTTTTTCGTGTTTGGTAACGAGGGATTAACTAATTATGGGGAACCAAAGATACTAAATAAGTGCTAGAAACATAATAATAAATAGTACTAATCATAGGGTACTCTACTCTGTCATAAACCATCACATCAAATAATGAACATATCCTGTCATGTTCTTCAAGCTATTAGGCATGTGAAACAAAGTTGGTTTTAGCTGAGGATCCAAGAGGGGCACCAACGGGGAGGTGCTCCTTTCGTAGAAGAGATGAAATTTGTCTATATTAGAATGGAGAATTGCAGCATCTCTTAAAATTCTGAATATTCAATTTTAAATTATTAAAAATTATCTCTTGATTCCAAAAACATGCTTGTCTTTTCCCACAATTTTTTTAGTTAATTATGATATTTTATTACAAAAAGCGCCTAACAGCGTGACGTCCCATGTGCCTCTTGGAAATGTGGGAAACACCGTTTTCATCGAAACACTAGGCTATAAAAAATAGATCTCTGTATTTCAAAGCGGAATGATAGAAAAGAAGACACATTTGACGTCACAAGCTGTTTTAGCTCAGACAGAAAATAAGCTATTTTTAATTGAACATAACTTAAAATTTAGGGAATTGAAAGGTAATTTAAAATGTTTGGAGGTTTTAAGGCATTCTAAATTTTAATCTGGAAAACAAATTTGACTGCAATTATCTATTGTTTGAAAAAATAGACCCCACTCATCAGTCCATAGATATTCAAGAAGTCTAAAGGTAGAGATCTAAAGTTTTTTTTTACAAGAATGTGTTTCACTCCAAAGATCAAACTTTATAAAAACGCTTAAAAATCCAATATTACCATATTACATAATGAGGTATTTGCATGAGTGAGGGATTTGCTTGATTTTATACTTTTTCGATACATTATGGTCTAAAACTCCCAAATTTCTGATTTTTAAGTTCAAAAATGCGTTTTAAATAATATCAAATTCAATTTTATTTTTGCCTAAACGTCAGAAAAGTCACGTTATCAGAAAACGGGCTTCTATTGGATGTGACGTCACAGCGCATGAAAACCATTGTGTTTTCTGTTTTTATGTGATCAGAAAACGGGCTCCTATTGGATGTGACCTCACAGCGCATGATTTGTGATTCGAAAGTGTTTTCGCGCCAAAACAAAAAACGAAATTTCAAAAATTGATATCTCAGGAACTAGGCTACGAAAATACATGATGTGAACGTCATTCTTCATGGTTTTTATCTACTATTTTAATAAAATTTAATCCCAAAACGTGAGAATACCTCATTTAAGTCCGTATTTGAAAATAGTTTTCACTTTTGAAGAGAAAGAAAAAGTTTAGGGTCTTATCATTTTGACTGAATTTCTTCTTAAAATAATCTTGCACTTATCTTTACAATTTTTTTATTTTCCTTCATAGGATTATATCAGATAAACTTTTAAATTTTTAAAATTATATTTTATTAGATTTTAAAATGCGTCCATTAAGTTTATTTACTAAAGTAAAATATAATTCGTAGTTACATGAAATGATGATAAGCATTAAATGTAATATTTTCTCCTTATATTTTTCCAAAAACTGTATAAATGAATTAATTATGAAAAAATATTTTTAAAGTAACTTAGAAACTGCACTAAAATATACATAGTTAACATATTTAAGAAGCTAATTAGCTTTGCATTAATGATTATGTAACAAAATTGTCATTCCTTATGCATTAGTAACTGAAATGGAATCTTAAAAATAATTTTTTAAAATTAATTTTGGTTTATTAGCATCATAAACACTAAGAGTGAAGATCCAACATTTAATAAAGAGAACATGATTATCTACATCATCAAAAATTTAGTTCCTAATACCTTTTTAAAACCATTAACATGTGAGTGTAAAGGAAAACTATTAGCTAAAACAAAAATTAAAATAAATTTTACAAGAGAAGCGCTGTATTAATATTTTTAGGGAATGAAAATATTTCATCCCCCTTTACACACATTTTTTATGTATTATCAGCTTAATACAAGCTATGTTGCATCAATACCACAAACACAATGGGTTGGAATTTTTAAAAGCACTAAACAAAGAAATAGATATATCTATGAAAATATTAAAGGATAAATATGAAATGTTGCCTCTAACCATTGATAAAATTCTCCATAATTAGAATTGATAAAGTTTCTTAATCAGATTTCCTTTCATCCCAAATGGAAGTTTTAGTTGTGTCATTGGAGAAAACAGAGGAATATATGCCAAGTTCCTTTGATAAGCCCTTTAAATACGTTTCACTAATATAAACTGAATCAAGTGATAAAAAATTCTTTCACGTGAAACCATAATAAAAACACTTTCTTAGTAAAAAAAAGTTTTAAAAGGCTTGCAGTTTCAGGTCTTTATGAAAGTCTTTATATTTTTCAATGTTGCCCATGCTTAAACTTGAACTAAAACTAAACAAAAGCTATAAGAGTATTTTTTTAAATTTCATTTTCAATTTTTTGCACTGCCGTTTTTGTGCAAAGCCTTCGTTGATGGGCTTTTGCGTTTCAGTTTTTTTACTATATCTAAATATTTTTATAAAAAGTCTCATAATAATTTTTGAAAATATTTGTTTGATTTAACTTTATATACATCGTTGTTCAACAAGTCCCCTAAAACACTTACAGAAATATACATTGCTTGTAACACATAAAAATTGCCCAAACAACTACATATCTTCGATGACTTACATTTTTCGATAAATGTGTCATCTGTTAAAATGTGTGCGTTCATTCCACGGTGCGGACATTTATGCGGATTGGATATTTAAAAAACACTTTGTGAGCTAAGATACAATCCAACTAATCATGTTCACTTTTTCCATCAGCCTTTTTTTTTAACATGATGTGATGTCATACCTTTTTCTGTTGCGATTATGAGCCGTAGATGTATAGTTCGCAAGGTATTCTTATGGACTCCAAGCAAAAATGATTTTATGATAAATTATTAACCTCCTTGCTTCATTTCCGACCTATGTTATTCTGAGTCGTCTAGGTGTGCCCTACCCCTCCTAGAAGTTATGAAACACTTATCTAAAACACCCTGTATATTTGTAATCTCACAACTATCAAGCGTCACCTCCAACCGTGGACCGGTTTCGTCCTTGTTAGGACTCATCAGCACGGTATAGGAAGGTAACGCAAGAGAGGAGGGCAAGTTACTAGTCTAACCGACTATTCGGTTGGAGGTGACGCTTGAGACTTGTGAGATTACACTTATTGTCCGCTTAACCAGCGATAAATGGTGAATTCTCCTTTCATTTACCCTGTATATTTGTTTCTTAAGTTAAGGATTTAAGGGGTACCCCTTGAGAAAGAAGGTGTTGGCTAAGTATGTAAAGGTTCAAATTAAACAGCTTTCCTCTTTATGCATAAAATCAAGCATATACTTATGCGGTGCATGATTGAAAACTGCTAAAAATCCACTTCAGAAGTTCAGATCTTTGCATAGCTTGCATTGCATAACAAACGTAAAAATTAGCGGTCGTTTCTATTCATTCATCACTGCATCAGTGTCCGAAACCCGCACACGCTTGATTCATGGAGCTTACTCGAGCGAGAAATGAGAACATTACTACCATAGAACCCGGATCGAAAGAACCTCCATCAACGATTTCTTTCTTTCTGGCAGAAAAAACAGAAAGCGATCAAAAAATATTTTTATCGAATCTTTGAAGTTTTTTCAGGTATTTTGAGCGGATGAAGGTGTTTTCTTTGAGAGGAATGTTATAGTTTTGGTATTGAAATGAATGGAGATACCGTGTGGGGGAGGAGATTGTGTCAAAAATGGAGCATTGTTTGTTAATTCTAATAAAACCTTTATTTCGAAGAATAAAAACCGTTCATGTGGTTGTTAACTGTTGAATTTGATTGGTTTCGTTAATAGTGTGTTAACATTCTTAAGCTTATTTAATGTCAGGGGTGCAGAATATGTTCGAAGGCTCGAACAATGTTCGGGGGAAATTCAGTCAATTGTGGGGAAATTTTTGCCTGATTTTATGAAGAAAAAAACTCTACAAATCCAAGTTATAAGTAACAAATATTTTGGCTGCTAACAATATCATCTCCTCCAAATTCTACAGATATTAGGTAAGAACTACGGAATTACGAATGTATAGCGGAAAACTACAGATCTACGCGGCTTTTATTTCGTTTTCATTATGATATGCAGGAAAAACAACGTATCTATAATGAAAGTTGTGATTTTCATTAAAAATCGTGTTCTTGTTAATCTTGTCAATGTTTTTGTCTTTATGGGAAAATTTTATGGGAAATTTTGATGAAAATATGAAGATGTCTTGGGGGAATTAATTTGTGTTCTGGGGAAATTTTGGGATCTGGAAAATTTTCTTTACATTTGTTTAATGCACAATCAAAATATCGGGAAGTTATGAGATTCAGGCCAAGGAACAATTCAAAAAGATAGTATGATTACTACTGGTGAAGGGAATGACTTATAGTCACGAATTATTTGTTTCTCAAAATTTAAATTTATATTTAGCATTTGAATTTCATAAAAAATATTTTTATTTATTTAATTGTGTTTTACAATGTTTATATTTTATAGTATTTAAATTTAAATACAAATAATCTAATATAATTAATAATTGTCTTACAATTACTAATTTTAAAATTTAAGAAGTATTTTTTAAATTTAAAATTTTAAAATTTTTATTTTGATTTACTTTATTTTATTTTATTGAAAATATATTTCCAGATTTATAGAATTTCCGCCTACACTTGTTTAACTTTATGTAATAAACTACGTTTGCTGAAGGAAATATTAAATCGTTATTGGTTCCTTAAACATGAAATATTTTCTTTTCCCATTACTTCTATGTTATATATTTTTTAAAGTAAAATTTTGGTTCAATTCTTCTTAGTGAGCAATATTTTTTCTCTTCTTTGTTTCCGTTAATACTTGTTACTGTGTGAATGTGTCAGATCAATAAATTATTTATTACTGTATATATCAAACATATTCTAGTTTTACAGTTAACATATTTTAAAAATTTTAAGGAAGCATTTGATTTTGAAAACAGTTTTAGTATTGGATGTACACAATTCTTAAACTTGCGTTTTATCAAAAGGTAAAAAATTGCATAATTTGTTATTAAAAATATATTTTAGAATTAAATATCCAACAATAAAGGATTTCTATTAAGGGTAATCCATCCATTATCAAGGATAAAAATTAGTCGTAAGAAAGAATATAAACCTTTATAAAAATTATAAATGTTTAAAATATTGTAAAAAGAATTTCGGGGACAGAGAGAAAGATGTTTATTTCTAGAGTTAAACATAATTGAATTATTTTTGACGTCAACTAGAAATATAATTCATCTCTATTCAATCTGAATTAAAATTTATCGAAACAAATATTTGTGTGTGGGGAAGAAGTTTGTCATAATCAAATTTAAAGCAATAACCATTCAAATAACACAATTGTCATTAAAATATTCATGAATTAAAACATGCTCTTTTTTTATCACCAGAAAAGATTATTTTTACAACACTGAATGTAACAACGTAAAAGCGTTTATCATATTAAAAAAGCGACATTAAATTCAAAGCGTAACCCCATAATTAACTATAGGACTTGAAAAACCAGAGTAATTAAAACGAACTAAATTGTGCTCGTCGTATGAAAGCAACACACTAATTAATTTTAATTACACCTTACTAACAAAAGAAAGGCTATTTAACGAATATTGCACTTAATACACGACTTTCTATTGAAAAGAACCGCTAAATATGTGAACTTAACAGTTAATAAAACTCAAGATGAAAATTTCGACCTTTTATTAGGTTAGTTCCTAAATGAAATCTTGCTTGTAAGAATCGCGAAACCTTTTTAATTAAATGACGTTAATTTAAATTAATTTTATTTGATAAGTAAAAGAAATGAATGAAAGTTAAAAAGAATGTCATATTTCTTAATGTGTCCAGGAAATTAAATTCACGTGGTGTCAAATAATTAGTGTCTTTCGTTAGTGTTGTTGCGAGATATAAAGGAAAGTAATATTACACATTCGCCTTCAACCTTCGTGTTTTATTAGTTGTTGTGGGAACCAGATTTATGGGATAAAATTTTAAAAATGCATCGATGAAATAAATCTCCCATTCTCGATAGTTTAATACATCATAAAGATCTTGAGAGAAAATTCTATAATTAAAAGTTTTTTTAGTACTGACTGTAAAAAACGAAACAAAAATATATGTGAAAGAAGCACAATTATGGTAAAAACTAGAAACACGAGTAGAAAATATGATTCAAGTTAATGCATTATATACAGCAAAGGGTTTTGTTGTATTTAAATCATGAATTATCACGCCGAAGTATAAATGTGCAAAAAGTAGGAAATTTTTATAAATAAAGGCCAAAAACTATGATATGCTATCAAAAATGATGATGATGATGATGATGATGATGATGATGATGATGATGATGATGATGATGATGATGATGATGATGATGATGATGATGATGATGATGATGATGATGATGATTAAGGCTAAAAAATGTGTCAAACTTTTTAAAAATTGATAACAAAAACAACGTATACTATGCATGCAATTAACAATTAAACAACAGAAATATTTATTTTTTAATCATCTACTTTTTTAGTTTCGTTAGATACGATGAAGATTTTCATTAAAACTTGATACAGTTACAATTAAGAACTAATAGGAATTTCGGTTACAATCTAACAATAGTTTTCCCCATACAAAATAATGACAATGTTATTTATTTCTCTCTCTCTTCATCAAATCGTTAGTTTTATGACATGCAATTTCATGACTTAATGACTATTTCATACCTATACAATAGGCATCATTGAGAAAACAACATTACGCATTTCTATTTGTAAGACGTAAATAAATCTAAACACCACCTCATTAAGAGATTTGGAAGACTAATTCGTAAAATTCATTAAAACGGAGAAACCCTACGAACCGCTTGAACTTAATTACACTGCAAAAATTAATTATCTTAGTGTAGATACGTATAAGAGAAACACTCGTGTATCTCCAACACTGAGACTAAGTCAATTGGAGAAAGTTATATTCTGAGCGAACAAACATTAATCCAAAATTAGAAGGGGTTGAACTTGCGCAAGACACACTAAGGGTGAAGGCGAATGTGTGTGATATTACGTTTCTTATTATCAATTACGTTTCTTAATATCTCACAACCACTTATGTTTCCACCTTTTACGAGCGTAATAATTAATGCATTTGAAAAGAAATGATATTTCGTAGCATTTAACCTTCCTACCCCTTTGGGGTCTTTTTCGACCCCAGACGCACTTTGACGCTTGATATCTCCCATGCATTTTTGTTTTGACAATTTCCGATGCTACTATTCCTTAATTACGCAAAGTTTTACAATGGGTAAAAATTTTGGAGTTATTATTCCATTTTTAAGTGTCTTGGGAGAAATAGTCACATATTCCCCCTCTGGGGTCTTCTGAGACCCCAGCCATGAATGGCGGTAAAACAGTATCAAATAAAGTTTAGTATTTTATTTTTTGTTGTATTATAGATAAAAAAGGTTTGCATGTTTGTTTAGAACGTTTGGAGAAATATTAGAAAGATATTTTCGTAGAAATTGTCATTTTTTTTACAAAAAGAAGATTGCGGCTAAATACATTGAATCACTCGCTATTTCTTAAATTTTTTATTCACATTCTAAGAAAAATATGCTATTTATAGAAATCTTTTGAGTATCTAACAGTTGCAGCAAAAAAAACTCAGACAACTGTCGCCATTACTTCCTGTTGAACACATTCTTTACAAAAACAATATAAATTCATGGTTGATTGTAAATAGGTTTTTATATTCAGTCTTCTTTGAAAAATAAGAATGCTTTCAAATATTTATGAGTGTTTACGGAAGTCCAGAATGTGATTTCGAAGAATTATCAAGAAAAAAACCAATTTTATGTTAAAACTTACATAAGCAAGCGAGATACTGATTTCACTAAGAAATCTGAACCGATCATTTTTTTTTGTATTATTTCAATTTTAAAAAGAAGAATCCAAACTTTACATGTTTCATAATACTAAATAAATTAATCTGGGGTGACAGGTAGCTGATAATGCAGAATAGAGAATCTATGCAGCTTCATAAATCGTTTAAAATAAACTACTAAATTCTACCCGTGCAAGACCGGGTATATCAACTAGTATGCTTTAAACAGTGTGATTATAAATATTTTAAGTAAAACAACTTCAATGTAGTTCATTTCTGTAATTTAATTCTTGTTTGAAGGTCCAGATGTTATAAAAAACGTGTATCAAAAGAAACCCAATTAAGCCGTAATAAGACGAAAAAAATGAGAAAAATACCAAAAAAATTGGATAAATTATTCTGAAGCATCTTTCTAGAAATAAAAAATGACAATTCTTCTCCATTTAAGGAATTTTTAACCTTTATTAGAGTCATAGGCATGTTTTACGCATGGGGTCCTCAGAGACCCCACGAGGGGAATATGTGACTATTTTTTCAAGAGGGTAGGAAGGTTAAGGGCTCGTTCATAAATTTACGTTATTGTTATTTAAAGATATTTCACCCCTTTGATACTATTCTCAGTCTTCGCATAAAAAATACTTTGTGATTTAGTTTTAAGATCAACTTTTACTTGAAAAGGTTTCCGCTGTCGGCAATAATTTATCAATATAATACACTTTTATGGGAATTATAGTTAATTTTTTATTGTTTGGTTATTATCATTGATAGTTCAACGGCTGTATTCACCTTTTCAGATAACACTATTCGACAAAAAAAGGGTCAAGATGCTTCTGACACAAATAAATCAGATTCTTATGTAAAATGACCCCCTGAATCTGAATCCGACCCCCGTTTTTCTCTATCGGGATCAGATTTTCAAGAAACAGCCCCTCCCCTTTTTGCGGTTTTCGATGACTAAATGACTTTCAGTTCGATTTTCAGGGTCAAAAACTATCGCTTTAGCCTTTAAATTACACCAGAGGAAACAAGAAAGGTTAAAGCTTCTAAAATATAAAAATTTGTAGCAAGTGGATGAGTTCAAGGGGTTATTACCCCTCTAAAAATGCAAAAAATCGTTTAAAATTATAGATTATACATATTTGGCTATTTTTTCCTCTTATTTTTAACGCAATTCATCATTAAAGGGTCCTAACCCTTCCCTAATCCCACAGTTAATGAATATATCGTCGTGGAAGATGCAATACAGCACATCTAACATCGGAAAAAGACACAGTTTGATGTAGTTGTCGATTGTTTCAATTGGCAGTGAAATAAATAGCCAAATATGGTTTCGTATGGTTGCTGCTTAAATCGAGTCAAAACCAACACCAGCACATTTATTCATCACCGAAGTTAAGCACTTCCAGGTACGGGCAATACTTGGGAGGGTGACTACTTCGGAACATCGCTTTCTAATAGAATTTCTCGTTCTCTTGCCCACATCGAGCATTTTTCTGCTTTTCAGAAAAGAATATCGATCATTTCTATTAATTTTTTCTATCATAGATAGATAAAATAAACATTTTTATTTTTTTTGTAAATAAGTACTTTTTCTGTTATTATCAGAATTAACTGTTTGATAACTTTATTTTCAATACAATTCTTATGGGAAAATTTTTCTTGCCTCTTATCGTTGTATAAAGCAAAAAAAATCATAGGAACATAAAAAATTTACAAAACTTTATACATTATACTTACATTTTAATCACAATAAAATTGTAGCAGGTAAGGTACCACGACAAAAAATAAAGCATGCTTTATTTGCATTATTCGGGAACTTTACAAAGCTAATTAAAGGAAAAATAGGTGCATGTAATAAAAAAGTAACACGTAATCGAAGAGCCAGTAATATCTTTTTTAAATTAGTTTAACAATATTCGGAGGAATTGTCAAAATAGAATCGCATTCAAAATAAACCAATATCTTTCACGCTCTCAAACGGTTTCATCCAGATTGATTCTCTAATATCAGATCATGAAATATCGGCAACTTTTTTCTGACCAATGTGAAAATGTGTCAAGTCACGGCTTACTAAGAGCTATAAAGATGTTTAAAAAATTCTTTTAATACTTTTAGGTGCAAAGCCTGATCAAGTAATCAAATATCTAAGCATCAATTTCTGAAAAAATTTTGGTTTACAAAAAAAGCGCAGCCATATTAAAACCGCCAAACGAAGTCACGAAAACTGTTTGGCGAGAAAGAGGATTGGAATACTAAAGGTGCTTCAAATGTTAGATGTGCCTTATTGCATCTTCCACGACGATATGCAGCAGTGATTTTTGCTAAAAGCGGTTGAGGTGTTAGCACCCCCGAATCTCTTGAGGAAGAGACTATCTGAATTGTGTCGCCACTCGCGAACTCGGGAATTATTATTCATGTTTTGAAAAGCCCAAAAATGGTATTATTCTTATATTTCAGGTCTATCCTGAGGGAAATTGTTCAGTTCGTTAAAAACTGGCCAGTTATAGGGGGTGGGGATTCCATGTTTCAAGCTGTTAATAGATGCGTGGGCTGTGGATAAAAATTGAGGGCGTCCCCTTAAAAATTGAGGGTGAGGGAGGAAAACGGATGTCAAATTTGAGTTCAGGAGGTTATTTTACACCAGAATAGACTGAAAATCAGTCAGTTGCAGTTTGAATTTTTTTGTATCGCAGTTTAACTTTTAAGTACGGCATTGAATCCTTCCGCGAGTGCTTCGCGGGCGCTTACATCTTAACCGCTTTTAGTAAAAATCATTCCTGCATATATTAATTAAGTTTGGGTCCTTGGGGAAGGGTTAGGACTTTTTGAGGATGAATTGCGTAAAAAATAGCCAAAAATAATCTGTATAATTTTTAACGATTTTTTTTGCATTTTTAGGGGGGTAATAACCCCTTAAACTTATCCATTTGATACACATTTTTATATTTTAGAAGCTTTAACCTTTCTAGTTTCCTCTGGTGTAATTTAAAGGATAAAATAATTGTTTTTGACACTGAAAATCGAATTCAAAATCATTAAGTCATAGGAAAACACAAAAAGGGGGAGGGACTGTTCCCGAAAATCTGAGCCCGATAGAGAAAAACGGGGGTCGGATTCGGATTCAGGGGGTCATTTTACATAAGAATCTGCTTGATTTCTGTCTGAAGCATTTTGACCCTATTTTTTTGTCGAGTAGTGTAACCACCACTTAAGCCCAAAACTCTTAAAATTGTATTTAAACATTTACAATTCTTCAAAATTAGTAGATATCCAATAAAATTAAACCATTTACTTAGACAGCTTCATGAAGTATCCAAATAAAATGGATGCTGTTAGTGTTTGATAAGGCTTTCTTTTTGGTTGGAAGGAATCACGTGACCAAAAACTGTAAGCGGTTTTGCTAACTTCTTTTCCTGAAACTAAGAAAAAACGCAAGCAAATTTCGGAGCGGTTTTTCTCTAGGCCTGTGATTGGCCTCTTCTCGTCATGTGCTCCTGCGAGAGTAGTTTTTGAAGAAAGGATTGCTCTTCTACAGAAAACGTAGGGAAAGTAGGGAAGCGTTTTCCGCTGGCGGATTTAAAACCGCATCCCATGGGAATTTGGCTTTATGGTTAACCTGGAATCAAGCTTTTATGATAACTCTAATTGGCTTAAAATTTGTATCCCTTTGTCAGTATGTTTTGTTTAACCTTTTACAGGCCGAATTAAGATCCAGGTATATTTTAATTAACTTTTTTACATAAAATACCTTCTAATGGTTCAATTAAGAGAAATTATTAATATGAAGGCGGTAAAAAATTTTTAAGTGTGATTTTCACCATGTTCCCAATTGGGAACATTGGCCACTTCCGACTATACTTCGACCGGGGAAACAAGCGCAGACTCAAATGATAAACAAATCAAATAAAACCCAAATTTTGGGGAATAACTAACAAAATCTACCTTAACTATAGTTTATCTTTGTGTTTAAGCTGTAATTTTATAGAAATTTCAGAAATTTGAAAACAATTTAATGGCAATTTCATGTGACACATAAGCAAAATACCAAAATTTTATACCTTATGTAAGTAAATTTTATACCCTAGCCTTAAAAATACAATGTTAAATTTCGGATACCTAAAACAACTAAAATATATATGAGGGATTAATTAATTTTAATTTTCCTATCATCGAAAGCCAAAATTTTATTTTATTACACACAAGAAAAATATTGAAATTATTGTGGGCAATTCCACGGGTAACTGACTGACATTTTTTAAGAAAAACGCTTAGTATTTTGTAATTTTCTTCCCAAAAATAAATGATAAAAAAATACTTTCCACCCAGATTATTGCTTTCTTGTTAGCTTAATCTAATGGCACAATTAAATTTTCAAAATATGTTTTTATTGATTTTTAAAAAATTTTAAACAACAAGGTAACTGACTGACATAAATGTTTCACAAATGTCAGTCAGTTACCATGTCATTGAAAATTTTTAAAAAATCAATGAAAACATATTTTGAAAATTTAATTGTGCCATTAGATTAAGCTAACAAGAAAGCAATAAACTGGGTGGAAAGTATTTTTTTATAATTTATTTTTGGGAAGAAAATTACAAAATACTAAGCGTTTTTCTTAAAAAATGTCAGTCAGTTACCCGTGGAATTGAACTGTACATAAACAGGATTTAAAATGGATTGTAATAATTTGTACAAAAATAATGATCAAACTTTTGAGTAATGAATGAAATAATTGTTTTTTGAATGTAGCATTAATTCATTTATAAGAAATTTCACTGTCATTACTAAATAAAGTCTGAAACATTGTATCTTTATTATCTTAAATACAAAACGCATTTTGGATCCCATATTTTTGAAATTTATTTTCTATGGATAATAAATAACACAATATTAGACGTTTGAAGCTACTAACCTTTCTTTTTTACAAGCATAAATTCTCTGCGATAAGTTATTAACTTTGGAAGCCGACTCTTATTCAATGTTTATACACATTCAACATTTCTCTGAACAAAATCGTAGATTCAAACGAAAAAATATATACAATCAATACCAAAAACAAACCAGCTACTTCCTTTCTGAAAGGGTATTCCCCTTTAAGCAATTATGTAACCTTTTTATTATTTACGAAAAAGAAATACTCCCGTTCTACTGAGTTCTATAATACAACGCCATACTACAAACTAGGGTCTCCCGTGTATAGCGGCGACAGGCCAATGTTCCCAATTGGGAACATGCATGTTTCGCAAGCTACTACAAGCGTGTTTTTAATAGTTATTAATTATACTTTATATATCTATTTAAGGTAAGTCTTTTACAATATCCATACCAAATTTTGGAAACTTAGGACATTATTTCGATTTTTCATGAATTATTTTGTGTACCTCTATGAAAATGCGTAAAAATGGCCTATTTTAAGATTCTTTGTATTTTTTTCTCATAACGATAGCAACTTTGTTTGAATTTTAAAAAATCAAGTCATCTTTCAACTTTACAGGGTAAAATTTTCAACATTATACTGATAGTAGTTATTTTTTTATGAATTTTCAAACACGATGTTCCCAATTGGGAACATTGGCCTGTAAAAGGTTAAAACTAACTTAGTTTCCAATTTCGGGAAATGTTGAAATCAAAAATTACAGATGCTGATAAAATGCCATCATTCACATTATCCTTCACACGTATAAACCTATCACACCCTAACCCCCTTTACAAAATATAGCGTAATATATTAACGATCCCTTCGCAAAAGATGTTCTCCGAACAATCACTCGTTTGAAATTTCAAACTCCATTCTTCTTACCCCAATAATACGAGATCGTGCCGAGTCTTTAACGAATTCTCTGCGAATGTGCTGCAAGGGGAGAGTTAATTGTAATCGCTATCGTTGTAAATTGCTGATGGCTTCCTTCCCTTGTAAAAGGCCAGTCGTAAAGCTGTAAAAAAGAGAGTGTCTTGCTAGGGAAATGGAGTGTAAGGCTGTTAAGTGAGCTGTAGACGCTGAGAATGGTTTGGATTGAATGGATGAATGTTGATGTAACTTGTGTTAGAAGTGGGGTTTCGTTGCTTTTGGAGCTCCTAAATGTTAAGTGTTAATCAAAGGTGTTTTCGATCTAGGTAGGAATGTTGTACGGAGGAAAAAATAAGAAAACTCATTTAAGATTGAATGATTAGGAAATTCAATTACTGACTGAACTTATGTGAGTGTGTAATAAAGAAATATAATGTCTTAAATAATTTTTTGTGCTATTTGGTATATTTTGTTCTTAATAAGAAGGGAGTATTTTACCACTACCTCTGGTTAGAGGAATATGTGAGAAAACTCCAGCTCTCAATCGTCGCCTCCAACCGTGGACCGGTTTCGCCCTTGTTAGGGCTCATCAGCACGGTATAGGAAGGTAACGCAAGAGAGCGGAGGGAGAGCTTTTAGTCTAGCCGACTATAGTGGACCGGCAGATAGTGGAGGACTAGTCAGTAGTCACCACTTTTTCCGTTATAGTCGGCTAGACTAAAAAAGCTCTCCCTCCGCTCTCGTGCGTTACCTTCCTATACCGTGCTGATGAGCCCTAACAAGGGCAAAACCGGTCTACGGTTGGACGCTTTGTTCTTAATACTCAAAATCGGGTTGCCAGTTGAAAGTGAAAGTTTTTATCAAGAACGCAAGACAGGAAAAAACTCGCCAACTTAACAAGCCATTCATTTAATATTAGTCTTTCTTTAGCGTGCATTATTCAGATTTTATAGGTTTATAAAGGTTTCACCAAAATATTTCTAATTGGTTTGTAATTTACTGTTTATATAGTAACTTCAACTTATAGTAACTGCATTGTAAACTTTACTTGATATCAAAAGAAGGACTTTATAAACCATTTTCAATATATTGACTTTCATCAATCAACATGACTCAGTTCTCATTTCTGATCCATTTCAACTTCAAAATTCATAATGCAGACATAAACTGGACTTCTCACTCAATCATATAATATAACCGGAAAATCATTACACTTACATCATTACACTATCACAATCACTATTACAATTCAATGAATGCACTAAACAATACACTAATACAATCATTACACTTACATCAAATATTCTACCCTTGAACAGAAACCACACAACCATTTCACAACAAATAAGTAAACTCCAATCAACCGACACCACAACCAACTCCTCATCACAACCCCCGACAACACCGACAAATTAATTCCCCATTACCCACTTACTTTCCTCCCTTCCAAAGCAAAACGAAAGAGCTCTCTAATTACCCACAGCCCAATGGAGCATAACTCCATAACAACACAACGCACTAGTAGCAGATCCAAACCTCTTCAAGAAGTGGGTTCCAGCTGGGTTTTCTTGCTGTATTAAAAGGTCTCCTGGGATCGCGATCAAATCCTGTACTGTTTGCACGAGTGGGTCCCTCATATTATTCCCTCCTCCCCCTTTTCTACCCGTTAATTTAGTTTCGTCCATCGTTGGCTTTTCAAATACCCTCCACAGTGTGTGGATGTGTGTCGAAGGATTTTCCCTTGGTAGGTGGTTTCATTTCCTTCTGCACACATTCGCCAGTGGAGAATGGGGTTTTAATTAAGTTGTTGGAACATAGGGGGTCGGTGTTGTGTTTTTTTGTGTATTGTGGTGTGGTTGTCAGTAAGTTTAGTGTAGAGATATTATGCATCAGACAAACCATAATACTATTCAGTATCTGTATCAGAGACTGAATAGTATCATGGCATTCATCCTTTGGAGTAAATGGATTGTTAGACTGGTTGCATCCCGATAAAATGTAAAATTCAATTAAAAATTTCACAAGTTAATTTTTGTGTGTTCATAAAACTAAATTGGAGGGATTCGTGGTTCAAATCACAAAGATAAATCTATAATCCATGCCATCCATGCCTACAGTGAATAAGGCAGTTAGGGTATTCTAGTTACATACTATTTTATCAAATAAATGTAAACTTTTTAACCTGTGTTATACCATTTCTTCATTTTTGTTGTTATTTTTCCCATCTCTAAAAATTGAAAGGGTGAGCAAAAAGTGGTTAGTAACATTTTCATGAAAAATGAGTTATTATATTTGATTAATAGAATATGTTTACACCTAAATTTTAGTACAGATACCATCATCTACATTTTGTACTACAATATCAGTGTCAAAAAGGAGCTATGTGACCACAAAAAAGCTTAATGCAAGGTTAAATATCTCGAAACAAGCTTTTTTTACACACTCCTTCTTCCACTCACTTCTATATGACTAAATGTAATTTAATATGGTTTTTTGTGTCGTGTTTTTTTATCGTAAATAACCAGTTCAATTTGTACATTTTTCTTCCTATACTTCCCAGCAATGTTTTCTGAACCCAGTACGTCACTACGCGGAAGGAGAAAGTTAATAAACACAAAGCCTGTTGGGTTGATAGGATATGTGAATCGTGATAAAAAAGACACTATTTATACATGGGTTTAACGAAATAATCATATTTTAAAATTGAAGTTCTTTATTTCACTAAAAATTCAGACTCCGCAAGGGGAACTCTTTTGTTAGTGACATAGTAGGTTCAACTTAAGTTGCTGTCTAGTATAATCAAATACTCTTCTCTTTAATGTTTGCAAACAGTACGTTTTTTCTTGTTGCACTAAATTTGGTCCGAAAAAATTTATACTCTAGCCACCACCAAAACAATCTAAAACCATCATGTTTTGAAAACTAAAAACTAAAAATTGACACACAATACCCCCAATTTAAACAAAAACTTCTGTACAGTATTATTAATAACAGAATCGATCATGTGATGAAATATAGTGCATGAGTGGTACAGCATGCGCTCAACATCCTGCATAATACACATAGAAATCAGATATTATAACCGCGTACAGAGAGAAACTGCGATCATCCAATTCCTGTCCAACCCCGGTTTAATAGGCACATGAGTTAAGACTCTCAAACAATAATAGGCTGTCAAATCACAGTTACCCTCTAATTATTCACACGTTGAATTCTGTAGGAGAACATAGTTAGTGCCATGTGTGTATTGATCAATACTTTGGGTTCCACTATGTATTGGGACTATGATGACTTCACGTTCTGTCATATAAATAATGATATAAATATTAAATAACTTATAATTTGAAATTTTTGACACATATATTTTATTATATTACTATAGTTATTTTTGACACCTTAAAATCACGTATTATCCTCGTTATATCGAAAGAGATCTTACTTTGCTATGAAATAAGTATTTTTATTATAATTCAGAATATTGTCTTCAAAACAGGTCTAAATTTCCAATCGATTGTTTGATAAGAAAAATTCAATCTAGCTGTCCACGATTAAGTGTTAAATTAAAACATTATTAGATATTAGATTGGTTTACCTCTAAGAAATATATTTTAAGTAAATGTTAGTTAAGGAAATTTGATCAATGTCTTAGAAATGGTAGTCATTAGCTTCTTAATCAGTTATAATATAAATAAACTTTGTTTAAAATCAGTACTGTCATATTTTAACCGATGGAACGACTCAATGCTTAATAATTTATGCCAAATGTTGTTAACATACTATACGAAAGAATATCAAGATTGACAACTATAATATTATGTCACCAACGAATAAGTTTTTAAGTAGCATAAAGATGGGGATAGGGAGTCAATGAGTATATTAAACATAGATCTATCTTATTTGTTGATTTAATTCATCGCCCAATTTCAGAACCAACCTTCCAACACAGATCTCCCATCTCCTAATCCCCACCAGCCAATTATTCTCTTTCTCATCCACCATTCTGACCAATCACGGGCAACAACATCCGCCCCATTCAATCTCGCATTAACACCGGATACTTGATCCTGATGGATGCCTAAATCCACTATTTAGCAGGAGCCGTTCTCTCCCTACAGCCACGGCAGCTAACCAATGAGCTGATAGCCGCGGGCCAACGGAAAACACACAATGGCGCCTCTGCGAGTAATATGACCGCGAAAAGCAGGTGCTGTAGCAATTAATGGCCAGGCTCCATAAAGGCGGTTTGTTGAGGGAAGATTAGAAGTTAAATAGGGATAAGGTCGGTCTGAAAATTCAGGAAGGAGACGAAATGGACTAGAGGTTGATTGGGAAGTTCTGTGTTTAGCCGAAATTGCTTCGCGGCTTATGAAATGCACCTGAAGTGAAAAGAGCAGCGCTTTTGGTAATTCAATGAGGTTTTGGATGTGGGTAATTGCTAACGCGTGTACTATTAGATTGAGTTCATAGAGAGAAGTTTAGGAACTGGTGTTGGGTGGGTTGTGAATTGGGGGAATATTCTCTTGGGTTTGATTAAAATTAATTGAGTTTGGAATTATTTCGGATTCGGGGAGTGCATATGGATAAATGAAATCATGTTATAACGTGAATCGAGGAATTGTTTTGCATTGGAGAAGACAGTTCTCTGAAAGCACACAATTGTTCTGAACATTTATAAAATATAATATGATATTAACCAAGGATATAGAGCATCTAAACGCACCTAAAGCTACTGTACATATTTTTTTAAGTAGTATCAAAATCATTTAGGAATTCTTGATAGTTTCTATTAAAAAAACCTGTTGATTTAACAAAGAAATCCTACGAGTTATGATACCAGAAAATCCTTGTAATTTGTGCAAGGAAAACCTGATTATTTTTGCAGACTACAGGGAACGTAGTCCAACTGCACATTCTGTATAAATGTAAAAGGATTTTCCTGCACAAAGTACTGAGGTTTTATAGTAATGTTTATTGATTAAATGGACATGTTTTTTAAGAGTGTGATCGTTTAGACATATGAAAAGTATTATAAATAATATTTCAAATATCATCTATTTCATTAAATTTTATTATTAAATGTCTGGTTTTCTTAAGGGTATTTTTTATTAAAAAACCTTCCTTTTTTAAATTATACATCTATAAGGGGAGAGTGTTGTACCTATGGACAAAAATCACGTTTGGATTTTTCTAAGACAGGTAAAACCATATTTTTAACATTTAAAGTGCCCAACCTATAGTCCAAACTTTAGCAAAGATGGTAATATTTTTTATTAGCTAAAATCTTCAAAATTGGATTTTTAATTCATTTTAATAACTTGACGAAATTTGTGTCCATAGGTACAACAACGTGCTCTCCCTATGGACAGACCCAGTTGTACCTGTGGACACCCTTAAAAAAGAAATTTTTAGTTGAAAAAAGCTTAAAATGAACATTTTTACTGGTGTATTACCTTTTAATAAACTATTTCAGGCATTTTTAAAATTGGGAACAGATTTTTTAAAGTAATGTAGTTTTAGATCGTAAATGATCATTAAAACGAAGTTCATTGATAAATGTCTTAATCTTTTACCAAAAATACATACATCACATAGGATTTTCAGATCGAAGTTTGAGGTAATAGTTTCATCAATCATGCTGATAGATCTGATCACTTCACTGTTCCATAAAAACAATTCGATCGACACTTAGTTGTGCAAGCATTTGGTGGTATATAACTTTCGCAAATCTTCATGTGTGGAAATTTTAAGTTTTTTGTAATCATCATACTTAAATGCGATAGGGTGATTAAGATTTTATACCATATTTTACATTAAATGCAAAGTAAAATCAAAAATTTTAAAAAGTAGTTTAGATCACAAAATATTTGATTTTTCATCTAAAAATCCCTTGAAAATAATCGCCGACAAATAGATAACCATTTAGAATTAATTTAATATGCATTAAAATGCATTCACTTTAATGAAACCTGATTCAAAAACGCCGATTAGCAACAGACACCCACAAGAACGTGTCCGTAGGTACAACACTTATGGTGTCCGAAGGTACAACATCAGGTGTTTTTGCATTTAAAGTTCTATAAAAAATAAAAGAATTGAGGTATGACAATTTCTAATATCAAAAATAAAAAGTCAAAATCTCGGGGATTCACCCCTTATATCTCATTTTATCGTATTATAATTTAAGGGGAAGAAAAATATTAATGTAGTGATGCACTAAAAAAAACTTTGAGCACCTAAAAACAGCAAATTTATTATATAAAATATAATTATTATTTTAAAGAGCTGATTTCACGTTAGCAACTAGATAGCATCTGTTTACATTCAAATTCAACCACAAAATCAAATTTCCATTTTTTCCCTAATTTTAAAATGCGGTGGCTGAAGGTACAACCGTCCTTAGGTACAGCACTCTCCCCTATATATAAAATCCAAATACGGGTGATTCATTCATTCATAACACTCATCACGAAATCTCCAAAACTGCCGGACCGATTGGCTTGAAATTTGACACAGACCTTCCTTTCAGCCATTAGACGCGCACTAAGAAACGATTTTAAAATCGAACGACTCCTTCCCTGCTTTTCGGCGCTTTTTCGACTCCGTTTTCCCCATTGAAATAGCATTGTGCATTGTTGAAATGCATAAATTGCAGTGTTTACTTCTCTATCTTAAGGCGACGTCTTGCCTCACTTGAATGAATATAACTGATTAACATTTATACATATTTTATTATTTACAACAAAATTTATGAAGAAAAACAGTGTGAATATCTGTATTTAAATATTATAACAGTTATCAGAAAACCGAAGTAAATTAAAATAATTAATTTACTTTCTTTAATATTTTAATTTCTCAGAAAACTATATTTAAATAGCATGAATTTAAAAGTTTCCGAGGAAACAAAGCTAAAATTTCATTGCTTCATAGCGGAATTGGTTTACTAGACTATAATCACTAGATTTTTATTATAACTAGCAATCTGTTTTTACTCTTTCAGAGAAGCTTTTAAAGAAGTTGGTTTTATTAAAAAGAAGACAAGCTTACTTGATAACTTTTTATCGAGGGATTTTTGAAATTTATTTTATTTTTGAAATTTATTTTTTGCGGAATTTTAAAAGGATAGCGGGAATACTTTAAGAAAATTCTGTTTAAGATTTTAAACACTGGTTTTCAAATGACAGAGATGATTTCAAGTAGATTGTTTTTATCACATAGGAAGGATAAATGTTTAATAGACAAAAAATCGGGATGGAATGAGATATCACAGTTGGAACTGGGATGAGAAAAGGGCACCGGGAAAACTAGGATGAAAATTATCGGGAACACCGAGTTATGAAAATTATCGGGAAAACCGGGACATTAAAATTATCGGGAACACCGGGTTATGAAAAGGTACCGGGAAAACCAGGATATGAAAAGGTAGCGGGAACATCCGGATATGAAAAGGTACACTTTAAAAGGAACATTTTAAACACTAGATTAAAAAAAAAGAGATGATTTCAATGTGATTGTTTTTATCACATGGTAAAGATAAATATTTGATGGAATGAGATGTCAGTTGGAACTGGGATGGGGAAAAGGAACCGGGAATACCGGGATGAAAATTATTGGAAACACCTGGATATGAAAATAATCGGGAACCGGGGGTATGTAAAGGTACCGGAAAAACCGGGATATGAAAAGGTAGCGGGAACATCCGGATATGAAAAGGTACCGGGAACACCCGGATATGAAAAGTTTCCGGGAAAACCGGGTTATGAAAACTATCGCGAACATGAAAATAGGAAATGAAACTATCGGGAACTATCGGGAAAATTAAAAAGTACAGGGGACACCTGGGTTATTGGTGATTCGAAAAATCGGACATATAACTTGGGAGAACTTTAAAAAAGGAATTAATACACTCCACCCGTGCAAGGCCGGGCAAATCAGCTAGTCTATATATATAAAATCCAAATACCACTGATTCATTCATTCATAACACTCATCACGAAATCTCCAAAACTGCCGGACCGATAGGCTTGAAATTTGACAGAGACCTTCCTCTCAGCCACTAGACGCGCACTAAGAAACGATTTTAAAATCGAACGACTCCTTCCCTGTTTTTCGGCGCTTTTTCGACTCCGTTTTACCCATTGAAATAACATTATACATTGTTGAAATGCATAAAATGTAGGGTTTACTTCTCTATCTTAAGGCGACGTCTTGCCTCACTTGATAAAATATAATTTGAAAACAATTTATAATTTACAACGAAATTTAAGAAGAAAAACAGTGTGAATATCTGTATTTAAATATTATAACAGTAATCAGAACACCGAAATAAATTGAAATAATTAATTTTGAAATATTAATTACATTATTTTAATATTCTCAAAAATAAATATAGAGCGTGTTGATTTTATAGGGCATGGTTTACTAGACTTACATTCACTAGATTTTTTTATTATTGTTAGCAATTCGTTTTTACTTTTTCAAAGTAGCTTTTAAAGAAGTAGGTTATCATAATAAAATTCCCCCTGAATTACTCATCGGGATTATTTTTGGATGGTTAGAAGATTTTTTAAATAGTCTGAGGTGGTTAATAATTTCTTTTGTTACAAGTTTTATTTATTATAATACTGTATTTATTGAATGGATAATAGTTAAGTGTGCAACACCTGAACTGATTGGGTTTGGGTAGATATCACAGTTGGAACAGAGATGAAAACAGGCACCGGGAATACCGAGATGAAAAGTTACCGGGAACACCGGGATATGAAAATTCCCGTGAACACCGGGATAGGAAAATTAATAGGAACACCGGGATATGGAAATTATCGGGTACACCGGGATATGGAAATTATCGGGTACACCGGGATATGGAAATTACCAGGAACACCGGGTATGAAAATAATTGGGAACACGGGGATATGGAAATTACCGCAAACACCGGGATAGGAAAATTACCGGGAACACTGGGATAGGAAAATTATTGGGAACACTAAGAAAATTATAGGGAACACCGGGATATGAAAATTATCGGGAACACGGGGGTATGAAACAAAATACTGGGGACACACCGGAATGATTGGTGATACGAAAAATGAGACACCTAACTTGATAGAACTATAAAAAAACTAATTAATACCTTCCAACCGTGCAAGGCCGGGCAAATCAGCTAGTTAAATATAAAAGCTTAAAAATATTAAATAACCGAGGTTGTTTTACATCTTGTTTTTACATGTAATGTGTGATGTAAAGTATCATCTTCAGATAATAACATTAATAAAAACACTATGATATGATTTAGTCCATGCAATTCGCATCAAGAGACCTTCACTTCAAATACTTAATTATTATAAAATTTCTTAAATAAAATATAACCTCTTTGTATATATATAACTATAAATGGAATTGCATTGCTTACGTTTATTAAAGTTTACTTTTAATAAATTTATTTTAATAGTTAAAGGAAATACTTGTTAACATAAAGTAAGGACATAAAAAATCTTGTAGGAGAAACAATTGATTTATCATTCGACGTTTGTAACAGTTATTAATGACGTCTTTTGCAATACGAATAAAAATGATCACCACAAAAACTTATGCTTACATACTGTGTATAACCGACCAACGTTATTAAGAATAGACTCACACAGCGTTCCTACCCCGATAACCCGGTCCAAAAAGATTAAGTATCACCCCGCGTAGTCACGACCCTTACAGAATCGGCATAAGAAGAACCATCAACCTTCAAACCGAAACAGAGATAAATTAATAAGCCTTTACGACTCCATCTTTCGCATAACACGACCCTCGCAAAAACTATTCACCAACGAAGAAACGAAAAGTGCAAGACCCTTGGAACGCATTAACTAGGAAGAAAGGGATGAAAATGTTGCCGTCAGAGAAGAATGACAAAAGATGTATGCAAAGAAGAGAATGTTATTAATGATGGTCACATTTTTGGCTGGGAATTGTTCCAGAGCCTACCTTTTGTGGGGGTTTAACTTCATTTTCTCCACCTGCTTTTGGAATTACCTTTGAGAAATTAAGAATGAGGGGCATTAACTTTGTCTGGTTTTTGGTATTAAAAGGTTGGAAGGGGAGAGTATCGTGCTTTTTGGCGTAATTAGTCTTGGGGAGAAGGATTGAAAAGGCTGTTGGGGTGGGGAGTATTTGAATGGTGTGGCCAATATCTCCACTGCTTATTTTGTGAAACATAGAATAATTAGTAAGTTGGAATAAAGCTTGCTGCTTTTCAGCTTCTAGTACAAAAGCAGAAACACATAATGTTAAGTCAAATATTAGTATATATGTTACGGGCAAATTGATTAATTGGGAATTATTAATAATTCCCAGAGTGGAGGCGGGCTAAGTGATTGATTTCATTGATAAATGCCATTGAATTTATCACATTTCCCTCTTCCACTTCGGGCATTATTAATAATTCCCGATTTATCACATTGCCCGTAACATATGTTCGTAATTAGGAACCATTAGCGTTATGCACTTTAATATAATGAAATTTCTCAGCAACATAATTTTCAGACTGTTCAATATTGAAATGAACCAAACCCATCCAGTCCCAGCCGCTCAAATGTTCCATAGGATTCAATGGGAATCTTGGGAGTCCAGGACTAAAGAAATATCCTATTTCTTAAAAAAACATTTAATTTTACGTAAAATATTCATCAAACGGTCTGTGGGATTTAACATTACAAATTGTTGAAAAAATTATTTCATACAAATTAGTTTATACTGGGTCATAAATGAATTGTATTACCCCTAAGGGAAAATTGCATCCCGTAACAATGATTTCACGATATTAAGTCAATCTCATTACTGTCATAGCTAGAGGCAGGATTGGATCTCTTTATTTATTTAAGTAGTATAGTTGATATATGTTTTTAAACACTTCAGAATGGTAAGAAATGTTAGTTTTGATTTGTGATTAGAGATGCTCCCTTATTCTGAATAGCAGTGTAATTGACTTTGTTTCCTTGGTTAGTTTCCCGATTTAGGGAATTGTTATGGTGTTATAAATGTTTACTTTCAACAGATAAAACAATCGCACAAGATAATCATTAGGTATTGTTCTTGGTGTTGTAGTTAACTGGTGATTGAAGCATGTAATTAAATCTAAAAATTAAACTGTTTCTTTTCTGTGTCTGTCTAATAGTAACTTTTATGTAGGTTTCTCAATAAGAGATAAGATACTTTGTTCAAAATATTGGGTTGTCCCATAAGTTCTGTTACTTTTTACAAAGTTTCGTGTTTGAAAATTTTTTATGAAAAATTGGCAATTGGTAGAGATTTCAAACAAAAGGGATTTTGATGTATGTATAATTATGAACATAATGTGTGATTTTGGTAGTTCTCGTGATATTATTTCTTTTCAAAATGGTGGTATGAAAAAAAGACCGCAAACGACGATTTTCGCGTAATTTTTTTCTTTTGTTTAAAAAACTAGGAAGAACGCATAATTCATGGCTAAAAAAAGTTGTACAGTATGTTTGAAATGTTTAGTTTAAGATGTCATAGTTTCAAGATAATTCGATAAGTTTAACTTAGGAAATTTTGGTCTCAAACATAACATGTTTGCAAGAAACTTACCTCAGTAATTTTAGTCATTTCGAAGAAATTTTCACGAAAAAAAAAAGCATCAAAATCAATAAAAAAGCTTACGAAATACCCAAGAATTCAAAATATGCAATATATATTAAATTAAATCTGAAATTAAGTTCAGAAAGTAGTGCGCAATATTCAAGCGCGCAACGTTTTTGCTTATCAGAATTACACTCGCTGAACTTATGCTAAACCCGCTTTGTGCTAAGCGAACCGAGCAATTATTTGCTTCATACGAAAACACTACAACAAAAACAACTCGTTCGAATTCAGAAATAAATCAATTCAACGACATTATGAAAAGAGGATTTCAATGTTTAAACCGTTGAAACAAGCATTATGGTTCAAAAAACATCTGCCTTTAACTTGCTTCATACCAGCTGCTTAGAAAAACAGTAGGTGTGCTTTAAAAAACGTGAAATCACCAATATATGAAGTTTTAAATTCCTACCTTAAACTTATCGAATCATCTTGAAACTATGACATCTTAATCTTAACATTTCAAATATGCAGTAAAACTTTTTAGCCATGAATTATGCGTTCTTCCTAGTTTTTTTAACAAAAGAAAAAAATTACGCGAAAATCGTCGTTTTTGGTCTTTTTTTCGAACCGCCATTTTGAAAAGAAATAATATCACGAGAAACTACCAAAATCACTCATTATGTTCATAAATATACATATATTAAAATCCCCTTTGTTTGAAATCTCCAGCTATTACCAGTTTTTCAAAAAAAATTTTAAAAGACAAAACTTCGTAAAAAGTAACAGAACTTATGGGACAACCCAATATATGCGTTGACAAATAAAACAAAAATTTATAACGAGAATTCTTCCTGGAAATAATAAAAATTATAAATAATAAGCATTTTAATTGAAAACCTATTCAAATATAACTCCCATTATTAAAATTTCCATTCTCCAATCACCATGGACACAATACACCTATACTACCAAAGACCTTTCAAAAAAAGAAGCCTAACATCATTGAACCATTGTTAATTTCCGAATAAATCAAACCCAACTATCTCCAATATCCTTCCGACCACATCTGCAGCACAAACACAATAAAACCAGAAACAATTTCAACCAAATGAATCAAAGCTCAACACCCGACCCCCCAAAAACAACAAAGCCCCCTTTCGGACAAAAGTGGCGCCCCCAATTTTTCACACGAGCCCTTATTGAATTATAATGATTCGGCACCCCTTTGTTCAGCCAACCGTTTCCGTAAGTTATTCTCGTCAGCACTAATTACGTTGCCACCAAGAAGCCCCTATGTTGATTATGATGCAACACCTGTTTTCAATCTGCCCGGTTTCTGCAAATTTAATGGGCCTTTGTAGTAGAGGAAACTCATAGTAGCGGTGGATTTTTGTGATGGTAATGAATTTGGAGAGAACTTCTTTTTTTTTCTTCTTCTTCAGAGGTGTGATGGTGGAGTTTGCCCTTCATGTAAATGCACAGACGATTTGTTTGGGAGTGGATTTTGGAAAAGTGCGCTCGGGTTCGAGATTAGTTTTAGAAGTTCTTTGCTTTGATCAATTGCTATTGATATTCTGATTGCCCTCTGTGGTATTAAATTCTTTTTAAAGGGAGCTTGTCTTGTCAATAAGGGAAGAATAGATTTTGTTTGACTTTTCGGTAGGGGATGTGTAGTTTTCTTGGTTTTAGAATTGATAGGTTTAGTTTGGTTTACTTTAGATTTAGATTGCGGTTGGAATCGGATGAGATTCTCTTGCAATTACAAAAAGTGATTCAAAGTCAATTGAATCGTCAGTTGGAAGAAGGGAATAAGTCCAAAAACCAAGTTTTGAGAAAATCGAAAAAACTGTATAAGTAATGGAATTTTCATTGTATAACCACCAAGTTTTTACAGGAAGTTCAGAATCCTATTTAGAAAACATAGCAGTCATCAAAATAAATATAAGTATATTCAAAAATATTTTACAGTCAAAATGAGTTGATGGACTTATTCCCTTCTTTCACCTCATGAATAAATGTTTTAAAAGAAAGATTATTGGTGTATTATAAGAATACCATTTTGAAATAAATAATTCTTACATTTGGGAGTCAAATTATTAAGCTGAAGGAGATTAACTTATATGAATGAAGAATATTTCAAACAATTAATGCTCTTATCAGAACAAATTGCATTTGAATACTTATTTTTCCCAAATCTATGGTAGTTACAGTTTCATCCTAAAATTTTAAAAAGTAATTTTTACACAAGGTAGAAGATGCGGTGCGTAAATCAACATGAAGACATTCGAAAACTTCCGATTCAGGTTATACAAAGTTTTCCTAAAAAATTATATATATTTAAGAAATATTTTTAAATCCCCTTTAATACAACTTGCAGATATCAAAGAAATATGAAAATGATGTAGTATCATCAAAAATTTATGCTCTCTGTTAAAAAAAACTTATAAATTCGACTCAAAGTACAAATTCAAATTACTTTAGAGCAACTTGGTAATACGGGTAATTGCATTTGAAACTATTTAAAAAGATTATGTAATTTCTTGTGCAGGTAACATTAATGCAGACAAAAAATTTTGAGACATACATTGCTTAAAAAATAAAATTGTAGTTTAATATAATGATTAAGCATATAAAAATAGCAGTCTTTGGATAAAATCAAATAAATAAAAGCAAATTAAGTTTAGCAATTATATAAAGTACACTGAACTTGAAATATTCTACTTATTACAACGTGTCAAAGTTATCTGTAATAATATAGCCAGCTTTGAACGTAATTGCAAATTTGTGCAAATTTGAAAAAGATTTTAATTTGATATCATATAAGTGGTAATTAGCTTATTATATGAGTTCCTTTTACAATATAATTGCTTTTAGGAAGACATTCAACATTTGATAGTTATTAACTAGAGTAGATGTTTGACAACGCGTTAAAGATAGTTGAATTCACATGACTATAGATTCATTAGATATACTGTTATACTCATCTATTAACTGATCGTTAGTAGCATTTGAGCCCAAGTCGTCCTGAAGTTTCTAGTTAGGAAGAGATCATGACAAATTACTAGCCGGGTATAGTTTCCTGACATAATATTAGTAACTAGTTTAATCAAACTATAACAGGCATTGCTATTAAATAAATAGTTATGTTTTAAAGTATTTGCGTTGGCATACCTTATTTTAAAATTAGCATGTTAAATATAATTTTACAACATTTAGTACTGTTTATAAAATTATAATCAGCAGACAAATTATTCGAAATTAGTTTCTTAGGAATCCATGACAAAGCAAATAACTAATAGTTTTTATTGATAAATGACTAGTATGGGTGCTAATTTAAAATTTAATGATATACTGGATGTTATAGAAAAACTTATTGACTTGAACAATGAAATAATTTTCAAAACTATATAGTACGTATTTTCGGATTGTGTAAAGGTGTTATTAATCAAGTAATGATTCCAATTAAAAAGAAAGTATTTGTAAGGTACTAGTAAACTAATTTATTCATTTTAATTGTACTAGTAACTCAAAACTTTCTTAAAAGAGACTGGCATCACGAGGCACGTGCAGAAAAGGAAAAACTAACAAAATGTAAATAGAACAGGCTAGAACTCAAAACATGGAGTTTGTAAATTTATCTTGTAAATATAATTAACCTAAATAAAACTAATATTTTAAAGTATAACGTGTGGTCAAATATGCTACATTATGGCGACGATGGAAAACTGGAAAAAGTCTGAATTAGATGGCCAGAAAGAGAAATAGAAAAACATCTGAAATGGCTACAGCTAATCAACAGCCTCATGTAGATCCTCAGCCTCTACAACAAAGAGTAAATCTGAGTAAGTTCAATTTTGAAGAGTTTTTACCTCAGAAGGACAATATAACATACTATTTGCGTAGATTTGAACTAGAACTTAAGGTTTTTGACATTGAAAACCCAGAACATAAACGTGATTTACTGTTAAGAAGTATTGGAAAGGAATTATATAAGCTAGTAAATGACCATTTTGATCCTGTTTCTCCTGATGATAAATCTTATGATGACATTAAAGAATTATTAGAACAACATTTCAAACCGAATTTTAATATTCACGCTGAAAGAACAAGATTCACACAACGTTTCAGAGCAAGCGATGAAAGCATTACGGATTTTATATCTGCACTTAGAACACTAGCGGTGAATTGCAAGTTCGGGAACACTCTTGATGAACGTTTGAGAGATCAATTTGTAGTTGGCATTAAAGACCCGCGTATACAGGAGCACATATTTAGGGAGCATCCAGACGGAACTTCGACTTTACTTGATGTCGAGAAAACAGCTCTTAATTTTGAGTCGGCTGTATTAAACGCTGCAGTGATAGAATCGGTCTATAAATCAGAACAGTCAGAACAGTCCACTTCTAACTCCAGAATGAACAAAATTAAGGGAAAACCGAATAAACAGAACACCACGAACACCACCTCAAAGGATTTTACGAAGAGCAAATTCCAAATAAATAAAGGAACAATGTGCTTAAGATGTGGGAACAAGAAACATCAGAAGGGGGAGAGCTGTAGAGCTGAAACAGCTATTTGTAAAGCTTGTAATACAATAGGGCATTTCGAGAAAGTATGTGTAAAATCTGGGAGAGCAGAGTTCGTCCATCAGATATCCAAAGGTAGAGAAAACAAGAACATATACGAGGTGACGGTTGAAGTAAATGGAAAATCACTTGTTTTTCAATATGACACGGGATCTAGCATATCAATTATTCCTGAAAGTTTTTACAAAAAGATAGGGAAGCCTCGTTTAACAAAATCTAAAGTTCTTATTGCGTATCCTGACAAGCCAATCGAGACTTTAGGAGAGGTTAAAGCAACTGTAAAGATAGGGACACAAACAAAGGATTCCTGTTCATTAACAGTAGTACCCAGTGACAGTATTCCGATATTAGGACAAGATCTTATGAAAATTTTCAACATTGAACCCAAATTTTCGGTAAAAAGCATTAATGAAACACACGAACCATTAAAGGCAGAAATCATAAAGAATTATGCTGATGTATTCGACCAATCTAAATTGGGAACAGTCCAAAGCTTTGAAGTTAACATCAAGCTGACAGAAGATGCCAAACCCGTTATTTGCAAAGCAAGACCGGTACCATACGCATTAAAATCGGCAGCAGACGCTGAAATTGATCGCATGGTCAGCAACGGTACATTAGAACCAGTAGACGTCAACGAACAAATTATTGAATGGGCTTCTCCTGTAGTGTACGCAGCAAAGAAAAACGGGCAAATAAGGCTATGTGGTGACTTTAAAAGTACCATTAACAAGTATATGATAAAAGATCAATATCCATATCCAACGTTAGATGATATTTTGTCCAAGTTGAACGGCTGTAAAATCTTCAGCGTAATTGACTTAAAAGATGCATTCTTGCAAATTAAAGTTAGTGAACAGTCTCGAAAATTCTTAGTAATAGCCACTCACCGAGGTTATTATCGCTTTTGCCGGATGCCATTTGGAATTTCTGCTGCGCCTATCATTTTCCAAAGACTGATGGATCAGTTTTTGACTGGAGTTGAAGGTGTTGCCTGGTTTCAAGACGACATTGCGGTAGGAGGAAAAGATCTTAAAGAACACTCAGAACGATTAAGAAAAGTTTTCGAGATATTCAGAAAAGTTGGTTTGAAAACACAGATGAATAAGCTGCAACTTTTCAAGAACGAAATCAAATTTTTAGGACATATCATAAGCGAGCATGGCACAGAACCCAATTATGAGCGTATTAAAGCTTTAAAAGAACAACCTTCTCCAACGAACATATCTGAATTGAGATCATTTCTTGGATCAGTAAATTTTTACTGTCGTTTTGTGAAGAATTTGCAATCGTTATGTTCACCATTACATGATCTCCTAACAAAGAACACTCCGTGGAAATGGACTAAACACCATCAGAACATTTTTGAACAAATACGAGAACACATATCATCACCTGCTGTACTGGTACATTTTGATCCCAAGTTGCCTATAGTATTAGCTTGTGATTCTTCAATTAGAGGACTTGGTGCGGTAATTCAACACCGTATTAATGGAGAACTGAAGTTGATAGCTGCTGCTTCAAGAACATTAACAAAAGCTGAACGCAACTATTCAAGTATAGATCGAGAGGCTCTTGCAATCATGTTTGGTTTGCAGAAGTTTTATAAATACTTGATCGGCATACATTTCACAATACAAAGTGATCACAAACCTCTGGAACGCATTTTAAACCAGAACAGTGAAATTCCAAAGTTAGCTGCTTCAAGACTTACAAGATGGGCAGTTACCTTGAGTGCTTTTGACTACGAGATAGAACACCAACCTGGAAAACAAATGGTTGTACCTGACGCTCTTTCACGCTTACCTTTACCACAGAACGAAGTGAGCGAGTTTGAAGATACGTCATTTGTATACCGTATCATAAATCACACACTCAATGAGTTGATTTTGACAAGGCAAACGCTGAGAAGACTCACTGAAAAAGACCCAATTTTGTCGAAAGTAATTCTATACTTAGATAAAGGTTGGCCATTGAAGAAAGATCTTCAAGAACAGTTTTTTCCATACTTTGAGAAAAGAGAAGAACTCTCATACGAACAAGGAATTTTAATGTGGAACAATCGACTGGTCATTCCAGAAAAGCTAAAACGGGCAGTCATGGAAAAGTTACATGAATCTCATACTGGAATAGTAGCTATGAAATCTGTAGCAAGAGTTTCGGTATGGTGGCCTTCGATTGACCTAGAGATAGAAAGAACAGTAAAGTCTTGCCTAGACTGTAACGAACATCAACCTAATATCCCAGACTCTCCATTGCTTTTATGGAACAACACGGGAAAACCTTGGGACAGAATTCACCTAGATTTCGCCCAGTTGCATGGTGAAAATTGGCTCTTCATCATTGACTCTCATTCCCGTTGGTTAGAAATTTTTAATCTAAAGAACACAACATCTAATGAAGTGATAAGATGCCTAAGAGAGTTATTTTGCTCTTATGGAATATGTAGGATCATTGTATCTGACAATGGAACACCATACACATCATCTGAGTTTCGTGACTTTTGTGCAAGTCAAGGTGTGAAACACATCAAAACAACACCATATCATTCGAGAAGTAATGGCTTAGCTGAAAGGGTCATTCGCACATTCAAGACTCGTTTCAAGAAAGCATGCAATCGGTTCAACGATAGACGACACCAGTTACAAGTTTTTTTATTCAACTATCGCACTACAGTACATCGAGCAACAGGTTCCACTCCAGCAAAATTGTTTTTAAAAAGAGAACTTTGTACTCTATTTGATCGCCTAAAACCAGACCACATTAATGATACTGAAAGCTTGAAGTCAAAAATGTATCACGACAGAACATCGCGAGCCAGAGAATTTAACGAAGGGGACAAAGTTTGGATGAAAAGAAAAATAGATCAATCGTGGAAACCAACAAAAATTATTGAAAGAACTGGTCCTTTATCGTACAGAACTGAAGGAAACATTAGAGCTCATGCAGATCACTTGAGAAGAAGATTCCCTGAAGAAACTCGAGAACAACCAGACGAGCCAGCTGATGGAAACAACGAGTTTGCGCCAAGACGATCTGGCCGCATCACCAGAAAGCCAGATCGGTATGGACTGTCTTTTCAAAGGGGGGAATTAATGTAAGGTACTAGTAAACTAATTTATTCATTTTAATTGTACTAGTAACTCAAAACTTTCTTAAAAGAGACTGGCATCACGAGGCACGTGCAGAAAAGGAAAAACTAACAAAATGTAAATAGAACAGGCTAGAACTCAAAACATGGAGTTTGTAAATTTATCTTGTAAATATAATTAACCTAAATAAAACTAATATTTTAAAGTATAACGTGTGGTCAAATATGCTACAGTATTCATCTCTTAACTTTTTAGAATATAGGAATTGTACTTCTTGTAACGCTTATTTTCTACTTTGAAACTATTTCAATAAATATAAACTGAAAATAATAATTTCCCTAGTTACACTTATGCATTTTATAACTCACGCATCTAATAAATTAATGGAATGGTTTTCTAAAGTTTAATCCAAACAAATTGTGTTAACCAGTTGAATACTGAACCGTGCACAACTGCTTAATAACATTTTTACCATTTGTTAAGTACATGGCAGCATGTAAACAACTTTATAGTAACTAAAACTTTGAATACATAGACAATTTACTGACAAATCTTTCTTTTCAAATACTGCAAATTGAAATGCCTCTGCTTTAAATAACTAAGAACTACAAAAAGTAGTAACTTGTCTAAAACAACTACAATTTAAATAATGACGACAGTATTTAACACCTCCATCTTTTTTAAATCAACGTATTTCAAAACCCTATTTGTTACCAAACTACAACTATATCTGAGGAACCAAACCTCCCACAATCAGCCCCAAATCCAATCCCTCCAAACAACAAAACACATTAACTTTCCACCCAACAAACCCATCCCAGCCTCCCTATTCCCCGAAATTAAAGAACAAACCATCATACCCACCTAAACCCCCAGAAATCCACTCCCAGCTGGAAACAAAGACTCCAGATCTCCGAATTCAAATCATCCTACCCTCGAAAACCCCCATCTCTGAGACTTAAAGCAATTTTTAACTTCGACGTATACTCTCCATGTAATTAAAATATGACTCCAATAGGTATAGACTACCCACGGGTTTTGCTGATGAGATATTAGCATGAGGTGAGTTGGGAGCTTGCAATTACAAGGATCCTTTGCCCCTCTTGCCATCAATAATCTCCGTCGTAATTAGATGTTGGGATCTGGCCACAAAAGTACCGAGGAGTTGAGATGTTTTGGGGTGGGTGATTGAGACGTCTGGTGTGTGGAGAGAGGGCGAAATTACCTGGTTTCGAAATGGAGGGTTGAGTTGAGGGGTTTCTTTGAAGTTGTGTGTGGGACTTAGTGGTGGGGTTTTGGTGGATAGTTTGGGTGATCGTTTATTAATCATTGTGTGTTATGAATACGCTGGATATTAGTAGCGCATAAAACCCTTTAACTGTACTTGGGAGTAGTGTTGCCAAGGGCGGGAAAAAACCGGGTTTAATCCCGGGAATAAGCCCGGTTTTTTGGGTTTATTCCCGGTTTAAACCCGGGTGTTTTGGATTTTTGGGTTTATTCCCGGGATGAAACCCAAAAAACCGGGTTTATTCCCTGGATTAAACTCGGTTTTTTCCCGCCCTTGCAACACTACTTGGGAGCTATTAGGTCATCCCGAAAGTTTTGTCGCTCTTGGGAGCATCTGTATACAATGTATTTTTTGGTACTCTCCCTTACGGTAAACCAGTACAGTACTTCTACTTCTATCTAAAGCCAATTTGGCGAATTTTAACTATTTTTTGTTGGCTCCTTTTTCCATCTTTCCTAGTTTCTACGATTAATAAGATTTTGTTTACTTCAAGTTGCCATTAATTGAAAACTTTCAAAATTAAAATTCAAAGGAATTAATTTTAAGTCATATAAAGATTGTAAGTAAGATCTTATTTATTTAATAAGGTGAAACTCATTTTATACTACTTTTGAAGAGCGGCGGTAGAATTTCCAGCGATCTAGATTCCTGCAAATGATCATCCGGATCTTTCCTAATAGACCACTGCTGAAGCCTTTGAAAATGGTAAAATGTGAAAAAAAATAATAGTAGGATGAAACACATTGGAAATGGAAGAGAATATAACAAAAAAGAAAGGAAAATAAATTACGGCCGATCTGAGGTCGGGAAGGGGAAGGGTGGTAAAAAGGGGGTTTTTTAGAATAAAAAACGGTTTATCTCAATTTCCGGCAAAACTACAAGTCCTATAGAAAAAATTTAAGTAGAAAAGTTGTAGGTAATAAAAAGATCTACACCTTTTGTATTCACACTTTTTTCACATAACCTCAAAATTTATGTGAAAAATTCAAATAATCAAGTTTTTGGTTTTTTATTTTTATCTTTTACAAAAAAAAATTTCACGAAATTCGGTGAAAACTTACCTTTTGATGTCCTAAACATACTTTAATTTTTTTATTTAAAATATTTATATTTTCTCCTTATTTTGACTTGATATCGAAAAAGCACCCTAATTTTCAATCGAAAATTCTCACGTCAAAATATCTACATTTTTAAAAACGTCGGTGGGCTTTTTGTTCGTTGAAATCTCTACTTTCTGATGGTGTAAAAAATATATGCATCACTATGGTAAATGTTCTCAGAAAATGCAAAGAAACGAAAAAAGCTCGAAGAAAGTTCAATTATAAAAACCATACAAAAATACCATTTTTGAAAGAAAATCTTTTATCTAACGAGAAAAACAAGGACAAAATAATAAAACCGTTAATAAAAATATTACAGTCACAAGGATTTTCCTGTAAACAAGCAGAAGAAAATGCAGACAAGCTGACATAATTAAGACCTAGATAGAAATTGACAGAGATACTAATAAAAATGTTGTTGTTGTGGGACAAGATATTGATCTTTTGGTCCTTTTGAATCAATTAAATTCAAATAATCATGACATTTATTTTCTCAAGCCAGGTTATGGAAATGTAATATCTCTATTTTTCACGTCTAATAGTTTCAAATATGAATACTTCAAAAATATCGTATCCTGCATTGTTTTTCTGGTATGTCCTTGCAAAAATGGTATTTTTGTATGGTTTTTATTATTGAATTCACTTCGAGCTTTTTTCATTTCTTTGCCTTTTCTGAGAACATTTACCATAATGATGCATATATTTTTTACACCATCAGAAAGTAGATATTTCAACGAACAAAAAGTCCACCGATTTTTTTAAAAAAGCAATTATTTTGACCTGAGAATTTTCAATTGAAAATTAGGGTGCTTTTTCGATAACAAGCCAAAATAAGGAGGAAAAATAAATATTACAAATAAAAAAATTAAAGTGTGTTGGGGACATCAAACGGGTAAATTTTCACCGAATTTCATGAAAAAAATTTTTTGTTTGTAAAAGATAAAAATAAAAATCCAAAAAATTGATTATTTGAATTTTTCACATAAATTTTGAGGATATGTGAAAAAAGTGTGAATACAAAAATTGTAGATCTTTTTATTACCTACAACTTTGCTATTTAAATTTTTTCCATAGGACTTGTAGTTTTTCCGGAAATCGAGATAAACCGTTTTTTATTCTAAAAAAACCCCCTTTTTACCCCCTTCCTTTTCCCAACCTCAGATCGGCAGTAATTTATTTTTCCTTTCTTTTTTGTTATATTCTCTTCCTTTTTCAATGGGTTTCATCCTACTATTATTTTTTTGTTTAAAAAATTATCGACCCTGGACTTTAATAGAGGGTTAGGAGTAGCAATCCAGCAATTTAATATGGAGGATTGTGATCAAACTTTTCGGATGCCTCAGAAAAAATTTAAATCTAAATTAAATTTTCCACACTTGTTAAAAATACTTAAAACTTTAATTGTTTTATGGAAATACCCAGTTAATTTTAATTTAAAAAGCGGAACTTTAGGACAAATGCAAAATTTTGAGCTGAAAAGAAATGATGTAACAAGTTATCATAGATTTAAGAAAAGCCCAGTGTCGATTAATCCCCAAAATCAAGCTAAGTTGACGGTAGATAAAGTTACAGTTTATATTGGTATCACATAATGGAAAAGTGTCAAAAATATCTATATACAGATGCTCCCAAGAGTGAAAAACTTTCGGGATGACCTAACATTACAATAAAATTGTTTAAATGTAAGGAACTTACGTTTATTTAGCTAGTTGTTGGATGATTCATATTTTCATAGTCCTTGAAATCCTCAGACGAATTCATAACATTATGAAAATTGGTTAAAAAGTTTCGTATAGCTTTAAAATCTTTTGAATGCTATGGAAATATTTATTATCCGTTCTTTAAACACTTCATATCGTATTTCTTGAAAAAAAAATACGGGAGACAAACCTCAGTATATTAGGTATATATTGAATTTGAACGCCTAGAAGTCTTAAACGTAAAGATTATGCATGTCTTCTATGCTTAACTCCTTCAGTCCTAGACGTCCCAAAATTTCTACATGATTAAATAGAAATCTCGCGCGGTCTAGTCTTAAAAGGGAAACAAATTTAAACTGAGGGAAATTACCAATGGCAAAGTTTATGTCTCTTAGTTTATTAGTTAAACTATATTTTCCTTTAAATAGTAATAAAAGAAAAACATTACATGATTAAGAAACGTCGTAAGGCAAAGAAATCCAAAGAATGATGTTTAATTGAAAATAACTGAAAAAAAAGCTAAATGCAGCAACCAAGGAACATCTAAGCTGTTTTCAAATTAACTTTTGAGATTTTACATTTGTAAAGATAAAAACAAATCATATTGTAAAATCATAACGCAAAAACAATTTCTGCAAAATAATATAGTGTTGATCCCAATTGACACATAAAAACAAAATGTCTGATTTCATAATGACACATCTACTGCATAATTCATCCGCAGACACTAACTGCACCACATTCCACAACGATTCCCACTCCGATTATGATAAATAGCTACTCAAAACACTTGACACTGCATTCGGAGGGGAATTCGGCTCCAAAACCTTTTAATAACTCAAAAGTTCGGATTAAAAAGTTTACAAAGCGCACTTTTGAATGGTTAAGTTCTCTGAAAAGGGCCTAAGTAATATTCTAAGTTACTTCTTGATGGAAGATTTCCCGCGTTTTACGCAAGGAACACTAACTGAGTGGGAACCGGACGTCTGCTAAAGATTTAGCTTCAGGGGCTGTCTGGTTGGTAGTCTGGGGCTTGTAATAAAACTAGTATGTCTCTGTTTGGGTGATGACAAGAGACTCAGACGGGTTCTGGCAGAAGTTTGGTGATATGCTAACGGGACATGAATGGTTGATTTCGTGTGAGAGTTTGGTTGCCTTTAGCCTTATTTGTACTGTGAGAACACAGTCATTGGTTAATCTTTTTCTATGTATTGTGGAAATTCTATGAATACATTTATTTTTTAAAAATATTATGTGTAATGCAAAATAAATAACATAAAAACATCTATTAGTGGCTGTAATCACAGTTTCTCTTGTCGATAAAGTAGTCTCAAAGTCAAGTTTGTAACTATAACAAAGAATTACATTTTTTTGGCTAGTTCAAAAAGTTTTCAAACATACAGAACTAACACCTTGACTGCCACAATATAAAAAAAATTGTCCGTGTAGCCACAAAGGAAAAATTGAGTGTGAAAGGAGTTTAACTCACGAAGCCTCTTGGACACAAAAGTTGTTATTTGAATGCAACATGTCAGGTAACATTAAAGTTCTTAAGCTAATTAAATTATTCAATTTGCTAAGTTATCATAAATATAGGCATAAATTTTCATACGTTTTGACTTTATTCAATATTCTTAACAGGTAAAAAAGTAGACGATAGATATTACGTTCCGGCTTTCAGAAACTCGAATGCTTCGAATGCTAAAAGAAAATAGCTTGATGATCCTTGAAGATAAATGGGTCCGATACTTGGAATTACAAGTGGTTATTAAAGGTAACATTAAATGGTAGTTTATCTGAGTTTCTCCAGTTAATATTGAAAAGCCTGTTTGTTTTTTAATGCTCATTTAAGAGTTCGAGTTTCACAGACCCTTCTAGAGTTATGGAGGGATAAGTGATCTAGTTAGATCCACTTAGTGTAAAAGCAAAGAAAAATCCATGGTAAAGGATGTAAGCTCGGATTAAATCATTTAAAAAAATTAACACTAAATAAAATGAGTAATCAAATGAGTTCCAAATGTTTTGCAAAATCAAAACAATTGTATTTGTATTAAGCAGCATTAGTGTATTCAATTGAAGAATTTATACAGATATGAGTGAATCCAAATTTAAAGTTGGCCATTTAGTGTAAAAATCCAATAACAAAAATTATACTTAGAGAGATACTATAGTTAAAACCAATACTTCACTCTAAATACGACAGTCTCAAAATTGAGTAGAAATTACTAAAATCTGAGTATGTAACGGATTCAAACAGGCTCCGATCCAAATTTACTCAAATTTGAATACATGGGTGTACCTACTCATTTTTGAAAGCGTGCAGATACTCAAAAATAAAGCATTATGTACTCATTTTTTGATTCATCCATGTCATTCTTATAAAGAGGGCGCAGCGTGTTAGTGTTATCATGACGTGGGAAGTAAACCAGTGAGTTGAGTGCGACATCACAACGTTGTGTGAGCACCAACTTAATGTTACGTTCGATATATTGCAAATATTTCAATAAAAAACAGTAAAAACACACAAAAATATTCAAATAAAGCCACCTCATAAACAGTTTTCACGCCTTCCTCCCATCCCCCCCATAAAAACTTTCCTCATTCAATTCCCAACATTCCATGAGCACCCAAAAACAGTCGACGTGAGGAATTTTCCTCTCTTTATTCTCTCCATCCGTACCAACCTTCTACGAAGACGCAAGAAAAAAAAGTCGATGTCATTCTACACTCCAAACCCCTTCCAGCCCATCAGGCGATATCCGAAACTTCGCGGAAAAATCTTCCCCACCGCCACACTCGGCAAAAGCTACAACAAATTTTAAGACCCGGAACATTGCATATTCAACGGCTATGGCGGAAATGGACATCTCTGTTTATTTTGCCAGGAAAGTGAAAAAATAAAAAGTCCCCCTCCCCTTTCGTACATTATCCGGGTCTTTCTGTTGTTTTCAGTCTGGGTTTCGATGCTTTTATCAATGCTGGAAACTATCGAATTTCTATATGCTTTGGAGAGGGATATGTTGTTTCCTTTTGGGGGAAAATGCGATTTGAGTTTTTTATGTGTTAAAGTACTGGTAGGTCAGAAATGGGATGCTGATTGATGTTTGGTGAAGTTTTCTGTTTTATGCTTTGGGTAGAGCGCTAGTGAGTAGTTTATGAAGAAGCGCTAGTGTGTGAACGAATTAAATATTTACTAACAGAGAAGATGTTCAACTGAGTAAAAATAAAGGTGGAGAAGTGCACTCTACAGGGTGTCCCAAAACGACCGCATAAACTCTGCACAGCTAGATTCCTCGTTGGGAGTACATAAAAACTGCCCAAAGAAGCGTTCCTGTACAATCCATAGTTTACGAGTAAAATGTATGACTCTTGATCCACTTGGGAACTGATTTGCGTGTATTTCTTAATTTATTGAGCTTACATTGTGAACTTTTAATTTGTTATCAAAGAAGATGATTTCTTTTCCTCATATTTTATGTTAATTTAACCCGGCATGCTTCCTTAGTCCTCACGAACTTTGAGCAACAATGACGTCACTGCCGGTGCAAGAAAAAACACTTTATTGGACATATCAACATTAGTAGGCAGTTTTTATGTACTCCCAACGAGGAATCTAGCTGTGCAGAGTTTATGCGGTCGTTTTGGGATACCCTGTATCACAGCTCTTAACAAATATGCCATGTTTACGCAACTGAAATTAAAAGTAAACGAAATTTTGCCATGCAAGAAAAAAATTGGCTAACCTTGAACATTTGGGCAACTACCAATATCTATACAAAACAAATTCGGCAGCACTAAACCGCTTATCTTGAAGTTCTAAATAAATTTAGCTGTCTTCAAAATATTGTAAAATGTTATAATTCGAATTAGAATGCATCTTTAAGTTAAGAAAATAATAAATTAGGAAGTAAGCATTATTTTATATTATTAGCAACACAAGTGAAAGTTATAAACAAGATAAGAATAACAAGAGTGTTACAATGACAACTGGAATAACTTTTATTGCTACAGAATCTAACGACTCTTCTCATCTACCTTTGACCTTGTATCGACTGTGTTGTTGTTTATATCGAATCTCTCTCAGGGCACAATCTTTATGCTTACTTTTAGGATACTTAAACATTATTAAGTAGATGGTATTTAATTACTTTCTTTACTTTTAAAGCAGGAAACTCGTACATTTTTAAAATTATTTAAGTGTTCAATCAAATTACGTTTTCTATTAGTCTAGATGTTGCTAGGAATGAAGTTAATATTTAAGGTAAATGAAAAAAAGGTAGAATTTGCCACAAAATCTCCTCAGATTTGAGTGTAAATTTAAGTTAAATGTTAAATTCTGAGTTCATTATGATAATATTATATTACACATAAATCATTTATGAATATTTCCACTAACTTACTGTGGTATACTTTGTTTGGAAATAAGAAAAAATATGAAAGTTAATTTTGATTGATAAAATTCCTGTCTGATTAAACAAATTTCCTCCAGTTTAAAGTTCAGATCTACAGTAAGAAGGATTTATCAAAGGCCTTTCTCTGATCACATTATTAGCTTCAAAACCTTTTTAAGTTAGATATCTAATTATCTACAAAAGTTCACACACACACACACACACACAAACCAACCAACTTTCTTCAAAGATAGTTCTTCAATTTCATTCAAAATTTCTTCAAAAGACAAGCCCCCATTTCGAAGTTGTCACAGAATACAGAAGGCGTACAGTTTCCAGGTCAGTCTCCCGAGCTGTCATCTTCGTTTATAATTATGTTCTCACACGCCTTTGCAAAATCACTTCGCAAGTTTCCGTCAGATATCTCCAAGAAATTCTTATCCCCTGTCTTTGCATAAATCTTCGGAACCCCGAATGACTGCACTTTAGCTTTCCTGCATATTAAATTGCGAATCCAATATCCCTTCCTATCGGTTTTGGACGGGATGGATAGTCATCTGAAATGTCTGTTGCACTTATCTTATGCATGAATTTGTCTACTTCTCATAAAGTTGCGAATATTGCGTAGTTCGGGAATGGGTATTTCTGAAAGTGTTCCCGTGTTGAGATTTTATATTGAACAGTTTGCAGTTTTCTTATTTTCTTTGAATGCCCCTTTAAAGTTCAATCAGTGTAATATGACTTTTTTGCGGGTATGAGATTGTATTACATTCACAATTTTCTCGTCATGATTGAACTTGAAAATGTGGATGAATATTAATATAAAATATGTAGAATAACATGATTTTGTAGTAATAAATATCGTATGCTCTAAAGTTTAACATTTTAATAAATGGAGTATAACATCTGTATGAATAAAACGTAAGTATCGGTTTGAGTTTCAGTGTTTTTAGAACTACCTATTAATTTTTACTTGAATTTTTGTACAATGTATTGGATGAAGTTACCTAATTTATTTTTAAGAATAATGTTTACAATGTGAGGTTCCACTACTTTTCTTCACCTAAAAGTTTTAATGACTAGTTTTATATTAGTTCTAATTTTAATTGTTCCATAAAAACATGATAATAACACCGATAACTAAAAAAGCTAACTTAAAAAAACTAGTTTTTTAGCGTGTCGTTGAATTATATTCGTAAAACCTCTTTACTCTCTGCGTAAAACATAAACTATAATGTATAATTACCCTTTATTTAGTTTCATTTTAATAGTACCATATGAACATAATGTTTTTCTTTATTTTTGGTTTTTTTTTAGATAATTTGAAACCACATCAAAACATTACTTCAGTTTACTCACAAAAAGATCGTCCATATATGCTTAACTCCTTTCCATATTATTAACATAGTTGATATTACCCATAAAAATCCAGTAAACATCCGTATTAACATTAAAACTATCAAAATTTAGCTTGTAACTCATGACAAGTAAATTAATTGGCAATATAAACCAATTTTATCAGGTCCATAATTCCAGTTGTACCCTTCAAAGGCATTGTAATATTTTTCGACACAAAATCATCTCAAACACGTGTCCAGTGTTGCATAACGTTGAAACACATTCCGTTTAATTACACACTGTATCACCGATGGTTACTTACGAGTTTAATAACGCGACAGAGATCCTATGCAAATTACCCCTAGGTACGCTGTAATGATCTGGTTACTATGCTTCCATGAACTAATAACGACAAAGTGGGACTGATGAAGTAGCAGGTTCTTCAGAGCTGCTGATGTCTGTGAGGAACTCCTCTACAATTAAGATCCCTTTATGTCATGTTATTATGTAGTTATTAGGGTAAGAGGATGTACTGATTTTCACTACTAACTACCTACTAGTATTCGGTGTGTTCTGGTGGAGAATATGCCACCAGTTTCTCCTAAGGAAGACCCAACTCTCTTTTTTTCTCAGTAAACAAACTGTAGAGATTCAAATATTTGTGTCTCCAAATTTTTAAAACCAACTGTTTTTTCCTTTTGTAGATAGACGGAAATGTCCTATATCTTCTTCAATAATACAAACCAACTCATACATATGCCCATATGCATTTTAAATACATCATATACACTAGCGGAAATAAAAATCCCAACACCAAGAAGGAAAGGAGATATCAAAGTCAAATTTATTTCTATGATTGCACATAGTATTAATGTGAATTGATTAAAAAATGAGCCTTCCTGGATGTTAGGGGGCCGAGAAAATCGGTGAGGAGTGTTGTCTCCATAGGTGTCCATTACCGCCGTCACACGTCATGGTATTGAGTGACAGGGGCTCTAAATGACTTTTGAGGGATTGGAGGACCATGTTGCCTCCTCAGGTAGTCCAAATTCATATGGTGCACCGGCGGATGTTGCATACCGGGCTAGGTGATTTCTCCTCATTGACCGGACCTGTTTTGCGGGTGTTGGTTCTAGAGAACGGGAAAGACGGGGTAAAAATGCAACCTAGGAGGTTAAGAAGAAAGCTTGGACATTGCATAAAACATGTGGTTGTGCATGTTTCTCTTGAAATTTGTCCCCAGGATAGGTCTGAAGGTAAGGACGGTCTACCGGCTGCAAAATTTCAATGACGCAGCTCTGGTTGGAAAAAGTACTGGAGAATCATACTCAGGAGTAGCAGAAATGGAATCCAATGCATCACCACTCCGTTACCCTGCATCACCACTCCGTGGAATGATTAGAAAATCATCAGCTGAGTGCATTCTCTCCATTGTGTCTTCAAACTCATACCCAACCGCCATGGTGCTCCAAACCGAATCAGGATTCTCTCATAAACACAATGTCATGAAATTGGGATTTTCATTTCCTTATTTCGTGCACTATTGGAAACAGAAATGCCCATTTTCAGCCCCTTGTTTATAGACAAAGATGTAAGACGCTATACAGACAGAACGGACAATCCACAGTACTGCAAACGACATCCATCCCACTGCCGCTTGTTCTCAGTATGATCTACCGGTATTTTGGCCAACCAGAGCTGCTTCATTGAGGTTTTTTAGCCGGTTGTCCGTCCTTACCTTCAGACCTGTCCTGGGAACAAATTTCAAGAGAAACATGCACAACCACATGTTGTATGCAATGTCCAAGCTTTCTTCTTAACCCCCTAGGTTGCATTTTTGCCCTGGCCTATCCGTTCGTAAGAACCAACGCTCACAAAACATGTCCGGAGAAAGAGGAGAAATCCCCTAGCCCGATATGCAACTTCCGCTGGTGCACCATATGAATTTGGACTACCTGAGGAGGCAACATGGTCCTCCAATCCCTTAAAAGTCATTTAGAGCCCCTGTCACTCAATACCATGACGTGTGACGGTGGTAATGGACACCTATGGAGACAACACTCCTCACAGATTTTCTCAGCCCCCTAACATCCAGGAAGGCTGATTTTTAAAGCAATTCACATTGATACTATGTGCAGTCATAGAAATAAATTTGACTTTGATATCTCCTTTCCTTCTTGGTGTTGGGATTTTTATTTCCGCTAGTGTATTTTAATATTTATTTTTCCTTTTAAAAAGTTAGATACACATTAGGGTTTAGCGAAAAAAACTTTTTTCGAAATTAAAAAAGATACCTATGGCAAAAGTGGTATTATGTACTAAGATGAAAAACCGCGCAAAAATTTTTGAAATCGGTTAATATCTCAGTTCGCGCATTGAGTTCAAAGTTTATAAAAATGCTTAAAAATGAACATTTTCCGAAATTTTTAAGATAATATTTAAATAAAATTTATAGAAATATTCTCGCTTGTAACCTCTTCATAAAAGCTCAAAAAAGTAAAAAAATAAATTTAATGTTTATTTTTACAATATTTGGGTTCGCAATTTTGCTTGAAAGATACGAAATTTTCGAATAATTGGTAAGTTTGTTTCATTGTGCAGCACTTCACCCATTTTGTTAGTTTCATCCTAAAAATAATTATGGAATTACTTTACCTTCGAAAATCATCTTAATCTTAATCTGACAATCGAAAACCATCACTATCATCAAAATCCCATTATCAGATGAGAGTTAAATTGAACGGCAACTGCATTAAATAGTAGTAGTAGATATGGTATGTTAGAGCTACGGCTGCAATACCATCTAGTGTCTTACAAGATATAGGATAGGAGTGATTACAGACGCAGATTCTTCCCATGTAATTGACAGATCCAAAATAAGAAGGGGAAAGAAGCATATTGGAAGTGTGTTAAAGTTTTCAGAAAATATGGAAATTAATGGACTTTATTTTGACGGGCGAAAAGATATTACCTTATGCTTAGAAAAAGTAAATAATAAACACTACCGTGGAAAAGTTAAAGAGGATCACTATTCTCCAATTCAAGAGCCAGGATCCTCTTATTATTTCTTATCTTATTGAAAAAGAAATTTCACTGGAAAAATCATGTAACAGGATGTGATGGCACCGTTACGAACACCGGTTAGAAAAAAGGGGATATTCGTCATTTAGAACTGCAAGTAGGAGACCTCTGCCATGGAGCATTTGTCTAGTACATTTTAATTAACTTCCTTTTCGGCATGTTTCATTATTTGGATGGAGTTACCACAGGGCCCAAATCTTTTTCGGGACCCATTGGAAAACAGCTCAATAATTGCGAAAAGCTCTCTATAGTCAAGTATGAATCCATTGACTGTTTTATTCCCGAAATAGATCGAAACATGTTGAGTTAAAGACCAACAGTATTTATTAGACATATGCAAAGCTATAAAGTCAGGGGATTGTCCCGAAGATTTTTCGTACCGAAATCCTGGCCCACTATCTTATTCTAGATTTATCACTGCTGCTAATAGAGTGTTGAGATTGTACGTTAGTGTCCTCAGCCCCTTATGAAAGCTTAAAAGATATTTCAAAATTTATCTTAAAGTCATACATGCCTGTGTGGTTTAAAATTAAAAAAAGAATAGTTCTTTCACAGATGGGCCCAAGCAGGTTTTTCATGCAGTTCAAACAACTCGATATCTATCTGAGGATCTACTTCAAATAGTTGATCGAGTTGTTGAACGCAATGCATTCTTCGCACACCCGGGAAAACTTATTGTTGTCAATGAAAGTGTCTCTGTTCGACAGATCGCAGTTGAAACGAGAGAATCTGCCTGTGGGGTAGAAAGGATCAGTGGCGGCTCGTCCATAGGGGCTGCGGGGCTGCAGCACACCCAACCAAAATTTCCCGAAATTCCAATTTTATTTGCTTTACAATATTTAAAAAATTATCTATTTCCACCCTTTAATCTTTGTCCTTTATAATCCTTTTTCCATTAATAATTGCTATGCCGTCTCGCCAACAGATTTCTTTCCGGGTCGATCAGCCCCCGCAGATATACCAATCGTGGTATAAAACACTAGCTCTATCATATCACATCAAAATATCATGAATTCAGCATGCGAATGTGTTAGGAGAAATGGGGCTGCTTTTCAGCAGCCCCGACCAAAAGAATGATAGCTTTTTCTCTTGAGAGAGCTGTGAAAAAAAAACTAAGGGAAGAAGAAAAATAAAAACGATTTCTACTACTAATAAATCACATTGGCTTTTTAGCTTATCTCACTCCAACGCAGTTTTAATTTTTTATTTATAGCTTTTTTTTCTTTTCAACAGAGAGAGAACAAAATCTTTTCTGATGCTTTGGCAAGTCAATAAAGATTTATGTTTAATTTTTTGTAGCCAAGTTTTTATTTCTTTTTATAATGAACAATTTGAATTCGAAATGTTGATTTTAGTTTCATTTGCTTTTGAGATACTAAATGAAATGAACTTCATCTTTGATTCTTCATATTCGTAATAATCAGCTAAATATAGGTAAGTGACAGTTTTTGAATGCTTATTAAGCGTGAAATCGAAATTTTATATTGTTCCCATCTTTTCACGTTTTTGTGAAATATTATTTTGGCAATATCGCTTAAAAAACGTTGCCAACTTTTGGTACCGCCGGAGCAGCACCCCTTATAATTTTACCATCGAGCCGCCACTGGAAAGGATTAGAAATTTTGTTCCCCCCCCCAAAATTAAATTTTAATGCAACGTAGTACACAGATATTATTGACAGGAAATCATGCACAATCTATCCTCCACCAATTTTAAAAGACGTAAGTGTTGAAGATTTGAAATCATTAGTGCATTTTAACACAGAGCTCACTGCATACATAATAAAGTTCCCCTGCCATACTCAAGCGGTTGAGAGGTGCGTTAAGCTTAAAACTGAAGAATCAACAAAAGTGTGTGGTCAGAAAGCAAGAGATGGCTTCATAAAATCAACTTTATATTCAAGATCAGTAATGCCAGATTTTTTTGAAAAAAAAAACGGAATTTAAATTTATTCCTGTTGAAAATTTAATTTTTAAAAAATCACACAAATTATGGGTGTTTGGGTAGGGGGTGGGTGGAACTCGACGTGCAGCCATCTCCCCGTGGTGAATTCTGGGGTGTTCTTACAAAACGGGCGAAGGGCTGCACAGTGAAACAAACTAAAAAATTATTCGAAAATTTCGCATTTTACAAGCAAAATTGCGCACTCAAATATTTATAAAATAAACATTAAAATTCCTTTTTTTTTACTTTTTTGAGCTTTTATGAAGAGGTTACATGCGAGAATATTTCTATAAATTTTATTTAAATATTATCTTAAAAATTTCGGAAAATGTTCATTTTTAAGCATTTTTATAAACTTTGAGCTCAATGCGCGAACTGAGATATTAACCGATTTCAAAAAATTTTGCGCGGTTTTTCATCTTATTACATAGGACCACTTTTGCCATAGGTATCTTTTTGAATTTCGAAAAAAAGTTTTTTTCGCTCCACCCTAATACACATTACACTGTTCAACAAATTTGACCTTCAAAATTTTTTCCTTCATGAAAATAGTCATTTCTTATAGAATTTGGGTCGCTGAATACGAAAATCACCATTAAAATTTTCAATTGACTCGGGATTTTTGGGGAACAGCCCTTCCCCCTTTTTACGTTTTCGACGACTTTAAAATTTTAAACTCAATTTTCAGGGACAAAAAGCATTCTTTAAGTCTTTAAATTACCTCCCAGGTAACAAGAAATGTTCAAATTAATAAAATATGATAAATTTATGACAAATAAATAGGTTTAAGGGGTAATTACCCCCCTAAAAATACAAAAAAATAGTTAAAATTATAGAGGTTTCTATACGCTATTTTTTCCCTCTTATTTTATTCGCAATTCCCATTTTAAGGGTCCTAACCCTTCCCCAAGGACACAAATTTGATGACAATATGCAGAAATAATTTATACTAAAAGCGGCTGAGGTGTTAGCCTCCCAGAAGTCCCCACAGAAGAGTTCGGAAGACTTCCAGAATTGCGAAGGCGCTCGCGAGCTCAGGAATTAATATTGATGAATTTGAAAAGTTTACAAATGACGTTTTTCTTATATTTTGGGTTTATCCTAAGTAGAAACTCTTCAGTTCTTTAAAAACTGACCGGTTTTAGGGAGTGAGGATTCCATGTTTCAAGATGTTAATAGATGCACGGCTGTGGATAACAATTAGGGGGCATCCTCTTAAAAATTGAGGGTGATGGAGGAAAATGGGTGTCATATTTGAATTAAGCAGATCATTTTACACAAGAATCAGCTAAAATTCAGTTAGTGGCTTCAAATTTTTTTTGTACAGCACAGTTTAACTCTAAGTGCGATATTGAACCCTTCCATGGGTGTTTTGGGGGCGCTCTCACCTCAACCGCTTTTAGTAAAAACCATTGCTGCATATTTCCATCAAATTTGTGTCCTTGAGGAAGGGTTAGGACCCTTCAAACGTGAATTGAGTAAAAAATAAGAGGAAAAAATTGCGTATTAAAACCTCTATAATTTTTAGCTATTTTTTGCATTTTAGGGGGTAATTACCCCTTAAACTTATCCATTTGTTATAAATTTATCATATTTTATTAATTTGAACCTTTTTTGTCCCCTTAGAAGCATTTTGAAGATTAAAGCAATGCTTTTTGACTCTGAAAATCGAGTTAAAAGTTATAAAGTCGTCGAAAAACCTAAAAAGGGGAGGGGCTGTTCCCCGAAAATCTGAGTCAATTGAGAATTTTAATAGTGATTTTCGTATTCAGCGACCCAAAATCTATAAGAAATGACTATTTTCATCAAGGAAATTTTTTCACTGTTGAACAGTGTTATTAATTGTAATAACCTTCTAAAATAGGTACACATATACAGGGTGGTCCTAAATTCGTGGTACAAACTGGGTGGGATAGGTAGAGTACTTCAAGACGAACAAGAATTGGTATAGAAAGGGGGGTCGCAGTTACACCGTTAAAGAGCTAGGACCTAATGTAGTGCGAGAGTGTTACAAAAGGACGTTTTGCCAAGGCCCGTTTAACGAAAAAAAGAAACATAATGAAATGAAAAAATTTATTGCATGAGGTACAGCATTATCCTTACTACTTACATCATAAATTTGATGGAAATTGGACCACTTGCTAAACCGTGGAGTGAGTTTTAAAACATGCAATATTAATCTTTTAGCCAAAGAATGGAGTTCCTTTAGTGTAATGGTATTTAGAAAAATGATGATCGGGGAAGGAATTTCAATGATCATAGGGGAGAGTGTTGTACCTACGGACGGTTGTACCTTCAGCCACCTCATTTTAAAATTCGGGAAAAAATGTAAATTTGAATTTGTTGTCGATTTTGAATGTAAACAGATGCTATCTAGTTGCTAACGTGAAATCAGGTCTTTAAAATATTATTTAAATTTTCTATAATAAAAATACTGTTTTTAGGTGCTCAAAGTTTTTTTTAGTGCATCACTACATTAATTCTTTTCTTCCCCTATGATTATGATAGGATAAAATGGGATACATGGGGGAATTCCCGAGATTTTGACTTTTTAGTTTTGATATTAGAAATCGTCAGATCTCAATTCTTTTATCTTTTACAGAACTTTGAATGCAAAAACACCTGGTGTTGTACCTTCGGACACCATAAGTGTTGTACCTACGGACACGTTCTTGTGGGTAATCGGCGTTTTAGAATCAGGTTTCATTTAACTGAATACATTTTAATAAATGTCAAATTAATTCTAAATGGTAATCTATTTGTCAGCAATTATTTTCAAGTGAATTTTAGATGAAAAATCAAATATTTTGTGATCTAAACTACTTTTTTAAATTTATGATTCTACTTGAAATTTAATGTAGAATATATTGTAAAATCCTAAGCACCCTATCGCATTTAAGTCTGATGATTAAAAAAAACTTAAAATTTCCACTGAAAAAGTTTACCACCGAATTATTATTGTTATTACCACCAAATGCTTGCACAACTAAGTGTCGATCGAATTGGGTTTTTTTTATCAGTGAAGTTGTCAGATCAATCAGCATGATTTTGATGCAACTATTACCTTAAATTCTGATCTGAAAATACCATGTGATTTTTGTGTTGTTGGTAAAAAATCAAGTTTTTATCACTCAACTTCGTTTTAATGACCATTTACGATCTAAAACTACATTACTTTAAAAAATCTATTTTCAATTTTAAAAAGGCTTGAAATAGGTTATTAAAAGGTAATGCATCAATAAAAATGTTCATTCTTAGCTTTTTTCAACTAACACTTCCCTTTTTAAGGGTGTCCACAGGTACAACTGGGTCTGTCCATAGGTACAACAGGTTGTTGTACCTTTGGACACAAATTTTTCCAAGTTATTATAAATGATTAAAAATCCAATTTTCAAGATTTTGGCTAATAAAAAATATCTCTCTACTCACAAAGGTTAGGACTATAGATTGGGCATTTTAAATGGTCAAAATGTGATTTTACCTGTCTTAGAAAAATCCAAACGTGATTTTTGTCCAGAGGTACAACACTCTCCCCTACAGTTTCAATGATAAATGTATGATCATTTAAAATTCTTTCCCCCGATCATCATTTTTCTAAATACCATTAAGGGATATATTAAATATGGGAAAGAAATTAATTAAACTTTAACATAAGTAACAGTGTAAACTGCACCCTATAATCTAGGAACTTTCAATGAATTGAATATTCCTAAGCTTTAAGTTTTAATTTTCTTTTGATAAACAAATTTTGTATTAGAATAATTCTGCTATAAACTTCACTTTTTATTGGTATACAAATTAGCTTATAAAATGTAAATAAAAGCTATATACAATATGCAAAAAGAAAAGTTTACCAAATATTGCAATTTGTAATCCAATATAAAATTGAAAGCATCAGAATATTCAATAAAAAGATTTTTCAGCTGATCAATATGGGTTGAATTTCAAGATACAAATGATAGTTAAAAGAAATTATGATTTATTTTTGGAGATTCTAAAAGCAAAGAGATTCTCCAGAAAGGTAAACTTTGAGATACGTAATATGGATAATGGATTCTCGATACATCAAAGAAACAAGCCGTCCTTTCATTTGTCAAAACGGAGTGACAAAACCTTCCAGACTAGCTTTTATCCCAAAACCATTCAAATGGGGAGTAAATTCAAGAAAACCCCCTATTTATAAAACTGGTTTACAACTATTTATAATTCCACAGCCCAACAGACAAACGGAAAACACGAGACAAATCCAGATTCCAAACAAGTGCAGTAAAAAATCCCCGAAAAACATTTTAAAACTCCAGACCTCAATTTCTCATGGTTTTCACTGTGTGAAACAAAAAAATCTTGAACAAAAATAATAACAGTAATAATGAAAAAAATGGTTCCATGGACCAAACCCACATTTCGGTTTCGTCTGCTGAATTCTTTTGTGAAATCTTATTTCTGGTGGAAGACTGAAATGAAAACCTGAGTCTTTGTTTAACCACTGAAACGTGGTATTTCTTTCTGCTTCTTAGAAGTCCTCTATCCTTTTTATTTCTAATGTAGGTTATACGTCACTGTTTTCCCTGATAAGCACAAGACCAGTGGACATGAACTATGTCTAGTTCGCTCTTCATTTCGTTAACCTAGACATGTTACTCTTAGGCTAGAAAAAATAGTTTGAATCAAGGAGCCTGTTTGGTTTTTTATGTTAGCTTCCCATTTGTGTTTGAGTCGTGTGTCTATTTCCAGTCCTATCAGGAGTATATTTTGAAAGCAGCAACACGCAGTAGATATTTGGAGTATTTTTTATGCGGGAGTTTTTTTACATTCAATTGAAGATTATATTGGTGATTTTTCTTCGTCTCTAAGAGGTTTTATTATATCTGTTTGTGAAATTATTAAAGTGTAAATGTCTTAAATTTTTTCAAGCCTCGTTAGATAAGCTAAACAGAAATTTTGGTATCCGAAGTTATACACTAACTTAAGTGATAAGTAAATACTTAAATTAATTACCTGTATCTTGTTTCTGAATTCTTTGTACTGTTAATCTATTTAAACTCATGGAAAGTTGATAATCTCACTAATATGTATAACAAGTTCCCTGCTCTGGTCTGTAGTCATTAAAGCCCTGGATAGCAAAGCTTAACGTAGCTTCATCATTAAATAACGTAGCTTCATCCAGGGCTTTAGTAGTCATTATGTCAGATGATGATGAAAGTCACTAGTCAGATGATGAAATTTACATTCATGAAAAAACGAAGAAGTGAGTAAATAAGAATGAATGCAATAGTAGCACACTTTAAATTAAAATAATTACACAGCGATTTACCAATTAATATAAAGGTAAAGTTAAAATATGTTAAATTTTAGTACTGTCCAGCACATTCTACACCAGAAAATACACAAATACACGTACAGTTTAACTTCCAGCCTCATTGCCACTTAAAATTAACGAATATAGGCACTCGAGAATATCGGCACCAGCAATTCAGCCCCAATCGAGAGACTAAGTACAACAATCAAACAAAAAACCCAACGCGACTCAATAGACAGCAAATACAAACGACAACCCGATAGAACCAACGTACCAAAACAGACAAACCCAGGGCATTCTCACCACTTACTGATGACTCTGCCAAAGGAACAGATAGCCCTATTAAAGCCGAATGAGCGCCATGAATAGGGGGTCTTTTTGAGAAGAATGGACTGCAACAAAAACACCGCTTTGAGCCTCCGCCATTACTGCTTCATTTGCCTCAGCGGCGGACAAAATAGAACGTCATTTGGGACCCTTCCCGGTTGGACATTAATGAAGCAGAGGCGTCTCTCAAGGAACGGAAATATTTTGCTGAGTCATTTTTGACTTTAATTCGCCCCATTTGTTCGTGGAAATAACCCTCGGAGTTTCGTCCATTAGTCCCTGGCTCTTGTTCCTTGGTCTTTAATTAGGGGAGGGTATTTTCTTGATTGAAAAGTGCGAGGCCCCGAGTTTCAATCAGGGCCCTCCAGAGATGGGGCAGATTTTTCAGGGTGATGGGTATTTAAAACTTGAATGGGGAGTACGTGCTTTGGGGTGGGAGATTTTATGGGGCCTATCTCGGACGGCTTTGAGAACGGGATTGCTTGGAGCTGTGTTTGTGGAGATTGCCTGTCAATAAGGAGGGGCGTGTGCTGTTAAAATTACAGGCATCGATAGGGCTTTGTTGAAGGAATTTGTAAAATTGCTTTTTAGTTTGTTTTCCCTTTCCCTATAGGTTCAGTAAATTTTAAATAGGTGTACTCTTGCCGAGTCTTGGACAATTTCTGTGAAGAGAAGAATTGAATTTTCTGGTCTAAGTATGCTAACAGAAGTTGGTTTCCCAAAACAGATACGCTAAACAGTGCAATTACGCGAAACACAAATGAACCATGAAAGGAGAAAATGAATACGGGATATAAGCCACGATGATGTACGCTTTTTTTCTGGTAGTTATTTAAAAAACAACATTCTAAAATCAGATAAAACTCCAAGTACTATAAAATATTACAATTATTCATTAAATTTTTGAATATAAAATTTTACCAAACAAGAGAGCAATATCTCAAAAGAATATAATGCACGTTTCCCTAGTTGCAGTTCTAGTTTCTAATTAGTATTCTTTATTTCAACTGCTAGTAATGTAATATTGGAGAAAGTCTGAAACTTTGAGATTTGAGGTAAGTAAGGATCTCGGGTTAGTTTTAGATCCTTCACTTGATATGATGGTTGTATAGATTAAAAGTTCAATTATTATGGGTATGTAACAGAACAAAAATGCCTTTTCCAAAATAAAAATACACATACAGCTATACCATCTATACATTTTATTTACGAAAAACTATCTTAACGTGGGCGCAAATATTCTGAACAGTTCAAAATATCTATAGAAATGAATTCACTATATCATAGTGAACTCTTTTGTTTATGTAATACCTATTTTGCTGATCCCGACTGAGAACTAAACACTCAAATAATATCAGTTAGAGTAAACATCCAATACTATCGAATATAGTTATTTGTCTCATATCAATTCGCCAAACGGGGATCTTCTGTAATTAAATCAAACATTCTTATTGTGTGAAAAGAAAGCATGCAAGTTCTATTTTTATGTCAATATATCAACTAAACTATTCTTCTTAACTCCTCTAGCTTAAGGTTCTTCACAGAAATAGAATAGTGCTTTAAGGAAGGATTCTTAGACTGTGGCAATCAGTAGACTAATTTGCATTAGAATAATGTTTAATTTAACTGCTGGATTGGAAACCCTGAGATAGTCCAGGTTGCAAATGTCACTAAAACAATCAGTCTGACGTACGATTTCAGTTTGTCGCTGTATCGAGCAAAGGTTCTCGTTAATTTTGTTGCATTTGCTTCTAAGAAGGGAATAAATTATAAAATATTGCGCAAATCTTTAGCACTGAATTTTTCTTAAGTATTCCCATAAACTTCAGTACTATAAAACAAGTAATTAATTCCTGTCATTCAGTTATTAATTGTTAAACTTGATAGCATTAAAATGCGTTAGTTTGTTTGATATATTTAATTGTCTAAGTGCCACTTCTATATTTGTGTAAGTTTAAATTAAAGAAGTTTTAATTGAAGCAAATCCTACCAAGAACCGCCTTATGTTTTAATGTTAAGTAGGCGATTAAAATTCATTGCAGAGTAAATCTAAACAAGAGATAATATTAAATTTCTTTTAACTCTGAATTTTCACACTGGATTAAAATTATCCACAGGGCCAGCTCAAAGTAAAATAAAACAAACGAATCCAATTATGAAGTTTTATAAGAAATAGGTACCTATTAAACTATGTACGAAATCTATTAAAAATATATTTAAAAATCAACCTTAAATTTTCAACCTTCAAGATTAACCTAAACGATTCAAGCATTCTTATGTAAGAGAAATATGCAAAAGAGCAAAACAAAAATTCCAGAGTTTTGATCACTCAATTTTTTATTTGTTATGATAAATGCTTATAAGGTCGTGTTAAATTTTACTTTTCGGTGGAAAAAATAGATACATATTAAGGCGATGTTTCAGTGTTAGATTTACTTACCCTGAGAATCAGTTTTCCTGTCCTTTTTGTAGAAAACCATCCTAAGTCAATCCAATCAAGAATCGAGAATAGTCACCATCCGAGCACCAACATTTTCTCAAACATTCGTTCACAATTACATCTGAATGATAAATGGCATTAGTCTAAGTGAACCTAGTGTATCGGCACTATTTCCACGCATTGTGCCCGAGCCTCTAAACTAAATTACACGAACCCACACCAACAACTCAACTCTGCATTAGGGCGTAGGCCTAACTCCTTTCCCACTTTGGCCAGCTATAATTGAATTTCCCGGACAGTCTAAAGCAGCTTGTAATAAATTATTCTTCCTCTACGGAATAAGTAACTAGTTGTAAATAAATGGCTGCTTTTAGCAACTTCTTATTGGTCTCAGGGATGCTGCCAGATTCATTTGTTAAAATGTCCCCTTTAATGAAATTTTTCTACTGGAGCGCGCCATCGAAGAAATTCTTCGGAAAGTTTTCTCGGGGTCTTAAGAGGGTGAGGGGACGGGAAAAAAGGGAGGGAATGAAAAGAATTGTAATACTCTTAATTAGTTTTGTAAAAGTATGCGAAGCTGAGTCAGGTGTTTGACAATGACCACTTTTCTACTTGTTCTTTTTTGTGGGGCTCAGTAGGTTTTACAAGGACCGTGAAATTGCTTTGGTCTGGTCGGATTGGTTTTGAGTGTCACTTTGCGAGGAATTTAATAAGGGGGGTATGGTTATATTGGCTAATTAAGTAATTATTGAGTCTGGGATTTGTAATTTTATTACACAGAAACTTGTAACAACTCTTATAAAAACATTAATGAATCAATTGTGATTCAACGAAGGTTGATGAAAAAATGTTTGAACTAATATATGCTTGTAAGTTCATTAAACGTCCCACAGAGTTTGATCACTTAATTAAAATATTTAAAATTATTTATTCGGATTTCATAAAAGATTATGCTCTTGTAATATGTTCTAAATCACGTTTGAGCATGAAAATACAGGGTGTCCTAAAAAAGACATACGGATTTTACTTCTTCTTCTTCAAAAAATTTTTAAAATAAATTACTCATAACTAGAAAAACTATAAAATATAAAAATTCGCGGTTTGTTGCATCCTACTCCTGGGAGTCTCAGGAGTAGAATGCAAAAAAACGGGTATTTTTTTGTCTTTTTTAGTATTAGAGTTATTAGTTATTAGTTTTCAAAATAAGTCATACTTTGGGACATCCTGTATTATAAGATTACTAGGGGCTATCGCCCCCTACTCGCAATCGCTCGCCAACCCCCAGGAACTGCTGATGCAGTTCCCCTAGGATTGCTTCGCAATCCTGTGCTCGCTACACTCGCTCACCATACGCTGGTACAGCCAAGATGAGATTCATCCGCAACTAAATTTATTGGTGAAAATAGAGTTTTATAAATAGTAATATGCAGCAGGGAAACATTAAGTACAGTGTATGAAAAATATGTGTACAGTGTTTATAAAATTCATGGGTACTGTTGCATTAGCCAAGAAAAACCACCATAAGCAGTATAATATATCAGATAAGTACTATTAACATGTAAATGTTATACTTAAAAGTTGATATAGGTGCTTTTACTTACCCCATTATTTCATTACTCCTCTAAAACTTCTTTGTAAACACAATTGTAAATACTCCAGCTTGGAGCTACTACCGTCACAGATTGGAATAATACTTTCTCTAGCTCTACTTAAATCCTTGATAAAAATAAAATTAAAAGATTGCTTTTGAATTTACGAAAGTAAACACAACAAACCAACCGTTGTCAACGGGAGAAAACAAATACCGCCAAATTTCAGCGTCACGTAAGAGAATTATACATATACAGGGTGTTTCAAAATTGCGTTGCATGGCTTTTATTCGGAACCAGCGCTTCCTAGGGTCATGAAAGTAAAGTCTACCCCTAGGTAAGTGACCCTGGAGAATCCATTGAGATGACTTACAGCGCCTCTAGCGGCGAAATTAAAAAGTTAAAAAAATTAATTTAAAAACTAAAGGAGATGGAGCAAAAACCTCAGTGAGAGTATTGTTGTCAACGTCAAGAAGAACTCATTGAAAAAAATTTGATCAAAATATCTTGAACATTCGCTTAGATATTAGCATGTAAAAATAGCACTTTTTCGGGGGTCAAAAAGTAAAAAGTTCGCATATTTGCAAATTTTTCAGTGTTATTGTGTAGTTTTGTGTTTTTTTAGTTGAAAGAACACAAAATTTAATCAAAAAATAAAAAAAATTTGCAAATAAACGAACTTTTTACTTTTTGACCCCTGAAAAAGTGCTATTTTCACATGCTAATATCTTCGCGAATATTCAAGATATTTTGATCAAATCTTTTTCAGTGAGTTCTTCTTGACGTTGGCAACAATACTCTCATTGAAGGTTTTGCTCTATCTCTTTTAGTTTTTAAATAAATTTTTTTAACTTTTTAATTTCGCCACTAGGGGCGCTGTAAGTCATCTCAATGGATTCTCCAGTGTCACTTACCTAGGGGTAGACCTTACTTCCATGACCTTAGGAGGCGCTGGTTACGAATAAAAGCCGTGCAACGCAATTTTGAAACACCCTGTATATCGATTGTTGCGATTATGCTATTTTCGGACGGTGTAGAAAATATTGTAGAAAAATGTGAAAGTTAATTTTTTTTCAATAAACTTCAACTAAAAGTTATGTAGATAATTTTTAGTTTTTGAAAATTCCTTAAATTTATTTATTAAATGTCTTTAGTGCTTTGAGATCTTTTTAATGCATTATTTCTAAGCAAAATCCCTTGAATTTGATTCGATTGCAAACTGTTTCAGGTTAAATCCCATTTCAAAACGCTTTTAGCCTTAGCAGTTGATAAAAGCATTTTAACTGAATGCGGGTTAATTTCATTTGTTAGCCTGTTTGTCAAAAGCAAATGCTTGACTCTTCAATTCAGTTGAAAATACAGAATGACGAATTCCATTGAATTTTGTGATTTAAAATGATGCTTGAATTGAGGATTTTTTAGATTTGTGATACGTGAAATGATAATAGTGAATGATGAAAAATATGCAAATTTATTGTTTTCTTTTATAAAAACTTCACTACAACTTGGCAATTTTTAGAAGAAAATAAATGGTTATAACTAGTTAAAACAATCTAAAAATTAATTCATAATAATTTTACTTTATACAAAACTCAGTTACAGATAAAATAACCTTACTTTTGAGTTTTCCTTTTAAAAAACCCAAAATAGAAGTATTCTACTCACATGGCCACAACATTCCACAGAGTCTATATGAGAAGTAGGAAAGGGCGAATAGAAAATATATCCAGTCTGAGGAAACCTTCAAAATGTAAAGGAGTGTCAAGATTTTCATGGATCATGTATGAGATATGGATGGAAAATGCACGGAATACATAATTCATGCATTATACATAAAGCACAATGAGTGTATATTACTTTTGCAAAATCTTTTATTGCATAATATTGAAGTATGCTGTGTGGGTGTCTGAGAAAAATAATGCTGTTACGTAACCAGTACACAACTACAAAAATATATGCGATGACCTAGTTAGTTTATATGTTTTTGTATAAGGCTAATGGGGGTTTGCTTTCCAAAGATACTTATTTTTGAGATTTTATTGTTCATTTTAGAATGGAAATGTATAATGCATTAGTATGCAAGTACATAAAATGATACTTATGTATATGTTTAATATTTTGCTAATTTCCTTCATGAAAAAAAAGTAATAAATATTAAGTTAATTTAACTGGTATTATAGCGTATGTTGAGGATTGGATTTGTTAAGGAATAGACCCACCCAGGTCAAATTCAGTCGACTTAGGAGTGGCCATATTGGGAGCCTTAATTTAATCAACGGTGAAAAGACTTTTCAGATTTGCACTAGGTGTGCATCAGTTCAGGCCTCCCCTGCTTATCTTCAAGAATGCATGGGACTTGTAGTGAAGGACTTACTGACTACTCCTCTTTTAGTGTATGACTTTTTAAGGATTAACAAACTCTTGGACTTGGTCCAGAATCGACTGGACCATTGGAAATTAGCAAAAACAGCGTATGTCGGTTGTTTCTTTAGAAATCGCCCTTAATGTAAAAAATATATTGTGTTTAGTATGGAAGATAAGATTGAGACGGGTAAGAACTGAAATCGTATTTAAATTTTGTGTGCTTTTTTAGATGATTTCAACTACTTTATCATCCTTCACAAGGGGTATCAACATATCCGCTCAAATCTATGCACAGCCATATTGTTAGAGTATAGTAGATAAAAAATTATTTAATAAGATTGCACTTGTGCTAAAAATATTTATTGTATATTTGCATACATGTGCACCGTGGAATCCAAAAACTCCGTTTGTATTGGATGACTACATATTTTCGGAAAAATAAAAGTCGTCAAATTTGTATAGTTCACTGGGCAAATTTTATCTACTCCACGTAAGAAATTTTTAAGAGCAGTTTTGACGAACTTGTTGAAACACCTTGTATATACCAGATGAATTATCACTATGTCAGTTTATAAGTAGCGTACAAGTGATAAGAATGATCACGTGGTTGCTGATAATGATATTTTTCGTTATACAAGAATTTTTACACAATATTATACACCCAAACATATTACTCCCATTCAAAATTATGTTAAATTTAATTTATCAAGGCCCTAACTTTATTTAACTTTATAATACCTTTATCAGAGAAAAACCATTTCTGGGATCCTAAAAAAACATAAAATAAAGATAGTCGAACTAATTTTTTAAAAAGATAACTCCATCACTAAATATTTTTCAAACAAAACAAACATAACCTTTTACACTTTTAAAACCAACAAAAACTTCATTCTAAAAATATTTACTTGCCAACTCTTCAATGTAGTGGTTCTTTAATTGTTGTGCCAGAAATCATTTCATGGACTGCACAAAAATTAATTCTAAAAAGAAAATCCAGAGAGGAAATTCAGTTTTTATAAAACACACACATATTTGAAACGTAAACAAAACTTAATTTGAAAATATGTTACTATTTATTTCGAAGTTGTTTAATTATCGTTTGCAAAAAAGCAAACTAGATTTAGTTGTTTTGATTCCAGTTACATTTAACTTGAAATCATTAATGATTCATCAGAATGTGTGTGTTTAACTAAAAATTCTTACTAAAATTGTAGATTTAAAGGGAAAATATGTGAACTTTTTCATGAGCTTTGAAAATTAGAATAATTTTAAGAAAAATTTTCAATTTATTCTTAAAAAACTGTTCTCAGTCTTAATGAAGATCTAGGATAATTTTAGGAAATTAAAATATTATAAAACTAATAAATAATTGTGTAACTAATTAATTAATTTTTAAAATATTAAATTTATATAGATTTTTTATGAATCAATGAATTGGTTGAAATAAATTCCTATTTTAGAATTATAAAACTTTTTTGTTTGATAAGCACCCAAAACTATTGTTTCTTTTTAATACTCTGAAGAGGATATCTATAAAACTTACATCTAATTAGATGGTACAGTGTTTGTTATTAAAATGTCCAAATAAAATTGTTTTGACTACAAGTTCTTGCCAGTTTAAAATTTTATAAAATTTAAAACTTTTAAGCCATTAACTTAATTTATACATAATATTTATAAGAATTTTTTCACTTTTTAATATGTAATTACATGATAAACTAAAAAAATATAAGGATATATGGAAATGAAATGTTATAGCAGCCTTGGTTTTTGTGTGTCACTAGCATTTTAAAAGCTTATTTTAAACGTTATTAGCTTCTTCACCATGGGTTTAAGTACATTTTAACCAGATACAATATCTAATCAAAATACCGTTCAAAACACGACAGTTTGTATCGATCAAAAACAAACAAACATAATTTCGTTCATCTTGCGAATAAAATCCTACTCGTCGAAATTCGGTTATGCCTGTCACGCTTATTTATTTGCTTTTAAAACAAAAGCACAATTTTTATTAAATGATAAAAAAAAGCGGTTACCTCGCCCTATCATATCTTAGAACAGATCTAAACTGGAATTCACCATGAAAACAACAAACAAAGCGTATAATCCGCAGTAAAATAAAATACAATTGTGCGAGCTGCGCCATTTTTTTATCATTTGGTTGGGAATTTAATGCTTTTCATTACACGGTATTTGTTTACTTTGCGCTTCGCTGTTTTATTGTGAATTTTGTGTCGTCTTCTGTAAAAATACTCAGAGCGAAGTCATTTTTATTGTTTAGGGGGAGGGTTATAGAATGTTGAAACCCGAGGAAGCCAAAGAAAACTCATTTTGGTGGAAGCATATTGCAACAGCGGGTAACAGCTATTTATTTCCATTTCTTTTCCAATTGTTTGTGTTTTACGAATAAAGAAACAATCAAATGAAGAAAACCATCAAAGAAAAGTTAACATAGAGTTTACAAAGATATTTACGGCATTAATCTTTATAGAACTGGCACAAAAGAGATTGGAAAGAATGTTTTTTTTCTTTCCATTTATATTACTTTTTAATTTCAATTCAGGAAAACTACTAAATGTATTGTTTCCATATTTTTTTAAGTAAACGGAGACAAAAAATGAAATTATTCAGATTATAAAAAATAGTTTATAACTTCAAAAGTAGTAGGTAATTATCAACCTTCTTATACACAAAAGACACTCTACATACCAAATAAATGGCGGACCACATAAACTAAAAACGAAAACCTGCTAATTAGAATATTACAATTAATTAGGCTATTTGTATATTTATGGAAGACGTTTTAGTATAAATAAATAGCAAAATAATATCTGGAATTTAAAATAATCTTGTCACACTCTCTTCCAATAATGAGGTAAATATTACACAGTTCTTGAGATAAATTATTAGAAGTTTCATCACAAGAAGTTCAAGTGTTTTATTAAAATATATTTAATAAATATTTACTTTTAATTATGTATAGATCATATTTCCAAGCATTTGCAGGATTATTATTTGATTAGAATTTTCCACTCAACGTTGTAGGTAATCGAAATTCCAAAAATCAACAAAGACATTTGATTTGTTTTTCTTTCTCTTCTTATGCTCTAACACTTACGTTCCCAAATGATTTTGTATCGTTAAACATCTGAAAAAGTTCCAAGGGGAGTAACTAGTTTCTGACTACAAGATGAGAATCACTATTTCAATGTAGATATTATTTATGCAAAGTTTTAAAACGTGCAATTCAATTTCCAATTGTTAAATTTTTAAGATGAAACATTCTGCATAATATATTGCAAAATAAGATCAGCATTATTAACTGTTACAATTTACAGAAAAAACCTGTCCCTAGGAAGATTAAATCTCTATTGAATAATGCAGATTGTAATTAAAACAAAGCAGACTGCACAAAAAACCGTCGACATATAATTAAAAACTTACTCAGACTTAATGGACCTCTCATTATCTCAAAAGCCTAATTAAAAAACGTACACCGTATAAATTTCAAAGACGTATGAAAACGCTCAAGAATCCTTTAAATATTATATGAAGTGAGTCAATTAACCCGCTGAAAATGATTGATTCAATATAAACGTTAAGCAAAAAACTCAGCAAAAAAACTGAGACCCGGCGTTTATAAAGTGTTTACATCAAATTAGGCAAAGAGTACATCCTAAATTAATAATTAATAATATCAACGTATCTGCTGCTTTAAAGATAACATTTTTGATTAATGGTCATCATAGAGTTTTTGTTATGGCCCCAAAAAAATCTCACGCTTCAGTTGATAGATTTTTAAGAATTTTATAAGCGTCTCTGAACTATTTCTGGATGGATTAGTTATGGGACGAAGGGAGTATTGATCTGGGGAGCTCTGGATATTAATTCTGGAAGGCCACTTATCACGTAGCGATCTTAATATATCATGGGGAGCCTGATGCAGTTTGTGTAGACCCGGGTAAATTGAGCGATAAATCGTCTTGGGACACATTGCAAAAGTTGATGCCCGATACAAATGCATTTAGTGTCATTTAGTTCGTAATTTAAGTTCGTGTATAAAAGTGTTTAGATGAGATATAGTATAATAGGGATTTCTTTGAGTTCTTTTTGAGTATTCATTTCAAAAGTGGGGTATAAGGTAGACACAGGTATTTTCATTAAGAGTAGGTATTTTTCTTCTATCGGCATACATATAAATATTGTAGCGACTTTCACAAATGCAAACAGCATAAGTAATTTTTAAAGGCAAGATTTAATAATAATTAAGATATATATAAAAATTATTTCTATAAAGAAATTGTTAAATAAAGATGCCTAGCCAGAACTATTACTACTTACAACTCTTCTAATACCTGCATTCACAATTATCCTACTTAAAATCACAATCTTTTAAACTCTCCATTATCTCCAAATTACCAATCTTTTTAGAACTCTCTTTCCTCACTGCTTTATTCCCATTGGCAAACAATTGCTTCTTAACTAGTTCTATGGCACTATGTTAGAACAAAAAAGTGGGTCATAAACTCTAATAGATATAATAACCAAACTATCAGAGAAATTCTAATAACTTTTATAAGAACTTCTTTTTTATCAAGATTAATGCATTAAAGGTCCAGTTAAAATGTGCTTGACCAATAATGGACCTTTGGTTAGATCAATTTGGATAGGAGTAACAAGAATTAAGAGGCATGTCATGAAATTACGTTTAAATTAATATAAATTAATGGGTATACACCTTAAGTCTATAGAATTCCAACAAATTATGGTTTCAATTAGTCTTACTCATCCCATATTTCTCAATTTACATTTGTTTTAACAAAATGCATGGTGTTTTTAATGTGTAAGGTACGTGTGTGTATTACATTTTAATCCTTATAAACTCTTAATATTAACTTTCCCTCAGCAAATATCAACTGCGCCATGTTCGTTTTACCTTCCCTTACTGTAACACTTAAAAAAAAGTTATCAAACTCCTCTTTACGATAAAAATTTCCTTATACGAATAGATATTTATTTTACCGGTATAATGTGGTACCACAGTTTATGTATTTTACCTAGTCATTTCCAGGCTTTAATGTTAGCACTAAAGATCCAAAACTGTGGTAAGCTTCCCTTTAATTCATAAGAATATAAAACATTTAGTTCATTAGAAGCATTTTCTTTGTGTTAAATTACCAAGCAATTTGTAACAAACGGTGTGTATATAAGTTTTAAATAAAAAAAAAGAATTAGAAATACCATGGAACATTACTTTTTTATAACCCTTATACATTATTTATTGAGCTTTTATCTCCCTAATATAATCAAACAGAAGTCTTTACCTAGCTTACAACCAATTAATTATTTTCATTTCCATTTCTTAGGTTCATTCTCTCAATATCTGATGAAAATAACACATAAAAACTAATCAAGGAAATCCATTGATCTAACAGGTCGAAAACCACTGCCCTAACACCCAATCAAAGACCAATGTCCCGAAAAGTCTCATAATGGAACTAATTCCAACCTCCCGCCAAGCAAGCTAGCCACGAGTTTTATCGTCTGCAAGCGTATTACAGCACAGCGGGAAGCACGATTGACAGCGCCATCTGTCGTCAGACCAGGTTTTCCAGTTTTCCTATACGGGGGCAGCCGTTGCAAGGGAGAGTTATCACCTCGTCAGCACCTGATGTAGGATTAAAAAAGAAACAAAGAACAAGGGGGAAGAAATATCCCCACCACACATACTTTCTTCCCTCGTAGGGAAAGTTTGAGGGAAGTGGAGCTAAATACTGAGGATAGAGTTAGTATTAGTTTGGAACGGTGAAACTTAAGGTGCATGTTGTGTAATTTTTTAACTTACGTAGTTGGCTAGAATTTAACATTGATATGGAAGATTTTCCACAATTTATAAGTTTTATATATATTTTAGTTTTTGATTTTAATATTGTTTTTATGATGAAGATTTGGGGACCTTGGGCATGCTTGATTTATGGTTCAATGATTTTAAATAGGTTGATTCTTGATTACTGTTTTTTAGCGTTAGTTTTACTAGGAATAAGATCATATTTTTCATATAAACGACCTTTTAAACTTGATACAACTGTTAGCCAAACTTCAAAGAATTAGTCATGTATAATTCATGTAGTTCTTTAAATGTTTGGCAGAAAAAAAGGTAACTTCTCCTAAAAGTTAAATATGAATGATATTTGTTAAAAAGGTTTTGCATTTTTAATTCCCGTTTCTCTATTTGTTTAAAACATGCAAAATAAAATGGAAAAATACTTAGTTTTACAGCACAACATAGGATTCTATTAAAACCATCAAAGGTAAAGCACGGTTTTTATAAGCAAACAGAGGAGATACACTTAAAAATAAATGTTAGATAGTTTTAAATGATGTGAGGTATCCTTTGCGATTCTTTTTATTCATATTTTAAAACAGAAGCTGGGTTTTTTTAGACAGTTTATCCACCTTTTAAATTTTTTAGAAATCTGGTAAAATTTTAAAAAATACGTTAAACAATCTATTCAAATTGTCGAAATTACTTTTAACGAAAGCACTTTTTTACAAAATTTATGGAAAAAGTTTCTGAAACTCCCATGGTACAATTATTTGGATCTAAAGTTAAATATGAGTTGGAATTAGGAACCGAAATATTTATCTTATTCTAAACCTTATAAAGGATAAAAGACTACACAGCGCACAGTCGAAAGAGAAACATTTCCAAAATCATAAAGATGTGAGTAAAATGTTACTGCATTCAAAAAGCTTTAAAAATTTTGATCGGTAAAGAATAAATAGATATTCCAATTTCTATCAATACATTTACGATTTTGTTTTTACATCCTCAGCTCAAAATTCAAGAACAAATCGAATTTCAAGAAAAAGAAAACTTTCGCATCCCTTAACTAGCTCCAGATCTAAAATTGTATCAAAGAAAAGGAGAAAAATAACACCGATAAAAAAAAGGAGAGAATAAAACCTTTCCATTTCCACAAAATGAAAAAACAGTTAAGTAAAGCTTTACCCACACCTACATTCTTCTTATTTCAGCTAATATTACAGAAAAGCTTTTTACTATAAATCGAAGAAGGGAGAAGAAGAGAGGAGAAAAAACTACCCCCGAGAAAGCGCGGGAAAATAAAAAGAAAGAAGAGATTAAAATAAAGCCATTCGCACTGAGGAAAATGAAATCGAATCGAAGATAGAAAAAATGGCGTTTTTAGACATCTAAAACGCTGATGAGTGGGGAAAAAGTTTAAAACATTTTTCCCAAGATTGCAACGTGAGCGATTTCGAGAACGGAAGCTCAAATTTTTCTCGAAATCTAAGGAGCAACTACTCTCAAGAGACCTCAAGAAAAGTATATCGTGATTTTTCTTACTTAAGCGCTCCCCCATTTTAAGCGTATATGTATCTCTTAAGGAGACACGAACTTTTCTTTAGAGGGGAAACGATTATCTTTAATATTGTGTCCAGGTTTTCAGCCATATTTTTTGAGATCTGGGAATTCTTTTGAGACCTACACACTGCAGGTAAAGATTTCATTTCAAGACAGCTCTTTTTCAATGTTTCTCAGTTATTAATAGTTAATTTTTCCTAAATTTCGTCTTTGAATGGATGTAAACTTATACCTATACTCAGGGCTCGATTTCAGCCGGAACGGTCCGGAACGCCGTTCCGGAACCTCTTTTTCAGAAAAAAAAATTATATTCTATTTCAGGGGTCTCCTAACTACGGCCCGCGAGACCCATTCATCAGGCCAGCGGATATATTTCTATGTACGGAAAAAAGTCCTAAAATGAATTAAAACCCTGTTTTTATTGTCAAATTTCCAAACATTTTCGGGGGGAGAACACCCAGACCCCCTTTTGAACTTAGAACTCAACTTATCACATTTGGTTTCAGATTACGTTCATAACAGTAAGAATCCGACCCAAAAAATGTGCATATTTCACATTTTAAAAAATATTTTTAATGCATTTTCATCTTTTTTTGCAAATAACAATATTTGTGATTTCATTGGGTTTAATTGTAAGGTTTATTTAATTGTTCTTTTAAAACATGATTGTGAACCCCCATTTGAACTAGTACCAACAATCCGCTCCTGGTGTTGATTCTTTTTTATTTGAACCAGATTTGCCAGATCGCTTGGCAAATTTGCAAAGAAAATTTGAGACATCTTAAATTCTACCATTTAAGGACTTTAACTACGCATATTCTTTAAATTTGCAAAATATACAGCACTAATGGTTCATTAATGATAAGCCGTCCCATTGTAAAAAAAAAGGTGTATAAAGAGTTCATAGTCTTATACTATTAATAATTAAGAACACTCTTCCTATTCTAGTACAATAAATTTGAATTTATTTTATAAATTTAAATTTGAAAATAAATGAAGTTTTGGTATTAAAAAGTATTCGCTTTTTCAGTTTTGATACCAATAACACTAGTCGACAAATTTCAACTTTTTTTCGCTAACAAAAGTGAGATTAGGTATTTCGGACTAATTGCAGGGTGTAGAATTCAGAAATAGTTGTGAAAAAGCTGTAGCACGTACAGTTTTTTTGTTACAAATATTGCACTAGTACTGTAAGAAACGGACAAAAGCGTTGAAATCACTCCTTTTTAACAATTAATCTCATTATTTTAGCATAAAATACTATCATAATTAAGATGATATACATGTTTCAGACAATATAAAACTCTAAAAATCATAAAATATTCATTAAATACGATGCAATTTTATCACTTTTTGTCTCTTAAGTGTGGCGTTATATCTCCACTTTCAATGAACCAAGATCTGTAGCCCAAAATTGCTATTTCGCAGTGACCTATGTATCGAGTAAATGTCCTAAGGGAATCTTTATCCTTTTTTATGATTGACTACAGTGATAATTTCCGGAAATAAGTTCAAACGTGAATGTAAAATATGAATTTTGAGTGATGCTCAACATTCTATGGCTTGGTAAGACTAAAGAGAACCTTCTATTGGGATTAAAACATTTTAATCGGCCCTATTTTCTAAAAATCATCTTACCACTCTCCTAAAAACCATTTTCAAGCTGATAAGGCGTTTTTATTAAATTTTCCTTCATAAGCAGGGTCGTGAATTCTTTTTTAATCAGAGGTTCATATTGACTTTGAGTTTGCCTTCACTTAATGGCGAAAAAAGTCCTTTTAAATACTTTTTGAAATGTTTTTTTTCTGTATTTGTCATTGATATTAAATAACTCAGATAATTTGAAGGTCCTCCCCATACTATGGGGATAGTAATTTGCATAGAACTTACTGTTGACTCTTACGCACTTAAAAAGAGCCACATTCTAACTTCTGAAACACACGTGAGGAGCCCAGATTTCATTTTAGTCACTGATTTGGACGCAAATCAGTGGGAAAAACCTTTTTCCACTTTTCTGTTAAATATTACCGTTTAATTGTAATTTAAACCGTACCCAAATTCAGCAAAACGTATTGTGCATAAAAGTGCAAAATCTACACTGAAAACTCGTCAATTTTCAAAATGAACTGCAGTACAAAAACATTGCCACACTTTTAAAAGAATGTCTACATACTGGGATACTAGAAATAAATTAATTGGATGGGATTGCAGGGTTGCAATTGGACAAAAATGACGCTTAAAACGCAAAAATTAAGAAAAAAAGCAGAAAATCGAAAATTTTTGTTACGCAAAAATGGAACGTAGTGGAACTTTTTTACTTGCAGATATTTAGATAACTACATGAGTTAGTAACAAAAAGAGTTATTTGGTTGTTGTTAGGAAACCACTGTCGACCAGTGTAATTTTACCGTTCCGGTACCTCTTCTTTTAGAAATCGAGCCCTGCCTATACTTGAAAAGTACCCATTCATAGAGAGCTAAGTTGTTTCTTCTGCAGCTAGCTTTTTATCAATACTTGAGAGTTTTATAAAATGACAAAAGAGTGAACTCAATAATGTTTTGTATTCTATCTATACCGTGTAGATAGATTATGCAAATATATAGGCATTAATTAATTAATTATAAAAGGATTCTTAGTAAGGTCGATCTTTTAAAAGGACTTTATTGAATATCTGAATATGAAGGTTCTTTTGAGCACTTCAAATCTGCTTTGTATAGACCAATATTAATGATCTTGGATCTATTGCAATGACATACTGTGCACTTAAACATATTTATTAAATTGTCTAAAATATTCAATGATGTATGTGTCATTTTTGTCATTGTTGCCAAATTTTGCCTACTTCTAGCTGCAGTTATGTAAACTTTACATATTTGTTATTAGCTGTGCTTCTATACTAGGGACTACAACGTTTCTTTACATTGAGATCACGGATTGCAGTAAAGAGCATCGATAAGAAATCAAACTTTCAAGCTACCTAATTGGCGAGGCATAAATGACTATCACTAGCTCTCAGCCCTTTTTTCAAATGAGGTAGCTATACTCGATTTATTTTGAATAGGCCGCTGAAAATATTTCCTTCCCCCACCACCGAATCAGTAACCATGGCAACCATCAACGTCACAGTGACAAAGAAGGCTGCGCGAAAAGGTTATATATGGTTACGCTTCTAACGAGAGGGGAAACACCATTTTTAGCGGCCTATTCTAAATGAACAGAGTAGAAAGTGTGGCGGCTTATCCTCCTACCTTCAGCCCGTGGCATCATTGTCAAGGAACATTGTAATGTAGTATAGATAATAACCTAAATTTTTGCTACATTTTTTATGACTAATAGAATAGTTCCAATAGAAAATATATAAGAATGTTTCAAACTTAATGAACCATACCGAATTAATGAACTTAAGTATTATCCTATACACTAAAAGCCCATATAGTATACAATAGCAAGATAATGAGGAAGTTGCATGATTTTTTTTTATTTTTTTAATCGATTCTTCTTGCAAAAATAAGCAACTACCCAAAATTTGAGGCCGATCGAGAAATTTTTTGATTGTCAAAAAAATTAACCAAATTCCCCTTTTTAAAAGCGCGCGAAAACGCCAAGAGTTTGGATGTGACGTCATCTTATACTAAACATTGTTGTAAAGCAATGGAGTTGTAGGTATTATTGTTGACGTCATCTTAAAGTTTGAACAATAAACGTTTTCAGCCACGTGTTTTTTTCTCGACTTTTAAATTAAAATATTTAATTACCTGTACATTTTTTTGAAAAACTGACTAGATATTTCATTTTACCATACAAAAAACCATACGGAACACTTGTTTGTTTTTGAAAATCTGACACATGCAACTTCCTTATTGCCCAACAAAATCTCCACTCCCATAAGAACCCATTATAAACATAAAGCCCAGCCAATTTTTGAACCCAACCATTACTCACCATTCAAACCTTCCGCGTAACGTCTCAACTGCACCAGCATCTCCTCGAGGGCTTAGGGACCCTCATCCCCTGAACCCAAGAGGAGATTATAAATGTTCCGAGTCCCGAAAATTCTCGGCGGCCTCCTTAGGCTGTCAGGCCGGGGATGGATAGCTGGCCCAGGTAAGCCACTTCGTGCAGAGAGAGAGAGAGGGCTAATTTATTCTAGATTTATGGAATACTTCTAATTCAGGTGTTTAACTTTGCAAGTGATCCGGGGATCAGTTGGGAGTAGTAGGTTTAAATGCTGGAGTGGGGATCCCCCGTTGTGGGAGGTTTGAGGTTTAATTGGGAAATATCTGGGGTACTTAGGGTGGGTGAGATTTGTGGTTGGATGGAGGATAAAGTGTGGTAGGTTCTGTTGTAAATTTAGGTGCGATTTCTTTGTTTTCTGCAATTTATGCTACTCACTGTTATTATTTCTGTATCATTAACTATTTTCATTTAGGGACACTCTTTTATAATTGAATAAGACTTGGGTTACCTTATTGCTATACTGCTGTCCTAAGCGAAAGTGCACATAGACTAGTTTTCTTATAAATGGACGATATTCGTGCCACGCCCATTTAATCACGTGATGGGGAAAAACAAACTCACTATCAAATCATATCTCACTACAAGCCATCTCTGTGGTAACCAATTGCAAGCTCAGTAGGTCATATGATGGAGAAAATGTGACGTCAGGCAGATATAGTCCATTCAGCTTAATTTTCCCCTTGCCGCATGTTTTATTTGTGAGAATGCATCTCGCTACTTCCCAGCCTCTCTAAGGGTTGTCAAAATTATGAACAAAGCCCTTAACTATCAGAATTGAAAGCAAACTAAAGTAGTTTTGGGAAATTAAAATTCCTATCAATTTAATAGAAAGTATTATTCATTTAAACAACAATGCAATAGTTTTAAACCCGATATTGTCAAATTTTAATTATATGAGAGAAAAAAACAGAAAATGAGAGTCGTGTATTTTTCTTTGCTGAAAGCTGCATCTCATTTTCTTTGTCTTTGTTTAAAGGCCTTATTGTCACTCTATTTCAGAAATACATATACAGGGTGTCCCATAAATAATGTGTCACACTTCTAGGGGGGATAGTGAATACCTAGACGAGTCAGAATCACATAGGATTTGGGGTCCCAGACCAAATCCCAGGGAGTTAAAAATGGAGCGACACACCAAAAAAATTATTGAAAAATTCAATTTGTAGAACTACTATTATTAAAAATTTATTTACGGTCTCAAAAATTGTGGTTTAATATGATCTTTAAAACTATTGTACAAGTTTTCAGTTTAAAATTTTTTTATTACAAAAAAGTTTAAAAAACACAAAAAAATGTGAAAACTCTGCCAAAACTTTATTTTGTATTTCGAAATCCTTTCTTTTGATTTAATAATCTGAAAGATCATAGCTGAAAACCCTTAAGTCCTAAGTGTCACTTAAAAACCATCAATATTAAATGCTTGAGATCCTGTTAAAGTATGGTTTTAGTCCGTTTTTTGAGTCCGCAAACTGCCGTTTTGGAAACGGCTATAGGAAACCACTTTGGGCACGCAAAAAACGAACTTTAACAGGATCTCAAGCGTTTAATATTGATAGTTTTTACGTGAAACTTTGGACCTAAGGGTTTACAACTATGATCTTTCAGATTATAAAATCAAAAGAAAGGATTTCGATATAAAAAATGAGGTTTTGGCAGAATTTTCACGGCTTTTTTTGGAATTTTTAACCTTTTTATAATAAAACAAATTTTAAAGTGAAGACTTTTGAGATAATTTTAAAGATCATATTAAACTTCAATTTTTGAGACCATAATTAGATTTTTACCAATAGTAGTTCTTCTACAAATTGAATTTTTCAATAATTTTTTTGGGGTGTCGTTCCATTTTTAACTCCCTGGGATTTGGTCTGGGACCCCCAAATCCTATGTGATTCTGACTCGTCTAGGTGTCTACTATCCCCCTAGAAGTATGACCCATTACTTATGGGACACCCTGTATTTAATCTAAGAAGGAAGGTCTACCATACAGATTGGAAAATACCGCCAAATACTTTTTTGGCGAGATTTTTCTCAAAGTATATTTGTCTGAAATTGTCTTTATGTGCACTTTCGCTTAGGACGGCAGTGTAGAACCACAGTTTATTATGAGATGATTTTTTGAAACTTTGGTAATGAATATTTAGGCACTATTGGCAATATTTGAAAATGGAGTCTTCCGGGCTTGTAGGCCATAGTCTAGATGTAGAAAATCCAAACGTTTCGATCCCTTCTACTGGGGTCATCATCACTACGGGGGTCATCACTCATCACTGATGATGACTCCCGTAGAAGGGGTCGAAACGTTTGGATTTTTTATATCTAGACTACGACCTACATGCCCGGAAGACTCCATTTTCAAATATAACTCCGGCCGTAGAAGCCTTCGTAGTGTTATCACTATTGGCAAGTTATGTGGATGTAAAATTGTTTTGGCAATCATAAGCGTTTTCAAGTTATACTGTTTCAAGAATCAAGATTTCAAATTTAGCTCATTGGGCAAGTTAAATTTAATTTTAATTCGTATTATTATTTGTTACTGTTATAGAAAACATTTCAAACATTTAAATAAATGCACAATGCAAGAAAAAATAAACAAAACGGAAAATTCATAATAGGGATCACTAAGTGGACAACATTTAATTAATAAAGAGCTTAGTGTAACTTAAATACCTTGTTTGAAGAGCCGAGAAAGGAAAAAATATGGTCTAAAAGTAGCTAATAAATATTTTTGCATCAAAAACCATTGTCTTATACTCCTATTAAACTATTATTTGAGTTAAGTTACTTAATCAAGAACTGGAACATTTATTCTCAAACAATCAAATCAAATAATGATGGAAATTCGTGCGTGTGTAGTAACATTCGCATCCTAATTTCATAAACAGATGGAAAAATCAATTGGTTAAATCCCTACTACGATATCAATTTGTACATTCCATACTAATTCCAACCTGAATTACCTTCCATCATAACTCAATTTGCTTTCACATCTCCTATCTGTTAAATATCGATGATTGGGTTAAAAATCCAAACTATTAAAATATTTAATAGCAGCTAACAAGGAATTATTCTCTATTCCAACTACATATAACCCTACATCTTAATTAATCCACATTGAAACGAAGTTAAAATCGGGAAATCAAATTAAAACCAAATCATCCCCATTCTTAATTCGAAAATAACAGAAATCATTACCAAAAATTAACAACTCCCCTTCCACATCAATTCTTTCCCGGATTTAATACCCCAATAAGATCCCTCGTCCAATCACGCGATGAGAATCAAAGTTACCCTCCAATCAGCATGCCCCAATTTACAGGATTCGCCCTCTCCGCTTAAACCTTCAAAAATCTTAGACTGATTACAGGCACTGAAATTTATTAGAGACTTTTCTGGGACGTTGGTTCCTCTCGCGAGTTACTATGCGGTAAGAATCGGGGTAATTTATGTTCCTGTAATTGGAATCTTTTTTGGGACTGGTACTGCCAATTTATCATTGTGTGTGGACGGCGATTAATAAAGAGGGTCTCCGTTTCTCTTTTTGTCTCGGTTGATAAATTGGTTGAGATATTAATGATGGGATCTTCGCGTGGTATTAATCGAATCATCTTCATCAACGTGTTTCTGGATTTGGGGGGAGATAATGAGTTTTTAATTTCTGTTGGAAATACCCCTTAGTTGGCAAATATTGAATTCAATTTATACTTACAGATTGAAAAAAAATTATGTTTGTATTTTCATTCGTTTTTGATAGTTTTATGATCATTGATATTTTTTACATCATTACATAGTAAGAATAATTACTTAAACAATTTGAAAATACAAGTTGAGGTTTTGAATGTAAAATTTAAACATATCCTATAAAATTATTTAGCTGTAGGTATTAACTTATTTTTTATACGAATTGTTATCTGAAGTAGAAAAGGATTGATTAAAAGTTCTAAGTTAAAAGTTCAAGTTAAAAGTTCATTTTAAGTTCCATGCTAAGTTATAATATTTTGTTATCATTAGAGTTAAGTTCCCTCTCAATATTTTAAATAATTTTCTGGCTTAAAAAACTTTAATAAGACCTTTTGATCTCCTAAACTACATTAATATTTCATTCTATTGTTTTAATGGATATCAAATGTTTGATTTCAACGGATTTGTATTTAAATTTGTAAAGTTCTCAGAAATGTTTATAAATATCATTTCTGAAATGAAATGGGAATCTTTTTTATATTTTTGTATAACATTTTTAGAAGGAAAATAAATTTAAGGATTCCAAGTCCTATAAAATGTATCCTAAATCAACATGCTAACAAATAATAATTAACCAAAAATAATTATTCCTTAAAACAGTTAACCATTAACATTTAACAAATATCTACAGCATTATCTGTTGTTAATGTTATTCAATGGCACTTTTAGATTCCGTGCAAAATTACTATAATGAACCCTGGAACAACAAAACTTTGTGCTGCCAAATTTATTTAAAGGTTATTATTCAGTGTTATAAATAAATCCATGACATTTTAGCTTTTAATGATAGGAAAATTATTCAAAGCTAAGTAGTTACATGCGATTAACTTCATTAACACCACCATACTATGACTTAGTTTTAATTACTCAAGTATCTTACGATTTTAAAATTAAGGAACCAATTATATCCAATGTTGGAAAATATTTAAATTTACCGTAAGTAGAACAATACTTAAAACGGACTTTTATCTCACAGGTATGATATAACGGGTATTACCTTACATTTTTAATACTCTTTACTGCCGATCAATAACTAGAGAGGTACGGTCGCAGCTAAACCTCACCATTAGTGTAGGAAATTGGATAATTTTTGAATCTTTTTCCTCCGGTTGAATAAGTAAAGTTGGGTACATATAAACAGAACCCCAAAACAGAATACTCATTAAAATTGAATGGCGTATTGAAATTTCAATAATTTATCACCCTGCACACGAGGCATAGTTTCCTTGCTACTTTCAACTGTGATTAAAGACTAGGACCTAGTATAACGTTGCCGCGTGAATAATTTATGAATGGAGGATGAGAAACGAAAGTTGTATCCGCTTTTCCGGGTACAGTGAATATTGTGTCGTGTTTAACCTTAACGAGATTTGTAAGCATTATTTGGTATGATATGGTGGCATCGCTGCAGAGTGGAAAAATGCGTGGTTTTTCGCTGATTGGAATAAAAATTTGGTTACAGTTATGTGGTAATTAGAGTTGTTTTAAGAGAGGACAATTTCGAATTTTATGTTCCTGATTTATGAGAGTTTAAACTGTGTAAATCAATTTTAGACAAGGTTGTAATTTAAAAAAAGGTATTTTATCCTACAAGTAAAAAAGGAAGAGTCTACTATTTTTTGAATTAAAAGGAATAATTTTTGACTACGTACATTATTTTAATTTAAAACCCTATGATTTTATCTGCTGTTAAAAAAGATGGTATGTTCTGTAAAAACAATTATTTGTTTTAAATGGCATAATATTATATTTCATATTAGGCTAAGCGCGCACTAGATACTTTTGTCACAGCGACAGAGACAAAAATCATCACCCTGTCTATAGCAAGAAGCTAGAGAGCGCGCATAGGCGACGAGACTCTTGACCGATTGCCAAGAGTCATCTCCATAGAAATGCATTGATCTCGAGTGACCTAGTGTTTATAGCCGCCGTGAAAGAAAGAAGTCTCTAGTGCGCGCTTAGCCTTAAAAGGGATAATTTGTAAGTAGAGCAATTAATTTAAGTACTTAAGCATTTTGGCAATTTCGCCTTTTTCAACAAGAAATAATATTTTGAAGACATTTGTTGAAATGTTCAAACTTTAAAGAAAGAGAATAGGGGAGAGATAAAGAGAGACAGACTGATACAAAAATATAGTATAGAATGAATAAAGTTTAAATTTAAATTCAAAAATTCCTTCTGTATAGAACCTATTTTCTAACGTTTATTAGTGTGTTTCTAACAACGCCATAATTAATTGTTAAAAGCACTTTAATATGCATTTATTTTAAAGAAAGCACATGGACAACGTTTTAAAACAATCATTGCATAGTCAAGGGGATAGAAATCATGGTTGAAAATTTATTGTTTATTTTTCTGGTTAAAAAAAACAAGCTAACTTATCCATCCAGTAAAGTAACCTTCTTTTCAAATATTTCCTCTGTTAAAAATTTATAATATAAACTAAGTTAAATATTACCAAACGAAAACGAAAAAAAATTCTTACAAACAATAACAAACTTACGTTTGAAAAACAAAAGAAAGAATTACAGAATAAATGTGTCAAAGAGCAAAGAAAATTTTAGAACAAAGGACAAAATACAGAAACCAAACAGTTCCAAAGAAAATTCCAAGGTAGAAATGCTTATGCCCTTATTTCAAATAAATACAACAGATGTGCCGAACTTTCTAACCAAAAAGAAAAAGAAAAAGGGGGCGGGAAAATGAGTGACCTTTCATCTTTTATTTGTTTTTGTTTGAGCAAAGGGAGGGCCGGGCTAAGAGAACTTCTTTCGGCATCTTAACTTTTATGATCCCGCGTATCATGAATTTGAGCCCTACCCTTAAAAGGTAAAGAAGGAAAGAATAAAATTCCAGAAGAAAAACACAGAGAAAATTCTTTTTGAAAATTCTGAAGAGATCAAATGTCACTGCTTAACTCGGATTGAAAGAATAAATTCTTAGAGTTTTTGCCGCCACGTTAGGCTTAACTGAGAGGTTTTCATATTATTTCGCCTCCATTTTTTCATCACGTTCTCCCCCCCTTCTCGCTCTATTGTTCTATTAGAAAACTTTGTTGAAGTGTTTGAGGATAAGTTCTTTTGATTTTCGCAAAGGGAATGAGTTCACAGCTCATATAAATAGACAGAAAAGGTTGGAATGAAAGTTCCAAAAAGATATGAAAGCACTTCGCTTTTCTTTTTGGGGGCCACTTTTCTTTCGGGATTAGAGACAGTTTCGGGCCTCCCTGAATAACATAGAGAGCAGTTCTGAGAAAAGGAGATATACCCTTATTCAAATGAAGTGCCGTTTGTAAAAATTCGCTTCAATTTATTCTTATTCAAATATGCTGAATAAATTTTTCATTGAAGAGAGAAAATTGAAATGTTTTAAATGACGGCATAAAATGCGCTACTGTAAGTATCTTGTGCCTTTTTTAGGATTTCAGAAATGACTGTTTTTCTTCAGATGACTTGTTTTTGTTAATGGATTGAATTTTGAATACATATAAACAAAACAATGGAAATATTGAAAGGGTCGTAAATAAAATACTCTTGAAATGAAATGCAATTAAAACCTTTTAAGGTAATTTTCCTTCTGTGCTAATTATATAAATATTATTTATGATTGCTTGATCTGAACTCTCATAGAAAATTTTTTTTGCACCACCTAAAAAATAAATTTGTAGAAATATTTGTGAGAAAAGTCTCTTTGAAAGTCAAACACTCGATTATAAATTAAGTATTAACCCTTTATTTACCACATTATGAATTCATCATAAAATACATATGAAGTATTTTTTATAACTGATTATGCGTTAACTTAAATATAAATGCCATCATAATAATTATTATTACAATATTAAAAAACCTGTATATAAATATACAGGATTAAATGAGATGGTACTTGTAAGTACCGTTGGCACTAAAAGGTTTTAAAAAAATGAGGATTTGAAAATTTAACAGAATGAAATTTATTTTTATTACATTCATGTTTTTACTAATATTTGCGTACGGGGGGATACCAATTACCCGATACAAATTACCCCGATATTAGGGATTACCCCGATACTAATTTTACGTAAAAAATCCTAACACCAAAAATAAATTCAGTTGGTAAAAAAGCAAATTTAAATTGATAAATTAAGGTAATGGGCAATACCATCATTTTTTAAAAAAAGAAAAAAAAGCATTATGCTAGTAAAGGAAATAGATCTAAATCCAAAAATCCAAATGAAAAGTTTCAAAAAAATTTAGTTAATTAAATATTTAAAATTAAAAACGCCAAGCCCTTTGTCTTTGTGTAGGGTAAAAGTACATCACAACTGACTCATACAGACTTGAACGAGAAACCCAACAATGACTTTGATTTGTTTAAACAATTAAAAGCATTGTTTAAAATCAATGTATTGGGTAAAAGTACGTCACATTGGGAAATTGGACGATTTAACGCCCTTTTTTAAAGTCGAACTTTGAAATTACATAAAAAATAAATAATCATCGTAATTAAAAAAATTTGCTCGTATATTCCGCTCTAGGGTACCTCTATCGAATAAAAGAAATAAAAACAAATTAAGGTTAATTATAGTACCCAATTTTAAATTAACTTGCAAGATATAAGTGAAAATTATATAGAAAAAAAAACAAAGTAGTCATCACAAATTCACATTGGTAAGAACCAAAGGTACTTGTAAAGTACCACTGCATAAAAACAGTCGTAAATTTTATATAAATGGAAATAACTAAATTTCAAACAAAGCATTATCATTACAAAAGTCATATTTATCGATAAAAAAATTTTTGAACACTTATCATCCATTCACAAGGTACTGCAGGAATTAGTTCTAACACTTGAGACGTCAGCGAGAAATAGCACTTGAAAGCACGTGTCAGGCTATAAAAGAACCTTTCTTGAACAAATACTACTTTGCGGACCCCGTAACGCCTTCTCCTGAGTAAAAGGGATACTATATAGAGTAGATACGTTTGAGTACCAAAGGAATCGGATTCATCCAGCGGATTCTATTTGCTTTTAAATCTAACAGTACTCAAAAGTACCGTCGGTAGATAAAGGGTTAAGGAGAAAGGTAAATTTCGGGGACCCGTAATTTGTATAGATTGAAAAATGCTGTTGGAAAATAAAAAAAATATGTATTCTGAATGACATAAAATGGGTTGGAACGAACCAATTATGCTAATATACGCTTTTGAACGAGGTGCTTAATGTGTAACAGTAGAAAGTAATGATAATAGTGATAATAATAATAATAATAATAATAATAATAATAATAATAATAATAATAATAATAATAATAATAATAATAATAATAATAATAATAATAATAATAATAATAATAATAATAATAATAATAATAATAATAATAATAATAATAATAATAATAATAATAATAATAATAATAATAATAATAATAATAATAATAATAACAAAATATATTTTTTAAAAAGATTTTATGAAAAATATTTACATATAACTAAGGATTACTTAAATTAGCTTCTTTATGAATATATTTTTAAACTTTAGCTTCTCACCTTAACCACTATTACTGAACTAATCATAATTAAAAATTATCAATTTCACTTACTTGCTTTTACAAAATAAATGTTATTTGAGTATGTACTCGAGAATTCTAAGGTTTACATAATACTTAAGAAACTTATAAAGTCAATGCATATACTCTCTGAATGATCATAGGCTTAAAAAATGGAGAATAAATTTTACACTAAAACAAATTTAACTCAAGCTTTAACTGAAGATTTACAGTTAACACCATCTTCCTCACTACATTCTATTTCCTACCTCGCTTTTCAACATCAATATTTTTCTCTGTCATTTTCTTTCCCTCCACCATTTATTCAAAATAATTTTCAAAAAATGAATCTGATAATCTATACATGAACAAGATAACAATAGTAGCCTTTTGAACAGAGATGCTGAAGTAACTCAAATGCATTAAAATTGATCGTGTTTTCTCTTTTCACGTCTAAACTCCTAAAAGAAACATCGAAATAAATATCAAACCATGCTGCCACTCAAATGATAAAAAATGTAACCCAATTTGACGTCCTGTTACGATAGTAGACTCCCTAGAAACATTTTCTTTTGTAAATTACGAGCATAAATACAGCAGCGTGGGAGTTTGGTAACTCTAACTGTCAAAAGAGTACCAACTTCCTTGAGAAATCAAGGGAAAAGAATACATGCGTCTCAAGAATTCAGAAAAAGCGTGTTGGTGTTTTTATTCCAGGAAACACAAAAACGTTTTTCGCTGGTAAGTAAGTAATCCTGCATTCAATTCTAACAAAAATTGAATTTTTTCCATCTTATTTCCTAGATCTTACTTCTTCCTGCAGTTTACTTATTTTTTTTCAAGTAAAACAAGTTTACGATTTTTGACAGCTTGATGCTTAGAGCCCTGGAGAAGAATCCGCAGAAGACGTGAATTGTTTTCACTTCTACTCTATATTCTATGGATGATGAAGCATAAACATGTGTTGTCGAGAGTTCAAGTAGTACGGATTTAAACCACTAGAAAAAGTTGGAGGATATGTTAATTAAATTCTTCTTTGGTTTATTTTTAAAATGTCCAATGACATATTTCGATTAAAAACTGTGCGTTAATTAATGTGCATAGTAAAAATACTATATAAATCTAAAGTTACACGGATCGGCTTATAAGCGGAAATATACGATTCTAGTCAAATGACGCTTATAAAATGTGTTTTATTACAAGAGTTACTACGGTTAAAAAGAAAACTTAGGTTAATTTAGTTAAAATTGCTCTTCTTTAAACATCACACTTAACTACAGGTTAAAGCTAGGGGATGAGACAGTGATTAATTTAATACATTCGGCTTATGAATTGATTTGATAGCAACTTCTCTTCAACAATCATTGCATCACATGTTCGTAAGGGAAAACATAGTAAACTAACTAAGTGGCCTCCATTTTGGAAAATCCGCCATATTTGTTACATTGAGGGGGTGGAAACTTTTATCAATAGCATTATAACTTAATTCTAACCCTATCCTGTTCAAATTACGAATTTATCATCATAATTTATGTATTTTAAACATTATATGCACTCAAATATAAAACAAATGAGAAATAATTTTACATTTAATCAATTTAACTCGTTATATAATTCCAACTTTAAATGGGGCTACTAATTAGTAGACTCCTTTTAAGAGCAACTTTTGAAGTCTTTCAAAGAACTTTTTTATTATTATACAAATTATATTTTAATAGATAGAGTAGGTAGAAATATTGGAAGGAAGGCAAAGCCCCAAAAGCTATAAATTGAAAGAAATGAATCAATCTTTGATTTGATTTGACAGCAACTTCCCCTAAACAATCATTACATCAGATGTTCGTAAAGAAAATATAATATGCATCCTATGCATTCAAAATTAAAACAAATAAGAAATAATTTAACATAATGAGGAAATTGTATAATTTATTTCTATTTTTTGAATCGATTTTTCGTGCAAAAATATTCAACTATTGTTGGAATGCAACTGAGTTGATGGTATGATTGTTGACGTCATCATACGGTGTTTTCACTTAACCCGCGAGGACGCGCGTGGGGTCTGCGAGACCCCAACGCTTAAATAAACCTTCATAAAAACTCTAATTTTTAATGAAAATATATAAAACTCCGTGTAGCTGCCTAAAAGGTTTCCACCTATCACCTCATGAAGTTTAAATAAAGTAGGTATGTTATTTTCCGAGTTAGGTTGTTGTTTTTAAGGAAAATGCTTCCAAAACTGTGAGGATTGATGCGAGTTAAATAGCCAAAGAGGTTTCCAAAAGTAAGGAAGAGGTAACTATAATCCATAATTTTTCTTGCAAAAAAAGAAATTAGAAAATAAAGGATTTTAGAAAATAAACATCGGTTCAGTTTAGCCAAAGAAATTCGTTAGCTCCGCTCGCATTCCATTGCATTTCCTGTTTTCCTAGTCTTATATTATATCTTAATAAGAAGCAGTCAACTAATAATGCACATTAAACAATTAAATTATATATTTAAACTATCCGTGATAAAAATTTTGCATGCACTGAACGTTTAGAACTTAAAACGGTTTGTGGGGTCTGAGAGACCCCGCGCGCGTTCCCGTGTAACAGAAAGTAGCGCGCGTCCTCCCGGGTCAGTCACATGTTTTTTTTCTCGATTTTTAAAGTAAAATATTTAATTACTTGTACATTTTTTTTGAAAAATTGACTAGATATTTCATTTTACCATACAAAAAACCATACGGAACACTTAAATGTTAATGAAAATCTGACACTTGCAACTTCTTTATTCCAACTTAACTAACAATAATTCATATAACCTTTCAGGAGAGAAAAATTATTTTAATCCAGAGCTCTCTCTCCCTCTACCCCTACTCTCCCTTTCACAAAACCATACTCAAAAGTTCGCTATTTGTCTTCCGACCGTTGGCAGTTATTAGATTTGTGTGGTTCCTGTCAACAAGTCCTCTTTCAGTGCCACACTCCTATCCCCTCTGCATTATGTGGGACACGTTCCTTGATTCCAGTGACTAGTAGCTCTGAGAAAGAATTATTAATTGTAGCTCTTGAAATGTCTAACTTTGTTTTAATGAAAGACGTGTTTCTGAATTGATCCTTTAATGGGCGTTAATTTTGTTGTGTATGGTTGATTATTTTAAATGAATGGGAACAGTTGTTTCGCACTAATATGATTGTCCGTATTTATTTTTGTGATTGATTCCTGTACACATTCTGTAATTTTTCGGTTAGCTTCCTTCAAGTATAATAAGTGTTGGCATTTAAATTTAATTTATTCAAACTGAAAGGGGGAGATAATTTTGAGCTAATTAAATTCTTAAAACATGTAAAACCTAAAATAACTTCGGTACATTTCCCTTTTATCACAAAAATATTTATTTAAGGTAACTTACTCTTGAAACCAAGATAAGGTTAATTAATTTCCCAAAGAGAATTTTACAATAGTTGATAGAAGATTTATCTGTTGCATTATCAGCTATTGATCTACTATTTTTATGTTGTATATCTTTTTAATTCACTAGTTCCTACTAAGAAAAATTCAAAAACAAAACACAACCTAAACTACTCAAAAACTTAAGTATTTTTAAGTGACACTCTCTAATATATAGTTTTTTTCATATTTTACTCCTTTAAGTGGCAATTTACTTTTAAGTTAAAAAGGTACGCATAGATTTTATTACCTCGATTGCAAAACATGTAAGTAAATTAGTACGATAAGTACAAGTTTTATAAATGTATTCTAATTAAAACCAATGTGTATTGCTTCTTAACTTCAGATACGATCAAGGACGATTTTTAAAGGTGTTTCTAGATAGAGTTAAATATAAATTTGATTCTAATTGTTACACATTTCTCTACCCCCTCCCTTTACCCCTCTTCCCTCATTTCGCACTTTTCGCCTAACTCACCACTACAACAACAACAAAAAAATCCAACCATACCCGGCAATCAACACACCTCCACCACCTCACCCTCGGAAACAACGCATCCGGTCAGATGTCCTATTTACCAGGGTCGCACACATTCAATCAAAATAACGGCCATTCCCACACACACAACCGCAGTCCACCCGATGAAGTGGAAAGAAGTGCTATACCCGGGCAAATCTGGGTCAACCGGGTAATCCATCACCAACGCCCTCTTGTCACCTCGGACAAACAGCAAGAAAAACCCCTCTGGATGGGTCCATGTGGTCTCTGAAAGAGACCAGGGACCACTTTTTTACCCTCCTTTTTCCAGGAGAGGGGCAAGGCGTATCATTTACTTATAGCGGGGCTCAGGTTTTTTCCGGGAATTTTTGAGAAGGGTAAAAAAACAGGGATTCGACAATAGCGTGGTTAGTGTCAATATCAAGTTCTGGATAACTCAACCATTGGGGTTTTTTTGGAGATGGGGGTTCCGGAGCGGAAGGGGTTTTTTGTGTGTGTTTTGTGTCCTTTATTTTTTTTTCTCTGTGGCTTTGAGTGTGGACGGTAGAGTGGGTATGTGGGGGGGAGTAGAGTTAATGTGGGGTGAAGAGAACAATGGATATTTTTAGAAGAGCGTAAATGTGTGTATGAAAAGATGGAAGCTTGAGGTTCGAATTCGGTTATTGTGTTGTTTAATATTTATTAAAAAGATAAATCCCCCTCCTAACACTTATAAAACAACGATAATAAAAGAATATGCATTGTCCATTAGTAAAAAAATGTTAATTTAAAAACTCGGTGTTTTTGTTGTTTAAATTCTTTCAGTCCTATACCGCTCAAGATTACTATTGAATCTTACTGTAAATTTAGAGCTGTCGGGACTAAAAAGGTTAATGATAGTGTAATCCATTTCATACAAAGGTAACTTTCATGGGAAAATTTTTACTATATTTTGCTTTACCACATACAAAAGAATAAATCCAAATATTGATATTATCATCTTGCATAATGCAATAAAACTGTATCAAACAAACAACGTATTTGCCTTTTTAAATGAGAAATGTTTAATATTTTTATGTTAAACTTGAGTCTAAAATTGTTTACTAAGATAGGGTGTTATAGTTTTAGTTATTCTTTTAATAAATATAAAAGTTACATGCAAAATGAAACAAAAGGATTTGTTTAAATGTGCTTTCTGCTTACTTTTACCTTTTTAAACGCATTAACTTCCCCCAAGCTTAAATCTTTTTTCTATTTTATTCAGCGCAAAATTGGACATTTTTATCTACCTATCCTTTTTATTCTCAAATAAAATTTCTGAAAACATACTAAATAGCTAAATAACACCTGACAATTTATTATTCACTATGCTTGAAAGAAGTTTAAATATCATTCCTATATTTGAAGAAATTAATGTTCTATGTTAGTAATAAATTTAAAAATTATTTAAAAGCTAAAAATTTGCCTTTTAAAGTAATTTTTTTAATAGAACTAAAAGTTTTTAATTTATTCTGTAGATAATATTAAGTTGGTAATTTGTAACTTTAGGCAAAAAATATAGTATTCCGTTTGTTTGTTTGTAAATCAAGCAATCAGCGCTTTATCCCACAATTCTGTTAAAATTTAAAAGTTAACAGTCAAATTTAAAAGAAAAAATAAAGAAGTACAAAATACTTTAATTAGATATCAATAGTTTTGTAAATGCACCAAAACTATATTTGAAGCATTTTAAGAATCGTCTCCTATGATATTCGATTCAATGCATTTACCACATAAAGATTCGATTTCCCTTCATAAATAGCTAACCAGAACCATAAAATCAAGCCACACAATAAGCTAAATGCTCAACAAGCATCATTACTATTCCGATAATAAGGTTAAACATCTAATCTCCACGCACTATCTAAAAAGAGCTGCACGTCTCCTAACTTCAAAATCACTATCCCTAAATCAGTATCTCCCACTCCAGCGTCTTAAAGCAAGAAAAAAAACTTTCAAACCCTTATCTGCTTTTAGGAGACTCGAAATTCCCTCCCAGGGCACTCAGATTAATGAATCATCCAAAAGGCATTAGTGTTGCAAATTACAATCAAATTCCTGGAGAGCTGTTAAGAAATTAAAATCTAAACGTCAAGCAAGAAAGGCAATGAAAAATGGCTTCTCGTTATGCGAGGCAAAAGCGCTCGCGACGTAATTTATGATTTTCTGAGGCCTCAAACGCTTTCGACTGAAAACGTGCAATTAATCAAGGATAATCCTTATAGATTTAGTGATTACCAGTGGTGTTTTGCTGCAAGAGATAACACGGGATTTCTCATTGGAAGTTTTGTTGTTATTAATATACACGTCGGATGACGTTTGTCTTGTGAGACGTTTTTGCATGTTGGTGGAGCGATGGATGATTTTTAACGGAAGAATGATGAGTGAGTTGCACTCTTTTCCTGTGCTTATATTCTTGAAGTGTTGGAGATATATTAGCTTAAGACGGTTTATCATCATCTTTTAAAAGCTAGATAATGTAAGTGATTGCGACAGTTGTCGCTTTAAATGCGCAAAACTGTGTGTTAGTTTTAAGAATAGTTAACTTGAATACATTCTTTGAGAAGCATGTTTTACAAGTTAACTAGCCCATACACCATTACAATAATTTTGTTGCGAATAGTAAACTCTACCGTGGTATATTACGTTAATTAAGTAAAATTATTAAGTGCGAAATTTAATAATAATAGTTTTAACCCCTTAACTGCCACGGAAATCTGCAGCAAGTGGCTCCCCAGTGCCAGCGTTTTTCTCCCGCGCGCGCGTACTTACACTTTTGCAAGCGCGCGTTTCTTTTTCAACTTGTTAACTTCTCAAAAGACTGTTTATTTGGTTCATATAGAGCAGTGGTTCCCAACTCAAATATGTCTGCGGACCACTTCACTCAAATTTGAAACTCTGCGGACCATCTCTATCCCTAACTGTATCTTCAAAATTTTAACTTTTTTTCAGTGCATTCATTTCTCATAGAGGGTCACTTTTTTCTGAAGTAAGAGAAACCGAAACCAAGTCTTACAATGTTTCTAAATGGAATTTAGAAAATCAAATAATCTCTTTAACTTAAAAGAAAAATTAGCATTACATTAATTTTATATCTAATTATTTAAAATATACCTTTTATAAGAGACATTTAGCCATTTTTGTCAAGCTGTCACGAAATTCAACAAATAAAATAGAGAATTCATTATTAATTACGATTGTTTATTTAATTGTTTATTAAAACTAAATTAAGAAATTTAATAAGAAAAATTCTTTTTTCAGCTATATACCTTAAAAATAAAAACTTCAATTTACCTCATAGGAGATGCTTATAACCATGTAACTTTCTTCATCTTTTATGTATGTATAGAAGTGGATAATATTTTACAAATGACAAAATTTTTTCTGATGAGTGGAAATGGTATTGGTTTTAATCAATTCCAGTGTCCTCTCATGGATCTATTAACCGTGGAAGTGTTCACACCTACACACAAGTTACAGACTTAAAAAACATTATAAAATGGTAGTTATTTTATTTCTTTTTCACAACCAACAAAAAAGGTAATTATAGTGCAATAAATTTTTTCTCATATCTTTCGAACAAACCTATTTCTTTTGTGTCTCAGAAATTTCCTCTTTTCATACCACGATTTTTTGGAGACCCTCTGTCTGACCATAGCATCCCAGCTTGAAGTATATCTTTCAACACTTCCAGGCTTCGATTAATATCAAACCAAGTATAAGTCCGATCATTCGATTCTTTATCTGCCCCACCCCGACGCCTCTCAGTTTTAATTAATCCGATGCTATACTTTTCCACATCATCATATTTTATTTCTACAACTCTATGGTTTCTACTCTGTAATAAACTTCTGTTGAATGAAGTTGTAGAAATAAGAGAAATGAACAAATAATTCATAGGAGAGAACGATAACTTAAAATTTGTTATTTACGAGAATTTATGATACGCAAGCATGATTTTTTACTTATGTTTTTGCATCTGTGGTGTTTTTACCATGGTTTTAACTATTTCCTGGAATGTGTGATTAGGAAAACTAGTTTTTTTAAATTTCCACACATTTTTGGATAAGCTTAAAAATCTTCTCACGGACCACCTCTGAAGGCCTCACGGACCACCAGTGGTCCACGGACCACGTGTTGGGAACCACTGATATAGAGAAATTCCACCCTCTTAATGTATGGAGTACCAGTTAAAACCAGAATCATGACCTAATAAAGAAAAAATAGTAGAAAATATCAAATCGATCAGTTATAAGCATTTTTCTTATTTCCTTGCAGACTAACAAATTAAAAAAAATAAAAATCCATTTTCTATGCAAAGGGAACTAAAACGGAAGTGTTAGACACAAAATATAGCATAAAAAAGAATAAAAAACTCAAAAAGAAACGCATGCCATAACTTAACAGCTTTTATTTTTATCCCTAAAGAAAAAAACACAGTTCAAATTCATCCCCCCTACTTCAGAGAAATAAGAAATTCCTTTGGAAACACTGTCAAGGTTATTCCTGGTATTATTTTTGGTAAAAAACCGTACATTTACGTCGACGGCAGTTAAGGGGTTAAAAACCGAGCATATAAATTATATATCTACTTTTTATTACGGGAGATCCTGTTTATGACAATACTGTTTGTATCTAAAAACTATTGATATAAATAGGTTTTTATCAGTTAGTTATCATCATAGGTCACCGTTGCTGTACAATTCTTTAAAAAAATCGTCATAGAGAAATAGTTTACATAGCTTAAACTAAATATATTCAATGTTGGTTTATTGAATTAAACCTATAGCACCCCAATTATTAATTTTAGAAATAAAAGACAACAAAAAACAAATGCTTCCTAAGTATAAAACGAACTTTAAGGAAAACCATATTTTACTAAAAATATAAGGTTTATATATAAGAAGATGGTTTTAAAGATCCCATTATTTTTATTGGATCTTTAAAAAAGGAAAATTGTTTAAAAAATGCATAATTTATTCACAAAGCTAAACTCACAATTTATTACTAAGCAGTCTTAAATAAATCGGTTGAAATTTTATAACATAGTCAGAAAAATGCTAATCATCTTTAAATACTTTATTCTCATTGCGAAACATATCTTCTTTTAATACCATTCAAGAAATAATTTTTCTGAGGTTTAAGAAACAATACTCCAACATTGTTTTCCAAATCACGGAACTGCTATTTGCTTTCCAACAGAGAAGTTTTCTATTTTCTGAAGTACTCGAGTAAGTTCAGAAAAAAAAGGACTTGAAATATCCGCTCAAAGACTCGGAAAACAAACATCAGTGACAATCTTTCGACTCCTGAAGTTGACAGTTTAAGAACTTTCATATTTGCAAGAAAGGAGGATGGTATTTATTTTACGTTTTTTTAAGTTCTCATTCCCTACTTTTCCAGACTTAGATATTTTGCATTCATGTTTAGTGTTGTTTCGTTTGTACGTAAAGTATTTCTAATTTTTGAAATGTTTTATTCACGAGTGTGTCAATCTAAATTTTTGTATGTTTAAATTTTTTTGTGTGCAAAAATCTAGAAGAATGCTTTAAAAACATAGTGTTTATGCATCGCTCAAATATTCATTTTTTCAATTTACTAAATGCCGAAATGTATCTCTCTATTCTAAAAAAAAGTTTTTGGTGAACGGTTTCCAGAGAAAGGCTTTTTAATTACTGAACCAAATGACACATATATGGTATCAAAATTTCCGGATTTTTTCCGGATTTCCGAGTAGGCCCTTCGATTTTTCAAAAAAGTTCTCAATTTTAAAATATTTCCATTTTTTTAGATTTCGGATAAGGTCGCAGTTACAAAGCAAGAAACTATGAATTTTAAAATAATTGAAAATATATTTCACTGGTTTTTTAACATTCAAATACATTAAATAATCAACTTTCTATTTATCACACTAATTTAAAATATATATATTGGATTCTTTTTAACAATATTTATATTTTTGTTGTTCAAACGATTTTAATTATATTTAAAACTAATGGATAATTAATTTATCTTTTATTTTTAAATAATTAATTCATATTTTTATATTTATCTTTGTCGTTGTGGTTGTGGCAACCTAATCATTACTATATTTACAATAAAATATAAACTCGCTTTCAGAAATTTTGAACTTTTGCATTTATTTATTACAATAATAATTAATTTGTAAGTTATATTATTTAAGGTAGTAACATGTAACTTTTTTTTATAATGCCAAAACCCAAAACTAGATATATCGGGTGAATGTTTTAGAAATAAAGATAAAAATCGAAAATATTTGAAGTCCGAACATTCGTGTCATTGCTATGAAACTGACACAATTTCGACGCTTATTTGTTCTCATGAAGACAAAATTCTAAATTTTCGTGATGTTTACGATAATTACTACATTTTTCACAGACAATCGATGAAAATCATTACAAATTTTAAGAAAGTGAAATTTATTCCGGAGATGTTTCAGTGCTTCTGAATGGATCTGTGTGAGAGAAACATTACCTTGGGAAAATGGTAAAAGAAAGTTAACACTGCTCTGTTGCTAATTTTCTTGGAATTATATGGCGATCCGCCAATTTATATTGCCAAAAAGGAACTGTTAAAATTTCGCCGCTGAATGAATATCCGCCATTTTTGAAAGAATACCCCAGAGAAGTAGTTTCCCTGTTTTAAGAATGTTTTATGAAGTGAGTAAGTGCTGTGAGCTGTGTTTTGTGAGGATGGCAAAGCGATCCAAAAGTTTCTGCGTCAGCAGTTAACGGGGGTTGGCGAGCGATAGCGAGCAGGGGGCGGTAGCTCCCTAGTATATTAAATGAAAGAGTATGTGGTGATTGATTATGGAATAATATTTCAATTAAAAATGAAATATTTAAAATTGCATTAAGGGGACTGGTACCAAAAATTTTTTTCTCTAATAATATGATTTTATTATCTTTTAAGGTGTTAAATTATGTATTTACTTCCTACTAATTCATATTTAGCCCAAAAAGCGAGTTAAAAAATTTATTTTTTAAAAAAATTACAAAAAACTTCACAACAATGCCCAAAATTACCCTAAATTTAAATTGATACTCCTCCCTTAATATATGTTCTTTTGATTTGATTTTTTGTCTTAACATAGATCAAACATATATTGTCACTTGTGCAAGGAAATTTGATTATCTATAAAAGTTTCTGAAACTCTGAAATTTGGCATTTTTTTGAAAAATATCCTAGGTTTCCACTTATCTGCTCCGTAAAAAAATTCTAATAAATATATTATAAAATCCATGCCTGAAGATGTTAAACAGGTGTTACTGATAATGTCTACAAAGTTTGAAGTGGTTTGGATGATTAGAAAAAAAGCCTTTAGATTTTAAACATTAAAAACCTTGTTTTGAGAAAAAGCCGTTTAAAGACTAAAAACGGCTTAAAAGCAGTTTAACTAGGCTTTTTGGCTTCAGAAATCTTAAAATTTTCAATATTTGAATCCCCGTATCATTATGAAACTTGGTGGGAATAATTCTAAGGGTATTATCTTCATTTTTATTGCAAAATCTCAAATTCGAAATTTTGACTAAATTTTGGTCGTACCTTTAAATATTGTTCTTAATTTTTAATGTAATAATTTATAATCAAATGCAAAGTTTAGAAAAAATATAACATTTTTATGTATATTGCTTGACATTATTGTCATTATTGTTTATTTCCTTTAATAAAATTATAACTAATAACAAACATTCTTAATTGGTATCTCTCTCTCCTTCTTACAAATTTAGTAGGTACCCTCAGAAAAGTTTTCGTAAAAAACATTAAAATTAATTTATATTAAACTTTATTTGTATTTCTTTACATTTTAAACTGAAAAGCAAAAGAAAATTCGCTTTAATAAAAAACAATTAATGTCCGTAAATTTGTTCAACAAATCTTAATTAACAATATTGCCTAATTATTTATCAGTTCTTTCTAACTTTTGAAAATAACGTCATGATAAATGGTTATACTTTAAATAATCTTATACGAGCTATTAATTTATGTACAGATTTGGTTTTTAAGCCGTAAATCAAAATGAAACTGTTAAAACAAACTGCCAAGTTTCATCTATGATTAATGATTGTCTTTCGTTTTAGTTAAAGGAATAAATTTTTACCCTAGTTTAGCAACAACTAAAGCAATTAGTTATATTTAGTTAACTCAATAATCCCCCAGGAAATATTTGTAAACAAATATTCGCTGTGAACAAATATGATTAGTTTAAGTATATAACGGGGGCTTTTTTAGACTTTCTAAATTTCAGAAAAAACAAAACTTAGTAAATATACTTAAGAAAAACCACAGACAATAAGAGACAGACCGGTCAATAGGCGGGGCTTATCCAGAGAGCTCAAGTGGCGCCTGCGACAAGCGGTACCGGCATTAATCGATTAACTTAATATTTTTTAATCGAAATCCTTATACATTTTTTTTGTTGACGAAACTTGCAATATTCGATTTCGAAAGTAAACACGAAGTTTGTGTAAATCGTTTAATCGTACTCTTTTAAATTGTTTGCAAGATTTATAAATCATTTTAACAGTGTCTTATTGCATTAAGGCACATTTTATCTCGTTTCTTCTCTATTTTGCAATCCATTGGAAAATCTGTGTTGCATTCTTGAACTTGATTTTTAAGCCTGATAGAATTCAGTATAATTCGCGTTAATTATAGGCGTATGTATTTAATTCAGATGAAAATGTATACTAGTATTATATATATTTATTGTCAAGAATTCATTTCAAATGTGCCTGGGATCTGGGATTCGTATTTGCAAAAGATGTGTTCGTTTAGATTCAAGAGGATTGCAACTTCATTTACACATCATGTTTGTCTTAAAAGGCCAAGGGGTTATAACAAAATATTTGTAGTTATTGAAATATGAGATTTAATAAAATCATTTAGATTCATTATTTACTTGTGTGATTCTTGATTGCTTTATATTTAAGCTTGTATTTTTACAATCGAGTTTTTCATCATATGCGATCACGAAATTTTGTTGATGAACAAACCTTAATGATTTAATTTAAATTTTCTATCATAATAGCAAATTTTAAAAAATTGTTGAAAAAAAAAGATATTTTTTAATTTTAAAAACCATTTAATGGGCTTATGTGATCGCCAAGGATCGCGATCCTGGTGATTATATGGTCGATGGATTACGTCTTCGCAAAACGTCTCCATGGTTGCAAGACCTAAAAGCTTAACTGTAACCACAGTTTTAGTGCAGGTACCGTGGGTTGAGGGCGTTCGTGTCGTAGGCCGCCCATTGACCGGTCTGTCTCTTATTGTCTGTGAGAAAAACAGAAGCAGCTTTGACACACACTGTTGAAAATGCAATTTATAAAATTCAATTGCAGAATTTTTTAAAGTGCAAATTTTAAAATTCATCATGCTTTACTTTTATTTAATTTACAAAATTTTATCTCCCTTGAATTGAACAAAAAAAGAAAATATACCTAGTTTAAATAGATACTTGAGATACTATTTATAACTTACTACCCTGTTTATAGATTACCCCTTTAAAATACCCGATTCCTGAAGGAATTTTAATGGCTTTCTAGCAAAAGTCTTTTTATTGAATAATTAATTCGTACACTGTAAAAAAAAAACTGTAGAAAAACAGAAATTTCAATAACAGTGACTTTATGTTTACAGAGATATTCTGTCATGTAACATTCCCACCGCACTTCTATTTATTTTATGTAAAATAACAGCTTTTACCTAGTTTTTTAGCTTATCTGTACTTAAACAGAAACTTACTGCATTGAAAACCAATACAGCTATTGGCAACGTTATACTGAATCTTCTTTGGTTCAGTGGTAGCGTGCGTGCTTAGCATGCGGTAGGTCGCGGGTTCTATCCCCGGATATCAATTAATTAAAATTAAAAAACTCTACTAAAATAAGTGCATGCGCACAAGCAGAAAATTACTGAGAGGCAACAGAAAAATCTGTAGCCCACTTGACAGAAAGTTCCTTTTTACAGCATTTACCTGTAGGTTACAGCTTTTTTCTGTTTACAGGATTTTTCAACCTACAGATTTTTTCTGGCAACTTTTGCTGCCAGAAATTTTCTGTTTTTTTGCAGGATTATTTTTTACAGTGTAAGCATTTAGAAACACCGTTTTTAATGGTGTTTCTTAGTTTCTGTAAGTCATCTCAATGATTCTCCAGGGTCACTTACCTAGGGATAGACCTTACTTCCGTGACCCTAGGACACTTTTGTTCCAAATAAAAGCCGCGAAATGGACTTTTGAAACACCATGTATGTCCAAGGCTTAAAGTTTTTACAAAATTCGAGATAATCATAGATTGGGTTTTCGCATTGTTTAATTCATATGCATCTATTTGTCAGGCATTTATAAATATTTTAAGTAACATAACAGTCGGTAAATAAAAATTCTAGACCTGTATGACTAAATCAAAAGTGCTCTCTGAAGCTTCTACTCTGTAACAAAGAAGAATCACTACCTAGTTACTTAGAAAAACCCCAACATTTCCTCCAACTCATTTCCCCAACTTCCACAAGGGCCTACTACACTCGGACCGAAATTTTATTACCAGGACACCCACCTCCTACTAAAGAAGTAGTCCTTTCTTTTCCGCACCACACAACCAAGAACAGGGTATTAATTACGACCCCGTGAAACCCACCCCAGCGTCCCCGAGGGGGATATCCCCAACTGATTCCGACCCCGAGATTACTGAGGCACATTTCTTTAATTTTCCTCTCCTTCTTTCAATCGTCCCCTTTTGTGCAGTTGGTCTCAATTCGTCCTTCCTTTTCGGTGAAAGGCTCTTTTGGACCCGCGGTGCTTCCTGGGGTCTACTTCCTAGTGTCCGTTCCTGGTGGCCAGAATCTTTTTTTTTCTTTTGTGGTGGTATTATTTATTTCTCCTTGTTGCTTCGCCGCCGCTTTTGTTAGGAAAGGACGGTTGGTTTTTGCAGAGCTTTGTTGGAGTTGGTTTTTTATGGAGATCTGGTGGAAATGGATGCCATTGAGTGGGGGTTAAGACTTTTGTGTTCTGATGGGATGGGTTTAGTGGGGGTGGATTGTTGTGGATATAAGGGTAATGCATAAGGGTAATCACTCGGTTGATGTATTGTATAGAGTATCTTTCATTTTTGACCCTATATACGGTTTTAGGAAAATGTTGCGAAAGAGTCAATCTACAATTCGTTTTGGTTTATAATGGAGAATGGAAGCATCTCTCTAAATTCTAAATATTCAATTTTAATTTATTAAAAATTCTCTCCTGATTCTAAAAATACGCTTGTCTTTTCCCACAAACTTTTTTTAAAGTAATTATGACATATTTTAATACAGAAAGCTCCTAACAATGTGACGTCACATGTGTATCTTGGAAATGTGGGAAACACCATTTTCATCGAAACACTAGGCTGTGAAAAAAGTAGAGCTCGGTCTTTCCAGTCTTTCAAAGCGGGATAATAACCACAAGCGGGAGCAAGGCACATTTAACGTCACAAGCTGTTTCAGCTCAGACAGAAAACATGCTATTTTTAATTGAAAATATATCTTATAATTTGGGCTTTGAAAGGTAAATTAAAATGTTTTTGTAGGTTTTTAAGCCATTCTGATTACATTAAGATTAAAAAAAATCTGACGGCAATTATCCATTCTATACATAAAGTTTCCGTCTTTATTTATAAAACAGGCTTTTACCATACAGTTCTAAACTTTTTTAAACTCCCATGTTAAAATAGTTTTATTTTTATGTTCAGAGAGGAAGTAATTGAGAAAAAGATGGAGTTCTAAAATTGCATATCAAGTAAGTGTTTTATGTTTCTAATAATTATTATTGGTATTTACAGCATCAGTATAATGTTAAAATTATTTGAATGTCTTCAAAAAGGTTCTCTAAAAAGATTGCTGCAGCAACTAATTGATGGATTAAGATGATAGATTGTGAGGAAGGCCAAGAGAGCTATTAAGTAATTGAAAGAATTAATCTAGATTTTTCTCTTTTTAGCTATTTTATTTAACAATTTGAAAATAATAAAACATCATGTATTTATTCCCTTTGTTAAAATTAAAAAGTGTTAAATGTAAAAAAAAAGTTTTGAATACAAGCGTACAAACTCAAATATTTTATGAACCAGGGGTTGGCAACTTGCGGACCACGGACCGCATCCGAACCGCGTGAGGTTATTTACCGGACCACCAAAACGTTTTGAAAACATTGATATGTATTTTACACAACAAAAATTAGTTTAACCAGCTTTTTAAGGAAGAAATTTCATGGGGGAAACCCCCAGCCACCCATTTTTATTGTATAAACTTCTATTGATATTAAATTTAACATTATATAACTAAGCAGTTAACGTACTCAAATTACATCTTTTTAAAAATAAATGTGTATTTGAAGAGAAGAATTTAAAGTGGTAATAGTGACCTATTTTTTCTCCGGACCTCGATGAAAGTTTTCAAAATTATTTGGACCCCAAGTAAAATTACATCCCGACCCTTGCTATAAACTTTTAATCAAATACTGAATTTTATTCTCTTTAAACATTTTTGTAGGGCTTTATTTCAATTGAAATAATACATAGATAGTTTTTTATGCTTGATAAGAAATTCTAAAATATCCATCATACATTTCAACGCATGAAAATTTGAAAATTGAGGGTATCTCTATGGAATATTAAAGCATGCTTATTACGGGGTTTTCTAACTTGATTTCGCGTGCTTTTTCGTGATTATGCTTAGTGAAAATAGCCATTTTGTTCCTTAGAATCTGTAGTTTACGAATCGCGATGGTGGACACTTCGGGTCTGCGCCAGGGGATGGTGAGAGGCGCAGAAGTGGAAAATCGAAGAGTTTCAATTTTGTGTTGTTTGGAGTCAAAATGGTTCCTTTTACTTTTTTAATTTGCTCAAATGCTCCATAATACGAGAGAGGCGAGGGAGGACTAACGGGACATAGAGTTTGGAAAGGATAAGTTCACTCCAGTAGAAGGGGTGGAAGGATAAAGTGGAACGTAAAAATTTGTAAGCCTATTTTCTCTGAGGCGCAGGCTTATAGTCGTCCATTAACGTAATGAAAGGTGCCATTCTTTTCCTTATTTTCAGGCGAGAAAGAATTGCGATAGTAGAAATCTGGCAAAGCTCACTAGGGGTAGGGAGAGGGGCAGGAAAAAATTACGAAAATCAGCAATATCTCCTGAAAAATAATTTCTTTTCTGCACCAACTGCGGTTGAATGTTTTGTAAATTGACACCAAAAATGGGTAAAATGCATTAAACCGATTTTCGAACGATTCTTCTACTTAAAATAGGGCCTGAAAGGTGTAGAAAAAAATAAGGGGAAATTCTCAACTTTTAAGTCTTTTAAAAACATATTTTTCCTCGTGAAGAAGCACTAATTTCAGGCTAATTTTTCCCTTTATACACTTAAGAATACGAAATACCATTGTAGATATCTGGGACCTGCGATTAAGGAGGGGGACAGGAGCAGAAAAAAATATTCCTGTTTTTATACTCTTCGTGAGAGTAAAATTCAAAATTTTCTACTTTTAGTAGAGTCATAAGTGGTGCAAATAAAGAAGATAGATACCTGACATGTCTAACAGCCCGTTAGAAAAGAGTTCTTCCCATTAGAAGGTGAAATGGAAGGGTTAAGCGGAACATAAGGAATTATATGGGATGTTTTGAAAAAAATTGTGTCTATTTTAGGGAAATAATGTAGAAATCTATTTGAGCAGGTTCTATGTAATCTGTAGAACTGGAAATGCGACAATAAGTAACTTTCATTCTCGACCGAGGATAATAATTGGGACAGAAAAAAGTTAAAATTATACTTTACTGAGAAAAAGAGCAATTATCCTGTTTAAAAGGTTTTATGGACTGAAATTTTTGATTGGGGTCACTCAAGGTGGTCTATCCTGAGAAGCATAAACTCATCTTTGGGGGTTGAATGGATGAAATGGAATACTAATTCGATTTTCTGACAAATGGGGTGAAATTTCTTGGAAGAGAGTGATAATAAACAAATCGATTCCTCTTTCCAACTCTCCCGAATGGGTTACCCGACAATGAAATTTGGGAATCAAGACAAGGGTCCGTGGTCGGCGCAGAAAAATTTTATACATTAAATTTTAGTTTGTATAATTGTGTCTAAATAAGATAAAATATCCCTAAAATAAGAAATTTCATAGCAGATATGAAGGAGACCCATGTTAAAACTGTTTCTTGGAGGGTAAGAGGATAAAATAGAATATTAGGCGGAATTACATTTTACTATTTTACTAAAAAGTGAGTATTTCTCGCAAAAATTGCATTAAAAGGATTCGATTTTCCAATTTTACTCCATGGAATATGATACGTATAAGATAAATCTGTAGTATTAGGCAGGGGAAGGTTAGTTGGGCAAAAAAATCCTGTAATTATTACAAATTTAAGACATTTAATTATTTCTCAAAAAATTAGAATAATATAAAGTTTTTTTGTCTTAAATTTGTAATAATTACAGGTTTTTTTTGCCCAACTAACCTTCCCCTGCCTAATACTACAGATTTATCTAATACGTATCATATTCCATGGAGTAAAATTGGAAAATCGAATCCTTTTAATGCAATTTTTGCGAGAAATACTCACTTTTTAGTAAAATAGTAAAATGTAATTCCGCCTAATATTCTATTTTATCCTCTAACCCTCCAAGAAACAGTTTTAACATGGGTCTCCTTCATATCTGCTATGAAATTTCTTATTTTAGGGATATTTTATCTTATTTAGACACAATTATACAAACTAAAATTTAATGTATAAAATTTTTCTGCGCCGACCACGGACCCTTGTCTTGATTCCCAAATTTCATCGTCGGGTAACCCATTCGAGAGAGTTGGAAAGAGGAATCGATTTGTTTATTATCACTCTCTTCCAAGAAATTTCACGCCATTTGTCAGAAAATCGAATTAGTATTCCATTTCATCCATTCAACCCCCAAAGATGAGTTTATGCTTCTCAGGATAGACCACCTTGAGTGACCCCAATCAAAAATTTCAGTCCATAAAACGTTTTAAACAGGATAATTACTCTTTTTCTCAGTAAAGTATAATTTTAACTTTTTTCTGTCCCAATTATTATCCTCGGTCGAGAATGAAAGTTACTTATTGTCGCATTTCCAGTTCTACAGATTACATAGAACCTGCTCAAATAGATTTCTACATTATTTCCCTAAAATAGACACAATTTTTTTCAAAACATCCCATATAATTCCTTATGTTCCGCTTAACCCTTCCATTTCACCTTCTAATGGGAAGAACTCTTTTCTAACGGGCTGTTAGACATGTCAGGTATCTATCTTCTTTATTTGCACCACTTATGACTCTACTAAAAGTAGAAAATTTTGAATTTTACTCTCACGAAGAGTATAAAAACAGGAATATTTTTTTCTGCTCCTGTCCCCCTCCTTAATCGCAGGTCCCAGATATCTACAATGGTATTTCGTATTCTTAAGTGTATAAAGGGAAAAATTAGCCTGAAATTAGTGCTTCTTCACGAGGAAAAATATGTTTTTAAAAGACTTAAAAGTTGAGAATTTCCCCTTATTTTTTTCTACACCTTTCAGGCCCTATTTTAAGTAGAAGAATCGTTCGAAAATCGGTTTAATGCATTTTACCCATTTTTGGTGTCAATTTACAAAACATTCAACCGCAGTTGGTGCAGAAAAGAAATTATTTTTCAGGAGATATTGCTGATTTTCGTAATTTTTTCCTGCCCCTCTCCCTACCCCTAGTGAGCTTTGCCAGATTTCTACTATCGCAATTCTTTCTCGCCTGAAAATAAGGAAAAGAATGGCACCTTTCATTACGTTAATGGACGACTATAAGCCTGCGCCTCAGAGAAAATAGGCTTACAAATTTTTACGTTCCACTTTATCCTTCCACCCCTTCTACTGGAGTGAACTGATCCTTTCCAAACTCTATGTCCCGTTAGTCCTCCCTCGCCTCTCTCGTATTATGGAGCATTTGAGCAAATTAAAAAAGTAAAAGGAACCATTTTGACTCCAAACAACACAAAATTGAAACTCGTCGATTTTCCACTTCTGCGCCTCTCACCATCCCCTGGCGCAGACCCGAAGTGTCCACCATCGCGATTCGTAAACTACAGATTCTAAGGAACAAAATGGCTATTTTCACTAAGCATAATCACGAAAAAGCACGCGAAACCCATTTTAGTGAAGTTAGAAAACCCACTATATGCCAAACATGCATTTCAATTTTAAACAATCCCAAACCTCATTTTACCCAAAATCACCCACCGAACTAGTTAATGGACTTTTCAATATAGGTACTAAATGGAAAGCATTCACAGACTCAATAACCAAACTCAAAAGCGAAATATGTTTCGTATTACTTCCAAACCTAGACAAGCAGACGAGACACTCTCGAATATTTTAAAATCGCAAAACTCTCATTCTCATCACACATCCACTCAACTCGACTCACAAGGGATGCTTCGACGACAATTCCATCAAACGAACGATTCCTGATCCCAAAGACAAAAGGGGAGAAACTCCACATCCAAATATGGAAACGGGAAAACAGTTTCCCGAATCTAAATCCCCGCTCAGGAAATTAAACATTCCTTTCTTTATTCCTCGAAGACGTTCCATAAAACTGGCTGTTTGCACCCGCCCTTGATGTGGTCTGATTAACTGCAGACCGCATTAATATCTTCGAAGGAGGGAAATAGATGAAGTTCAATGAAATTGGAATCCGTTATTTCTCAGTGAAAACGTAAAGGACTGCATTTAAATGCTTCGGATATTACGGTTTGGCTTCAGATGCCGTCTTTAGTCGGGATATATTGGCTCGAATATCCCACGCGATTGTTTTGAGGGTTATTTTGAGAAAATTCTTCGTTTTATGAGGTGTTTTGGGAAGTAATTCACGGGATATGTTTTAGGAATACTTAGTTGGAGAAAGCGAAACTTTTCAAATAGATTTCAAACTGTTTTATGGAAAACTTATATTCATAATTTCAAATGTATAAATTTTGTATCAGATATTAGTTTTAATGTAATATGAATTGAAGTTGGATTGTATTCCTCACGCAGTATCTTTGTTTAAATGTTTTAAAATGATTCAACATCTGAGAAATTTATTAACAATGTTTGTATTACTATATTAGCTTTGTACTATTGTTTAACTATTACTTAACTATTACTTACTTTAGTTATTACTTAACTATTGTTAATGGAAATCGGATCAATTCACCGCCAGAGGGAGTTAGTATTGATTATCACGTGATAGCTACACAAAACAGCGCAACTGCTACTATGATGGTATACTCAGTTGCAACTTAACTTGAGCCTGTAGAAATATGCTGAGAGAAACCAAAGAAAGTAGTTCCCCGCTTGATGTCTGAATTTTGATTGAAATTTAGAGCACAGAGTATAGAGCTTAACAGAGTGTTCATCTCCATAGACGCTAACGTCAACTTTTTTAACAGGGCTTTTCCCACTGAAAAACTTAAGGCCAAACGGACCCGCCTCCTTTAATACCACGTTATTCCTGCTAATTCTGTCATTCGCCCACTGAAGCTGTCTCTCAAATACAAATCGCCTATAACACTGTTCAACAAATTTGACCTTCAAAATTTTTTCCTTGATGAAAATAGTCATTTCTTATAGATTTTGGGTCGCTGAATACGAAAATCACCATTAAAATTCTCAATTGACTCAAGATTTTTGGGGAACAGCCCCTCCCCCTTTTAACGTTTTTCGACGACTTAATAACTTTAAACTCGATTTTCAGGGTCAGAAAGGATTGATTTAATTTTTAAATTGTCCCCCAGGGGACAAGAAATGGTTCAAATTAATAAAATATGACAAATTTTTACAAATGGATAGGTTTAAGGGGTAATACCCCCTAAAAACGCAAAATATGAAACATCACTGTATAATTTATTTAATTTTGATTCATACTTTTTCTGTAGAGATGGGAATAAGTCCGGAGGTATAGCTGTTTGTGTTAAAAATCTTTAAATATTTCTAATGATGGTTTATTTAGTATGATTACTGCAGAATCATTGTCATTTCATGACAACTATCTTGATCTGAGTATAGTGTGCTTATACCGTTCTTTGGGCTTCGGTGTTGATGATTTCACTCTTGAATTGTCTCATAAACTTAAAACCATAAATTCTAAAAATGTTGTCTTAGTTGGTGATTTTAATATAGATATATTAACTAGTACAAATTCTGTACTAGAATATCAGGACCTTCTAAGTTCTGAGGGTTTTACATTCCTTATTGAAGGTATCCCTCTACTAAGTTCGAATTCATGTATAGACCACTTTTAGTTTAGAAATTTCAATATGAACGCTATATCTGCAATTTTTAATAACGATCTGACAGATCATAATCCAATTGTATGTAAATTAGAATATAATACCCCTGCAAAAGTAAAACCTAGGATATCAAAAATTTCAAGAGTAAATTATGATAGGATAAATAACTTTATCTCAAATTACACATTTAACTTAAATTTGAACTGTGATGATGTGGATTATTTATATGACAGTTTTGCAGAAGTGTTAAAAAATACAGTAATTAATTTCACACAATATTTAGTAGTATCGGAACAAAAACAAATAAAAACTGGATTAATGACGAAATTTTAAAATTAATTAAAGTTAAAGCAAAGCTTTATAAAAAAACATAAAAAATATCCCGTCGATATTGTTCACGAACAGAATTATAAAAAATAATTTTTTTATGTCCGAATTCTCAAAATGTCAAAATATTAAAAAGCAATGGGAATTCGTAAACCAAATCACAAACTCTAATATAAAAGATAAAAAACCTTTTTCTAATAATAGTAAATTATTAGCGGAAAATATCAATCAATTTTTCATAAATATGGGATCAAACAATTTATACACCGAAGGTAGAGACCATAGAAAATATTTAACCTGTCAACTAAACTCTTTTTATCTCAATGAAATAACGATCAAGAAACAAAAAAAATAATTCTCTCATTAGATGATAAGAAAACCCCTGGTCATGATAAAATAACATCTAAAACCCTTAAAATAACAGCAAATTATCACATTTCCATCATCACGAAAATTATGAACCTATCCCTCACAAACGGTGTTTTCCTGCTTCTCTCAAAACTGCCTTAGTTGTACCCAATCATAAATCTGGTGATACAAATGAATTTGCAAATTACCGACCAATATCTCTTTTACCAATCTTCTCAAAAGTTATTGAAAAAATTGTACACACTAGACTTTATGATTATTTAAAGACTTTTAACATCATCTCTGATAACCAATTTGGGTTCTTGCCAGGTCTCAGTACTGAAGACGTGCTATTAGCATTTACTAAATATACTTATAATAGCATAGATAAAAATAATAAATCTGTAGCTGTTTTTTTGGACATATCAAAATCCTTTGATAGTGTCAATCATAGTATTTTACTTGACAAGTTATCTTCAATTGGGGTTCGAGGAGTGGGACTTAAATGGTTTACTTCCTATCTAAACAACCGGAATCAGTTTGTAAAAGTAAATGGTTTTAGAAGTAACAATTTAAATATAAAGTCTGGTGTACCACAAGGCTCAATTCTTGGACCTTTACTATTCATAATATACATCAATGATTTCTGTAAACTAAAATTAAATGGCAAAATCATAACCTACGCAGACGATACAATGATCCTGTACTCACATTCAAACTATGACATATTACAAAATATTATAAATAAAGATCTTCTGACTATCAAACACTCTGGTTCTATGCTAATAAATTATCTATTAATATAAATAAAACTAAATTTATAAACTTCAGCATCTATGGGCCGTCTGAACCTTTACCTTTATTACCATTTAATAGATTGTAATAATACTAATTGTAATTTCCCACCCCTTCAACAAGTATCTATAATAATAAAAGAGCTTTACGGTTCATTCATTCATTCATCGGTTCACCTATCAACGCACAGCAAAATCTACCGGGGCTAAAGAGTCGAAACTTGGTGTGGTGGAAGACTTTACGGCGTATGCGCGCACTAAGAAGGGATTTTTCGAAATTCTTTTTTTCTGACCCACAGGGGTGCTTGGAGTGTTTTCTACGTTTTTGAGCCTAGCACCGTCCCAAATGACCCTAGATCTTCGTAACTTCGCAGGAAGGTACCTAGCCTGAATATCTAGAAAGGCATTTTTCGAATTTTCGATATTCGAATTTTAAGGGGTCTAAAAATTTCAAAAACCCGATTTTACTAAGCATAAACAAAGTTTTACATTTTAGAAGAAAAACATACTAATAATTTGATATTTCGGAGCGACCGGTTGGTATCATATTCTTAAGAATATTTGAAAGAAAGTAATTTCTGGATTTTTCGATATTTCATTCTGGAGGGGGTGCACGGGGGTTTGAATATTTACTTCGGTTTTTAATTTTTGCTTTCTATCGCCCACCTTATTCATGCGATTGGTATGAAATTTTAGCATGTTGTTCCTCACACAATCGGGGAGGTTTTCAAAAAAGAATTTTTGAATTCAAACCATTCTAAGCTGTCTTTTTTGGCCCTTTTCTAAATTCTTATGCGTAGCTTCAATGTTAAATTGATAACGGTTATTGCTACTTCCAAGTGACGCAAAACCTCTATTGTTAGAAATATTTATTTAAAAATATTTTATAGCGAGTAGAATTTTTAAAAAATCTGATAAAGAAATAATTTGTGATAAAATAAATTTTTACAATAAATTAAAACTATTTAACCGAAAATTTTTAACTTTTTTCCATTCAATAGAAATTTAAAATAGCAATATTTCATCAGCAGCATTCTAGATAGTTGATACCAATAATTCAAATGATGTCTACTTTTATTTCATGTTTGAAGGCGATTTCTTTAATGAATGAGTTGGTAATAAATCAACCAAGGGGGGTTCAGGGGGTCTCCCCCTGACCTTTTTTAATTTTAATTTTAAAAATCGGTTACTAACACTTTAATTCCAAAAAAAGTTTTGTCAATCAACCAAGGGGGTTCAGGGGGTCTCCCCCTGACCTTTTTTTATTTTAATTTTAAAAATCGGTTAGTAACACTTTAATTCCAAAAGTTTTTTTGTTATGTTTTAGATTTCAGGAAAGTATTTATTTTTTATTTGCTTTGAATTTTATGAAAACAGCGGGATGAAGGGGGGTTGATAAATATTAAGTAGGGAAGAAAATAATTCTTATTTATTTTATCACCCAGTTTGAAAATCCCGTTTTTTCCCGAGCAACGGCGGGTATATCAGCTAGTCTTCAATAAAATACCTCGGATTACATGTAGATTTTAATTTAAATGGAAATCCCATGCAAAATACTTAACCAACAAACTACGCTTTATTCTCCACAAGTTTTATTTTATTAAAAAGATAATTTGTAAGAGCTTTTTGCTTCAATTATATCATTCCTGGGTCAACTCAATAATGAGTTACGGAATTGTTGTTTGGGGAGGAGAATACCTAGAAAATATTAATCAAATAGTTAAAATTCAGAACAAGATCATTAAATTTTTAAGCATTCGTAAACAGTTCCCTTTATTTGATCTCTACAAAAAACTAAATATATTACCTCTTCGGCACTTTTTTTTCTTCAAAGCAGTTATTTATTTTTTAACAACTTAACTTAATTTACGTAACTTAAATTATATTTTACGTTCAAAACATTTATATCTAGTACCTAAAGCAAAAAAAGAAATTTTTCATAAAAACTACGTATATTTATCACCTAAATTCTTTAACAATTTACCCGAAAATCTAAAATACGAGTCCCCTTCTAAGTTTAAAAAATTATCAAAGATCTACATTTTCACAATGGAAAATATCGAAGACTTTTTTTTTAAATGTAATTAAACGCTCATTTGGATCTTAATTTATGGAAGTAAATCTGAAGCTTGCCCTGCGATATCACTTTCAATTCTTTATTTTAATTTCATTTTATGTGTATTTTTTTGTTTTTTGTTATTTTATTTGTAATCACATAATAATTTTCTATAGGCTGCCCGTATGGGTCTCTGACTCCTGGGCAACTCATACATCAAAATTTTTTGTATTTATTGTCATTAATCTCTTGTTTTTATGTGTCTAATTTTGTATGAATTGTTGTTTTTTCAAATGTTCTTCTTCTTCTTCTTAAATATAACCTTGATTTGCTAAACACACACCAAATGACTTTTACAGCCAACAAATTCTTCCCATAAAACCACACAATAGGATGGATGAACCGTTTTTCCTTAACCACCAATACATTCATGAAATAAAAAAAGAGACATAACATCACAAAAAACACCTGTTACTCTACAAAAAGCCACTCTCGTGTCCCCAAATTACTTTAAGATTGATTCCTGCCCATAGAGCGGGCTGTGATGGATTGTCTCGTCGTTTATTGTGTCCCATTGTATACACGGCGGTGTCATCCTTATTTCTGTTTGGACGGCGGTGATGTATCATCATCTCCCATTGAGGTGTATAGGATGTTTGTGTAGGTATGTTATCGAAAAATTTTGGAAGATGTTGTGATAATTTGCTATGTATGCCATGAGTCGGTTGAAAGGTTTGATTTGGAAATACTTTTTTGTGTTTGGCTTGAGGGTGTTGAACTCAAAATTGTTTCAATAAGATTTTGATGAATATTATTTCATTTTAATCTTTACGATAATTAGGATAGAAATGTTATTTTAAACAAGGCTTGGGATGATGATAAAAGGTGAAGGATCTCTAGTTACGGCTCCAGGAAATTTCTATTTCAATATGTTTTGGTATCGATGGGTAATTTGTATTTGAAATTCAAGTTTTTATCTATGGCGATTTTTATAAAAACCGTAATGCAAGAAAGAGACGTTATTTCGTTGTTGACAAAAAGCGTAAAATTTTTTATCGTTGGCTTTCAGAAGAAATGCACTTCTGCCTCAACTACTATGAACAAGCTTACGCCAAATTTGGCAATGTCCAATTCCTCTGCTCTTTTGCGCTATGTAGCTCGCTTATTGGCGTTGTTTTACGGCTTTCAAAAGATTCTCCAAAAGTGTATTAGTTCTTTTCTCTTGTAAACCAAAGATATATCGTCTTTACAGGCCACCATAAAATATGCATCGAAAATTATGCATGATGTGTAGTCTAGATTTTATATAGTTCCCGATTCTCCTTAAAATACCATGTCAGCAAGTTGAAATACAACTTACTAGAACACAAACCCATACTTAGATAGCTAATGCTTGGTATTTTAAACTCTTGAAAAAAAGCTTCATTAAATAATTGCCCAATATTTTGACTAAAAATACTTCACAACTTAACATTCTAAGCTATTTATTTCACCAAAATAAGATCTTTTCAGTTTATGATCCCTACCTCAAAGCAAAAATTTTTCGACAGCAAATCTCTAAACAAACTCAATAAGAAAGACGGTATTCTCTCAGAAATAAAAACATCATTCCTACAATCACCTTTACGAAAACAGAATCACCTGCCAAAAGTAAAGCTTTTGTAGAAGAAATATAAAAATATCTATGAAACCTCTTTCTAAATTTGATTTCTTCAATTGCGAGGCTTATGAACTAACTATCGAATCCGCGTTGCTTCAAAGGAAAATATATTAGAACTTTCGGGAAGGGATTGGATTCTGCTAATTCAAGGCAACCTTCTATCGGCACTTAACTTTGAAATAAAAGGGAACAAACAGTAAAGAAGAAGAGTAGAGATTCTTGCTCTATTGATTTTCCATACTCCAAAGAATTTCCGATAGAAGTAAGAAATACACAAGACTTTAAAACTATAGGCAGTTCTTAAAAATAAAAGATGCCAAATCTGGAAAAAGTCTTGGAAGAGTTTATCAAACTTCTTAGAAAAGTTTATTTAAAAGTCAACACTTTATTGTTACTGGAAAATGAAGAGCTCTTCTTCATTATATTCTTAGTAAACTAATATTCATTTTTAGCATGTCTTCTTGTTCTTCATTTGTATTTTTAAGTAATACTAAGAAAAATCAGATTAAATTTCGTTTTCACAAAAAAACAAAGTAGGGGAGAGTGGGGCTATTTCGCACATGGGGCACATTCGGACAGACGGCATTTCTCCTAGTAATTATTAATTCAAAAATCTGAAAAAAATACCAGTAGATGGAAGCATGACTACCAACTCCTGCATGAATTTTCAAAGCCCTGAGCCATTTTGTTGTATACGTACTAGAAATTTGCTAGCGTTAGAAGCAGCAAAGTAAATTTTCTTGTCATTTTGTTGGTGTAAAATATCAATCAAAAATAACTCTCAAGTGGACATTCAGAATTTAATTCAGTAAAGACTCTACTAAAGTAAGTTTCTAGAAAGGTTTTATTCCCCTGCTTTAATTATAAATATCTTGTTGGGACGTGGTAAGCTTGAACTGGTAGATGGGGCACATTCGTACACCAAAAGATGGGGCAGATTCGGACAGTGCGAATGTTCCTCATCCTTCCCATTTTTGATTATGAAAGTGATTTATATGTTTATAAGTGCAGTATATATTTAATACCTTGAAGCTTAATTGTTTTTTATTGTAATTGTTTCAAAATTCGGTGATAATAGAAAATATCTTAAATTAAGCTTTAGTTTTAAAGAACCCAAATTCAAACATTGAAGAAATAAATGTTCCTGATAATTATTTAATACCAATTGACTTGGACTTAAGTGATTTTATTCTAGTAGAATTTGCTACGAAAAAGAAAATTTTATGTTGGTCAAGTAGAAAATTTTTGAATTAAATGATGCTTTTTAAAGTTAATGATGAAAAACTTTAAAATTAATGACAAAACTTTTATTTCCCCAGTAAGTAATGATTCACCATTCATACAAAAAGATAATATCGTATTAAAAGTTCCGCAACCGTCAGTTTCAAGTGTTAATATGCGAGCTGTTGGTTCACTTTTATTTTCGAAAAAAACCTGACAGTTAAAATATTGGTTGGACTTTTTCTAACTAATTATATTATGTAAAGTATGTCAATGTGCAATATACTCTTCATTACTACAATTTTTTCCTCATCAAAAAATTAGATGTTCAATATTTTCTGAAGCTGTTTTCTTTTTGTAAAAAATCTTCAATTTAGTGGAAAAATAAGTAAAAGTGCCAAATATTTTGTTTAATTATCCTTACTTTAAAATTCCATAAACTTTTTAGTTTGTAAAAACAATTATTGTATAATTTTTTGCATGTGTACGAATGTGCCCCACACGTGTGCGAAACTGCCCCACCCATGGGGCACATTCGAACGAAATTTCTCGTTTTTTAGATTGATGATATAGGTTGGAAATTCTAGATGAATGCGACCAACTCTGGTTTTAAAATATCGGGAACGGTCTTAACTTTCATTTGAATCCGTGTTTGTTTCAATAGCTCATCTAGATCCAGAGAAATATGCCGAAATGCACTTTTTGTGCGAATGTGCCCCGTTCTCCTCTATTCTTAGCAATAGTTTTCCTCATGACGATTTAAAATTTAAACGACAACTTATTAGCATGTAGTTTAAAATGCAGATTTATTTCCCTATAAATAAAAGTAAAAAACTATTTCAATAATTTACATGTTTGGAATATAAATATTTAAAGAATTCAAAGAGATAAAATTTATCTTGTTTGCTACAAAAGAGCATCATAAGAAGCCACTTTTCTACTTAAACTTCATCGGTAAATTTAATATTTTAAACAAATGTACACAAATAAAAACGTAGCTTCAGGAAAACCTGTATACAAAGTGGAGTTTAAAATTAATTTCTCTTTGAAAATAATTCAAACAGTCTCTTGGTAATCAGTCTAGTCTGTACTTTAAGACACTCATGGTGAAATAAGATGGAAACACTACAAATTAGCCTACCCAAAATTAAGAGAAATCCTCTAGGAAATACGTTTCTAAATAAAAACAAAAGGTACGAACAAATATGCAAATACTCTTCTATGAATTCATCTTGGAAGCCTTAAAAAACGGAATTGAATTATCTTAACAAAAAGATACACCAGACAGTAGAAAAAAATCTCGCTATTCTTCCTTCATATTTGGATTTTAATTAAGAAACTAAACTAATGAAAACTAGCGCGCGTTTTTCTGGTAATTAAATTTTTTTCCCTTCGAACTTTGACCGTCGAAAGTGTAATCTTCACTGAAAATTGACACGTGAAGTACAAAAGAAAGAATGCAGATTTGGGGTCCTTTGGTATTTTGCTTCCGAGATCTTTTCAATCCAAGCCTTTTTACAAATTCAAATATGCAATCATCTAGAACGGAATTGTTAATTTAAGTGGATATTTCTTTGACTCTCTCCTGTTGCTAATTAAAGAAACGTGGAATAAATTTTTCGTGAGTTCGAAGAATAAAAACAGCGACGAAGACTCTAAAATAATTTTAAAAGATCCTCACACAAAAGAACTCTCTCTAAGCTTTCCGATAAGGCATATATTTATGCAAAAAGCTTCCAAAACTCAAAGATAAAAGAGTTGATATTATTTACGGGCATTCGGCTTAGCTATATCAGCTGCAGACTGCTTACGAGCCTTGGTGGATGATTTGTTTTTTAATAAAGTATTCTTTTGGAAAATAATTGAGCAGGACGTGAATTCTTCTTTTTTATCCGTTAAAAGGAGTTAGGAAATTGAAGGGGAGTTTTTGCGTTATAGTTTTGAGACTAATCGTTGTTTTAATTTGCACTGTCTAAGAAGATGAATGTATGAAAATGAATTCGTAAAGCGTAAAACAGAGTAAATAATAAGGTAGGTATTGTTTGTTGTTGAGATCTCCTTAGATTTTAATTGTCTGTTCGTTTGACAGGGTTTAATATTTTTTCATGTTCTGAATAAAAGGCAAGAATACTTTTTTAAATTGTTTATTTTATTTAGAAAAAAGCAGATTCAGTTAAATAACCCATAATAATTTTTATTGGTGTGATTATGTTCTTTTGAAAATATACTAACTAGAATTCGTATATAAAAAGTTTTATTATCATGTTTTTTAATTATTTGAAAGCTTTAAAAGGAGATAAACATATTTTTTAAATTATAAATACCAACACCTTAAATAGTGAAATATCAATAGAGCAGCAATACATGATTAGAATAAAATGTAAAATAAACGGTTTTTAATCAATCTAACTATATTTCAATCAATTTAACTATAAGGCTTTTTTTCATTTATTAAATTGATTAGTCCCTTATGCCGTCTTATCTTTATAACTTATAATACAAAAGAAATGAACACAAAGAAAACTGCGTTATTCTTAAAAAGTAAATGGGAAAGTAATTAATTTTTCCTGCGTTGATACAACATTAGAGAGATGTTTTGGTTCATAAAAACACACATTGTCTAACGAATTAAAAATATCTATGGTGGACCTCAGTCCGCATCCGGACCGTGTGAGTTTTTTTTGCGGACCACCAAAAAGTTTTTAAAATCATTAATATGTATTTTTACACTACAAAAATTAGTTTGACAGCTTTTTAAGTCTCAAATTTCAAAACTTCTCCAAGGGAAACCCCCAGACCCCCTATTTTATTGCAAAAACTTATTATAGTATTAAAACAAGCAAGTAGCACACACAAATTACATTGTTGTAAAATTATATGTGTTTTTGAAGATAACAATTTAAAGTAGCCAAGAAAAATCACTTGTCGACCCCTGGATTAGAGCATATAAATACTTCATATATTTTTAGACTGCATTTAAAACTCAAGGAACTATTTCTATGTCCCAAAGAAACTTTCGGGGGAAAAATGGAAAAAATTTAACTGTTTTCTTGGTGACTTGTAAATGTAATAATTTTATGCAGTTTTACAAATATAGAGTAATAAAAATCACATTCCCTCATAGAAGTGTGGCGACCACCAACAATTCAAAAGCAAAGTTTAATTTAAACAAAACAGGTAAAGACATTTCGCATGTCTCTAGCTCGCGTATTATTTAGCGTCAATGTAATTTTTATAATTATTGTTTTAATTCAATTCAGTGATTCATAAAATTGTAAGCACTTCAATAATAAGGCAATTGTATGGCTAAATAAATAGCAAATTATATTTTTTAAATCAACCTTCTGCATATTCAATCGAGTCAATCAATTCAATCACTAAAGAAGTATGAAATGCTTCAGGCATTTTTTTTATTTCTGCTCAAAGAACTTATCTAGCACACGAAACCGACTCTACTATCTTCTTCAATAAACATAAAAAACATTCAAAGCAACCACTAATCCATCCCCCCCCAAAAAAAAGAAACCCACCAACCAAAAAAAACCTCACCCAATTGGGAAATTGACAACTACTTCTGGCCAAAACTCTCCTTCCAACACATCATCATCAAGCAAAGGCGAAACAGTCACCGAAGGACGAGACGTGCGTTTCCCACGTACGTGAGTTGAATTCCGGTAGAGAGATCTTCTCAGCATGGCTGACACGACGTTCCCAAAGCGGCAATCGGAAGGTTGCTTTGCTTATGGGTAAGGTGAGAAAGGAGGGATTTTCTATGCCTTTGAGGAGCCTTAGGGTTTTTTTCTGTGGGTCTAATGATGGAAGTTGTATGTGGGAATTTGGAGGAGGATTCTTTTGAAGGTCTTGTTTTGGGAAGTTTTCTCGTTTTGGGTGTTTGAGGTTTCTTTTTCTGGGGTAGTTTTGTGGATGGGTTGAGGGGGTTTTGTCTTTCCGAAGGAGAGGAGTTGTTTGTGTTGGATTTCTTTTGAGAGGATCTTTCCCGTCTCTTTTCTTAATAAGTAGCTGATTTAATACACACCAGTGATGTAGTGTAGTAGTCCTAATGATGTAAGGAATATTGCTTAGATTTAGTCAGAAATAGTTTTAGGTTAGCAAACTAGAGTAATAATTATACAAAATTTGGCGAATAATATCTAATGCTCAAGTCTTTGTCCACAAACATATAATTGGTAAAATAAACATATATATCCGGGACTCGAAGCATTTTTAAAAATTTATTTGTTGGTAAGAGTAAATAAAAAGTAGTTAGTAGTACCATTTCACAAGGGAAAACACACGGCCATATTCACCATAAAAACAAACTTGAGTTAATAACTTAGGTTATGTAACTGGAACTTGAGTTATATGACTTGAGTTAGTAACTACAGTTCAATTTCCTATTCACCAACATTTTTTCATCTCCGGTTACTTAACATAATTTCTAACTTAAGTTTCTTGACCACAGATTGCTGATCGATCCTGATTGGTCGAAACTAACACCTTGTGACCTCAATTGCTTTCGTCACACAGGCGGGAAAGGCGAAATTCCCGCAAAAAAACTTCTTACTTGCATGAAACTTTATAAATAACAAAAGATAATTATCTGAAATAGTACAAATATTTAATAAATCAATATTTTTAATGTGTAATAAGGTGTGTATAGGTTGTAATTACATCCAGGATTGGAGTTTATAAGAAAAAGCTAGATTAAAAATATTTTATTAACTTGAAATTTATTTTTAAATAGACATCACAATTGTCCTTGTCTTATGGGAAAACTAATTTATAGTGTAGCAGAAGTGTAAGCTCCACTACACTCTCTTGAGTTAGTCGAAATCTTTTCTGGAATTCTAGGTCAGAATATTCAATAAAACAGTCTTTTCTATCTTTAATTTTTTTTTATTTTCTTTTATTCAATATATCAATGAGTTCAAGACGCCCAACATATGAAATTTTGCGGAGTTTTTCCATCGTTGATTACAAACGGAATGATTTACTATGTTTGCAAAGCTATCAACACTTAAATAAAGATATTCAGGAGAAAGGAAGTAAATTTTCAATTACCTAATTACTACTAATAAAATAGCTGGTGTAAGTATTTCTGTAAGAAAAAACACGTGGTTGGATATGAAACAATTTTTTATTTACGTTTTATCATATGTAGAGAGCAAATTGGAAACAAGAAAATCAAATATAATCACATTCTTACTTCAATTTACAAACATTGCGCAAAAACATAATTTTTAAAATTTGTGGAAAACACATTTTCCAAAAACATTTCACCAAACAAAACAAAAATCTGGCTCTTAAGTTTATCCACAAAAATCATACCTTTTAAAATTGCACAAAAAAATTTAAATTCAACCAATAATTTTTTAAAAACAATTTGTAAATTTTTTATAGTTTTCACAGGATACATAAAAAATTCTTGTATATTTTTATTTGACTATTTATATCATTGTCCCTTATGAAACACTTGATTAATCTAGACAGTAAATTTATATTCTAAATTGACAATCTTTTTAAAGAAATTTATAAAAATTTCACTCAAAAGTCAATTGATAATAACCAAAAATTACTACAACATTGAGTAGGACATATTTTACAAAGACATTACTTTTTATTTCACTAATTTAGACTTACCTGGAGTGTATTTGCCCTTGTAAGAATTCAAAAGTATATATTCAATAAATAGTTAAAGAATAAAAGAAAATATAAATTGAAATTTTAAATGAATCAACAAAATTCTTAACAATAAAGTGTATTTTCATTGCAAAAGAGTAACTTCTTTTTCAAATAACTCTATAAAATATTACCACATCTGTTCAATATGTTAACATACAAAACCTTTTAACTTCTATACATTAATAGTTGTTAGTATATACAATCACTATTAAGATTTTTTTCATTAAAACTAAGTACACAAATCAAGTTCAACTCAAAACATACAAATCATTCATCATTTTTCCACCAGAATGGTTTTTTTTTCACTAATAGAAGAAAACAACTTGATAATTTTAGTGGAAGTAAAGTTAAAATGATGGACACACTGCAAAATATTATGCTTCAATTTTGTAAACATCATGTCGGCACTGAAGTTGTGTCTCCATAATTCAATTAATCAATTAATCTTCAAAATTTCTTTTATGTAATCACAAGGAACAGCATTCTATATAAAATAAAAAAAATACATGCATTAGAGTAATCACAATGATTTATTTACAGAAATCACTGAGAGGAGAATAAGAATTTAAATATTTATTTTACCTAATAACATGAACAAGTAAAAACATATTTGTATCAGAACAAGTAAAAAAATACTAAAATCTTTGATCTCGTTAAAATTAAGAACTACCTATAACATAAAAAACCAAATTTAAACATCTGTGCAAAAATTAATATCCCTTATACTTAATAGAAATTAAGGCAATAGTACTTTAAAAACGAACAATTATTAAAGATTAATATAAAAGAAAACAAAACAAATCAAATAAATATTATTTCAGAAAGAAAGCTTTCATTGAATCTTTAAATTAATATTGAGTGTATTTACCTTTTCAATTCCGAAGTCCCAAGCAGAAAACCAGAATTCTTTCATACAATCGGAATCCTGTATCTTCTTTTTCAATCAAATAAATAATAAAAATGATTCATTGGGAAATTAATTGTCTAAAATCCGTATTCTACTACTAAAGATATAAAATCTTCCAACAGTAGGTATAAGCAATATGCAGGAAAAACATGGCGTCGAGAACTCATTGCTTGCAAACAAAAAACGCGTTCTGAGCATGCGCGGTTAACTCTAACTGAAGATAACACAACTTTGGGCTCGGTTATTGAAATAAACTCTAACTTGAGTTAGTAAAATGAAATCTGTGGTTACTTTTCGCTGGTGAATAGGAATTTCAGAGTAAAACGACTTTTTCTTCGGTTATTAACTCAAGTTTGGGTTAGAGTTTATGGTGAATACGGCTGACAGTAACATTCTATGGAAATAAGTCATTCATAAAACTAAGGAAGGATATCATTTAGGCATTACCAATGAACGGTCGCAACGTATTTTTCTGATAAAATTTTGGATATTATTAAATTTAATTAAATTTAGTATCTTTCAACTTTGAATAAAACGTGAACTTTCTCTTATTGTAATTTTCAAAGTATGTTTTTAAAGACTTTTAACTTTAAACTAATTAAAATAATTTAATTATTATTATTAGATTTTCAAATATAGTATGAAGAATTCTAATTTTTAAGCAGCAAAATGTAAGTTTACTACTTCAGGCTGTAAACATATTTTACGGCTATATAAATTTATATATAGGGGATAGATGTATTTAAGAACAAAAACTTATCTTATGACTGACTTTGATTTCTTAAGAATTTTAAGCTTAATTGCTTACAAAAATATATTTATTATGAACTTCATTTTAAAAATCTATACAGATCTTTGCAATAAATTACATCCTTTAATCCAACATAAGGCTCAATTTTTCACTTAAACTTCCAACGGACAAAGTAGCTTCCTTTAAACGAAAAGTCAATACTTTATACAAAGGAGACTCAATACCTCACCATACTCCACCTGAAATAATGATACTAATCTTAATCCACTTACATTTCTCCTTGAGTTTAAAACAAGTGCAGATATCCGGTACAAGGTAAGAGTTTCGTAAGGAAAAGGAAGGAAAAAATCGAGACCAATGACAAGCACAAAGTGATGGATGCCTTTTTGGACTGTTTTATTCCCAAAGTAGCGGGTGAAATTTTTCCGATATTAGATTAAAAGTCCATTAATCGACTTTTCGATTCCTTTTTATGATCAAAACAGCATTCTGGAATCGATTAATCTGTTAATCGTTTAGCTTTTCGCATATCTTTGACTGAGCCGTGTTTGGAGTTAGAACTATTGCTAACGTTTGAGTTTGTTTTGTAATATTGTAGTTTAGAGGGGCTTAAAGAGAAATCCTCTATCAGTCAAATTGGTTTTGGTATTATTACAAGTTAATGTATAAGTTAATAAGTTAATATACATCCACAATAGGTATTATTTTTAATGATGCAACTTCATTTATATGTTGGCATTAAAATGTTTGGCATCATACGGTTTTTAAAAAGAATTTTAAATTTAAATTATTAGAAATAAAAGCACTGCATGTGCTTAAAAAATAACTTCCAACTCAACTGATATTTTCAAGGAAGCATATAAATAAAATAAAATATTTATCTGATGCTTTAACTTATACTATTGAGTTTGATAGAAATAGATAGAAAATTGAGTAAAAAATTTGATTGACAAATTTAATAAATATTAATGGTATTAACATAAAGCTTTTTAGAGTACGTAATTAAATACTTATAATCAAGAACTCTTCTAGAAGATTTTTAGTGCAATATTAGATTAGATTTAATAATTTATAGAATAAATAGCGTGATTTTTTAAAGGTTCATAAATTTACTATGGTTTGATATAAAATTTTTTACACATTTAAGTCTGTTATTAAAAGTAAACACTGTAAATAATTTTTTGGCTTTAGAACATTTTCATTTGAGCATGTAATTCAATTTCTGTCTTGCATTTAACACTTTAATTTACACATAGGGGAGAGTGTTGTACCTATGGACAAAAATCACGTTTGGATTTTTCTAAGACAGGTAAAATCACATTTTGACCATTTAAAGTGCCCAACCTATAGTCCTAGATATAGAGAGATATTTTTATTAGTCAAAATCTTGAAAATTGGATTTTTAATCATTTATAATAACTTGGAAAAATTTGTGTCCAAAGGTACAACCACCTGTTGTACCTATAGACAGACCCAGTTGTACCTGTGGACACCCTTAAAAAGGGAAGTTTTAGTTGAAAAAAGCTAAGAATGAACATTTTTATTGATGAATTACCATTTAATAACCTATTTCAAGCCTTTTTAAAATTGAAAATAGATTTTTTAAAGTAATGTAGTTTTAGATCGTAAATGATCATTAAAACGAAGTTGAATGATAAAAGTCTTGATTTTTTACCAAAAACACAAAAATCACATGGTATTTTCAGATCAGAATTTAAGGTAATAATTTCATCAATCATGCTGATTGATCTGACAACTTCACTGATCCAAAAAAAACCAATCCGATCGACACTTAGTTGTGCAAGCATTTGGAGGTAAATAACTTTCGTAAATCTTCTTTAGTGGAAATTTTAAGTTTTTTTAATCATCATACTTAAATGCGATAGGGTGCCTAGGGTGTTACACCATATTTTACATTAAATTCCAAGTAGATTCATAAATTTAAAAAAGTAGTTTAGATCATAAAATATTTGATTTTTCATCTAAAATTCACTTGAAAATAATCGCTGACAAATAGATTACCATTTAGAATTAATTTAACATTTATTAAAATGTATTCAGTTAAATGAAACCTTATTCTAAAAAGCCGATTAGCTACAGACACCCACAAGAACGTGTCCTTAGGTACAACACTTATGGTACACTCAGGTGTTTTTGCATTCAAAGTTCTATAAAAGATAAAAGAATTGAGATCTGACGATTTCTAATATGAAAACTAAAAGGTCAAAATCTCGGGGATTCCCCCCATATATCCCATTTCATCATATCATAATCATAGAGGAAGAAAATAATTAATGTAGTGATGCACTAAAAAAACTTTGAGCACCTAAAAACAGTATTTTTATTATCGAAAATTTAAATAATATTTTAAACAGCTGAGATATCACGTTAGCAACTAGACAGCATCTGTTTACATTCAAAATGGACCACAAATTCAAGTTTACATATTTTACAGAATTTTAAAATGAGGTGGCTGAAGGTACAACCGTCCGTAGGTACAACACTCTCCCCTACCATAGATAATAATTTTAAATATGTTTGGAACAAAATTTAAACACTAAAAAAATAAAAAAAATGAGTAATTTGTCACACATTTAATTTTCTAATCGACTTGACAATGAAGAACACAAACATAAATTTCAGACACCAACTGAAATAATAATCCAATATGCATAAGTTAGATGTCCAGCTCATCTAACTTATGAATATCCCCCATCCCAAATCTCATTTATTCTTAAAACATCCACAACTTCCCTCATCATCACAACCAACCACCATCCCATAAATCAACCTTCCTCATATCATCCATCCCCCATTCCCTACCCAATCCTCATTCCACCCAAACACACTCACATACACCTCGCAATAAAAACCTCGCCAAACCATCCTCCAAACAATACTAAAAACAGAACCTCGATCTTTTGTTTAGTCAGAGGCCCCCTCATAAAAACGATGCGCGAGCAAACGTTTTATAGAGGGATGACAAGAGGTAAAAATTATTGTCCTGGAACTTATCACGGATCGAGGACGACTTGTTGCAATAAAATTGGATTATGGCCGCTCCTTTCTTTCCATTATTGCCTCGTAAAGTTGGCTTTGACGTGTCACTAACGCTGAGTGGGGATGGTTTTCGATTTCGTTTGTTCTGAGGGGGAGTATGGGGACGTTCGTTGATTTGATGCAATATATAACGTGTTTGGAACATTTAAGAGGGTTTGTAAGATGAGTATCGGTGTTAAAATGTGGGACGAGTGTTATTGATTGTATGTGGGGAAAGTCTGTGAGAAATGTAGGATTTGTGGAGTAAGTGGTTGAATGTATTAAAAGATATAAAGTGAAACTTTGGATAGGTTGTCTCAAAGAAACTGTAGTATTACTGTAAGATCTCTAGGTTTATGACTTCACCTACTTTATGCTCCCTAATATTTCCACTTCCTATTTCTTCTTTCATTCACATATAAGTTCATTTCTTCAAACTAGTTTCTTTTCGCTAAGAATATAAAAACATCTCCTAGTAATTCAGATATACAGGGTGTTTCAAAAGTCCGTTTCGCGGGTTTCATTTGGAACCCACGTGTCCTAGGGTCATGGAAGCAAGGTCTACTCCTAGGTAAGTGACCCTGGAGAAACCATTGAGAGGACTAACAGGGCCTCTAGAGGTGAAATAAAAAAGTTAAAAAATTAATTAAAAACTATAGGAGATGGAGCAAAAACCTCAATGATAGTATTGTTTCCAACGTTATGAAGAACTCACTAAAAAATTTCATGAAAATATCTTGAATATTCGTGGAGATATTAGCATGTGAAAATAGCCCTTTTTCAGACCTCCGAAAAGAAAAAGTTCGTAAATTTGCAAATTTTTCAGTGTTATTGAGTAGTTTTGGGTGTTTTTAGTTGAATGAAGGCAAAATTTAATAAAAAAATAAATAATACTCGCAAATTTACAAACTTTTTCTTTTTGAGGTCTGAAAAAGTGCTATTTTCACATGCTTATATCTCCGCGAACATTTACGATATTTTCATGAAATTTTTTTCAGTGAGTTCTTCATAACGTTGGCAACAATTCTCTCATTGAAGTTTTTGCTCTATCTCCTTTAGTTTTAAACTTAAATTTTTAACTTTTTTATTTCACGGCTTGGGGCGCTGTAAGTCATCTCAATGGATTCTCCAGGGTCACTTTTACCTAGGGGTAGACATTACTTCCGTGACCCTAGGACACGTTGGTTCCAAATAAAAGCCGCGAAACGGACTTATGAAACACCCTGTATATTTACTTTTCAAGGTTCCTAATTCAAACCTCTTTATTCATAATTACCAGTTCAATTTTTACCAACTTGATATGTTACATATGAAGTATACATAAATATGTATAAAGATAAAAAAATTTTATAAAAACTAAATAATATTGCACTGAACAATATTCATAAGCAGCAAATATTACTGCCAACTTCATACTAAGTTTTCACGAGACAATACCTATTCAAAAAAATTAAAGACATGATATCGGAAAACTACAGAGAAAAAATTCTAATCTATTGATGTATTTCAAATTAACTAACATTTGAATTCGTTACAAGCTAATGAGATACTTGAAACGAAGAATAATAGTTCTTGGATGAAACAATTTAATGACGGTCAAATTTTCCTAATTTGTAATAGTATTTGGGAAGCTTTCATGAATTGTTTGCTAGCCTTCAACCAAAAAAATTTTTCGATTATTTTGCAATAAGAACTGCATGACATCAAAATTTTAAATACTAAAATCAGGAAAGCCACTTCCTTAAATTAAACTTTCAGCAAAATTAAAGTATATATCAACCGGATACAAGAATCCCACACTCTCCTATCACTCAGAAAACATCTTTAAAAATAAGGAGATATACTTAGAGGGAGTAATTAGGTTGGGGTTGGTGAGACCATGAGCAGAGTTGTTAAAAAACTGTTGACTGAAAGCTGAGGCAAAGTCATTTGTTTCCCCTAGAGAGCCTGTATACGAGAGAGACGACAACTCGCTTAAAAGCGTCTCTGCGCATCCAGTTCTAGCCAAAATTCTGTCCAAACTGTATCATGCCGATTGTCTCGAGTCCAATGCTAATCCTATGGAGAGAACCGGAGGGAACCGGCTGTGGCGAACAGAAAACCTGTTTACCGATCTGCGCGCGCTATACTGAGTTGTCGCCTCTCTCGTATACAGGCTCTCTAGTTTCCCCTAGTAAACTTGGTCTACATCTTATTGACCCCGGAGGGATGAAAGGCTGAGTCAGCCTTGTCCATTACGGGAACACAACTTAAGCCTGTGGGATGGCAAATAGCAAACATTTCCCAACTCTCAAATACCGTAATCATCTTATCTGGTAATCAAACTTAAAGATAGATTATAATGGACACTAACAAACCACAACACTCCCTCAATCTCATCGCATGTCTCAACAACCCAACCCTCATAACCGAAACTCAGCATACAAAGCAAGTGGCTTCAAACTGCCCTAGTTATTAATCGAAGTCACCCCAGTAGAATAAATCTCCTTCGTTAGCCCCGGGGCCACTTAAACGAAAGGGGACGTCTTCATTAATCAAATGAAGGTGACGCGAAACAGGAACCGCCTTTTGTTCCAGAGTCGAAGTGGACCCTCATCGATCATGTCGCACAGGACTTGCTCGAGCGGCTCTGGTCAGTTGGCAGGGTCAGTCCTTCTCTTTGTCTTTGTGGTTGGTGAGGCATTCACGGACTGTTGCTCTCGCTTTTGAAGGGTGATGTGTTACTCATTTTATGGGGGTGGTTTGTGGGATTTTTCTATCATTTTGAGGTGTCTTGGAATAGTTTTGGAGTAAAGACGGGCTATGAGGTATTCTCACGTTTTGAGATTAAATTTTATTAAAATAGTAGATAAAAAAACATGAAGAATGACGTTTACATCATGTATTTTCGTAGCCTAGTTTCTGAGATATGAATTTTTGAAATTTCGTTTTTTGTTTTGGCGCTAAAAAAACTTTCGAATCACAAATCATGCGCTGTGAGGTCACATCCAATAGGAGCCCGTTTTCTGATCACGTGAAAACAGAAAACACAATGGTTTTCATGCGCTGTGACGTCACATCCAATAGAAGCCCGTTTTCTGATAACGTGACTTTTCTGACGTTTAGGCAAAAATAAAATTGAATTTTAAATTATTTAAAACACATTTTTGAACTTAAAAATAAGAAATTTGGAAATTTTAGACCATAATGTATCGAAAAAGTATAAAATCAGGCAAATCCCTCACTCATGCAAATACCTCAATGTAAATTAAAATTGTGTGAAGCTTCTTGATAATATTACTAATATAAATGATGTATGGATAAAAAAAACAAAATATTTATCTTTTAACTAATAAACAAACTGACATTTATATCCCCTTCTCCTTTCCACCTTCTTATGCATTCCTATAAAAAATTTTAAAAATACACACGTAAATTGTGTATATGTTACAGTTAATGTCCGAAATTCGGTAATGTTCAGAAAAACTAAGGTAAAATGAGAATTACCTAAGGTAAAGTACAAAATATTTCATACTTTACCTAGGTATTCCGAACATTACCAGATTATGAACATTAACTGTAACATAATACACTATGAGCACGATTTTGAAACCTTGCAAATACATGAGGGTTATACATTTGAGAACTTTATAGGTTTCTCTAAAAAAGCGAATTAGGGGTTTTTTCTAAACGCTGGAGTGATATTTTATAAGCATTTTTGTGCTATTTATTGCAGTAAAGAAACTTGAGCAATATTGGTAAGATAATATTTTGCATAACTAGATATAAAAAATAATCATGAAAATTTCAAAAGTTAAAGTAGGCGAAAAAATGACTGTGAAGTTTTTCCTTTTATATCTCGGTGAATTGAATTATTTGAATGTAGTTCTCTACAAATAATGTGATGAATTGTCCTAACCATTTACGGGTATAAATTGTTACATAAACAGAACATTAATAATTATCAACACAATGTTTGTAATTTTTAACTAAGGAAACAACTATTTATAGTACTAATAATTGATTACTTTATATTAAAACAAGGCATTCAACCCATGAATTACGAAGATAAATCGTTTTTAAACCTAACAACTGTATGTAAAAAAATGTCCTAGAGTTCTTTTTATGGTTATTGTAGATCTGTTTTAGTAGAAAATTTTTTATTAGTACCTCCTCTTCATAGACTATATACAAAAAGTTTCTGAAGAATATTTAAGTAAGTTTTGCAATAAAAAGTTTTGAAATACGGTTTTTTGTGTGTAAAATAAAAATAGCTGGCTGGAGGCGACGCTTGAGAGCTGGAGTTTTCTCACACAATCCTCTAACCAGAGGTACTGGTGAAGAACTCTTCTTTTCAAAATAAAAACAGAAATACAAAAAGAAAAATATACTAATTAGGTTACGATCGTATTCATTTTGAATGCTGAACGAAATTGGAGAACTAAGTAACTAAATGTGTCTTTCTGATTAATTGTTGTAGGAGATGTAGTTTTTTTATTCCAAATTTAAAGATAGGTATTTTTTCAATGGTATGTTTTCCTTTAAAGTTTGCAAACCATTAAAACCTTTTCTTCCATGCATCTATTTTACTGTTCTCTCATCATACTTTCTCTTCGTTGTTCTTCTCTTTTCCAACTTAAAAGGAAAAACACCAAACAACAAAACACCTCATTCAACACCTACCCGTCCCAGTATAACAATCAAAACTCCCAAAATTAAACGCACTTTTCCCAAACAAAACACCCCACAAAAAAAAGTACCCCAAGGAACCCCCACCAACCCTCCATTTCTTCAACAGCCAATCAAAAAACGCTCCAACTACCTACACAAAACAAAACAAACAACTCAGCACATCCTTTGTTGCCCCAATACGAGCGAAATTGCTAATATCCACTAAATTAGCCTCGAAAAGGCAAAAGAGGCGGCCACTTATTGGCGAGTGTAGTAAAACGACGAAGCGGGCACAACCGTCCCACGACAAAAGGAGGCTCTGTTGGACGCTTTGGTGGTTAATCGTTTTTGCTTACAAATGAGAAAAACGGGATAATGGATAATAACTTTGAATCCCGTGCTTGAAAGGGTATTGAAGTAGCAAAGGATCTTTCGATAGCCATTATTGACCACGAGGGTGCATTGACTCAGTACTAGTTAACTGGTTTTTGTTTGTGTGTACTTTGAGTAGGACGTTATAAAGGTACTTTGTTTTACATTTGATTTATTTGACCAGTGAAACCTAATGGTGTAAGCTTAAACTATGCAGATAATGATGTTTGATGTGTATAGTTAAACAAGAAATTACATGTACAGTAAAATCTTCTTTTGCATGGATTATTTTTCTTTTACTATTGAGTTTTAGTTCTTAATACGTATACATATGATTAATTCGTGCTTACTGTGAATAATATTTGAACAAAGTAAAAAAATCGATGCATATCATTACCTATACAGGAAATAAGGCAAACGCAAGTAAAAAAAACTTGCAGCATTTTACTCTTTACTGCCCCGGATGCAATATTGTTTATATTGCATAATAAAGAGGCTTAGACTATTTTAATCCATAAGTATACCTTTAAATACCTTATTTTCTTGAATACATTCTAGTTTACATTTGTTTAAGTATATTCAATTTTTGTTGCATTATTTATTACGTTTTGAAACTTCCAAGAGTTTTACTCATTAAAAATACATTGTTTCATTTTTAAAAATTGATATCTTTATTTATTAACACACTTAAGAAATATTGGCTTTTTTATTTAATTTTTTGGAAAGAAAATTAAAAAAGTAAATTCATTAAAATGTTTTTGTAGCATTTAAAACAATTTAACTAAATAATTTTATTAAATTATGACTGGTTTAAGTTTTTGTTTTCAGTTTTAAAAATTCATAATTTAATGAATTTACTAATTTAAGTATGCAATAATTAGGTTCTTTCAAAAATTAATAATACCTTAAGAGTATTTAAAGTGCCCAAAAATGGCGATCAGTCCCACGGAAAAGAAATTTTTATCACCGCTCTAAAAACTCCGGACAAAGAAAATAATGACGATAATAACGCCAAAAAAACCCTGTCTCCATAAGCCAATTCCGAAAATGACTTGTAATTCAAAATTGCATAAGAAATGGCGCCAGTTTTAATCAGCCAAGCCTGGGGATAAAAAGAGGGGAAACTCCTCGCGGTTAGGGAAAAGCATGCCCAATTTCAGGGGAAAACTAAGAAATCATCCGCTGGACTTTCATATTACTCCTCCAGAAAAGAATCATTATCAAGACCATGCGGGGAAAGAATACAGAAAAGGGGGGGTTACCCCCCCCCTTAATGATTGCTTGGAAAATTGAACTAGTGATTGTTTGATTTCGAGTTGTCTGATTAATAGCTCTGACGTCTGACGATAAAATAAAAGACGGTTTGAAGTTAATTTGATGAGGAACGATCTAGATATAAACGCTGCAATAGCCTCATATTTGGACCGATGCATCAATTGCGGGAATTGGTATTCTTCGAGCGAATTGTGGTTAGTTTGAGTGGGTGAATTGTGATTTAAGGGAATAGTTGTGATTTGTCTTTGGTTTTCCAAGAGGGTGGATTTTTAAAAGTGGGGTTTAGTTGTGGTTATGGATTGGCGATGATGTTATCGGGATTTGATTCATGTTCTTTATCTTTCATGGGAGTTTTTGGTTAGGTTAATAGTTCGTTTGGTGAAAAAATAATAGTCATTGGTTTTTAGAATTATAGATAAGGAATACTTTTTGTTTAGTTGATTGGAAATGGTTGCGACATTGATTTGATAGAATGGCATTTAAACGTGATAGAATGGCGTTTAAAGGTAATATAATTTTTTTTGTATCCACCAACACATGAAGAAAACTCAACTTTCATGAGTTTTATTCTATACCCTCTTTTAACATTAATATTATTTTAAACTAATGAATTGAGTAAAAGAAACTTTTCTAAAAAAAATACATTAAGGGATATTTTTGTTCTTAGGGTCAAGCCACTTTTTTTAATAATACGTATTTCACTGTTTTGTTACTTGAGTGGGCCACAACATCAATATCCTATACATGTTACCAACTATTTTCAAATCAGAATGATGTGGCTAGCTATTGGTTAAAAAGTTTCTCTTGGGTCTAAAGTTACATTTTGAATAGAGCTTTTTTACAAAAATCAATCAAATACTTTTCTTTATATTTTAGTCATAATGTGGTTCGGTTTTATCAAATTAGGAACGTTTTGTATAAACTTGCTTACTTTGTACATAGGCCCTCATTATTTCTTTGTACCTAGGGTCGCATTGTTTCCTTGTACCTAGAGCCGCCCTGAATACTGATAAACATATATTTTTTATATTAAAACATGTTTCAATCTTTGTGCAACTCCAAAAGCTTATCTTAATTTTTTCAAGCCCAGTCCACCCAAGATCGCCATTGAATCTTACTGAAAGTTTAAGCGGCGAGTATGACTGAAAGGTTTGAAAACAAACAACCTTATTTTTTGATGATGATAAACACTACTCTTCACAACCTTCTGCATAGAGCATTTTCAATCACATGACTCAAACCTAGCAACGGCCATAGCAGCACATTGTTTGACCTACAGCAGTTAACAGTTAAAAGAAAACAACTAGTCATGGAATGCTTCCATTGGAGTATTTGCAATCACATGACAGCAACAGATACCGCCGCACCTAGCAACGGCCCTTCGCATCAGACTCTTTGACCTACAGCAAGGAAGAAAATAAATGGTCATGACGTCACCTGAAAACACTTTATACTCTATAGTCTGTGTAATTTTAAAATAGGCGGTTGGACGTTATCAGTTGAAGTTCGTCGCCTAGGTAACGAAGGAGAAAACGTAAGCGATTCTGCTTTATTTTTGCACATCAGTTACAGCAGGGCGTGAAATTAAATTGAAACTTAGAATCTAAATAATTATAAAACTAATCCGACTTTTTAAAAATGAAACGACAATCCTATAAAAAAAAATAATTGTATATTTGTTTAAAATTTTGTACTTCTACCATGATTAGTTTTTCTTTTATAACAAAAAAAAGTGTTCCGATTATTTCATTGGCTGCTGCGACACGAGTTAGATTCAATGACAATCTCGGGCGATTGTGGGCTAGGCGTGATATGGGAAAAAAATAAGACTGGTGGAAACCATGGCAACGCACAGGGAAAGGGTGTGGAGACTGGGGAAATCACGTGAATTTTCAACCACCGATTCTAATTACATCACAGACTATAGATAACAGAAGATCATAAATTGACTTCATTCAGATCAAAACAAATCCCAATGAGGCTCGATCATCTGCAACAATTCCGCCATCAACCAAAACTCAACCCATAACCCAACAACACGACCATCCACCTCAATATTTTCCCCCTCCCCGCATGCAAACCCACACAACACAACCCCTCAAACACCATTACCGAACCCCCTCACACGCGCATCAACCAATTACCCAATTAATTTATTCCCCTCAAGGAAGTCTACATTAGCATCTCCAGAAACATTGTCATCCTGGCCCATTAGAATCTTCCCTGCTTCCATTACAAAAGCCCACCTAAAATCCCATTCCAGGTCTGCTCCTCATTATACCCCGACTCCAGGTCTTAATTAGGCCAAGACCGTCCAGTTTCTCTTGCGCATAATAATTAGCAATTAGAGACGGACACTCGGGGGTGACCTTTCAGCAGAAAAGTCCATTTGACGGACTCTAATGACGCTGGAGAGTTCTGTGGGGAGAGACTTTGGTTCTTTTGAGGGGGGTAATGGGGGAGTGGTGTTGTTTGGGGGTCCCGGTGGAGTTGAGTGGGGTTTCTTAAGGGGTTTGGAGGGAGTTTTGGGTGACAGGGTTGTTTAGAGTGGTTGTGGATGCTGATTGTAGTTTGTCTTTGAAAGAGTTTGGAGCAATATAAGTCTAAACAGCAGGAGCTAATTTTTCAAGGGGGCCTAGGTAATTTATCTGGACTAGGCCAAGACTAGGGGACCTCCGTAAATTGAAAATCTGAGGAGGATAATACGAAAGCAAAAAATTGTATAGTCAGACTTATTTTTATTTATTACTACGATAAAAACAACTAACGTGGGAATGAAGTGTAGGGTCGGTTGGGGTAAAATGGATAGTAGGGATTGTAACAGAAAATTAATGTTTTGACGTGCTTATTTTTATTGAGGTTCAAGAAAAATAGCATGGCAAAAACAATTGGTTCAGTTAGTTTTTATTATAGAAGCTGATTAGTAGGTTAAACAGATGTTGATCCAGATTAAAATTTTTATGTTATTTTAATACTGTTTTTAACATATAATAGTTTCTTAGTACACTTGATCGTTCTAGCACAGATTTCAAATTTCCATATGAATTCGCTTATAAATTCAAGTTGAGACTTCGTAAAATGAAACTACTTAAAAACACTAATGACACTTACTAAAAATATTATAATCGAATAAGTTTAATTAAGTTTAGAGCATTATCAAAAATTAAGATACACTGCGTCCAACAAATTAATTTCGTTTACTATGCCGATAATATCTGGTTATCATTATATCATTTAACAATCCAAAAAATCCCATAAAAACCTACGAAAAAACGCTTTTTCCAAAATATAATCCTTTAATCTCCTACTTAATTCAGTTAGCGATTAAAAATTTTAGTTTACTCTTTATTTCCTTCATAAAAAAATTCTCTCATAGTGTAATAAACCAGAATATCTAACAAACCTCTAGAGACAACGGCGTTTTTCCCTGACATATATTTCCGGATATCTATAAGTTCTTTTCATCATGTAATCCGATTAACAAATAAGAACCCAATTTATAAACATCCCCTCTTTTTACCCAAACATTATTTGCTTTTTAAGTCATATTTAACTCCAAGAAAACGTCTCAAATCCCCGTTTAATCTTTGCTTTGGGAATCGTAAAAAAGCGCTTGGAATCGGGAGTCCGGTTAACATAAATTGCGCTTATCGTCTATGATGGCCCGTGTTAAATACGATTCTCCAGTTAGCCGGGATATTTATATGTGAGAATAAAGTAAGTTTTATACCCTCTTTAGTTGTTAATTTATTAGGTGCTTTTAAAGCAAGGCCGATAGCGCGTTTAGGTTTAATGATCGTTGTAAAAGTTGCGGGTAATGTTGGAAAAGGCGTAAAATGACAAATTGAAGTGAGGACAAAGACTATGTCCTTGAGCCATTAAAATCTAGTTGCAAGCATCTATCTATTGCTTGAAATAAACATTTTAAAAACGGCTAAGTTTATTATTGTACTCAAACTGAGTAATTTGGAAGCAAGGGATAGTTTTCTTCTAAAATCCTTTAAACGATGTTATTTGGGAAGGAAGCTAAAGATAATAGATTTTATTGATGCTATTTTGAGTTGACTTGCATGGATATGAGAATGGTCAATTTTTTATCGTCCTTTCAAACAAATTATCATTTAAGGTTTGCTATAGAATTGTACTTTCATTTAAGTTTTGAATCAAATAATTTAATTTTTTCACCTATTTTAAGTAGTTTTGATTTACACTTTGATATCATGCTACCTTATGTTTAGTTCATACCTTCTCTCCTTTAATATTAATATAATTTTTCTATTCATAATTTTAATTTAAATCTTCTTGTTAAAGAAACACAGGAAACATTAGAGATTTAAAAACAAAAGGTTACCCAGGGCTTAGTTATTTAAAAATGCTAATTTATAACGAACGAATAATAAGTTGTTTTATGTTTTGGGTACTTTTCCGTTACTTTTCATGCTAAAACTCACCAAATTATTCTGGATGCCAAAGATTGGATACTATGTCACTAAAATTTGGAAACAAACTGATAAAAAATTGCAAAATTGCAATCAAATTGATTACAAAGGTTTTTATTCTATTCAAATATTTGCATAAATATATTTTGCACAATATATTTTAGTTTTACATTAATGTAACGCAAAAGTAAGGAATAAATCTGCTTTATGAATACTAAAGTTACAACCAGTTACTAAACAAATGTTTTAAAGAAAAAATCTGAAAAAAAAATTGGTAGTCGAGTTTGAATCTGGCATAACATGGTAATTTCTCCCCCACACCCAAAAAATCGCCTCAAACCCCACCTGTTACCTCCCAGCCAATCATATTCAGTTTTCTTCCAGAAAGAAACCACATCCCCAATCACATCAAAAACATGCACCACCGCAAAATCCAAAACACACCAAAACGAAACACCGGTAAATAATCAAACAGATTTCCCCAAAAAACATCCGCCCACAAAACAACACCACAAATATTCCGCATTCTTATTCAATTTTTCGATGATTCCACTCCCAGAAACATGTTACCTCCAAACAAAACTACAAAAGCGGACTTAAATTTAATTCAGGATTTCCCGCTCTCTCCTCCCTTTAGCAGCCAACTACCCTGTTGTTATCAAAAGGAACTCTGATGCTGAAGACGAAACTCGAAGTTTTTTTTTGTCTGAGGGTGTTCCGTTACGACTTTATTTTGTTTATTCCCTCCCCTCCCCTTTATTTTACTTATTTATCCTATATTCCCATTCTCTTGCTAGACGAGAAGGAAAGGGAGGAGATGAGGGGAGTTATTTTTGAGACTTCCGTTCGCAGTTTTATGCGGCCAAGTGATTGCATGCCGCCGCTACCAGGGATATATCACTTGCGAGGTTTTATAGCCGCAAGCTGGGCCCATGGAATGCCTTGGAGTACAACCGCCGAGGCTCCTTCGGCCATCTTTAGACACTAGTTCTCTGAGAAGTTTACTTTCGAACGTACAGAATGTTTCGATGTAGCAGTTGAGCTTCTGATATGGAGGCCCTTCTGTAAAACTTGTGGAGATAATTTCTTAAACTTTGATGGTACAGTTTGAAAAGGTATATATCTTTAAGTAATAGGAGTTGCTATAAATATAGTGCGAATACTTATAAAAGAGTATCTATGGAGGGTTTGGCAGAGGTTGAAAACCGAAGTAAAATAGTGTTAAGTTGAAGAATTTTGTGTTTGGTTTTGAGAGAACACAAAAAAGGAGATAGAATAACATTAGTTAAGTAGGTATACTTAAATGCAACTTAACTTGATCCTGTAGAAATATGCCGAGAGCAACCAAAGAGAGTAGTTCCCCGCGAGGTGTATGAATTTTGAGTGAAATTTAGAGCGTCAATTTTGAATAATGATTATTTTTTAAATCCACGTATATTAAGCATCTTTTCATTCCGATATGCATAAAATGTTCAGTATTATTATTTTTTAAAGTGGCGTAACGCGTAGTAGTACAACTCGCTCTCAAAATCACCAGCCAATAAGATCTTCTAGCAACCCAGCAGGCTTTCTGTTTACTCAGATTTTCTTCTGATTGGCCATGACGTCAGGCCCAACTTAAGTTGCATTCGAGTATAGTGAAGGATATAGATAAATTAAATTTAGAAAAAATTGGTAGTAAGTTAGAGTATTAATTTGTGTATATTTAAAATGGTAAGATTTTCCCAAAACCAGATTTTTTTATACATCCAACTCATGTCTTGTGGATAGATTGTGTGTACTAAAAAGATATGATTTCAACAAGGTTTTACAAATAATATCGAAGCAAAATTCAATGAAATAATAAAATGTACAAGGAAAGCATGTGAAAACATTATGATTAAAGTAATTAACTATTCTTAGCTCATATATTATTCGTTCGTTTAGGTTCAGATAAGTAATTTATAGAACTACTAATAAAATTACTAGTAGTTTTACTTCATAATTTTCAAACTGTATAATATTTCGTAAATAAAATCTATTAAGAATTCAAAATTTATCTATGTGTACCAAAGCGTAACCCTCCTTAATGGAATCTTTCTGTTTTGGAATTTTATGTTAGTTTTACTAAGTTTATGAAAATGTTTGTTAAATAATTAAATTAATATTTTCCTTTTTCATTTTATAAAATTGCAAACTATCTTTATACATAATTATTTTAACTCCTTTTGAGTAAACAAAGTTTTGTCAGCATTTTGTTTAGAGCTTATATTATTCTTAATACATTAAATCTCAGGCTATAATTGTGTTTGGTAAAATGATGTAGTTATAGTTGGAGATGATATATTTGGTAAAAAATTCCTCCATTATTTTAAAAGAATATTGTTATTTTGAGTTAACCAAAAAATATTTTCCTCTCTTTTTCCACAGGAAGGTTTACCAACAATAACACCTGCTTTAAGAAACGCAATTTAAAACTTTCTTCATTGCCCGAAAGTCCATTCCGAAAAAGTAGCAGTGAACAAAAATGAAAGACAACGGCCCCAACTCTGCATTCACCCCATCTGGACCAACGGCCGCGTGTACAAGGGAAAACTAGCCAGAAAACAAACTAAAAAAAAAGACGACCGTTCTTTTCATGGAACCCCGAAAAAATTCCAGACGAAAAGTGATTTGAGGTTCTAAGACAATAGCCATCAGAATGCGTATGGTAAAGGAGCCGGCGGCAAGAAGTTTGGGACGCAAAAAAATTCCAAAGAAGAAAAAAATCTTTTTATTCTGCCTACCCACACATCTAACGTTTTCAATCGTCCACTTCTTGGCGTTTTCTCGTGTGCCATGTTGCGCCAATGCGCTCCGGACCTGGCGTCCAAATGCACTTCGCCGGGGAAGTTTTAAAGTGAAGGAGTTTTTTATTTCTTGGATTCTTATGGCAGGCTTTTCATATTTTTTTCCATGTTGCTGTATTCCTTGGGAAATTCGGTGCAGTTTTTTTTCTGGGTGTTTCTTTTGTGTGTGTACTTATTTTTTTTGGGGGGGAATCTGGGGATAAAAAGGAAAATGATGGCGGGTCCGTGCTGAAATTTTTTAAGAATTTGTTTGGAAGAGAGTGGCAGTTTAGAGGGAAAAAATGTACCACTTCTGGTTTGGTAGTTGGAGAAGCAGTTATAAATAAGTGTGCGTAGTTAAGCTGAAAGAAAGTTGCAGGTAGAAGTAAGGAGAAGTAATTATATATACCATGTTCTTAGGCATTGTTTTTCAAGCTTTCCAAATTTCTTCTTTAAGGGGACTCAGTACCTCCAAATCGATCAAAATATCAAGTTAAGGATTATGCTCTCAAATCGATGTTTATATACTCATAAATTGATTCAGCAAATTTCATAGTGATGCGTGAATTCTAAGCATAACAAATTTCCAATGTTTATTGAGCATAGTTACCACATATTTTTTTAATAAATATTTCTCAAACTACTTTTTACACTACACTTAAAACACTAAGGCTTTTTTTTACTGAACCAAATGTTATGAAACTTGGTATTTATATTCAATAGGGTAATTTTATCAAATGTATGTTCCAAAATTTAAAGATTTTGCTTCAGAATTTTTTTTATCATGCAAAATATGGTAAAAATCATAGAATTTTCACGTTTTTAAGTGGGAATCACCGAAACTTTTTTTTTCTCAAAAACTATTATGATTATCCAAAATCCCCCACATAGAATTATACTACAAAACATATTTAACATAAAAAAGGAAAAAAGCTATTAAAAAAGGGGAAAATGAAGGAGGAGTAGCGTTTCAAAATTAAGTGAAATTTTTGTTGTTTTTTAATATTAAAAATAATAATTTTTTAAACTTTTTGTGTTTAATATTCCATTACATGATGGTAACAGATAATTTGGCACCAACAACTAATAAATAAACTCAAAAATAAAAAATGAACTTTTTTGGTACCGAGTCCCCTTAAGGTCCTCAATGTTTGCTCAAGTTCAGGTACCAGGAAGAAATCCCCATACTTGTTTTTACTGCAAACGAATTTTGGAAAATATGTTATTTCCACTCTGCAGGGTGACTCTAAATAACTGTCCACCCCCTTTAACTTTTGAACCCCTACAGATATAGTCATTTAAGGGGTGTCTAGGCATAGTAAAGTGACCTTGCCCTATCCGATACGACAACTTTCAACGCCCCTTAGCGTCAATGTAAGGAGTTGTAATTTTTATTTTAAAAACTTGTAGATATTCTCTAAATTAGTCAACTACAAAGTTAAAGAGCAGCATCGGTTTAGTACGAAAAGACACCTTGTGCAGAGAAAGGTCTTGAATACAACCCCTAAAATGCACGTTCAATATGAGGTAGAATTTACTAAGTTTTTACTTCCTTAAACGCTAATTTATATGAAATTTTCATTTTTATGACCTAAAATTACTTTCAGTCATTTACCTAAGTCATAAAAATTAAAATATCACATTTTCGCGTTAAGAGGAACGTTTTACGACGTAAAATGTACGTGAAGTCTACCTAATTGATCGTGCGTTTTAGGGGTTTATTCAAGTCATTTCTCTACACAAAGTGTCTTTTCGTACTAAATGGATGCTGCTCTACAACTTTGTAATTGATTAATTTAGAAAATCCCTGAAAGTTTTTAAAATTAAAATTATAACTCCTAACATTGACGCTAGGGGACTTTGAAAGTAGTTGCATCAGATAGGGCATGGCCACTTACCTATGCCTACACACCCCTTTTATAAAAGGGATTGTAGGCATGTGTAGGTGTGTGTTTTTTTTATTAAAGTTTCTAAGGAATTTCTATGTCCCTCATATTTTCTCAGCTTTAAGCTAAAAACCTATAAAGATTAAATCTTCAGTGTCAACATCATAACATATTGAAACATCAAACTGTTGTCGGCTTTGATGTTTCCAAAAGAAAAAAAAATTCTAGAAAAAACTAGTAGACGTTGCGGAAAATATTGCAAACACTCTTTCGAAAATATGTTTGTAACTGGAAATATTTTGATACTAGGTCAACATTACTATGAAATGGAATTTTTGTATTTCACAGAAACTGGTTCTAAAATTCATCTATGAAACTATTTACAATGTGATGTTTTTTATAAGGGCATACCAGTTAACACAATTAATTACATCTCGTATAATAATTGAATCTGTAAGTGCTCATTTTAGCAACTTTAGACAAAGATTTATGAAGAAAATAATTTTAATAAGTCAGTGTCAGATAAACATTAAATTTTTTTTCTAGGAAACGAGTTTTAACCCTTCACTGCACGATTTTTTTGTTTCTTTTGAAAAAAATAATTTAATATCTTCTAACAGCCACGAATACAGGAAAAATATTTAAAAAATTCCAGACTTAATTTTTCATTAAGATATATGGTTTTTTTATGGTATGGCACAAACCTAAAAACATGATTTACAGCTGGTGTAATAATTGTATTTACGAAAAATCAATTTAAATAAGAAGTATATGTTGTGTATATAAATGTCACCTAATTTACCAAGCGATATCTTCAAGATTTACTGGTAAAAAAAAGATCAATCAAAATCTTTGATTCCATACAAAATGGATGCAACTGTTATGGAGACATAAAAACCTAATAATCAGTGAGAAGCTGCCATATAGATCCACACTGAGTAGTTAATATTATATATATGTATGTTCTAGATGGGGCACTAAACTCAGATAACTTAAATTTAACACATGTGGGAAAATTTAGGAGTTTTATTGGTATGTGCCGAATTCGGCACACCGTGCAGTGAAGGGTTAAGATCAAACTGAAGATCTAACACATAATGAATGCAAAAACATATTTTTGAATTCTATAGGATTCTATTTATTTGCTTTGTATAGGAATGGGTCATTTATTTGCTTTATATAGGAATGGGTCATTTATTTGCTTATTATAGGAATGGGTCATTTATCTGCTTTGTATAGGAATGGGTCATTTATCTGCTTTGTATAGGAATGGGTCTTTATTTTCTTTGTATAGAAAGGGGTCATTTATTTGCTTTGTATAGGAAAGGGTAGTTTATTTGCTTTGTATAGGAATGGGTCATTTATTTGCTTATTATAGGAATGGGTCATTTATCTGCTTTGTATAGGAATGGGTCATTTATCTGCTTTGTATAGGAATGGGTCTTTATTTTCTTTGTATAGAAAGGGGTCATTTATTTGCTTTGTATAGGAAAGGGTAGTTTATTTGCTTTGTATAGGAATGGGTCATTTATTTGCTTTGTATAGAAATGGGTCATTTATTTTCTTTGTATAGAAAAGGGTAGTTTATTTGCTTTGTATAGGAATGGGTCATTTATTTGCCATGTATAGGAATGGGTCATTTATTTGCTTTGTATAGAAATGGGTCATTTATTTTCTTTGTATAGAAAAGGGTAGTTTATTTGCTTTGTATAGGAATGGGTCATTTATTTGCCATGTATATGAATGGGTCATTTATTTGAATCCAAAATGGTAAAATTGAGAGTGTGGGGTTACACGGTATATCAGGTGAATTGGCTGAGCTTCTTACTGATTTCGCTTTCTTTTATTTGGTTTCCATGGATATATTCGTAACAGTAATAAATCAGTTTAGAATACCAAACCAGTATTCACATTCACCACGTTTTTCATAGTATTTTCATCCGTTATTCGGTATCCACAACTATATCCACCAAATTTTCTTAAAGTTTACTGATATCGAAGACATGCATCACTTTCGTTTCTTTCTTTTGCTTGATGAAGGAATTCTTTTCTAATGCAAATGAAGTGGTAAGAGTTAAACAAGACGGGACGATTTTTACAAAAGGTGCTCCTTGTAACATTGAGTGAATGTTAAGCTTACACTTGCTATGTCTCGCCTTATTTTCTTGTACTTCAATCTTGCAGAATCTGTGACTTAATTCATTAAGATTTAATTCATTTTTATTATATTTTTAAGTACTGCACTGAAGAGACTCTAACTTTAATGGTTCTTGGGATTCTAAACATATACATGATTCTTTATTCTACTATATTTTAATATCCTATTCCTTTAATTCATTCTCATATAAACTTATTTAAATTCTAATTCAACTATTAATAAATATTTATTCTTCATGTCTACATGTGTTCAATTAATTATCTGAACTGTTTAACTCATAATTATGATGTATCCTGTCCATCTTTCAAGACCGGCAAACTTTAAAGTAAGAATCTTTCAGTGTGGATTGTAAGTGAGAAAGAACTAGCCAGGCTACTATAATTTATTTTATTGTTAATATATATTTTTAATTAGAACCAGTTCAGTTCTTATTTTAATCCAGTCATTTTTAAATCTTATTACTATTAAAAGTGAGGAACCTAGTACTCACCCCATTCACCTTACGATAAGGGATATCTCTTATTTGAAAAGCAAAGGTTAATTTTGACTAATCAGGTAAAGATCAAGTACATTTGACTTCATTCCTCATTAGATTTAACACTTCATCGCTTCGTTGTGATTCGTCAGAATCAAAGTAGCAATCCGTAAGAGTCGGGTAGCGAATATAAAGGAACCCTATCTGAGCAAAATTTGAATAATAATGAAAAAACTACAGAGATTCCAAATTAGATTGCAAACCATTAAGATAACAACACCTCTTGACCCTTCGCCCTTTCAAATCCATTATCACACCTCCATTACTCTATCCCTTAAACTCCACATCCCATAAAAACTCCAAGACGAATCGTCCAACTCCTATAAATCAGCAAACCCTTCAGAACTGATCCCTAAAACGAAATCACACGAGCGACATATCCATCTCCCGGCATGTCCGGACCTGACGAACATACTCAAAAGTCCTTAATATTTCACGAGAAGAACCCTTGCATCCAGATCAAGCCACCATCAGTCAGCGGTCGAAAAGAAGAACTCGGAGGAGTTATCTTGTTGTTTCAGTGGATCTTGTGAGGATCCTTAGCCCCACCCTTACCCACTTTTGATTGATGAAGGTTATGGTATCGCCGCTCCCTTTATCATAACCTTACCCTCTTTATGATGGATGAGGAACTCATCCCTGATAGAATGTGTTAGTTTGATGTGAGGATGAATTCAAATTGATTCGGATATTCATCAGAGATCGATATCTGGCGATAAGTGGTTGGTTCTTTTATGGGGTGATTTTGAGAAATTGGGGGATCATCCGTTAAACAGATGACTAAAAAATTCACTTAATTGGTATTGAGGAAAAAAATGGAGATGAAGACGGTTATATTCTGATGGGCTTTTTGTTTCCGATGTGTTTTGGGAAATTTTCATGAATGCGTTTTTTTAATTTCACTTGTTGGAGAAAAGTGTTTTTAAATCAATAATCTAAGCTCTTATAAAAGCTTATAAAGAAAACTGGAGGAAATGCAGTTGGTTTTTTATAAAAATACTTCAATCAGTTTAGGCGTACTCTACTCATCCATCAAATATATGGTAAATGTATGGAAGTATTGTGGAGTATGGAATAAACTCAACTTCAATTTCATATTTTAATTTTTTTCATGTTTATTTCATTTATTCTTTTGGAAGTTTTTCAAATAAATATAAAAACTATTATTTTTTGAGAAAAAAACAGAATCTATCTGAACACTACAAAAGTTGTAAAAAAATCCCTGTTTATCCAAATGTCTTCAACTAAGGAGCTTGCAGCAACAATGACCTAACTACAAGAGCATTTCTTTGGAGTTTGATCCTTGTTGCTGCAAGCTCTTCAATTGTAGATTGAGTTTGTTTTTATTCTATATAGTAATGTTAAAATTCAACAAGTAAATTTGATACCTATCTGGAAAGACATGTTAAGTGCTACAAAATTTATGAAAGTAAGTTTCTACAGGATATTTGAATACAATATTTAAAAACGATCTGAGTAACACAAAATCAAATTTTAAACAAAAAAATTTTTTCTTCTTTACCCACTTCCGGTCATCCCGGTAAACTTTCATTTTCCCACTAAGTACATCTAGTAGAGCCGAAATCAGTTGAAATATCTTTTGTTGCAATTTATTCCCTAAGGCTAAGCGCGCATTAGATACTTTTGTCACGGTGAATGAGACAAAATTATCACAGTGGCTTATTGCAAGAAGCTAGAGCTCGCGCATTAGGCGACGATACTCTTGGCCGATTGCCAAGAATCTCGCTATAGATTCATTGCTCTCGAGTGACCTAGTGTTATAGTTGCCGCAACAGAAGTCTTTAGTGCGCGCTTAGCCTTACAGGCCCTTTTCTGAGCTATATTCCACCAACTATCTAGGGAAATGTTGTAACAATTGTTTTAAAAAAGTACCATTAAACTTTGATAAAAAATATAAAAGTTCACGTTAATAAAAAATAATACACAACAAGTAAAACCATATTCCTGTTATTATAACCTTTGAATTTGACCGATGAATTTTATATTCGTTTATCTTTAAAAAGGAATAGAAAATTTTGACTAAAAAAGTTTTCTTGGTTCACAGCTTGTTAAATTTCTACTGTCACTACTACATCTAATATAACTTTTCCATACTTTACAAAATCAACTAAGTTTAAAACTAAGAATACTATTGTACCGAACACATTTGCAGATTATTGGAATTCATCACACTACAAACTTTAAAATCAGCTACAGTATAAAACCATCACAAAACCAAAACTTACAACACAATCTCAGAAAAAAACCACCGGATTCACACACAAAGCCTCTTTCCCCACCTCACAAACCCAGTTAGTTACACCCTCAAAAGAACATACACTCGAAGAAACACACTTCAGATAAAAGTGAAATCCATAAACGCGAGTCTCCATAGCTGAAAATTTCCAAGGCTGCCTCTCGGAAAGCCAATATTCAGGCCCTAGCAGCAGAAAGAATAAATAAATAGCCCCATAAAAAGCTGAGAAATCCAATTATCGCAAGGGACTGAGACGTGTTCAGATACTACCCTCTTACCCGATTTTTCTGCTTTGGTTCGGGCAGAAACGTACCCGTATTTAGTGTTACAGACGCCAGATTTCTAGAGGAGATGCACCTTGAGGTGGGATATTTTTGGTTATGCTTTTCTGTACACCTTTTTTGCCAGGGTAGGCTGATGTTTTTCTTTTGGGTTTTCTCTGCGATGGACTTGTTTTTTTTTCTGTTGGGAAGTTTCTGGGACGGGGACCTTGTTGGGTGTAATCAGAGTTTCGGTTTTTTTCGGGATTTTTTGTTTTAATTTGAGTGTTACCTATGAGAAAAGTTAGCTTCTATACTGCGGGGTTCGGGTCTAAACACAGCTTTTCATACATCTCTATATGCATTTAAACTATTGTAAGAAGCTTAAATTAATGAAAACGTAAACGGAATATAGACGTAAATCGGTCCTAAGCAGTTAATTTGCCAGCAATTTAACCCTTTCAATCCTAAGCCACCCGAGATTATCATTGAATCCAATGGGAAATTTAGGGCGGCTAGGTCTGGAAGGTTTTAATTACTCAATTCAAAGACGGTTTAACTGTAAGCTTGGTTAACATTTTATTTTTAAGAGATATCGTAAAATTTAAATTTTGAAGTTTATGTTTAATAACATCTACAATAGCAAGATTGAGAACTCAGCACCACAAGGGCATAAAAATCCAACCTCATAAAACAAGATCGTATATACAGTGCAAAAACTGCCCAAGGACTCAGCCGCTCACACCGAGACATATTTTCGAGTGCCCAGCTCTCATCCCAAGAGTACTAGATCTTGGCCTAGTCCCACTAATGGACCCACTACAGGAGACCCTCTATTATACGAAGGACGCACCGAAATTAGCTGCCGCAATTGTTGCCACCTTTGGTGGTGTCTAGTTTTACCGTGCACGTATCCATGGACACGAGAAGAAGAAGAAGAAGTTTATGTTCGTTAAAAAATACAATTAAACACATTGCCAATTTAAAAATAGGAATTCTTATTTTTTAGACTTAAAAAGTATGTTTAAGTCCTACATTCTACTTGTATATTAAATTTCAATATATTTTTTTATTTAATATCTTTGAGAAAGTTAGCAAGACAACTTGTAAAAAAATATGAATTTAGTTATTCAATTAATTAATTTATAATTGGAACTACCTTTAAAATCTCGATTTTAAACAAAAAAACAACTTCTAAAAGTTTCTTTATTTGCTTTCTGTTTGGTAGAAATTTAAGATACTGTTTTTCACTGAATGCATAAAGAAGTGCAAAAAATAAAGCAACTAATTTACTTTTATATTTCATAGAAACAAAGAAATAGAGCATTCCAAATAAACAGTCAACCGAATTTTTCTATAAACCGAAAGTATTTTATTACAGTCCCTTTGAAAAACAAGAATTTGCACTTTAGAATATTCTCGAATAAAAATTATGAGAGTTCCCGTTTTAAAATATCGCGACTCTTTTCAAAGAAAAATCCATAAACTTTTACGATACAATGCAAAAAGTCATCAATCACAATGATGCAAAGTTTCCTTCTCTGTTAGCTTATTTTTGCAATGTCTATATTCCTAAAGCGCCCGAGATTGCCTTTAAATCCTATACGAAATTTGAGGCGGCCAGGACTTAAAGGATAAAAATATTTATAATATAGCACGTTCTAATCTAAGTGACGGAAATTATTTTCTTAAACAATCCCGTACAAATGATTGGAATAATATTCATTACAAAACGTTGTGAAAATTTTACTTAAAATTCAAACATCTCGGGGGGGGTAAGGAATGATGATACCAAGACCCTCTATATAAATGGCCTCACAACTCGATCGTGCAACGTCATCACTTTCTCTCATCTTTGACGTCATAAAGCATATTCCCGTGCAAGATTTTCCCGTACGTTTGACGTCATCGTGAAGTAATTGTGAGGCTTTATATACCTAATCTTCCTTTCAGAGTTCACCATTTTCATTTCATAAAAATTGCCTAACCTGAAAATAAATTTATTTATAATATTGAGATGGATATTTACCAATAAAAATGATTTAGTAAAATAAATCTTTTTATGCAAATCAAATATATCAAAATAATATTCTTTTATAATTAACATTCTTATTTCACGTTTTACTCCTTCATATATTGTAAATATTAACGTTTTGACGTGTTTTTATTTTAAAAGATTAATATCCTTCTTCTAAAAAATAGAATTTCGTTTACGTTTACCGTGTAAAAAGTTTTTTAATGTAAGTTTTAATTATTAAACGTTCGTTTTATAATATATGGGTTTGTTTTAATTTCAAGCCTGAGTCGGGTTCAGAATATTTCCTAACACCGTCGTATCTCTCTATATTAAAAAAAGTTACTGTCACCGCTGCCGCTGCCGCTGTTTCAGAAAATTTTATTTTTTAACTCTTTGAACCCTCATAACGCAAAAACTACTTGATAGAATTTTTTGAAATTTGAAACGTTTGTAGAGGAATATTTGGGGCACACTCTCGAACAAAAAGCTAACTGTTGTGATAATTAGTTCTGGGGTATTTTTAAGGTCAAATTTGAAGTTTTTGTTTTTTCGCCGCGTAATCCAGTTCAGCCAAATCTATTAGTAGCAGAACTATGATTTTTTGCAGCCTAATACTCTGAAGTATGAAGATGTGCACTACGTCGCCCTTTTTTCAAATTTCGAATTTGGTTTAGAGTAATTAATTTTTTAATTTTCGAAATTTTTGACACTTTTTCGGTTTTTTCTATCTAAAATGAAAACTAATCACGGTATCAATATGATTTTTTAAACACTTATAGGGGAGAGTGTTGTACCTATGGACAAAAATCACGTTTGGATTTTTCTAAGACAGGTAAAATCACATTTTGACCATTTAAAGTGCCCAACCTATAGTCCTAACCTTTGGGCGTAGAGAAATATTTTTTATTAGTCAAAATCTTGAAAATTGGATTTTTAATCATTTATAATAACTTGGAAAAATTTGTGTCCAAAGGTACAACAACCTGTTGTACCTATGGACAGACCCAGTTGTACCTGTGGACACCCTTAAAAAGGGAAGTTTTAGTTGAAAAAAGCTAAGAATGAACATTTTTACTGATGAATTACCTTTTAATAACCTATTTCAAGCATTTTTAAAATTGAAAATTGATTTTTTAAAGTAATGTGGTTTTAGATCGTAAATGATCATTAAAACAAAGTTGAATGATAAAAGTCTTGATTTTTTACCAAAAACACAAAAATCACATGGTATTTTCAGATCAGAATTTAAGGTAATAGTTTCATCAATCATGCTGATTGATCTGACAACTTCACTGATAAAAAAAAACCAATTCGATCGACACTTAGTTGTGCAAGCATTTGGTGGTAATAACAATAATAATTTGGTGTTAAATCTTCTTCAGTGGAAATTTCAAGTGTTTTAAATCATCATACTTAAATGCGATAGGGTGCTTAGGGTTTTACACCATATTTTACATTAAATTCCAAGTAGAATTATAAATTTAAAAAAGTAGTTTATATCACAAAATATTTGATTTTTCATCTAAAATTCACTTGAAAATAACCGCTGACAAATATATTACCATTTAGAATTAATTTAACATTTATTAAAATGTATTCAGTTAAATAAATCCTGATTCTAAAACGCCGATTAGCTAAAGACACCCACAAGAACGTGTCCGTAGGTACAACACTCATGGTGTCTGAAGGTACAGCATCAGGTGTTTTTGCATTCAAAGTTCTATAAAAGATAAAATAATTGAGATCTGACGATTTCTAATATCAAAACTAAAAAGTCAAAATCTCGGGGATTCCCCCCATATATCTCATTTTATCATATCATAATCATAGAGGAAGAAAATAATTAATGTAGTGATGCACTAAAAAAAAAAATTTGAGCACCTCAAAACAGTATTTTTATTATAGAAAATTTAAATAATATTTTAAACAGCTGATTTCACGTTAGCAACTAGATAGCATCTGTTTACATTTAAAATCGACCACAAATTCAAATTTACATTTTTTCCTGAATTTTAAAATGAGGTGGCTGAAGGTACAACCGTCCGTAGGTACAACACTCTCCCCTACTATTATTTTTTAAAAAGAGATTGGCGTTTAATTCTTTAAAAATTTTTAATTAGTTTTGGAATTATTAAGCATCAAGGTTTCATTTTTTTCATAGTTTTATTAGGTCTTTATCAGACGTGTTTAATGTTTATTAAATGTTTAAAATTTTATATTCTTCTGTTCACTAGATTTTCGCGAGCACGTATTTTAACCCTACAATGCATTATTTTTTAAATTCACTTGAAAATCAAATATGTGACTTCTATTATGGTGTAAATTAGTAAAAAAATACTAAAAAAATTAATTTAATTTTTTCTACTTTTATTGGCAAAAAACGTTGTCCTTGTGAAATTAATTTGTGTCTCTTGTGAAATAAATTGTGAAGTGAAATAAAACCAAATGCTCTAAAAATATAAAAAAAACAACTTATCTTTACAGAACATTTTTTGTTCAAGCTGAAAATTTTTTTTATTTTAATTTATATGGTCCTTTTATTTTGGCGTTTTCTGTGTCTTCACTTTCGTCTAACTAGCTACTAACAAATGTCTCAAAATAGTACCCCTGCTGTGATCTACTGGCAGTCTAAAGTGCTAATATAATGAAATGTTATATCTATTGTACTTATTGAATGGTGTTGTCGTTTGGAAATGGAAATTCGAGTAGGAAATGGGGAAAAATGTCGTGGTGCCAAATGGCAACAGTATGCTCTGTAGGGTTAATTTAAAAGTTTTATGGGTGCAAATTTTGCTCTAAGTTTGCTTGCGATATAGCATAGACTTGGTAAATAATCTTTTAAAGATACTTCGATATTTTTTAACTACTATAGAAATAAATAATTTAGCTTTTTTGAGTGCTATTTGTGCCGGTGAACGGTAGAGGATTTTTGGTAAGTTGGTTTTACTCTGCTAAAGATCAATAGCAGAGATTACAGATTGGGCGGTATCCCCCTATCCATTAAATTATTGATAAGTTAAAAAGAAATATTTCAGCAACAGTTTTATTTTGATAATTTCGTGGTAATGATCCAAATTAATGTTTTGAAAAGTTTGAGAGATAAAAAGTTTCGATGGTAAATTATCATTAACTAAGCAGAAAAGTTCCAGGTTGTGCTGGTAGTTAAGATGTAACAAGCGAGCTCTGCTCGCTAAGATCGCTAAGCGATCTTAAAAGAACTGCGAAGCAGTTCCGGGGGTTGGTGAGCGATAGCGAGCACGGGGCAGAGCCCCCTAGTATTCCTTAAAATAAATCCATTGCTTATTTTTAACTAAATTCCAATGCAAAAAAAATACATTTTATACTATCTCAAACCTTGCAAAAGACCAATTTTGCTCGGTATCTGTTGTTTTGGATTTAAAATTGAAAATAGTAATTGCATTGACGAAACCAGTATAAAGCATTATGCAGAATTAAAAAGCATATGTATTTCACCAAAATTCAAGAAGAAATGTTTAACTGCAGAGACTCTCAGACGTTTTGGAATATTATACGGAAATTCAAACGTAGGAAACCGATTATGTCATCAAATATATCCAACAATATTTGGTTAGACCACAACTCATAATTGTTTACGGACCAACGACTAAATAATTACTCCGACCCCTTAATAAACTTATCGATTAATGAAAGTTTTGACCCATTTCTAGATGCAATTATTTCTCTGTCTGAGGTAAACAATGTGTTACATAAACTTAAAAATAATAAAAGTCCGGGCTATGATAACCTCAAACCAGAATTTTTCAAATATTTAAATCCAACTGCAGTCCAATTCCTCACTGATGCTTTCAATAACATATTACTAACTGAACGCTATCCCGCAAACTGGATCGAAATTCTCATTCAGCCTATCTATAAGAAAGGTGACCCCAACAATCCAGCTAATTACAGACCTATATCTTTAATTCCCGTCATCAGTAAGATATTTACCTCGATTTTAAACAATAGACTTAATGAATGGTTGAAAAATAGGAATTTACTGCATGAAGAACAGGCGGGTTTTAGAAAGGGTTATAGCTGCTTAGACCAGGCTTTTATTTTAAACTCAATCATTCAGGATAAACTACGAAAAAAGCGAGGTAAACTTTACGCTGCCTTTATTGACCTTAAATCCGCTTTTTATAGCATAAACCACTCCCTTTTATGGCACATTCTTCGGAAACTTTCACTCAGTTCAAAATTTGTAAGCATTTTGAAAGATATGTATAACAAAGCTACAGCAAGAGTGAGGACAGCTACTGGATCGTCTGAAATCTTTAACATAGAAACAGGAGTGTTACAGGGAGAAATTCTTTCCCCAATTTTATTTAATTTATTTTTAAACAATTTGATTGATCGATTAAATTATTCTAAAATTCCTGGTATATATACATATCCTCAACAAACTTTCTTCACATTTTACTTTATGCTGACGATGCAGTTATCCTAGCTGACTCTCCTATTAATCTTCAGAAAAAATTAAATATCCTGGAAAATTTTTGCGCTGATTTTCTTTTGACAGTTAACATAAGCAAAACGAAAATTATGATTTTCCGGAAAGGGGGAAAGCTGGCTAGGTCAGATGTATTTTTTTATCAGAACACAAAACTCGAAATTGTTAAAGAATACGTATATTTGGGAATTCCTTTTTCTTCTACAGGTAGATTTAATAGTGCTAGAAGTTATTTCACTTCCAAGGCATTGGCGGCAATCAATGCATCTTGGTCAATATTTACGGGATCACGGGCTAACTCGACCAAAGCATGGTTTCAACTATTTGAGTCATTAATTCAGTCTGTGTTCATATATGGTTCTCCGATCTGGTCCATAAACTATATCTGCGACTTGGAAAAAGTATTTTGTATTTTTGTTAAAAAACTATTTTTACTTTCCAGATATACTCCTGGTTACATTCTAAGATTAGAGTTAGGACAACCCTCAATCTCAGTTACTGTAGTCAAAATAATTTTGAAATTTTGGATCAAAATTATTAAATTATCAGATGACAGATATATAAAAATTTACTATAACAAACTACTTCTAAACGCACAATTCTCTAACAATACAGAATTTAACTGGGTTTTATCTATAAAAAAATCCTTGATAATCAAGGTTATAGTTTCATTTTTTTCTCGCAGGACCCTTATATAGCCTCTTATTTTCTTCCCCTGGTTTTACAATCTCTCCGAGATCAGAACCTCCAAAATGACCTGTCTCGAATGGAAAATAGTACTAACTTTCCCCATTATAAAATCTTATACAGAGCCTCCCCTGAAACATATATTGAATCACCCTTAAATATAACCATTAAGAGATTAATCTTTCAACTACGTCTTAATCAAAGCCGAATTTTATACAAAAACGAAATTTTTGAAATTTTTCCTTCTAACCCTTGCACTTTCTGTAATTATGAAGAAAATGAGACTTGGAACCATATATTCAACACTTGTCCTCTTTATAATCAATACAGAAACAAATACTTAACCGGTTTAAAACCTTTTCCGTTAATATTAACTCAAAGTCAATACATAAGAATTTTTTATTTTACAATTTCTATTTTAAAAATCCGTAAAAAATTATTAGATGAATCGAGTTAGCCCAATGTTCCAACAACCTTTAATATATATTTTTGTATATTTACGTTTATCTTTCATAGTTTTATTGTTCAATGATAATTAAGTGTTAATTTATTTACTTATTTGTACTTTTTGTTCCTTTATTTTTGCTACTTTGTAAACGGGCACGAGCCCATTACAATAAAGTCTTGTCTATGTCTAAAAAAAAATTGCATTGCACTTTAGAACTTTATAATATAGTATAAAAGTTATTAGTCAGTAAATGAGTTCTACAATTAAATAGTATATTTTTGGGTAGGGGTTAAACTTGTCCTACAACGAGAACTAGTCCTACAACATTCAGAATGAGGTTGAAGAATTATACTTTTAACCCAAAAGACTCATTAGGAACTGAGAATAATTTATTTAATAAGTTTGCTGTTTTACTACAAATACTGAAAATGTAAATAGAAAATATTGAAAGACTGCACTGTTTGAAAGAGATATAAAATATAAAGGTATCAATCATTTATTTTCAAATAAAAAATCTTACATATTATTTACAATAAAACAATGATAATATTCTTATCTAAAGAAACAATCCTCTATGCATTTCTAACGGTAAATCAGAAAACATTCAACGTACTAAGAAATAAGTTCTATGAACTTTTATGTTTCACAGAGAACTTCTAAGAAATACCCTTCATTCCCCAGTGAATGCACATATATTCGGGAATATGAATGCCAGGATGCAGAGCAATCGACTTAAACCCACCATTCCCGAGAACATTCGAACTTTTCACATAAAATTCCATTGAAACAATGCCCCCTACCGGCGCAATGAGACATAAATTTACATCAGAAACACCACGAGGGACCCCGACAGAAGAAAAAAAAAGAATTCGAACAAAAATGACCAGCGAGCCCTATTTGCCTCCCGTCTCAGAACTCTGAAAAATGGCGGCCAGGAGAAGTGATAAAGAAAGTCGCGGAATTGCCAGTGTTAAGGCACGAAAATTTCACTCTTGATAAATTTCCGAGAGCTTGGCCATAAAAAAGTGTGAGTAGGGATAGAAAAAAAATAGTACATGGACGTGAGGAGAGGACTACGGCTTGAAAAATACCTTTCACTTATTTTTTGCCGCCGTCTCGTGGAATTTGGGGCCAGAAAATTGTGCCTCACTGTGACTGTAATCGACAGCTCAGGTACGGCGTGTATCGCGTTTTTTCTCACAATCCTGTGTTATAAATCAAAGGAATGGTCTGAGGTATGATGGTCTTTTGGAAAGTCTATTATTTTGAGTGTAGGTGTCATTCGAGAGAAAATGATGGAAAGTCTAGAGAAGACTTACCACATTTAAGATTCAGAATGGGGATTCGTGGTATATATAAAACCCGAACGGACGAAATATATCGTATAAAGTTTAACAGAAAACAGTTTAAAATAAAAAAAAATAATATATTTATTTGATAGATATAGTAAGTACTATATGTTTTCGGTTTACAACAGAATATAGAATAACATAAACTTTTCATTTTTTTTAGAATGTTATTTTTTTAAATGTACTGACGCATGAATCCTCAAACTAATACTTACCTGAGATAATAATTATAGATTTTGTTTTACTTTTTAAGGTTTTAAACTAATACCTTTAACAAAAAGGTATTAGTTTTTAATTAGTAATTTTATTAGATACCAACGAGTTCAAAAAAAATAATATACTTACTGCCCCCGCTATGCTGTTCATAAGTTTTTTTTTAAATTCATTAAGAACTAATGAGCTTTTTATTTAATATTTTTCATAAAACCAAATGAAATAAAGTTCTTGGAATAGGTAGTAGTATTTTTTGACAAAAACTCAATTAATGGCATTCAGTTTTTTACGCGTTTTATGTTAAGTAATATTCGTATTTTCTGTTCAACGTAATAAAAGGGCAAATGCATCTGATCTCGAACGCCTTTTACTATAATAATCATTAGATTCATGTCGAAATACTTTTTAATTAAAATAGCCCAAAATAAGTTCTTATAAATTTGATTCAAATAAACTCTACATTATAAGTTCTTTAATTAAAATTATGACAGGTATTCCATCTTCTCTCTCTTACAAATTTCAACAAAGCATAGTGTTTCCACTAATCACACTCACTTTTTCAAATATTGAAACTTTCAATTACGCTAATTCATATGGAATAGCATTTCCATTCAAAAACACCTTTCAACTCTCGGATTGCTCAAACTCTCTCAAGAGAGTCTGCATTATTCTCATACTTCAGGGATCACCTTAAGATCCCATTCAAGTCAAGTCACGGCCAATTCGGAAAGTAAGTTTTTGACCGACGTTAGAAAATTACTTCTAATAAGTAAATTAGAATATTTTAACGCGAACGCAACCCATTCTTTCCCTAACTTCCCTCCGAGCGTTCCAGACTGAAAGGGAACAAAGAAAACGCAGACTACGCCCAGACAGCCCTACAATCAAATTAAGTTAGACAAGTTTCATTACGTGCAACTCTTCTTAAATCCGACTAACTAAAGCCAATTTAATTCACCCTGTTAATGCGTTAAGTATTTTTGCTTATTCGCACTGCTACACTTTTCTTTCCACCCGTGATTCTTATGCTAAGTGTATTGGTCAGCAGCGCAACGCTTTCAATCCTCAGTCGCCCGAAATCGCTGTAGAGTCCTATTGAAAATTTGGGCGGCTAGGAGTGAAACGGTTAAACTCGGCACACAATTCCAAATCTCATTTCCTCTTGATTAACTCCTTAATTAAACGGGATCCGGAGAACGTTTCCCACATTAATTACAACTCGCCCATTTCCCTGAAAAAACAGGATCGTAAAGAGGCCATTGAAAATTGGGAAAAGGGGATGGAAAAGTTAATTTTCAACACCCCTCCCTTTTTTTACACGCAAATACTCCTTCTTTTACAGATCTAGAAATTATAAAGAACACAGCGGGGATTTTGTTCGGGAAGAAATCGAAGAATTTGATTAAGGTGGCAACACCAACGGCAGGTGGATAGAGCAGTTAACAAGGTATAAATGAGGGTCTTTTTTATTTTATAAAGACAAACCTACTAATGAAATTTTCTTGAAATAAACTAAAAGGTTTACCTTTCCATGAAAAGGTTTTATTTAATTATCTGTTTAGAATTATGTGATAATGTTCTTGGTTGTTATTTCCAGGTGCTCTAAAATATCTTTTAAGCATGGACTTAAGAAGCTTATGAACATCGTGCTTTTGAGAATGCTGAATAGGCTTAAATTGTTAATTAGTTATTGGTAATGCCAGTGACTTGGTTATGCTGGTTATTTATTTTGTATATTAAACTTTATGCTTGTAGTAAATAGGATTTTAATCCTATTGATTTATAGAAAATATCTATACAACAACGGTTGTGTCAACTCACATACATATTTAAGGTTAAATAGGATCAACATATTTTGAAAATAATAAGTCTTTTGGGGAATAAATAAGTCGTTTTATCCTTCAATGAAAAAGTAAAGAATTAGTAAAGAGTTAGTAAAGAATTGAACACTTTTATTTGATAGCTATATAATAAATAAAGTTTTTGCGATTAAGCTTCTATCTCTGTATAAATAAAAGGCTAACGGGCGATGTGTGTATGTATGTATGTATGTATGTATGTCCAGGGTAATCTCTTGAAATAGGCCACGGACCGAAACCAAACTCGACGTATAGAGGTATTCCGAGTCGGGGAGTAACTTAAGATAGTTTTCAAAGCTCGAAAATCGAATAATTACGAGTAATTAACGAATTTATAGCCCGAAACGCTTATTTCTCCATTTCTCTACTAGAGTAGACTGCTCGACTCACTATTGTTAACTAGATTAAAACCTTCAAAAATTAAATATTTTAACAGAAAAAACTCGATAATTGTCCATTTAAAAACTATATCAGTTGTAAAAACACCAAAATAAATTCAAATAATTAATTTTGAAACGTTAGTTTCCCCTATTTTAAGATATTTTCCTTTAAAATTTAAATATTTATGGAAAAGTGTAAATTTTCTTCATGGAAAACGACTTAAAAATAAAACATTGTTTCAAATGAAGCGGTTCACTAGACTTTTAAATTTACTAGATCTTTTATTTTAGTTTCAATTTTTTTACTTTGTTCACTAGATTTATTAATTTACTAGAGCGGGAACACTGATTTAAAAATTACTGGTAACACTGGGATAGGAAAACGTACCGAGAACATCGGGAGAGGAAAAATTACCGGGAACATCAGGAGAGGAAAAATTACCGGGAACATCGGGAGAGGAAAAATTACTGGGAACACCGGGAAAGGAAAAAATTACCAGGAACATCGGTAGAGGAAAAATTACCGGGAACATCGGGAGAGAAAAATTACTGGGAACATCGGGAGAGGAAAAATTACCGGGAACATCATCGAGATAAGAAAATTTACCGGGAACACCGGGATAGGAAAATTATCGGGAACATCGGGATAAGAAAATTTACCGGGAACACCGGGACAGGAAAAAATTACCGGGAACACCGGGACTTTAAAATTACCGGGAACACCGGGACTTTAAAATTACCGGGAACACTGAGATAGGAGAGAGGCGACTGGGATACCGGGAAGATTGGTTATTGCTGATTTACATAATAATAAATGTATTTTAAGAAAACTCAAAATAAAAATACTTATACACTCCACCCGTGCAAGGCCGGGCAAATCCGCTAGTCTATAATAATAAAAGAGCTTTACGGTTCATTCACCGATTCACTCATTCATCGGTTCACCTATCAACGCACAGCAAAATCTACCGGGGCTAGAGAGTCGAAACTTGGTGTGGTGGAAGACTTTACAGTGTAAACGCGCACTAAGAAAGGAATTTTTCGAAATTCTTTTTTTCTGACCCACAGGGGTGCTTGGAGAGATTTCTACGTTTTTGAACCTAGCACCGTCCCAAATGACCCCAGATCTTTGTAATTTCACAGGAAGGTACCTAGATACAATATCTAGAAAGGCATTTTTCAAATTTTCGATATTCGAATTTTAAGGGGTCTAAAAAATTCAAAAACCTGTTTTTGCTGAGCATACACAAAGTTTTACATTTTCGAAGAAAAATATACTAATAATTTGATATTTCGAAGCGACCTGTTGGTAATAGATTCTTTAGAATATTTCAAAGAAAGTAATTTCTGGATTTTTCGATATTTCATTCTGGAGAGGGTGCACGGGGGTTTGAATATTTACTCCGGTTTTTAGTTTTTGCTTTCTATCACCCACGTTATTAATGCGATTGGTATGAAATTTTAGCATGTTGTTCCTCACACAATCGGGAAGGTTTTCAAAAAAGAATTTTTAAAATCTACGCATTCCAAGCAGTCTTTTTTGGAATTTTCTAAATTCTCATGCGTAGCTTCAATGTTAAACTGATAACGGTTATTGTTCCATCCAAGTGACGCAAAACCACTATTGTTGGAAATATTTATTTAAAAATATTTTATAGCGAGTAGAATTTTTTTTAAAATATCTGATAAAGAAATAATTTGTGATAAAATAATTTTTTACAATTACCAAAAAATATTTAACCGAAATTTTTTAATTTTTTTTCCAAGTAATAAAATTTATATAACAATAGTATTTCATCAGAATCATTTTAGATGGTTGGTGTCAATTCAAATGATGCTTACATTTATTTTATGTTTGAAGGCGATTTATTTTAGTGAATGAGTTGGTAATAAATCAACGAAGGGGGGTTCAGGGGGTCTCCCCCTGACCTTTTTTAAATTTTAATTTAAAAACCGGTTATTAACACTTTAATTCCCAAAGTTTCTTTAGATTTTGTTTTATATCTTAGGAAAGTATATTTATTTTTTATTTGCTTTGAATTTTAGGAAAAGAGATGAAGGGAAAAATAAGTATTAAGTCAATAGAAATTGCTGTTCAATAAATAGACCTCTACCATTATTTTGAAGCGGAGGTGGAAGGTTTTGCCACAACTATGCATTACGAATTGGAGAAATAGATGGAGGATATTGAAGGGAACAAAGATATAGCACCTTGAAATTAGGGGGCTAACGTTTTTATAATTTGAAAAATTCACTCTTAAAAATGAGGATTTCACACATTAATTCTTAACAGGTGGTGTTTTTAAAGTTTTTTATGTCTTAAGGAAGTATAGCATGAAAGAAGAATTCTAGCGGAAAGCCAGTTGACCCTATCGCCCCTAAATGACGCCCAGGAAATTAATATAGGGAAGAAAATAATTCTTATTTATTTTATCACCTAGATTGAAAATCCTTTTTCCCCGAGCAACGGCGGGTATATCAGCTAGTTTATTATAAATTAATAATTTAATTTTAATGGATACATTTTATGGTTCCTGAATAAAATAATAATGAATGCAAAAAGGTTAGTTTTTTAAGCAGCGGTAGTAATTTTCTTGGCCCCTTCTCTGTGACACTTTTTTAGAGAAATTCAATAATAGATGAGTTTAATAAAAAAATTAGATACTAGATATAGGGGTAGCTAAAAAAACAATAACCCCCACAAGCTTTTAAAACAGCAATATACCCAAGACTTCGTATGGGAACGTATAAATTTTATCAATATGCTGTTTTCAATACTCTTAACGATATTTTCTCTTGTTCTCTTTCTTTACACATACCATCAAATTCAAATCATAATTCAAAATAAAATGGAAATATTAAAAACAGGTATACACACACTACACAGATTTCACAAAAATAATAAAGTTTATATCTGGTGGGTTCCTTCCCTGATATTCACCTCTGAAGAACAAACCCTTCAAACTGTTTCCTCCCCCATTCCCAAATATCCATATGTAATTAAGTAAATCCTCAAATCACAACCCCTTGCCTCTTCACTCCAAAAAAAAGCCTTACCACTTATAATCATCACCAATAAAGCACTTGTATCATTTATACAGCCTCGGAAATGCGTCGTTACACGAGATGCGAAACTGGATAAGGGCGGGTTTTTATGCGGCGATTCATGCGACGTGACTGCTCAAACCTTGAGGATGACTTGAAAATGATGACGTAACTTCTCCGTCATAGCACTAAGCACCAATGGCAGTGCACAATTTTAAATCGATGAGGAAAAGCGATAGGAAATTTTCAACCGTTCCCCATGGCATCCCAATTGCATCGCTCGAATCGCGGCATGTAAATCCGGCCTAAGGCTTTACACGGTGAGTCTTAGAAATACTCATCGCAACTTCATTTCCGGTGGACCCTTTTCGCACTTGATTAGCTGGTGCCTCCCCCCGTTAATGACGTGGCCATCGACGATTGGTTGAAGGATAGGTTTGTTGCACTCTGAGGATGCGTTCCGAAGGTTCTTCAAGCACTTTGCGAGGGTCTGATGGTGTGTTTATATTTGCTTGTTTTTTTTTCGAAAGAGGATTGGGATGTTTTAGGTTTATTGAATGTTATAAGAGGGTCCCCGGCTGATTATTATCTACAAGAAACCATCTTATACCTAAGCGAGAAATAAAAAGGAATTAGTGACTTAGTAAAATTATGACTGCAAGGTTTCTAAAAAAAGTTTTGAATTAAGTCTCCTCATAAGTCAAACAAATTTCAATCCCTGTAATATAGAATCACTCAGATTATCATTACATAGAGAATAATCAGTGAAATATTATGTCACATTGTAACATTTTTACTAATTATATTTACAAAACCACTACCTTATATTTTAGATAGTTTTGACAGTCCAAACAATTATGCACCATTTAGTAATACGTTTTCCAGAATTTAGGCCGTAGTTTCAAGGCATTAAATAGATGTATTTCACCTATTACTGCATATGGATTTAATGTCCTAAGGACACGGTCTACAATACCGGAAAATATATTTATAATAATAACAGTTCAAGCCGGGGAATTTTAAATTTTTGTAAAAATTTTAATAAATACTTCTTCTCCCCGGTTAGTATTACCAAAACGATTTCGAAAGTATATTACGGATAAATATTTCTAGTAATACAATAAAAATGTATGTCTAAACATTAAGTCGATTTATAAAATGTTAATATAATGATAAATACTAATATTTTTAAGTGTTAAAAGAAACAAAATTTCCAGACAACATTATAAATTTCGGGAAAAAAACATCTGTTTGTAAATATGTATAAGTATGAAAGTGTATTACATTAATGTTTCATTCATTTTATAAGTATCAAAAATACTTCCCGTTTAATAAATTGTAACTCAATTCGTGCTAAGTTTTCATATTAATTGAGGTTACACAACAAAAGTGTATACCTAAAAAGGTTTAGTACTAAAAGCAAGCTGTGCAAATAAGCAAGAAATTAAATGTGCAAAATAAACGTTGTTTCGTATATTTTTTTACCTTAAAAGTATTTATAAATAGTTTGAAGCACTAACAATAAATGGCATTTCAAAGTACGTTTACTCGAAGTAAAAATTTACAATTTAAATAGTAAGATGAAACTAGTTTTATGTCGATACTACAAACATGTTGCATTAGAATACCAAACACAATAAATATTCCAGCACTTACAAGTATCACGAGTGAAATAATTTACATAACTTCCATATTTACAGAGTTTTTTTATTCTCATCTGGTATTTATATATATCGAAATTAACGATTTTCTAGATATATCTTATAACGAATAAAATATTTAACCAGGTAATTAATATAACGTATCTTAAAATCCTTTCACTGCCTATATCTTACTGTTTAGATTACTATAAAACATATAAATGTCCAGTTTCAATATTCTTTCAGTGTGTATTTTAATATATAAAGCATGCCTTATATTTCAATGCAGAAAACAAAATACTATTTTCTATTCTTTCATGGTGGATCCTAACTGACATTCATACCGACATACAAGGAAACGTTACACACAGTAACAAATATATAGAGCCAAGTTTCTATAGTAAATCGATTCTTTTCAAAGTAGCTTCCCCTCCAGACTGATTAATCTGGCTTTAGGATTCTACCCCTTTGGATTCGTCTGAAAGAGGAGCTTTGAAAAATTACTTACCTCTTTCATTGGCAAACTTTTTACCCTAAAGATGTATCCAACGGATGTAAATATAAAAATAGCGTATTATTATGTAAGTTAACGGAAAAATATTTTTTTTAATTATGGGATTTTTTTTGTTCATGTATTATGAGAATTAATACATTACCTAGTTAAGCCTTATTTCAAACGTTTATGCATTGCCGGCCAGTTTTATTTATTATATAGAATGTTAAATTTAACAATTCCCTCTATAATTTTATATTGCTTTTTGACATTACCGCGCGTATAAGTCAGAAATGTTACTTAATTAAATCCCTTTTTTACTTTAACTTCTACGTAACCTGATTTAAACCATTTTAAAGATAAAACTGCTTAAAATTTATAAATTAAAGGGTACTACTTTTTTATAGATTTTTCAGTAGTTTTAATTACAAAACCTATTTTAGGTATAATAATTCAGGAAAAAAAAATTTTATGGCAGTTATTTCATACAAGGACTTAAATTTTGTAATATAATTTTTCATTTTTTTATACTTAACTGGAAAATTCTATATACTTTTAGCACTTCTCGTAAATTTAAAAATAAAAGTTACGCCATAACATAAGCTTCTTTAACAAAATAAGATTTTTATAGTTGTATCAATCCTACCACCTAAAATTTTTCTATTGGCCTATTTAAGCTTCATTAAATGTTAAAAACCACTTCATTTCCAAATTTTCTTGAAAACTTCTATAAAATAATAAAACAAGGAATAAAAATTCCTTAACAACGTTTCTAAAATCATTTTGTGTCTTTATAGCGTTAATTTTTCCTTCAAACTACACTTTCTGGAGTAAAACTGCAACGAAGCTAATTAACTAATTACATGACGTCGGCAAATTCCTAATCAAATCATCGAAATTAAATATTAAAAAGGGTGATTAGCCTCATCACAAGTGGTTATATCTCAGCACTTACGCAAGCATAAAGTAAATTAAGAGAAAGAGTTAATTTTCCCCTAAAATCCTAATCAAATCCCTAAAAAACACGAAATACAAGATCATTACCACATAATATGCAGTTCAGATAAGATAAGAATAACTTATGCCGGCATTCTAAAAACCTCCAAAAACCATTAAAAATCGCAAATTAAGAATTCTCAACTCTTTTTAACTCCACCTCAAAACCCTTATCCTCAAACCAGGGACACAATCATATTTTAATGCGCAATTACCCCAGCCAGAGCTAATGAAAACATTATTCTCGTGATTCTCATTAAAAAAACGTAATAATTTCTAATTTCCCTCACACACTGCAGCCATTAAAGCAAACCATCGATTTTTCTAGATTCCAACGTGCATTAGGACTTCTTTTTTGGTTCTCAAAACCACGGTATTGATCGTAGGGTTTTTTGCGTAGGTTGGTCCTTCAAATTCATAGTGGAAAATTCCGATTGATGAACCCTTGGTAATTACAGCGTTGAACATATTGGGTCGTAGGTGGTTTCCGATATTTTTAAGTAGCTAGACCCACCTTCTGAGGATCGTTTTAAGGGGTTATCTGTTTCCGATACGGGGGTTTCCGTTTTATTATTATTTTCCACTTTTTCACTCCTTTTTGGGACAGCTCAAAAAGGGTTTTTGTGGGGATATATACCTGAGTGTGTGGATGTTGCTACTTATCGAAGAAGTGGCTTGTTTTAAATAGCTTTGCTTTGAGTATCTGCACTCACAATGCTTGCAGAGAAGAATTGGTTGGTATTTTTGAAGTTTGATTTTTGTTCCAATAATGCATCTACGCTGTCACCGTTTGCAGTTTTTGATGTATCTAGTTAAATAAATAATAAGTTCCACACCACACATTTCCTTGTATAAGTCGAGGATTTTTGAAATATGTAAAGTAAGGGGTCTCGGTAAACATTGAATTACTCAAATTTTTAAATATTAAACTGATCAATTTAATATCCTGATTTTCTATAAATGCGAAAAAAACGTTACGTTTCTCTTGTTAACTGGTATTTAGGTTATTTTTGTATAATTTCAGATATACGTTGCATGGTAATTGGGCTACTATCAATTTCCTAGAATCTAGAACTGTGAAAATTTGGAAGAGGATTCAATTTTTACCGAGATTTGATTATTATTGATTATTTGTTTACCGAACACCACAGTTCACAGTATTTTTGAAAGAAAAAAAACGAGGATTTCAGACATTTATATTGATGAAACAAAAATTGCTCCATTTACATGCTAAGTTAATATGTTTTTGTGTAAAGATCAATAAACGTTTGAAAAAAATTGGAAGTGGGTAAAAGTTTAGAAGACAGTTTCTTATACTACATACTTTAGGTACCTGCGGGATTGGAAAATAAAAAAATCACAAATATACCTAACAAAATAAAAATATAAAGACATAACCATTACGTTAACTTTCATAAATTATTCTTTTCGATAAATTCAGTTTTGTTTTTCTAACTGAAGGGCATTTAATTAAACCTAGACACGAAAATACGTATTAATAATTCGGTATCAAAACCGACCTACCTATTAGAATATTTCATCCCTTACAATTAGAAACAATTTGTAGCTAAAAATCCCTGACCCATGACCTAAATGCATTTAACTCACATGACGAAGATAAATCCAACAACTTCCGCTCTTCTGTTTAAATTATTACGCTAAGCCTAAAATCTTTTCCGTTCGCCACATAAACCTCGGACAAGCAACCAGTGTTGCCATTCCCTGATAGGTAAACAGAAGCAATTATTCTTAGCATGTGAAAGCCAAGGAGCGCTGGCTTGGTTGCAAAACCAAGGTTGGTAATTTGCATGTCTGCTTACAACATGAGGTATAATTTACCTTGTGGAAGTCAGAGCTGTAACTTTGGATTGTGCGGATTTGTACATTGTGGTGGGATATTCTTAAGAATCTTATTTCATTCATTGTGAATAAATGAGGGGGTTAAGATGTAAATAAGGCTATTACAGTCTGTGTCGGTTAGTGATTAAAGTCTATGCCTAGTTGTATATTAGTTAAGAAACCCAACGTCTAGTTATCTGTTGTTGCAACGTCTAGACTTGCATTATTATAAAAAGCATGGTAGTTTTAACAGTTATCAAATAGTATTGGGAAATTCTAAAAATACCCAATAGTTTCACGAAATCATTGAACATTCTATTTTAACTCAAATTGAAATGTTTTGGAGCTGATTTCTTTGATTCGTAAACTGCGTGTATACTCTAGGGGATATTTTACCACTACCTCTGGTTAGAGGAATATGTGAGAAAACTCCAGCTCTCAAGCGTCGCCTCCAACGTGGACCGGTTTCGCCCTTGTTAGGGCTCATCAGCACGGTATAGGAAAGTAACGCAAGAGAGCGGAGGGAGAGCTTTTAGTCTAGCCGACTATAACGGAAAAAGTCGTGACCATTAATTAGTCCTCCACTATCATTGGTCACCACTTTTTCCGTTATAGTCGGCTAGACTAAAAGCTCTCCCTCCGCTCTCTTGCGTTATCTTCCTATACCGTGCTGATGAGCCCTAACAAGGGCAAAACCGGTCCACGGTTGGAGGCGACGCTTGAGAGCTGGAGTTTTCTCTAAGAAAATACTTTAAATCCCTTTGAAGTAGATAGCTAAAAATTTTTGTCCACTGACCCATATTTTTAATACCTCAACACTTTTGGTAAAATAAGAATATTGCACAGAGGTAGTATTCTAATTATGTATTTTTTTAACTCTGATCCCTATTAATACTATAGTAAAAACATGAGGCATAATTTACTTGCGAAGAGAAAACGTTCTGTTCTGTCTCATCCCCCGATCAGTTTTGAATAAAAGGAGAAAACGTGTTAATATCTTTGAAGACAGCACACCAATGTGTTACAATACGCGTCATTATCAAAGTAAATAGCGATAGAAATTAAAAAGATGTTAAAAAACATAACTAGGGGCTAAAACACGTATAACTAAAAGTAGTTTGGGTCTGTGAGTATTTTTTATGAATAACTAATAATTATAGGGGAGAGTGTTGTACCTACGGACGGTTGTACCTTCAGCCACCTCATTTTAAAATTCGGGAAATTATGTAAATTTAAATTTGTGGTCGATTTTGAATGTAAACAGATGCTATCTAGTTGCTAACGTGAAATCAGCTCTTTAAAATATTATTTAAATTTTATGTAATAAAAATACTGTTTTTAGGTGCTCAAAGTTTTTTTTAGTGCATCACTACATTAACTCTTTTCTTCCCCTATAATTATGATAATTGAAATGGGATACATGGGGGGAATCCCCGAGATTTTGACTTTTTATTATTGATATTAGAAATCGTCAGATCTCAATTCTTTTATCTTTTATAGAACTTTGAATGCAAAAACACCTGATGTTGTACCTTCGGACACCATAAGTGCTGTACCTACGGACACGTTCTTGTGGGTGTCTGTAGCTAATCGGCGTTTTAGAATCAGGTTTCATTTTACTGAATACATTTTAATAAAATTTCAATTAATTCTAAATGGTAATCTATTTGTCAGCGATTATTTTCAAGTGAATTTTAGATGAAAAATCAAATATTTTGTGATCTAAACTACTTTTTTAAATTTATGATTCTACTTGGAATTTAATGTAAAATATGGTGTAAAATCCTAAGCACCCTATCGCATTTAAGTATGATGATTCAAAAAACTTGAAATTTCCACTGAAGAAAATTTACCACCAAATTATTATTGTTATTACCACCAAATGCTTGCACAACTAAGTGTTGTTCGAATTGTTTTTTTAGGGGGGGGGATCAGTGAAGTGATCATATCAATCAGCATGATTGATGAAACTATTACCTCAAATTTCGTTCTGAAAATCCCATGTGATTTATGTATTTTTGGTTAAAAAATCAAGACTTTTATCAATCAACTTCGTTTTAATGATCATTTACGATCTAAAACTACATTACTTTAAAAAATATATTTTCAATTTTAAAAAAGGCTTGAAATAGGTTATTAAAAGGTAATGCATCAATAAAAATGTTAATTCTTAGCTTTTTTCAACTAAAATTCCCCTTTTTAAGGGTGTCCACTAGGGTGTATCGAAAAAAACTTTTTTTTATTTTGATGATGCCTTAGTGCGGAAAAGTTGTCTAAGGTGGCAGAGAGTACCTGTGAATTTTTTCAGAATTTTTGGATAATATCTTGAGGTGCCGCCAAGGCCCTGAAGGTCCCCATGTTAATCCAATGGAGCGCGCAAGCTATGAAGGCCGAAAATTGGTTTTTCGCCCCTCATTTCTACCCCAATCACACGAAGAATGTCTTCACTCGAGTTATGGACCCTATATGATCTAGGCTATCCGACAAAACTTGAATAATAGCCTAAATCTCTATATTACGTTTTTTGCATGCTCCAATTTCGACGAAAATCGCGTATTTTCTCGTTCAAATCAGAGCCCACAATCAACATAATATAGAGATTTAGGCTATTATTCAAGTATTGTCGAATAGCCTAGATCATATAGGGTCCATAACTCGAGTGAAGACATTCGTCGTGTGATTAGGGTAGAAATGAGGGGCGAAAAACCAATTTTCGGCCTTCATAGCTTGCGCGCTCCATTGGATTAACATGGGGACCTTCAGGGCCTTGGCGGCACCTCAAGATATTATCCGAAAATTCTGAAAAAATTCACAGGTACTCTCTGCCACCTTAGACAACTTTTCCGCACTAAGGCATCATCAAAATAAAAAAAAAGTTTTTTTCGATACACCCTAGTGTCCACAGGTACAACTGGGTCTGTCTATAGGTACAACAGGTTGTTGTACCTTTGGACACAAATTTTTCCATGTTATTATAAATGATTAAAAATCCAATTTTCAAGATTTTGGCTAGTAAAAAATATCTCTGTACTCACAAAGGTTAGCACTATAGGTTGGGCACTTTAAATTGTCAAAATGTGATTTTACCTGTCATAGAAAAATCCAAACGTGATTTTTGTCCAGAGGTACAACAGTGTTGTACCTCTGGACAAAAATCACGTCAAATGAAAACAGCATTGAAACTGTTATTTCTGTTCAAGCTAGACTAGTGAATGGTTTAGAAAATATGACTAGTGTATCTGGAAATAGCAATAAAAACTAGTAAAATCAGAGTATTCTTGTAAGTTGACTAGTTTTTATTGCTATTTCTTGATATACTAGTCATATTTTCTTAACCATTCACTAGTCTAGCTTGAACAGAAATAACAGTTTCAATGCTGCTTTCATTTGTCCCTCTAGGAGCGAGTTTTCAATATATAAGTACCGTTTCAACGCTATTTGTGTTTTTTCACATCTGGGATCACATAGCGCGAATAAAAAAAGGGGGTTACATTGGGAATTTTCAAAATTTTTTCACTTTAACCGTAACTGATAAAGTTAAACTGTCCCACCCCATACCATTCTTGTCCCCATCCCTCAAAACGTCTTCCACCAAAATTTCATTTAATTCCGATGAACAGTTTGGCTTCTAGAGGCCCTTCAATCGGGTTACTTATTTTATGGACACCCTGTATTTTGGGTTTGTCAGTATTTTTTTATGAAAATCTCTCTATTCTAAAAAAAAGTTTTTGGTAAACGGTTTCCAGAGAAAGGCTTTTTGATTACTGATCAGTATAACACCTTTCTGGTATCAAACTCTTCGGATTCTTTTAAGGATGTGCAATAAGCCTTTAGAATTTCTAAAAAAAAATCTCAGTTTTAAAATATTTCCATTTTTTTAGATTACGGATACGGTCGCAGTTACAAAGCAAGTACTATCAAACAACTTATGCATCCAATCATAACGAAAAATGAACACCATATTTTATAATGAAACCTGAAACAAATTTTTTAACTTTTTAAAAATGTGCTTTAGAGTACTTTCCTAATTAAATAGCATTAAATTACCAATAAAAGTATTCTAAAAACTTACAGTTACGATAGTTCAAGCTAAAATTACACACATTTTCTCTGAAATTTATAATTTTTAGTCTGATAATCGAAATCAATTGTAAACATTGAGTGTCGTGTAGGTTTTGTCTCTAATTACTTTCAATTGATTAAAAGGTATTGTTTAATAAGTCTACAAGGTCTGGGTTGAAACCTAAATATCAATGATAAAACACTGGTGTTCTAATGTACTAGGTACAATTAAATATTCATTGGAGTACTGTTTTTTTTTTCAGAATGTTGATTAACAATTTTTATTATTAGCAATAGTTAATTAATATAATAGATAAAATTAATTATGCTGGATATTTAAAAAACATTGATTAAATTATTAATAATAAGGAGATATATATTAAATATTCAAACTTTTTAGGGAGATGGTCTTGTGATGTATATTTGGAAAGTTGGTTGTTTATTCTGCAAATTAAAAGTCAATGTGGTTGCGTATGTGTGTGTATTTGTCTTCTATACAAATCCACAGTTTTCTTCTGACCTGCATCAAACTTGGTATACTTACGTAAAAAACTCAAGAAAAAACTTAGGCTATGTTTCGAAAACTTTAATTGACCCCTTGACCCTCTTTTGACCCTTTTTTGGTCATTTTGCTGAAATAGCTCTATTTCTCCTCCAGAAGAGATCTGCTCACCCCATTGTTACAAAAATAACTTAATGAAAAATAGCAAGTTTTTAAAAGAAAAACTAGATATAAGTCTTATTAAAAATTAAAACTATAATCTAAAAACATAATTAAATGAAATTTAAAACTTTTAAACATGTAATTAAGTATATTTTAAAATATTTTTAAGTTGAAAGTTGATCTAACTTTTCTCTCTATATTAAAAAAAAGTAACAGTGACCGTCACCGCCGCCGCCGTCACCGCCGCCGCCGCTGATTTTGAAAATTTTATTTTTGAACACTTTGAACTATCACTACGCAAAAACTATTTGAAGGAATATTATGAAATTTTGACCATAGGTAGACAAATGTATGAGGGTCATTTCAGTTTCCAAACCTAATTAATTAGATAATTAGTTCTGGAGTTATTTAATGTCAAAGTCGAAAATTATTTTTTTCGGCTGCGAGTTCGCCCCCAGCAAAATCTATTAACAGCAGAAACATGATTTTTTGCAGACGCATACTCTTAGGTATGAAGTTTTGCACCTCGTCGCTCTTTTTTCGAATTTCGAATTATTTTTGGAGTAATTAAATTCTAAACTTTCGAAATTTTTTACTCGTTTTCGGTTTTTTCGTTATAATAGAAAAACTAATCAGAGTAGAACTATGATATTTTAAACACGCATACAATTATTTTTTATAGAAAGATTGGCATTTCGTTTTTCAAAAAAATCGAATTAGTTTTAGAATTATTAAGATACCAAGTTTCAATTTTTCCTTCTCTTTCTGGTCGTTCACTAGAGAAACAGGCGATTATTTTATGAATCTGATTTCTTATTCCCGATGATTCACTAGATACACACGTGCATTTTATAAATTTAAAAGTTTTTTAATGGCATTTTTTTTCCTCTTAGATGGTTGATGATAATTAGTAGACTTGCTGGATATTTTTGAAAACATTTCGGTTAAATTAATGGTAAACTAAAAAGGAATATTTTAGTAACAGTTTTATTTTGATATTTTGGTAGTAATGGTTCGCATTAAGTTATTGATAAGTTAGAGAGATAAAAAGTTTCGATTTTAAATGATCATTTACTAAGCAGAAAAGTTCAAGGTTTTACTGGATAGTTGAGAAGAAACAAGCGAGCTCTGCTCGCTAAGATCGCGAAGCGATCTTCATAGAACTGCGAAGCAGTTCCGGGGGTTGGTGAGCGATAGCGAGCAGGGGGCAGAGCCCCCTAGTAAATAAAAAAATTCATGGAATAGCATTGTTGTTAAAATTAGTCTTCAATACAAAAAAACACCGATTGAAAATGTTAAAGCCCTTTCAACTAGAAAGATTGATTTTTTCCTAAATTGCAATATGCTTAATTATTGAATAATTTCATAGAAAAATTAATTAAAATCCTATATAACTAAGCACGGCATCTAAATGGGCCTATTTTAAGTAATTTTGGGATAGTTTTTCTAATTTTTCTGTTTTTCATGGGGATCATGGGGTTAAATGTAGAAATCATTCAAAAATTATTATGCTTGACAAGTGGATGGAATAAGGTCCGGTAAAATAAGGTGTAATAAATGTATTTAAAATTTTAAAGATGGAAGCTATAACTCCACCCGTGCAAGGCCAGGCATATTAGCTAGTGTTTTATAAAGTGAGTTAAGTTCAGTGAATTGGGTTTTGCGAAGCTATTCAAAAGGTTCTGCTTCAGCAGTTAACAGGGGTTGGTGAGGGATAGCGAGCAGGGGGCGGTAGCTCCCTAGTATATAAAATAAAAAAATACACAACACTCTTTTTCTTAATCCACTGCAAAATACGAAAACGGTTCCGAAACAATTCACCCAACCTTGTCCGTTATAACGCAAAACTACTCACACCCACCTTTCAAAAAGCCGATCATGAACTTCAAAAATAGCCGGTTTCCCGCCGAGAACCCGTCGTCCCAGAAGCAAAATTAAAAGTTTATTTTTACCTCACATTTAAAAAGCAGTTCAAGACTATTAATAAGTAATAACTTAGGAAAGTATCGGACGAGGTGGACTCCTAATAACCTAGAGGGAGTAGTTTCAAACTGAACTGGGGCCTCCAATGTTACACTCCGTTATCTATGGCAGAAAAATAATCGTTAAAAGCACGTTTTTATGACAGCCATAAAAATGTGAAAATTCTTCACTTCACTTAAAGTCATTCTATTTCCAGCGATGGGTTCTTAAAATATACATTGATGAAAGAAGGTAGGTATGCAAGGATTGGAAGGGAACTGCTTTTCCATATGTTGGATAGGAGAGTTATATTTTTCTCTGATCTCTGTGATTTGGGATGGTTATACACAACTGGTTTTTTAAATGTCGATTGAAATTGGTACTTTTATGTGATTATGTTTACGTTTGTAATGTATTTTGTTTTACAAAGTGAACAAATTCTAGGTTCAACGTGTTTTTTTATCAAGCAAATAAGAAATAACTAACAAATTCTAAATACATAGGTTTTATAAAAAAATGAGTATTCTAATGAATATTGTTCTTTCTTTCAGTTTTTATTATTCAGTTTTTTTATTCAGTACTTTATTCCATGTATTAAATAGAAATAAAACTTTGAAAATATATATAAATCTCCTGAAATAAAATAAAAAAAATATTTTGGTTTAATTAAACAAATACAAACCATTAGAGCAACATTTTGTAAAAATTATTATGTGTGCATTTTATAGACAAGTAGATGACAGAATAAAAGACATTTGTTTTCTATGTTTTAAACTCGTTTCCTTTAAAAAATATCTGTTAGAATCTAATACAAAATTATCATTGATTCTGTAGCTTAACATATATCCTCTCTTCGAAAGAATTAATGTTTCTGTTTAAAACAGGTACGTACAATGAAGTGTATCTACTATATTATTTTTTTATATTAATTTCTGATAAAAAAAAAGAGATACATTATATTACAAAATATTGAGGTTTCATTTTACTTCTTATAACAAATTCTCCTTGCTTGCAACAGAACCTAGATAAAATAATGTTATGTTCTGAACCGCTAATAATACCATTTACAAAATATTTAGACACTCCATTTTAGACTCCTAAAGCCACAAATGTAATTGATGTCGATAAAATATCAGTTTCCCCAATTAATTTTTAACTCATCTTCTCCACGAAAACCCACACAATTTCTCCCTCCTAAGTTATAACCAAAACACCCACGTCCAATATCCTTTTCGTCCTTCTTAGTTCTCCATAATTTGATCGTCCACATACCCTTAACTCATTATCCCCTTCTCTACTATACACCACCCAAAGCAAACGAACCAAAACAGTCTGTCACCAACACATCCTGCCCACACACAACCAAAGAAAGCAAACTCAGCAGTAGCTACCAGCCCCACGACTCTTTCCCATCCTCAGCGAATCAGAAGCCCTGAGGAGACTGTCGATAACTACTCCCGTCAACGTCTCCCAATCCAAAACTAGATTAATAAGCTCCTATTGGCTAATCTGCCAAGGATTAGCCAAGAGAAATTTTTGCCGGCTGATCTGGTGCAAGAAGCGGCTGCTAATGATATGCAAATAGCCTATTTTGTCGCGGGCTCTGGTGTCAAATTAATTATTGCCTTCTTCGTGGGTTTGAGACTAATTACTTCTTTGTGGAGCTTTTAGATGATTAATTGGAGAACTTCTATTAAATTTGAAATATGTCGTGTTGAGTCTGGGGAAGAAAATTGAGGGTTTGGGGAAGAGATGGTGTCATGGCGTTGTTTCTTTGTTGTTCTTGGAATGAACGTATCGTGGTATGACCTTGTTGAGGTTTTTTTAACTTCATTGATTGAAGATTAGACAATATTTTAAAGTGTTCTGCTTTCGAGTTGACGGAAAATTACTTTTATTATTTTGTGTACTATTTATTAAAAGTTAATAGTACCGTAATTAGGCTTAGTTTGTAAAAAATTTTAACTTTTCTGTACCTAAAATTATCTGACTGCAATATGTTTAAAGGGGCCTCATTATCGTTTAAGCATTAAAAAGTTTTATAATTTTTGAAATTATTTAACCTCAAATCAAGCTACATGCCTTCTTATTTTTTCATACGAATACGTATTTTGCAAGATATTTTCTTTGAGTTCTAATTTTAAGAAGTAATTTAGTAAACATGTAGAACACGAATATATTTATGCATTGTATGTTTTACTCAGGTATTATTTCCTACCGTGCATTATATATTTATTAATTTTAACTTACAAATAGTTTCACGTAATACAAAAGAGTTCAACAATTCTAACGCATAATTAAGTTAAGTTATCTGAATCATGATAAATTTCACAAAATGAAAACAATTAAAATTTATAATAAGTATTAATTTTCATAAAAGTACTACAATAATTTTTATTAACAAGTTTGGAAAGATGCTTTGAAAGTTTAATAAATATATTGCAATTTGTCTTTTTGTCATCATATTCCCAATAAAATTTAAAATAAATGTTAATTAGGAATAGTGGACATCAAAGTTAACATCAGATAGATAGTTAGAGTGCAGAGTAGCCTCAATCAGTATATGATACAACAATAGCTAGGTTCCCCTTAAGGTTTCCAAAGTAAGATTATTTCCTATTAATCCAAACACACATACTCAACTTCTTCAATGCTCAATTCACCAGCATCATTACTTTCCCAAAATCACCATCTCAATTTCATTCATACCTATCCACCCTCACAACAATGAACTCGACCCCCTCATAAAACCTTATCAAAAGCAAACGAACAGTCCAAAAGGCATCTCCTGCGAGATATCAGGGGAGATAGGGGCCCAAAGTGTCATGTCGTGGACGACCCTCTGACAAAATAGAGGTCTCTCAAGTCAGGGTCTCTCGAGACCCTTCTTCTAACTTTTAGCGCTACTAAAACCAAAGTTAAGTAGCAATAAATTCTGATTCGTGCAGCGTAAATGGATCGTTAGAAAGAAGGGGAGAAGTGTTAAGGCGACTTGGGTGCTGAGCTGGCGGAGATGGGGTGGCCCTGGAGGGGTAATCGATCAGAGAGGGGTGTTCTTTTTTTCTTGTGAGGTGGGGGAATAGAGTGAAAAGGGTGCTAAAATTGAAGGAACACGTTTTAACAGATTTCAATGCACACATTTGATTTTTTTTGAATGAAGAAATTATACCCACATAGCATGCAACCTTATCGTTAACCTTCACTATTCATTGTCATTTGGTTTCTTCAAAACAAGTTTTGCCGAAAACCCTTTCAGCAATACTATATTAGAGGTTGTGCGACAAGGTTGCAAGAAAAGATGATAGAAAAACCTTCTCAAAATCCGTCACCTGAGTTTCTAACCTTTTTTAAATTGATATTCTGAAAAAGCACATCGAAATCTCCGAGAAACCTGGTTTTATTAAATGCTATGGATAATGCGAACTTCGTTATGTCGAAAACCATCTTTTGAAAAGATATTCCCTAGACGTTAGGTATTAGAACTCTTATTTAACATACCGAAAACCCTTTATCTCGAAATGTTTTACCCGTCTTATCATGAGTATATATTGTATCATACGCCATAAACGACCATATGTTGCAAGCCATAAACATTTAACATTCCCCATAGTAAGAAGTGAAAAAATACCATAACTTACTGAAATGAAATTCAGACGAAAAATAAATAAGAAGGTTTTGATTTTCCAAGGGTTATAATTTTTATAGGATGTCCCAAATAAAATGTAACATTGTTTTTAAGTGGTTTTGACATGCTACTTTAGAACAGTGTTTCCCAACGAGGGGCGTTCGCCCCACCGGGGGGCAATATGATTTTCTAGGGGAGGGGCAATTTGAAAATTTTTAATCAAATTGCCCCTAGGTGAGGCGTGACGAACCACCAGGTTTTATTTACTTTCCAAGAAGGATTTTCGAAAAAAAGAAAGACGTATGGGGGCATGTAAAATTTAGAATGGCTTTGGTTAGCCATGGACCGAAAAAGGTTGGGAAACACTGCTTTAGAAATAATAAACAAAAACTGCAAAACACATCAAAATTTATTCTTTCCCAATGGTTCACCACCAATATTACTCTGCAACGATTTTTCTTTCCCGGAGGCGCCATTCACACAAAACTTCTACCTCACAAGAAACTAGCCTTTAACAATACCTTCAATCGCTAATTAAGATTTCCCCCACCAAGCGCCAAGAACACCTCCTCACGACCTCCCACCCCCTCCCCCGAAAGTTCCCAATCTTACACACCAGATAGATCATTCTAATTTCATCCCAAACCCCGCTAATTTCCGAATATCGCCGACTCAGGCCGAACTTTCCCCGAAAACTCCTCCTCCGATCCAACACCAACTTCTTTGCTGATACCGCACATGTTCATGTATAATGCAAGGGGGTGCGCGTGCCCGTCTTTTGAAGATCAGGGGGTCGTAAATGTCCCCTGGGCTTTAATTGCACTTTTCACGCAATTACCTGAGTTTTATGAGGAGCCTGGGTTGGAACTAATTACGCTGGGCAATGTTCCGATCTCGTTGGGTGTGAATTTTTATGTTGGATTTAATGGGGGGAGTGTTGTTCCAATGCTAACAAGTTGCGCTCTGTTTGTCTTTTGTGTTATAGTTTGGTGTTATTAGGGATTATGTCGAATTATTCCGTACGTGGGTCGGTGTGGAAGTTTGTGTTATCGTAAAGTATGTGTGTAGTGAAATTAAAGTGTTTCATTAGTGGTGCGCTGTTTTTTATCATATTGCAGTATAAGAAGTAAAATTAATAAGAATTTACTTATAAAGGACAAAAATTTCGATATGATAGGTAAGGGGTATTCATTATATTAATCATTAATTTATCACACATATGTACTCATCATACCATTAACACATGTTGTGCTATAAAAAAGCATTTTTTTATTGAAACAAACTAAAAGATTTCCAAGCACCACAATGTATAGCACGGGGCTTACAAAAGTAAGTAATATAAAATATAATTAATATAAAAGAAGTAAGTAATATAAAAATACATTGCACTTAAAACCTTGTTTATAAGAATACCTATCTGAATTATCTGTATTAGACATTTGCACATGAACATTCTTTTTTTCATACGAGAAGCTTGTTTTTAAAACGTAAGATAATACGTATAGATCAATTATTTATTTTAAAAAGTGTATTTTTGGACCTAGACCCATTCTAAACAACTCAAATATAACTCCACAATAATTCTACCTAAGTGTATTAACTATAAGTTAATATAAAAAAGTAATTTAACAGTCGGTATAGTACAACGTTTTAAAGAACAATTAAGCAAAACAAACACATGACTCTAAACACAAGTTTTTACTAAATAAAACTGTTCAAAATTAAACATTTTATCGAGGATTCCTGCATTAAAAAACGATAAAAATACATAAAATCTAACTATTAACTCTCAAGTAATATCTACATCTCAACACTTCCCCATAACTAATTTCCAAATCCCAAGAAACTTGAAACTTCGCCCCATCCACTCAATAAAAACACGAGATCTGACATGTCGCGAGCAGAGAAAAAAATCCCTTCAATGGGGACTTTTATGTATTTCTTTTCACGCGCCCACTCAAGAGATATGTCCCCATCTAAATAAATTAGCATAACGACGGTAGGGGAACTTCGGGAAAGGGAAAAAAAACTTTCGGGAATTTTTGGCGGTATCAAATCCTGGTTCTGAAGACTGCGTTAGGCATGTCGCTAAGTTTTTTGAGAATGTGCTAAAAGTTTTCGTGAACACAACAGCTTTCGATTTTTGAGTGTCATGAATTATTCAGAATTAAGATTGATACAAGGAAAGATGTATAAAGGTCCGCCGTTTTCCTAGTCTCGTTTAGCATGTGGAATTGGATGTTTCCATAAACATAGCGGGAATGCTATGCGTTAATTTTGGGGAATATTTTTTGAGAAGGGAATAAAAATGTGGGATGAATCAAAGTTTCGTTTGGGGGTCGAGTTTCATTGAGTTTTAAAGGTGGTTTTTCGTGACTCAAGGGAGTGGGATGGATCTATGACTTTATCGGTCTTATATGATTGTTATAATATATTTTATGCAGTCTTATATGTTATCTTATATGATTGTTATAGTATATTTCATGCGGTCTTATATGTTATCTTGTATGATTGTTATAATATATTTTATGCGGTCTTATATGTTATCTTATATGATTGTTATAATATATTTTATGCGGTCTTATATGTTATCTTATATGATTGTTATAATATATTTCATGCGGTATTATATGTTATCTTATATGATTGTTATAATATATTTTATGCGGTCTTTTATGTTATCTTATATGATTATTATAATATATTTTATGCGGTCTTATAAGTTATATTATAGCTGTTTGAAATTCATTATCACGTTAAGATCATATAGATTTTTTTCAATTATCCTTACTTAGTTTCTTTTGACCCACCCGAATCTACCTGATTGTCTCAAAGGTAACACGTGAAGGGACCTTCTTTAACATACAGAAAAGGGGATTATCACGTGGGACATTTTATCCAATCATATAACACTGGTATTTTTAACGTTCGGATCAAGACTCTTTTAAATATCCTCAAAGATAGAAGATCTTTTTCAATAAGTTATGATAGCTGGAATCGGTGATTATAGTGTTTTAACTGTAGTGTTATTTTTGGGATGATGGCAACAAAATTAAACTATATTTTGTTAAGAAATATTTAGCTCACTAAAAAACTAATTAATTATCATAATTTTCATTATTTCTATTTTTTCCTAAATTAGCTACATTTACTGTGGAAAAAAGGATTTTAATTCAATTTTTAGTTAAATAGTTTGTAGCACAAAAATACATTCTTACTCTACTAAAAAGTAGTATCAAAGTTCCTTGTCAAAACGCACCAGATGCCATCCATTCTACCATACCCAACATAAGTACCCCTAACCACAAAGCTTATATTTACAGGAAAGAGTTGCCGAAGCAAAGACAAACTTCCCGAGTACCTTAAGTGCACTACATTCTATCCAAGCCCTTACTTCCCACCTAATAATATTCTTAAGGATTATCGGTCTATTTCTCAACCACTTGCTGGGGTTCACACGCCGCTTTTCTTTACGCAAACGTATCCTAAGTACATGTACGTATAATGTTTGAGTATAGCATAATGTTTGAATTAACCCTATTAAACTTTTCAAAAGATATTAAAAACACATTATACAACGAGTATAGCATTATGCTTGAATAAATGCACTAAATTTAACTCTTCAAAATATTTAAGATCACATTATCTTCTTTTCTAAACTAATTTACTTTCGAGGACTTTTGGTTGAGAACATTTTACCCCATTCCCCTTTAATGCATCTGATTATAGGTTTATGTTATGAGGGATGGCGTGTTTTCATACTGAGAGTCTCTTCATATCGTTTATCTTGAAAGTAAGTATGGTACGTTAAACATGCTTAATATAATCCAGTTAGTAACTGGAGCGTGCAATACTAGTTAAGTGTGTCAAATAAATTGTTGTTTTGTGTCTGAACTAAAGATGGTGTATTCCATTTTCCTTGTGCAAAAAAACTTATCTTAAAAACGTGAAATTTATGCAGGAAAAACATTTTTTATCCACTTATTAAACATATTCGATCACTTTATTCAACTAAATATATATTTTATAGAACCTTGGTTGAGCTAAAAAGTTACTATCAAATCAACACTTCTATAGCTTATTTATTAGCAGATGTTAAGATATAAATGTTAATAAAAATGCTCGTGTTAATATGATATCTATAATACTTATAGCTTCAAAACAGCGTTAAAATATTAGTTATACAAAGGAAAATCGTAATAGCAGGTATTGAAATTAGAGTTAATGCCTTTGTTTTGTGGAAAGGACGTTAGATAGAATGCGTTTTTAGAAAAAATAAAAGTGTTTAGCTTCCTAGGGCAGCGGTTCTTAAACTTTCTATCGTCACGGACCCCTTTATGTAGCAGCCAGACATCACGGACACCCAACATTTTAAACACCGAAAGCCGTAACCAGACTTTCGTTTTGAGTTTAAGGTTAATTAAAATTAGTATATAAATTATAATAAATTTTACAATTACTCCAGAGGCGTATATAGAAATTTATTTCGGGATGGGAAAAAAATTACCCCTTAGCCCCTCATGTATGTTTCATAGGTCCAAGTAGCTTTTTAGTACATTTTGAAGTAGAATTTGGGTCTTGGGGAATAAAAAATTATAAGTAATTAAGTTCTACCTATCAAAGGGGGGTCTGGGGGTCCTCCCCTAGAAAATTTTTGGGAATTCAACTAGAAAAACAGGTTTTTAATTAGTTTTGATACCCCCAGTTAGAATTTTTTGAATATAAATTTTTCTGTAAGATTTGCATTTTGACTAACTTAATGTGAAAAATAGTTTATAATAATAGAGTTTTAAAAACAAAAATAGTCCACTGAAAATAGAGTTGAACCTCGGACAAATTGCAATAAAAGGTTTCTCAACGGTTTTCACTTAGGAATGACCTCAATAATAACATACTAAAAATCGGCCAAAATCGGCCGGGGGGAAGTTTAATTTTTTTTTAATTTTTAAAAAATGGCCGAAAAAATATTTCAAAAAATCAAATTATAAAAATAGAGACTTATGATACATGTTTATAGGCTATTTTTCAGTGATGAATACGAATATACCATTTAAATTTTAAAAAATTTAAAATTTCAATTTTTAAAAATTAATTCAAAATTTGGAAAGTCGAAAAAATTAAAACATCGCTCAAAACCACAAAATAATTGCAAAAGAAATAATTTAAACGGTTTTCAATTAGAAATGACTTAAATAATAACATACTAAAAATGGAAGAAAATCGGACAGTAAAAAGTTTAATTTTTTTCAAATTTTCAATTTTTTTGGCCTCAAAAATCGACCTTTTTAAAAACTCTTGTTAAAAACGTTTGAGGCATTTACCAAGGTCATTTTTCCATGGATGTTGTAGGTATATACCTCTATAACATAAAAAAACCACAATTGGTGATTAAATCATTAGTTAATTAATTAATTTATAAAAATTAACGTTGAAAATACAGGTAAAATCTTTCAATCAAGTAATAAGGAAAATATTTAGACAATATTTGGTAATAAATCATTTTAAAAATAATTAAATTGAAAAAGTACAAAATATCTTTCAAAAAATTAAAATTTTAAATTAATTTAAAAAATTTAAATTTTTTAAAATTTTTAAATTTTGTAGTATATGCATGTGATACATGTCTCTAGGCTATATTTTAGTACTGTTTACGAATATCACGCCAACTTTTCAATACAATTTAAATTAACTGTGGAAAAATTGAAGCATAAAAAACAAAATTATTGAGAAAAATGCTTCAATTTTTCCACAGTTAATTTAAATTTTATTGAAAAGTTGGCGTGATATTCGTAAACAGCACTAAAATATAGCCTAGAGACATGTATCACATGCATATACTACAAAATTTAAAAATTTTAAAAAATTTAAATTTTTTAAATTAATTTAAAATTTTAATTTTTTGAAAGATATTTTGTCCTTTTTCAATTTTATTATTTTTAAAATGATTTATTACCAAATATTGTCTAAATATTTTCCTTATTACTTGATTGAAAGATTCTACCTGTATTTTCAACGTTAATTTTTATAAATTAATTAATTAACTAATGATTTAATCACCAATTGTGGTTTTTTTATGTTATATAGGTATATACCTACAACATCCATGGAAAAATGACTTTGGTAAATGCCTCAAACGTTTTTAACAAGAATTTTTAAAAAGGTCGATTTTTGAGGCCAAAAAAATTGAAAATTTGAAAAAAATTAAACTTTTCATTGTCCGATTTTCTTCTATTTTTAGTATGTTATTATTTAAGTCATTTCTAATTGAAAACCGTTTAAATTATTTCTTTTGCAATTATTTTGTGGTTTTGAGCGATGTTTTAATTTTTTCAACTTTCCAAATTTTGAATTAATTTTTAAAAATTGAAATTTTAAATTTTTTAAAATTTAAATGGTATATTCGTATTCATCACTGAAAAATAGCCTATAAACATGTATCATAAGTCTCTATTTTTATAATTTGATTTTTTGAAATATTTTTTCGGCCATTTTTTAAAAATTAAAAAAAAATTAAACTTCCCCCCGGCCGATTTTGGCCGATTTTTAGTATGTTATTATTGAGGTCATTCCTAAGTGAAAACCGTTGAGAAACCTTTTATTGCAATTTGTCCGAGGTTCGGCCCTTTTTTTCGCTATTTTCAGTGGACTAAAAGGTATCTGGGGCTCATCCTCAGAAAAGGTTTAGATAAATTTGCCCCTAAAAACACACAGGATTTTAACTTGGTTTTGACACACTTCGTCTGAATTTCCGACTATATTCTTAGGTAGGATTTCAATTTTGATGAACTTATTTTTAAAATTTTTTAATAAAGTACCAAGTACTAAAGGGCGTTCGGGGGTCCTCCCCCAGAAAATATTCGGAGATTTGATCCAAAAAACAACAGGGTTTTAACTTTTTTTGATAAACAAGTCCAAATTTCAGGAGGTGGGCAGGGCCCCTTTATACGCTCCCACCCTTATATACGACCCTGAAATACTCCAATTCTCTGAGGTGAAGGTCTGGAAATTTCAAGGAAAACATTATGCATTGAAGAAAAATTTCGAGGGGGCTGGGGGAGAAAATTTTTTAAAATTGCCTCTTAAAACTAGTGTTTCATCTAATTTTCAAAATCTTTGGGGAATTTTAAAAGTAACTTGGAGGAATTTCTCAAGGTAACTCGCGGACCCCCTAGGAAGACGCCGTGGACCCCCAGGGGTCCGTGAACCACAGTTTAAGAACCACTGTCCTAGGGAATCTATTTCAATAGTATTCAATTAATAATCACTTCTTAATTAAATAGCCATGCATTTAACTCTATATTTTCTAAATAAAATAAAAACGTAAAATGTAATAAATTCAATTTATTGATAAATGAATAAATGCAAGTAATTTATTGATAGAAATATATTTATAAGAAATCAAAATAGTTATAATTTATTTAATTATTTCATGGTTAGACAACAAACATTCCCATGGTACTATATTATAATTCTCCTCAGAGAATTATCTACAGATAATCTGTTTTAATGCAGAAAATGAACATAATCGATAAAAAACACAAAATTATATTTCGATTGCTTACCTAAGAGTCCAGAAATTTGTCACGCATCACTAAAAATCACATCAAATTTTCATAATTTATCGGTTTCTCTCCCTTCATCACATAGCCAAACACTCAAACCAAAATACGTCCCCCATAAAATAATAAACCTTTAAGAAAAAAGCCAATACACCAGAATCCGCTCAATACAAAATTTGGAACGCCATGATTCACTTCTTCCCACGCTTTTAAAAGCAAAAACCTCCCTTCCCCGTGGAACACCCAACGTGAGGAGGAATTCCAGTAACTTTGAATTTATAAGATCCAGATATTCGGGAGAAGCACGTACAAATATCTGTATACGTGAAAAAAGGGGGACTTTTTGCTTTACCTAGCGCATCGGAAAAGAAAAACTATCAGATATAATATATTCCTGTGGATATCTCTCCCGGGGCTAAAAAATAAGGAAGCAAGAAACCTTAAGAACCCATACATAAGGAGGAGATGAAGAAGAAAAAGGAAAAAATTCACTTTTCTGCAAGCTAGACGTGTAGGCACTTTGTCGGGAATGGAGGGTATTCAGAGGGAAACTGCGTGAGAAATTTTACTTGGTTCTTATACGTGCTTATGACAATGTACCTATGCCTCGGGGAGAGGGACAAATTGCGATGTCACCCTCCCCCCCCTTTGGAAGCGTGGCTGGGATGTTCGGTAGGGCATGTGAAAAAGCTTGATGTTTTTTCTTAATAATAAGGAATGACTTGTATGGTAGAAATAATATATTTATAAGTAGGGAATACAACACTTGTAGAAATTCAAGATTTCGACTATTGTAAAACATTGATGGAGTTATAAAACGCTGTTCTTCAGATTTTTATATTTTTTTATCATTAGTTTTTTTAACTAACTTTCAAAAATCATCTCGTCTCTTTAACTTCTTAAAAAGTGTAAAAATTAAGTACTTTTTAAGGTTTTTTCCTTTCATTTTAGGGTTATAAATTCAAACAGTTTCATAAAGAAATTTTAAAATTGAAAATACTCCTCACAAAATGTTTGGCTCGTTCATTCCCTGCTTATCTAACTCGTGACGTCAATGAAAAAATTTCCAGGTAGGCTGCTTTAGAGGATTTTCAAAAATCACAGGTATTTTTTAAGTGGTTTACCCCTAAAAAAACATTTAAAATACCCAGTGTTTTATAGAGTAACATCGATTTTATTTTCTAATTTGAAACACAGACCTCGACAGGAAAATAAGCAATAAAACAAAAATAATTAGCATATAAATAATAGTTTTACAGTAAAAAGTGATGTTCCTTACAATTTATGTACTACCAATTGCTATTTACTATTTTATTAAAGTAAACACCGGGTATTTTACCCTACCTATCCACCAAACCAAATCATTTCACTTCAATACAACCGACTCTCAATGCACACCAACAAAAAACAAAACAAACAATTTTATTGGCCAGGCAGAGAATCCCCAACCCCCTCCCTCCATCCCACTCCCCATTCCGCCACCCTGGCTCCAAAATCGTCTGCAAGGACGCAAGCCCCCCTTCTCCACATCATCAGTCAGCCCCTCTGCCACAGTGTTGGTGATGAATAACACTTGTAAGAACACGCAGGTTGCTGACTCTTCCATTGGAGAGACTGTAGTAGATTCGGGTTCCGGAATTCGTCCCGGAAAAGAATGGGGGTGAGGGTACTAATGGAAGGGGGGTTTGTGATGAAGATGTTATCAATCAGAATGTGGTGTCTGTGTTTTTAAGGGTTTTTTCCTTTGACTTTGACTATTGTAAGGTAATTGATTTTTGTTGAATGTAAAGAGAAAGGGATCAGTTGTAAACCAAAATATAAGCTGAAAAGAGCTTTAAATTTTCTATAACCCTATATTATTATCTATTCCTTGCATTCGACAATTAAAATACTTGACTTTTTGTGGAATGTAATAAGAAAAGAGAAATAAAAAACTGAAATAAGCTTAAAAAAAGCTTTAAATTTAAAAATGCTTAAATTTTCCATGTTTTGAAAAAGTACCAAGCCCCACAAGTGTTTAAAATTTATTCGATTTTTGCCACGTGTAGCCAAATTCCGTTTACTGTAGTAGTAGAAGTTACACAGTATGAGATGTTCCAATGCGGAATGAGCACATATCTCGCTTCTTTCTCATCTTTAAAATAATGTGAATCACAAGCTAACTGTTTAAATTCTTCGAAATAAGACTTTCACAAAAATTAATTGATTATTTATTTCAAACAGAGTAATTTACCAATTATTTCTATTTTTTAATGTTTAATTAAGAGTAAAAATATATAACACAGAATATCGTTTTTTAAGTAGATTTTTAATTTTAAAATAATGATGCTACATCTTAAGTTGATATTAACTTTTAATCTTTTAATCGTCTGATTTATAATTTCCTGTTTATCAATCCACCGAATTACATAGGACTTTTGAAACACAAGATGGAATAATGTTTAATCTTTCCATTCTTTAATTTTATACGAACAAAAAAAGCATTCACAAACTGCATTTAATCCATAATTAGTATTATTTAAAATTTATTAATCATGAATTGAAATAAGATTGACTAACCAGAGATTAGAAAAATACTTAATTTTTTATTAGTGTGATCTAGTTTTACCTTCAAATCTAACCAACTAAATTATATGGGGCATTTTATTTTGCGTAGCTTACTTCTTTCATAATTGAAAATCTTACAAACCAAACTAATTCAAATCTCGTTTTAATTATACACATTTTGGTATTTCTATTCAATAAATAAACTCTGAATTGGGTTTCAAGAACCCTCCAAAAGAATTAGCAATACATTTCATTATCCCTTCATTTCTAAAGTTCCCTTTCAAAAGCGGACGATTTTAATGACTTCCATTCACTGAAAATTTCCGAATGATTTAACAATCGAAAAGAGAGAATACATCTGTGGGCAAGAAACACAGAAATCCTCCGTCAGTCTTTAATAAATCCATTCCAGGGGCCCCAAAAAGAGCGCAAATGAAAAGGATTAACGATCTCCATTGTTTTCCCCGTTCATTTTTTTCTCACCGAAAGTTCACAATGGGAGTCAGTGTTAATTTCATTTGTTTCTTTCTATTTATTTTTTTCACTTCCGAGGGCTTTTAACGCAAAACAAACGGGAAAAGAGTTCCTCTATTATCTCTTTTTTGTTCTTCCTTCTTCCAAATCTAATTACACGACAGTGTGCAGAACTTATTACCCAATAAACCGAGTACCTTTTACATGACTTATCCCTTGTCACCTGTTTGCATTTTACGACTATTAATTAAATTTGTCTTTTTAAATGCCGCGGCTAGAGGACGCGCTTTTTTCCCGGCCTCCTCGTCCAATGGGAGAGCGGTTCTTGATTATTTCTTTCGCTTGATTGGCTCCTTTTATCAAGTGAAAGGGGAGAAATATTCTTTTCCCTTTCCGCTTTTGTTTTCTTTGCGTTTTCGAACTTGATTTCCTATCGGTTCTTTTAAACGCTTTTTTTTTGCGTTTTTTGTTGATCGCTTTCAAACCTAGACGCCCGAAATTACCGATGAATTATGTAAAAAATCTCGGCCGGTCAGGATTGAAAGGTATCCGATTGTGGAAAGTTTCACGTTATACCTCAATCGGAAAGCGTCGGAAGAGTTACAGGAGCATAAACGAGTTGATGAGCGGTAAAATAGCATAAGTCACACAATCTGAAACATGCATTTTTTTTAGTTTAACTCAAGTTAATATCCATTCGACATCTAAAAAATAATGTGTTTCCCTAATAGTGATTTTATTTTAACTTTTACAAGTTTCATAAAACAAATATAAATTCCGAACACCCTAAAACTACGGATTGATCTTGCATAAAATTCTACTTCGGACATAGACCATTTTGATTCAAACTTTTCAGTTGTAAGGAGCATTAAATGTGCTTTTAAGTACTTCCTTAGGGGAAATGTTTTTATAAAAAGCGTCTATCCGCAAGATTTGTTTTGTAAAAATTCGTGAATCAATTAGGGGAACTGAAATGTAATTTATAAAAAAATCGTCAAGATGAGTTCAAAACCACCAGGCAGTCCCTTTGCATTTGTGTCTTACAAAAGTTTATAAGCTTAAAAAATTATATTTTTTAAAGTGAAAAATCTGATTGTTTCTGCTTGATAAGGCATGATTTGATTTTTAGAGACTATTCACCTAGTCAATTTTAGTTGCTTGTATCAAAACTATCTTATACTTTTTAGTTGATTTTAAGCTATCAGCCACTTATAAAGTTAAATTTTGTTTCAGTAAACCCATGGGTTTTGAGTTTACAATACAATTTATCTTTTTACTTCGATTAAATCCCATTTGGCTTCTTTTTTCTTCATTAGAAATGGCAACTTTTTTACAAAACTCTATCAACGTTGTCGAAATTTAAGATAAGAGTGGATAAACTTAATAAAATATGTAATTAATTATTTGATATAAAAAACACTTATTAGTTATTTTTGCCAAAAAATATTTTAGTTAATTCAAAAAATAAAAATTATAAGAGAATATAAACCTTTAATTTAATTGAGTTTATACCTGTAATTTAACAGCAAAATTTTGACCCAAAAATAATATATAAATTCATCTTACCCTCTTACCGTATCCTATTCCAAATCAAAAAGTTTTGAATATTTAAAAATTTTAATGTAGTATTTATTAAGATTACGCATTTGAAAATATATTAGATTATGATACGTTCTAGAATCTCTTAATAAGTAAATGGTAGTGATAAACAGTTCTTAAAGAGCAACTAAAATTTATTTGTGTAAGCTCTTAAAAAACAGCTGTCTCAACTTTTGAAAGGGCTAATCTTTGCGAAAGTCCTTATCAGTACCCACAAGTTGGCGATATTTTTGAGCCAATCAGTAATTTAAACGAAACAAGTCTTAAATATTCATTGGTTGTCAAACAGTGACAACTTGGTGACCACTATAGAAGAAGAAGAAGAAATTTTATTTTGGCTCAGGTCGAAACCCGCATGGTGACCACTATAGACATTCATCAAAGCTAACTTTTTCAAAAGGTGAGACATTTTTAAAAGAGCTGGGGCGGATTTTGGTGGTGGACCCTGGGGGCCCATTGGAAACCTTTGTGAGTAAGCTGTCCCTGATGGCTTTGAAAACAGAATTTTCCTTTATAAAAATGGAATTTTCTCAAAATTTTGGGGAGCATTGCCCCATGAATCCCCATAAATCCGTCCATGGATATACTATATAATATGTCTTCTATATAAAATTCTATCACACACAAGAAAGAAGCTTACTTTTTTTCACAAATTATTAATGAATGACTATATTACCATCTCTAATTTTAGAATTGATAAGTAACTTTAATTTTATGACATTTTGCCACTTCACCTAAATTCAATCAGAGAAGAACCGAGGGGAAATATTTTCCCTGAAAACATGCTAACTCCATTACGTTTAACTTATTCCGCAATTTCTAAACATAATTCTCAAAAATTCACTTTCCAAGAGCTCCATTACAGTCTCTCCCAATGATAATAACCACTCTAATCCAATCCCGGGCGATTTTTTTGAGTGATTGAATTCAGAAAAGACCTCTCAGCACTTATTCAAATCAGACCCCGACTACGAAATGGCCCCGAAATCCTCGGTTTAGGAATAATTATTTTTTCCAATGATCCCCTTAAGAAAGATCAATGATTTCGCAGCTCCTACTTGACTCGCAGCCATTAGGAAAACTCCAAAGCTTCTGCTTAAAATATGGCTGCGAAATAAAGTTCCTCATTAAAATTCCATCCACACCTCTCTCTGAGTGAGCCGCCGTTTCTTAAATAAATTTTCGGAAATTCTTTGAACCCCTTTTCCGTAACACTAACCCCGCTTTTTATTAATCTTAATTTATGCCCCGGCTGACAGGGCAAAAATGAGTAAATTATCGCGGTTTGGTTTCCGCCATTTTTTTTCTTTTACAGACCGCCATCGCCATTTTGATTTCAAAAAGTTCTTTTGAGTTTTTCTGCTTCAAGATGAGTGATTCCTACTCTTTCGAAACCGCTTCTTGGAAAAAGATTGCTGCGGCTGAGAGTGATCTGCTTTCTAACAGTCTTATTCATAGCCGTCAGTCGGTGTTTAATTCTTGATCAAAGAATTCCACCAATCAGAGTCAGCATAAAGATTTTTTTCCTTAGCTGATGGTTAACAACGGCTCTGATGGATGTGAATATGGCTGTGAACGGAATATGCTGTGCTGTTTTCTAAAAGTTCGTTATTTTTTAGAGGGGGGTAAATTTTTTCGATATATTTGTGTGAAAAATTAGATGTTTAAGAATTTTTGGATGGACGTGATTTCAATAATGCCGAATAAAACCTAAAAGCCTAAATGTTCCATTCAGACCAATTAAGTGGCAGTTAAGATTGGGAAACTTTCAGAATCTTAGATCTTTGCACAGTAAATCATTAAACTTCGGAAAAATTCAGGTGATATATTTTTTCTCTTTAGTACCATATAATATCCCTGATAATATCAGTCTATCTGACTTCTCTAAGGTAATCATCTTGCAATGGATCCCTGGACACTGTGGTGTACCTGGTAACGAATTTGCGGACCACCTACCAAAAAAGGGAGCTTTTATTTTGCAGACACCAAGAAAACCTGTCCCTTTTACTAATGCAAAGCGTGTTATTAAGAAGATGAATGATTTCACTTTACTTCAATACGCAGAGAGGAATTCCCATAAGATTTGGTGGAATAAACTCCATGATCTTCCCTTGTAGCCAAGACGTAAAGCAGTTGCCGAGTTTCGACTGGCCACAGGTCATGACTGCCTACTCAAACATCTTCACCGAATTAATATTGTACAGGTGTACAGGCCCCTTTCTGCACGCTCTGTGATCTTCGGGAGGATATGGATGCTGACTACATTCTCCGCAGCCCGGCACTAAAGGCTTCCTCTTTGAGCGACCGTTATTGGCACGCTATAGGGACTTATTGGCTTCATAGACGACCTTTCTCGCCATATTTTATTTGTTTGTCTGTTGTTTTTGTTTGTACCACTTAGTGGCGTAGTCAGTGCTCGATTTCAGGAATAATGCATTTAATTTCCTTAAATAGATTTTATGTCTGGTTGGGATTTAATCCCAATCACTTTTTTACTTGTATACAGTTTTCTTTTTATGTTATTTTTATAATTACTTTTTTACTTAGTCTTTATTTCCCCACAAGGAGTTCTGGGAGCCATGTCAATGATTTCAGTACAGTCAATTTGCAAAACTTTCACACCATATCCATGACTGACTGTGCCAGACGTTTCTTCATATCTCGCAATTTAGAGACCCTGTATAAAGGGAATTTTCAAGCCCCGCCACATTATTGGAACTAAAAAATACTAATTAATAAGGGGAAGAAAACGAAAGCGCATGCTGAGTTATTCAGTCCACTACAATATTAAACACAGCGAAATGGAAACCGCACTCCCAATAAAACTACAAAAATAAAACGTCCATCCCATTTACAGTTCATCGATGAGCACCAAACGAATAAAAAATGCCGTTTATTTGCAAATTAGAACAATTACTACGCATCCAAACGCACAGCGAAGCTAATAACTTTCCTAAAAAGCAAACAAGTCCATTCGAATTACCTCCATGCGCACTTTCTAACGGGCTCGCATCCCTTTTACTGAGTGTCATCTTTCAGAACAACCTAATTATGAAAGAGAAAGACGACACAATATTAATAATTACAACAACAACACCGGCAAAGCGAAAGGAAGAAGAAAAAAACTTCCACGATCATTAACTTTGCTTAATAACGCCACTAACGTTTAATAATGTCTGGAAAGAAAATTGTCATTAGAAATCTCTTCCATCCAGTTGTTCGGGAAATTAGTTCCAATGATTAGTATTCACAGCTAATGAGAAAACTCTGGATCTTTTTGAGGGTCTGTAATTAATCACATTGATCTGACTGGCGTCAAGAGTTGGGCCAATCAGATTCGCTTTTGTCGTCGAATGTCAAACCGGGGGAGGTTTTTTGGGGGTTTTCGAGGGGTAGTGGATTTGATGTAATGGGGGTCTCGAGTTCCTCTTTATCGTTCGGAATTAGCAAGGGGGAAGGGGAGTGATGTTTTGAAGAGTATTTCTTGGATGTTTGGACATATGCTTCAGGAGTAGTCGATGCGAGGAAAGTTCGAGTGGTATTTTTATGTTATGCATTGATAAGGACTTTTGTCAATTGGGTAATATGTTTGATGTGTTGTACTATGAGTGAGAGCTGGCTCAGAATAAAAGTGATCTGTCTCACCGAACAGATTTCTTCGTAATGATTTGTAATTTTCTGTGTTATTCCTTTTATTGTCTGTGAGTGTTTGCTGTCTGTTTTGTGTCTTCCAATATAAGGGTGAATCATGCAAAATATATTGCTTCAAACCAGCAGTTAGGTTGGTGGCGCAAAACCGAAAATATTATTAAGTAAGTCCGTAACCACAACGTTTTTTTACCACATAACTACTAACTTTTAGTATGTTAAACTCACAAATTTACTTCGTAATTTTTACTGTTTCGCACAACTACCACAAGAAATGAAATATCTGAAAAATGATATAAATCCATGGATCAAGTCACCTTTTTTATCTTGGAGTTACGTAAACTACTTTGGGGTGTATAAAAAGAAATCAAGTTTTTTAAACTATAAATGTAATACATTGGATTTTCAAATTTTATATTTCTGCTATGGCAATTCAAAGAAGATAAAATCTTGTGTAAAAAATAAAGTGAGTTCTCGCCTGGTCTGTTCACCCTAAAACGTTTACCACGGTGGACAAGGCTACCAAATTTGATAATAATAGGCCCTTTTCGGGGTTAACAGACCAGACAGTACGAGAATAATAGTAAAACTTTTTGCATCGAAAAATATTTCCTCCATGAATAATTTCCCAGGATCCGGGAGACTTCTCTTGAAAATGTTATCCGTTAATAATAATCCGTAAATAAATCCGTTAATAAAAATCCGTAAATTAAATCTGTAGCTGTTTTTTTGGACATCAAAATCCTTTGATAGTGTCAATCATAGTATTTTACTTGAAAAGTTATCTTCAATTGGGGTTCGAGGAGTGGGACTTAAATGGTTTACTTCCTATCTAAACAACCAGAAACAGTTTGTAAAAATAAATGATTTTAAAAGTAATAATTTAAATATAAAGTCTGGTGTACCACAAGGCTCAATTCTTGGACCTTTACTATTCATAATATACATCAATGATTTCTGTAAACTAAAATTAAATGGCAAAATCATAACCTACGCAGATGATACAGTAATCCTGTACTCACATTCAAACTATGATATATTACAAAATAATATAAATAAAGATCTTCTGACCATCAAAAACTGGTTCTATGCTAATAAATTATCTATTAATATAAATAAAACTAAATTTATCAACTTCAGCATCTACGGGCCGTCTGAACATCTTTACCTTTATTACCATTTAATAGATTGTAATAATACTAATTGTAATTGCCCACCCCTTCAACAAGTATCTTCAATTAAATACCTCGGATTACATGTAGATTTTAATTTAAAATGTAAATCCCATGCAAAATACTTAACCATCAAACTACGCTTTATTCTCCACAAGTTTTATTTTATTAAAAAGATAATTAGTAGGAGCTTTTTGCTTCAATTATATCATTCCTGGGTCAACTCAATAATAGTTACGGAATTGTTGTTTGGGGAGGAGATTACCTAGAAAATATAAATCCAATAGTTAAAATTTAGAACAAGATCATTAAATTTTTAAGCAGTCGTAGGCAGTAGGGTGGGCCGAAAAAAACTTTTTATTTTATTTTGAAACGCTATACCGCGGAAAACTTGCCTCTGGGGTAGAGAAGTAAAATGCAACAAAATTTTTTAAAATCGGTTAAAAATTGCAATAGCGCATTGCACCTAAAGTTTGAAAAAAATAGGATGTTTTCATTACTTTTCAAAAAAATCAAATTAAATCAAATAACATTTATAAAAAGTATCTAAAGGCATATATTAGAATAAAAATGTGGAGAAAACTTATTTAATTGAAAAAAGGTGGTATTTTACAATTAATTGGTAATATAATAACATCTAAAAATACACGTTTTTACCAGAAATTCACATATTTCGTATGAAACAAAAAAAATTATGAAAATCAATTTTTCATAACTATAATACCTTTCTAGCTATCACTCAGTAACCCCCTTAACAGTTAAAACATTTTTTACAGTTCGCTTCGCGATCGCAGCTCGTTCGTTGCACAACAAACCGCATCACTATCTTTCGTCGAAATAAAAACTTATTTTATATTTTGAAACGCTATACCACGGAAAACTTGCATCTTGAGTATAGAAGTAAAATGCAACAAAAATTTTTAAAATCGGTTAAAAATTGCCTTAGTACATTGGTCCTAAAATTTGAAAAAAATATGCTATTTTAATAACTCTTAAAAAATCAAATAACTTCTATAAAAAGTATCTAAAGGCATAAATTAGAAGAAAAATGTTAAGAAAAAATATATTTAATGGAAAGAAAGATGGTATTTTACAATATAAGGTGGCACTATAAGGTTACACTTGGCATTTCGCCTTTTTTTCTTCAAAAATCGCATTTTTCGATTGAATTAAAAAAAAATTTCCTGATGGTGCATAGTTTGATTTGTAACAAAATGTAGTCCTTGACTGGTTACTAACTTCTTTTGGTATTTTGAAAGAATCTTATGTTTCTCTGTCGGATTGTTTAATTATTAAATTATTAACATAAACTGTATTTTAGTACTGATAATCCAACAGATGAACAGAAGATTTTAGTTTCTTTTATATTAAAATCAAATTATATCAAATTAATTTGTCTGTATGATTCTTTATTTAGAAAAAGTAAATGGTTTTAAATTTGACCTGGACACGTGTGATACAAAGATCTAGATTTTTGCCAGAAGAGTTATTAGAAATCATTGATCCAATGATTAAACAAAATGCATTTTTTGCTCATTCTGAAAACTTGCTTTTGGGCATGATCATAGATAAAAAGGGATCATATATGAGGGAGTTTGGTTTAGAAGAACAATTAAGGCTAGAAACTCAGCTTCTAAAAGAAAGTCAGTTACGAGTTCCCATCCCCCCAAACCTAATTTTCAAGCTACTGACCATATATAGAACATACGTAGACAGTAGACTATGTATAGATTAGCTGGAATACTGCTTCTCTTTCTCCCCACCTATACACCTATACTACGAAGATTCACCGATCAAGAGCATGTCACACACAAACAGTCGAACGTTGTGTAAAATTAGTAACACAGAGGGCATCACGAAAAGTCATCGGTATGAATGCCAGGAGATGGGGTTTATAAGAACTATTAATCTTTCAAAATCTTCAATGCCAAATTTTTCAATCAAGTCTTCTTTCGAAATACCAAAAGAAGTTAATAACCAGTAAAGGACTACATTTTATTACAAATCATACTATGCACCATCCGGAATAATAACTTTTTAATTCAATCGAAAAATGCGATTTTTGAAGAAAAAAAAGGCGAAATGCAAAGTGTAACCTTATAGTGCAACCTTATATTATAAAATAAGATCTTTCTTTCCATTAAATATATTTTTTCTTAACATTTTTCTTCTAATTTATCCCTTTAGATACTTTTTATAGAAGTTATTTGATTTTTTAAGAGTTATGAAAATAGCATATTTTTTCAAATTTTAGGACCAATGTACAAAGGCAATTTTTAACCGATTTTAAAAATTTTTGTTGCATTTCACTTCTATACTCAAGAGGCAAGTTTTCCGTGGTATAGCGTTTCAAAATATAAAATAAGTTTTTATTTCGGCGAGAGATAGTGATGCGGTTTGTTGTGCAATGAGCGAGCTCTGATCGCGAAGCGAACTGTAAAAAATGTTTTAACTGTTAAGGGGGTTACTGAGTTATAGCTAGAAAGGCAGTATAGTAATGAAAAATTGTTTTTCATAAGTTGTTTTTGTTTCATACGAAATATGTGGATTTCTGGTAAAAACGTGTATTTTTAGATGTTATTATACTACCAATTAATTGTAAAATACCACCTTTTTTCAATTAAATAAGTTTTCTCCACATTTTTATTCTATTATATGCCTTTAGATACTTTTTATAAATGTTATTTGATTTAATTTGATTTTTTTGAAAAGTAATGAAAATAGCCTATTTTTTTCAAACTTTAGGTGTAATGCGCTATTGCAATTTTTAACCGATTTTAAAAATTTTTGTTGCATTTTACTTCTCTACCCCAGAGGCAAGTTTTCCGCGGTATAGCGTTTCAAAATAAAATAAAAAGTTTTTTTCGGCCCACCCTAGTAGGCAGTTCCCTTTATTTGATCTCTACAAAAAACTAAATATATTACCCCTTCTAAGTTTAAAAAATTATTAAAGATCTACATTTTTACAATGGAAAATATCGAAGACTTTTTTTTAAAATGTAATAAAACGCTCATTTGGATCTTTATTTAATCTGAAGCTTGCCCTGCGATCACTTTCAATTCTTTATTTTAATTTACATGTATGTTTTTTTATTATTTTATTTGTAATCACATTATAATTTTCTATAGGCTGCCCATATGGGTCTCTGACTCCTGGGCAACTCATACATCAAATTTTCTGTTTTTATTTATTGTAATTAATTTCTTGTTTTTATGTGTCTAATTTTGTATCAATTGTTGTTTTCAAAAAATAAATGTTCTTCTTCTTCTTCTACAAAATATTCCCGGAGAAAATTTTTGGATTTAGTTCCATTTAAAAATAAAAAATAACTTAATTAAGTTTGTCATTAAATAAATAACAAAGGTCTTATGCATTGCAAAAATATTGATTTCAAACCAAAAAAAAATTGAAAGGAGAATTTCACCAATTATTGCTGGTTAAGCGGACAATAGGTGTAAACTCACAACTCTCAAGCGTCACCACCAATCGTGGACCGGTTTCGTCCTTGTTAGGACTCATCAGCACGGTATAGGATGGTAACGCAAGAGAGCGGAGGGCAAGTACTAGTCTAGCCGACTATAACTGAAAAAGTGGTGACCATTGATTAGTCCTCCACTCATCTGCTAGAATGACAATGGCATTCCTAGGACAGATTTAATTCCAGAAAGGCAAGGTACATGAAAGGAGAATTTCACCAATTATTGCTGGTTAAGCGGACAATAGGTGTAAACTCACAACTCTCAAGCGTCACCACCAATCGTGGACCGGTTTCGTCCTTGTTAGGACTCATCAGCACGGTATAGGATGGTAACGCAAGAGAGCGGAGGGCAAGTACTAGTCTAGCCGACTATAACAACCGACTATAACAACCGACATAATAACCGACTATATGTCCACGATTGGTGGTGACGCTTGAGAGTTGTGAGTTTACACCTATTGTCCGCTTAACCAGCAATAATTGGTGAAATTCTCCTTTCATGTACCTTGCCTTTCTGGAATTAAATCTGTCCTAGGAATGCCATTGTCATTCCTGCAGATGAGTGGAGGACTAATCAATGGTCACCACTTTTTCAGTTATAGTCGGCTAGACTAGTACTTGCCCTCCGCTCTCTTGCGTTACCATCCTATACCGTGCTGATGAGTCCTAACAAGGACGAAACCGGTCCACGATTGGTGGTGACGCTTGAGAGTTGTGAGTTTACACCTATTGTCCGCTTAACCAGCAATAATTGGTGAAATTCTCCTTTCATGTACCTTGCCTTTCTGGAATTAAATCTGTCCTAGGAATGCCATTGTCATTCCAGCAGATGAGTGGAGGACTAATCAATGGTCACCACTTTTTCAGTTATAGTCGGCTAGACTAGTACTTGCCCTCCGCTCTCTTGCGTTACCATCCTATACCGTGCTGATGAGTCCTAACAAGGACGAAACCGGTCCACGATTGGTGGTGACGCTTGAGAGTTGTGAGTTTACACCAAAAAAAATTGATGAAAACTTTTCTATTATGGGGAATTAATTGTGATTGGGATATCATATTTTTTTTACTCATTACTTTTGTGCTTATAACTATTATTTGATTTTAATGTTTATAACTATTTTTAACCGTATTTTTTTAAATGTAATATCTCTCATATAAAAGCCCACGTCACTCACTGACTCACTGACTCACTGATTCTGGAACGCTCGCACACTATGATGCCATCTCGCAATAATCAGAAAAATAAATAAATAAAAGTAATTAAAATTAAAATAATATAATAGCTTTTAAATATCTTTCAAGAAAGTTGGTTTACTTAATAAAGGTTAAAAAGTTACTTTTAGGGAAGTTGGTTTCTAATTCAACAATAATAAATCTAATAAATAATCGTATAAAAAGCGCTTTTTGATTTTTTTTTTGGCAATAATCTTTATTTACTTTCGGAAACGAAAAATTAATTATTTCTTAAGTAAGTAAATAATTGAATTTTATTTATTTTTCAACTGATTTATATAACTTATTCACTTTTAGAATCAGCTTTCAATAGTAATCATCTCAATTTTTACTATTCATTTTTTTCTTTCTCATAGTCATTGTCATGGGTGATGATGAAGATCCTACCTCAAAAAAACGTCGCTTAGCTAAAGAAAGAAAGCAAAGATGGCGTGCTAGACCTAAATACGTGGGCGCCGTAGGCGCCCCATAACAAACTATCTTCAAATAATGAGGCAAATTAAAATCAAATAATAATTTAATAATGGAATGTTTGGGGAGAATGCCATTTAAAATGAGTTTATATAAGGGTAGTAAGATTTGATTTAAGAATAAATTTGCCCAAATCAGCTCGGTGGTGGTCAGCCGAAATTGAGTGACTTATTTGAATATGAGAAATTAGTGATATTTCAGCGGTAAGATAAAGAAGTTAAACTTCTTATTTAATGTATAATTAATAGGAACTTGAAGTAGTAACGAGGGAAGCTCGCATAAAAGGCTAGCCTAGCTGTAAGACCCGGCTTTGCCGGGTCGTAACAGCTAGTACTTGTGTATATTTTACCTTAAATTCTAAATGTTGAAGCTAAAATTTAACCAGGCAATATTTTAATTTTGCATCTCTTAACTAAACCTCACTTAACATTTAACTAATTTGAAAGTTTTCGAAATTAAAGTTTCGAAAAACCAAAAGAAAGTTTAGGTAGTTTCCCAACTAATCTAACAAAACTATAACATAATGAGCTCGAACTTTTAATTTTTACCTTAAGATTTTAAGAAGAAACTCTAACGGCTGATATTTTTCAAATCAATCATAGTGACAAGAATATTACTTGCCAAGAAAAACGAAACTTATCTTCTGTTTTCTTTCCCTGTCGAAACGAGCGTTTAATGAAAAAAATATTAATACTCTCCCAGCAAAAGCCTACAATAAAAACTTAGCAAGAAGAATCTTATAAATTTTCTCACTATCTGGCTTCCAAGGCGGCCTCCAAAAAAAGTTCACATTTAAACTTAGCGCGAAAAATATAAATCTCTATAAATATGTTTTAGAACCCACAAGAAGTTTCGGGTTCCCGAAAAAGAAAAAAAACAGGTAATTGAATTGCATTATTCTTCACGGGGCTAAGTAAACTTCAGACGATAAAAAATACTCCTCGGAGCAGCAGCAAGAAACAACTCAACGCACCTCCTCTTAAAACCACGCAGTAGAAAAATGCGAGCGTTTTCTATCGAGGCTTGTCCCAAGCCTACCAAACTTCCATTTGATTAAAAAACTTCTTAAATAACTGCCCCTTTTCTTTTCGAGGGCGGGAAAAAAATCCCCGACCCTCCAAGAAAAAAAACCTCTCCGCGGGAACATAATGAAAAACTATTTATAAAAGAGTCAGGTTCCGGAGGTGTCTAAAATTTCCCCGCTTATTAAAAACCCGGCATTGGGCGTTAAGCTCCATTAAAAAGCTATAGCCTCTTGCCATCTCAAATGCTATTTTCCGAAAATGGCTAAATGAGTTTGCGAGGCCTTTCCTTTCCTGCAAATTCGGTTAGTCGTTCAACCCCCCGGTTTTTATTTCTTGTTGGGGTTGCTGCTTCTTGCCCGAGTGCCCTTAAAAGAAGCTTTAGAGGATCCCTTAAGAATTAGATTTGCTCGAGCGGCACCAACTGTTGAGCGTTAGGAATAAACTTGTGGGGTGAAACGTTTTAGTGTTTAAAACCGGGAATCGGAAAGGATGGCCTAAGACAGGTCACCAAACGTGATTCTTTTTAGCAAAAGGGTTAATCCGAATGCTCTGTCAAAGTTGGATGTTAGAAACATGTCGTAGATGCAATTTTTAGGAGTTCACAAAATATTTTTAATGTGTAAATTTGACGTAATTTCGTGTTGTTTTTTCATGATAGAAGAAACATAAATACCTTCAGTTATTTTATAGTTTTATGTATCAGACTTTTTCAGTTATTTCACGTATCAAGGTTAGCTAATAATAATACATTTTTAAGGAAAATATTGAAAAACAAAACTTCCATTTGATTTAAAGTATTTTTCCTCGCATCGTCATGCTCATCGTGCTTTTATTTTAAGGCATCCAATAACTTCATATCAATATCACTAATGTCATTTCCATTCATTCGATTTAAAGCTGTAATTACTTCACTTTCAGGAAAATGTTTTAAATATGAACTCGGCTGCTCCAAATATGGAATGAATCACAACAGTTTCTGATGAAAAGGGAGTGTATTAAATTTAAAAGGGTTTTTGAAAGTTTTTATCGCTTGAGTCAAATATCTAGTAGTAATAGAAACTGGGAAGGAGAACATATTGGATAAAAAAATCATTTCAATAACTTCACATAGTGAACTAGTGTTCTAAATTCAACAAAGAATCATAATATGCATTCACAGAAGCAAACTCACCGGCATTTAAGAATTCTATAAAACCGATTACGCTTTGACAAATTCCTTTGTTTCAAATCCGAATTTCCTTCCCAGTTGATATACATTTTTCCAAGGAAGATTAAGTCCACGATAGGGTTTAGGACCAGAATAAAAAAGGAATGCGCTTCACAATCCATTTACATACACTTTTCTTTTATTGAGCTACAAGACACGGGTCGCAGAAAGTAAACAATTCCGGCCGTATCTTTCGCCATTTTGTCTCTCGCTAAGCCCAAAAATGCGGAGCTCGGTAATCCCTTAAAAGGTTTTAACGCTTCGCGTAAAACGTTACACGAGTCGAAACCATCGAAAGAAGCCAGCAGCATTCGATATTCCCTGCGACAAGAATCCCGGACCCCGTGCATTAAGCGAATCGTGAAAACCTCGCGGATTGGCTTATGGAAAGCAACAGCAAGCAACATGAAATCGCGTCACTTCGGAATCAATAAAACGCTATTAGACAGAAACTGCATTACTGACATCCCCTCAAATCCTAAGACCAATCTAATAAAGGCATGACGATAGTGTCGAAAAGTTTTCAGGTGTACGCGCGCAAGACGGATAGTTCCCGAGAAGAAAAGGAATTCTATTTTTCAATTTTAATGGAACAAAAAGGTTTTTACTATTCCTCGGGGTGTTTTAGAACACTTCGTATTCATGGAACTTGGCGGAATTTTCAATTTCATTAAGGTATAGACGGTATGGAGGGGCTTATCGGACGTGAAATTTCAAGGCTTCTTCCCCCTTAGGCCTAACTTCGTGATAGATTCACTCCCTGCACAAAAAGGAATAATCTGTTTTCTTCGTCCTTTTTTTACAGTCTGGTGGGCCTATCGGTTTTAAAGACGCAGGTTGCCAGTGTTGCAGTCTTTCTCCAGAGTAAGATCAATCGCCCTGTTAATGGATTGCAGGGACGAGGTACATTAAACAGGTGATTTGTTCGATGAGGGGGATGTCGTGTCTTGAATAAAAGCTTCTCCTCTCGGGTTATTTGGATAAGTGCGTTTTACGGGTAGTTTAATAAAGTTTAGTGTGTGGAGATTCTGCTGCTTTTTCGAAGAAAGGGAATGTTGTCCTTTCTCTCTTGTCTTGAAATGGGGGTATTTTGTGACGTTTTTGTCAGGGATTGTTAAAAAAGTTCAGAAATATCAATGTAAGGAAATTTTTTTGGTAAGTTTCTTACATGGTGCTGTTTGAGTTGATACATGTTAGAAGAATATTTGCTTTCACTTTAATTAATTAAAACATCCTTTTTACCAGGATGCTTGTTGCAACAAAGATAGCAACTTAATATTTTATAAACCTTGTATTAACCTTGTTGTAACCTTACCGAGTAACCCATTTAAAGTTTTTGTAAGGTTTTTTATTCACTGTATGTAACCTTGTGACTAGGTCAAAACGACGTGCTCTAGTTCTGTCTTTAAAGTTAGTGGTAATTAGGTTTTACTAGAGTTTTTCTATAATTTTTCTTCCTGCAACCTTCTCATGCAAACAGTTATATAGTTCTTTCGGCAAACCTACTTTTGGACATTCAATGACAATTGCAAAATTAAGATTGCAAGCTATTTGGGTAATATAATTATTAAATTGATATCAGTTATTATAACTAGTGTACTATACACGCAACATAGCCCCCTTTTTGTTGCCGAACAAATAAAATAAAAAATGATAATATATAGCTACATGAATATTCGAAACTTCAATGCATAACAAAAAGTTCCTCAAATAAACATTTCCATCCAAAATGTATTTATTGTATTGTGATTCTGTTGAAATAGTGTTCTGTGAGAAAAATATAGGTGTTGTAAAATGTTGCGAAGACATTTCAGAGACAGAAAATTTATTTCTTACAGTATTTTGATCTAAATTTATAAATATTTTCAGATTCAAAACATATTTTGCTACACTATTTTTGTATCGAACACGTTTCTAACCCTTTTCAAGCATATTTAGAACACTATCTCTACACAATAAGGTGTTAAAGTGTTCTACCTGACAGCACAATAAAAGTGTGGTTAATATGAAGACAAAAAGTGTTATTAAATATGATTATTTTTTGTGTAACGTTTTCAGTGTACCAACACTACCAAAAACCCTTACAGTCCTTTCTATATTTACCAACACCAATCTCCCCCTCCCCACACATCCTCCAAATTTTCCTTATCCTAAACTAGTCAAAAACCCATTTTTATAGTCAAATTTCCAAATATTTTCTGGGGGAGGACATTCACCCCGTTTAATACTCGTAACTCTATTATTCACAACTTTTCTTTCACTCGGTTTTTAAAATTCAATTCTATTATTCCTATTAAAAAGCTACAGTGAACCAATTAAATATGCATGGAGGGGTTGAGGATGATTTTGGGGTCCTCTTCCCGATGCAAAAATGTGGACCTGATATTGACTAAATTTTAGGGAATATTTTGGCCCCTCCAGAAATAAATTTCTATGTAAACCACTGCAGTCCTTTCTATATTTACCAGCACGAATCTCCCCTCAAAACTTTCCTTATACTAAACTAGTTAATAACCTGTTTTTTACGAAAATTTCCAAACATTTTCTGGGGGAGGACCTTCTAGACCCCAAGTGATATACTTGGAACTCTATTACTCACAACTTTTCTTTCATGGAGTTCCTTAAAATGTAATTCTATTAAAAAGCTACACCCTATATTTTAAATATACATGGTATGTTGTTGTTCTTGTCGTGTACTTCTTGGAATACCCAAGCTCCACAAGGATTCAAGGCAAAGGGGGTGCGGCTCCTGAGAAAGTGAGGCCCATAAATGGCAGGAGTCCAACTTCTGCCTCAATGCATGGTATGGTTTGAGGATTAATTTAGAGCCGTCTTCCGATGCAAAAATGTGAACTTGATATTGACTAATTTTTAGGGAATATTTTGGCCCTTCCGAAATAAATTTCTATGTACACCACTGCAGCCCTTTCTATATTTCCCAGAACCATACCTCCCCATCCCCCTACACCCCAAAACTTTCCTTTTTAAAGAGTCAAGCAAATAAAACCGGTTTGCATCGCCAACAACACCCCCCATCTTCTCAGCACTCCCGATCCTTTGATAAGCAAAGCTCACAACTAATCATCCCCTCTCTCCCGAAATCGGGAAAGTTTTCGGGAGAGAAGGAAAACTTCTGCATCGAACGGGAATGGGAACAATTCGAGCCGCCGCCGTCAGAGCATTATTCAAAACTGCGCCTTTCCGATTCGGAAGGAACTGTTTGAGTTTTAGAGTCCTGATATATGAACCTTGTCCATTGCATTAAGAGGAGGAGGCGGCTTAAAATATGGATGTGAGAAATCCGCAGAGGCTTTGGGAAACAATGGGTTCCTTATGGATCTGGATGCTTTTGAGGAATCTGTTGCGTAGGGGAGTTGAGGAATGGTGGAATGAGGGTATGTTGGGTTTTTAAATGGTTTGAGTTTTACTAGCTTGTGAGGTAAAGAATATTAAACAAGAGCGGAAAAACTTGCAATTTTGTATCTATGGCATGATGAAAATAATGTTTTGATACCTACTAGATGGTTAGATATCAACTTACAACTAAAATTACTAATAATTCAATATTAGGAGAAAAATCACAACGAAGTGTATATTTGGACGGCCAAAACGGCCAGTGGCGCATGCGCTGTAGGTCTCGTGATTACGTAGCAGTCTCGGCGCTTAGTGATGGAACCAATGGAACGCCGAGCCGTGGAAATTAGAGTAGAGTTTAGTTGAAAAATGGCCGTCCAAATATACAGTGCCAAATCACAAATTTAAATTAATTTCTATATAAAATTTCATAGAATATATTCAAACCGAAATAATTATTCATAGCATACCAGAGTAACAAAAAATTCATCATTTAAGTACATTCACTCTTAACCCTTTATGCCCCAAATTATTTTCCTCATCCTCATTCAAAATATGTCAAGTTTACATAACTGCAACTATAAGTAAACTAAATTTGGCCTTACATGACGAAAATTGGACGAATTTGGAACATTGGGAAGGGGGACTTACAAGTCCCGTCTGGACATAAAGGGTTAAAATCTTAAATTAAACCCTTTTACTCCTAAGGCACCCAATATATCCAGTGTATCCTATAGAAAATTTAAGGGGGCTAGGACTGAAAGGGTTGAAAATATTAGCTAATAAGTCTATGAGCATATATTTTAAATGTATATAGAATAAATACTAGTAGATAAATAACCCTCTTAAAGCTTAACTACCAGCACCAAATGGAAACTAGCTATAAGTATTTGAAGGCCTTTAAGCCCCAACTTTAAATTCAATGCTGACTCGACTAATTTTCATTAAACTAAAATACCCGTTACTGGAACGAGCAAGCCAGTTACATAATAGTTAAGAATCCCATCCAATACTCTTTTAACTGCAGAGGATACCTTTAATGCATCAACATCCCATTCCAAACATTAAAACAGACACTTAATTTCGCTTTAAAAGATCCAAAGCCATCAAATGAAAGTCAAACACCCTTTTATAACTTTAGAACACCCCCAAACTGCACTTCATCATTGAACTGTCCCCAATCCGAAGTCGTTTGGCAGACAATCTTCGAAGACATTTCTCGGATAAAACCCATTTTCATCCCTCCACAACGCAACATATCCTTTAAACACCCCCGAAACAAGTCATTTAATCCGCCGAAGCATCCATTTAGATGCCAAGCTCTAAAAAAACCCTAACGCGAGGGGTGGTAGGTAGTGAGGATGGGCATCCAATCAAAATTCCCAGCAATGTGTGTTCAAGATAAGATATAAAGCATCTCAGGCGAGGTAAATCGCGCTAAAAACAAATAAACACCCGAATATAAAAATACTGCCTCTCCCCTCCCACGTTCAATGCTTTTAGAACATTCCACACTTCAGAAATTGGATGTTCGTGTTTGAAATACATAACTGCTTTCTTCCTTGGCTGGGATTCGTGTGAGGTCACGTGGCGCCTTTCGGCCTATTAAATGGTCGCACGTTTCTTTTAAGTTAAGTACTGGTAGGGTGAGGATGATTGGTCCTTGGAGGGGTTTTGCGGGGGCGTGCGGAAGTTACTGATAGAATCAGGACGAAGAATGTTCCTGATAGGAATTTAGGGGGATACAAAGGGTAAAAGTGAAACAGAACCCTTTGAAAACTTTGTAAATAAAAGATTATTTCGCGCACCGGTATTTTATAACTTATTATAAAGTCATCTACAATTGATATTTTTGCACATAAATTGTATCATTTCTAAATTGAGCTGCTTAAGATGAATATGTGGTATAGGTCCGAAAATATAAAATTTGAGAAAAGCGTGGGTTTTGACTTCCTTCAAGACCCTTTATCTATTGTGCTAGTCGCCCAAGTCAAAAACTCACTTAGTGGCCTGTAAGTGCTTCCTAAAAATGGATTCTCTATAAGAACAGAGGAAAGGCTTACAGAAAACCTTCAATTACTCAAAACTAAGTTCTATAGGCTTTAAACACTTTCATTCCAAACAGCTTAAATACATAGAAATCCCATAATTTTTTGCATTTTCATTCTTCTGATTTAGAAATAAATTTGACTAATTTTGTGAACAACGTTAGACTTGAAATAGTGTACTTTGAAAATTAATTTAATTTAAATAGTGAATTAAAAGTGTCATCATCCAAAAATTCCCCATACTCTAATGATTAAAATATTTTGTTAAATCTATATTTATTTCTGATGTAAAAAATGTCAAATTATTTCATTTTTTAATCATCTGTTTTAACTCACGACAAATCGAGGGAATGCCTGTTTAAGAGCAAGTTTTATAAGTATTTTTTGTAAACAATTTTATCCCCTAGGGTCTTGAGTTTCTTCCAAATAAAATTATTGAAGTAATATGTGATTATATTTTTAGGAAGTATATTTTGTTTCACAAGATTTGTCTCAAGGGTTATAAGTTGAAAATCATTTAAAATGTGTTTAAAAATAGATTTTCTTAACTTATATTACATTATTACAAGCTTTTAATGTATTTTTTCCATTATTGTTAACAGCACTAGGTTCAAAACGAAGGAACTACTTTGAAAATATACTTAATTTTGCTATCCAGGGCTTTAACTTTACCAAACAAATACTTCAACCTAAGACTATACACCTTCAAGCAACTTAATTATTGCACATGTTATTTCAGTTAATTTTTTTCTTTTAAAGTTATCAATTTCATAACTCAAGCAATAAAATACAAGTAACTGATAATTTTTCACTTCGTATCAAACCTAGTAGCAAATTTCAAGAAACGCCGCATTAAAAAAGACTAGACGAAACTCGAGCTTTTCTTTCATACTACATTCCCTCCCTCCATACCTCATCTCAACCGGGAATTGATAGAAGAGACCCAATTCCAAAACAGACAAATGCAAAAGATCAAGCAACGCAAAAAACACACGAAAAACCCGACATTCTGACTGCTTTTTCTGTTCCTTCTTCTTCTCCCCTATCTATTTACTTATTTAAAGAGGAAATTTTGGATGTCGTTACTACAGTGCGGTAGCCGACATTATTAATAGATCGTCGGAAGTCGAATTCCTTTTTCTCTGCCAGACAAGTATTATGTTTATTGAATTTTTCCCCTCCCCCTAGGTCTCACAGTTCCATTCACTTCTTGGCATTATTATTGCTATTATTATTATTATTTTCATTTTTCCCCGAATCGTTTTCGTTCTTAATGTTCTTTGTACTTTTTATTCTAGAAATTCGTCGGAAAAAATGGCAGCCTCTCTCTCTCCCCGTGGAATCTTCATAAATCTTCCCTTCGCTCAAAGGCAGGAGAGGCCTTCTTCTTTTCATAAGTCGTAGTCGATAGCGTAGGATTTGGAAGGAGAAAAATGAATTGCCGGGCTTCTTTCCTCCTTGTTTACCCCATTATGGCTGTTATTTCCAGGGGTAAAAAGGGAACGACGTTCTTGGTGTTTAGCATATTCCCCATGGACGGATAGCTGTAGTGTTCGATTTGAGGCGGAATTTTTAATGTCTGTGTTTGTATAGATTATTATAAAACTGTATTGAAACTGTCGTAGATTATTAGATCCTAGCATTCTAACTTGTAACTTGTACATTATTACATCCCGGGTTTTGGCACCGAATGTAAAACTGTATTGAAACTTTCGTAGATAATTAGATCCTAGTATTCTAATTTGTACATTATTTCACCCCGGGGTTCGGCACCAAATATAAAAACTGTGTAAAGGTAATTAGACTGAAATATTGTTACATCATCTTTATTAGTTGGGTGGCTTATTACAAAAAAACTGCAAAATGTGATACTTTCATGAAACTTTCAGGAATGTTAGATAATCATATAAGAACTAAAAAATCGATGGGAGCCCAAAATTTTAGGGCGTGGTTTGACCGTTATGACGTCATAACAAGATGGCGACCAAGGGCCTATATTCGGTTCTTTTAATGACAGAAAGACATTTTTGGTGTCAAATATCATGTTTTAAGGGTCAAAAAACACGATTCCGATGACAAAACGTGCAATTTTTTTTAATAAGTAACTAAAATTCATTAAAAGCTCGAAATAATAATACAGTCTATTGCCAGTTGCGTCAAAAAAAATTTGTAGAAAAGTTATTTTTTTCGACGGTTTTATATGTTTTTTGGGGTGCTGATTCCGAATATCTAGTTCATTTCCACGTGGAAGGTCGGTTTCATATCAATAAACGCAAAAAAATGTGAAAAAATCGACAAATTTTACTGCATCTTCGGGTTTTCGCTTATATTTCAAAAAATATTAGTTTCTAGAAAATTATTTGAATTACAAAGTTGGAGTAAACAAAATTTCCTACAAAATGCACCACCCAATTTTAATTTTCCGAACAATAGTTTTCATTTTATAACGCATTGAAAAACAGATAATTTTACACAGCATTATTTAAACAGAGGATGTTTGTTTCTCTGTTTTTAAGTGTGTTATAACGGCAAAACTATTCTTCGGAAAACAAAAATTGAATAGTGCATTTTGTAGGAAATTTTGTTTACTCCAACTTTGTAATTTAAATAATTTTCTAGAAACTAATATTTTTTAAAATATAAGCGAAAATCCGAAGAAAGAGTAAAAATTTTGCGATGTTTTCGCATATTTTTGCGTTTTTTTATATGAAGCCGACCTTCCACGTAAAAGTGAACTAGATATTCGGAATCAGCATCCCAAAAAACATATAAAACCGTCGAAAAAAATAACTTTGCTACAAATTTTTTTTGACGCAACTGGCAATAGACTGTATTATTATTTCGAGCTTTTATTGAATTTTAGTTACTTTTTAAAAGAAATTGCACGTTTTGTCATCGGAATCATGTTTTTTGACCCTTAAAACATAATATTCGACACCAAAAATGTGTTTCTGTCATTAAAAGAATCGAATATAGGCCCTTGGTCACCATCTTGTTATGACGTCATACCGGTCAAACCACGCCCTAAAATTTTGGGCTCCCATCGATTTTTTAGTTCTTATATGATTATCTAACATCCCTGAAAGTTTCATGAAAGTATCACATTTTGCAGTTTTCGGGCATTTTTATGTAATAAGCCACCCAACTATATTATCCAAACTCTAACTTTACTATTATTACATTTTCTATTTACAGCAAAAACAAATCTTAGTAAAAAAATTTAACGATATATTATGTTACAAATACCAATTTTTATGAAAATCTGTTGATAACTCTTTCTTTGGGTCTCAAGAGGATATAATATGTACTATGCAGAACAAATTACTAGATAAGTAGGTAATTTTGATTTCAAAACACAAGTTCACAACATAATACTTTAACGATACACACAATTATTTTGAAAAATCGCCGAATCATTCAGGTACATTGAAACTGAGTTATTCGCTACTTACTTTGGCAAGAACTTGGCCATTATATATCCATCATGGTTCATTCATCAAGAGTCTAGACTTGATACCCATTTATCAGTCGCGATAATCAATCGATATGGTTAAACTACCCTTTAATCAACAAACAAATCAATAGAAACTTTAACTTATTGGCTATTATTTTGTTGTCTGGATCCAGACGTTAAATGTCTTCGGTAAATTGTGAACAGTAAATAACGTTAGAAGTCATTCATGTCTGTGAAAAAATATTTAAACAGAAAAATAAACTTTCTAAAACTATATTTTTTCATTCATCCCTATATTTTATTATATTTAAAAAAGCGTAAAAAGTATTTTTTATTATATTTCATCCCTGGCAAAAGGGAAGAAAGATTACTGATGAATTATAATGAATTACACATTTTCAGCCAAAACAATTAATGGAAATACTTCATTTAGCAGAAAGTTTTTGAGTACATATGTTAGGGAAATGTGATAAATCCGGGCATTTTTAATAATGCCCGTGTATAGTGATAAATACTAACTCATTGATAATTCCCATTGAATTTATTACATTTTCCGCCTCACTTCGGGCAATATTCATAATAAGTGTAAACTCACAACTCTCCTCTGAACTGCCCTCCGTTCTCTTGCGTTGCCTTCCTATACCGTGCTGATGAGTCCTAACTAACAAGGACGAAACGGGTCCACGGTTGGAGGCAACGCTTGAAAGTTGCGAGTTTACACTTATTGTCCGCTTAACCAGCGATAATGGTGAAATACTTCTTTCAATATTCATAATACCCGGTTTATCTCATTGCCTGTAATACATAATAGAGATGCACATTCGGTCACACCATAGAGTTTTAAGGAATTTTACTTCTTTTTATTTTGAATTCACTTAATAAAGTTGTAAGCAAATTATAAAGGAAAATATTAGTGTTTTTAAAGAAAAGGTGTAAGGAAAAAAGGCATTCTTAATAATGAATATCTATTTTTTAGTAGATTCCATTGTGATATCGCCTCCCTATTTTAAAAAATTGTATTAATGGGAATTTTACACAAGACACTAGCCTTACAAAAATCCCAAAACCTATCCACAAGTAATGCATTCAAAACCTTTTCAAAACCAGTTCCAAGAAAAAAGCGTCTTGTTTTCCCAAAGCAATAAACTTCAGTTCCCAGTTCATCAAGACTTTCAAATGGCATTCCATCAGAAGACAGGCTGCGAATTACACCGGCGACTGAACTTTCATTCATGTGAAAAATGAAAACCTCCTCGCGAGAGAAACCCGGTCGCCATTTTCTCCAAAATCTATTCCGAAGGATAAAAAATATTCGACGGGGGAAAACACAACCCTAGAAAACGCCCAGAGCCCGCGGAAAATAAGGGCAGAGAAAAAAAATTCGGCAGATATTGGCCATTTAGCCAACGGTTACTGGTCACTAGCTGACCTCCAGCGCTGGGGGAAATCACATTGAGGTTTTTGAAGCGGATGTGTTTTTTAAAGCTTGGTTTTTTTTCCTAGAATGGAACTGTTTACGCAAGGTTTTTTCGGGTGGAATATTTCTTTTAAACCCTGTTAGACTACATTTTTAGCGACAGCAGTGATAAGGACTGTGACACCGATCGGTGTTTTTTCTCAATTCTGTAAAGCGGTATCAAAGTATACAGGCTAATGTTGCAGGCATTAATTTTGTAGGTTGTTCATCTTGTTCTACGTTCTACTATTCTACGTTTTGAATTTATATTACTTTTTTTAAAGTTATTTGTGTAAACCAAGTTTTTCAATTTGATCAGTAAGATACTATTTTTTTACGAAATAGCTTAAGTTCTGCACTTTTTTTGTAGTTGGTAACCCTCTCCGAATAGAAGACGGCAAATTGTACTTTTAAAGCAAAAAATAAGTTAATAAAATAAGTTTTATAAAATAAATTTAAAAATTCTCATTATACCAGTAAAAAAGGGGTTTGCATTTGATGGATAGTAAAAATGTTTGTCTAAATAGAAACTGAGACCATAAGAAGAAAAATAGTGTTCAATACAATATTCTGGCATTTTGCACTTTAATTAAATCGAAATCAATTTTCAGCATTTACCACCTTTTACCTAGAGAGTTGATAAGATTATGATGAATCGATATGATGTACGTATTTCCCACTCCTCACATACGCTTTCACATGCACAATAGGGTGGGTCGAAAATATTTTTTTTACATTTTACCAGGGGCACAGCGACAAAAATGTGCCAAATGGTCTCAAACTAACATGTGTGAAATATTATTCCATTGCGATAACTGTTTTTGCCTCCGGATTGACATCAAAGTTTCGATTAATATAGTAATTTCATGTAAAAATGGACAAACAAAAATCGGGATTTTACCTCGATTGGACGAATCTGTCATGAATGTAAACGTGCAAAATGGTATAAAAATCCTCATTGAAGACTATAATATAATTAAAAAGGAAACCAGAGTTGAAATTCTTGAGTTGTAATACCACATATTTTGAAGTATCTCAAAGGTTAGAACTGGCAATCAATGATTTCTTTCTGGAATCACAAAAATGTGCGAAACCTTTATTCCCGGTTGAGTAGGATGATAAAAACATTAAATTTAATAAAAATGGATACGTCATAAGGTGGGTACTTTTTGTGGGTTATAAGATTTAAACGCCCGGAGGATATTTGGATAATATTTAAAGGTTGAAGTTTTCTTTGAAATTTCAGTGGTATATTCTTGTCAGTGGAGAAATACGCTGAGAGCAGACGAAGAAGTAGTAAAAAATAGCGCAATGTACGAATTTCGATTGATATTAGGTACTTTACTTTAGAAATTAATTTTTTAATTCCATGCATATATATTAATTTTCGAGTCATAATGTTCTTAAAATGTTAAATATTTTTAAATCCGCGGCGTAGTATATATTCACATATCACGCACCAGCCAACGAGATCATAGACGATCTGTTTACTCAGTGTTTCTTGCGCTCTTCGGGACGTTATATTTTAACCTAGTATACTAGGACAGCACTCCGGTAAAACTACACAGTAAAGGACAGTTTTAACCAACCTGTTTACACATTCTAGGTTAAAAAACAACAAAAAAGACTAACCCTCCCTCAAAAAATCAATAAAACCCTCACTCCCAACTTCTTCAATAGTTAACCCCTTCCCTCAATTTACCGTCAGCTCACGTCGACAATCACTCGTATTTTCCACCACATATCACCTCCTATAAATCATGCAACCTCCATCAGAAACATCGGCAGCAGCACCAACGGTAGAAAAAAATCAACAACTCCAAAACAAACACCAAAAAGTCCCCGCGTAAGCAAATTGGACGCGAATCGAAACACGGTCCCCCTTCCTCCCCTTGGGGGGCAGGTAGGCAGACCTACCCCCATGCTAATGGGCCGGGAGTGCAAATGGGAGGTTGAATTTTTATGAGCGCGAGGTTCATTTAAATCTGTGCACTCGGCGCCTTTATTCGCACGTTACCTCCCCTGGAGGCGGCCTTTATGCGTTTTTGAGGCAAAGCGGATTTATTTTCTGGGCTTAAGGATGTTTTTTCTCTGCCGTTGATGGGGAAAGGAGGTTGTTTCTTTGGAAGGGAATATAAAGTCAATTTTATTTGTGGAGGGATGGCAACGGTGAATAGCAATCGGGCGATAAAAGACGCGTCTTTTTCTGGATTGGGTGTGAATTCGGTTTTGGGAAAAAGGGGAGTGTTCTGATGGTGGGTTCAAGTTTCCAGGAATTTCAATCGAAAGATATATAAGGGGGATCGGCAAGCTCGAATTAATTAGTTTTTAATTTCTAAGTACGAATTATAAAATATATCCCTCGTAGTAATGTCTGACAATTTCGTATTTCGTATTTGCGGAATCTACGGCATGCGAGGTTAGTGTGTATGTTCATGGCAACCACATATTGGCGCGCAAGACGCAAAAAGAAGTAGTGTAATCAAAGCCCGAATTAAATATTGAGTGTTAGTGTACTTTTAACACAGCTTGGTTGGCTTGTGTTGTTTTTTGAGCGTAACTCCATTTCAACTGTAAAACTCATTTTTCCTTTAGGATCTTTCATGTACAGAAAAGCAAACATCACCACGACAATCTCAGAATCGGCAAATCGATTATTATAGTTTGGTCACCAGCTTTAGTGATCAACTTTGGTGGTGTAGCCGTGGATGTTTTAGACTCCAAATAATTAGAAGAATTGGAATACAGTAAATTTATTCAAACACAATGTAAATATTTTAAAAACCAAAATAAGTTAGCTAGCCAACAAAGACTACGTAAAGAGTCTGGTGAGCAGAAAAAAAGGGGAGAGAGAGGTCTTGATCGGTGGCTGCCCTTTTATTTGTGCCAACAGGAGGAAGTACGTCGGCAAGCAAACAAGCGCAGCGCCACCGGAAGGTGGCCTCGCACACTCAAGGCGATGTTTTGGAATAGGGGCGCCACAGGACTCCCCCACCGATGGACGAGGAACTTTAGTCCCCTTTAAAGGTCACCCTTCTTCCGGAACGGAGGGTCATCTCAGCTGAAAATGGTTGGTCCTCGGACGTGTTTTTCAAATAGGCGGGTTTCAGTCGGTCTATGGACACTGTCGTTTCCTTTCCGTTGAGGCGGATGACGAAAAACTTGGTCTTTCGCTTCAAAACCTGGAAGGGACCATCATACGGAAACTGCAGTGATGACCGGACGGAGTCACGTCTCACAAACACGTGAGTGCAGGTGGCAAGGTCGCTGTGGACGAACACGGACTTTTGGCAATGTTGAGAAGCAGGCGTTGGCCGAAGACGGGACATCACTCGCTGAAGGTCATCAACAAAAGCGCTGGTTGGGCCTTGAACAGTAGTGGTCTCAAAGAACTCTCCAGGCAATCTGAGGGTGGTTCCGTAGACCAACTGGGCTGAGCTTACACCGATGTCTTCCTTAACGGCAGCTCGTATTCCCAGGAGGACGAATGGGAGAGATGCTACCCAGTTGTCTGTTTCATGGCAACGGATGGACGCTTTCAGATGACGATGGTGTCGCTCTATCATACCATTCGATTGGGGATGGTAAGAGGTGGTTCTGATGCGCTCCACGCCCAGCAGTTTGGCCAAAGATGCAAACAGTCTGCTCTCAAATTGTCTGCCTCTGTCGGAGGTGAGGTGAGTGGGGACTCCATACCTGGCAATCCATCCGGAGAGTAGGGCACGTGCGACGGTCTCTGCTTCCATGTCAGGTAGAGGCAAGGCTTCAGGCCATCGGGAGAAGCGGTCAATAATCGTTAGACAATATCGGAAACCTTGAGAAGAGGGCATAGGTCCGATGAGGTCGACGTTGATGTGAGAAAATCGCTTTCCAGGCACCGGGAAGTCTCCACAGCCACTGACGGTGTGCCGTTGCACCTTAGATTTCTGACAGGGTACACAGCTTTTGCACCACTGTGCGCAGTCTTTCCGGAGCGATAGCCAGATGAACCTCTCCCTAACCAGTCTAATGGTAGCACGTGTTCCTGGGTGTGAAAGTCCATGGAGTGCTAGAAAAACTTCCTTACGAAAAGTTAGTGGAACATATGGTCTAATTCGACCTGAAGAAATGTCACAAAAAATTTTAATTTCTGAATTAGGTAAACAACGTTCCTGAATTTTAAGGCTAGAATTTTCAACCAATTTCGACAATTCGCCGCATTCCCGCTGTGCCCGGGCAAGTTTAGAGTAATCAATAACACTAGGAAAATTTACAGTTTCAATACGTGATAGAGCATCCGCGACAATGTTTTTCAAGCCTGAAACATGCTTGATCTCAGTAGTGAACTGACTAATGAAATCAAGCTGGTTCGCTTGACGACTAGAACACTTTTCCAATTTCTGTTTAAAGGCGTGGACTAGAGGTTTATGATCTGTCAAAATCACAAAATTTCTACCTTCTAACATATGGCGAAAATGCCTGACTGCAGAGAAAGCAGAAAGAAGCTCCCTGTCATAACAGCTGTATTTTCTTTCCGTTGGGGTTAATTTACGAGAGAAAAAACCTAACGGCTGCCAATGGCCGTCTACCAATTGATTTAAAGCCGCTCCCAAAGCGACGTTTGAAGCGTCTACATTGAGAGTGAGGGGGGCCGAGGGAACAGGGTGGGCTAAAAGTGCTGCCTCTGCAATTTCAGACTTGCACCTTTCAAAAGCTGTAGAAGCTTGATCAGTCCATGTAATTGGGATTTTACTACCTTTTTTAACACCTTTTAGATAATCGTTCAAAATTGCTTGTGATGAAGCCGCCTGAGGTAAGAATCTTCGATAGAAGTTAAGAGTGGCTAGGAAACGCCTTAACTCCAGGACAGTAGTGGGTTTTGGAAAGCTTTTGATAGCTTCAACTTTCGCAGGAAGAGGCTTAATTCCATCAGCACTGACCAAGTAACCCAAAAACTTAACCTCAGGTTTACCAAAACAGCATTTGTTAGGGTTTATCACAATACCATATTCACTTAACCTTTGGAAAAGAATTTTAAGATGCTCTACATGTTGATTTTCATCCACTGAAGAAACTAGGATATCATCGATATAGCTATGGCAGAAATCCAGTCCCCGCAACACCTGATGCATGAATCTTTGAAATGTTTGACCTGCGTTCCTTAAGCCGAATGTCATGGCAGTGAATTCGAACAAGCCAAATGGCGTAATAATCGCGGTTTTAGGAATGTCATCAGGGTTGACAGGGATCTGGTTGTAAGCCCTAACCAGATCGATGGTAGAAAAGCACTTTTTACCATAGAGGTCATATGTGAAATCTTGAATGTGGGGCACCGGGTATCTATCGGGCAAGGTAACTTTGTTCAACAGCCGGTAGTCCGCACAAGGTCTCCAGTCATTGTTTGGCTTGGGGACCATATGGAGGGGACTTGCCCAAGGACTTTTGGAGGGGCGGCATATACCCTCTGCGACCATGAACTCAAATTGCTTTTGAGCAATTTTTAATTTTTCGGGAGGTAAGCGCCTTGGCTTTGAATAAACTGGGGGTCCTTGAGTTTCGATGTGATGAACTACATCATGCGAAACCTTTTTCATGGAAAGGGAGGGTCTTATAATATCTGGAAACCGGGTTAGTAAACCCTTAAAGTCAGTTTTGGCTGAAACTGTAGTTATCCCACTTGATGGACCAACAGAAATTTCACCATTAATGGAACAAGTAGTCATTTTGTCGATCAAACGACCACCTTTAACATCAACCAAAAGACCAAACTTTTGCAAAAAATCTGCACCAAGGATCGCCTGCGAAACTTGGGCTAACACAAAAGGCCAAGAAAATTTTCGTCGCAAACCTATGTCAACGGCGATTAGTTTAGTGCCGAACGTAGAAATTTCAGTGCTGTTTGCAGCAAAAAGCCTAAAAGGATTTGGTTTTTGGTGAGTTCGTGGCCTGTACGGCAAAACTGAAACCACTGCACCGGTATCAACCAAAAAGGTATTGCCAGAAATTCTATCCCTAACAAATAGGCGACTAGTATTAGGCCAAGTGTCGCTTGTCGCCACCAGAGACGGGCCAGTTAGTTTTCCTTACGCGAGGGCAAATTCTGACCTTGATCTGATTTTGAATAATCACAGGGGTTGACACACTTTGTAGCCAAGGCTCCATATTTACGATGGTACCAACAAACTCTGTTACGTGAAGGGGATCGATTGTTTCGAAACCCAGGTCGAAAGGACTGCCTACCTGCAGATCGGCCCCTGGGCCCAGATTGAGAACGCTGTAGCTTTTTAACAGCTAGTTCTAATTCCGCGATCTTAGCCCTTAAGCCTGACACAGTCTCATCACCAGAAGTAGACACACTTGCACATGAGACCGGGGTCACTTCATTGATCCTGTCAGCCATTAAAGCCAGTTTTGTTAACCCCTCATCACTAACAGATATAATTTGTTGCATTGAAGCTGGAAGCCTTTGGAGCCAAAGGTTTTTCAAAATGTCACCACCTAGATCACCCCCCGCCAAACTTTGCATTTCTTTAAGCAATACTGACGGTTTCCTATCACCCAGATCAACATCCTGAAACAGACGACGCAGTCGCTGTAATTCAGAATCAGAAAACTGGGAAATAATGCGTTTTTTTAAGGTCTCGTACATATCCACCTGAGGAGGATTTTCAAGGATGTCCGACACGTGAGCCAAGAACTCATTTTCCAATACGGAAACTACGCAGTGAAATTTTGTTGAATCATCCGAGATTCTAGAAATTTTGAAAGATGATTCAAGTCTAAGGAAATACAGCGAGGGATTTGATTTCCAGAATGGAGGAGGTCTAAAAGAGATTAGAGCCAAATCGGAATCTTTCTGCAACACATCTGATTGCACTGAAACTTCAGGCAGTTCAGATGTGCTGTCTTTTACAGGGCTTTCAGTTTCAGACAATCTCAAAATAGTATACCCAATACAAAAGCAACAAAAAGCACTTGTACTCACTGAAAATACACAGAAATCATACAGAAAACCGGCAGAGCACAGCGGGGAGAAACGAAAGCCGAAATTGATGAATTCAAAACTCACCCTTACCTATTACTTTTAGACTACAGTCATAACAACGGTACACCGAGAACACATCTCAGAAAAGCTTTCCCAGGATTCCTGGTTTCTTGAAAACGTGAACTTCAACTATGGGTCACCAACTTTGGTCACCAGCTTTAGTGATCAACTTTGGTGGTGTAGCCGTGGATGTTTTAGACTCCAAATAATTAGAAGAATTGGAAAACAGTAAATTTATTCAAACACAATGTAAATATTTTAAAAACCAAAATAAGTTAGCTAGCCAACAAAGACTACGTAAAGAGTCTGGTGAGCAGAAAAAAGGGGAGAGAGAGGTCTTGATCGGTGGCTGCCCTTTTATTTGTGCCAACAGGAGGAAGTACGTCGGCAAGCAAACAAGCGCAGCGCCACCGGAAGGTGGACTCGCACACTCAAGGCGATGTTTTGGAATAGGGGCGCCACAATAGTTTCAAAAGATCCCGATATTATACTGCTTATAATCGAGTTTAAATTCGTATTCGTCACTAATGTTTAGAAAATGTGGTGTGATGCCCTCAAAATAATATTATACTAAAAAGTCAAATGAAATAGATTTGCATTTATGAAATGAGAAAAAGCAATTTATGATTTATTCCCGTCAAAAAAGAAAACCCACTAGTGTTTTTTAAGATTATTTCTGTTGATACATTTTAGTAATATAAATTCAATAATTTGATTTAATTAAAGATTAAGTAATAAGTTTAGTCTATAACTAAGTTAGAATTTTTTTTTACATGGAAATTAAGTTTTCAGAAATCTGCAGTATCCTTACAAAATAAAAAAAAGGAATGAAATTTCAATCTGCAGTGGCCGAAGTATCCAAAGTTCTTTGTTTTCTATTATTTCCTGTTTCATTCAAAATAGGTTTGACTGTTTAAACTAAGCAACAGACCCCTTTTTCTAGAAATAAATGTTATTAAAATAAAACTGTTTTTTTTGTAAACACTAGGGGGCTCTGCCCCCTGCTCGCTATTGCTCACAAACCCCCGGAACTGCTTCGCAGTTCTTTTCAGATTGCTTCGCAATCTTAGCGAGCAGAGCTCGCTTATTTCCTCTCAAGAGTCCAGCACAATCCCGAGCTCGTCGGCTTTGTTAAGGCTCCTTTAATACCGAAACTACCTATATCTCTAGCTTATCAATGATGTAATTCGGATGACTACTTCAAAATTATAAAAATAAAACTGCTACTGAAACATCCTTGTTTTAACTTATCAATAATTTAATCGAAATATTTTCAAAAAATATCCAGCAAATCTACTAATTATCATCAACCATCTTATCAAAAACATGCCATTAAAAATTTTTAAATTTATAAAATCCACGTGTGTATTTAGTGAATAGTCTGAAATAAAAGAAATCAGACTCATAAAAATCATCGCCTGTTTCTCTAGTGAGCGACCTAAAGGAGAAGGAAAAATTAAAAACCATGTACCTTAATAATGGATAACTGCATCATCTATTAAATTTTCTTTATTTAGTTTGTTCTTAGTAAAATTAAAATTGTTGCAGTTATCCATTCTAAAACTAATTCGAATTTAAAAAAAAACGAAATGCCAATCTTTCTATAAAAAGTTCACCAATAAATCTTAAATTTAATATGCTACCTAGTATATTGTCAAAACACCTAATGTTTTATCATTCATATTTTTGTTTAAACAGACTTTTTAAACAATACTTTTTTAAGAATAAGAGACAAAACCTATATTACACTCAATGTTTACAAACAATTTATTTTGTGTGTGAAATTCTTTATTTAAATAGTAAGTTTATGGAAAACTCTTATCAATCTTTTAAAAATATTTGATTTATAGAATATTTTGAAGCGCATTTTTAAATTGTGAACGGAATTATTTTCATTATAAAATAAGGCGTCGATTGGTCGTTTTGATTGGAGGGATAATAAATTGTAAGACAGTTTCTTGCTGTTAACTGCAACCTTATCAACCAATTTTTTAGAATGAGGAAGTTGCATGATTTTTTTTATTTTTTAATCAATTCCTCTTGCAAAAATAAGCAACTACCCAAAATTTGAGGCCGATCGAGAAATTTTTTGATTGTCAAAAAAATTAACAAAAATTCCCTTTTTAAAAGCGCGCGAAAACGCCAAGAGTTTTGATGTGACGTCATCTTATACTAAACATTGTTGTAAAGCAATGGAGTTGATGGTATTATTGTTGACGTCATCTTATAGTTTAAACAATAAACGTTTTCAGTCACGTGTTTTTTCTCGACTTTTAAATTAAAATTTTTAATTACCTGTACATTTTTTTGAAAAACTGACTAGATATTTCATTTTACCATACAAAAAACCATACGGAACACTTGTTTGTTTTTGAAAATCTGACACATGCAACTTTCTTATTTATAATTTTTTTAGGAATTCTAAAAGCTTATTGCACATCCTTAAAAGAATTCGAACAGTTTGATACCAAAAACTTGTTATACGGATCAGTAATTAAAAAGCCTTTCTCTGGAAACCATTCACCAAAACTTTTTTTAGAATAGAGAGATAATTAACATAGTATCAAAAAACATTTTTAATTAAACTTCGGGAAAACAAACATTGCTTATAACTCTTAAAGCAATATAATGAAAGAAAGAAAATTCTATCAACATTGTTTTAAAAAATTAGATACACACAAAACAACTATCAGGGCATTTTTGAAACACAATAATTGGAAATTCAGCTCATAAAGATTCGACATTTTTTTGTTATTTACCTCATTAAAAAATAATTAAAATTTTTGGATTCTTAACATTCCAAATCGCCAATTATTTTTTACTGTCATTAATATAACTGTATTTTTTCTTCTTTAGAGTACAAAACAGTTTGCCGATTATTAACACGATGGATAACGGAAAAAGTACCACATCTTCATCTCAAATATTTCTTACCACTCTAAACTACATCACATTTCATAAAAACAATTCGTCTCCCCTAAACACAAACCTAGGCGTTTTTCATACCATAGCATAAACCACTTAATAAAACCCAATCTCCCCTTCAAATAACTTTCCCCATCACTTCAACGACACACCATCATTACAGTTCCAATCAAATACCACACACCATACCTCACATCATTTCACCCCTAAAAAACATCAAACGAGACATTCCCTCCATATGTAACCATCTACTCCCAAAACTACTTCCAGCAACAACAACATTGCTAATTAAATTTATCCTATGATCGAAACGAAAAAAACGCCAAAGATTCGTTTTCATTCTCTACCGAAATTCAAGTTGGCGAAATTAGATCTGACCATTTCGTCCGTCCGATTCGCTAAAGAAGTTTTGCCGTTGTTTCTTCTTTTCTTTCTTTCTTTCATCATCTTCCGCTGGCCGTTACTGGCCATCTGTCGACTCGCTGGGCCAGATTATGTGCTCCGGTTTCTGTGCCCGGCGCTTATTGCTGTTGCAGCCGGGGAATTTCTTCCTGATGATGTTGCCTGGTGCTGCTGTTGTTTCTTTTGGGGGCCTTCTGATTTAGATGCGAATCGTTGTTAAATTTTAGAGTTCAGAAGAAGTTTTTTACAAGAGGAAAAATAGGGTCGGAATTTGGGGTAAAACTGTTATACTGTTTTGGCTTAATGCATAGTGATTTTATTTTAAAATAATGAAAGTTTCACGGTTTAACCACAAAATTCCAACAAAACAACCTATATTCATAACGCAAGGAGAAAAACTTCGACAGAAAAATCAAAAATCTGAAAAGAAGTCAGGTTAAGTTCGTTAATCAAAGTAATAAAAAAAGTTATCATGGTTATTTGGATAGGTAAGAGAAGTTAAAAATATATACTATATACACTTTGCGTTTGTATGCGCACACCGTGGAATAACTAAGTTTTTATCAGGTAGGTTTATATGACATTTAAAAAAAGAAGCAGAGAAATAGTTTTTTGAGTAAATTTATCTACACCACGCAAGAGTTTCTGTGCAGAGTTTCTTTAGTAATAATCATGTATTTACAAGACAAAAGAAGTAACAAATTAAATACAAATATTGTCCATTAAAGAGCCCAAGCCCTTCCGAGTGAAACAAGGTATAAATACATAATTATAAACGGAGTTTGGGATGACTTGTTGAAACATATTGTAATAACTATCATGGGCAATGAAATATTCATGAATTAATTAAAAAAGGGACTGTCAAACCAATATACGATGAACTACCGATGATTCACTTTTAATCTCCACCTAGATAAAATAAAACTGGTGAAAAATTCATAAAAATAAAATAAATTCAACAAGTGATGATTCGTTTCATTAGCATTTAGCCCTTAGTTCTAAAAATGATTCACAGTCAGGAATTACTCAGGAAAAATCTTATCACAGCACATAGTTGTTGTGACTAGAGCAACTGCTGCGAATGCTTGTGTAGAAGGAATGCCATCCCAGTAGCTACACCAGGGAATCTCACCCATCCAGAAGAATAGAATAGAACAAAAATTTTATTGTAGTGGGCGGGTGCCCGTTACACGATTGTAGAAAAATAAAAAATTTATAAATAAAATGAAAAAGGAGAATTAAAAGTTATAGTTTCACATTATTAGTAGCTTAATATAATAGTAATATTGCATAATTAAATACACACAGAAAACAACAGGGTTTTTTTAATTTAGATTTATGAAATAAGACATCTATTATGAGAAAAAAGCAGATCACACCCTCACTCACAGGATCAGGAGCTAACTCGACTCTACTATTAAATCTTGGCGAAAGTTTAAAACAGATATAACGAAATTAAAAATACTAAATTTTTTCTAGTTTCTTTTAGATAACATAAAAGGAAAAGATTTCAAGGTCGCTAAATATCTCTGTCTGTTAAAATTATAGAGGGGACAGGAGTTGAATATATGATTCCACGTTTCGTTTTCATTCAGATTGCAAAAGGAGCATCTATTAGTTGAAAAAATTTCAAAGGTGTGTAATACACCCATCCAGAAGAATCATTCTTTATACATTCCACCTTTTTTTCTATTAACTATACTACTTCAAACAGTAGGTACTCTAACCAGTTTCTTTCTGCATGCTTCTTCATTTTCCAAGGCAAAAGAAATTCCCGATTAAGAGACCAAAATCCGGATCCTGCTACTTAAGTTGGACGTCTTTACTTATTGGAAAGTTATCTTGATCTATTAGCCAATTACCTGAGCGCCCGATCTCACCCCTTTCCAGAAAAGAGAGTACTGCTGATACGAGCGTAAATCCTCTTATTTCATTTTTCTGCTTAGCTTTTTCCCCACTCTCCGTTTAACACTTTCCTTATCCCGCTTTTCCTTCTTTTCTGGGTTGGTTCTTCTCAGGCCTAAATGGCCAAACGTGAGGTATTTCCTACCTTTTTTTTTCTTTGAGGTGGGAAGATTGACTGCGTTCGAGGCTTTGAAAATTAATGCTCACGTTTTGTTCGTGTTGGAGGAATCTGAGGTCGAGGATACGATGGAGAATACGTGTTTTTTTTCTTTTAATTAATTTATTTGAAATTTTTGAATAGAAGAAGAAAAATATGCGGATAGGGGATTTATGCTAGCACACTATAAAAATACTCGAAATATTCTTTTTTTAAACTTAATTGGAGTAAAGTGTGCTTAAAATTCTAAAAAAATATTTCTTGAAGAATGGAATAATGAGGTATTTGCATGAGTGAGGGATTTGCTTGATTTTATACTTTTTTGATGCATTATGGTTTAAAACTCCTAAATTTTTTATGTTTAAGTTCAATTTTTTAAATAATTTAAAATTCAATTTTATGTTTGCCAAAGCGTCAGAAAAGTCACGTTATCAGAAAACGGGCTTCTATTGGATGTGACATCACAGCGCATGAAAACTATTGTGTTTACTGTTTTCACGTGATCAGAAAACGGGCTTCTATTGGATGTGACCTCACAGCGCATGATATGTGATTCGAGAGTGGTTTTGCGCCCAAACAAAAAACGAAATTTATAATATTTATATCTCAGAAACTAGGCTACGAAAATACTTGAAGTAAACATCATTCTTCATGGTTTTTATCTACTATTTTAATAAAACTTAATCTCAAAACTGGAGAATACCTCGTTATATGAACTTTCACACAAATTAAAACAAAACACTTTTTAGTAACTTCAAATTTGAGGAGAGTTCTTCCCAGAAATAGCTATAAAGGATTTATTCGTTTTGTAGAGTAAAAGAACTTAGATTAACTGTTTTAGAAAGTTAAAGTTAGAAAGTTTCTCCTAAAGGGTATTTAAAAGATTAATTTTTGAAATATGGGATAATTTATGAACTTTTGCTCATTTTAATACAAACCTCTTTTAATAAAATTGATGTAAATTCCACTTAGAAATAATTATATTATGAAATAAAATTTTTACTTTAAGAAAACTGAAAAAGTTATTTTTATCAGAATCGTTATTTTTTTTAATTTCAGACTGGCATTTTCCCTCAGTATTCATTAAGATAAAAACAATCATATAAAATTTTATTTTAAGCATAATTTATTATAAAACTTTTAATCTAACGAATAATTTATTATCATTACTTGATGCTGTTTTGTGCTTATGTCTTTTTATTTAAAAAAGAATATTCGAATTAAAAAGATCTACCTCAAAACGTTATTTTATTTTGCTTAAGACAAAAAAAATCAGTCACTGAATTACTTATAACACATTTTTACTCACTCATTTTCTATCTATAAGCAAACTTAAAAATAATTTCCCCCAAAGTTTGTTCGTTTACTCTAAATATTTGAGCACAAATATAAAATATTACTAGTTCTACTCATTGCTGTCAGCTTTAAAATTATAATTATGATTTTAAACACAGTCCGTTCATTAATTTCATTTTTATTCACATTATGAACCAGAACACTGTCATTTACAGCTTAAAAATAGTTTTTCACAATAAAAAAAATTAAAATTAATGAATCACCAGTTCCAACACTCGTTAAAATTCCAATTTAGAAGCATGAACTTAAGACACTCATAAATAACGATCCTCTTACAGTCACGAAAGTCTATTCGGGGAGCGAACCAACTAGACTAATTAATCAAGTAATCAAGTCCGTTATTTTCAGCAGAATGCAACAATGAAGACTTTGATTACACACTTTTTCGAAGAAAAAGTCCCCATAAAGCCTCATAAACCGTGAATCTTCTTCCAGTCATGTATGAGACACGCACAAAACACTTAATAGCCGTTTTAAAAAATTCATGGTCCCGAGTTACATACTTTACGCCTGACCTCGACATCTGTCGCGGAACCACGACACAGTTCGTCACGTATATTGGTGTCTTAAAGAGGGCTCGAATCAATTATTTATGTAGTCGCTCGGGATTTAACGACTTCGAAAAGCGCGGGTCGAGTTGCATTGAGCAAAAGTCGCACGATTTTGGTTTAATCGGACTTCTTTCGTGTCAAGAGGGGGGATAATGAGGACCGGGGTAGATGTGAGGGAACGTTCTGTAGATGTGGGAGGAGGAATCAAAGAGGTCAACGACCAAATTAGGTCAATAGTTTGTCTTCTTTAGAACATTTTGAGGAAAAAAATTGTGCAGCCACCTTAATAAAATCATTAACTTGGGCAATATTTGCAAGCAATTGAGTTTAATTGATTTTTTCAAGATTTACTCATATTCTTGCAAACTAAGATAAATTAATATCTATAAGAGTTTATCTCCATCAGCAATTTGATGCAACATGCTCCTTATAAATAGAAGCTACAATTCATATTTGATGTTCGTAAAAGCATACAAAAAAATCCCTGGACCGACAGTTTAATCTTCCTTGGACATGATGTAAAAAAAGTTTTAACTAAGTTTAAAAAAATATTTTAATTTAGGTTTCCTCAAAATTGGTACTTTTATATTTTTTACTGTATTAAAAATTTTTTACCCTTAAATTGAATACATTGCTGGGTTCATTCACCAACTCTAAACTAAACTTACTTCAAAAAGAGATTTGGTTGCAAAAAAAGTTATTATATAGTTTCATCTAGGTATCTCCTTTAAAGAAAAACTGCTGAATCAAATATTATAAAAAAAGATGGATACTCTTGAAGGAGTAACTAAGTATTTAGACCTTCAAAATACAGTACAACTAGCCTCACTAGGTGAGTTCATAAGCAGAGCGGTTACAGAACGTGTGATTGTAAGTCACAATCAGTTTAGTGGTTTAGCTTGATGCTTAACACCCTGTTTCCCCAAATTTTGTTGACCCATCTGGGATGAAAGGCTTAGTTTGCCTTGCACGGGTTTGTGTCGTGGCAAACTAGCATTATATTATTGGAAACTATCATGAGATGTAATTTTTCTGCTTCTTATTACTTTTTTATCTCGATAAACTGCAGATATTCTTATTCACAACTGTTATCAACACTATAGGAGGAAAAACTAATACTTTTTTCACCTACTGAATTACTAGTTTCACATTAACAGCAATTCAAAATGCTATAACAATATGTGCAGCTTTTAACTAATGGAATTTTCATTTCCAATCCAATATCGGAATATGATTTTATAAAAACGATAAGAAATAAATAACTCACCTCATAAAAAACATTGCATTGGATGGATGTCCCCCCGAAATACCGCTCATAAACTGGCGCAAGTCACGTAGAAGCCAACATGCGGAATACTAAGAAGTCGTCCGTAGGTGGGAGGGGTCTAGTGACAGATCACAGCAATTAAATCGCACTTACGCGTTATTATTTGGTCCGAAGAAGTGTCGAGAGACGAAGACTAATCAGAACAATGCACGACGATGTTCAAAAGAGAGTTTCTATGAGTCGTTTAGTTTTTTATTTTATGTGGTGGATGTTTGATTGTTGCTGTGGATTGACATTGATGATGGTGATCCATCATAAAAATAGAGAAGCATTTTTTTTGTTGGTTACCATGCAATGAAGTTTGAATGACGAAGATTTAGCATTAGTGAAGTTCTATGGTTTGGTTGTTGTATTTCCGTTGGGTGGTATTTATAAACGTGTGATTTATTAGGTAGCAAAGAAGAGTAATTACTGCCCGAAATTATAGAAGTTACGAAACTGCGTTTTACAACTTAATTTTCTGAAAATAATAATTTCTTTCACGTACCTACTGCTGTTCACAATTTGCTGATTTCTCATAACTCAAAGACTTTCCTTTGAAATTTTATGCTAGGAAAAAATTTATCTTTTTTATAGTATATTTTGTGTCATTACAAAATTCGCATATTGAATTTTGATGCCACGTTAATCAAAGTACAGTTTTGGAGCCTGTGAGTGATACTGCACACCATGGAAAAGTTAACAACAGTAGATTCATGTATATTTTTTGAAATCCAATAGCTGAAATCATTTTTATGTATATATTACATTGCATATTATTTATTACATATTATTTATTCAGGTATCTATTACATTGCATTTTATTTTTTCAGGTATGTATTTACCTTGGCAGTTTTGCCGTGGTGACATCCATATAGTATTTTGATCATCCATGTATAAGTTTACAAATTGAATAATTTTATGAGGTAGTATGTATGGTTTTATGAATAGTACTAATTTTAATCAAACCCTTATAAACCACTATTAAAGAAACAGTCTCTTAAACCAGGGCGCGAAATTTCCGCTCGCCAACTCGCCATTGGTGACCAACAATTTAAGGCTGGCGAGAAAGTTCTTTTGTTTTGTGTTGCAAAAAAAATGTTGAGTTTAAAATAAAAAATGTCCAAATCAAGGAACCTCAAAGTTTTTTAAAATTAAGCGACCAGCGCAGCGGTTGGAGAGAAGCCGGCAAACCCAAGATTGCTCTTTTACGCAAGTTTCATTTTCGGGTTAGACAGTTTCTTTTCGGCGGTAGTAGGTTTAAATAGGTTTTTTCATCAATTCAAATAGGTTTGTTTGGTAATATCAAAGGTATTATGAAGAAAAGGGAGCGAAATATTGATTCCTATTTTGCTAGGGGTAATGAAAGTTAACCTGTTCAAACGCAAGAGATGATGCAAAGTGGATCTGCTATCACCAATATTCCTATATCATAACAGAAACTTTTCATGGATGGCTTATGGGGTTTGTAACAACTTCTAAGACCGGATATCAAATATAGTTAGTTTTATTCTTTTTTGGCAGTGTATTTTAATGCTACATTATTTTAAAGTTTTACTTTCCATAATGTTTCTGCAAACACAATTTTTTGAAATAAAAAAAAAACAATATGAATCCAAAGTAGTGGCGAGTAAAAATTTTAGTCTGGCTAGTATCTTTAGAGCTGAAATTTTATACCCTGTCTTAAACTATGACGTCTTATAAAAACAAGGGCTGCATTCCCATATCACTCAACATCACTTGCCAAGCCATTACGAAAACCTGAACCCAACACACAAAAATCTCCCTCACTCAAAATTAATGTGTTTGTCTTTTCCAACCCTCAAAAAATCATAATCGCTCAAGCGCGAACCAAAAAAAAGACAAATCTCCCCAGAAAAGAAAGAGAGCAATCTCTCATCACACCAGAGCACAACGGGACCTAGCGGAGCACGGACTCTTAATTCTGACCCTTTACTAGTGAGCTTCACGGATACAATAATGAATACCTTCCTTTCATCTTAGAAGAGAAAATTATGCCTCTACCCCCATCATTACTGAAGAGCAAAGAAACAGAAACTAAAGGTGACTTTCATTAAGCGAGCGTCTTCAAGAAAGGGGCCTCAATTTGTCTTCGAGATTTGTGGCCCTTGAATTTTAATCTTAATTTTGGGTCCTTCTGATTGCTTCTCTACAAATTGCATAGAAATGAATGAGCGATTTAAAAATATGCGTGGCTCGTTTGTTGGGGGAATTTTAAAGGGGATTATTCTGGGGGGACTTTAATAATAATCGTGATGGAGTTATGAGATTCGTCTCTTTTCGATTGTGTGGTTATTAGATTATGATTCGTTTTGGGGATTGTTTCTCCGTTACTTTAGTTCTTGGGGGAGACAGTGTTTGGTGTAGAGTGTTAGAGATGTCATCAGTTGAGGTGAAATTAAAAGATGTTTTTATGTGTGTTTTGAAAATTGCTGATAGGCGTCGAGGTAAAATTTCATTTGGCCTTTACTGGAGTGAATATTTAATCATGAACTGAATTATATGCATGAAATTAACAAAAGTTTGTTTCAAATCAAACGTTTATTGGATTTCGTTTCTAGTTGTATGTAGAAATTAAATTTCCGTACAATAAAGGTGGAAGTTTTCAAAAGAAAAAAGATTGGTGGAAATAGTTTTACTGAGAAAATTGGGTTCATCCTATGCAAGAACACGGGTATATTTGTCAGATAAGTTTGGGAATTAATGTGAATTCTTTTTAAATACAACTTTACATTATAGATAGGGGATTTACCAGTCTTCAAATGCCTTGCTTGTCTGCATTATAAAAAACTATTCGGGTAATTCATACTCGACGATTTCTAAGCCCGATCATATTGCATTAATTTTTGAATAAATAATAAAAACCCTTGGATGTGTGGAAAGCTCAATATATTCCATTCTCGCTTAAATAAGAATAGTGTTAATAGAATTTTTTCATTATTATTATTGTTATTTTAAAACTATAAAGTGCATAAATAAGAATTTTTTAATACTATTATTAACGATAAGAAGATTAGATAAATTTTTTATTATTACCTAAACCACTTATTTTTACCTCTCAATCTTAAAAAATATTACTTGTTATTTTAAAAACGATAATAGATAAATACGGGTTGGTAGAAAAAGTAACAAGATACTCTCAAAAAACTTTTCTTGTTTTTCTTACAACAGCGACGATCTGTAAAACTTGTTTTTCCTATAGAAGCGTCAATATGCGGAAAACCCAACTGATGAGATAACACCAGTAATTTGATATATGAGGAAATTCTAAAATTTTCAAGGTTTTCCAAGAAACGGCATACTACTCGGATTCCACCTTCTAACTCAAAAGTTACAAAACCATTATAACTCTTCACATTTAAAAAATTTTACTGAAAACCTTCTATCCACCAATTCCAAGAACAATTGAAACAAAACCCCTCAAAAAATTCTATTTAGCGGAACCAATTACAATAGAGGGTACTTCCATTGCCCCCAAAGAAACCTTGAATAAAAACGAACTCAATTTAAATAAGTTCCCTGGTTATATAAAAAGGAATAAGAAAAGATCTTTTCTTCCCTATTTCTAAAACACCTAAACAAGATTGCTTTACTGTGTACTTAAAATTCGAAAGAAACGCTATTTCTTGTAACATTTCTATCTACTTTGCAGTATAATGATGAAGAGTGATTCTCTCAAATCAATTTTGTGTGGAATTCCCCAACCTTCGCGATATTTTATTCAAATGAAATCTCCTCGAACCTGATGAATTGCTTTCCTTCCGCGCCATCTAGTGGATAGGAATAAAATTGAATGCAACAGAGTTTAATCATAAAAGTTCTGTGTGGGTTCATTTTGTAAAACTGTTTACTTTTGTTCAATTTTAGGGAAGGAAAATGTTTTTTAAGGTTAAGAGAGTGCTTCTGAATTTCAAGAACTTTCTCTTTCTATTCAATTCTAAATATTAATATTTGAATGAAAAGAAATTTCTAATTTCTAATCTTCCATAAAGGATATGAAAAGAATTCTTAGTTTCCAGTTTTTTAATATTGTGTTTTTTATGAATATGAGGTAGCTTTTTAAGCATTAGTTTTATAATGTTAAAAATACGTAATTTTAAAAAAGTAATCTTCAATGATCATACAGTTTTTAAACAAATTAGGAACCTTGCATGATCATTGAAAATTCCTTCCCCGGTCATCATTTTCTAAATACCATTACACTAAGGAAACTCCATTCTTTGGCTAAAAGATTAATTATTGTACGTTTTAAAACTAACCCCACGGTTTAGCAAGTGGTCCGATTTTTGTCAAATTTTTGGTGAAAGTAGTACGGATACTGCTGTACCTCATGCAATAAATTTTTTCATTCTGTTATGTTTTGTTTCGTTAAACGAGCCTTGGGAAAACCGCCTTTTGTAACACCCTCGCACTACATTAGGTCCTAGCTCTTTAACGGTGCATCTGCGCCCCCTCTAGTTTTTCAAAATATGCTTTTCTAGGTCTTCTCTATCCCCATGTGAAGTTTGTCCACGTAATTTTGAATCACCTTGTATAAATATTAATCAACCAAACCAATACTGCAAAACCACAAACAACTAGCAACTACAAACAACTGACCATATTTTCACTATCACTGCCTATTCTAAAACAACCATCTAATAGAAAAGCCTTAAATCTCCAACATACATGACTACAGTTAAATCATCATCCCTACTCCAGGCTAAATGAAGCACAGCCTAACTCCATACTTAATGCATAACACTCCAAGCGGGAGTATCACTTATTACCATTTATACTCCCGACCACGTATATCACCTATGTAATAACGAACAAGCAGCTTACTGGCCATTAATTCTACTCGCCTCTTTGGCAACACTCAGCGAGGAGGATTCTGAAGAGCGCTCATTTATTCCGATCCTTGGAATATGTGTTAGGTATGATCAGATAATACGGAGATTCTGGTTTGCCTTAGCCGGCTCCCTTAAGTATATTGGTGTATGCGTTGTTATAATTAATACCTGGGATAGTTATAATACTTGTTTGATTATCCGTGGGATGTATGGGGTGATATAACACTAAAAGTTATTAATTTGATGCTGTTAGAATACGTGTTAGGATAAAGAGTGTGTGTAGAACTCGATAATAGGCAGATTCCTTTTTGCCTAAGCAAACTGTATGTCCGGAGACCCATTTTTTGTTGCGTAGAAAAGTTAGAATTTCAATCAAATCGCGTATGTCTCTAAACAATACTACCTACAGATTACACTGTTCTACACTGAAAAAATTTCCTTGATGAAAATAGTCATTTCTTATAGATTTTGGGTCGCTGAATACGAAAATCACCATTAAAATTCTCAATTGACTCAGGATTTTCGGGGAACGGCCCCTCCCCCTTTTCACGTTTTTTAACGACTTTATAACTTTGAACTCGATTTTCAGGGTCAAAAAGCATTGCTTTAATCTTCAAATTGCCCCCCAGGGGACAAGAAATGTTCAAAATTAATAAAATATGATAAATTTATAACAAATGGATAGGTTTAAGGGGTAGTTAACCCCCTAAGAATGCAAAAAATTAGCTAAAATTTATAGAGGTTTTTATACGCTATTTTTTCCTCCTATTTTTTACGCAATTCCCGTTTGAAGGGTCCTAACCCTTCCCCAAGGACCCAAATTTGATGGCAATATGCAGCAATGATTTTTGCTAAAAGCGGTTGAAGTGAGAGCGCCCCCAGAGCACCCACGGAAGGGTTCAATGCCGCACTTAGAGTTTAACTGTGCTGTACAAAAAAAACATTTGAAGCCACTTACTGAATTTCAGCTGATTCTTGTGTAAAATGATCTGCTGAATTCAAATATGACACCCATTTTCTTCCATCACTCTCAGTTTTTAAGGGGATGCCCCCTAATTGTTATCCACAGCCGTGCATCTGTTAACATCTTGAAACATGGAATCCTCACTCCCGAAAACCGGTCAGTTTTTAAAGAACTGACGAGTTTCTACTTAGGATACACCCAAAATATAAGAAAAACATCATTTGTAATCTTTTCAAAATCATCGATATTAATTCCTGAACTCGCGAGCGCCTTCGCGATTCTGGAAGTCTTCCGAACTCTTCCGCGGGGACTTCTGGGAGGCTAACACCTCAACCGCTTTTAGTAAAAATTATTGCTGCATATTGTCATCAAATTTGGGCCCTTGGGGAAGGGTTAGGACCCTTCAAACGGGATTTGCGTAAAAAATAAGAGGAAAAAATAGCGTATAGAAACCTCTATAATTTTTAGCTATTTTTTTGTATTTTTAGGGGGGTCATTACCCCTTAACCTTATCCATTTGTTATAAATTTATCATATTTTATTAATTTGAACATTTCTTGTTAAATGGGGATCAATTTGAAGACTAAAATAATGCTTTTTGACCCTGAAAATCGAGTTTAAAGTTATAAGGTCGTCGAAAAACGTAAAAAGGGGGAGGGGCTGTTCCCCGAAAATCCTGAGTCAATTGAGAATTTTAATGGTGATTTTCGTATTCAGCGACCCAAAATCTATAAGAATTGACTATTTTCATCAAGGAAAAAATTATGAAGGTCAAATTTGTAGAACAGTGTTATCCAATTAATTTTCTATGCTTTTTTACGATAATGCAAAAATTTAATTTATTAAATTTTAGTTAAGTCCTTATTTAGCCATTTGAAGCGTCTTAAGCCATTTTAAATAATTCAGCATCCCCACATGAGCTAAGTACACTAAACACTACTGTTGTTTCTTATGCCACTTGGAATATCCAAGCTCTATCCGCAAAGCGTACAGGTTTTAAGGCAAAGAGGGTGATGCTCCTTAGAAAGTGAGTCCCATGAATGCCAGGAATCCGACTTTTATTGCTCTGAGGATAGATGCCGCCACCATCTATCACCAAATCCACAATTTTTTCATGTCTCTGAAGGGGAGGGAGATAGTTACAAGACACCTGGACCCGTGGTAAACTGCACCATGACCGACCACATGACTTTCGGACTCACACCACAGATTTAACGAGCACGTACTCCGTATATACTCGGTGGGTCTTCAGTGGTATCGGGAATCGAATCCGGGACCCTTCGATTCCAAAGCCGATGCCTTAACCTCTAGGCTACGCCTTAACCTTTATGCTTTAACCTCTGTACACACTACTTCCATAAGGTAGTAAGTTTAAATGCCTGGAACAAACCAAAAAATCACCAAGGTATACATTAAGAGATGCTGCTTAATCTATTCAGATTCAAATTAAAGTTATTGAAGTAAAATACCTATCTAAAGACCACTATACATTGCTGTCAACAAAAGCCCCACGCCTTTCAAAGAAAATCCCCACAACAACTCAAAACCCTTGCAAAACAATGATAACATTAACAACCATTTAATATCTCATTCCTAAAACTAAATACCCAATCAAAAACCAATTTCCAGCAAATGTTGCAGATTCGGTCCATACAAACCCCATTTAGCCGGAGATCTTCTTAATTTCGTTCATCCCCGTGACTTTTTATGCAAAGTAGTTGCCAAATTGGCCGTTGAAATCTTCATGACGTACTTAATTTGATAATTCGTGGAATTAGCTACTGCACAGGCATCTTCTCTGATTACGGTGGCAGACATCTTAGTTTCTAATGGATCTCCTTCTCTGCCTCCTTTACGGTCCAATTTCCACTGAGAGATCGGGACTTAAAAACTTCTAATGAAAATGACTGGCTCATAGGAGAGTTTCTTTATGTTTCTTAATACTGCTGATGCAATCGTGTAATGAATGCGGTAATGTATCTTGTGTTGCTAACTAGTCTTGGATGAAAAACGGGGGGGATTTGAACTGATCTCTTTCTTTTGCTAATGATTAGTCACTTAACTAGGTAGTTAAGTAATAGGTATGGTGTAGGTGGATTACATTGCTCAGGTATCTCTTAGCTAATTTAGAAGTAAAAAAATATGTATACAGAAAAAAATTTTCATTATCTGCTTATATTTGTGAAAAGCAAAAGAAAAATAATCATAGCATAACTGTGAAATGGCAAACAAATGTATAGGTACAGTACAAAAACAAAAGTTCTTAAATCTTTAAATTAGTTTTTTATTCTTTTCAGAATCATATTTCATGGACTTGTAGTACTTTATATTTATGTTATTAATTATTGTGTTTTTCTTCATCTTATGTCTTCATCGGCTTTTTATAGTATAAATTTATAATGAAGCTAATTATTACTTTCACTATGTAATTTATAAATATTTATAATAGTATTTCATTATATACTTAAATGAAACTAATTTTTTAATCCTAATTATTCACTTCGTTAAAATATAAAAGTTTCTTTGGTTTAAGTTTAAACATTTTTTATTCCCTATACAATCAGTGTTAGTATTCCCGAAACTTAAAACATGAAGAAAAAAATCCATGAAAATTTTTTCAAGTTGTTCAGCATTTACTCATAGTTACTTTATAAAAGCAAAGAAATAAAAGGTAATGTATTAAAAGTAAACGTTTTTTCAAGAAGCAAAATATTTATTCGTTATATGTTCCTTATTTTTTTATCCCAACAATAAAACAAATTTGTTCGAGACATAAATGTTTTCTGAAAAAAGTTTTCTGGAAGTAAAATAGAAAAAGTTTAACAGATTGAGTGGGGAGATTGGTTTATTTTATTGCATTTTTTAAAAGAAGAAAAAAAATCCAGACCTTTAATTTCTTTAAAACGAGATGCGGATATAAAACAACCCTCGAGACAAAATATTGTTTCGGTTTCAGTAACAAATGGTGAAACAAATCAGAATTAAAAATGACGCATGAATGAAAAGAAACACCCAACCATATTTTACAGGATAATTCAATTTCTACATATTTTATATTATTATTTTATCAGAGTCTTGAAAGAAAAAGAGAGTAAATTGCTTAACATCTTAAAATAAATTGATATTTTCTAGATTTTATTTCATCTTTTTTTTGCTTTATTAAATTAACTTCCATTTGCCATTTTCTCTTAAGATAAAGTAAAATATATGATACATTGTAAGCGTAAACGCCTTAAAAGCTTTCTAACTAGCTTAGAGTTGCTTTTAGCATTTTCGGAACACATTCTTGAAGCTATAGTAAAAGAGTTCTTCACATTTTCAGACATTCTGCAGTGTTTATTGAACATAAGTACTCATCTTCACGTAAACTATTCTTGAGAACATTGTTACATGAAAGTTTCATACTTTGAAAGTTTAAAGTGCTATTTTACCATCCGTACATGCTTTATTTTCTTTATTGTTGAGCGTTTATTTCTAAATATAATGTTTAAAAGTTACATTTCCAGTCCCTAATGTCTCTTATTATGTTAATAAATTTAATAATGGGTTATTGTTTTTTTAGATGGACGTTTTTATTCAAAAAAATAAGTGCAGTTGATGTTGTTGAAAATTTGTTGTGTTTTTATTTCTAAGTATAATGTTTAAAAGTTACATTTCCAGTCCCTAATGTCTCTTATTATGTTAATAAATTTAATAATGGGTGATTGTTTTTTTAGATGGGCGTTTCTATTCAAGAAAATAAGTGTAGTTGATGTTGTTGAAAATTTGTTGTGTTTTTCAAGGTCTTTATTTTTTTAATATGGAAAATTACAACCTTTATCTAACTATTATCGCATTAAGAATAAAAATTGTTCGCGTTTTCTTTTATAAATGCAATCAATTAACTTCTGTGGTTTTCGTGATTCTATAAGTGTAAAAAAGGAAAAAGGATACCCCATAAATTTTTCCCTACTTTTCTTCCGTTTGAGGCTTAATTTTCTTAGGAAAAAATCATATATTTTTAATACAAAATCATGGCATTTGAGTTACTGGTATTATTTGAGTGTTACAAAACAGTTATAACAAATCAAACTTTATTCATTTTGATATATTTTCATTGTTTTCATATTTCATATTATTCATTTTTTTTCATATTTTCATATATTTCAATATTTTTAGGAATGAGACAATTACAAAGCACTATAACAGTTGATCATTTGATGTATTAAGACTTTCCATTATTTTTCATTGCAATATGTCTTTTGTTTTCATGCTGTTCTTATATCTACTTTCTCAGCAGCTTAATATACAGGGTGGTCCTTAATTCATGGTACAAACTTCTAGGGGTGTTAGAGTACACCTAGATGAACAAGAATTGGTATAGGAAGGGGGGTCGCAGTTACACCGTTAAAGAGCTAGGTCCTAATGTAGTGCGAGAGCGTTACAAAAGGACGTTTTGCCAAGGCCTGTTTAACGAAAAAAAAACATAATGAAATGAAAAAATTTATTGCATGAGGTACAGCAGTATCCGTATTACTTACATCATAAATTTGATAGAAATTGGACCACTCTCTAAACCGTGGGGTGAGTTTTAAAACGTGATCTTAGTCAAACAATGGAGTTCCATTAATGGTATTTAGAAAAATGATGATCGGGGAAGGAATTTTCAATGATCAAACAGTTTCAATGATCCATGTTACGATCATTGAAAATTCCTTCCCCGATCATCATTTTTCTAAATACCATTAAGGAATGTGATTCTTTGACTAAAAGATTAATAATGCTCTTTTGAAACTAACTCCGCGGTTTAGAAAGTGGTTCAATTTCTATCAAATTTATGATGTAAGTAGTACGGATACTGCTGTACCTCATGCAATAAATTTTTTCATTTCATTATGTTTTTTTTTCGTTAAACGGGCCTTGGAAAAACGTCCTTTTGTAACGCTCTCGCACTACATTAGGACCTAGCTCTTTAACGGTGTAACTGCGACCCCCCTTCCTATACCAATTCTTGTTCGTCTAGGTGTACTCTAACACCCCTAGAAGTTTGTACCATGAATTAAGGACCACCCTGTAATTCTCACCATAAAATCTACAATAATAATAACTTTACTCGGTATAAAGATTATTTCAACACCTATAAACGTTTCCTTTGAAGCAAAAATAATAATGAAATAAAACTTTAAGTAAAAACATTCATTTTCTTATCAAACAACTACTTATAAAATAATTGAAACAAGCATACAAACGATAAGATTTATTAATAAAACATCTCCCACACAATCACAATAAATATTTCAACCACCACAACTCTACTAATTATCCCCATTCTCTACAACACTCACTCCTTTTCCACCGGTATAGTTCACAAAACACAATCCTTCCAAAAACAAACCGGATGGGACTCTCTCCACGAGCGGAATAAAACCGCAAATTGACTGCTGAAACGACATACCCGGCGGCACAAGCTGAGCCAGGGATTCCCACAGCTCTGAATCACAAGGGGTCTCGCGGTCCCTCCACAGATACGTCACGGTAACGACGTTGCGACAGGAGCGGTTTGGAACAAAGAGACGTATATTTTGTGAATTGAAATGAGGGTGGATGTTTGGGGGTTTTGTGTGGAAGGGTGAATGAATGTATGTAGGGAAAGTTGTAGGTTTGGTGAAATGGAGAAATTGTTTTTAGGGAATTAAATTTGATTGATAGTTCAGAATTTGAGAGAGTAGATAATTATTGTCAAAACTACAGAAAAAGATGTGAAGTAAAATTAATTAAAGCTTTTACTTTAGTGTAGTTCAATTTTAACCCTTCTAGTTCTATAATTCAATCCTTTGTCTACGGCATTATCATTCGCTGCAATTTTTTTCGTGCATATTGATTTTAAAATATTATTATATAATATTGGGTAGAAGCCCAAATGAGAGATATGATAACGCATCAAATTTCTAATGAGGCAGATTTTAATAAATTCAAAAACATTATGATTTTGTTAACTGAGTTTGCATTACACGAACAAGGGGGAAAGGAAATATAAAATATTTGAATTTGAAAATTAAAAATATCTACGGGTAATTTAAACCCCATTCAAATAAACAAGCTTAACAGGGTGTTTAAGATAAATGTTTCATAACTTCTAGGAGGGGAATGGACCACCTAGCCTAGACTACTCGGAATCACATAGGCAATCGGAATGAGAGATCGGAAATGCACCCCTAATGTTCAAGGGGTTTTTATAAATGGGCATGGGTACCTTAGAAATAAACCGTAAATACCTTAGAAAAATGACACATATCCTTTTAAGACTGAATTTAAACCTGCGAAATCGTTCGATTAAGATATTTATTACATAAAACTCACAGGTCTGGAAAAGTATGTACTGAAATTTCAGCTCTTAAATTGGGAAGTAAACACCTATTGAAATTTTCGATTTTGACAATTGTATATCATCACAAAGGCTCTAAATAGCCGGTTTTTAATTTTTTCAGATTTTTTAAAACACTATTTAATTTGCAATCCTCATTTAAAAGTTCCAAAGGAGAAAAACCGGGCCTGACGTCACAGTTACGAGTACAAAGGAGTCGCCGATCACTTGAACTGCTCCAACCAATCGACTGCTCAAATTTCCCCCTTCTGCTTCCGAACGATGACATGTTCCGCAACCCTAACGTAATGCGTTGAGCTACTGCGCATGTAGTTTTTATTTATTTAAAAATTAACTAATGATCGGATTTGAAAAATTTCTTCATCGATGATCTCCTTTTATGAAAATCTGTTAGGAAAAACTAAATTTGAAAAAGTGTTTACTGGCCAATTGTGGTGCATTTCCAACGTTACGTTAGGGGTGCATTACCACCCCCCTCCCTTTCCTATGTAATTTTGAGTAGTCCAGGTGTGCCCTAGAAGGTATGAACCATTTATCCTGAAATACCCTGCATAATAATCTCAATCATTTTATATATTTTTAAATGTTGGCAAACATTTTAGTATGAGTCGGAAAAGTGTGTATAAAATTTTCTTTAAAAAATGAAACTAATTGAATATTTTATAAGTTATCAAAAATATATTTATATTTCTTTTACTTTCTTTAAGATAATCTACTCAAAGTTATTAAACAAAGTCCTAAAAATTGCAACATCATAAAAATTCTCTTTGTGTTACTCCTTCTTTATAACTTTTTAAAAGGGGGACTGTTTAAGAGAGTATAGTTAACGGTTTATATAATTTAATTTATTTAAGTTAGAAATCTTTAGAGAATAGCGAGACAAAACAAATGACAACAACAAATGACTTTAAATAGACCACTTAAGTTTTCCTTGAGGCTTTTATATCCACAGAACAATTTCTCTTTATTTTTAAAGGTTAAAACAAATATTTCACTCTAAACCAAGTTTAAACATATCAAATCATTAAACCGAATTAACCTATTGTTGCCAGTAAAAATTACCTTTAAGAATTTTTAATTCCACCTTTACTTTGTTCAGCATTTTAAGAGGGTTTATCAAGGGATTTAAGTATAATAGCAGTTTGATCCAGATTGCTAGCACTACTAAGGAACTTTGTTTGAAAGTAAAGAGTACTTCATTTAATTAATTGTAAGGTTCTAATAGAGGTAAGTGCAAACAGATTTGAGTTAGTTAAAAGACGGAAAACTAAAAAAAAATTAGAGAGCGAAACTTTAAAGCAATATAATTATATTTGATGGCGTATTTAATTGTTTCTTTTCTAGAACTAGAAATAAAAGGTGAGAAAACTCGTATTTAAGGTGCTATCCTACCCCTAATATCGGCCTTTTTGGGTCAAAAAATCGATTTTACAAATCTGATGTTAAATTAAAGATTAAAGTATTTTTTCTTAGCTTTCTGAAACCATATTATTATGTAGCCTATTAATCATTATTATTATTTGGATTTATGGGTAAGATTGCATTTTTTATTTTGTTTTTGCTTTTTTTCTCAAAATCACATTTTTAACATTTTACTCCACCGCAGATTCTCATAACTCAAAAAGTGATGGTTCAAATGACTTGAAATTTTGTACCAATATTTAAATAGGTTTAATATAGGAGGTGGACCATTTCTGTGTATAAAAAGTAATTACATTTTTTATAATGATGATTAAATTAAGAAGTTGTTATAAAATTTGGCTATTTTGATTTGTTGTTAGATTAAAACAGTGCTCTAATATTATAAATTCAGTGATACTTTTGAGAGTGGTCCAACTCCTAAAAAAGGTGTTTTAATCTATGTAATAAAATTTACAGATTGATGATATCTTCATTCAAAGTGGAGATTTGATGTTTTGCATAATAGCCTATTTTGGCTAATTTTATGTACAAATGGGTTAAAAAATAATATTTTTTTTTTAAATTTTGGTTTAAATTTTACATTTATCCTAGTTTCTAGATGTATTTATTCATATAATGCTACTTACAAAATCATATTTTTAAATATTTAAAAAAAGCCTCCAGGGTTAGGATAGCACCTAAATCAACACAGTTTACGCTTATTTTCAAACTCTTTTTAATTACGTTAATTAGGGTAATTTTGCTGAAATAAAAATAAAGATTGTATGTGGGAAAAAAAGTGTGATTATAATTGACTTCAACGGCCAACAGCTATCACCTTTCTTATAAATAAGGGGTTATTTCCCCTTTGTTGTGTAATACAATCTTCCTCTTTTACTTCTGGGACCATAGAGGAGAGAGAGATCGGTGGATTATATAACAATAGTAACCTTAAGGAAGGATTAAGATAATTTCCAGGAAGTCCGCCAAAGACCACAGTTACACATGAGAGCGGCCTTACTAGAATTTTTTTCGCTGTCAGACTTATGTGGCGTGCAGTGTTACTAACAGGGAGGAGATAGTAAAGAGGAGGCGAAATCTGCATGCGCAGCAGCACACTTTTGAAGCAGGTGGTTTTCCTTTGTTGGCTTCAAAATCCCAGAACCCCTTGCGCGACCGGTCCAATGAATGGTTCAGTTTCCGCGACCGAGTGTGAGGAGGGAGGTGACGAAATATACGTCACTTTGCCAAGGAGCGAATGACGTTCCTTCTTCGCATCTCCTCGCTCAGTGCATCATGGGAACGAAGAGCCCGAGCTATAATGCGCAGAACTGGCCGAATGGTGTAGCCAGTACTTCATTCACTCAGTGGTATATTTTGCCTCCTGATTACTCTCTCCTCCTTGGTTACTAATGCGCGCATTCCTTGAGTCGCGTTTTGTAACCAAACTTTCTCGTATACCTGAAATAGTTTTGACATTGCTAAGCAAAATATAACTCTCCAATTCACTTACAGAAGCCTGCTAATACCGAGTACTCTGTTTTGGAGTGGATTCATTGGGAATTCTCTTTCCACTTATTCTATCTAAATGACAATAACAGTTATGACATTGCTATTAGTAAGCCATAACGCGTCATCTCATCACCAGAAGCCCTGCTAATGCTGGGTACTCTTTTTTGGAGTCAATTCAATAAAAAATGCTCTCTCCACTTCGATTTCTCAAAAATGTGGACCAAAAATCTATCCAGTTGACAATATTCAAATACTAAGCAAAATTGTAGTTATAGTATCGAAATTTATATTGGAAATACCTGTCCTTTAAAAGAGTGTTTCTGTTTTGAAATTTCGGCTCGTAGTATTCTGAATGTTTCCAAAACTTCACTCTTCCCTTGCAACCGCATAAAATTACTTCTCAACAAATCTAACTCCCAGCCGTTTCGGGAGATTGAAACATTCCACCTCAAGTCAGAACAATTTTCATACTTCCGCATTCAAAACAGCGAATCTATCGATGAGTTCCGTGGCTTCAGAAACATCTGCCAGCACTTCTTTTTTTTCCTACTCCTCATTATTCCCGAGTGAAGCAAAACTTCGCCATCGGCAAACGCACTCAAGTTATGCGGGACTAAAGAACATAACCGAATCGCGCGAGAGAGAATATTCCTTTTGATTTCTTTCTCTCGCTGACCGAGTTGAGATGTTAGCGTGCTTCTTCGTGCAGACAAAAGAGGACCAATTGCTGTGGGGCCTGGTGGCAGCCTCTAAGGAGATGCCATTTCTTTTTATTTCCCGCTCGTGCTAAATGTATTCTGTTGGGTTTTTACCACATTGGATTCGGAATTACTTTCTTTGACTTCGACCGTGGTTAGCTGGGAGAATAAAAGATGAAAGAAGCTGGGTTGGAAAGTGAAAACAATTTTGCTAGAGGTATTCATTCTGATTTGATGTAATTGGTTGATGGAATAACAGATCATTAGGATTTCTGCAAAAAGGATATTTTAAAACAACTATTTATCTTTTATGCATGAGTCAAATTAAATTTAAGTTTTAATTCAAAATATAATTCAATAATTGTTTTATGCAAATAGCCGGCAAGATATGACACACAAACAAAAATCATCTGTAAGCTAATATTTTTGGCTCCCTTAATTGCCAAAAATGTTTAAAAATTTTGCAAATGTGTATATGATATGTTAATAAGACTTTTAAAAAGAAAAATAATATTATAGAAGGGAATTTTTTTAATTCTATGAAATGAAAATATTCATCGAGTTTTCTGTACATACAATATTTTTACATAAAAATTCAAGATTCCATAGACTAAAATAAACAGACAATGAATATCTTTCTAATACAACCAGAACAGACACCACAACATGATCTTTTTGATAGAGAGAAAACAACTCAACAGCATGCCAAGAATTTATATTTTTATCTCGGTAATAGAAAAAAGCAATTTCATGTTGTGCACAAAATATATTTTATGCTTTATTTTTAAAGTTAAATGTCCCTCCTATTTTGTGTAATGGTAGTAAGTCAAGGAGAAGTATTGTTGGTGAATATCGGGGAAGATTGCCAAAACAAAATATTTTAATTTTTGTTTGGTTAAGGAAAGTGCACATAAAAATATTTGACATACATTAGTGTCACTTTCAAAACAGTAATTCAGCCTTTCCCATTTTAACAACATTTTACAAACGGACAAGAATGCTTTTTAAGAAAAATTATTATGAAGTACATTTATTTTATAATCATAATAAACTATAATAACTAATGATTCTAATATCCTTACAATTGGTGTTATTTATTGATATAAGCTATACAGGGTGAATAGGAAAGGCCCTTTACCCTATAAATTGCATAAATGGAGCAAGCTACAGCTATGCAATTAAGGTAACGGTATAGTAAAGTGACCATGCCCAACCTTATTGAGCTTGCGTTTTGGGGGGTTTTATTCAAGATATTTTTTGCTTAAGGTGTCTTTTTCTACTAAATCGATGCTGCTCTACAACTTAGTAATTGACTAATTTAACAAATATCTAATAGTTTTTAAAATAAAATTTATAACTCCTAAAATTTCCGCTAGTGGGCGTTGAAAGTTGTTGCATCGGATAGGGCTTGGTCACTTTATTATACCATTACCTGAATTGCATAGCTTTAGCTTGATCCGTTTGCAATTTATTTCAGGTTAAAAGGACTTTCTATTCACCCTGTATATGATCTACCAGTGGTCTAAGTTCAAAAAAAAAATTTATCAACATGAATTACGATGTATTTGAAAGTATTTTCGTTGAATTTTTAATTGCCTTAGTCATTAAAAATGTTATATATGTATAATGAGGTATTCTCACGTTTTGAGATTAAATTTTATTAAAATAGTAGATAAAAAACCATGAAGAATGACGTTTACATCAAGTATTTCCGTAGCCTAGTTTCTGAGATATAAATTTTTGAAATTTCGTTTTTTGTTTTGGCGCGAAAACACTTTCGAATCACAAATCATGCGCTGTGAGGTCACATCCAATAGAAGCCCGTTTTCTGATCACGTGACAACAGAAAACACAATGGTTTTCATGCGCTGTGACGTCACATCCAATAGAAGCCCGTTTTTTGATAACGTGACTTTTCTGACGTTTTGGCAAAAATTAAATTGAATTTTAAATTATTTAAAACGCATTTTTGAACTTAAAAATCAGAGATTTGGGAGTTTTAGACCATAATGTATCGAAAAAGTATAAAATCAAGCAAATCCCTCACTCATGCAAATACCTCATTAAAGTTAATAAACATAATTACAAAGTTAAACACGATGTTCTCCTCAAATCCCGAGTATAACTGGGCTTTATCAGTAAAAAAATAATTGAAAACCTTGGATTTAACTTTATTTGGACATCTCAAAACCCTGACCTGGCTTCCTATTATCTACCTAATATGTTACAAACTTGTCGAGATCAATGCCTACAACGAGATTTCTCAATGATGGAGAATAGCACCCACTTTCCCCACTATAAACTTATAAAGAATTGTCCCACCCCTGAAAGTTATATACTCTCCGACTCTGATATTTATGTAAAAAGAATTATTTTCCAATTACGTTTAAATCAAAATAAAATCTTCTATAAGGGCCAGATATTTGAAGTTTATTTTACTAACCAATGTTCCTTTTGTAACACCGAAGAATTTGACACATGGAACCATATATTTAACTCATGTCCTATTTATAGCTATTATCGAAACAAATATTTATCGAACGTAAAAAATTTTCCCTTTGTCTTGAATGATCCTAACGCCAACTATTTCAATATTCTATGTTTCCTGACTTCCGTTTTTAGGCTTCGCCGGGACATTGGAGAGGATTCTAGTTAATTTATTTTAATTTGTATTTTGTTCCTGCACTTGGCTTGTACTGTCTTAACTTGTATTACAGTGATTTGTAGGTATATATTTTTTTGAAAATATGTTCATTTTTTTTTTAATCTGAATTCAAAGATCATGTCAACTTCTTTAAAATTATTTGTGTTATTTGTTAACGGGCAACGCCCAAAACAATAAACCTTTTTCTATGTCTATGTCTATAATTACAAAGTTAAATAATTAAAGCTTATAAATGTGTTGATAATAAGTGACCCCTTGAAAATTTCTCCAACATAAACACGGAACTGGTTATTCGAAAACTTCAATTAATCTAAAACAAGTACAGTATGCCCTTACGTCACTGTCATTCTGAACATCTTACAAATATAACAGCTGAAGAAGGTTCTCCTATCCTGTATTGAAAAATAATCAAAACCGCTGGTTTATGGTGAGAGTGACTTTGCATAATTTTAATCTCTCTATTCTAAAAAAAAGTTTTTAGTGAACGGTTTCCAGAGAAAGGCTTTTTAATTACTGAACCGAATGACACATATATGGTATCAAAATGCCCGGATTCCTTCCGGATTTCCGAGTAAGCCCTTCGATTTTTCAAAAAAATTCTCAATTTTAAAATATTTCCATTTTTTAAGATAACGGATAAGGTCGCAGTTACAAAGCAAGTACTGTCATTCAAATTATTATGCATCCAATCACAACGACCGATTGACGCTATATTTTAAGATGAAACATGTTTTTCACCTTTTATAAAAAGTACTTTCTTGATGAAGTATCACTCAAAGACTGATAAAAACATATTCTAAAAACTTACATGAACGCCATTTCATACTAAAATTTCACAGTTTTTGTCCAATATTTTTAATTTTTAGTCTGATTTTATCGAAATTAATTGTAAACATTGAGTGATGTTTTGTCTCTTTTTATTTTCGATTGCTTAAACGGTATTGTCTGGGTTAACAAGTCTGGGTTTAAAAAAATATGAATGATAAACACTAGGCATATTATACTAACGAGTTATTTTAAAATAACGGGTTTTAGTTTGGTTCGAATATTGATAGACAATTAGAAATAGTTATTTTTATATAATCATAGATTAAAAATAATTAAGATGAATATTTTTAAAAACATTTCGTTTAAATTTTTGATAAGTTCGAGTTAATATATATTGAAACTTTTAAGGGAGCTTTATTCATGGAGGGGATTTGGGGAAGTATATTCGGAAAGTTGGTAGACGTTTTTTTTGTAAATTGTTTAATTGTTTTGTAAAGTGTATTAAGTTCGGCGAGTTAGAATTTGTGAGAATTGCGAAGCAATTTCAAAAGGTCCTGCGTCAGCAGTTTACGGGGGTTGGCGAGCGATAGCGAGCAGGGGGCGGTAGCTCCCTAGTTTCTTAAACAAAAATCAATTTATTTCAATTTCACATGATTTAATTCTTGACCATACCATATACGATGTTTTTACTTCTAAGCATTGAATCCTCTCCTAGTATATCTAATCTACCCATCCACATGTTGGCCATTTCTTCTTCCCACCATTAGAAAAATCCTTTCTACCTCTTCCCATAGATTTAGCTGTTAATCTTATAAGTTAATGCATCTTACCCTTCTTATCCCCAAAATATCCATTCTGCAACAGAGAGCTTTTTCGGGAAAAGATAAATACTAGGGCTTCTTATCTCGGAAATATTTACCACGCTGGTGCTACTTTCACAGAATGTGTCTTGTCCGAAGAAACCTTTTTTGAGACAGAAGCTACTCAAAACTTTATAGTAGGCATTTTCCATTAGAATATTTTCTTATATTTTTACTACAAAAAAGCATAAACCTCCTTAATAATGTATGGTTTTTCATTCGTTTAAAGTAAAAAGGACCAATTCATTTCGATTATTTAATACCAAACCGAATTTGCTCTTTTTCATTAGGTTGTAAAATAGTATTTTACAACCTAATTGGTAACCTAATGGGTATTTTACAACCTAATGATGGTATTTTAGAATTACCATCTTGTGAAAGATACTCCTGATTTTGACACTTTTTTTAGTAAAAAATTTTGTAAAAGCAATTTTTAAGTACAAATTTTAAGGAAATCTGTACGCTAAGTTTAACTATCTTACCTTTTTATCTTTCGAAAAAATTACCTAAATTGCATTGACCAGTAATTACTTCACATGGTTTGAATTTACTTTTTTAAAGTGTCCAACAACCATACGTTAAAATTTGTTTTAGTTATTAGAGTCACTATTAAATGTTTCTGCCATACTTTAAATATTTCTTTTATGGAAAAAAAATTAGTGATTTGTTGTCTGTTTTCCAAATTATCATAGCTCTTTGATATCCATCATGATTATTTCCGTTCAAATTTTCAAAAATTATTCATACTGCAAATGCAAAGCCTATACCGCCCACTTTTCCATATCTTTTAAAAGCGAAAAGTCAAAAATACAAACGTGAGGCGCTAGTTGCTCCCAAACTTTGCAAAGCTCCAAGACAAAAATCCAATCAGCATTCCAAACACGTATCCAAAGTGTTTGGGAGAAAATATTTAACCGTCCTCTTCTTTCTGAGAATATACGCGGGCCTTTTTTTGCTTTCTTTATCACAAATGGAGAGATAAATCAACTTTTATCTTAAACTTAACCCCATTTATTCCCGGTGCCTTTGGAATTAAATTTCGAGTCATAGCCGCTTGCTTGCTTCCCTCATGCCAAGGATCGCACGTCTGCTTTGCAGCGGCTCGTTTGTAATGGATCACTTTTTAGAGGCGCACGCTTTAGTGATTTAAGCGCAAATTCCTTCTGAATATTTTAAGCGCGATGTTTGGGAAGTGATTTATTCCTTGGGTGAACTCGGTCAACTACTCTGATTGTTTTTTTGTTGGGTCTGATTTCTGTGATAGTCGAGTAAAGAGACTTTTTGGACAGCTTCAGTAAGGTCCAGTTTGTTTGAGTACATTTCTTCCGTACATGATATGTGAGGCGGAAAGCGAAAAGGTACCTCTTGTCGGCATTCGTCGAAATGGAGTTATTATTTTTTTCTCAATCTGTACAGATTTATGAAGATTTTAAGACCATCATCATCCTTGTAGCTCAAAAAATGACGAATCGCCAGTAATTAAAAGTTTTAATAGAATAAGTGGATTTCACGAAAAACGACCTTAAACTTTCAAAATGCTACCATCTTGTTATTTTTCACCGTTAAGGAATGATTCCAACAACTAAAATTCGGTTCTAAAGGGTCCAAGGATCGATAAAATCGAGAGAAAAAAAATTCGATAGTTTTGACCTTCTTCCGGTTTTTTGGCTTTTTCTCGAAATCAACTTTGCCGACAAGAGGTCCATTTTCGCTTTCCACCTCACATATGATTTGATCAAAGAAACCAGATCCAAACTTTTCCGTTTCATTATCATTGAGAGACACGTCCTTATTTATTATCCGAGATCCCAATACCTCAGAACCAATTAGATGGTTATATTTTAAGAGATCTGGAATTGTGACTTCTCATTGGCTCTTAGATACTGGGAATTGTGGTATTTAGACATACATTTCATTCAGTTTGCCTTGAAAATTATTTATCTTAATTACACATTGTGATTTTGTCAAGTCCACCCAAGTAGTTGCATAAAGTAGATAAAATATGTACCAAAATTTATACCAACAACGACTAGTTTATTTTTCTAAGAAATTGATGTCGTATCCGATAAAAACTTAATTATTATTTCCTTCCATGGGGTGCCTCTACATAAACAATAGATACTTTTATCACCTTGGTCTAAAAACATATCATTAGAATTGGAATCATGTTCACATTTTTTCACAAACCAATTTTAATGTAAACCGGACGTGACGTCATAACTTTTTTCCACGATTTCCTCAAAAACTATGCTGTTAAGACAAGATTTAACTAGAAAATTTCTTTGCCTTCTGATAATTTAACAAAAGTTTATAAACATTCATTGTTCACAATTTTTTGTTCAAATTATTTTTAATATATATATTAATATTTTTTCTGTAAGATTTTTATTTTAAAGTTTTTAAGCAATCCAATGCCGAATATTTTCTTTGTTACAAATCATATCTTTAAAATTACCTATGGTATGGTAATATAGCATAATGAAAGAAACAACACTCAAAAATAACGAAAGATCAATAGTAAAATGATCTCGCCAAAAAATAGAAATAGAAATTAGTAATTAGTATAGGTTCCAGAAAAAAAATAAAAATAATGAAGTATTAGATTTCAGAGTAGTATCGACTAATTCTGAGTGCAACAACGAATAAATTTAGATTAACAAAAGTATCTCAGTTTCCGACATTTTGTGTCATATGCATCTGAATCTCCGATATAAATACATTTCATTTATAATAACACACAAAACTCAATTCATCTACAAGCACTTGCCCGCATGTTGCCCCATCCGTCGAAATAATTTGTTCCCAACTTTAAAAGAGCGCATTCTTAAAAGAGGCATTTATCACTGTGCTTCCCACTTGCTCTAAGATTTATCGTTACTCCTTTATTCTTCATAGAGCATTCATTACATTGTTGGAATGTTTCAAACGAAACGATGTTTTATTCTCTTTAGGGGATTCAAGGGGTTTTGGGTGGTCAAAAGTATGTTACGTGTATTATAATTTTGGAAGGGTTTAGTAGAATTAAGAATTTTTACCGCGTGAGTAATTTTTAAGTAGTAGAATCTAGGTTATACTCGTCTGAAAACGACATGGTAAAACGCTTTATATTCTTGAATAAAAAACGATCATATAAATACTTTTAATTTGATTATCAACTTATTAATAAATAACACTGTTCAACAATGAAAAAATTTCCTTTATGAAAAAAATCATTTCCTATAGATTTTGGGTCGCTGAATACGAAAATCACCATTAAAATTCTCAATTGATTCAGGATTTTCGGGGAACAGCCCCTCCCCCCCTTTTTACGTTTTTCGACGACATATAACTTTAAACTCGATTTTCAGGGTCAAAAAGCATTGCTTTAGTCTTCAAATTGCCCCCCAGGGGACAAGAAAGGTTCAAATTAATAAAATAAGATAAATTTATAACATATGAATAGGTTTTAGGGGTAATTACCCCCCTAAAAATGCAAAAATTAGCTAAAAAAATATAGAGGTTTTTATAAGCTATTTTTTCCTCTTATTTTTTATGCAATTCACGTTTGAAGGGTCCTAAAACCCTTCCCCAAGGACCCAAATTTGATGGCAATATGCACCAATGATTTTTACTAAAAGTGGTTGAGGTGAGAGCGCCCCCAAAGCACTCACGGAAGGGTTCAATGCCGCACTTAGAGTTAAAGTGTGCTGAACAAAAAAAAATTTGAAGCCACTAACTGAATTTCAGCTGATGTAAAATGATCTCAAATATGACACCCATTTTCCTCCATCACCCTCAGTTTTTAAGGGGATGCCCCCTAATTGTTATCCACAGCCGTGCATCTATTAACATCTTGAAACATGGAATCCTAACTCCCTTAAACAAGTCAGTTTTTAAAGAACTGAAGAGTTTCTACTTAGGATAGACCCAAAATATAAGAAAAACGTCATTTGTAATCTTTTCAAAATCATCAATATTAATTCCTGAGCTCGCGAGCGCCTTCGCGATTCTGAAAGTCTTCCGAACTCTTCCGCGGGGGCTTCTGGGAGACTAACCCCTCATCCGCTTTTAGTAAAAATTATTGCTGCATATTGTCATCAAATTTTGGTCCTTGGGGAGGGGTTAGGACCCTTTAAACGGGAATTGCATAAAAAATAAGAGGAAAAAATAGCGTATAGAAACCTCTATAATTTTTAGTTATTTTTTGTATTTTTAGTTGGTAATTACCCCTAAAACCTATCCATTTGGTATGAATTTATCATATTTTATTAATTTCAACCTTTTTTGTCCCCTGGGAGGCAATTTGAAGACTAAAACAATGCTTTTTGACCCTAAAAATCGAGTTTAAAGTTATTAAGTCGTCGAAAAACGTAAAAAAGGGGAGGGTCTGTTCCCCGAAAATCCTGAGTCAATTGAGAATTTTAATGGCGTTTTTCGTATTAAGCGACCCAAAATCCATAAGAAATTACTATTTTTATCAAGGAAAAAATTTTGAAGGTCAAATTTGTTGAACAGTGTATTTAATAAGTTGAAATTTTCTACACAGGAAAACACATGTTCATTCCAGTAACCGCTTCTCTATTAAAATTTAATAGTTATCCTACCAAAAGCAATAGGTGTAATTTAATACAAATATGATATACCATGATATCCCGGGCACTATTAACAGTTCCATGCAAAATAAGAAATTTAACAAGAACATAAAAATGTAGGTAAGCTGAATTTTTAAGAGATTCAGCTAAAATATTCTATTTTTCCTTCGCTAATGAACAGTTGCAGTTTTTAGAATTCACATAAAAAAAGATAATGAAACAGAGTTAAATCCATTTGAAAAGTATGAACCCCGAAATTGCTCCAAGTAGAAATATCAGAAATTTTTACCCTATGCGTTTAAGCTTGCCAACAAAATATTTAAATATTTACTAGCTGTTACAACCCGGCAAAGCCGGGTTTTACAGCTAGCCTTCTTTGGCGCTGATGCGAGATTCGCTCGTTTTTACCTGTTCGTATTTACTTACACTCTAGTCACATTCCCTAACATAAAATGTGCAGTTTTAATTCATAAATAATTGCCATTTAATTTAGACCCTCCGTCAGCCCAATCCACCGAACAGGATCTGTACAAACTTGTTCTTAAATAAAATCTTAAAACCCCTATATGAACTCATTTTAAGTGGCATTCTCCCAATACCTTCCATTTTTAAATTATTATTTGATTTTAATTTGCCTCATAGTTTGAAGTTAATATAATTTTTTATTGTAATACCACGTTGTATTGTTTATTATAATATTTTCTTCACGCTCTTTAAAGGACGTTTTGCCAGTGTTGGTAAAAATATTAACTTAAAATAATGGTGCCAATTGAAATAAATTTCTAATTCAAAAATGGAATGCTTTGGAGGAACGTGTTATATTATTGGCTCATCTAGGGGTGGAAAGCTTTCGATCAAGACCAATTTTGCCAAAATCGGTTCAGGGATTCGGCCTGGCGGCCGGCCGAAAGGAACCTCTCCATAGAGTTAACATTAGAGAAAAGTGAAAAGAACGCATAATTTTAAAATGGAAGGTTTTGGAGAAACGTGTTATAGTATTGGCTCATCTAGGGGTTAAAAGCTTTCGATCAAGACCGGGTTTGTCCAAATCGGTTCAGGGGTTCGGCCTGGCGGCCGGCCGAAAGGAACGTCTCCATAGAGTTAACATTAGAGCAAAACGAAAAGAACGCATAATTTTAAAATCGAACGTTTTGGAGGAACGTGGTATATTATTGGCTCATCTAGGGGTGAAAAGCTTTCGATCAAGACCGTGTTTGTCCAAATCGGTTCAGGGGTTCGGCCTGGCGGCCGGCCGAAAGGAACCTCTCCATAGACTTAACATGGGGGCAAAACGAAAAGAACGCATAATTTTAAAATGGAAGGCTTTGGGGGAACGTGTTATATTATTCGCTCATCTAGGGGTGGAAAGCTTTAGATCAAGACCGAGTTTGTCCAAATCGGTTCAGGGGTTCGGCGGCCGAAAGGAACTTCTCCATAGACTTAACATGGGGGCAAAACGAAAAGAACGCATAATTTTAAAATGGAAGGCTTTGGGGGAACGTGTTATATTATTGGCTCATCTAGGGGTGGAAAGCTTTCGATAGAGACCGAGTTTGTCCAAATCGGTTGGGGGGTTCGGCCTGGCGGCCGGCGGAAAGAAAAATCCAATTATTTTAATATATAAGATTTCCTTAAACTTTGATTAGAAATTTTCATAAACTTCAATAAAAGTGAAATTTAATCAAAATATTAAAAAAAATACCAAACTTATAAATAACGCTTCCGAAAAATATACAGTAATTCATTAAGAAAGATAAAAGCTCCAACTTAAAATGCTTCATTTTTCCTTTAGTCATTGAAGGTGAATACACACAGTTTTCAGTAAACTAACTTTCCAAAAAAAAATATGATATTAAAGCATTTAGAAACAGAAAGACCATAATTTATGACATTTTTTATTTACTTTAACTGTTCATCTCGAGTGATTCACTCCTATTTATCCCTAGTTTGCATTGAAAATTGAAGGAGTAAAGAGTGAAATGCTACGGCTAATTCACACTTTTTTCAACTATTCCTCAAAAATGAACACAAAAAGTTATAAGTCCAAATGGTCCTTTACTAAATCATGCTTTCACTTTTCCCACCTTAAAACTGAACACAATTCGTAACCGCTGAGTGCAAAAAGAAATCGATTGACTGGCAAATCCTCCCACAAAAAGGGGAACTTTTTTCCCTCCAATCCGGCTGTAATCTCTTCAATCTGTAACCGAAGTCCCTTCCCGCCACCCCTAAGCCTCTTGTGCCTGCACCCAGTCTTAATCCGCACTCCTGAAGCATGAAAATAGAATTAGAAACGATTTCTTAATCATATTAGGCCTCCTGATGGATAGTCCTCCCAATCGAGATTGCAGGGAACTCTCATCCATCAAAAACGGAGCGAAAATTTTATTCCGTATTCAACTCGCGACGACTCGAAAACGATAAGACGAAAAAAAAACTTTCTATCGATGAATTATTGTGTCGAGATCGTTGTAGAGACGTGGTGAAAAGTGAAAGGCGAGCTTTCAAGCAAAAGGAACCTGGATTTGTGAGGGATTCGGTCGCAGTGAATTTGAGCGATGGCATCGCACCACAATGGCTTTTTGCGTCGCTGCAAATTGCGTTTTGTGCGTTGGCAACTCGGCTAAATGATGAAGGGAGAGATTTGCCGCTGCTTTCGCGAAGGTGGAAGGGAAAATATGCGGGAGGAGGAATTTGACTTTAATTTATCATCGTGGATGTTTTTGAAAATGTGAATAAAAGTGTAATCGTTTGTTAATGGATAATTAATGTAGGTTTTTGTCCTACTTTGAGCCTCTTTCGATGTATGAAAAAGGTCGGGGTATTTTTGCATGAAAGGCTGTGTGCTAAGTTCAAGGTTTCTTCACAAAAAGGTTTGATTAATGCTGGATTCGGGTTGCATTTGAAATAAAAATATTGAAGAACATTATGGTAAAATTTATTATAAGAGATCAAATAGATAAAGAACACCGCTTTTTTTCTAGCAAACGGGACTATTTTGTAAAACCATAACAGTTAACATAAATAAATTGTCTTTCTTACGAACACAAATAAAGTAAAATAATTAAGCTTGGATTAAAGTTAACTAATTTCTTTCGGTGACTGGTAAAATCTTAAATAAATCAAAGTTGTCCGTTTTAGAATTACCTTTTTGAATATCTCTATTTTATATCGCCTTCGTTCCTTAGAACGATAACTCCGAAATATTTGGCGTCTCTTAAAAATACAAAATTATAAATTAAATCAACTAAGGTAATTATAGAAACGAAACATAATTTTTAAAATTATTAATTGTAAACAGCAATGTTGAAATTTTAAGATCTCTGGTACAGCTCGGGGAAATCTCCTCCCTTGAGAGTCTATACTCCGATAACATCAAGGAGATGGCCAGCTGTATTTTGCATGCACATTAGGGTGGGTCATTTTCCTATGGCGAAAAAAAAATTTTGCAAATTCTATCGGGCACAGCAAGAAAAGGGTGCCAAATGGTCTCAAACTAACATGTGTAAAATATTATTCGATTGTAATAACTCTTTTTGCCTCCGGATTGGCCTCAAATAGAACAAAAATATGTAATTTTTAATATTTTTTTAAAATTTTATAAATTAATTTTTTTGGTCGAAAACTTATTTAAGTTCACAAATAAGGGTATTTAAAAGCAATTTTAATCCCATTAGTCACCTTCATGCATTATTAATACAAAAATAACTGCCAAAGTGGCATTATAATATGCTATCATATTAACAAGAGCCGTAGAATATGAATCTCTTTTTTGCCAACAAACAGTGGATTGTCAGTGGTACAGATTTTAAATATTGGTAGTTCATATACATTCTCCCTCAAGTTTGGTCAGTATTAAACAGAATTTTTAATTTTTCAAAATAGAAACAGTTGTGTTTTTCATAAATATGCCGCTCTTTCGAAATTCAGCTGACAGTTATTTCACGGGCTGGTCTTGGGATCCAAATATGATCGCAAAAATATGTTGAAACAATTGTCGAATGGATAGTTCGTTCATAGGCAATATCAGGTTATGATTCGCTCAGTCATGATTTACCTAATTTTTTACTATAGCAATTGACTGAAACCCAGGCCCATGGAATTATACTTCTTTGAGGATTGACTCAAAATAGCTTCTTAGCATTCCCTTATGCGTTCATAAAAGTTAAAATATAGCAAATTTAACTGTTAAGGATAATTACAAGTAAGTTTTGAAAAGTAATGTAGCTTATTTAAATACTTAGGGGATAATACTGAGCTTTATGCTGAAAACGGGGATCTACCGCTCTACTTAAGAAAGTATTTCAAAATTTGACTCTTAAATTGTGGTTTTAATTTATTTTTGGACATTAGGGAATGATATGGGGACTCCTGGGATGGACAATTCCTAATATGCCAAAAAATTTCAAGGAAACCCCAACTTTTGAACTATTATCCAAATGTTTTACTTGGGGTTGAAACCTATAACCCAAAAAAGGTATCCACATTCTGACATATCCATTTTTATTAAAAATTTAATGTTTTTACCATCCTATTCAACCGACAATAAAGGTTTCTCACATTTTTATGATTCCAGCAAAAAATTTTTGATTGCCAGTTCTAACCATTGAGATATTTCAAAATATGTTGTATTACAACTAAAGTATTTCAACTCTGGTTTTATTTATAATTATTTTATAGTCTTCAATGAGGATTTTTATACCATTGTGCACATTTATATTCATGACGGATTTGTGCAATCGAGGTAAAAGCTTGATTTTCGTTCGTCCAATTTTACATGAAATTACTATATTAATAGAAACTTTGAGGCCAATCCGGAGGCAAAAAGAGTTATTATAATCGAATAATATTTTACACATGTTAGTTTGAGACCATTTGGCACCCTTTTGTCGCTGTACCCCTGGGAAAATATGAAAAAAATATTTTTGACCCACCCTAATGCACATGGTTATCTTGAGTTCTCCCATGGACACGACATCAACCATGCAAGCAATGTTGAAGAAGTGAATAGCATTTATACTTTTAATAGAAACCAAAATTTGCTATTTGAAATCACATTCCAAATAGTATAATTATAATGCTTTCAATGTCCCAAATTATGCAGATAGGTATTTTTAGAGATAAATTCTACTTTTTTTATTGATGAAATATTAAAATACTTTATTTCACAATTGTTTGAGTTTTTATACAGCTATAAACGGTATCTACGAGCTAGTTTATTTATGTGTTTCTAATTAATTTTCTTTAAGAAAATTTCTTAAATGAAAGTTTAGGGATTCTTGTACGAAAACTTATAAATCTTTAACGTGCTTTCACTAATGTTTGATGTAATTTATCTGGATTCATACCAATTTCCAAATTTTTAGATTAATTTATTAACTTCATTTTTTAACCTCAATATTGCTCATTTTCAACCTACATAAAACCTAAAAATCCTCGGTGCACCACTAAAGATCAATATCAGATCCATTTATTTATCATTAAGATTTCAATATTAGCAACTTAATCTACATTTCATGGTACTACAGCTGGAAAAAGTACGAAAGTAATGAAATAATGATTCGTTGTAATCATCCAATTCATCGCAAAGAAAAAAAAGCATTTGAAGGAAGTTTTTACTTAAATTTGAGGCTAATTGCTTCAATTTTTTTTCAGCAGAGCTTCAGAAACATTAGCTTAATTGCACACACATTTGCGCTGGTTCGAGATAATTTAATAATCAACACTTGTGCAGCGGGTTTTCTGGAACACAGTTTACAATTAGACTTCTTTTTCAAGGGAAGAAACTCCGTTTCTTAAATCGTTGTTGTTTAGGTTTCTGCATAAACTCTTCCTTTGGAAAAAAAAAACGCAAATCAATTAAAAGTTTTTTCGTGTGTTTCGCTTTTGGCCCAAACGAGCAATGTTTTTGTATTTCCTTTTCGGACAAAAAGTACAGTCTGAGGAAATTTTTTTAGCGATGTTTATGGGTACATGAAGAAAAAAATGTTGAGTTGAAATCAAACTAATTTTCTAAGGGAGAAACTTTTACTTCTTTCGAAATTCTGAAATAGTTATTTCTTTTTTCTCTAATCTCTGTTAAAGAAGCGTAAACTCTTTAAAGAATTCCAAAAGAATAATTATTGTTTTATTATAGTTTTCCATTTAAAATATTTTTCTTTAACTATCATTGGCTCAGGACTCTATTTATTTCACACCAGTTTTCATTTCAATAATTGGATTAAATATCTCTTAGGATTACAAAACTTTCAATTAGAATGTTTTTAATGACCAAATATTTTGAATAGCTCGCGAAAGAGTGTATTTATTTAAAATCACTTATTTGCCTAATTAAAAGATATTTACCAGAACCATTTTACTGTAAGGATCTATGAAGAAAGTAAATAAATATTTTTAGTAGGTACTATTTGCTTTTAAAAGTTATTGTATTCTTAATATTTTTAATAGTTGAATATTGCCTTAATACAATATTTAAAAATCTTTAAAAGTATTAAAATATGAAAAAAATGTCTATAGAGGATGAAGTTATGCAAAGTAATTAAATCCTCCCTGTGAATAGATGCAATTTTACCGATTGCAAACAATGAAATTAACTTTACTATTTATAGAAAATCTAAAAATCAGTTATGTGTGTTCCATTTTTATAAAAACCAAGGAAAATAAATTGTAGATGAAATAAAAGAAAATATTTTAAAATAGTTTTTCGTTTTATCATTTCTCGACTTCATTCATGTTGGTTCTTACACCTCATCTAAATAATTTGACTCTTTTAGTGGTGAGCGTAAAAACAAACATTGGTTTCCTGTCCACAAGGATTCAGAAATGAAAACCAGAATTTTCCAGGAAAGTATTAAACTGCTGTAAAAACTCATAAAATCAGGAACGTTACTCATTTAAATGCATTCAATAAACAAGAATTTCATTTTCTTTTAATATTTATTTCGATGACCAATTAAAGAATTACAGATATTACAAGGAAAACTACCAGGAAAATTACTATGTATATTTAATTTATACTAATGTAGGTGGCGCTTCAAATTTACAGCTAAAAAGGCAGTTTTTTTTTAGATTACAGCAAATGCGTAAAATATTAACAGCAGTTTTTGCTGTTAAATTTTTCGTTTTTTTTGCAGTGTGTATCTGGTCACTAGCACAGCAGTTGCCAGTAAACTATAGCAGGTGGCGCTTCGAATTTACAGCTAAAAAGGCAGTGTTTTGAGATTACAGCGAATGCGTAAAATATTTACAGCAGTTTTTGCTGTTAAATTTCCGTTTTTTTTTTGCAGTGTAGGTCTCGTGATTACGTAGCAGTCTCGGCGCTTAGTGATGGAACCAATGGAACGCCGGGCCGTGCACATTAGAGTAGAGTTTAGTTGAAAAAAGGCCGTGCCAATAGCCAGTGCCTAAAACCAAAACAATCGAAATTGCTCACCATCCATGGACCAGGATGGACCAAGAAATAGAGAATGATGCTTTGTTGTACGACGGGGTCTTTTGGACATTGTGTAAGCTTTCCTACACCAGGGGGTAAGTAACAACAATAATCGAATTTGAAAAATGCTGATTACAAAATAATAACCCAAACTTATTATTAAATATCTTATTGAACTGCATAAATTTTATAACTTAATCAACCTTTAATCGGTTTCTCATTAAAACCATGAAGCACCAACCAACCAATCAAATTTTATTAACTCCTCTTCTGTTAAATCCTTCAATATTCATTAAAACATCCATCAAATATCAAAGCATAATTAAAATAACAAGTCTCAATACCTAACAACCCGATTCATACAACAATCAATACGACCCCAATCAACTAAAAAGCTTGTCACTTACCTCATGATTTGTGCTTACGAGCCCTTTAATTCCAGGACCATCCATCTCGGCCATACAAATCAATCCGACGGAATCATGACGACTGTTTATGATGACGATGTTCATCGAGTTGCCCACTCCCTGAAATTACGAGGCCTAGAGTTTTCGTCGTAATAATCTTCCCTGGACGACAAATAGGAGGTTGGGGTGTCTTCTAGGAGGCCTACAATTACGGCGGGATTAATGATGATGATGATTCTAGATTTTTGCGATGAAGAGGGCATTGCGATGAGGAAGATAGTAGCGTTAAAAGGCTTTTTCGTGGAGTGGGGGGATTGTTACTGTTGAATCAATCATGCTGATTGGGTGATTTGCAGGTTATCGTTTAGTGCGTGTTTTGGGCGTGATTGATTCCGTTTTTAAAAATTTTTACTTGATTTTAGACGGAAATAATTGGGTAAAGGTGGGGGCTGGTAAACGCGGTAAAGGTTGGTAAACGTGGCAAAGGTTGGCAAACGCGACGCTATCGTAAAAACTCTGGAATGATTTCAAGATGCTACACTTTATGAAAAATTGTACGGTTGAAAAATACATCATATTATAAACATGAAAAGTTTAAGAAATCAACTGCCATAGATCTCTGAAGATGCCTTTGTATCTTGAATGTGATCAATTTGATTAATTAGTCCAAAAATGTTCAATGACAACTAAATTTTAATTTCCATTGTGTTATTTCCACGATAATGTGGTAGAAAACACAAATTAACCTGCACGGAATAAGTTTGCGTGCAAAATTAACGTATAAATGTTCTTGATTGTAATTCTCGACAATTTTTCTACAAAATTCCTGGGATTGTTATTTCATATGCCTCCAATTCACCCAGTTTAAGATTTTAACTCTATTCCAGTTTAATGTTTTAGATATTGCTGAATATTACGTTCTTCAAATAATTTCATTGTGTTGAGATTTAAATCTCTCTCAACTCATATTTAAACTTCGCTCTAATCTTTAAAAAAAAACTTCGCTCTTCTAAGAAATATCACCTACTTTCCATATTCTATACGATACAACCTACGCATTCCCAAGAAAAACCCGTAAAATCACATAGGATTCAGATAATTTAAAAATACATGACTAGATAAATCATGTCGTATCCCCATAAGCCAATTTAATACTCCGAAAACCAGAAAACATACTTTTACAAACCTTACGAAAGTAAGTAACCTTATACAAAAGCTCAAAATCTAGAAATCTCAAATTTCGAGGTACTGAGCTCGATATTAAATTTTAATACATCATTATTCTAGTTCATGTGGGATAAGTAAAATTTTTCGTCACGGGGAATTACAATAAAGATATTTATAGTTCAATTCATAAAGTTCATCGCCCCATTCAATGAACTCTAAACCATTTCCAATATTCAAAACTTTTTATTTGAATTAATGAATGCACATTCCAAATGCATGTCCGGCACATTCCCCAATTCCCCACAGTAGCGCAGCCAACCATCTATTTCAACAATAACCCTCCAAACTATCGATACAGAACGGATTTTTATTAAATCCAAAACTCATTCCCTCCAAAACTAAGAGAGGCAAATTAAAAAATAAAACTAATGTTGATCCTCAAAATAAAGTGCTTTCGGATTCCAATGGAGTAAGAAATTTTCACAAGACTCACTTCAACTTGAAGGATTCCAATTTTGATTGCAGTAGTCTATGCCCAGGGGTAAGTAGAGGTGCAAAGAAAAGTTAAGGGTCTTCTGATTTGATTATGAATTAGAAGAACACGAATTTTAATACTTCGCATTTAAATAATTGATAGCTGGAGAGACTATTCTGAGGCCTCATAGTTCGTAATAAGTTTCGGTATTTTTTTCCTCCTTCCCTCCTTTTGATTTGTCTGTGGGGAGGATGCTGGAAAGAAAGTGAAATGAGAAATCTTCGAATACATTTTCGGGAGTATAATCATTTGCTTTTCCTAATTGAAGCGATGGGAAAAAAATACTCGAAATGCAAACGGTAAACTGAGCGTTTTCGATTTGGAGATCGTGCATATTGGAACGAAATGTTCGGGTTAATTTATTTCTCGGGGTAAAAATAAGAGTCGTTTCAATTTCAGAATTAGATGTCGTTCATTCAGTTTTTTACTTGGAGAATTATTTAGCTAGGACTGTTTGCGTTATAAACTCTAAGGCAATTTGTGAATCGAAGTATTTAATTTAGCCTAGTGTTTCTTGTTTTGAAGTAATTTGGAGAGCGAAAGTTAAGTTGATTTTCACTTTTGTAAATGATTCCATGAAAGATTGGGTTCTTGATTTTGATCTAACAAAGGTGTGCCGAATAAGTTTCATTTTAGATTTGATAAACTGTTCAGTAGAAATTCAATTTATTTGATTGAATTGCCTTGAAAATTCTTTAAAAGTTGGTTTACCTAATTAAAACATTATACAAATGCTTGAATATGTATGTATTATAATGTTTAATGCAAATATACATATGTCAAGTAATATGAATAAATATTCCTTGAATAATTCTAACTGCTATTTACCGAGTCTTACGACTTCAATAATAATTGAACTGATATAAAGTAAAGAAACAAACAAATACAGCATATTTTCTTTTTTTTATTAGAGAACCAACAGATTGCACGTTATTTTATCCACTTTCATTGACAGAATAAATATGAACTTGTATTAGCTGTATCCACGAAAACATGATTATAAAGAAATGTTGAAAGAAAATTAAAGCAAAAACCCATAGTGAATTTCAATCTACACACTTAGTCAATTTTGATATTAAACTCAACATTATATGTATTGTGTAGTATAGAGAGAAAAACTAAATTTCAAATAGAACACAAACTCATTCATAAATATTTTTTAATTCCCTTGTTAATATTACTTTCAAACATCAATAAATCCCTCTAAGAAGATATTTCTTCCACTAATATAATGAAACTTTCACAACTTCCTCCGAAATACAAGAACCCGGAATGAATTCCCGGGAAAAGTCTGAATAAAATTGCCTCGAGCCCCTGGTTAAATTTCAAATAGCCTTCACAGATCGAACTTCCCCCACAGGTATCTTCGAACCCCATTGTCCAATAACAATGCTCTTCCATTCTCAATCATCTTCAAAGGAGGGTGGTTAGCGATTCAGTACGGCCTTCCCTTAAACACCGGCCGATACCGAAACCAATTCCATTCAAAGTCCTTAAAAAAAACTCGGGGCTCGCCATTTATCAGGGCTCAGTGACAGCAGACTCGATTATTTCACTTCGCTTCTCGGAATCCGAAGCGGCAGGAAAGAAAATCCCTGCTTCTTGGCTTCACTTCAGTTTGGACGGTGGTCAATCGGGAATGGTGGGGTGTGACGGATGTCCGGGAGGTATATTTCATATTTTTGAAAAAATGGTTTTCTGGGGGGGTTCTATTGAAATTCTCTTCCAATGTGAGGAGTTTTTTTTAATCTGTTCTTTGTGTTGGATGTTGCTTGACTTCCGGAGATCATATGGTGACAATTATTTTTTAGACGAAATAAGGACAATTAAATAGAGTATAGCCAATGGACCTCACAAATGAGCCGCTCAGGATAAAGTGGTAAAAGTCCAAAAATATAAAATTTTAGAATATCGTTACCGCTACGCCAAAAACACGAATATTTTATTAATTACGGGCTCAAGTCTAGAAATGGGTTCAGTTGCCAAGCGAAGTAGTAGCGCCAATGTGTGCCTAAGTACATCAAAGCATAGTTGGCGACAAAAAATTCACCAAGAGGAGCCAACTCGAACCTACTTCTAGGATTTTACCGTATTACGAATGCGGATTCGTGTTTTTGGCGTGGTGGTAACGATATCATGACTTTGGATTTCTTCTAAACTAATATATCTAGGTTTCAAGTTGCCTTAGTTGAAAGTTTAATAAGAAGTCTATAATATCTGTTTGAAAAATGTCTTCCCTGTAGGGGCAACACAGGCGTTGTTTAGGAAAACCTTCGATTAGGTACTCAAAACTACGCACAGTCAGTAGACTCTTCCACTTCTTTCATTCTCTTCTAACCAACTCAAATATTATAGGTATATTAATTTAAGGCGCAACAGTTGCTTATAGTTTCAATCATTCACTGTTCTTAAATTCTAGAGATCAGAACTTAGTTGAGTTGAGTTGGTATGTGTGCTTTGCTGCAGGTATCAACCCGGCTTCGACACTATTGTTCCTTTGTTATGGTTTTTTTTTGTTTACGTTTTAATGGAATCGACCGTAATCAGGAATTTTTCTAGAGCTTTTTGTTTCTTGTAGTTGTTTGATTTGTAGTCCAAAAATAGTTGTTCTGTTAATGGATCTGGGGCAGTAGCTTCTAGTAGTTTCATTCTAGCCGCATAATAGACAGGACAGTGGCACAGAATATGTTTCCTATCTTCCACCTCTCCACAAATACAATTGGGAGAGTTGATTATGTTGAAGCGGTATAAAAGACTATTAGTTATCAACATGTTTGTTCTGTATCATGCTAGAAGTACATCTCCTTTTCTGCTTGATGAGTGTTTTCTAATTTGTGGGGTCAGGTCATTTAGGTAATGGAAGTCTTGAAAGTATTTTGTGATCCTCCACTGATCTTCTTCTTCCATCCAAAGGTCTTTTCTGATGGTTCGTCAGAACTTAGTAAAATACTCTGTAAGCCGTTATTTTTTTCTTATTTAATTACATTTTTCCACCTATAAACAGAACCCTATTTGTGGTGCTGAGCATATTTTAACGACATAATAAAATACAGTTTGCATGAGGAATTCGTTAACCCCTTAACAGTGACATTTACTTCAGAAAAATTGACCAAAAATGGAAAAAAAATTTCCCTTTTTTTTGTTATTTATGTTATTATAAGTGTTAGAAAATAGTTTTTTATTTAAAAAAAAAACAAAATTTAAATTTAATTACAAGTGTATTAATTATTTTAACATACACATAAAAAAGTATTGGATTACGCACACATCTTATTCAATTAGGAAGAATATTATCCAAACAAGATGTCTCAAAATCTCTAAACGACGAAAAATCACTATCATCATCGAAACAAACTCCGTTTGGGCTTCACAAAAAGGAAACGTTAGTTTTTCTCCCACCCGAGCTCAGCTCGGGTATCACAAATTCCGCACGTAGTAGTTGCCCGAGCTGAGCTCGGGCGACACTGTTAAGGGGTTAAATAATGACAACAACATCAACACACAAAAAGGAAATACTCAGTAGACAAATGTTTCAAGAATCCTTGAATCCCCTTTTTTGGTAGTAAATTAAATATTGCTAAAGTATGGTTTGAACAGATTTTAAGATGATATGAACTTTGACCCACACTTTCTGTATTCTTCTTTGGGCTTTGCCATATTAGAAGTATGAGTTGATAGTATGGTTTTCCCCGTATGCATCTAAGGGCTCCTCTTAACATGCATTCCCTGCTTACATTCTTATTAGTCTGTGGATCAGCAAGAAAGATCTCTTTGGAAGTGCATTATTGATATTGGACTTCCTTAGGGTTTGTAATTTCACTGATCATCTAGCCCTGATGGATTTTAGAGGATCGCCAACGGATGATTTGAAGTTAGCTAGTGACAAAGCTATCAGAAAGTAAAAAAAGTAAAATGATTTCAATTATAAACCGTGTTTATGTGTTGATTCAATAAATTTAATTTAGTTCTCCATACTTGAGAGGTCTTAGTCACCTAATTTTCTTAAAACAGTAACTGAAAATACATGAATTTATCCATAAACACGTTCCTTAATTCCTTCTCTGAAATCAAGGCTCATCAGTCTAAATGAGGCAGAATTAAAGCCAGAACAAGCGAACAAATCGCGCGAAGAAAATCATCCCCTATTTGAATAAATAAATCAATTGTTAACTCAGCACTGCACGACTAACTGCGAAGAATTTTATTGGATCTCACGAAAATGTGAACCCGCCAAGAATCCTAAATGAGTCTTAGCCAGAACAAATATTTGGCTTTTTTGTCTCATGTGTAAACTGCCTTCTCGAAGTAGCATGCAGCGAATGGATAAACTAGATGTTTACTCGTTTTGCTTTGTTAGCTGTATCTGTTGTCATAGCGAGAATTGTTTATTTGAGGAAGAGATGCTCTTTCCGCTTGTGCCAACACGATTTGGCTATTAGATGAAGTTTTGAGTAAAGAAGACTCTGATTTTAATTTTACGAGAATCTAAATACGAACCCTTTAGTTGCGTATGCATTTTCATAATAAAAATTCAAGCGAGGGTTCTCCTTGTAAAAGAATAAACTAACAAAATAAGCTTTTTAAATTGAAATATTAAAAGTCTAGTAATTATATAAGTAGAAATAATGAGTATTTCTCTTTTATATTAAATTCGGAAAATACAAATTAAGACTATAATCATTGGTATTTCTAAACTATTGCCATTTTTTATAATAATATGTATTAATAAACAGTCTTAAAAAGTTTCTAAGTAATTAAGTAATATAAATCGGATTTTGTTGATCTGAATTCTAATCTCCATTTAGGGAGTATTCTTCCATTTATAAAGCTTGTTAATAGTTTTTACGAGTTGTGCACCCAACTAATTACCTATTTCTTTTCCATACCGTGAAAAAATAGGAAAACTATTGTAAAAAAATAATTTTTATTTAGTTGAAAGAACCATAGGATTTCTCGCTTTATCTATTTAGTGCATAAATTTAACTGTGAGTGTTTCACTCTTTATGTGTTCTACACATTTCGTAGTAATAGTAGCAGAAAAGAACGTTTTTGTGTGTGGGATTTAACAAGAAATTAAAAGTTTCTAAGGGTATTAAATTTTGAGTTATGAATCTATATAATACCTTAATAAAATTTGAATATGAGAAAAAGAGAGATAATAAGAAACGAAATGAGAGAATAAAGGGTGAGAAAAAAATTAATGCGAGTAAATCAATTATTTTAATAAATAATTTTCAATAAAGTTATTCATAAACAAAAATAATAAAACTATTTAATAAATATGCAACTTTAAATTTCCTGGATGTTTTCTCCTTTTTTTTCCTAAAGTCTTTTAGCCATAGTACTTCTAAAAATCAGAATATTTGATGTAAGAAAAAATTATATGTTAAGAGAACAATTAATGTCTTGAACTGAGATAGTAGCAAGTAGGAAATCAATGCAAAACTTTCATCTAGAGCTTAAAAAAATCACGTGAACACTAAAATTAAATGCAAAAAAATTAACTAGACAAACAATAGCCTGATGGTTTTTAATGAAATGAGATTCAAATCTTTCCGTGTAGTTAAACTATTAATGCCGCAAAGAGTGATGTAGTGATCAAGCCAAAATCGCTGACAGCTCATCGCAATAAAAAACAAACCAGTCGGTCCATAACATTTCTCCAAGACTTGTTTAGGAAAATAAAACAGCAAAAGAAATTTTAATCAACGTAATTACATACGAGGAAGAAAAACTTTCCAATGGGCCCAACATTAAGAATCTTGAAAAAGTGAAACAGAGAACCTAGCGAAGCAATAAAAAAACCCAGAGAGAAATAGGTCCAGATAAATAACAACAAAGGGGGAAAAGAAGCTAAAGTGAGACTCCGCATCCTATTTTCTTCTTAAAAAAGGGAAATTCCGTTTTCTCTCATTTGCTTGTGTACGGCAAGGTCGATATTTGGCAGAGTTAGCGGGGTATATTTTGTTTTCAGTTGAGGTGTTCATCTTTGGTCGGTCGGTTTTTCTTTTTAGCAGCGATACAAGATGCTATTTCGCAGTCGCAGTTACCCTCTTTTTGTCAACTGCAGGCGGATGAGTTGCATTTATTACCCTGAAAAAACTGGGTGGAGGAAAGTTTTGTGGGCAATGAACTTTTTCGGAAAAACAAACATTTTTCATTAAGTGAACCTTTAAATGTTCCAGTGTTCCTTGCAACAAAAACCTCGTTGCATCTGAATTTGTCATTAGATTTTGTTTGTTCTTGGGAAAAGACGTTCTTTTTGTTACTTGTGAGATAAGGTCTTTGAAAGAATTTCTTCAACTTCACCTTGAAGTTTCTTTCATTAAAGTAATCAATGATGAAAAGAGTATCCTTTTTTATGTATGTATGAAAAAATAAAATAAATAAAGCTATAGATAGCTTTTAAAATGAATAGAATATGTATTTATAACAATAAAAACACCTTGTGAACTATGTTTACTTAAAATATCCCCGTGTTAAAACAGTTTTTAATGTACTAAATTTAAATAGAAGTGCATATTATGAAGTAATTGCGTAAGAAGTTTAAATTTTTAGTTAGAACTAGCTGATATGCCCGGCCTTGCACGGGTGGAGATGGAGATTTTTTTCCTTTAAAATTTTTAATTCATTTTCTACCTTCCAGGGGCGGATTCAGAGGGTAGCACTCTGGACAGCGCCCCCCTTGGAAACCAAAAAGGTTTTCAAAATGAGTAAAACCCTACTTTTACCGGTATAATTTCCAATTTTTTTTCTGGGGGAGGACCCCCATGCCTCCCATTAGTACCACCAGGGGATCTTCAGTGATAATTTCTAGGAAATTCCCAATGTTTTGATATTTTGGGTTAAAAATTAAAGGTAATAGTGTTAAAAAGTGCCCCTTATACTCAAAATGTTTCTAAAAAATGAGTTTAAACCCTACTTTTACACGTCAAATTTCAAATTTTTTCTAGGGGAGGACCCCCATACCCCCAATGGTACCAAAGGGGATCTTGTCTGGAAAAGTGCCCCCCCTTGGAGCCGTGCTGGATCCGCGCCTATATTTTGATGAGTGAAAAGTGTCGAATCAAGCATTTTAAATTCTGAACGATTTCTGCATTTACCACATGATTCCATAAAAAACAACAAAATATTAGAAAAATATTCTTCCAAAAATCCCTTAAAATGCTCAATTGAAACCCTTAATCAATAATATTTTCATGATTTTATTATATCTTTGGTAAAATTTAATAAATAAAACATATTCCTACAATTTAAGAAAAAATCCAATATTTCCACTTAAAAGGGTTTTGAATATTAACTCTAGTTTTTGAGTCTGTTAACCAACTTTCTTAAAAGCTAACAATATGATCATTATTTGATTTTGCATCCTCGTTTCCATGGAGACTATTTTAACAACAATGCTATTCCATGAAACTTTTTATTTGTAAATTAAACCCACAAATAAAAATATTTTGTACTATACTTACCAGTTTTAAAATTTTAAATTTTGTTGAAATATATTTATAAATTATTAATATAATTTTTAAATAGACTTGTACCTAGTGTTTCTATTAAAAACTTGTTGTTAAGCATTAAGTTTTCTTTGTAACAATGGAGTAAGCAGATCTCTTTTTGAGCAGAAATAAAGCTATTTCAGCAAAATGACCATAAAAAGGGTCGAAAGAGGGTCAAGGGGTCATTAAAAGTTTTCGAAACATAGCCTATGTCTGTGGATTTGTATAAAAGACAACCATACATACATATATATATACACACATTCAATTTTATTATACTAGGGAGCTACCGCCCCCTGCTCGCTATCGCTCGCCAACCCCCGTTAACTGCTGACGCTGATACTTAAGGATCTCTTTGCCATCCTCACAAAACACAGCTCACAGCACTTACTCATTTTATAAAACATTCTTAAAACAGGGGAACTACTTCTCTGGGGTATTCTTTCAAAAAAGGGGAATATTCATTCAGCGGCGAAATTTTAACAGTTTCTTTATGGCAATATGAATTGGCGGATCGCCATTTAATTCCAAGAAAATTAGTAACAAAGCAGTGTGAACTTTCTTTTACCATTTCCCCAAGGTAATGTTTTTCTCACACAGATCCATTCAGAAGCACTGAAACATCTCCGGAATAAATTTTACTTTCTTAAAATTTGTAATGATTTTCATTGATTGTCTGTGAAAAATGTAGTAATTATCGTAAACATCACGAAAATTTAGAATTTTGCTTCATGAGAACAAATAAACATCGAAATTGTGTCAGTTTCATAGCAATGACACGAATGTTCTGACTTTCCATTTTTATCTTTATTTCTAAAACATTCCCCCGCCATATCTAGTTTTGCGTTTTGGCATTATAAAAAAAGTTACCTTTTACTACCTTAAATAATATAACTTGCAAAAGGATATAAAAATAATTATTATTGTAATAAATAAATGCAAAAGTTCAAAATTTCTGAAAGCGAGTTTATATCAAAGCGTTGATAGCTTTGGTTTATATTTTATTGTAAATATAGTAATGATTAGGTTGCCACAACGACAAAGATAAATATATAAATATGAATTAATTATTTAAAAATAAAAGATAAATTAATTATACATTAGTTTTAAATATAATTAAAATCGTTTGAACAGTAAAATTATAAATATTGTTAAAAAGAATCCAATATATATTTTTTAAATTAGTGTGATAAATAGAAAGATGATTATTTAATGTATTTGAATGTTAAAAAACCAGTGAAATATATTTTCAATTGTTTTAAAATTCAAAATTTCTTGCTTTGTAACTGCGACCTTATCCGATATCTAAAAAAATGGAAATATTTTAAAATTAAGAATTGTTTTAAAAAATCGAAGGGCTTACTCGGAAATCCGGAAAGAATTCGGACATTTTGATACCATATAGTGTCATTTGGTTCAGTAATTAAAAAGCCTTTCTCTGGAAACCGTTCACCAAAAACTTTTTTTTAGAATAGAGAGAAGAGATAATTAAAATCGTTTGAACAGCAAAAATATAAATATTGTTAAAAAGAATCCAATATATATTTTTTAAATTAGTGTGATAAATAGAAAGATGATTATTTAATGTATTTGAATGTTAAAAAACCAGTGAAATATATTTTCAATTGTTTTAAAATTCATAGTTTCTTGCTTTGTAACTGCGACCTTATCCGAAATCTAAAAAAATGGAAATATTTTAAAATTAAGAATTTTTTTGAAAAATCGAAGGGCTTACTCGGAAATCCGGAAAGAATTCGGACATTTTGATACCATATATGTGTCATTTGGTTCTGTAATTAAAAAGCCTTTCTCTGGAAACCGTTCACCAAAAACTTTTTTTTAGAATAGAGAGAAGAGATAATTAAAATCGTTTGAACAGCAAAAATATAAATATTGTTAAAAAGAATCCAATATATATTTTTTAAATTAGTGTGATAAATAGAAAGATGATTATTTAATGTATTTGAATGTTAAAAAACCAGTGAAATATATTTTCAATTGTTTTAAAATTCATAGTTTCTTGCTTTGTAACTGCGACCTTATCCGAAATCTAAAAAAATGGAAATATTTTAAAATTAAGAATTTTTTTGAAAAATCGAAGGGCTTACTCGGAAATCCGGAAAGAATTCGGACATTTTGATACCATATATGTGTCATTTGGTTCTGTAATTAAAAAGCCTTTCTCTGGAAACCGTTCACCAAAAACTTTTTTTTAGAATAGAGATATTAGATAAACAAACAGAAGATAAATAAAAGATGGTTTTGAGTGAATAGCTTTATAAAAAATATTACTAGTTTTGTGATGAATATCCCTAGTAACTCGAGCTCCCTTTTTATAGATTTCCATATTTGTATTAACAAATATATGTTGGCAACAAGAAAACAAATATTATTTTAAAAAAGTGTATTTATAAAAATAAATGAAGCATTTTTAAAACAACCTTTTTTACAAATACCTACTGATAAAGACTTTGTAATCGTAAGTAAAATCATTCTTAGGTTCATTGTTTAAATTAGGTTTTATTTTGCTCCCTAATTTAAAGTTTTTTTTCAAATATGAATGTTAGAAAATTGTGTGTTGTAAAAAGTTTGAAAAGCTTTTATATTTTTTGCATTTATTAAGGTAAGAGTTCACTTTAGTTGGGTAATGTGGTATTGAGAATTTATAATCGTTTTACTCAGTGTAATCCCGTTTCTCAACAAACCTTTTTGACAGCTTTGTTTGGAGGTATCTATGTATCTAGAATTGAAATAATACAGCTGCATTGGATTGGAAAATCATTGTAAAATTGTAAGAGGGCTTCCAATTCGTCCCTAAATGGTAAATGTTTTTGAATTACTTATATTTTTAGACATTGAAGTTTGAAGTATGGAGATTAGGAAGCTTTATATGAGGAGTAAAATTGGTACAATCCCGTTTTCTGTCCCGATAAAAACCAACAAAATATTTTAAACGTCTAATATTTAAAAACAATTGGATTTGTGTTGTTATTATCAATAAAAATGTACATTTCCATGAGTTGGTTTGCAATTTTTGACGATATATCTGTTTTTGGCGCTCAAAATTACCTGGGAATTTTTAAAGGGTGGACAACGAAATTGCACCAAAATGTTTCTAAATTATCTTTGAAAGTTATATTTCCATATTTAACTCTACTTTTTTACGAGCAGTAAAATAATAAAATAAACTTTGTTACAAAGAAATATACAACATAGAGCAAATTTTCTTAGCTTTAAATTAAAAATGAGGAATGACATTTTATTTCAAACGACTTAAAATAAACAAAAATGAGTTAAAGAGTTATTTTCCACTGTTAAACAAAATTCATCTAAGGGTTTTTAAACCCTAATGGTATATCACAACTAATGGTATTGATTTTTTAGATATTTGGGGGACTTGCATATTATCTTGATTTAACCACCCAAAATATCTGATCCAGGTTCCAACCCCCCGCCCCAAAACAACATGGTGGGGACAATTAAAAAGGAAAACTCGCCGACTGATGTTGATTCTTATTCCCAAATAAACAGTGACGACCTATCAAAGAAAAATGAAAACTCTGATCCTAAATCAAGCACTAAGAGCGGATCAAGTAAAAAAGGAAGTTCAAGTAAAAAGGGTAAACATAAGTATTAAAATCCTTATTTGTTTCAATTCCATTAACTTTAATTGATAAATTCATTGGAATTTATCAATGAAATTTATCACTTGGCCTCTGGGCATTATTAATACTGCTCAATTAATCACTTTGCCCGTAACATATAAATGCTTAACTATCGACAATTTTTTTGATTTTTATTGATAAACTGAATGAACACATATTGGTCCAAACGTTTTAATCTATGAGTTTGAAATTATTTAGCAATATTTCTATTTTTTGGTGTCCGAAAGAGCATGGTGATATTGAGGGGGGACGTTAACGGAATTGAACCCCTGAATTAATAGCACGGAAAAAAATTGTTTGCCCTTTACAAAGGTTTAACCCGGTTTTCAATCCTGGTAAAATTTTAACCTATTATCAGTAATAATTTTTAATATGAATGACACTTTAGCAAATACTTTAATCTACTGAAATCCCAATTTTACTAACTAATTGCAATCTTAACGAATCTTTACATTAGTACTGCGCATGAAAGATCTTTTTTTTCTTTTCATAATAGTCAGCTAAATTGTCTGTGTCAAATGAGGAAGTTGCATGATTTTTTTTTATTTTTTAAATCGATTCTTCTTGCAAAAATAAGCAACTACCCAAAATTTGAGGCCGATCGAGAAATTTTTTGATTGCCAAAAAAATTAACAAAAATCCCCTTTTTAATAGCGCATGAAAACTCCAATAGTTGGGGATGTGACGTCATCATACGGTAAACATTGTTGGAAAGCAATGGAATTGATGGTATGATTGTTGATGTCATCGTACGTTAAACAATAAACGTTTTCAGTCACGTGTTTTTTTCTCGACTTTTAAATTAAAATATCTAATTACCCGTACATTTTTTTTGAAAAATTGACTAGATATTTCATTTTACCATACAAAAAAACATTCGGAACACTTGTTTGTTTTTGAAAATCTGACACATGCAACTTCCTTATTGCCAAAATTGACTGTTTCTTGTGAAAACTTTAGATTTTATATTAAATTATTTCTGGGTTCAGATTTTTAGGGCCCTTACTAAGAATAAGAAAAACTAGAAGAAGTAAGTCCAAGTTGTTTCATTAAAACGGGAAAGTTTCAAAGAACAACCAAGTTGTTCTTTTCCTTGGAACTTTATTTTGTTTTTTAACATTAATTAAAATAATGGGTTGATATGAATACAAGTAGATTATTCAGTTAATAAAATTTCCAATATTAGTAACAATTGAATAAACTTTTTATTGATCTTATAGGACAACCTACCGTTTATATAAATCTCCAGACTTTACTTATATTAAGCAACAGAACTTTTAAGGTTTTTTGTGAATTAAAAGATCAAATTTGACTGAGGCAAAAACAAATAATTTTTATTGATAATTTCAGGGGGCACCATTTAACTTAGAATTAAGTAAATCAGTTAATTAAGTCAGTTGTCAATGCGCTACGTCATTACCGAATATTGCGTACCTTTGAGAAAAATATACCAGGTGTTTCGACAAGATCACCCAAACTCAGTACAGAAATATTCTTTGAGTGAAGTACAACATAAGTGCCCAAAAAACTTACCCTCACGACGGTTTTTTTATGTGACGTCATATCCTTTAAAAACGCATAATTATTTCATTTAACGGCGCTTCGAATGCATGCATAGGGAATATTTTTAGAATCTTAGTCGGCAAAACATCCAAATAACTATTACATGTTTTCATGAAGCTTTTAGCCAGATACATCTTGCCTTTTTCGGTCTGGATTTTTTCGACAACTATGGGTCACAGAGGTATTGTTCTCTTAGGCATTTTTCCTCAGGTCGTTCCTTCGCAACCCTAGGCATGCGAAGAATCAGGCTGTGCTTAGTTTGAGCGGACTTGTTAAAACACCCTGTATATTAAGCATGGTATTGAATCCATCTGTTTATAATTCGACTTTTTAACCATCATTGTTTTTCACAGCCTGCTGTTGCTGTCGCTGTTGTCGGGGTCAAGACAGCGACGATGACGAACGCGGAGCTTCCAACGAGGATTCCAAAGAAACGATTCCAAAGACAGTTGCATCACCCGATCCCGACCTTCCCAACCAAACCGAATCCGACCACGACAAAAAGATCATGACGCTGGAACCCAAAGAACCAGTTCCATCGACGAGTCCTCCAGGATCCCCGGTAGGTTCTGCGGAAGAGTCTTCCCACTCCAACCCCGTAAAACATTTCAAGACCCCCCCAGAATTCAAAACCTTTGACCCGGAGCCACTGGTGCTAAAGGCGGACAAAGATATTGAGGTACTGAGTCCATTGATGATAGAGGAGGACCAAGATCCTAAGATACTGGAGCCAGAGGTTGATCCCGAGGAATTGGTGGAGAACCAAACTATCTCGGATCCTGTAGTGGAGGAGAAACTAACTATCCCAGATCCTGCAGTGGAAGAGAAACTAACTATCCCAGATCCTGCAGTGGAAGAGAAACTAACTATCCCAGATCCTGTTATACAAGAGAAAGAAGAATCCGATTCCGATGACTCCGATGTAGAAAAAAACGCTGCGTTCCATACAGATAAGCTCAGCGTTGAAGGCAACGATAAAAAAGATCTGGAACTCTTGGAGAGGAGAAAGAACAGTCGAGAAATAGTGAGCGAAAACAGTGGATTTGACGAGGATCGGCCATCGGAGTACCTGCAGTTGTCCAAGAGCAAGTCCAAAAGCGAAAGTAGTAGCCAGACCTTGAGCGACGAGAATAAGCAAGAATTGAAGGACAGCGGATCGGATCCAAAGCGGCCCGCGTGTGTGGGATACAAGTGGAAAATGTTCTCCTGGTTTAATAAAAAGAAGCCCTGATGAAGAATTCAGCTTATTATGTGACTTTTTACTTGCTGGTTATTGGGAGATAGACTTTACTGCTCTTCCTTCAGTGTATATTTATCTATCAAACAAACTTTTTATATAGAAAACATACTTTTTACATACTTATACTTTTTACTATTATCAAACAGGTTTTTCCAATTGAATAAATACGATATTTTAAAAACATTGTAAAATGTGTCTGTTGAGTAGTAATGTAATTTAATCAACCCATGGGCATTAAACTACGGACCGTTGGCTTTGCATTATGTTTTGAGATGAAAGAATCATTCGGTGGTTTCTTAAAAGTATTCAGATTTTAACTCTTAGTTATAACAAAAAAATTTTTATTTCATTTATGTTTTATTCCTTGTATGTCTCTAATATAATCTCTGGAAATTCTTCTAAAATTGTTTCTGATATCTTAATCCTACTACTATTATAATTGTGAAAGTTTGTCTGTATGTTTGTTACTCTTTCACGCAAAAACTACTGAATGGATTTTAATGAAATTTTACAATAATGTAGCTTATACATCAGAATAAGACATAGGCTATAATTTATAAAGAGAAAATCAGTCCTTCATTCTTTTTTCCCCATTTTTCCTGCTTTTTTTCACTTATTTTTCCGTGTTTGAAAACCTGCTTTACCAGTCATGCAAGCCAATAATAGGAAACTTTAGTAGTACCAGTGTTGTAGTTACTAGGCAATTTTATTAATATTTTTTCTATGAAATTTTGAAATTAAAGCAAAAAAATGGATAGAAAACCAATTTCGAAGCATAAAAAAATAAAAAAATAATTATTTAAATTCAAAATAATAATATTGGAACAAAATCCACTTATTTTGTGTTTTATTTAATTTTTAGTATTAATACCAAAAACAATGAGTCCCTTTGTTTTCGAGAGTTTTTGCATTCTTTTGGTATCATACTTATTGATTTCAATATTTAAAGGTGATTTTGTTTTTGCGCGGGACGATGTGATTTAGTTTTGAAGCGAGATTTTGTTTTTTGGAATTGTAGGAAAAGAGTACCTGCTAAGAATTATGCCGCGAAAGTAAGTATGATATTTCCCAAAGCTCTAATATAGCTCGACCTATTAAAGTAGCTAGACTTAACGAGACGTTTCCACAAGCCGAACTGCAAAGACTTGAACAGGCGGAGCTTGAGGCAGCTCACAGAGCTGCTGAGACACCAGAGCAGTCCCAAGATCGGCATCGACAGAACGCTGAGTATATGGCATCTCAACGGGCTTCTGAGACACCTGCACAATCTCCAGCTCGACGTAAAAATAACACTGAGTGTATGTCAAAAATTTGGTTTTAATGCATAACATAGTACTAACAGTAAATGTTAATTTGTTTTCATAATTATTTTAAGACGTAGCAACGCACGGCGGGTACCGCTAGTCAAATATAACTATAACTGTTATTAAAATCATTACATAGAGAAGTCTAACCTCCTTGGAGGCTCTGGCATCCTTCCTTTCCTACTCCTCCATTCTTCGGAGATTTCTGATCATGCTACGGCTGTCTAGAAACTTGCAGCCCTATTTGACTCCTCTGCACCAACTTCTTAGACAAGACAACATTACAGTAGACTACATTTTTAGATTAAAGTCAACTCACCCCTCACTTATTATGTATTTTTTTTCTTCAAGTAGATGGTTCTGTCCCCTGCTCGCTATCGCTCCCCAACCCCCGGACCTGCATCGCAGTTCTTTGTAGATCGCTTCACGATCGTAGCGAGCTTCTGCTTAGTTTTATGATCATTTAATATTGAAACTTTTTATTTCTTATCAATATTTTAATTCGAATCATTACCATGAGAATATCAAAATAAAACTGTTACTGAAATATTCCTTTTTAGCTTATCAATAATTTAATAGAAATGTTTTCAAAAAAATATTCAGAAAGTCTATTAATTATAATGAACCATCTTAAAGAAAAAACACGTCTATAAGAAACTTATAAATTAATAAAATTATTATGCATGTGTGTGTGTCTAGTGAATCGTCGGAAATATCAGACTCCTAAAAAGTTAATCTTTTCATTGGTCTTGAGTAAACGACCAGAAAGTGAAGAAAAAATTGAAACTTTGAAGTTAATTTAATTCTAAAGCTAAGTAATTCGAATTTTAAAAAAACAAAACACCAATCTTAATCTTTAGAAATAAATTACAAATTACTCCAAAACTAATTCTCTCTCTCTCTAATAATTTTCGACTTTGACATTAAATAACTCTAGAAATAAAAACCTCATCAATTAGGTTTTACAACCGAAAGGATCCTCATACATTTTACTACAAATTTTTAAAATTTTTTAAATTTTCGTTGGATAGTTTTTGAGTAGTGATAGTCCCCCCAAATAGTTCTTCAAAAATAAAATTTTCAAAATCAGCGGCGGTGGCGTTCACTGCAATTTTTTTAAAATAGAGAGGAAAGGTATTTTTGCCATTAAATTTAAAAAGTTATCAAATTAATTTCCTCTTATTCTATTTGAATTAAATTTATGGAAATGCTCTTTGACACTTCAATAAGTTTAGTCTGTCACCTTTTTAACCTCTTCCCCCTACACCCTGCCTCTTCATCCTAAAAAACACACTAAGTGATTGCTTAAACGCGCAATCCAGAAAATTTATTACAACCTCTAAAACACGCAAAGTCCACAGCGGGAAGAAGGTTCACAAATCACGGGGTGAACGGAACATATTTTTTCATTTAAATAACATTAAAATCAGCCAGAGCAGAATCCCTCGCTCCCGTCTACTGCCTTTTTCCACGGAAAAAAAGAAAGAACTCAGAAAAGACGGGTGAAAAAAAACTGGGAACGAGCAAAACTAAATATTTATAACGCTACAACAAATATTCTGGTAGCGTAAATGTTCCTATGGAGTTCAGTGTTTTATTTCCATCTGTGGAAGCTCTCTTTTGTATAGAGGCTGAACGAGGTTCTTTTAATTTGAAGGGAAATCGCTGGCTGTGCAAAAGAAAGCATCCTTTTTTCTAGAACCATTTTTGGACTAGACACTTGTAAATAACTTCCATGTATAAAATCCTTACAGGAAGGAATGACTTACTTTATATATTCAAATGCATTTCGATTCTATTTTAAAGTTAGAATGTTTATTTTATATGTGAAAATATACATATACAGGGTGTTTCAAAAGTCCGTTTCGCGCCTTTTATTTGGAACGTGTCCTAGGGTCACAGAAGTAAGGTCTACTCCCACGTAAGTGACCCTGGAGAATCGATTGAGATTACTTACAGCTTCCCTAGTGTCGAAATAAAGAAGTTAAAAATTAATTTAAAAACTATAGGAGATAGAGCAGAAACTTCAGTGAGAGTATTGTTGTCAACGTTATGAAGAACTCACACAAAAAAGTTTCATGAAAATAACTTGAATATTTGCGGAGATATTAGCATGTGAAAATAGCACTTTTTCAGACCTAAAAAAAGAAAAAGTTCGCTAATTTGCAAGTTTTTTCACAATTTTTTGATTAAATTTTGCCTTTATTCAACTAAAAAACAAAAACAATACAACTGAAAAAATTGCAAATTTGCGAATTTTTTCTTTTTTTAGGTCAGAAAAAGTGCTATTTTCATATGCAAATATCTCCACGGAAATTCAAGTTATTTTCTTAAAATTTTTTTCAGTGAGTTTTTAATAATGTTGGCAACAATACACTTATTGAGGTTTTTGCTCTATCTCCTTTAGTTTTTAAATTAAATTTTTAACACTAGAAGCTCCTTCAAGTGCCTCTTACCTAGAACCCTCAAAGACAGTCATTTTGACCGCTAGGCTTTTTTCAGCGAAAATAACCTTTAAAGCCAGAAATTTGCATGTGATACTTGAAGATAACATTAAGAACATTGATTACATGATATTTGAAAGCATTTTTTGATTTTTAAATACTAATTTATGTAAGAAATTACGGAAAATCCGTTATTTTACACCATTTTAACATACCTATAAAACCCTTTTTTAAAGTCAAAGAACATTTACTACACGCATACTTTTAATGATACTTGTATGTATCAAAATGTCGGTACTGTTCATACTTTGAATTTTGACTCTGGTGACAACTTTATGACATCACTAACGCATGTTAAATAAGAAGAAATAATATACTTTATATTCCCTATTTTTTTCTCAATTCGAATAAAAATTTTTGTTTACCATTTATTCTACTAATTTTATTTTTATTTACAACCTAAATACACAGTATAACTATGCTTAAGTACAACAAATTATCACCTGTTATTGTCCCGATTCGGCATTTGTTGTGCATATCCTAGCCGCTTTATCGTCGGCATAATCGCTTATACAATACCATTTTGAGTCAAATTGTTTTATGAGCACACTCATATGCTCCAAAAACCTTTCTAATAACACGGTTAAGGGGACATCCATAAATTACGTGAGGTGTTTTTTCCAAAATCTGGACCCCCCTCCCCCCTTGTTGAGATTTAGTGAGATTTTGCTGGACCCCCTCCCCCCCACGTGAGATTTAACTACAATATTTAAAAATAATTTTCTATCCTATTCGTTTGCATTTTGTGCTTCACAGCACCTAAAACTTATAATTTCTAACTTAAAAAGTTGACGTGAGATTTTAATCGACCCCCTCCCCCCTTGGTGAGATTTGGTGAGATTTTTCCAAATTCCTCCCCCCCCCCTTTTTTTTACCTCACGTAATTTATGGATGTCCCCTAACTTCATAAAACTTGATCTAAATGCGTTTCAAGGAAAATCAACTATCTGCTTTTTATAAAATGATGTATCATGACAGATATTTGACATCTATTTTTATTTTAATTCATAAAAAGCTTTTGAAAATAATAAATCGGTGAGGCCTTGAATATTTTGATCTCCAAATGAAGGAAATTATAAATCTATCGTTCACAAAATGATAAAACAGGCGTGGGAAATATAAAAAGCTCTGCAAAGGGATATGCAACAAAATAGAGATGTATTTTATGATTTTCTGCAGTAAAAATAATATTTTTTTAATTTGGTGGAGGAACCCTCTTCGGTACCTCGTAGAACCGAAAGATAACAAAATTTAAGCGATAGAATAGAAATAAGAACGTAAAATTCTCAGCGGTCAAAATGACTGTTTTTGAGGGTTCTAGGTAGTTCTTTTAATATCTCCGGAACCCGTTTTGCAAACTAAACCAAATTTGGACAGCAATAATAGCAGCATAAGTTAGGAAAAGTCACAAAAGTAGAAGTGCGTAACTCAAATATTTTAAAAGAGAACTAGTTTAAAAACGCAAAACGGTCAAAATGACCTCCCCGGAGCTTCTAGTGTTAATTTTTTTATTTCGCCGCTAGGGGCGCTGTAGGTCATCTCAGTGAATTCTCCAGGGTCCATTACCTAGGGGTAAACCTTACTTCCGTGACCCTAGGACACGTTGATTCAAAATAAAAGCCACGAAACGGACATTTGAAACACCCTGTATAAATTTAAAAACTCGCATACAATTACACAAAAATGTTATTAAAATCCTGAATAAGATTAAAACTATTTACACTCTAAAATATTTTAATTAATTGTAAGTAAAATGTTTTAAAGGAAAATAAAATAAAATATTTGCCTACACCGCTGGGGAAAATAAAAATAATCTACCCTCCAGACTTCTACTAATAAAATTGTAATGATGTTTCGAAAAATTTAATAATACGCATATTAATTATTAGTTCCTTTAAAAATTGTTTTAAAGCTTTGTAACTGCCTTACAGCATTTAGTTCTAATTGGAATTTTAAGTAAAAAATGTTGGTTTTAGTTAGTGTGCTTACTTTTACTTATTTGGGAAGGAAAATAGCTTGTATATTTTTAGAATTAAAACATTTCCCTTTTTAGAGAAGCTCTAAAAGACGAAAACAAACTTGAAGAGTTGAATGTTTAATTAAGTTTTTAGAACTTTCAGATAAAAAAGTGCGATTTAACAGCATAAAGGACTTTTTAGAAATTCTATTAAATTACGATTAAAAACATAACTTATAAATGTTGGAAAATAATTAAAAGTTTTTTAATTATTTATATACGTTTATAAGTTTAGTTATTTAGTTTCTTTAATTTCTTAATAGTTTAGAGGTAGCTTAAAAAACTTTTTTCCTAGATTTTAGTATACAGGGTGTCCCATAAATAATGGGTCACACTTTTAGGGGGGATAGTAGACACCTAGACGAGTCAGAATCGCACAGGATATGGGGGTCCCAGACCAAATCCCAGGGAGTTAAAAATAGAGCGACACCCCAAAAGAAATATTGAAAAATTCAACTTATAGAAGAACTACTATTGGTAAAAATTTAATTATGGTCTCAAAAATTGTGGTTTAATATGATCTTTAAAATTATTTCAAAAGTCTCCACTTTAAAATTTTTTTATTATGAAAAAAGTTAAAAAAACCACAAAAAAGTGTGAAAATTCTGCCAAAACCTCATTTTGTATTTCGAAATCCTTTCTTTTGATTTTATAATCTGAAAGATCATAGTTTTAAACCCTTAGGTCCAAAGTTTCACGTAAAAACCATCAATATTAAACGCTTGAGATCCTGTTAAAGTTCGTTTTTTTGCGTGCGCAAACTGGTTTTCTATAGCCGTTTCCAAAACGGCAGTTTTCGGACGCAAAAAACGGACTTAAACCATGCTTTAACAGGATCTCAAGCATTTAATATTGATGGTTTTTATGTGACTCTTTGGACTTAAGGGTTTTCAACTATGATCTTTCAGATTACTAAATCAAAAGAAGGGATTTTGAAATACAAAATAAAGTTTTGGCAGAGTTTTCACATTTTTTTGTGGTTTTTAAACTTTTTTGTAATAAAAAAATTTAAAACTGAAAACTTTTAAGATATTCTTAAAGATCATATTAAACCACAATTTTTAAGACCATAATTAAATTTTTACCAAAAGTAGTTCTTCTACAAATTGAATTTTTCAATAATTTTTTGGGGTGTCACTCCATTTTTAACTCCTTGGGATTTAGTCTGGGACCCCCAAATCCTATGTGATTCTAACTCGTGTAGGTGTCTACTATCCCCCTAGAAGTGTGACCAATCATTTATGGGACACCCTGTATAATATTCGGCTAAAAATTCATTATTATCTCTTGACAAATCGTTTTGAATATTTTCTCAATCAAAGTTGCTCTTCATCAAACACGATCATATCCTACTCGGTAAGGTTGTGTTAAGAACCAATCAAAAATAATTCAGAAATTATTTAAAGATCGTATTGAAATCCCATGTATTGAGAATATTGTAATTCCTTTTTTAAGTTTTTAAATAATATTTAGAGATATAGAATTAAGTTCCGGGCTAAATCCAGGGGTATGGGAAATGGTACCCTTAGAGTAAACCTATTTCCAGCAAACCAATTAGAGCTCTCATCAACACGTTTCCGAATAAGATCTATAAGCATTTATTTAATCCTCATTAAAAATATATTTATAAAATAAATCGTACTCAAAAGTTGTAAACTTATTGCAAAACCAAATTCCCACAAAAAAAATTCATCAAGTGGTCAAACATGGAGCCTCGCTACCCTTTCCCTATCCCTTCACCAAAACAGAGATCTCTTGTTTTGGGTTGAAGGTTATAAAGCGTAGGCGATAATTTTTATTTATCACCTCCCGTTTTGCTTGTTTAATGACGCGTGTCATAAAATGACACGGCTTGTGAAAAGTAAGCATTCAAATTTTCGCATAGCCTCCATTCTTGCACGGAGTTGTTAAACTTTACGACGGGAATATTGACTCCTGAGTGATTTAGAAGACGACGACAGCTTGTGAGACACTTAGCTCGTTTTTTTTTCTTGCAGTCTGTTAACTGCCCCGGATGATGGACTTCCGTTTTTAGTTTCGGGACTTTTGATGGCAACGGTTGGGAATCGTTTGAAGAGATGGATCGTGCGTGTGGATGGAGTGTCTTATTCGAACGAGAAAGAAAAGATTGAAATTGCAAATTACAAGATATATTTCAAACTAAAAATCTATTTAACGATCTATTAACTCTTTAGCGAAAATGAATTAAGTTCTGGTCCAAATTCATGGGTATGGGATATGGGACTGCGGCCTCCAAGAAATAATTTTTTTCCGGATTTCAATAAAAAGGTCTATACTTTCAATTAATACCTTTACTTTTGTCAATTACTTTACTTTCATCATCGTTACTTTACTCGACTAATTACGTTCACTTAATACGTCAATTTAATACGTTTACTTTCATGAAAAATGGGAATAAAATTATACCCTTAATTATACTCTTTATTTATACAGGGTGTTTCAAAAGTCCGTTTCGCTGCTTTAATTTAGAACCAACGTGTCCTAGGGTCACAGAAGTAAGGTCTACCCCTAGGTAAGTGACCCTGGAGAATCTGTTGAGCTGACTTACAGCGCCCCTAGCGGCGAAATAAAGAAGTTTAAAAATTTAATTTAAAAATTATTGGAGACTAGCTGTTATACCCGGCCTTGCACGGGGGGGAGTTTATAAATTTATTTTTTTAAATATTTCTTAAAATACATTTATAATTTTGTAAATTAGCAATATTACAAATCATCCCGGTATCCCAGGCACCTCTTTCCTATCCCAGTGTTCCCGGTAATCTTATCCCGGTGGTCACGGTAATTTTTCTAATCCCGGCGGTCCCGGTAATTTTCCTATCTCAGTGTTTACGGTAATTTTTATATTCCGGTATTCCCGGTGTCTTTATGGTAAATTTCCTATCCCAGTGTTCTCGGTAATTTTTATAACCCGGTAATTTTTTCCATCCCGATGTTCTCTCTAATTTTCCAATCCCGGTGTTCTTGTCACTTTTTACAATCCCGATGTTCCTGATAATGTTTAATATCTTGGTGCCTTTATAAAATAACAAATTTGAAACCATAATAAAAAGTCTAGTAAATTAGAAAGTCTAGTAAATTAGAAAGTCTAGTGAACAAATTAACAAATTTAAAACCAGTGTTTAAAACTAAAATAAAAGATCTAGTAAATGAAAAAGTCTAGTGATCTGTGTCTCATTTGAAACAATGTTTTATTTTTAACTCGTTGTATGACTGGTAAAACAGGTTTTCAAACACGGAAAAATAAGTGAAAAAAAGCAGGAAAAACGGGAAAAAAAGAATGAAGGACTGATTTTCTCTTTATAAATTATAGCCTATGTGTTATTCTGATGTATAAGCTACATTATGGTAAAATTTCATTAAAATCCATTCAGTAGTTTTTGCGTGAAAGAGTAACAAACATCCGGACAAACATTCACAATTATAATAGTAGTAGGATAGAGCAAAAACTTCGCATAGAGTATTCTTGCAAACGTTATGAAGAACTCACAGAAAAAAGTTTCATGAAAATAACTTGAAGCGGAGATATTAGCATGTGAAAATAACACTTTTTCAGACTTAAAAAAAGAAAAATTTCCCAAATTTGCAGAATTTTTTTTCAACTGTGTTGTGTAGTTTTGTGTTTTTTTTTAGTTAAATAAAAGCAAAATTTCATCAAAAAATTGAAAAAAATTCTTTTTTGAGATCTGAAAAAAGTGCTATTTTCACATGCTAATATGATCCATAAATCAAGGATAATAATAAAAAAAATTATACTTATGTTACACTCTATTCACCCTTTAAAATGTCAATTCATCTCTATACAAACTTTTTGTACCTATTTCTTTCTCATACTAAACTAGCTGGTGAAGAAATGCCTTTTTAAATATCGTACTAGCAATGAAAATAAGTAGTGATGTCACAAATGCTTTAACCTCCTTATTACAATATGCCACACCCTCTTAATGAGTAAAGTGAGTGAATGGCCCCATATCATTGCTGAATCCAAAAAAAGTATTGTAATGAATTTAAACATATTAATGACTCAGAATCTAAAAAAACTTTGTTGCTTGGATTTTTTTACTCTACAACAACAAGACACTCTAAGCCCTTTTTTCGAAAACGCTCCCAATAACGAGAATGCACATTGCACAAAAACCTATGCAACATCCACTAAGCTTATTTATTTTGCAATACAAGATTTTCCTGTAAAACTTTCTTTTCCTGGTTGAAAGTTTATATGCAAGAAAGCAAACATTCCATAATGCTCATGGGTTTTTTTACAATACATATTACTCTGTAAAACCTTCTTTTCCTGGGTAAAAGGTATATTGTACAAAAGCCACACTAACTCAGTGTATCTTAGTATTGAATTTAACCATATTTTCCAAGCTTTATTTCAATTCCTAACCCTTCAAAAACTTCTTAAAATTTTCATTGATTATACTTGAAAATATTATATAAAGATAAATAAAATATTTTGATTTTGTTTTGTTTCCAAACCAGTTTCTATATCCATTGCAGACCTTTTTCATCTAAATGATGGTCACTATCATAAAAACTCTCCCAGATTTCCCAATTTTTTTTTTTCAATAAAGAACGCAACTATTGCGTAAATCATTCCTCCACGTCCTCCACCCAAGATCCCCCTGCCAACAACCATCGAAATCTCTCCTCATTTTTATTAAAGAATTCATATCCCATAATCGTTTCCCTCGCCGAAATTAGTTCGTAATCTGTCACATACACTCATACCTTCTCATGTCTTCGAAACTTATTTGATAAGAAACGTCAGGGCGGAACTTTTCCAACCCGAGATAAAAAATACTGCATCTGTCACGCTCCTCGGAAGAAAAAAAATAGAATTACAAAACTCATTTCCACTTACTTCTTCCACGGCCTTCAAAATTAAACCCAGCGGAAGCGCGATAAAAAATAATCCCCCCGAAATGAAAAGACAAGCGTGTGTTAATCTGCATCCATCACTTCCAAGCTCTGAAGCGATTAAGATTTCCAAGTCTCAAAACTCTATTCTGCCGGAAATCTCCAATTTCATTTGTCACTAGAAAGACAGATTAAAGTTCGGTGAGAATTCTTCATTAATCTAACATTCTACGCCTGTGGGCAATATGTGTTCTTTTTTTGTGTGATCCGCCATTTTTTTCCTGCTAGAACAAAGAAAGGTTCTCGGTGTTGAAAGTGTAACCAGGAGTTGGTGTGTTCGTGCATGAAAGCAATTTTCTGCTTTTCCAGGATCTTAGGGTGGGTTTACATGCAGCGACGAGAGTAACGTGACTGGGTACTGGGTGACAGTTATAAAATTTCCGATCGTTTTCCCTAGTCGTTGTAGAATTCTGTCAATCCATTGGTTCTTGGTGAAATTACGTAGCAGTTACGTCATCATCAACAGCAGTGTTTCTCAAAGTAGGTGCCATGAAGAGTTGTCAGGGGTGCCGTGTGGTCCAAGATATGATATAAAGGATTTTTAACTTTAAACAGTAAGAAATCTTATAGATTTTATCATTTTAGTGAAAAAAAATTTGTTGCTAGTTTTTTTTAAAAAATCACATTTGGGTAAGTAATAGAGGAGATGGGAAAAATATTATCCAAAATTTAAAGATGAGAACGCAATTTCCAAGTATCTCTATCAATCCTTATTCAACTACTGGAACAATGTACTGAATTTTTAGAGACCATTCTTAAATTTTTGTCGTCTATCTGTAATAGGAGACCAACGAATATATATACATCTTTAAAATTTATTCATTCACTAAAAAACGATGGATACTATTTTCCCTCCTGCTAAACGAATTTTTTTAAAATAGAAATATTACTATTTTTCTTAAGTAGTGTTCTTTTTCCAGTACATTGGAATAATTTTAAAACTGAGACCCCTTTTGTAATTTGAAAAATATCTCTTAGTCTTTACTACATAGCTAAAAAGTAGATTAGAAGGAGGCTATAAAATAACTTACTGCGCATGGCAAAAAAATTCCATATTATAAACAGGTATGTTAAATAAAACATAGAAAACATAAATAATAATTCTTTGGATTGATATTTTATGACTAGGTAGCTTTGAAAATTTCTTGTTCATCAAAATTTGCCATGACATGAAAAGTTTAAGAACCTCTTTCCTATAGGAGATTTTTGACCTTTCATCCCTAGACCTTCCCATTGCGTCGCTCTATCTTCTGCATGTAAACTCGACTTTTTTCAGATACGCGGATGGTGTAATATGAATGGCTAACTTCTGGAGCGTGGTGGGGATCCCTTTTTACCCGCGCGCGCTGGCTTTATGGCGGAGGAATTCTTTGTCAAACAATTGGAATCTCTTTCTGCCATTTTAATTTGTCCTCTTCTCGTTTTTGTTTCTTTTGAGAACTGTTCCGGAAAAGGTGGTGTTTGATAAGTTCCTTTTTTTTTCGTTCGTCTGGGAGGATAAATACAATTAAAAGTCCGTTTCCTCTTTCCTAACACTTCAAAGAGTCGGAGTTGGAAAAGTTTTTGAGCTGAAACATTAATATAAGGTTAAAACGGGAGTCTAGATGTAAATTACGGAGTGATTCACATTTCTATGTGTTAAGTGTTAGGGAATTCTGTCGTTGCGAAAGCTTTTCAAAATTTGTAGTGCTGGTTGACTGAATTTCTTGGGAATGAAATTTAATTTCGAATAATGATGTAAGTAGAGATAAAATGGGTAATTTTATGATAAAACGATCGTTGTACACCCAGACTCAATTTTTTATTATCTCCTATATCAAAATTTGCTCAAACACACTAAGATTTTTTTTACTTCACTCAAATTGAATCGTCAATTTGAAAAAAGGGATATGTCCAAAACACGAGTTTCGGGAAAATTAAAAAAAACTGCATAAGTAGTGGTATTTTTCTTGCATAACCTCCAAATTTTTACTAAAATGCATTACCCTTATTAGAATACAGAACAATAATCGAAAAAAGTGTACTATTTAAAAATAGTTGAAAAAGTTGATGTACTTATTCCCTTTTTCAGTTTTGTGAAATTTCAGCTAAAGAAAAATCCGGGGTTGAAATTTACATAAAGAGTAAAGTATAACTCAAAATGTCAATTATGGCACATGTTGAGCCTTAAGCAACGAGTTATAACTATTAAAATGTTCCTAAAAATAAAGCACTTTGTATAACAAACCCAAATGACTTATCAGATAAAACAAGATGGAAGTTTAAAAATCTGTCTAAAATCATGAAACACGACGAAATTGCTTCATCGTCCCCCCTCCTTTGATCACAGCGCACCTGAACCCAAAAAGCCTGCGAAAAGGCCCATCACATTACTGAAGGGCTTTCATCCAAGAATTGATAATTATCTCCGTAATTTTCCTCGAGATAATGACAAGAAGCCCTTCCCCCTCCCCCGTATATCTCCAAGCCGTTGTTGTTAATTACCATATTTCCCAAATTGCGTCTAATAGACGGCGCTTCACCGTTACCCTTCGTTTAAAGTTTCGCAGTTAAATAATTTAAATAATAATGGGTCAGCTTGTTAATCTTGGCCATGATACATCTCCCAAGACAAAGGAGGTGGGGATAATGAAGGAAGTTGGGATCTGGAACGGACGCACGGCTGTTAAGTCACTGTCACTGATAATGGGGTCTTGTGTGATGGTGTGGGACAGACTCCTTATCAGCCACACCTTGTGCGTTGGATGGAAAAGAAATAGATATTTTCGACAGTGCTGGTGAAGTGTTTTGATTTGAGGGGTTATTGAAAGCAATATGGGTTTGTGGTTTAGGCAATGGTTGAGAATTGATACACAACGACAGTCTCAAAAATGAGTAAAAATTACTCAAATCTGAGTATGTCACGCACTACAGGCTCCAATCCAAATATACTCCAATTTGAAAACATGCATGTACTCATTTTTGAAAATGTGCAGATACTCAAAAATAAAGCATCACGTACTCAATTTTAATTCGTCCATGACACTCTTATAAAGAAGGTGCAATGTATAACAGTTATGACTACCATATAGCCACGTTACTATGACGTGGGAAGCAGACTAGTAAGTTGAGTGCGACGTCACAACGTTGTTACTCGTCACACCAACTTAATGTTACTTTCGATGTATTGCAAAAATTTCAATTTTCAAATATAAACTAAAAATAATAATTTAATGTGGTGACTATTAAATTGTTTGAAACTGACTATGTCTGGTGTTTCAAAATTGAAAGCATTGCGTCATATTTGAACCAAAAAGTTTCATACCAAAATGAGAACATCGATTTACTCAAATTTGAAACTGTCATTTCTCTCAGTGTATTGAGTAGAGTAGAAACTTCTCAAGTGGTTGAAATGTTTCAAAGTGTGAAGCATATTTATTAACAATCATACTCTTTCATTTTAAATTGAAACCTGTGAACAATGATAACGTAGAGATCACGAAAAATATTTTTATAGGCAGGACATCGTTATAAGCAGGTTTCCATAGCTTGATCTAGTCTCGCCAGGACCTTGGAGATAGGAACAGTTATAGACACCATCAATATGCACACTGCACAGGTTTCAAAGTGCTTGATTAATTTTTACTTGAGATGAGATGAGGTGATACTTTTGGTTCATACCTCCTAAAATATTTTTCTCTCTTTCTTGATGTAGGAGAAAAGAAGGAAATGGGAAAAAAATGGGAAAGTTAAAACAATAAGTTATTAAGTTATGAGTGAAGCAAAATTATTTCGTTAGATAAATATTATTTTTTAATCTTTAAGGTATGCTAATTTTTTTAAATATATATTAATATTTATTTTTACTTTATATAAATTATCTTTCCAGACTTGAAAACTTCTCATTGATTTTACTTGAAAAACTTGAATTTTGTTTTCCTGATATTTATAAGATATGTTAATTTAAATGGTTAAGTTAGAAGAGATTCGATATTATAAAAAAAAGTTATCGTAGTTTATGGTTTTACATATGCGTAAATTTTTTTTAATTAAACCATCAAAATATAGTTTGTTATAATCAAAATGTTAGTGCAACTACAAAAGTTTCGCATCCCTTTGCATATCTTGGACACATAGGCATCTGTTTTGCATTATGTCGTGTGCATAACCTAACCCCAACACTAATTTAAAACTTCCCAAAGTAATTTCTAATTAATGGGTATGCTGTTAACTGTCATAACAACAGTTGTAATAAAATTTTAAAAAAGAAATATTCTTATTTTTTAACGTTTATTTGTTAAAACAAGTTACCAACATTAATCTTGAAAACAAACAATTAACAGAATTTAACAGCTTCTAACTAAGCAAAGGCAGATCAAGGTGGGCTTTTCCAAGCGTTAATTTCCTGAAAAGTTCCCTCGAAAAAGCATGCAAAATATAAAGAAAACTTTTCTAAGTCTCGTTTCTACCTCCTGGCGCGTGTAACAGATTATAAAAAAGGCTGAAAACTCAGCTTTAAACTAAGCACGCAAGTAATCGCTTTAATATGAGAGGAAAGAATGTTTTTAAAGGGGAGAAATTAATTTAAGTTCTGAAGCTGGAAGTAGTACTACCTCAGGCAAAGGGAAGCGAAGACTTCATGAGATTAAATAAAATATTGATGTAGTGTAATATAATGACTCGGTTGTTTTCCTTGGGAGATAATCTCAGAAAGTCATTAAAAACTATCGAGTAAGGTTGTTTGATTTTTAAAATTAAGTTTTTCAATGTTTTTAAGAAAATAAGATCTTTTAAGTTTGTGTAAAAAGATATCAACAAGGTATTTATATTAAAATATTTTTAAAATTAAGTTTTTCAATATTTTTAAGAAACTAAGATATTTTAAGTTTGTGTTAAAAGACATCAACAAGGTTTTAGATATTTTCCTTATTTTCAAATTGGTTAGAATCATCCTTAATATTGTTTCCTTGAAATAATCATTTCAACTACTTTTTGCTCATAACGATTTAATTTACAAATCTCTACATTAAGGAATAGGAATGTTAGACACTTAAATACCAACACTTAATAGAATTTATTTTGTTTTGTTGAATGAACACGCATCTGGCGATAATTTAGAAGACTAATCCAATCAAGGTGGTAAGTGTGGATTCAATAAAATTAATAAAAAGGAAAACATAAAATAGCAGATTTACCACTGGGACAAACATGGCAAATTTTAAGTTCGTATATCAAAATACAAATTTAAATTTTTTTTATCCTTAACTGCTTCTAATAAGGGAAATGAAGTATCATAGTGTCAAATTTTTTAAAGAAGTAGATTTATTTTAAATTAAAAAACTTTATTTTTTCTTTAATTTTTTAATTTTGTTATTTTTAAGAAATTTGGCTTTATAGTCCAACAGTTAACCAAATAAAATTGATTTAGTTCATATAAAAAAATAGATCTCATGTTAACGCTCGCATCGACTTAACTGACCTACGCATTGTATTTTCTAACTGGTATCCTTTATAGACCTTAAAAATATATTACTTTTAAAATTATAAAATACTAATAAGAAAGACGCATCGTGTTATTTATCTTTCTTTTTAGTAAAATTATTAAGAAAAATATAAAATTTGTATAAAATATAAGGTTATTCTAATATAAAAGTTCAAGAAACGCTTGATTTGGTATCAAAATAGATTATCAAAATATATATCTGATCAAAATAGATTATCACTATCACAATAATGAATTATATAGGTATACAAGTTTTAATAGATTTAAAAATATAAAGGGTTCAATTTTTTTTTGGAAACAAGCAGTAGTTGTTTATGTACCCGCAAAACTTTAATCATATATCTTTACGTTCCATTAACGCTGTAAATAAAAAAGGGATGAAAGCAGTAACTTATAAGACGTTTAAATTCTTCATTTTCCTTCGAACAGGGATCAGAGATAATAAAGTTCTCCCACTCTTTGAGCCTTCTTCCAAAGATGGAACTCTAGAAAAATACTTTCTTCCAATTTGACCGACGAAGTTCGCGAACAAAGTTTCACCATGTCAGGTGAAATTAAGTCTGCAGCAAAAACCATCGATTTTGCCATTTGAGAAACGATAAAAACCAAGTGGAAGAGGTTAAATTCGAAGTGAAAAAGGCGGGAAAATGTTGTCGGGCGATAAGGCGTGGACGATCGAAAAGGGAAATGAAGTGAAGAAAATGGGAGGAGGGATCTTTCTTAAAATTGCAAATGATGGAATGGGGGTGAAAAGTAAAGGTAATTTTGGGGTGTATTACGTTGAAAGGTTTTTTATGCATTTTTTTCTTTCTTTAGCGATCATTTGATTGATATTTTTGTGTTGATGTGTGAATCATCGTACTCTTAAAGAAATGAAGTTATAAGGAGTGCAAATTATATCAGACTCACCTTGGAACTTTTGCAATTTCCTTCTTAACTCCATGCTATTACGTTTTACAATGTTAAGCTATAACGATTGAAACAAGTTTAAATAGGTAAGGTACAATTAACTTATTTCTAGAAGAAAATTTTATTTTTATCATATTTGTTCCTCCAGTTTCAATGAAAGCAGCTGATTTGGAATGTTCAATGCTTCCTTTCACCTGCTTTGTTTACTTCATAGTTTGTTTTGTTTGAGCAATTTATTATTCGGGCTAATCGATTTATTAAATTATTAGTGTTAATTCTAAAATCAGTAAAAATTAGTCTTTTTCTCCTTACATGAGATTAATATAAATTGTATGCTATTATTTGATTTGTCGTACAAGTACATGGCCCTATCCTTGTAAAGATGTTAATTTGGTTTAAGAAAAGTGTTTAATTAAATAGAGTTAATTATAAAACAATCATTGTATTATTTTTCTCCTGACATGAGATTAATGTTAATTTTATGCGATGCTTTAATATGTCCTGAAAGTCCATGGCCCTATCCTTTCTAATTTGGTTTAAGAAAAGTGTTTAATTAAATAGAGTTAATTATAAAACAATCATTGTAGTATTTTTCTCCTGACATGAGATTAATGTTAATTTTATGCGATGCTTTAATATGTCCTGAAAGTCCATGGCCCTATCCTTTCTAATTTGGTTTAAGAAAAGTGTTTAATTAAATAGAGTTAATTATAAAACAATCATTGTAGTATTTTTCTCCTGACATGAGATTAATGTTAATTTTATGCGATGCTTTAATATGTCCTGAAAGTCCATGGTCCTATCCTTTCTAATTTGGTTTAAGAAAAGTGTTTAATTAAATAGAGTTAATTATAAAACAATCATTGTAGTATTTTTCTCCTGACATGAGATTAATATTAATTTTACGCGATGCTTTAATATGTCCTGAAAGTCCATGGCCCTATCCTTTCTAATTTGGTTTAAGAAAAGTGTTGACCAAAAAAACTCCAAACCTATATTTTATTCAGAAGAAAGGTAAATTTAATGCTACAATTATTTTACAGGCTGTTTTATGCTGTCCAAAAACAAGTGTGCCTTTCTTAGCTCTGACATAAGATTGAAGGGAAGTGGGAAAAAAGTTGAACCAAAGACTTTTACAGGATGATCTCCGCAAATCCCCTTATCTGAAGAATTTAGATTCTTAACTCAAGAACTTGACTAGGGGTTTATAAAATATTTTATTCAAGGAAAATTCAAAAGCAAACGATTCAACAGCAGTCTTGACAGAATCATCCATCTTAATCCAAAATTTCCTCATTCATCTTAAATTTTTGAGATTTTTTAGTGATAGCAGTTTTATACTATCTCTAGGTCTCAGGCATAGGAAGAGCTGCCATGGATGTATGAAATAGCGGACATGTTGAGTAAAGAGTTTGTTTGAGTTAAACTTTTAGGATTAGATAAAATATACCAAGGCTATTCTTTTTAGACTTGAAAGAAAAGTTTGATGTGTTTTTTCCTTTGTTCTAGGAGTAGAAATATTGATAAGAGTAGGAAACTTCATCTCTAATAAAATCTAGACAACTGTTTTCTTTTGCATCATCAGCTTAAATGGTTTTGTCCAATAATGTGGATTATAAGTCGATTAAATCCTAAATATATATTTTTAAATATAGCTATTTAGGGTGTTAACCCTCAAAGCTAATCCCCATTTTACTTAAATGGTAATGCTACTTTTGTAAGTGTATCAAAGGGGTCTTTTTCCATAATGTTCAGAACATTTTCATATTTGAGCCCCAAAAACCTCTTAAAAATCAAGATAACATGCTTCAAAACAAGATTCCATGCTTCTAGGGGGAGGGGGGACTAACTCAGATGGCTTCATTTAGAAAACTATTATGATTTTTCGCCCTCAAGAACTAAATACAAATACAATTTATCCTCTCTTGTTTCAATTAGCACTAATTTTTACAAATAACGCAGACCTATCGAAAATATTACTCTCTATCTCTAGTATATACTAACTAGAATTAAGTCAACTTTTAAAAAAGTTTAGATAAAAAAATCTTTAGTTCAATGTAGTCTACTTTTTTTTATTTTATGTGCTTCAACTCAGTATAGTGTAGGAGTAGAGGTTCCCGATTTATAATCTATAATTTGAGTAACTAATAATTAAGTTAATTGAAGTTACGATGTCAATAAATTCCTAAAGAGGGGAAAAATAAATGTTGTGTAAAATAAAAAAATTTTCAGACTTATAACTTTTGCAGACTTATAACTTTTGCATAAGATAAGGGCTATGTCTTTATGAGTTCTCCAAAGAAAATAATCAATAACTTTCTTTCCCAGCTATTTTCAGCTATGGACCTTAACAAGCTTCGTTCAAAATAATTTGGATAATCTGAAGGGACTTCACTGGGAAAAAAATTCACCCTAATAACTAAACAAATAATAAATAATATGCATCTTTTAAAGAAAAAATGCAAAATTCACGTACTAAATTCCAAGAGGCCCTAAAAGTTTTAACTACAGCCAAAGGGCACAATTTCAAGGATCTGATTCCAGTTGACTGCTCCAAATTAGATCACTCACTCTATCCTTCACGCAGAGTCGAGTCGGCAACGATGCTGAATTGAATTTTCTATGCATATTTGATCGAGGAAGTTCGGAGCCCACGTAGTACATATATACAAGTTCAGCTTCGGAAGGGCCTTATTTCTATATCGATTAAATTCCGAAATCTTCTTTCGCAGTCTCTACTCTGAAGACCAACTTTTGGAAAAGATAACTTAATCATTGTTCTTGAAATTAAATCAGGGGATTATGGTCGTTCTTTTGGAAACTTTGTGCATGTTCCTACTTGAATTTTGATGAAAAACGTCCATGGAACTTGAAGATCTTCGTATAAAAGTCTAAGAAAAATTTTACTTTAAATACAAGTCACTTGAAAGTGGAGATAAAAGCGAATGCTGCAAAGAAGAGCATCTTTGGATCCATCGTTTTTATCATCATCAAGAAAAGTTTCTATGAAACCACTATTTTTCTGCTAGAATAAATATCACTGTGATCCCCTGTTAAAACGCTGGATATTGTAATTCAATATCCCAAGTTGGGGGCTCGCTATCTGTAAATAATTAAATTTTAAAAGGGAGCTTAGCTTGTTTTCACACGATTAAACAATAAATTCCAATTTTAATTTATGTAACTAGTAGTACGATGTATACCTATAATTTTAAAACGAAAGTTAAGTTTTCGATATTTTTTGGTTGTTAATCTTCATTTGAAGAAAGTTATTTTACTTGTACACTCAAACCTGTTTTTGTGCGATTTGTTTTATTTGTGTGGTCTTTTTTTCTGCGATTTTTTTGTGCAGTACATAAAAATCACTGTAAAAAAGACCGCACAAATGAAAAACTGCACAAAAACAGGGTTGAGTGCAATCAAAAATTTTAAAGTTGCTAATATTTAAATTTTAGCCAGATAAAACCAAAACACTATCTATCTTACAAAATCCCAAAAAGGTTCATATAAATTTAAACTAAAAAGCATTAAAAGTTATTACTATTTATTGAGGAATATTTTATAAATCCAACTTACCACAGCTTTAGTATATATTAATCTTGTTTTAGGATCTGCAAGTTTTCTCTTTGAAGTGCCAAATTTTAATAGGCAATATTAGCCTATTAAAATTGATAATTAACCCTATCTAAATTATAGTACATATATTTGATAAGCAATTACAATGTACTTTTAAATATTATTTTCATTTTCAACAATTTACCCACTTCTCTAATATAGATGGATAATTATTTGAGTGATATTCCCATAATGCTGAATACGCACAGTCGCACAGTGTGTATTTAAACAGTTGAACATCAAAAGTTACGGATATTTAAGAAAATTTCAAAAATTTTAAGTCCATTTTTCTTTTTATAACCAAAGACACATTTTAAATGACAAGTTTAGATTCAAACTTCTTTTTAAAACCATCAAAAATAACTGTTTTTTTACATTGGTATCATCCTGCAGCTTAATGTAACATGTATTTATTATATAAAACAATTTAAGTACAGCAAAAATCAAGGATTAATATCCAATAAAAGAGAGTAACTTGCTAATATCAAGTTGCAAGGATCATCAATATCCAACTTGCTAATTATCATTCCTATTTGAGAATAAATAGTATAAAAGAAATGAGGTTTCAAGTCTTATCATAATGCTGGCCCTGCTTTTTACAAGCTAACTTAAAAAATGTTTTGGTACTTATGTATTAACCTGTGGCCACTGAATCCAAAGATTCTTACCAAATCCCCAAGGCTGTGCCTTTGAATCTGACAGTCACTAGACGGTCGACAGGATAATATGTAAGAACCAATGTTTTTTACATTCAAGAACATACTAACAGTTAGCAAAAGATTTAGAAGTATATTTTACTTATTAAAATAAGTTGAAATTTTAAGCTGATTTTCCATGAGTGTATTTATTAGAAAATTAAACAGATACTTGCTACAACAACTAACAACCATGCAAAGTTTAGAACAAAAAAAGAAGCTATAACAGAAAATAAACATCACATAGTTCAAGAAATAACAAAAAATACTTCCATTGCTACAAAAAGTGTACTCTTGTATAGCCACAATACATAGCTGCCAACCTGATGGAGGAAAATATCGGAGTACTTTCATGGACTTACACATGGAAGCATACCCACCTTTTTTTCAGTCACAATTTAAAATTTAAGCTGCCTTGTTAGTTCATAGTAGAACTACGAAGCACAAATAATTTAGATAAAACCCTAAAACAATGTCTATGAAGAAACAAAAACACCCCCCTTAAAGTAGATGAAAACAAAATCATCCATAAGTTACAACCAAAGGCGTCCGAAACGATTAATCATGGTTCCTGCTTCATAACCAAAATAGAATTTAATGCTTTTTTTTTGAAAAATAAAACTTTAAAAAGAAAATGTACTATTTAATTAAAATAATTCACTCATCTTACTCTTAAAAACTTCTTACTTACGAATGAAACATAGTTTTTTTAAAAAATCGGAGTTTTTAGAGAAAAATCGGATTACCGGAGAAGAAACCAAAAATAGGAGTAACTCCGATAAAATCGGAGTACTTGGCAGCTATGCAATAATAAAACATTTCATGCTTAACACTATCCAGAATGATTTATAATATATAATAAAGTATTTTAAAATATTCAAATAACAATGCATTTATACAGCATAATAAGCATTTACAAATCTTTTTCAAAACAAATTTTAAAAGAAATCAGCTAATTGTTTTAAAAATTTGGTAATTCAAAATGACTAGTAGTTGAGGCCCATAAGCCCCTTTAAAAATCCATTAAAAACACTGGTACATAAAAATATTTTCTCCTTAAAGAAATTAATTTTTTAACATTTTTTTCTTCTACTTCTTCACTTCTACTAATCAAATAAAAAATCCTTTAAACCAAATTACTGGGTATTTAACTTAAACAATATACTATTATGCTGTCATCCAAGGTCACACTTTAATTTCAAAATAATGGCAAATAAATGCATTTTTGCAAAACAAAAATATCAGTATAAAATATAACAGAAGGTAAAGAACTTTTTAGCAATTTTTGAAATTCTTACAAATAAAAATTTTTGAAAATTTAAAGGAGTGTCAGTTTTCCAGATGTTTCAGCAACTACTCTTTTGTCAATAAGTTCATTATACACCTTTAAAAATGCAAACATTCTTGGGGCATGATTCCTGCATGTTAAAACCTGCACATGTTAACTTTCAACAAATAATACTTATTAAGATAAAATGAAATCACAGTAATAAAAGTCATGAGTTACAAAATGTCACATGTTATGAGTTGTATGAGTTACAAAGAGATGTTGGAAAACCTATGAAAAACTAAAGAAGTGTTAAACCAAATTTAGTACTTTTCAAAAGTCTTTCAAACATTTTTAAGGAGTATAAAAGAAATAAAGGTTTCAAACCCGAATTAATTTCAGATGTATCTAAATTTAAATTAATATGTTATACATATGAACTTAAACCCAAATAATGCTCATAATCTCAAACAAATGTTAAAATACCAATCGGTACACCCATTGTGACACAACAGGATCTTGAAAGAGAAAAAAATGGGCACATGGTGACAGATGAATTTATGAGTTTTCATAAACATCAAACATTTTCAACCACAGAAGAGTCATCCCAAAACATGATGAGTCTGAAACGAATGGTGCCAGATAAAAGCCGATAGCACTCTATGGAGTCCTCTAAAGGAAGAAGTGCATAGTGTGATTCAGGAGTCTCATCACTGAACTTGAACTCTTCAATGTGAGGGCGAAGCTTCATTTCTCCTAAAGGGCCTTGTACTACAGTGTAATGCATAGGGATAGTTCTAAAAAACATTGATGATAAGCATTAGTACACAATGAACTGAATATTACATTCATAGAAAATGATATGAAACTAAAATATTTTTGATGCAAGAATGTTTGGAGAAATGTCACAAGAAAGTTTTTTAGTCTTTTTTAGCGTTATATTAGTTTTATACATGAACAACATATTAATAAAGGCAATAAATTTAAATTCAAAAGAACTACTACAAATTTAAAATCTAATAAGCTTTAGGATCGTGCGCTAATAGCAGCATCGTTCCATAAAGTTATTACACCAAGTTAAAATTAAAGTTAATTTAAAAATAAAATGAAAGATATGCACCGGAAGACCCTCTCATCAGGGGGCACGGATCCCCCGGTACATAGAGGACTTTTCTGAGAGGCCCCATATCGTAAAGAAATGGGACCCCGTACCCCAAAGTCCTCCCACGCGAAAATAGAGTCTAGCACATCAAAAAATAAATTTACAAAGAAAAAACACATCAAAATTCTGATTACCTTACTCTCAACTGCACCCTGTTTTTTAAAAAAACAAATCAGTATTATATACCATAAACCATACGTTAAGATTACAGTTAAACAGCAGAAAACAAGAAATGATAAAAGCTCTAGCAAACACTGAAACCAAAATCAAGAACCCACTTCTCCACAGCACCACGTGTTCGAAACCAGCAAAAAACATCATTTTTCATATTTCATTTTTCATGATGTTTTTTGCTGGTTTCGAACACGTGGTGCTGTGGAGAAGTGGGTTCTTGATTTTGGTTTCAGTGTTTGCTAGAGCTTTTATCATTTCTTGTTTTCTGCTGTTTAACTGTAATCTTAACGTATGGTTTATGGTATATAATACTGATTTGTTTTTTTAAAAAACAGGGTGCAGTTGAGAGTAAGGTAATCAGAATTTTGATGTGTTTTTTCTTTGTAAATTTATTTTTTGATGTGCTAGACTCTATTTTCGCGTGGGAGGACTTTGGGGTACGGGGTCCCATTTCTTTACGATATGGGGCCTCTCAGAAAAGTCCTCTATGTACCGGGGGATCCGTGCCCCCTGATGAGAGGGTCTTCCGGTGCATATCTTTCATTTTATTTTTAAATTAACAACATATTAAGAGTTTCCAAAGAGTGGCCCATAACAATTTGTTTGTTAGTGCTGATTAATCCAGTCACCAAGTTATCATAACTTTATTTGGAAGCAGTAAAGGATGTCTATGACACAGATACTTGTTTTTAGAGTTTAACTATTACTATAACAGCTTAAATAATTTTTTTCTATTAGTTCTCTTCTAATTAAAACAAATGTTATAAAAAACCATATGTTCTATAGTACCCCCAAAAAGTTAGCCTATCCTCTTTTTTTTAAATGAGACTCAGTTTGAATTTTATAAGGTTTTATGGCAAATCTGGTTAGTAGACCTTTTATTTTAAATGTTATCTTAGTACATAGGTACTCCATTAAAGTTTGAAACAATCAATATTTTAATAATTAAACTTTTGCCCATCAATTTGAAATGGATGAATAAAAATTTATTTTTTTCGCTCTTGTTAAAAATAAAATAACAACCCCACAACTTAAAAAATATACCAATGAAAAATTTATAAATATAAATCACAGCATTAATTTTAAAGAAGCCATATTCAATTATACTAAAATTTAAGAACTTGGTTAGACAAAGCTTTACCTGTCAACTGACTCATTCAAGAGCAACTGATAGCTCAGTGTCCTTTCACTGGATAAAGTAGGATCAGCTTCATTGTTGTTCACTTGAGCTCTGATCACCCAGTAAATACCAAAAGCACAAAACCTGAAGGTTTCAAAACGGATGAAATCATAGGGCCCAGTGCGATATGGCCCCAGCAGTTGGAGATCTAAAAGAATAATGTAAAATAAAATAAGTAAAAAAAAAGATTTTTTAAAAAACGCTTTTATTGAAGTGTTCTAAAAGGTCAAAAATAATTTTTTCGGTTTGACAAATAATTTATTGGGAAGTAGAAAATAAGTTTTTGGTAAGTAAAAAAAACTGATTTTCTAATCACTAAAAATAAAAGCGTGGGCCTAGTAATTTTTAATATTTTTTAAATTTAATTTTTTTTACAGGACAGTGACACTAACATCCTTGCCAAACGGGGATTCGAACCCCAGACGTACGGCTTTGCATCAGTCAGATGCTCTAACGACCAGGCCATTACGTCGGCATTTATGTATAATTTTATATAAATAAAAATACCTAACAGAGAATTTAAAGTGAATCCATCCCACTCAAAACTCATGAATGAGAAATTTGTAAATCTAACGTCATAGAACATAGAATAAAGAAGTTAGAATATATAGTGAATTAAGAATGACTAGCGCCCACGCTTTTATTTTTAGTGATTAGAAAATCAGCTTTTTTTACTTACCAAAAAGTTATTTTCTACTTCCCAATAAATTATTTGTCAAACCGAAAAAATTATTTTTGACCTTTTAGAACACTTCAATAAAAGCGTTTTTTAAAAAATCTTTTTTTTACTTATTTTATTTTCTACTTTTTAGTCATGGTACTTTTTAACAAAAACTCACAAGAAAAAATGTATTTATTTCAACCATATTTAATGTTATGTTAGGATGGAATTTTAGTTTCATGTATAACACAAAATTTTCACATATCTGACAAAGTAGAACAATCCTCTGACGACTCAGCAGGACAATCAACTCCAAAGTTAAAATCTATTTAATTTTGCTGGGTACGTTATAATAACAGAGCTGAGCAAGAAAAATACCTCGCACAAAGAATATATTCCTCGCATCCGCTCAATCACCGATGAAATCCATCGATATCAAAAAGATTCACAATAAAAAGAAAGCATTCAATAAAATAAAAAAAACAATCGTAAGAAACTCAGAATTAGTGTGTGTGTATCAAGGAGCAAACAGTACCATCCAGTCTTTTCAGTAGTCAATAAATTATAAAAGAACATATTTTTCTTCTCGGCGATTTTCGGCGATTTCTCGCTCTTCTGGCGATTTCTTTCTCGCGGTTATTATCTTAAATCGCTAATTATCTTAATTGTTAATTGGAAGGTAAAAAATCACGTTTTGAAGATTAAATATTGTAGTTATATACTTAGTATATTATCTTACAGGTTTTGGGAGCCATTGGCTTCACGGAATGTCTCAAATATGAATTAAAAGGATAACTAAAAACACTCGTTAATTACCTAAATTACGGAGGTTTTGACTAGTTGATGATTGAATATTGCATTGTCATCGAGTTTCCACCACGGTGCAAAGTTTCAGAACTTTATATCGTTTGGAAGTGCCTGAAATATTATGTACAAGCATCCAGAAAGAAAAAAGTGATTATTCGTCTATAATTATCGTAATTACTGGGCAATTCTCGTTTTGACTTTTGAATATGATCAGGCACCGCAGCCGATTTTTCGTAAAAAAAATAGGAAAAATAGGAGAATTTAAGAAAAAATAGGAGAAAAACAGGATTATTTTTCTTAAAAAAATAGGAGAAAAAGGAATATTTTTTTTTTAAAAATAGGAGAAAAAAGGAATATTTTTCTTAAATTAGAGTTAAAATTACACAACAGGGATGCCAACCTGTGGCGACGCCCATTCGTATTGAGTGCTCCCACAATACCGGCAAAAATCGATAGTTTTTTGCTCTTTTTTCGATTCTTCACTTATATTTGAAAAACTATAAATTTCTCGCAGATAATTTCAATTACAAAGTTAAAGTAAACCGAATTTCCTACAAAATGTGCTAGTCAACTTTGATTTTCTAAAGAGTGGTTTTGACGCTAGAGCTCGCTGAAAAACATCGATTTTTTGGCCTTTCCGCAAAAAAGGAAAACGCGCGCTTCTACCCTCTACAAAATGAAAACTATTTAAGTTATTACCAAAAATTTTGTACCACGTTAAAGAGAATTTAATTTATATAAATAATGTGCTTTCCATTACCATTTTTTGAGAAGGGGGGAGGGAGTGAAGTAAAGATCGATAATAAAACTGTTGCGGCTCGCAGACCAAACGGACTTTTGCGGTTGTTAATCTGCAATCTGTGCTTTATTTCCGGTATATTACCAATAAAATGGGTTGTTTTGGATAAATTGGTGACTACGCTAACACATGTTTATAAAAATAAATTTTTTAATTAATTTATGAAATATCGGGTGTTTTGGGCAACAGTTCAATAAATTTTTTAAATTCCTATATTAAATTATGGGAGTGTTTTAATGAACGAATTTTTATGTTTTTTGCATCGCTAAATCCGAATTTCAAGTTTATTTTAATTTGAAAGTAATCTTTAAATCAAAAATTGCAAAAAATCTCAAATTTTTTTTCGGTTTTTCATCGATTTTCTTAAACAATAATTATTTTACGAAAAATAGCATGAAACCAAATTAAAGTACGTAAAATTAGATTAAAAAATTAAAGTATGTTTCCTATAAGATGCACTGGTTCATTTTTATTTTGCAAGATAGCGTTTTGAAATTAAGATATTTTTTTGCTTTTATACAAAAAAAGTAATGAACGATTTTGCCCACTACACCTCTAAATAAATTCTAGTTATTGACAAATAGCTTATACCAAATGAAAGAACATTTAATTTCCTACAAAATGCACTGTTTAATTTTAATTTGATTATAAGAGGTATTGACGCTAGAGCGCGCTGAATTAGAGCTGTTTCCTGACTTTACACAAAAACATGGAAATTGCTTTTCTTCAAAATGCTATAAAATGTTCACCGCTCCTCGCAAAATAAAAATGAACAAGTGCATCTTATAGGAAATTTTACGTAATTTATTTTGACTGCATGCTATTTTTCGTAAAATGAATATTTGTTTAGAAAATCGACGAAAAAACGAAAAAAAGAGCAAAAATTTGAGATTTTTTGTAATTTTTGATGTGAAGATGACTTTTAAAATTAAAATAAACTTGAAATTCGGATTTATCGATGCAAAAACATATAAATTCGTTTATTAAAACACTCCTATAATTTAATATAGGAATTTAAAAAAATTATTTAAATTCCTCCTAAAACACCCAATATTTCATAAATAAATTTAAAAACTTATTTTTTTAAGCATGCGTAGTCATCAATTCATTCAAAACAACCCATTTTATTGGTAATATACTGGAAATGAAGCGCAGATTGCAGATTAACAACCGCAAAATTCCGTCTGGTCTGCGAGCCGCAACAGTTTTATTATCGATCTTTGCTTCACTCCCTCTCCCTTTCTCAAACAATGATGATAGAAAGCACGTTTTTTATAGAAAATTAAATTCTCTTTCACGTGGTATAAAATGTTTGTTGATAACTTGAATAATTTTCATTTTGTAGAGGGCAGAAGCGCGCGTTTTCCTTTTTTTTTTGCGGAAAGGCCAAAAATGTCAGCGCGCTCTAGCGGCAAAACCACTCTTCAGAAAATCAAAGTTGATGAGCGCATTTTGTAGGAAATTTTGTTTACTTTAACTTTGTAATTGAAATTATCTGCGAGAAATTTATAGTTTTTTAAATATAAGCGAAGAATCGAAAAAAGAGCAAATATTTATCGATTTTTTGCGATATTCGATATGAAACCGCCCCCCCCGTGGGGGCAAACATCAGATTCGTAATAAGCACCCTCAAAAGCCATCGAAAAAAAACTTCTATAAGAAATATTTTGAAAAAACTACCGTTTTCCTGGGCTAAAAACAACGGAGGACAGCTTTGCCTCAACGGGAGAGGAATCTCCGCGGTGGCTACGCCGCGTCCCGCTGGAAAGGAAACGAATCACTCCATTTCGTATGCCAAAGCGTTGACAACGGACCAATAGTATTGACATCAATCCTTACCCGCAACAAAACATAAACGAAGAATGTCGATCCCAAGGGTTAAAAAAATAGGAAAAAAAGGAATAAAAACCTGAAAAAAGGAGGAAAAATAAAATGGACCGTAAAAATAGGAAAAAAGGAGCTAATGTGAAAAAAACAGGAAAAATAGGAAAAACAGGAGCGCTGCGGTGCCTGATATGATGAAGTTATGCCTTATAAACAATTGTGCACGGTTTAGGGAGAATAAACCCTTGGGAAAGGTATCAAATTCTGGTTTTTCTGTTAATTAAAAATACTCGTTAATTAACTTAATCCTTTGGTTGTTTGACTAGATAATGGTTGGATATTGGAGTGTCATGAGGGTTACACCGATGTGTAAAGTTTCGGGGCCCTGACATATTGGGAAGTGCCCGAAAATCGAGTTTTAAAATTCCACGCGTAAAACGCCGCCAAAAGCAAGTAGAATAAAAGCGTTTAATAAATCCTAAATTATACACATAAAAACTCCTGTATAATAGAATATTAAGTTAGTTAAAATAGAATCAGCTCATCTAGAGCTAAAAATTATTAAATAATTGTTTGTTAATTTTTTTTTCAGAGAAAGCTAGAAAAAGAACCTTTATATAAAGCTCTCAGAGAAAATAAAAGCAAAATTTGTCCTACATGATAATTAATAAAAAAAGTATTCCTCATAACAGAATGTTCATAAATTATATTGGTTTTTCATTAATTTGGGTACAGATTTTTTATTGATAATAACTAATTAATCTTTTTAATGTGGACTTTTGGAAGACTAACATTTGAACTAAAATTAGATAATACCATGAAATATTGCTTCTTAGTTACTAATTATCTTACCATTATAGGCAATTTTTTCAAATGAAAGAAAGTCGTATAAGCTGTTATTAACAGTGGACTGCTCAGGTAAAAATATATCTGGAATGACTGGTTTTATCTCAGCTCCATCTTTCTGCGGCTGTGCACATCTCTTTTCATGTTCTGCTTTCTTTTTGAATGGACCACCCCAAGGGCAGCCTATGCGATGATAGATGCACAAAGTATACCTAACAAGCATAAGGAATATTAAAAATAACCTTTTCCTTCAATTAGATAATTGATTCTATGAGTAAAATAATTATAATAGCAAAATGTAAATTAGTAGTTTTGCAATATGTTCAATACTTAAAAGAGTTTGCAACATATGTTCTACACCACAGAGTACCAGAACAGAGAGTCCATGGCAGGCACAAATCCAGCAAGTCTTTGAGGGGGGTGCTTTTCCAGACCATCACCTTAACCTTTTGACATAAAATGTTGGGTATTTTTTTTAAGTATCACGGAAGATCCCCTTGTTGGTACTGCAGGGGGGTTTGGGTGTCCTCCCCCAGAAAAAATTTTGAAATTTGACCAGTAAAAGTAGATTTTAACTCATTTTGAGAAACTTTTTGGGTCCAAGGTGGGAGGGCACTGTCCAGAGAGCCCCCACTTGGATTCACACCTGGTAATAGCCATAGGGGAGTAAATGGAAAGTGAAAAAACATTAGTTCTGCCCGGGCAGATGAAAAGGATCTCAAATTATTCATAGAAATACCCTTTCAAAAGGGTCAGATTGAAAGAATGCATCTCAACATTTAGGAACATTTGGAAGTCACAGACAATTATAGCTCTGACTACAAAGAAAAATCCTAACAGAGGGTCCAAAACGATATTTTCAAAAGCTGGATGGATGTGAGGGCGCCACGAGGAACTAAATGATTGACAGAGAGAGCAAACCTGTGATTGGCCGCTATTCTCGAAGGAAAAAAAGATTCATCGCCCAATCAGGCTTTTTCCCCGCCTCTCGTGACGTAGAAGCGATCCCAGCGCCAAAAGAGCCCCACATCCATCCAACTTTTCTATTTCCATTAGAGGTGCGGATCCCACACGGCTTTAAGGAGGGGGCAGTTTTCCAGACAAGATCCCTTTGTGGTACCATTTGGGGTATGGGGGTCCTCCCCCAGAAAAAAATTGAAATTATATGTGTAAAAGTAGGGTTTCAACTCATTTTTAGAAACGTTTTGAGTCTAAGGGGGGCACTTTTCAACACTATTACCTTTACTTTTTGACCCAAAATTTCAAACTTTTGGGGATTTCCTAAAAATAAATTCACCCCATCTTGGTACTAATGGGGGGTATGGGGGTCCTCCCCCAGAAAAAATTTTAAATTAGACCAGTAAAAGTTGGGTTTTTACTCATTTTGAGAACCTTTTTGGGTCTCCAAGGGGGGGCACTTTCCAGAGTGCCACCCCCCTGGATCCACCACTGGTTCTAGTACTCTGTGGCTCTGACCTCCAAATTGTACTGGTTATCCTTCCTCATAGACTCTTGCCTCTACCATCAGAAGATGTTCCAAAATAGTGTTTTGGACCCTATGTTTGGCTCTTTCTCTTATTCTATACAACAGCTAATTCTATGCAATCAAATGCTAAAAAGTTATCAGATATATGACAATTAAAGAAAATATTAATACCTCTCAGAGCATAACTGACTCTCGTGCACCTGCCGTAAGCAACGAGGAAATTTAGAAGAGCAACCTGAACAAGTAATAGGAAGTTCTGACACTGCCTTTTCTACCACCAAATTACGCACACACAAGTCTCTGCTGATAGGTGTTCGACAGCTAGGGCAGACTGAGGTTACCATTCTAAGCTGTGCATCAGCAAGTAGATGGTGGAAACATTCGGAGCACATCAGATGCCCATTTCGGCACTGCAAAAATATTTAGCAGTCATTTTAGAAGTAAAGAAAGGCACTTAAAAAGTTACAATTAAAAAAAACTCTTTATTGATTGTAAGGAAAAGAAGTGTTTTTGGTACTTAACAATAAAAACACTGCCACAAATGCAAACCAATAGACTATTGGTTTGCAAAAAGTGACCTGGAAAAAGTGCCTGAACCTACAAAACTGGTTTGGGGGAAGCCTTTGCCAGCTCCATAGGAGCAATACATAAGGTTTGGGAAAATTTTATTAGGTTCTGGGGAAGGTTACAACTTTTTTCAGGTCTGTCAATAGTATTATATTAAAATACTCAGTGGTATACTATAGAAATTTCTTTTGGGAGGGCGGAGGGGCTCAAATATTTTAATAATATTCAGATATTTTCAAGCTGAAGGCTAGATTTTTGCACCGAAGAAAGGATTCCCAATTACTTTCTGTGCAGATTTAAATGAACCTTTAAATACATTTTGGTAGGATTTGTATCGAGATGAACTTATGTCTCGGGGCCCCGTTCAGAAAATTTTGTAAATTTAATCTTAAATCACCCCAAAGATACTAAAATCGTAATATCGCAAACAACACGAGACACAAAAAAGGCAGAAGTGCTTTCAAATAAATTTGTAAATCACATCTTGGGGGAGCCCCAAAACGCCCTACCTTATTATTTTGATCAAATTGCGTAAAAATACCTGATAGACGGCTGATTTTGGCAAGTCAAGACAAACAGCGCAGCATAATATTCCATTGAGTCTCTCTTCCAAAGTTTCCGATTCATCTGTTGATTTCAACCTTTTTACTTTACTTTTTAAAATGTCAGAGTTATCCGGAGAAGAGCTATCAGGATCGTTTCCTCGATCGTAAGTTGATGAAGAAGCTTCTGAAAAAGATTCATCAGCCATCATTCAAATTCTACGAATATTGAAATCAAAAGATAACAGCGTAGTTGGTAAACAAAAACTTCGACAACAGAAAGATGGAGAAAACTCTTTTTATGGAATCAACACTATTCTCAGTTTTTGAAGACTTTCTAGCAGAAGACTTGCTTTGTGGTAAACATTATTATGGAAAATTCATTTTAAAATTTTTAAAGTTTCTGAAAGTTGAAATAATATTTAATCTTAGTTTTTACTTCATGAAAATATCCTAAATTTATCACAAGATTAATTTCTTTAATTTTGATATTAATGCATTTTCTTCTCTTCCCCAAGTCCTATTTAACTTTAACTGTAACGACTCAAGTCGCATGTTGTCATAAAAATTTATGTTTACATGTTAAAAATTGAATCTATTCTTTAAACTGATCAAAACTGTTTGTTTTATATGTTCACTTAATATCGAGTCCAAATTATTGATTTTAATATGAAAATAGTTTAGCTGCCTAATGTATGGTAACAAGTTTTGTAATGTTTTATTAATTTTGTTCCTGTTTTGACTTGTTGGTCTTTGAATTAATCGTGATAGCTTCTGTAAATGTAATTGTTAAACATAATAATTGGAGCTAAATCTAACATAAGTTACCTATCACAGAAACATTACTATTAATGTGTAAATTTTAGAATCTGGGCAATGGAAACTTTTTGGTGAGGCATTAGTGAGAAAACATTTCTAGATACAAAAAGATAGAAAACAACTTACTTATGTTCCTTTTCAAAATTTTCGCCGGTGCTACTTTGGGCACAGCTGGGATATGAGTCTATAACTTGGCTACCACTTCACGCGGTCGCCAACTAGTTGGCGCTTATCGCGGCCGATCTCCCGTTCCGGCTAGAACGGGCGATCGGCCGCTCGGGTTAGAACGGGCATGGCGGCCGGCCGCCATGTTTTACCACGACTTAAACGATAACACTTCAATGCATTACGATGGCTCCGATTTAAAGAAGAAATACACTAGGCTTGTAAATAAGACTTTCTCAAATTGTATAAAGCATGGTACTAAAAAAATAAACGTGCAACTTAACATTGTATCACGCATTGTCATATATCGTTATTAAAATGACTCTTAAGTAAAATATCATGCGATAACAAAAGGCACAATATGCATGCAATAACAAAAGTACATTAAATGTTATTCTTAATCAAATTATGGCTAGATATAAGTAGATATTAATAAAATTCAGAGAAATAACGTTTCGCTTACCGATTTCTACGCTGCATACTTATTCATACTAGCATTACCACAATAAACAAGATCTATTAACGAGACTGCGGGACTGCGCAGAACGTCGTCACTATTCCGGGATGATTAAAATAAAAAGACAAAACCTGGATTGATTAATTAATTTTTTTAATTATTAAATCAATTAAATTATGTGATTAATAATTATATTTATGATATTGATCTTCCTTTACTTCGAATATCAGATCTAGAAAACCCTCGGGCTCGGAATGCGCATGCGTTATATCTTCATATCCAAAATATAATTATGTTCTTATTTTATTATCTTAATAATCATAACAAGAAATAAGAAGCGATTAGTAAAATTTAGAGAATTCAAAGAAATAACGTTACTCTCACCGATTTCTACGCTGCTTACTTCCGCATTATCACAACAAACAAGATCTTTTAACAACGTGACTGCTCATCAGAAAGTTGTCACCGTCACTATTCCCGGATGATTAAATTAAAATAAATAAAAACTAGTTTGATTTATTGTATTTAATTATTAAATCAACTAAATTTTATGATATTATATTTATAATCTTTCTCTTCCTTTATTTCGGATCCTGAAAACCCTCGGAAATACGCATGCGTCAAATCTTCACGTCCAAAATATAATTTTGTTCTTATTTTTAAATTACATAATTGCCGGAGATCGAAATATGTATCTCCCAGATACAGAGCGTGCATCAAAATACTGAAATCGTAATAACTTGTTATAACATCCTTTTTCTTGGGTTGATCTTCATTTGAGTGAGTCGTGGTGAAACATGGTGGCCGGAACGGGCGATCGGCATCTCGGCCGTGATACAGCGCCAACTAGTCTTCCATTTGGCGACCTCAGCTCCCATTTGGCATATAGACCTATATCCCAGCTGTGCCCTACTTTGATATACCCCCCCAAAAATTACGCGCCAAATCTGGCACTCCCTACGGACGTTTTAGGTTTGCTGTTTCTTGTTTTTTGTGTATATGTAGTAGTAATGTGTAGCCTAGTGAATTACTGGAAAAAATTGAAATTTTGAACTTTAATAATTCCAAACCTAATGAGAATTTTCGGAAAAACTAAATTACAATATTTTTATAAAAAATATTTTTGTTCTTGGTTCAAATATCAAAGTTTTACTATGATTAGTTTTTCTGTTATATTCCAAAAACGTTTCAGCGATTTCATCAGCGTTTAAAACAGGTATTTTGCTTGGCGAGAAAAAAAGTCGCCAAATTTCCGATTTGGGGGTGTATATCAAAGTAGTTCCTTTTCGCCTTTTAAGGGATAATGATAAAACTGCCTATTTTGTGAAAAGAAAGTATTTTCGGTTTTTGCGACCTGTCGACTGTGCTGCTTAATTTGAAAACGTTGTCAAACCCAGCACAGCTTCCATAAGAGTCTACCAGCCTTCATGTTTACCTACAGCTCAAATGATGGCAAAACCATATAGATCTATCTATTAATATCATTATTATTGGATCCTTAGATAATAATATTGGTTATTACGTGTTATGCTGTTGATGGTACCGCTGAATCCAAAAACTTTATCAAATCCTATTGACTATCCTATAGGTGTACTGCTGAATTTAACAGCTGCTGGACGGTTGACGGTATAATACTAATGGTGGATTTACACCACTGCTGCAAAACAGGCAAAAACATTTTTGGTAATGACATTTCTCCCAAGCAATGGTATCTCTGATCGCTCGGCGGCAAAAACGATTCCCTCTGAATCGCCTCAAGCTGCAGGAATGGTGGCCGCGATCTTTCTTCACATTGCTTTTTTTTCCTACAGTCCCTTTCAAAGTTACTTTATGTCAAACAGAATATCAAAACTTTCATTTCAAAACAAAAAATCAAGCCTATGTAAACCAAGCCTTGTATATGTAGCCCAAAACAAGTAGCCTAAATAATTAACCGAGGATGATAAAAAAATATTTTTCGCTGTTGAAGTACTGAGGAATTTTTTATTTTGAACTAGAATAGATGGCATACATATGTTATGAGTAGGATTTCAATACTTACTCTCTCAATTAATCAGATCACTCTGGTAATGCAACAGCCCTTGAATTTCAAGGAAGCACAAAATTGATATTAGAAGATAATTTTTACGTTTCTAATGGAGAAATCCAGACACCCCAGATCTCCCGCTGGCTCTAGAAAATTGTCGCAGCCATCGTTTTCGAGGCTTCCTATTGGTTCTTTTGAAAAAATTTTCTTAGCTGGTGCAGCAAACCGAAAATGTCGTTTTTGCAGCAGTTCTGTAAATCCCCCATTAGTACCATAATATTTAGTAGATTAATATTTTAGGATCTATAAGGATGATATGGTACTCTTTTACCCGGGTGCAAATGTCACCGATGGTGAACCGAAGGCGAGCCAAGCTGCCAAGCAAAGCAAATAACAAAACAAGAAATTAGGCAGTATACTACATTATTTGGCGATTTTTTGTTTGCGCTCAGCCAACAGAAAAGTACCGATAATATTAATAGTTAAATCTATGGTTGTCATTCAGCATTTGAGCTGTGGGTAAACATAGCGGCGGGTAGACTCTTATCGAAGCTGTGCCTCATAGCCTATTGACTGTTCATTAGCTGTTCGCTGAATTCGACGGCCTGTGAATGGTCGATGGATAACACTGGGGAACAGCCATTTCGTTGTCTTAGAACTGTGACTTGTTTTTGAATCACTTTTGGCCCCTGAATCCAAAAGTAACTCTAGTTTTTGTCTATCACGTCAACTTTTTTGGCAAACAGCCACGCCCCCTGTTTACGTTTTTCAATGACTTGATGACTTTGAATTCGATTTTCAAGGTCAAAAATCATAACTTTAGTCTTTAAATTACACCAGAGAGGACAAGAATGGTTAAAGTTTTTAAAATATGAAAATTTTTATCAAATGGATAGGTTTAAGGGGTTATTATCCCCCTAAACACGCAAAAAAAATCGTTAAAAATGATAGAGTTTATTTTACGCTATTTTTTACACTTATTTTTTACGCAATTCCTTTTCAAAAGGTTCTAACCCATCCCCAAAGACCCAAATTTAATGAAAATAAGCAGCAAGGATTTTTACAAAAAGCGGTTGAGGCATTAGCGCCCTAGAAGCACCTGCGTAAGGGTTCGGAAGACTCTCTTTCGCTTTGGGGACGATAACACCTCAACCACTTTTAGCAAAAATCATTGATGCCTATTTTCATTAAATTTGGGTCCTTGGGGAAGGGTTAAGACCTTTTAAAGAGGAATTGCATAAAAAATTAAGAGAAAAAACCCTGAAATGCAAAAAAGGAACGTTATAATGGATAGAGGTTATTTTAAGCTTTTCTTACTCTTATTTTTATGCAATTCCTCTTTAAAAGGTCTTATCCTTTCCCCAAGGACCCAAATTTAATGAAAATAGGCAGCAATGATTTTTGCTAAAAGCGGTTGAGGTGTTATCGTCCCCGAAGCGAAAGAGAGTCTTCCGAACCCTTCCGCAGGTGCTTCGGGGGCGCTAATGCCTCAACCGCTTTTTGTAAAAATCCTTGCTGCTTATTTTCATTAAATTTGGGTCTTTGGGGATGGGTTAGAACCTTTTGAAAAGGAATTGCGTAAAAAATAAGTGTAAAAAATAGCGTAAAATAAACTATCATTTTTAGCGATTTTTTTGTGTTTTTAGGGGTTAATAACCCCTTAAACCTATCCATTTGATAAAAATTTTCATATTTTAGAAATTTTAACCATTCTTGTCCTCTCGGGTGTAATTTAAAGACTAAAGTAATGATTTTTGACCTTGAAAATCGAATTTAAAGTCATTAAGTCATTGAAAACGTAAAAAGGGGGCTGGGCTGTTTGCCAAAAAAGTTGACGTGATAGAAGAAAACTAACTACAGTTTTCTAATCAGTGTGCCGATTGAACTCTAAAACAGCCAAAAAATCGAAGTCAACAGAAATTATGTTAAAAATTGTTCCCCAGTGTAATACATAAGTACTGTATTTTCTCTGTATAAAAAAGCAATTCATTCACACATAGTGGTGTTACTGAGAAAAAAATCAAGGGATATAATGTCAATAAAAAATAACATTTTTTTGAGTGTTAGAATCCTTCTTAACCTAGACCCCTTCCTTCCTTGCTTGCAGTACAGTCCCACCACTTAAACAAAAATACTAGTAGTTATTAAACAAGAATATAAGAAATCGCCATGTTTTTATAATTGGTGGGATATGAGTTCCCATCAATAAAGCTTGTAAGGGGCCATTCATTAATTACGTAAGGGTCCCGAGGGGGAGGGGGGGTTGGAAAAATCTCTACATACCCTTACTTGGGGGGTGGGGGGTCAAACTAATTCTTACGTAAGATTTTCTAAGTTAATGTAAACAAATTCCAATCAAATAACTATTGAATAACCCCAGAAAACTTAAAAATGCTGCTGATCTCGGTAAATTATCGAAGCTTTAATTTTTTAAAAATGAGGGTATATCAGATGTATCTTTTTTGTTCGAGTTTAAACTGATCAAACGAAATAGAATCTTACGTAAGAATAGGGGGGGAGGAGTTTGAAAAATCTTACGTACCCTTACATGGGGGTAGGGGGGGTCAAAAAGTGCCAAAATCATCCTTACGTAATTAATGAATGGCCCCTAACATCATTGTTGTTGAAACGTAGTTATGGGATTGTTACTCCTTAACGATCCCATAACAACATTTCAACAGCAATGATATTTACTAGCTTTATTGATAAGGCCGTATTGAAAGGGTTAAGTTATTGTGTTATATTATATAACGAGTCCTCTCCCAACTAGTAGACTTCTTTCACTTTATTCTTGTATGATATGGCTTTCAGTAGAATATTATATTTTGTCTAGTTCATGTATTTTTTTCATGTAATATTAAGAAATATGTGTAAATTTATTTGCTTTTTCATTTTGTTTATAATTATTTTTTAATAGGCAATGATTGTTTCAGGTTTATTTCCTGCTGAACTGGATGTTGATTCCGAATGAAAATAACATGATTGAACTTGGTAGTAGTGATGAATATGACAGTGATAGAATCGATAGTGATGTAGAAGCAGAATTGTATAGTTCTCTTCATCATGAAGTAATTCCAGTTGAAGCTATAAACAATGTATCACCTTCCAACAAAATGAGTTCAAATAAAGATGATTCTTCCATAGGTGAAATTATTATAATATCTGAAGATGAAAGTGATGATGTAATTCCTCTAGATGCCTCTAATGCAAGTAGTGATAGACCATTTTACTTAGATAACAAGGGGGACGGATTTAATTCAGAATTCCCCTCTAACAGCTTTCATACAAGTTTTGAGAGTCCTCAAAGAAAGAAATTCAAAGTCACCAACCTTGCAGTTGAAAGCGGAAATGCTGATTCTAAAAGGAAGTCTGACGTTGTAGCAAATCTTATTGAAAATATCCAAGTTCAAAAGCAACCAAAGAAGAAAAGGAGGAAAAGCAAGAATAAATCAAATTTGTCTAACTGCTCCTCCAGAAACGTAACTATAGAAATCAGCGATAGTGATAGCTATCGAGATTTGTCTGATCTTGATGAATCAGGAATTCCGTACATACATACCAATATAAGTAGTGAAGGTGACCGATCCCGCTTGAATGATTCAGTAACATGTTTAGGAGCAAATGAAAAAAAGCGAAGACAAATCTCGGATACTATTTCCCTAAACTCTGACTCAGAAGATGATAGCTTTAAATTTGAATTTAGTTTTGATGCAAGGAATAGCAGCTTTGGTAGTTCACCCCAAGGTAAACTTTAGTTGTGCTTTATATTATGTTTTATACCTGTTTTTTTATTCTAGGTGATGTTAAAATTAATGCTAAAATATAGAAAGTCCTTTATCAATGTTTTCTGCTAAAAGTTATTTGAAGATTTTCCTAAACTATCAAATATTTTGCCTACTTTTTCTGTAACTGTTCTACTGGATAGTTAGGCTTTTTTAGCTTTCCTTTATGTTTATATTTTAATATGAAATTTTTTTTAGACTTATGGCGAATAAATGACACAGATTTATATCGTACTAAAAGAAAATCTGCTGGACGATATCATGAAGAATCTGTCTCTCAGTGTACAAATTGCAATAGAAAAGGCCATACTACCAGATATTGTTTGGAACCCAAAGTGAGAATTATGAATTCATTATGTTTAATAATTATTTGTTCTATATATTCTTCTTTGATTGCATACAATAGCTATTCCAAAGAAGAATACCCTTTTAAACACATTTACACATTACTGCTCCTTCAAATCCTTTAGTTTGAGGGAAGAAGGTTTTTCCTTATTATTAACTATGACATAGAATTCATTAAATTCTGCTTATAGGTTTTAATGTTACGGCTGGGATTTCAAAGTAAAGCACATTTTCAGTAACCTCATAAAGTAGAGAGTTCTCTCTATTACCTCACGAATTTAGTGATTAAGTGTTTTACATATTTAAGTATATAAATAAATATTGTGCTACATATTTTCATCTGTTTTTAAAACGTCAATAATAATAATTAGTTTTACCAATTTTTAAATATATTTTAATACAAAATGAACTAACACAAAATTTTGTTGAAATTTTGTGAACCTCTACTTAATTTAACTTTTAAAAAAGGTGTATTCAGTATTATCAATGTGAACAAAAATATTTCTACCCCTCCTTTTCTTTTGAAAATTTCATTAAGGTTGTTAAAACTCTCCGTGTTAAACACGTTTGAAACATAGCAAAAAATGCATTGTTTTAACCATGCCTTTTTTAGCAAGTTGCTAGCTTTATTTAAAGTCCGTAATTGGAAACAAAAAGCAAGGGACAGAAGGCTTTGGGAGAAAATTGTTGGAGAGGCCATAGTCCAACATGGGCTGTAATGCCAAGGAGTTAGTTAGTTAGCTAGCTTTATTTATGTAGCAAACTCACCATTTCCATGTGCAGATCACCAGGGATTAAAAAAGTTGGTGTCAAATATTAGGCCTGGGTACAAACCAACAAATCCCCATGACTTATTCATAGGTAGTGCATTGCTTGAAAAGAGCAAGATTCTGTGATGAAAACTTACAAATATCATTTTAAATGACTGTTTGTGCTGTATTTTGAAAGTATAGCTCTGTAAATCTAATTTCAATTTTAAAAATGAAATTATATTTTTAAAAAAATCCTGGTTCCTTTAGCATTTATGTGTTGAGGGCAGGGTTGGCAAAAAACCTGGTTTTTTTTAAACCGGGTTTCTTTGGTTTAAACCAAGTTTTTTTAGAATTTATTTTTCAGAATAAGTTATTTTAGCAGTGATGTTTGAAATTGAGTTGTAATGAGACATTTATTTCAGGGGTTGTTTATAATTGATAAATGATTTGTATATTTCAATTAATTAATTTAATTAGTTAATTAAAATTAAATTAATTTGTTTTAAAAATAATTTTTGTTTTTAAAATATTCCAATTTGAAAATATAATATTATTGTAGTGAATAAAAATCGGTGTTAATTTAACTTGGATAAATGGTTGAAATAATCGAATTATTTATCTTAATTTATGGATTAATTTATGAACTTAAGAAATTTCTTTAGAAAGAGGAAATTTTATTTTTTTAAATAAGTAGTAAAAGTGAAATGGTAACAACTAATGTTAATTGAAATTGGATAAATGATTAAGATAATTAATCCGATTAAGGAAATCAATGGTTTTTTATTAATTTAGTAAAAAACAACTGGTTTTTATCTGTTTATATACAAACCAACTGGTTTTTATCTGTTTATATACAAACCAACTGGTTTTTAGTTTTTATCATTAAAGAAATCGACGTTTTTTTTAATTAAGTAAAAAAACCAACTGGTTTTTATGACTGACAAATAAGACAAATTGGTTTTATCAATTACTAATTAAAATCCACGCCATCTTTTATCAGTGAAAAACAGATAACTTTTGTGTATCTTTATTTACTCTTTGAAATAATGTTTCATTTTAAAGGAAATTAATAAATAAACTATCTCTTGCAACATATAATAAGTTTAACTTAAGCATTTAATATTAAGTTTAGATAGAGAGAATTCAATAATTAAAACCATTAAATTAAAAGCTTTCTTATTTTTAATCACCTTAAAATGTCAATTTTTTGATAAATCTGACCTTTTAATTTTGTGCAAAAGATTATACTTAATAACACTTTCTTTAAAAAAATCCTGAAAATATTTTATAATTTCTGAAAAAAAAACCAAGTGGTTTTTTTGGTAAAAAAACCATTTGGTTTAAGCCGTGTTAAACCAAATTGGTTTAAACCGGCCAACCCTGGTTAAGGGTAAAAAATAAAGCCTGTTTTAAACAACAAAAAAACATGTTTTTTAATTTTTAAAAAAGTGATTTTTTTCAACCCTGCTTCATATTACAGGCATGTGATTTTTCCGCTAATTAGCGGAAATCCGCTAATTTTAGAGGTGTTGAGAATCGGAATTCCGCTCAATTGTGTGCGGAATTAATATTTCAAAGCGGGAAAAAAATCGGAATATTTTGTTTCCTGAGCGGACATAGTGTACTAAAACGATTAAACCATTGTTTTTAGGCTCAAATTTCGAAAATTTTCTGAGATAGATTTTAGTAAGATGAGAATCCTATCTAAAAAGTATTAGAAAGCTAAATTGAACCTATTGTATGGGAGAGGGATTTGAATTTGGGCCCCTCCCGAAATAAATTTCTATATCACTCTACCTTATTTGGATGCTTCTAAAAAATTTCAGATAATTTCTTTCTTGAGCAATCACATGCCTGATATTACAAACATATAAGTAGTATGCTTATAGGGTTCTGTGAGTTGGGTTAAAACTTTACATCCTTCTTTCTCCACTCATTCTTCAATTTGTTTGTTTTGTTCATTTGTTTAAAAAAGTGTTCTTTTACTTAATGCAATTTTTATTTAAAAATTATGGTAACCTAAATTATTGACAGGTGTTTACATGTCCTATATGTGGGGGTGCCCACTCATACTTCAAGTGCAAGCAAAGAATGTGTGATAAGTGTTTACGGTTTGGTCACAACAGCAAGTATTGTTTACTACCAGTTGACCAGTTTGTGTGCTCCATCTGCAATATGCGGGGGCATTTAAAAAAGGTATTCATTGAACTTCAATCTTTATTTGTTCAATAGGGGGTGTACTAGTGTGTGATCCTAACTTGATCTCAATTATAATCCCATCTTTTCACTATGATAAAATAAGATAATTACTAAATTGCTTGTCTGTCATTAATGTGAAATTAAGAAACATTTATAAAGGTTTTTGGGAACATTTTTTTAAGTTAATTGTTTATATTTTTAAATTGAAGAAGTACTTAAATTATTTTACCTTTTAATTAGAAATGTACTATGATGAATGAATTTTAAAAAAAAACATATTTTCCATGCCTGTCAGTATGCACTTGCAAAACTGTTTCATTCATTGAATTACTGTTTGAATTTCAGGTTTGTCCTGATTTATGGAGACGATATCACTTGACAGTAAGTTCATACTCCTTTTAGTGCATGTTTTCTTTTGTGTCTTACAAAACATTAGGAAGTCCAAACAAGTAAAATATGCATGATAATATAGTAGACATTTCTTACCTTTTACACAAAATCTCTCAATACTGTCGTCACTGAATTAATTGCAGCCTTAGAATTTGGAAAAAATTCTGGTCCTGCAGACCAGTGCTTTGCCAGTCTTATTGGCCCTCAAACAAAATTACTGACCCACCAAATTATAAAGGACAAATTTCAATTTTTTAACCCCCTCTTGGGGTTGCTGTCCCATATCATACGTCCAACGCAAGGTGGCCTATTTCGTAACAGTCGCACCTCTAGCAACGGGCTAAAATTTTTGCCTTCGCTCAGTTTATATGAGTTATTTCATTGCCATAATTGCCTCAGTACAATTTCTCGGCTCATTTCCCATTCTAAGCATTTCCATTTCTCAGCAAAGAATGTAAGGAGCTGGACAAACTAGTCTGGAGAATTGCAAGTCATAAAGATGTCACGGAGTTTCCATTGAAAGTTCTCACACATGTTTTTTTCCTCTCTTGTCTACTGAAATTTAGAAAACCCTTCTAGCTGTTCCTTGAAATATTGTTGAGAGATGTTCTAGATTATCATCAATGATATGTGTGTTAAGGTCAACAGCCAACGAAGTTTGAAGGGCAAAGGCGATGTTTTAATGCAGATATTTAATCAGGTGTATAGCGGGGAAAAAAGTGGCTAAAAGTAGAGAGTGGGATATTTTTTCGTGATTAGTCTGGCGGACGAGTGATTTTCTGACCTTAGTGGTCCGAGCCAATTTTTAGTGGTTACAGACCAGTTGAGTTTGGAATACTGATTAATTGTGCTTAGGTAACGTAACTCTGTTTTGCTTGCTAAAGTGACTAAATATGACTTAATCTGGTACTTGGGCCTTATAACACTTTTGTTGATCTGCTAAAAATCTGGAATATTTTTCCGAATGAAAAGTATTGTATTGTAAAATATGTTTTTTTAGACTTCAGGAGAACAGATCAGGAAAGCCAAGAAAGCCTTCCAAGAAGGGCCCATTTACTGTTTCAATTGTGGTGAAGAAGGTCACTTTGGATTTGTAAGTACTTGTTATATTGTAGGTAATTTAAGCCCTAATTTATATGTTAATCACAGGGGTGAATCTAGAAAGAAATTGGGGCCGAATTCAAAAAATTCCGACCCTCAAAAACGGCCTTTTCACAAAATTCTTATCCTCAAAAACAGCCCCTTCACAAAATTCCGGTTCCCAAAAACGGACTTTAATCAAGCTATATGCACTCGTGTAAGCGTAATTTTATTTAAAAAATAATATATTTACTGAGAAATAGGACCTTTATTTAAGAATGAAAAATTATTTTCACAAAATTCAAATCCGTTTTTCACAAATTTCCCAAAAACGGCCCTTGGCAAAAATCCTGGATGCACCCCTGAATCAAGACAACAGGGTCACACTCTAAAAGCATTGATACAAAACTCTTTGAATTTAACACTTGAGAAACATAGTTTTGATGGTTGCTTGATAACTGGAAATTAACCACTTTTAATGCTTTTAAAATATTTAAAAAATATTTCTTTTCTATTTTCAATAATTTTTATACCTTCTGTTTGTAGAGAAAAGGATTTATTTATTGATTAATTGTTAACTGAAAAATATGAAAACATTGTTTTGTTGGTATGGAATATTAAAAGTTAAAGTAGGATTCATGGAAGCAAGGACTCCTTATCTGGAGTATTTTTTTTAATTTAACTTTTTATCGTACACATTAGTTATTTCTTCAACCTAAATTTGCTTCTAAAAAGTAGTAAGAACACTTTGAATAATTTCACCTTTGGTTGTAAAGTACATTCCAGACAAATAATTGACATGTTACCATTGAAAATATCACGATTTTTCTGTGGTTCACATCAATGTCTTTTTTTAACTGTTAATTCATTTCATTACATGCAATGAGATAAAGCTTCAAATTTCAATGGAACTTTTCATCTCTTATTAAATACTTATTAAATTTGAAAAATCAATTTAAATCGTTAAAAAATATTATGATATTTGATCTTTTCATGCAGAATAATGTGATACAGCATTCTGTATAAGTTCAATTGAAGTTTTGAACCCATAGGCAGATTTTGTTGAATCCCTTAATTATTTCTATAAATGGTTTTTGGCTAAAAAAAGTCTTACAATTATTTCTACATTTCAAGCTATTATTAACTTGATTTACAAGTATGTATTCTGTAATTGATTATCTGTATTTTCAGCAATGTGGTAGGAAAAGAATTGAAAACTCTTTCCCAACCCTACCTGCAGTCATAAGTTACCAGCATCCTTTAGAATCGCTACAAATGTACACTCCTGAGAGGTTGCCACTCAATCCCCCTGCACCTCAAATGCCACCTCTCCGTGTGCCTGTCCCTCCTCCCACAGTTCCACTGAGTGAAGTGAACCAAACTGAAGGTGGAAATGCAACTCAATCTAAAAACGCCAAAAAGAAGTTAAAAAATAAGATGAGAAGAAGTAAGAATCAGTCGATCTGTATACTCTTGATTCTTTAAATTTAGTTTTTCAAACACTGGAGGTGGGGAAAAAAGATACAATTACTCTGTGGCCCTCATATAACAAGGATGATGGTTTTATCTTCTTTATAAACACAAAGTCCTCCAAAGTTCCTACTGAACAAATTAAAGTGAAACCTCCCAGTGATAAAAAAGGGATGTTTTTTAAATGCATTAATTATTATTTTCTATACGCAATGTTTTTATAGCATTTATTAGAAAAAAATATAATTAGTACCCCTACACATATACTAATAAATTAATAACACACATTTTATATATTAATTATACCAAATGCAATTTTTCTTAAGTATTATGGAAGTTATGGGTAACGTAAAATGGAAATGATGTGTTGATAAATAAAAGCACTTAATTTTGCTTTAAGCTACTCAGACCTGGAAAAAGTGCCCAAACCTAGGAACCTGGTTCGGGGGAAGCCCCTGCCAGCTCCATAGGAGCAATACATAAGGTTTGGGGAAATTATATTAGGTTCGGGGGAAGGTTACAACTTTTTCCTGGTCTGAAGCTACTACTTAAGTAGTAACGGTTGAGTCCTGTTAAAGCATTCAATTTATAATTTTTACCTCGATCACATTAAGAAAATTTGACTGTCTAACCAATTGTTTGCTTATTACCACAATTTAAGGTGATAGTAGGTGAATAGAATAGTGCTTAAGTATGCCGTGCCCCCTGAGCCCTAAGGCACAAAAGATATATGGATTGCATGCCTTAACTTACATGGACTTTTTCAATTCATCACAAAATAGTACTTGGTATAGAAAAATTATTTTTCTGTTTTGGATTGTTAAGCAAAAGGATGATCAAAAAACCGCTCTTTAAATTTATCACTTCGGAAACAAAATCGGTATATTTTTTAGTGCCTCTTAGTTGACATCCTACTCTAACTTATTTTTTTGTTTAATTGCAGAAAAGGAAGAACTGCAGAAGAGAATAGAAAGAAGAATGAAACCCCTCCTTCAGACTGTTCCCCAGTACACACCAAAAATGACCAGACTTTATAAAATCGATCCTAGACGTCCAACAGAGGATATGCTAAGTGAAATAAGGGAAAAAATAAATAATACCCCTCTAGAAAACAAAGGGATTAGAAGAAAGCTAAAACGGAAAATGAAAGTAGTCAAGAGAATGGAAAAGAGAAGGTTAGCAGCAGCTGCTGTGTAAATTTTGTTTGCTCTACTGATTGTCATTATATTTTAAAAACTGTAAAGGATTTTATAAGCTGGTCGTCCTCTAAAGGAAGATTAGTTTGACAATTTCTCTCTTCTTTTCAACTGCACTATATACAGAATGTATTTTGTGATATTCAGAAACTGCTCAAAGCATTTATTTCAGAGATACTGTGGAAAACAGTTTTCTAAGGCTCTAAGGGAGCTTTCTGAGTCTGCTTATTAACTGCTCTTTATAACTTTGTTTATTGATTCTCTTGTCTTGAGAGTAAAGGCTTCTTAACATTTACAGTCCCGATGTCCTCAAACTTTCTATGGGATCTGATCTTGGGTCGCCTAAGACTAAAAAAAATTGGAACCATACCATTGGGATGTTAAAAGAAAAGCTGTGTATTTGGTATCCATAAAATTATCCTTGGAATCTGTAAAGTTTGTCTTTTATACTACAACATTTATCAAAACTGTTCATTCTTACACATGGTCTGTAATGAACTGTGAATTTGATAAAAATGAACAATTTATCAAATCATTGAACACTTATTTGTTTACTTTTAAAAGTTTTTTTGAAATTTATAATGATTAGTTTCTCATTATTCATTGAATAAATTTATGTAACAGTTATGGGAACAATTATGTGTGAAATTAGTTGATTGGGAACCTAACTAAATTGGCTTATTTTTTGAAGGGTTTTAAGAATTACCACCACTAATTGAATTGTTGTTTTATCCATTGTTAATTCTCATTTGTCTTTAAATCCTTTTCCCCAGTTGTAAATTTTAATACTAAATTCTTTGTAATTGTCTATTGGATACAAACTTGAAATAACTGAAATCCATTTAAGTAATTTGTTACAATAAGAAATACCACAGTCAAATGAATAAAAAATTTGTTAATTTACAATACATTAATGCATTTTTGCAATACTACACAACTAACCAACAGTTTATTAATTTTCCTTTTTTTAGGGAAAAATCAATATTTTCTACTTTTGTTTCAATTACCAATCTCATTTCAGTTTCTTTTTCTGTTCAGTAAACACTCTCTGCTAAGAATCGTATATTCACTGTTAGAGCTTTCAGACATGGGCGTCATTTAGGGGGACAACCGCCCCCCCCCCAAGGTTTCCACTGTTATGTGAAAAATAGCTGCAAGTCCCTTGAAAATTATGTAACTTCCACAAATAACTTCGGATGCAACTCAAAAGGAGTTAAAACACTACTCTTGAGGATTAAATTTCAAAAAAAATTCTGGGTGAGATTCCCCAGCCCCCTCTAAAATTTTCACGTCTGTTTACACAGTGTTTCCCCCTTGAAAATTCTGCTGCTTACAAGAAGCTTTTCCTTTTTAGTGCTCCCCAAAGAGTTTGAAAAAGAGAAAACACTAGTTAAAAGTGTTAATTTCAAAAACTTTTCTGGGGGAGGACCCCCAGCCCTCCTCTAAAATTTTTACGTCAATTATACAGATTTATCCCCCTTAGAATTCTGCCATTTACAAGAAGCTTTTCTCTCTAGAAGCTCTACAAAGAATTTGAAAGAGATAAAACACTAGTTTAAAGGGAAATTTCAAAAAAGTTTCTAGGGGATACCCCCAGCCCCCCACTATAATTTTGACCTCGGTTAAACAGTGTTTTCCCCCTTGAAAATTCTGCCTCATTCAATAAGCTTTTCTTTTTCACTGCTCCCCAAAGAGTTTGAAAAAAGATAAAACTTGTTTAAAGTGTAATTTCAAAAAAATTTCCTTAAGTAATTTATATACTAGTCAGGGTTCCAAATAGCAAAAAAGGGGTCAACCGTGTATTAGGGTGTGTATGAAATTTTATTGCTGATTTTGATAGGTTATTATGTCTAGATTGAAGATCTGATTGATGTTACCTCGTAAATGTTGAGCATTTTGAGGAGTTCAAGATGGCGTCCATGGTAGCCACATAATAGGATTTTCGATTTACCTTTAATAAAATATGGCATGTGGGGTATCATTCTTTTTGTTTTTTAATAGGGAAACATTTATTTTAAACAAAAAAAGTTTAATTGATTTGAAATGCCTTTATTTTGAAAATAAGTATGATGGAATTGTTATTTGGTTACAAATTACAAAAGATCCTTGTTTATTTGATATTGGAGAAGCTGATTTTTTTTCTAAAAATATTATTATCCAGTTAACAAATTACGAAAATAAATAATTTCCTGTTTGAATTTTAACCATTCTTTGTTCAGCTTTCATAAAGTTTTAAAGAAACCATGTATAATCCCAAATTTAATAGTCGAATCCGCTTAATGTGATCACGGTTAATGTTATCGAAATCAAGAGGTCCCGATCATTCCTATTTAATTTAATGTAAAATAAATAGTTTAATGTGATCAACTAATAATCATAACTCCGCTTAATATTATCAAAATTTGTCCATATCCCCTTTAAAACGACCGCTTTTGAGTTCGAGATTCATTTTGAAGGTCAATTTTTACCAAGTAAACACGTGCTCCATGAGAACATCTGGCGATTCTTTTTTCAGAAATTCAGTATGAGTAAGAAAAATAAAACATTCCCCATATTATATTGAAAGAAAACGGTTATACGGGGGGGTCCGAATTGTGATTGGTTATAAAGAAACACCAAGATCCACGCTTTGCAGATGTTTCGGATTTTCTCTTGCTTACTGGAATTCAGATTATGTAAATGGAGCGGAAAAAGAGAGACCTTTCTATAAAAATACAAAGTAATGGGAGATTTACACCACCGCTGCAGGAGCTGCAAGTCATGCAAAAAGCGGAATATTTTAGTACCCGCTACTCACAAAAGATGGCGCTCGTCAATTGGTTTATTGGAATAACAAATTCCCGTTTCTTGCCGCAAACCGAAAATGTCGCTTTTACAGTAGTGCTGTAAATCCCCCATTAGCGATTATTTTAATTTATTAGCTGAACTTAACTACCTCTTATATTTTCCCCTTAAAATGTTTACCTAGTGTAAAAATAGAGTTTTGAATACATTTATTACGATTACATTATTTTGATTTTAAAGCAAACAATCTATTTACACTGTTTGCTGTTTTTTTATATGAGATCGCTTATTGTTATTGATCGGATAATATTATCAGTTTAGTCTCGGACAATTGCGATCACATTAAGCGGACTCGACTGTACTATGCTTTGCCTTAAATACTTAAGTAATATTTAATAGCAATTATTTCAATCAAAGATTTTAATTTTTATCTAAACAATTCCAGCTACCTATGTCAGTTTCAATTCAAATTTAAATCATCTAAATCTAAAAGTAATCTGTAGTATCATAAAAAACTTTGAACTTCTTCCCCTCTCACTTTCATTCAAAATCTCCGAAAGTTTTGTGTGAGGTTTGCAACATTTACCCTCGTCTTTGTAACTATGATATATAAAGCTGTAGGTAATGTTAATGGAATGATAGCCATATCGAATAGTTGAACAGGGGTCATCAGTTCTGCAGAGAGAGAGAGCACTTTGACACACTTCAATATTAAGTCTACATTTCAGGTATTGGAATCGGTATAATCTCCTTCTCTTCATTTTTCTGCCATCCAAATAGTGTTGGATCCATAGATGGTAAGGGGACATCCATAAATTATGTGAGGTCAAAAAGGGGGGGGTTGGAAAAATTTCACCAAGGGGGGAGGGGGGTCGATTAAAATCTCACGTCAACTTTTTAAGTTAGAAATTATACGATTTTCTTTTTTTTAAGTATGAGAAAGGAATACATACCGATAAGATACTGCAAGTTATTTTTAAAAAGTTGTAGGTAAATCTCACTTGGGGGAGGGGGAGTCCAGCAAAATCTCACCAAGGGGGGAGGGGGGTCCAGATTTTGGAAAAAACGCCTCACGTTATTTATGGATGTCCCCTAAAGATGACGACTCAGCCTCACTACTACCACTAACAGCCTCATTATGGCTTGACAGTGAGCCCGTTTAACATTCACTGCGAAACACTCGTCTATTGTTGGTGGAAGGGTCTGAAGAGAAGGTGTGCGAAACTGGGCTTGTCCTCTATTTTCTTTCTCCAAAGAATTCTGGCTTCCATCATATTTACCACGTATTCTACTCTATACAAAAATGAAGTGATCTCTTTAATTACCTTGGAGGACGTCTATAAATTACATGGTGTTGAAATCAAAAATCTGGTCTTAACTTGTAGGTAATTAAAACGATTGACTGTCAGGGCCGCCCATAGGGGGCAGCAACCCCGACAAATGTCGGAGGGCCCGGAGCTTTAAGGGGCCCAGGCCCACGAGTTCCACTTTGTTTTTTTTTTAGTCAAAGTCTGTACTAGATGTTTTTTTTATTTTCCAAATAAAAATTGAACTCGCTGAATTCATATCATTTAATATATTCAGTTCCCGAAACGGATGGGCCCGTCAAAAGTGGTCGGTTTTTTTTTCAGAAGTTTTATCTCCAATCAAATTCTGAAACATGAGATAACACAACCCCTTCCCAACGTGACCACTTCCCGCACACTGGAAAAAGCTACCAATATTTCTTGCTATGGCATTTTATGCACCAAAATGAGTTAAAACCCTGTTATTTTAAGGTGAAATTTTGAAAAATTTTCTGGGGGAGAACCCCAGACCCCCCAGACCCCCTTGGTACTTGTAACTCTATTATTACAACCTTATTTTATATTAAGTTCGTCAAAACACCGAAATTCTACCATAAAACCTATATCCGAAATTCGGATGAGGCGTATCAAAACGAGTTGAAAAAGAGGGTTTTTTAAATTTAATTTCCAAAAATTTTCTGGGGGAGGACCCCCAGTCCCCCCTTTTAGTAGTTGGAGCAGGATAAATCCACTACCCTTTCCATATTAAAATCAAAAAGAAGATTCAATTGGACTTAGGAAATTCTTAGCCCTCCCCCAAAACCAAATCCTGGATCCGCCCCTACCTGCAGAATTTAATGAAATTCGGTTTACAGGGGTTTTCGAGGGTGTTCTCTCCGAATCTGTAATAATAAATGAAGTTTTCAGTAGAATAAAGTAGTTATAAATGCTACTCCTTCGCCGGCAAACATTGTCCTCTAGCGGACTTGGGTTCCTATATGAAAATCTTGTTGGTCATGGCATGACAGACATGCATGCTAATTTTCTACTCGACCTTTTGAGATACCCTGTATATTTTACTTAAGGGATACTTTGTGAAATGTAAATTCCTTATTATACTTCAAAAAATTAAAAAGTTAGGGGGCCCGTGAAAAAATTTTGTCGGGGGGCCCGGTAGAGTTATGGGCGGCCCTGTTGACTGTTGGTTAATAATTCTGTTTATCTATTTTAATTAATCTGCACAGTTTCTCTAACTAGTGCTAAAATTATAAACAAAAAGGCGTATATTTTCTGAACCATAATTTGACGTGATATTTTAATTTAAAAATGCTTAAAAGCTAAGAAAATGTGAAAGATTGTTAAATAAATTTATTAATTTAAAATAAATTAAGTTTATGAAGTTTTCAAATTTTCACACTTTTGCGAAGTGTTTACAAACGGATTAGAGATAATTGATTTTCCTATTTTAAGGCAAATAAATTTCAATTTTACTTAAGACATGTCGGGGGCCCCAAGCGAGTCTTTTGCCCTGGGCCCCCAAATCTTATAAGTCGGGCCCTGAGTATGGTTTTTCGTATGGTAAAATGAAATGTCTTGTCAATTTTACAAAAAAAATGTACAAGTAATTAAATATTTTAATTTAAAAGTCTGGAAAAACTGAAAACACTTATTGTTTAAAACGTACGATGATGTCAACAATCATACCATCAACTCCGTTGGTTCCAACAATGGTCACCGTACGATGACGTAACATCCCGAACTCTTAGTGTTTTCGCGCGCTTTGGAAAAGGTGATTTTTGTTAATTTTTTTGCAATCAAAAAATTTCTCGATCGGCTTCAAATTTAGGGCAGTTGCTTATTTTTGCATGAAGAATCTATTAAAAAAAATTTTTAAATCATGCAACTTCCTCATATTCGTGATGTTTTGCTAGACCCCCTCGCCTCTTTTTGGTCTCGTAATTTTCGCCTTGGTTATGTCGCTCTCTATGCAGCCAAATTTTTATAATCCTTTCCCAGACAATTATTTTTTCTAAAACAGATTAAAATAGTATTTAAATTGGTTTTATTTTATAGCTGTATTAAAAACTAATCAGAACTTTTCCTCCAGATGGTACATTCTGAATGAAATAAAAGCAATGTATTACTTTCTTTTATTACTTAATTACTCCTTTTAATTTTTTACTGTAACTAGTAATTATTTTAAACCCAATTTATTTTAAATTTATGCAAAATATGAATTTATAAACAAAATACAGACTTTAAAACACAGTGTTAAAAAATCCTGCTTTTTCAATGAAATATGTTTGTTTCAGGGTTGGGTTTCTTCCGGAAGAAACTAGTTTCTTCCAGGACAGTGGAAGAAACTGGAAAAAACCGGAAGAAACTGGAAGGAACTAACAAAAAGCTTTACAGAAGCACCCAATTTTTAAATCTGTTAAATGAATAAATCAAACCATAGTTTTAAAAACTCTTAAATGTAATTTAATTATAATTAGTTAAATTTATTTATAGTAATTAAATTTTAAAAAATTTTATATTTGACTTTTAATTCCGGTTAGTTAAATTAAATTTTAAATCTGTTGTGTTAACTGAATAAATTAAACCACAGTTTAAAAAACTCATAAATGTAATTTAATTACAATTAATTAAATTTAATTAGAGTAATTAATTTTCTAAAAATAACATATTTAACTTTTAATTCCAGTTAGTTTTTTATTAGTATTTTAAATCTGTTAACTGAATAAATCAAACCATAATTTAAAGAACTCATAAATGTAATTTAATTATAATTACAGTAACATTTTTGACTGGAAATAACACCAGACAAATATTTGTCAGAAATATTCAAGTTTAATACTTTGTTTTAAATTTTGTGTCGGGTTTATATGGTTTTATTACTATATGGAAGATTGTGTATTCTAGAAAAATTCAGATTATTAAAACATGTCTTTTCTGTTTAACTTTTATACTTTCTTGTAGACAGAAACTCATCCAATACTATGTATTATTCTCCTATATCCAATTCTCAGACTTATTCAAAACTACTTTTCTGTTAGGAAGAAATTAATTTAAAATTACTGGAATAATTTAATACATGCATGCAATAGGTATTTATAACAGTTTTGAGTATTTAATTAAATTTTAGACTACAAAGTAAATATTGTTTATTAAAGGGTTTTTTTTTCAAATTATTTAATAGCATTTTTTTCATAGTTTGGAAGAAACCTACATTTACTAATTTAATCATTAACTAATAGGTGCATATAATTAATGACATTTTGGAAGTTTTTATGTAAATATAAGAGTGTTTGTGAGACAAATATTTATAAAACCTGAAAATTTAAAGCTAATTCTTTAAAAAAAGAGGTTTCTTCCAGTTTCTTCCACATGGAAGAAACCTATTTCTTCCGGACGGTTTTTTCGGCGGTTTTTTCCACGGTTTTTCCACTTCGGAAGAAACTTGCCAACCCTGGTTTGTTTTATTTAAAAACATATTCTAAACTTAATTAAAGTAAAAAATAACGTTATATATCATTTCTTTGACCCAAAAAATACCATATATGATATATTGCATGTGATATTTATATTTTCAAAGGTATTGATTTCAATGGAGTCCATTTTGGACGCCATCTTGATTTATAAAAAATCCTCAACATCTGCAGAGCTCAGTGCTGCAGAGTGGGAGTGACTAGGCTGCCGACGGGTAACCGTTGTGCGTATGATCGGGTTTAAAGTATTTAGGATGGAACCTAGCGTAGCTCGAATGGGGTAGTGGTAGCGCGTCAGTCTGGCGTGCAGATGGTCGTAGGTTCGAACCCCAGTAATTATTTTTCAGTAAATTTATTTTTAAATTTTTATTTTTCCATTAAAAATTGCAAGAATTAATTTCTCTTGTTTAGCAGTCATTCCTTATTTAATTAAATTCATTGTGTTTTTTTAAATGTTTTACTTTATCTAATTTTTTTTAAATGATTTTAATTATTAATTAATTGAAAATAAAATTATTTCGCTAAAATATTTTATAGAAACAGCAAGAATCAAGTCCACAGAGTACTAGAACAGAGAGTCCGTCGCCATAGGCGCTAATGGGAATCGAAAAGTTGGATGGGTTGGGGGCTTTTTTGGCGCTGCGATCGCAACTACGTCACGAGAGGCGTGGGAAAAAAAGCATGATGGGTAAAGCGGGTGGAGCCGTAGTATTCTATGCATATTGCATCGGGATCATTTCCCTCTTTATTCTTGGAGGAAATTAAACTGCTAACTTCTTGAACCAGAATTGGCGGCTTTTTCTCTGATTGGCGGTTTTACTAACCTTCGATTTCAGAGTTGATTCCTTCTCTTGGGTGGGGTTTTTTTCAAATATTTATTCCTATAATGGTCTGAATCGGATTTTGGTCTCATATACTCTCCGGCTTAAGATCGGCTCTTAAGATTGTTATAGAAAGTGTGTTGACACATTTTAAATAATTTATTTACCTCATTTAATTCGAAAGTTTGAAAGTCTTAAACAATTTTTATTAATCTTCAGGATCTTTAACTTTACAAACACAAAATAAATTTTAATTTTAAAAGCAACGCACCATATTTCAATAAACTATGAAGTTTATTTAATTAAAGTTTTAGTTTTTTCTGATCGGTCTGAAATGGTGGCAAAAAATGAAAGTTAGGTGATCAAATTGGATCGCTTAGAACTATTACTTTCATACTTATATAATTAACCAAAAATATGTACTGCGTAGTTAAATCTATGTGAAATTTCAAATTAGGATTTCATTAAAAATTGAAAAATCCTTTCTATTAAAAAAGGATTTTTTGGCCAGAAAGCTAATCTTAAAATACCTCGATATTTTGGTATTTGGGGGAAATCATATGCTAACCAAGAAAGTTTTGTTTTTCCTAACAAAGGAAAGTGATCTTTCGATTTCGATCTCGCAATTTTCACAGACTAAATTTAAAGTTTTCTAAAATTCTTTGAACTTCGATAAAAACGTTCTAAATATTGCAGGGTCAGGTTTAGACAAGGTTTGAAATTGATGATTATGAAAACGGAGAAAAACCACTAAATCGGATAAAAAGGTTTTCGCCGCTTTTAAAAATCACAGTGCTTGGCGAAAGTTCAGAGGTGCGGATGCGCCAAGTTTTTAGCGGTAAAGATGACTAATATGGTAACCCTAACTAATGTTAAGTGAATGATTTGGCTTCTAAATGTGCCGCTAAACAGCCAAAATTCGCCAAGCATCCGCACCTCTGAACTTGCGCCATAGAAGGCGATCATAAAAAAAACCACTTGCAAATTGATATTTTATTAAGGCAATCTATATTTCAATAATTACCAGTAATCAGTTTTTATGTGATCAATGGTCACAGATAATTATATGAAAATAAAGATCGCCAATCAGAATAATAATTAGCAAGTGTGATAATTATAATGATTATCTGTGATCAATGATCCCAGAAAATCGTTAAAATAATCATTGGTCACCACTGTGTTTTTAAGTGATCAATTGATTAATAATCTATCTAAGTGATCAATTGATCACTGAAGTTTCTAATGATCAACTGATCGGTTTTAACGAGGTGTGAACGATATATTTAAAGATGATAGTATAAGTTAAAGATTGTTAATTTCTATAAAAAGCTTGCTAAGTTAGCGGAAATATGATCGGAATTCCTATCTTAGCTACTATTGTTAAGCGTGAAGTTCAATCCGTACTTTTTCCCTTAAAAACCCGCCGAATTCTAAAACCACCAAGTTCAACCGCCAACTTCTAATGGCAACCTCGAAAAGAAGAAAAACATTTTTCCTTCTCCTTCGAAATTAACGGGTTGAGTGACTGGTTGAATGAACACGTCACAGCCAATCACAGGTTTGGTCATCAAAATGTACAGCCTTTCTCTCTGTCAATCACTTATTCTTATAGTTCCTAGTGGCGCCCTCCAACCCGTCCAGAATTTGAAAATATCGTTTTGGACCCTCTGTTAGGATTTTTCTCTGTGATCAAGTCCACAGACAATAAGAGACAGACCGGTCAATAGGCGGGGCTTATCCAGAGAGCTCAAGTGGCGCCTGCGACATGCGGTACCGGCATTAATCGATTAATTTAATATTTTTTAATCGAAATCCTTATACATTTTTTTGTTGACGAAACTTGCAATATTCGATTTCGAAAGTAAACATGAAGTTGGTGTAAATCGTTTACTCGTACTCTTTTAAATGGTTTTCAAGATTTATAAATCATTTTAACAGTGTCTTATTGCATTAAGGCACATTTTATCTCGTTTCTTCTCTATTTTGCAATGTATTGGAAAATCTATGTTGCATTCTTGAACTTGATTTCTAAGCCTGATAGAATTCAGTATAATTCGCGTTAATTATAGGCGTATGTATTTAATTCAGATGAAAATGTTTTCTAGTTATATATATTTTTATTGTCAAGAATTCATTTCGAATGTGCCTGGATTCGTATTTGCAAAAGATGTGTTCGTTTAGATTCACGAGGATTGCAACTTCATTTACACATCATGTTTGTCTTAAAAGGCCAAGGGATTATAAAAAATATTTGTAGTTATTGAAATATGAGATTTAATAAAATCATTTAGATTCATTATTTACTTGTGTGATTCTTGATTACTTTATATTTAAGCTTGTATTTTTACAATCGAGTTTTTCATCATATGCGATCACGAAATTTTGTTGATGAACAAACCTTAATGATTTAATTTAAATTTTCTAATATAATAGCAAATTTTAAAAAATTGTTGAAAAAAAAGATATTTTTTTAATTTTAAAAACCGTTTAATGGGCTTATGTGATCGCCAAGGATCGCGATCCTGGTGATCATATGGTCGATGGATTACGTCTTCGCAAAACGTCCCCATGGTTGCTAGACCTAAAAGCTTAACTGTAACCACAGTTTTAGTGCAGGTACCGTGGGTTGAGGGCGTTCGTGTCGTAGGCCGCCCATTGACCGGTCTGTCTCTTATTGTCTGTGATCAAGTCCACAGAGAAAAATCCTAACAGATGGTCCAAAACGATATATTCAAAAGTTGGATGGTTTGGAGGGCGCCACGATGAACTAAATGATTGACAGAGAGATCAAACCTGTGATTGGCTGTCACTCAATCTTCTATTTTCGAAGGAGAAGGAAAAAGTTTTTCTCAACCAATCAGGCTTTTCCGTCCCGCCTCTCGTGACGTTGATGCGATCGCAGCGCCAAAATAGCCCCACACTCATCCAACTTTTCGATTTCCAATAGCGCCAAAGGCGACGGACTCGGCGCAAGTTCAGAGGTGCGGATGCGCCAAGTTTTTAGCAGTAAACATGACTAATATGGTAACCCTAACTAATGTTAAAAGAGTCATTTGGCTTCTAAATATGGCGCTAAATAGCCAAAATTCGCCAATCATCCGCACCTCTGAACTTGCGCCACGGACTCTCTGTTCTAGTACTCTGTGATCAAGTCCACAAGGATGCGCATTGCTAATAAAGTATAAAAATCTTGCAGGGATTGTGAAATACAGTACAAAACAGTACATCGGCAGCCGTGGCAGTGGCGCTTGGCGTCCGACGTACGTCGGCAGCCTAGCAACGGCCCTGCAGAGTGGCATCAATCGGTTCTAAAATCTATACCAGGGGTTTCCAACTGGCGGCCCGCCGAATCATTTTGTGCGGCCCGCGAAGCAATCTGAAAAACCTTCAAAAAGTAGCTTCAAAACACTTTTTAAGCACACTAAAATTCAAAAATTTTTAGGGGGGAAAACCCCCAGACCCCCCTTATACCTCTTAAATTATGGACTAGCTTCGATCGTTTTCAATGGTGCAAAAATTAAAAGTTCGAAGTTTCGAGCGTAGTTTCGAGAGGTCGTTTGTAAAGGCGGAAACAAATTGGAGCCGAGCCACGAACACGCTCTGCGCGCGCGCAACTCGGAGGTGCTAAGAGCGACGCTTGCGCAGAGCGTGTTCGTGGCTGTTCCCTTCGCCGCTCGGCTCCAATTTGTTTCCGCCTTAAGGCTTGGTGTATCCACACCTCTAAACTTGCGCCCTTAATAATAGTACCTGAAATTCCCCCTGAGCGTAGCAAGGGGGTATGAAGGCTTTCATAACCTTTATCATGAAGAGGGACAAAATGGAGTATAAAAAAATTAGATAAAACAATCCTCTAAGGAAAATTTACAAACATTTTCTTGAGGAAGACCTTTTCCTTTCAGTAATATTCAGAATATTAAATATATTCAGTATTCCTACGAGTTGATAAGAGTAAAAAAATTATATATCCTCTGGAATTTCGGAAAATACAGTAGTGCATACATTCAAAATATGTAAACAACCTTCGTCCTTCTTTTGCTGGAAAAGTTTCATATTGAAGACTCTCACCCCCCCAAAAAATTATCATCGTTAAAAAGGAGCCAGATTACTTTGCGGCCCGCCACTTAATTTGTGATTTCGATTGCGGCCAGCGAGTACTTAGAAGTTGGAAACCCCTGATCTACACCATCAACTCTACCAGAAATCATCATAAAATTCCATACACACTCCAACGCACACTTTTCGAGTTGGCACGACCCTTTTTAGCAGCCCAGCACACAGTTTTAGTGCAGGTACCGTAGGTCGAGGGCGTGGGTGTCGTGGGCCGCCCATTGACCGGTCTGTCTCTTATTATCTGTGACTCCAACCAAAGATTTGTTTGGATCGATGATCGATTTGGTTGAGTTTTGTTTTGGTTTGGGTACAGTGGCTAGAAGGGGATAGTGTGTCGTTCGAAGATGAAAATTGAAAAAAAAATTACTCCTCCGCTTGGTGTCGCTGCTGTTAGACGTGCATATAGGCGCCTGCGCATTGCGACTCTCATTCTCAGCGGCTATGTTATTGTTTACGCCGTGTAAAGGCTGTTGCTAGGCGTCCGTCGTACGACGGACGCCTAGTCCCACGGCTATGGCGACCGACGTATTGTTTTGTACTGTATTTCACAATCCCTGCAAGATTTTTATACTTTATTAGCAATGCGCATCCATGTGGACTTGATTCTTGCTGTTTCTATAAAATATTTTAGCGAAATAATTTTATTTTCAATAAATTAATAATTAAAAAAAATATGATAAAGTAAAACATTTAAAAAACCACAATGAATTTAATTAAATAAGGAATGACTGTTAAACAAGAGCAATTAATTCTTGCAATTTTTAATGGAATAATAAAAATTTAAATTAAATTTACTGAAAAATAATTACTGGACTCGAACCTACGACCTTCCGCACGCCAGGCAGACGCACTTCCACTACCCCATCCGGGCCACGCTAGTTTTAATCCTAAATACTTTAAAACCACGCCTTTAACCCGAGCATGCGCACAACGGTTACCCGACGGTTTCCTAGGGCCGGATTCAACTCCGTTTCGTTACGTTCTAAAGAACCGTATTTCACCGTCCTTTACCGTAAAACGGTAACGTCAGGTCAGGAGCAGGCGTCGGCCGTTTCATCCGCTGCCGTTTTCCTCTGATTGGTTGAAATGCCCGATGACGTAGCTCCATTTATTTATTCCAACCAATCAGTGGCAAGCTGGGCAAATGACTAAAGAAAACGATAGTTGAGTTGTTTGGAAGTAGGATTCGACCAGCTTCAACCGTCAACCAAATCGTCGTAAAACGGAGTTGCATATGGCCCATAGTCACTCCGCCGTGTAAACGATAATGTTTACGTCTTTGGCCGGCTTGGTGCTGAAAGTCGCAATGCGCAGGCGCCTATATGCACGTCTAACAGCAGCGACACCAAGCGGAGGAGTGAAACGAGGAGAAAAATTTTAGCATTGCTGGTATTGGCGAACGACACACTATCCCCTTCTAGCCACTGTAGTTTGGGCTTAGGTTCGGATCTCGATTTCCAGAGAGGCGAGTGTGTGTATCTTTTCTCTAAAAATTAAAGTATGAAATAAATTTTTAGTATGGTTTAAATTTTTAGAATGGCAATTAGAGATACTGCAACAGTTTTAATTTCTTTCCTGCATCCTGTTATAAGTAAAAGAACTTTATTTTTGTAAACACGAGTTTGTGTACATTAGGCATGATTCTGAAAGAGCAATTTTTTAACCTAATTTAAACGAAAAAACTTCACTTACATCTGCCTATCAATCAAATGTATTTTAAAGTTGTAAATAATACTAAACCCTAAAAATATTTCTATACATACCATCCTATAAACATGATGAATATGTTATAAATTCTATATGTGTTTTAAACCTTTTTTATTAATAGGAAATTTGTTTGAAATATCTGTGGATGGTTTGAAATATCATGGATCAACGCCAGAGAAAATTTGAGGTATCATAGTGATGAGTAATTTTGCAATGCGTTTTCAATGAATTTCAGTACAAATGGAATGAAAATAACTGATCAAATTAATATAATTTTTTAATTATTGAAGAAAACACTCTTGTCAAATAACTGACTACTTTAACTCAAATCACTCAAATGAATACTAATTCAACAGATGAATGATGTCAAATAACTGCCAACTTTAAATCCCTCAAAAGAATACTAATTCAACAGATGAATGATGTCAAATACCTGCTAACCTTAAATCACTCAAATGAATACAAATTCAACAGATAAATGATGTCAAATAGCGGGTTAAAATTACTTAACGGATGACCTTAAATCCAATCACTCAAATGAATACAACTTCAACAGATGAATGATGATATTTAATTATCAATTTAAGTTTCCAAGTCTGAAAGTAAATTACAACATTATATTCTAAACAATTTTACAGAATTAAAAAGAATTAACAGACTGTTGCCACACGGCAAATCTACTATAGTAATTATATCTACAAATCTACTAGTCTACTACTACTAGGCAAAATTTACAATTGTTTTAAATAACTGTACATGCTATCTTCCACATATTCCCCCCTTGCAAAGTGATCCCTACAACTGGAACTTTGCAACATAAATTTAGGATTACAATATTTTCTAAAATCTAGAGTCATTCTAATATAAAGTTTATAAGTCCAAACGCACATGGAAATTTTCTTGGTTCTTCCAAATCTACTTTTGATAAGCGAGCTATCTTCAGAAGTATCAGGGAATTGTACAGAATCAGGACTATTATTAACAGTTAAGTCTTTTTCCTTGAGGTCACTTCCAGAATATCACCATCGCATTTTACTAACACTTCTAAAGGATAAAGGTTTTGGGGTGGGCAGATTCTTTCACTTTGGGAAATTCTTAATCGTGCAAACTTTAGGAATATTGTCCTTTCTAGGATAGAGTTCCACCTCCTTTAAAACACCAGTTTATCACTTGACAGTCCAACGTGGGTTTCTCTTTGGGGTTAGTCTTTATTTTAGGCCCGTAGTCTTCTTTCTCATTGTGCTGGTTATCTTCAACTTTGAAACCATCGTCTTTAATGTACTTGGTTGGTTTCGTCTGACGACCACTACGTTTCTCAGCTTTTTGACCTTCCTTTTTAGAAGCATCACCTTCAGAAGAAGAACCTATATCCATCTTTTCTTCAGAGCTAGAATTCTTGGCATATTTGGATAAAGCAGCTTTGCCTCGTCGTTTGTCAGGGGTAGCTTTAGCTTTTGGCTTCGCAGGTCTCCTTCCACGTTTCATAGCTTTTACTTTCGGAGCAGCCTTCCTTTTATTCTTCTTAGGGACATCTTCCTCTTCAGTGTAAGATTCATCATTTTTAGCTTTTGCTTCTTTTTCAGCCTCTTTCTCTTCAGAAACTGCATTATCAGATGATTTAGATTCTTCCTCCTCCTCTTTCTTTTCGGGAGTCTCTTTCTTCAAAAAAACCATTAGATTCATTAATCGCTCTTTGGCATCAGTTGAGGCTATAGATGAAGCACTTCTGTTCCATGCTTTCAGGAACTCTTCTTCAAAACTTGACTCAACCATGGGAAATAATGTCGACACACATTTGCTTGTCGTAACTCCTAAAGTCTCTAAAGATCTCAGTAATGGTTCGACTTTATCATAGAGAGACGTCAATGTAATATTTTCATGCTTTTGAACCGACGGTATTAGCTTTAGCAGTTCTCGCACATATACTTCGACCAAAAGGTCCTCTCTGCCAAATCTAGATTTTAGGCTATCAACTGCTTTGGCATAGTTTGCACCAGTTGGCGGAAAACTTTCTACTACTTCTCGTGCACGAGATCCAGCAGTAGTCGCTTGAATGAGGTACTGAAATTTGTTTTCCGGTGCAATGTCTTCATCCTTATGAATTTGTTCAAACTGACCCCAAAAGGGCAACCAATCTTTTATTTTTCCACTAAATTGTCTTAATTCTAATTTTGGTAGATTAAATTGCTTCTTAGCACTAGCAATAACAAGGTTGTGAGACTCACTTGTTATTGGTGACCTAGCTTGAAGCTTCGCCAACTCCAGTTCATGTTGTCTTATTCTTTCTCTTTCTTCTAACTGCCTTCGTTTTTCTTCATATTCTAACTGTTTCCGTTTTACTTCATATTCTAACTGTCTTCGTTTTTCTTCTTCTCTTTGTTTTCGACAGTTTACAGTCGTTACCAAAATATCTTCAACAAAATCGGGATCATTCAAATATTCTTTGCTTTTTAAAATAAGATCCTTCAAAGCTGATATTGTAACCTTTGGTGGCAGTACTTCGCCTATTTCTTCAACAACGATAAGAAGGTCTTCTTTTTGGAATCCTTTTTCCGCTTGAAACATGTTTCTAATCCGATGCAATATCCTGTCAGACGGACGCCATAAAAATGTCAAATAACTGGTTAAAATTACTTAACGGACGACCTTAAATCCAATCACTCAAATGAATACAACTTCAACAGATGAATGATGATATTTAATTATCAATTTAAGTTTCCAAGTCCGAAAGTAAATTACAACATTATATTCTAAACAATTTTAAAGAATTAAAAAGAATTAACAGACTGTTGCCACACGGCAAATCTACTATAGTAATTATATCTACAAATCTACTAGTCTACTACTACTAGGCAAAATTTACAATTGTTTTAAATAACTGTACATGCTATCTTCCACAACTCTCATTTTCATACATTACGGCAGTATAAAACCTATTTATTGTGAAGGGAGTAATCAATTAAAAATAGAAAGAATAATGAAAAAAATTTAACAAGTCGGACCCTCAGATAAAAAAAATTTTAAAAGTACTAAATTTGTTGTGCCACAATTGTTATAAACACATTTCACTCTGCTGAATGTTTAAATAGCAAAAACACTTCAATTTTTCCTTCTGTTCGTATTAATTCGTATTTTATAACTTTAAAAAATTATTTCATACTATTTCCTTGTATTTATGGTTATTTTGTTGTTAAACTTAATTCATAACAAATTTCACCATTCATGTGTGATCTGGTAAACAGCCCTGCCTGACCAATATTACTGGTTGTGATTTTTCACCTTAACCTTTTATCTTGACATTCCATGGATTTAATTTTTCGACCTATGGAAACAAATTATTTTATTTTTATATTTTTAAACGCCTTAATACTGATGATGTCCGGCGAAGTTTTCGGACGAAACGTTTAGAGTTTTAATAATAATAATGATTTTACATAATTTTTAAATAAATTTTTAATTTTGACCACAGCTTAAAAGCTCGAAAGTTTTTTATTAATATTATAAAAAAAGATTTCTGGTTACATTATAAGGTCAAAATTTAGTCAGAATTGCAACAGGTGTTTGTTCTAGAGTATGTGATGTATTTATTTGTAATTACAGTTTGTTTAATTAATTTGAATGTGATTTTGTTTTTGACTTGTATTCATGAAGCCTAAGGGCATCAATATCAGATAGGCTCCGAGGCAGGGCGGTCGGGATGTAGATGCCCCCTCATGACAACATTTCTCGATCTCCCGGTCTTTAATTTTTAGTTTACAGCTTGATCATATAATTAAGTTAAGAAAATTTATAATTGGTTATAAAATTTGAATACTTCTAAATTTTTTGTATTTTAAAATATACATAATTCAATGATTCTTTAGAGATTAAAAAGTTTTCAATTTTAAAAATACTTACTAACTACATTTTAAACCATTATTAATTTGATGCCCAAGTATGTATTCTGTACTTAATTTTCTGTATTTTCAGCAATGTGGTCGGAATAGAATTGAGAACTCATTCCCAACCCTGCCTGCAGCCATAAGCTACCAGCATCAATCACTACAAATGTGCACTCTTGAGAGGTTGCCACCTAACCCCCCTGCACCCCAAGTGGCAGCTTCCCATGGTCCTGTCCCTCCTCCAACAGTTCCACTGTGGGAAGGGAACCAAACTAAAGGTCCAAATAGAACTCGACCTAAAAAATCCAAAAAATTCAAAAATATGATTGTAAAAAGTAAGAATTAATTGATCTTTATACTCTTGGATATTTTAATCTAGTTTTTTAAGCATTGGAGGTGGGAGAAAGATGCTAATGCTGTGTGACCCAACTGCTCACTCCTTTCAAGTATTTCATTCGTCAAAAACCTGATTTTTCAGGAGGACGAGTTAAGTTTAAAAGTAGACTTAAATTGAAAAAAAACTTTACTGGGAAACTTTTTACTCTGTAGCATAAAAATATGATCTTGCAGGGTTGTATACTCTTTAAGGGATTTCTGAAAACAAATATAATATTCTGATACCTAAAAATCGCTGATACTTCAGATGACGATCTTGAAACAAGTCCATCCAAGTCCCATTCTTGAAAGTAGTGAGCAAATTGTAAGAAGGAGGAGGATTTTACCTTCTTAAAACACCAAGTCTTTATGAAAACAGTTTCAAAAATTATTTATGGTGTAAAAAATCTGAATTCAGTCCATTATAAACTCATCTTTTTTTCAGTATTTTGGAAATCTGTTGAAACTTTAAAATTTTGATTTAAAGTTCAGTGTTTTATGTCAAAGCAGCTAATTTTAATTTTTTTAAAATGCGCATTTTTAAGTATTAGATTGCATGATGATTAATATGTACAAAAGTTTGTGTGTGTTTAAATCCCAAATCCCATGGGATGCAGTTTAAAATCTGCAAGCGAAAAATGCTTCCCTACTTTCCCTACGTTTTCTGAAGAAGAGCAATCCTTTCTTTTAAAACTAGACTCACAGGATCACATAACGAGAAGTGGCCAATCATAGGCCTAGAAAAAAACCGCTCAGCTCTGCAATTTTCTTGCTTTTTTTTCTTAGTTACAATTTAAGAATTTAGCAGAACCGCTTACTGTTTTTGGTCACATGATTGGGGATTCACGGTTAAGCGGGGGGAAATTCGCCAATCTGGCGATAAAGCCCAATTCCCATGGGATGCGGTTTTAAATCCGCAAGCCAAAAACGCTCCCCTACTTTCCCTACGTTTTTTGAAGAAGATCGATCTTTCCTTTTACAAATAGATTCACAGGAGCACATGACGAGAAAAGGCCAATCACAGGCCTAGTAAGAAAACCGTTCCTAAATTCGCTTGTCCGAAATTCGCTCGCTTTTTTTCTTCGTTCATATTCAAGAAGTCGGCAAATTCGCTTACTTTTTTTGGTCACTTTTTTTGGCCTTCGACCAATACAAAATCCCCATCAAGCAATAACAGCATCCATTTTTATTTTGATGCTTCGTACCAGATCATGATCGGCTATTTTACTGAATTTAAATGATACATCCTAATTAAGATGAGATAACTACTCACAGTTAATGAAATTACAAAAGCATCATCTTTGTTACGATGAGCGGCTTCCAGATTACAAGGAATAATTAAATAAATAAAGCAGACGACAAACGGCATGGGAAGCGAGAATTCTGGAGATAAACGGTTAGTTGATGTCTTAAAAGGATATATTTAAATTCGTAAAAAGAACTAGATTGAAATTTTTCTCATATGATTTTCTGAATTATTAAACTCCTCTAGATGTACGAAAAATACAAATAGACCTTTGATAGAACAATAATCTGATTCTTCCCATGCCGTCTGTATTATTCTGCATTGTTTTTTATTTTTCTTCTTCATACCAGATCATGTTCAGCTATTTGGATGAATTTAAATGATACATCCTAATTAAGATGAGATAACTACTCGAAAAGTTAGTAAAATTACAAAATAATCATCTTTGTTAAGATGAGCGGCTTCTAGATTACAGGGAATAATTTTTAAAAATAAAGCAGACGGTATGGGAAGGAAGTAGGCGAGAATTCTGGACATAAGCGGTCATAAAAGGATGTATTTAAATTCGTAAGAAGAACTGTAAACATTATAGATCAATAATACATAGTTATTTAAATAATACTTTATAGCTCACTGTATAACTGCTTCTTCCCATGCCATCTGTGTTCTGCATTTTTTGTATTTTTCTATTTATTAAGTTGTCTTTTTTCTAATATGATCCAAATCAGAAAAAGACCCAATTAATTTGAATATTTGGTGATCTACTGTAGGTATTTAAAAAAGAATATAAATACATTTTAATCATGATTTGGATAGACTGAAGCTAATATTTTCATCAGAACATGTAACAGAATAAAAAAAATTATCGACATGTGAAATCAGAAATTATCTTAAAATATTTTCAGAGAGAGAATTACAGTAAAGCACCGTTTACACGTCTTTCAAGGGACCGACGTAAATCGACGTATAAATGAAAAAACGTATAAACGAAAATGTCCTTAATTGTTAGGTTTATAACGCTCCTAATGCAGATTTCCAAAAATACTAACTAATAAACTTTAAAATACATAGTATTAAATATTCTAAAATATTAAAACATTTAACATAAAAATTAAAGAAACCCTACCTTTATGGTGATAGGGTTTTACAACGGCAGTTTATGGTCCCGCTTTCTTTGTGGGGTCATTTAGCGATCAAAAGAATTCTTCTCCTCTGCAGGGGGTGCTGGAGACCCCCTAACCAGAGATAAGGGCCATAAAACTGTAGTGTAGCTCATCACGTTATCAGTTCAACGAACTGCTCTTTTACTCACCCCCACTCCATTGGTCATGCCCCCCACAACGGCCAAGGAATGCAGTGCTCTTCAACCTTTCCTGGTGAAATTTTCCCACGAAATGGATATTTTCGAATTTTAAGACAGCCGAAAACGACGTATAACCGATATTGCGCGTCGTATAAACGAAGAATTTTTGTATTAAAATGAATAGGAATGAATTGGGACTTAGCGAAAACGACGTATAAATGATAAAGTCGTATAATTGAGAAACGTATAAACGGTGCTTTACTGTATTTTCATTTTTTGTTCTTAATTAAAATAACTTCCATTTTATACAACAGCTTCTGTATACATGTTCATTTTCACCTCGGAGCTTCTTGATGTCTTTTTATGAATAAACTTTAAAATATATTAGAAGTAATGATTGAAGCATTGATTTAATTTTAGTGAATACTACTAATTCGATGAAAAACGCAGGCTTATAAAGCTTAATAAAGTTGTTAAAAGTTTAAAGTTACTGTAAATTTTGGTGCCAATACAATAGTCGGCAAAGCCAGCGACCTCTAGCGAGCGGTTATAAGAAACAGGGCTTGCGAAAAAGCTAGGGATAAATATCCTTGAAAAAACGCTAGCGGTTAAAATCCGCTCTCGGTTTTATAAAAAATGCATCCCATTACTGAACAAATCAAAATTAAACCTCTCAGTAATAAAAAAGGGACAAGTTTTATAAGTGCAGAATAATTATTGTCTATAGGCTGTGTTTTTATAGCATGTACTAGGAAAAAATATAGTTAGTACCTCTACACATAAAACTAATAAATTAGTAACACATTTTGTATGGTTATTATACCATAGGCAGTGTTTCATAGGAGTAATGCAAGTTTTTGATAACCTAAAATGATGTGTTGATAAATTACAGTGAATTTTGCTTTTAAAATACTAGCGGTGGAGACCTGTAAAAACATCATCCAATGAGAACGTTTACCTTGATCCTAAGAGGATTTGACTCTGCAACAAATTGTTTGTTTCTTTACCACAATTTAAGGTGAAGTAAAATGGTGCTTTAGTATGCTTAAGTGCCTGAGCCTTAAAGGGCAAAAGATATGGCCATTGCAGGACTTAACCTACAGGGGCATTTCAAATTCATCCCATAGGGGTGATTGGTAAACAGAATCATTAAATATCTCTTTAAATATATCATTTCAGAAACACGATTGGTGTATTTGTTTATTGCTTCTGAGTTGACTTCTTACCCTAACTGACATATTTTTTTTGTTTGATTCCATAAAAAATAGAACTTGAACAGAAAATAGAAAGAAGAATGGAGAAGCATCCAGCAGAGGATATTGTAGCTAAAATAAATGAAAAAATAAAAAATACCCCTGTAAATAACAGAAAGAACAGAAAGAAAATAAAAAGCCTAGAAAGGAAAATGAAAGTAATCAAACGAGTGGAACAGAGAAGGTTAGCAGCAGCTGCTCATGGGCAGATTTAAGAGGTTGCAACGCACCCCTAACGTTTTGAGAAGATTCCATTTTTATAGGGTGAAAATCATGTTTTCAAAGCCATCAGGGACAGCTTGCACCCCGAAGTTTTCCAGTATGCACCCCCAGGGTTCACCATCTAAATCTGCCCATGCAGCTGCTGTGTAAATTTTGTTGCTCTACTGATTGTCATTATATTTTAAAAACTGTAGAGGAATTTATAAGCTGGTCAGTGGTCATATATGGTCTGTAAATAAAGATTAGTTTGACATCTTCTCTCTTCTTTTTAACTGCTCTGTATATAGATATATTATTTTGTGATACTTGGAAACTGTTCATAGCATTTATTTCAAACAGATACTACCTGTAGAAAATAGTTTTCTAAGGCTAAATTAAGTGCTTTCTGAGTGTTTATTAACTGTTCTTTATTGATTCTTTTTTTTCTTCAGAGTAAATGCTTCTTAACCCTTTCATTCCTGACCTCCTCAAACTTTTTATAGGATCTAATATCTGGTGGTTTAGGACTAAAAGGGGTACAACCATACTTTTATGAGCAATAGGTACTAATACATCTGGATATTGAAAGAAAAGCTTTGTTTATGGGGTATCTTTAAAATTATCCCTGCTGGAATCTGTCAAATTTTGTCTTTTATGCTAACAACATTTATCAAACCTGTTCATTGTTACACATGATCTGTAATGACTGAATTTGATAAAAGGGGCAATTTTTCAAATCATTGAACACTTATTTGTTTACTTTTAAAAGTTTCTTGGAATTTTCAATGATTAGTTTCTCATTATTCATTGAATACAATTATGTGTGAACTTAATTGATTGGAAACTTTTAAATTCACTCATATATTGAAAAATTTTTAGGAATGCCGCCACCAATTAAATTGTTATCTATTATACATTGTTAGTTCTCATTTGTCTTTTAATCCTTTTCCACAGTTGTAAAATGTAATACTAAATTCTTTGTAGTTGTCTATGAGATACAAACTTGAAATAATTGAAATCCATATGAATAATTTATTACAATAAATAATACCACCATCAAATGAATAAAAAATTTGTTAATTTACAATACATTAATTTAATGCATTTTTGCAATACTACACAACTAACCAACAGTTTATTAATTGTCCTTTTTTTTAGGAAAAAGTCAATATTTTCCACTTTTGTTTCAATTACCAATCCCATTTCAGTTTCCTTTTCTGTTCAGTAAACCCTCTCTGCTAAGAATCTTATATTCACTGTTAGAGCTATCAGAGCCACTGCAGTTTTGTGTGATAAGCAGCCACCTGCAAAAGTATTTCTGGAGTAAATTTTTATTTAAAACAACAAATTTAAAGCTTGTTTTTAAAGTAATATTACCATCAAGCTTTTTCTCCTTCCTTTTGACTCTGTACTGCTCTGGCAAAATATTATCTATAACATTAAGAAATATAAAATAAAAAAAAATCGTTTTACAATTTTTCTGTATGTTTTTAAAAAACCTATTGTTAGGGAATAAATACCTGTACAATGCCATTTTGCTACATTTCCATAACAACCAGATGGTTCTTGCCATTGAATAATTTTTTTCAACCATTGAGGTTGATAAAAATCACGAAATCCCCACATGCCACAAAGGCCAACTGAAAAGGCACATAAAATTTTAGTTGCATCAATGTTCTTAAAATTCATCTCAAAGCATTTTCATTTTCAAAATCTATAAAAACCTGTTCATTACTTTAAAGTTTGAAAGTTGTATGTTATTATTTTAGTGTATTTTATAAAGTGAATGATGTATTTCAAGTTAAGTATATTCTATTCTGTATTTTTTTTTATTTTCGTTAGTTAGGGTAGGTGGGGGTAATTGTCCGCAGTTTTTGGTTTTGAATTTTTGTGGCCCACAGTTTTATTATTTTAATAAGTTTCTGGTATGGAATCTAAAGCTTAGGATGTGGCCTATCAATTCATATTTTTTCCAGCCTTGAGCTGCAAATATATTTAGAAATATTCAACTTTAAAAAGAAAAAAAAATTGCGGACATTTGCCCCATTTTTTGGGGTAATTATCCGCAGTGCGTATAATTACCCCAATAGAATAAAATAAGAGAATTATAAGATATTCCAATTCAAAAACATCAAAATTGAGGTATATTCACAATAAGACAACACAATAATACTTGACATTATAAAACATCATATAGCAAAGTTACTCCACAAGTTGCAAAGTTAATCCTTTTACCGGCGTAAAATCAGCCAAACTGTCAGGAAAACTTATTTCATGAAACCTTGCATTATGGATTTCATTAGGTTTGGAAAGTTTTAGGACTGTCTTTCTTTTCAACAAAAGCTTCTTCTGATGGAGTTTCTGAGAACATTCCCAAATTTCCAATTGCGGACAATTACCCCAAATTCAATGCGAACAATTACCCCATATCATGATGACAACAACAAAGTGGTACTGATTTTTGAAAACAAAAGTAAACATGAGTATAGTGATGTAATTTCAAAGATAAATAAAGGCTCTTTCGGAAAAAAAAACAGATGGATTGAATAAATATAACTATTCTACCAAAATATGAAGAAAAAGTGAGAAAAATACTCTAACAAGGACACTAAAAACTGACCTACCTCATTTTTTTGGACAACGGACACGCTACTCCTCTGAAATTTTGACAGCCATTTGGGGGTTGTGAAAGGAACCTACTGTATCGATGCAGTCAATATAATCGAATATTATCATCAAAAAAAGGCCGTGCGGACTATTACCCCATGCGGACAATTACCCCCACCTACCCTATAATCTTATAAAGTACAACTTGTGGATAACTAATGCACATATAATTTAAAAAGTGACAGAGATTTCCCTCTAAAGTCCCTTGAACTTAATTGAAATTAATTTCACTTTTTAAAATTGTTAATGATCCATACTTTTTTTAGTAGTTTTCTCCTTTAAATCATCCACAAGTTACACCCTTAATGTTTTTTACTTTAAAGTATTTTAACTGTTCAGAAGTTAAGTAAATGTGAAGAGATCTGCCTATAAGAAAATAAAACTTAACTTTCTTACTTTGCTCCATAAATAGGTCTCTATGATTCCTTGGATAATTGGCTATAGCTATTCTGTTTGCATCCCTCATAACATTTGAACAAAACCTTAAACGTAGAGATTCATCAGTTTTTGGGATGCAGTTCCTCTGAAAAGTAGATGTTAGGGATGTTTACCCCCTGTACAAAATATACTACATTGGTTACAATTTGTAGCAGAATCATGAAAAACCTTCCTTACTAATATGATCTAAAAATATGCTTGGAACTCAACTCTTATACCAGTGATTTGACTGATATGCTTCATATACTAAGCTTATGGTAAATCATTTAGTAGATAATGCTTATAAATTTGATCCTGAATGATTGTTAAATTTTTTATGACAAAATTTAATTATAATTAGCTTTTATATTAAAAAAAGGCCCCACATTACTAATTATGTAACCTCTAATTTTTATTTTCTTACAAAACTAGTTATAGCATTTTTATGTTGCAAAATATTTTAATAACCAGTCCTTTTAAATTGCAGCCTAGACAACTCTCGTGTCAAATTTCTGTTTTCCCCTCAATCTTGTATATGAAGATATTATTGTATATAAAAATGAATGTTTGTATGTATATTTGTCCTTTATTGTTTGAAAATTTTCCCACCTACATTAACTTTTAAACTTTACCATGTTGCTCTACTCACTCCCAGGATGATTTCTGAATAAAAGTAATTTAAAATCAAAGCATCCTATACTCTGTTCCACCTGTTAAGTTGGCACTGTTGGGAAAGGTAGAGGTACCAATCCGCCTGGAAAAAAATAGTTCTAGCTTGTATTGCTATTTTTAACATAAAGAATATGCAGAAGGCATTTGTAAAAATGTAACATACGAGGGTTGTTTTTTAATTAACTTCCGTTTTGCTCCTGAAAAAAAAGTAGTACGAATTTCAAAATAATTTTGCTACTGGTAGATAGGTACATTCTTAAGAATCAATTTACCTCTTTACTGAAAAAAATCGGACATTTTTTCTATTATTTATCGAATTTACAAGCGCGCTCCTCGAACTCATTTCCCGCCGGCCCATAGAGAATTTCTATTCCTTTAAACCAGGGGTTCTCAAACTTTTTATGTCGCGGAGCCCTTTTCAAGAGACAAATTCTTCGCGGAGCCCTTTTCCGAAATAGTTTTTTCAAGGTATAAAAGCAAATTACACATAAAACCCATTGCTTCTAGAAATAAAAGCATAATAGAAATTTATTTCGGGAGGAAAATTATTCCTCAGCCCCTCCCATGCATATTTAACAGTTTAACGTAGCTTTTAAAAACATTTTTAGGTATTATTTGCATCTAAGATAATTTATTTGTAAGAAAAATTGTGACGAACTAAGATCCAAGTACAATAGAAGGGTCTGGGGGTCCTTCCTCCCCAGAAGATTTTGTAAAATGTGATCCTTAAAAACAGTTTTTTTAACTCGTTTTAGGTACATCATTGTCCAAATTTTGGACATTCATTTTTAGGTAGGATTTAAATTTTAACAAACTTACCATAAAAATTGACAATAATAAATTTTCAAGTACAATAAGGGGTTTTAGGGGTCCTCCCCCAAAAGAATTTCGGAAATTTGACCCTAAATAACGTGGTTTTAACTTGTTTTGTTATACGTAGTCCGATTTTCCGGGGGAGAGGCAGGGCCCCCTCGCCCCTTTGATATACACCCCGGGATAATATTTTGTTTACCTATTATATCTTATCATTGGATACAATGTAAATCTTTATTTTAAATTTCTGAATATTAAAGCTATCACTTTTTAATCATTACACCGGATATGCATGAACAAAGGATTCATACAGAAATCTATACATCTGTAAATTTTGTTTTCCTAAAAGTTACTTCTTTTGAAATCGAGAGCTGTTTTGGGGGCTGTTAGACCATACGTCAGGTACATATCAAAATTTATTTACACATGGGCCCAAAATCATTCCTTATCCCTTCCCATGCCATAGGATCAATGTTAGCTTTTATACTTTTGGCAGAATTTGCATCTTAAAGAACTTAATATAAGAAACGCTTTGTGTAATTAAGTTCCAAATGCTATAAAGGGGGGGTTAGAAATTTGATTCTATTAAAAACAGGTTTTCCCTTGGTTTTGGTACATCTACTCCGAATTTTGGACATACATTTTTAAGTAGGATTATAATTTTGTTGAACTTTATAAAAAAAAGGTGCTGAGTAATCAATTTGAGAGATGGGGGAATGGGGTTCCTTGGTGTGCTACTATTCGGTGCGGCCGTTTCAGCGGCAGAAATAAAATGAAAGTAAATAGAACTCTCATAATTCTTCTAAAAATTAGAAGAAAAATTTGGTGCCGAAACGGGCCGGCACCCAAACGGCCAGCGCCAAACCGTCCCATCCTGGGGGTTCCTCCCCCAGAAAAGTTTTGGAAATTTGACCCTAAAAACAGGGTTTTAACTTGTTTTGGTAAACCAAAAAAGACCTGAAAAAGGCAAAAACCAGCAGACCTTCCCAACACCTTACAGAAAGTTATTTATATAACATTTCAGAGAAAAGCAAATTAGAAATTATCAAAAAATGTACTTATTTCAAATTTCTTCGTGGAGCCCCTGGAAATGCTTGGCGGAGCCCTAAGGGCTCCGCGGAGCACAGTTTGAGAACCGCTGCTTTAAACTTCGTCCGCTTTAACAATCGGCACAGACAACAATCGGCAGGCAGGTGATTTTTGCAGCATGCTAATGTGCATGTTCAAAACCATATTTTTTGCATCTGCCAAGTTCCAGGCATTGAGGATTCTGGAGTTACAGCCCTAATAAACAAGGCAACATGGATAGATTCGCAGGCAAAGTGTGCGCTGAGGGGGAAAACGGCTGTCCGAACCGATGTGAAGCTCAACGAAAAATCAAACTTTTCATGAAGCGGGATCGAAAAACTTGTGAAAAAGTACGGTAAAAGGTCTATTTAAAGGTAATTACGTTTAAAAGCAATTTAAGATGTTTGTAACCTTCCGTAAAACCTTATTTTTAAATATTCATTTATTTTTTTATTTTTAAAAAATCGGAAAGGGGAAAATTTTGAAAAAGAGGATTTCTCTATGGGTTGGCGGGAAATAAGTTCGAGGAGTGCGCTTGTAAATTCGATAAATACTAGAAAAAACGTCCGATTTTTTTCAGTAAACAGGTAAATTGATCCTTAAGGATGTACCTATCTATCAGTAGCAAAATTATTTCGAAATTCTTGCTACTTTTTTTTCAGGAGCAAAACGGAAGTTAATTAAAAAACAACCCTCGTACACTATAGTTTATTGTAATTTTTATCATATAACTCAATTTAATCATATGTTAATCTTAATAGTCTTTAAATGAAGTGAATGATTATAGTGCTTAGGGTAGAGCCAGGAGAACGGGTTGAATGGGCGACCCATTCTGTCTGATTGGCTGGAATACCCAGGACTGGTCTGGTTGCCTGGCTGCAATTCAGTCATGGTAGCCTTTTCTTCAGTGCCAACTAAGGTGGAACAAAGTATAACAACTTTTTTTGGTTCATTTTATGCTTGCAAATCAACATTTCATGCCTAACATCATGAAAAAATCATCAATTGTTGTAAATATAACAAGTAGTGATGTAGTATTGTTGTAGATATAACTTCGATTGTTGTAGACATTAAAATTGATTGTTGAAATATAAACATTAAAATTGTCCATTTATTGCTCCTATTTCACCCTGCCTGGGACCATATTGTCCGGATAACGTCTGGCTTAGCCCTACACATTTGGACTAGTGAAGCCCGTCTGTAACGTACTAGAATATATATTTTTTTAAACTGAAACTCGGGTCTAGCGCTAGTGTAGTTCATAAAAAATATCCATGCATTATTACCATTTCTGCCAACTGCCAGTAGAGGAGTTGGTGTGTTAACCTATACCCTTGCTGTCTTGGTAAAGTCGTCATCTCATCACAAAAAGGAGTCAAAATACAAGTGTTTTTCTTATTTCTATAAAAAAATAAGTTTCTGGGATTGGTACTTATATGCAAAAGTTTATTTAAAATAACGTAATTAGAATAATGCTTTTATTTCAGCTGAAGATATTGAAAGAATTTTTTTAACTCCAATTAAATTACACTTTTATTTAAATTTCTTCTTTTTGTTAATTAAGAGGTATATAATATTATTTTATAATTTTAAATTGCAATCTTATCTTTGAATTTTAATTATTAAATGTCATCTAAGCTTTCTGAACTAATAACTTATAAACTGATGAAAGAAAATTATTGTTTTCCACACTAAATATTTATATCCAAAACACAATCTCGATAAGTACGCACTGAATAAAAAAAAGTTAGAGAAACACTGCAAAAAGTGTTAAAAGGTTATGAAATATATAAACTATTTTTACCCTTTCCCCACTATATTTTGCAGACATCCGTCAGAAACAGTCTCGTTGAAAACAGACATGGAACAAGGGAGTGGAGCTTCCATCATTTGTTGATCAGTATTAAGGCTGGGATACCACATCAGCTTTGGACTTCTCATCATAACATTACCTAGTCCTGTAAAGTAAAAAAAATGGTTGAAAGTTGGGTTGGCAAAGGTTTTTAAGAATTTTTCTAACTATGTAATTGAAATAATGCTTTATTATTTTCATGTCCTCTTTGCCTAAACAAGAATGCTATGGAAGATTTGAGTGTACTTTAACTTGATATACTTACTTGAGCTGTATTTGGGTTCATTTCTTTGCACATGAATCATTCCCTCATCTGAGATTCTCCGAGCTTTGTTTCTCAACTTTTCCACCTTTTTTTGTATATTTCCCATTACATGAGGCTCGAAAACCAAGTAAGCACTAAGTTGTTCTGCAAGATATAAGGACATGGACTTTAACTCTTAAAAGTGAATAGAATATTACAACCAGTAAAAAATACTACAAAACTTACAATACCTTAGGCATTCTCTGTAAAAGTTTTTATGCTTTCTTTGTAAATGGAGAAAAAAATCTACCCAAATTTATGAAGATTAGCTGTTCTTTTAGGTAAGAAAAATGAGTAGTAAGGGGAGTGAGAAGTATCCTATACAATCAAACCTTAAATCCGGTATGATTTATAACTATCGAAAAAACGCTTACGTTAAAAAGATTTCTATTCAACTATAAATAAATCACTAAGGGATAAAAAAAACTCAAAAGGATGTAATATTCCACTTAAAGTAAAACTTGATCCCCAGGAGAAATTTGGTAGGTCAAAACACAATAATTAGCCCTGAGACTTTTTAGGAGCCAAACATGCCTTTTTCAAGGGTTGTTTTATTTTCCTTTGATCCAATGAGGTAATGACATGGATATAAGGAAAGCTTTTAAGAAAACACATTGAGGTGGAGCTAAATCCCAGGATTTGTTCTTAATTCCAAACTGATGAGCAGGGGGCTCCCACTCCAGATTAACTGAACACACGATGTTCTTTTTCGATTTGGGAATTCCGCACCTTAGGGGCAGATGTTGTAACTTGCAACGTTTGGGGACATACAAAAGCTATCGTTCGGTTGTAATCTGGCTGATATAGTTACCAATGACCAGTGATTACCAACCTATTATTTTGAAAAGGATTACAACTTTTATTCATATGATCATATCTAAATTTTACAAAAGGAAATCCTTTATCTTTTATTAATACATTTTCTTTAAGTAGCAGTTACCTTCTCTTTTGAAATTTCACAGGCTGTAATATTTTTTTTATAACGAAGACATTTGAAAACTTATTTCAATTTCAGAAATTATTTCCTTTGCTTCAACCCACATCAGTCGTGTTCTTAATTCATTACCTCCTATTGTGTAATAAACTTTCATTCGTACTCCTAACTCCCGATTTAGGAAAATTACTGCAAGATAAAAGATTCGACGCATTAAATAATATAAGGAGAACTATAGTCACAAATAAAATTTCCTTGGTCGTTTATCCTTGCACAAATCGCACCCTCCAGGGAGAACTATACAATGTTGAGGCCATACAGATGTCCCATAAAGAGGTCTTTTCAATACTCAAGAGCCACATCAATGAGATCAATATTAATATAGGATCACTTGTATACAATGAAGTTTCGTGTTTATCAAATAAGTATAGTGTTGGCAGAAAATTTTCTGTAAATGGTTGTCGACTAAAGAATCATTCCCAAAAGGAATTAAGAATAAAACAAAGGCCTAATTCTTTTTTTGCGTGCTTAAATAGTATTTTCAGTTGTAGACCATTTAATTACCTATATTTCTAGTGTCTTTCAACCAAATTTATTGAAAATATCAAAATAATTTAATCGCATTATACAATAATTTAAGGATTTGTTCAATGTTACATATTTTCTAACTTGAATTTAAATATTTACTTGTAGTTGATATTCATATTTATTATCTTCGACTACTTAAACTCAAGGAAGTGCCAATGGTTTGAAATTGATTGAAATAGTTCAGTGGTGGGAGTGGCCAGAAAAAAACTTCGGAATGGTTCTGGATTAAATGTTTTCGTCAGTAGTAAAAAAACCTTTTTACACTCATTTTAGAGATTCTTTGGACACGTACGTGTGGTGATGGAGAAATTTACATTCACTAAAAAATCTCAAGAGGTTTTTTTTGTTTTTAAACATAAATGCATACTTAATGAACAAAATAGAACTGCTTCCTGTGACAACGAGCTAATTCCATTATTAATCTGTTGGAGTTAGTTATTTAACAGAAGTTAAACAGAAAGCGCCTCAATTAAAAAAGTAAACTGAATTACTTTAATAATTGGACTTGGATGAAACATGAATAGAATAAATCTGTAAGCAAATTTATGGTTTATTTATACATAGCCCCCTCCCCAAACAAAATATCTCCATACTTTTTCCAACTCGTTAGTTGGAAAAAATAGCAGTCTCCTATAAAAATGCAGTAGCCTCTTGGAATCAAGTAAATTCTCATAAATGTTAAGAAAGGGAAGAGAATGAATCTTTCTCTTATTCACTTCTTAAACATTACAAACAGTTTTTTTCAGGAGGTTCATGTATTGTAAACGAAAACTAAGGTAGTTAGCCTTCCTAAACTAATGTCTTTCCTTAAACAAATATAATTACGTCTTATGTAATTAGTCGGCTGTTTCCACCATTAGCTGTAAACTCAGTGGAAATAATTACAGAAACTTCCCAATATATTGAATCATCTGTTTGAAGAAGGGAATAAGTCCAAAAAAATGAGTGAAAAGAGGAGGAAAATAACTACCCTCTGTCTATACTATACGGGAGATCGGGAGATATCGCCCCTTGAAGTTGTGAAATCGATGTCCATTCATTGTATTTTTTAAAGTTAATTTGGAATTAAAGTTAATTTGTCTTTCTTTTCCTATTTTTTGAGCTGTAAACTAAGTTAAAATAAAATTTTCTCTCAATTTGAATTTTTTTCTAACTTTTTTTATGCAGGGAATGTTTGACTCCATTCATATTCACTTACTGTATTGATACTGCTTTAATAATTCAGTTTCACTATAATTTTGAATTCGATTTGTCTCATTCTTTTTATTTCACCCTTCTGTGGTGCTAACTAAGGAGACATATAGTTTAAATGTCAATATTTAGGGGTTTTTAAAATATTTTTTCTTCAGAAAAATTTCACAAGGTGTAAGAAGGGAATAAGTCCATCAACTTTTTTTTACTGTAAAATATTTTTGAATATAGTACTTATATTTGTTTTGATGATTTTTCTGTTTTCTAAATAGGGTTCTGAACTTCCAGTCCAGTAAAAATTTGGTGGTTATAGAATGGAAACTCCATTAATTATACAGGGTTTTTTCCCCGATTTTCTCAAAACTTGGTTTTTGGATTTATTCCCATCTGGCAATTGACGATTCAATTAGTTCTGCTACATATAAAATTTCCTATAAGTATGTATTCTAACCACATAAAAAAAACTTAGAATTTTTCTTTAGAAAGTCTGGTTAATCAAGTTTTTCCAACCGTTTCCTTGTTGAATTCCCGGATCTCAAAGCCGGGGATCTTCATATTGACAGCTAGTGGTTAGAGTTTGTGAGCCTCCATTTCAAATTAAATTAAAATTTTATTTTATTACTCTATTTAACTTTGTGAAGATTGAAGAATAAAAATTATTTGGTATACTAGGTAATTTTCAGTTATCCATACCCAAAAAATCATAGGGCCATTTTGATCTTCATGCGAAAATAGAATAATAAATAAAAGTAATGGAGGATTTACACCACTGCTGTAAAAGAGACATCAGCGATATTTTCGGAAGAAACGGGCTACACGGCTCAGGTTGGGCAAGATAGGCTTAATAAACTGAGGACCAAGTTTACTTGGGGAAGCAAGGGGGCTGATTGGAACTTTCAGTCACGATACAGTTCTGCTTACAATGGCCTCTCTCACCCAGTGAGGCTAGTTTTATTGGAGTTTGAAAGTCAAACGACCTAAGGGGCCGTTCAAATATAACGTAAGCACCTAAGGGTGGGAGGGGGGGGTTTGCTTGCTCTTTGCTTATTTTTCCTGACAAGGGAAGGGGGATATGAGTGATTATTACGTAAGATACTGCAGTTTCGAAAAACTATTGTTTCGTACGTAAATAGTTTCAAAACTCAACCAAAAATAAATTTAACAAAAAATTGAAGTAGGAAATCTGATGTAAGTACTTTTTTCTGTGGATGGACCCCCAAACACTTTAAAATTTTAACCCCCAAAAGTAGTGTTTCGACTCATTCTTGAACGCGCCTTGTATAAGTCACCTAATTTACAAGAAGAAAAAACAGTACTACTAAAAGGGATGTTTGTGGGGGGGTCCGGCAGTTTCTTACGTAATTACGTTGGGGGGGGGTTGAGGTTTGCTTATCTTTGCTGACAAGGGGGGAGGGGGTGTTAAAAATGACCAAAAAAGTGCTTACGTAATATTTTATCGGCCCCTAAGGTACTCCCCTTGTTTTGTTTCTCTTGCTACCCAAATCTTCTATCGACCTGAAATTCTATTAATTTGGTTTCTAAATAAAACTTTTTTTCTTGATTTCTCTGCTTCCTTTTAATAACTTACCAAATAAAATTATTTCACGTTACGTATCGATGAAATTTTTCCTTCCTAAGGATTCTAATGACACTGGGCTTTGAATGAAATGTAACAGTCTTAACCTTAACTGCGAAACGTGTAAAACTTTCATAACCAAAAAGATGAGTTCTTTTCCATTGAAATTCCGATAGCAAAATTTTAAAAAAAATTACTATACCATCCACCAATCTGGTACCAAGGACACCATCCAGATTAATCTCCTCCACCCTGTCTCCCATGTACCGCAGGCTGCGGTCAAGAGCCTGCAGCGCCATGTCCAGTTGGGTGACCCTGCTGACCACCACAGCACACAACGAAGCCGTCACCACCAGGAGCTGCAGCATGTTGTATGTATAGAGAGCAGTGCTATGGGTTCTCGCGAGTGACAATCGCAAGGAAGTTTCTTTTGTTTAGCGTCCATTCATTGGGGCATGCGCCGAAACCTTCCAATGGGAAGACGGAGGTTCTGTTCATTTGGGTTTCGATTCGTATGGAGGATGCGTTGGTGGACTTAATGATGTTGATTGAGCTCTTGGGGGATATTTAGTAATAGTGTTTATTCGTTTTATATGATTCATTTGTTTGCATTATGAAAACTTGTTACTTGTGAGGGTTGTTATCAATGGTCTTAATAGATTTCTTGTTTGAAGAATAAAGGGTAAAGTTGGCGATTAAAAAAAGCAATTCAGATCAATTAAATCAATTAATGCCAATGGTAAAAATAGATTAAACTGTGTAGTTGTAAACCTATCCCGTTTTCATTATTTATTAGTGGTAAGTTTTAATATTAGCTTTAGTTTTAAGAGTTGGGTAAAACGTTAAATTCAAAAAATTATACTCTTGAAAAATAACATTTAACAAACTTCTTAAAAATTTGATTATGCAGGTATTCAACAGATATCTAAATTTATTAATGGGGGCAGGAGTTTGAGTGCGGTGTAAAAAAACGATTATTAAGGGTTTAAACCTTCAGGAAACACAAAACAGGATTTAATAGACTTTCTACACGTAATTAAATCCAAGGTTGTGGCAAAAAAAATTTTTCATTTGTAAAATTTAGTGTTTGACATGGATGCTAACTAGGAATATTTTAAATAGAGAAAATTTAGATTGGAAACACACTTAAACTTAATATTTTAGTACTACTCAGAATTAATTCATTACTCTGTTGCCTCATATATTTTGAAGTATGATTATAGGACTACCAAAGCTTTTCATTTTAATTTATAGTTGTTACTTTGTCAAGTAACAACCTGATCTACCAACCAAGTAAACCGGTTTTATCAGAAAGAAAAACGCATGATAATAAAACATGTTTCAATGAGAACTAAGCAGCTTCATACTATCTCTTCTACCATACAAAACTTACTGCTACGCCGACGCCGGTATGCATATTTCATTTTGGTGTAGTTCAAATATTAATGAAAAACAGTGCCCATAAATTATGTCACTTTTTTCAACAGCCTGGAACACTATTCTCCCCTATGTCACACTTGACCATATCTCTTCTATCAACAATCTGTCTAGAAAAAGACTGGATTTTTTTAAAAAAGCTGGTGTCACAAATTGAAAACCCTCCTCCCGACCCTCAGACAAGATACAAGACATCATTTAAGGATAACCCAAAGGGGATTTTTGAGAATCTTTGGCATCATCTAAATAAAGGAATATTTCAGAGAACCTAAAAAAAGTAATACTTAGAGTACTATTAGTGGATATTAAATGCATGTTCATCAATTTTTTTCCAATTAAATGGAGAGGGAAATACTTGGGTAATGTTAATTATGGTTAAATTTTTTCGTGGTTAATTGGCTGATATGTGTTTTAAGGTGCAAGATCTTTATACAGACATGATGTACCAGCCTTCATTATCAGTGATAAATACAATTTTAATATTCTGTTCAGAACTGAGTTAACCAGAAAATAAATAAATGAATCTGGGATTCACACAACACACATTATGGTATATTCATATAACATTTCATAAAAGTTAGGTTTAAGAGAAACTCCAAAAATACCAATTACCCATATTTTTTTACAAATATAAGGTATTTCCTTTAATCTACCTCTATATTCAATTGCATAGTACTATCTATCAGAAATGCTTGTAGCTTGTTCAATTCAGAAATTTATAATTAAACTCAATGATAGTCATGGACAAATACAAATATAATACCATGCATGAAATTACAACTAGGCAAGTTTTAAAGCAAGAGAAAAAACTACTTCACATGGTTGGTGACTCTTTTATTTTTTGGGATGCTAAAAGATTTGTGCATAACCAATAAATATTCACAAATTTGATTTCTTGCCAGAGTTTAACTAACATATAAGAAATCTTTAAAACATACAAATCTTAAGAATGTATTAGAATCATATTATATAATGAAATTATTAAAAAGAAAATTTCACAAAAGTATACCAGGTTATGCTAATAAGACTAAGAATGAATCAAATTGTGAATTGAAGAACTGAAAAGTGGATGAATAGAAAAATATTATTAGTGAATTCATAAAAATGTAACAGAAAGATAGCAAATTAAGTTCATTGGGTATTTTTAAGAGGGTACTTTAGGATTAGTCATAAACTAACAGGGGTTTATCTACTAGAGAGAAAAGAAAATGGGACCGTTGGAACCTTCATAAAATTCTAAACAACAAAAAAGACCCTTTACAAAATTCAAAAACTGACTCTTCACAAGAGTCCAGAGATCAAAAGTGGTATGAAATTTTTTTCAAAATGTGTTTCTATTATTTTAGAATATATTTCTTTCTGAGCCCATTTTAAAAGTTATAAACACAGTGGTTGTACTATAATAAGCCCTTCGTTTTCACAAAATTCCATTTGATTTTTCACAAAATTCTTAAAACAAAACCCTGGCAAAAAAACCTGGATGAACCCCTGACTTATCTCGTAATAGGACTTTGTTGGGAACATATTGCAATTTACACATAAAAATCTCTCTATATTAAAAAAAAGTAACAGTCGCCGCCGCTGTTTCAGAAAATGTTATTTTTGAACACTTTGAACTATCACTACGCAGAAACTATTTGAAGGAATATTATGAAATTTTGACCATTGGTAGACAAATGTATGAGGGTCATTTTGGTTCCAAAATCTAATTAATTAGATATTTAGTTCTGGAGTTACTTATTGTCAAAGTCGAAAATTATTTTTTTCTGCTGCGAGTTCGCCCCCAGCCAAATCTATTAACAGCAGAAGCATGATTTTTTGCAGACACATACTCTTAGGTATGAAGTTGTGCACCTCGTCGCCCTTTTTTCGAATTTCGAATTATTTTTGGAGTAATTAAATTCTAAAGTTTCGAAATTTTTCACCCTTTTTCAGTTTTTTCGTTATAAAAGAAAAACTAATTACAGTAGAACTATGATATTTTAAACACGCATGCAATTATTTTTTATAAAAAGATTGGCGTTTTAATTTTTTAAAAATTCGAATTAGTTTTAGAATTATTAAGATACAAAGTTTCAATTTTTTCTTTTTTTTTTGGTCGTTCACTAGAGAAACAGCCGCTGATTTTTATGAGTCTGATTTCTTATTCCCGATGTTTCACTAGATACACACGTGCATTTTATAAATTTAAACGTTTTTTAATGGCATTTTTTTCTCTAAGATGGTTGATGATAATTAGTAGACTTGCTGTATATTTTTTAAAAACATTTCGATTAAATTATTGGTAAGCTAAAAAGGAATATTTTTTTAAGAGTTTTATTTTGATATTTTCGTAGTGATGGTCCGCATTAAGTTATTGATAAGTTAGAGCAGTGGTTCCCAACTCAAATATGTCCGCGGACCACTTCACGTAAATTTGAACCTCCGCGGACCATCTCTATCCCTACCTTTATCTTCAAAATTTTAATCTTTTTTTCAATGCATTCAATTCTCACAGATGGTCAAAAGTTTTGTATTTTTTATGAAGTAAGAGAAACCGAGTTTTAAAAATGTTTCTATATTGGAACTGAAAATCAAATAATCTATTTAACTTCAAAGGAAAATTAACATTAATTTTATATCAAATTATTTATAAATATACCTTTTATAAAAAAAACATTTAACTATTCTTATCAAGATCTCACGAAATTCAACAAGTAAAATAAAATCCATTATTAATTACGATTGTTTTTTATACAGTAAACTAAATTAGGAAATTTATAAGAAAGTTCTTTTTTTTTTCAGCAATATATAAATTTCCAAAGCAATATTAAAGTAATTTACAAATAAAAATTTCAATTTATCTCATTTGAGAGGCTTCATATGTAACTATCTTGGTAACTTATCTTTTATGTAATTGTTCAGGTGAGTGGAAATGATGATGGTTTTAATCCATCCCAATGGCCGCTCATGGATCTATTAACCCTGGAAGGTTTCACACCTACACCCAAGTTACAAGTTTAAAAAACATCATTATAAAATAGTTATTATTTTTTCTTTTTCTTAACCAACAACAAAAGTAATATTACGAATATTATTATTAGATTTAAATTTGAAAGAAAGTACTTAGCTTGAAATTAAACTGCAGGACATATGAGATGACTAGGAATTCTGTTGATCACAAAAAAAGTAAACTTGACATGCACTGAGTGCAGGAAATTCTACAGGTGATTCTAACTGATGTTCTCCGGAAAGAAACTGCGTCGAAAGTATGTATATGTAATTATTTCAAAGGAGCGATTAAAAAGGAAGATAATTTACGTGCTCAAAAACTTTCGCATTTCCAGCAATACATTTTTCTTATTTCTTGGAACAAACTGATTTCACTTGTATCAGAAATTCCCTCTTTGATACACTTTCACGCATACTTCGTATCAAACCATGTAAAAATTCCATCATTCGATTCTTTATTTGCCCCACCATCGCGCCTTTCAGTTTTAATTCATCTGATGTGCAGTGCACTTTGCCATATCAATCACATTTCGTATCTACCGTGTAATTAACTACTTTTGAATAAAGTAAGTGAAACGAACAAATATGATTCATAGGATAAAAGAAAAGATTTTTTTACTTATGACACCGTAGGATTTTTTATTTATGTTTTTGCATCCATAGTTTTTTACTACTTCCTGAAAAGTGTTGTAATGAGGAAAACCATTTTTTTAAATTTCCACACATTTTTGTTGGATAAGTTTAAAAATCTTCTCACGGACCACCTCCAAAGGCCTCACGGACCACCAGTGGTCCGCGGACCACCTGTTGGGAACCACTGAGTTAGAGAGATAAAAAATTTCGATTTTAAATGATCATTAACTAAGCAGACAAGTTCCAGGTTTTACTGATGGATACTTGAGATGAAACAAGCGAGCTCTGCTCGCTAAGATCGCGAAGCGATCTTCAACGAACTGCGAAGCAGTTCCGGGGGTTGGTGAGCGATAGCGAGCAGGGGGCAGAGCCCCCTAGTATAACAAAAAAATTTAATCAACACTATAAGTTGACTTATTTTAATGTTTTTTATTTTTGATTATTTTTTGTGATGTAGCATAAATATTTGAGTTTGTTCCTGACAATAATCTTTAAATATTGCAATTTTAAAGAATGTAGCCTTATCAGGAATCCTTCTGAAAAAAAAATTAAGATAAGTCAATCACACATGGATGAAATAGTACAACAAAAATTTAATCCCCTTAAATTTATAATTATCATGCAATAAAAAAATTTTGTTTCAATTTACTTATTCATTTCAAAATCTCATTATGGCATAAAAATGACAAGAAAAACAGATATTTGGCATGGTGATAATGTTATGTTAATTTTTTATATAATTCTGAAACATATTAGAAATTTTGGTTCTTATTTCATCAACTACACCGTTCAATCTGAATAGCCCATTGACTGGTCTGACTGTGTGCTGCTGAATTTCACGGTTGCTAAACAGTCCATAGAATAATAAGTACAACTAAATACTAAAAATGTTGATAAATTTCACACAAATTTCGGTTTTTACCTTTATTTTCCATCAATTGTCAAATTGGCTTAAAATTGCTAATTGGCTAGTCAATAGGGCTAATAAGGAAGTAATACCTGAATTTCATAACTATGGGAGAAATTACAATCATGCCAAATATGCTATGCCAAGCTGATCACCTTATTTTGGTCATTTTTTCTTTGAAGTGCATTTTTGGAGATACTACAGTGTACCATGCCACAGTTGAATATAGTAGTTCCCAATAGATTCAATGGAAATTAAACAATCCAACATCAATAAAACAAGAAGCATTGCAAAACAATTTTTTTAAAAGGAACAGGTTATTATTATTTTTATTTTATTATCTAAACAGAAAAGTTTGCTAAGTTTTAAGGTACTAAATCCTTAACAATATACGACTCTTAACAAATTGTTTTAACCCCTTAACAGTGACATTTATTTCAGAAAAATTGACCAAAAATGGAAAATTTTTTTGACTGTTTAATTTTGTTCTTTATATTATTATTAGTGTTATAACATTTTTTATGAAAAAAAAATCGAAATTTAAATGCAATTACAAATTCATTAATTATTTTAAGATACACATAAAAAAGTATTGGATTACACACACATCTTATTAAATTAGGAAGAAGATTATTCATCAAACATGATGTCTCACAATCTCTAAACGACGAAAAATCCCTATTATAATCGAAACAAACTCAGTTTGGGCTTCACAAAACGGAAAAATTAATTTTTCTCCCGCCCGAGCTCAGCTCCGGCATCACAAATTCTGCACGTAGTAGTTGCCCAAGCTGAGCTCGGGCGACACTGTTAAGGGGTTAAGTACCTAATTTCAGTAATTTCTATCATAGAGCTTGTGATATTTTTTTCTTATTGTCATAAACATACTTTTTGAACTTAAGAGTAACTGTTATAGGTTCACTTTTATCTTTGGTTGCATCTTTTTTCCCCTTTTTCATATTAAGAACAGCTAACGCCTCAGGCGATAAACCATTAGGAATATGAACATTGATCTTTCCACTCTGTCCAAACGATCCTTCGATCTTCCCAGTCTCTCCTGTTGAGAGAACCACCTTTAAGTTAGTGAATATTTGTATGTTCGTTTCTTTCTTGAACAAATCCCTCACAATCACTTGGTACTCATTCACCATTCGGTCCACAACTCCCTCTTTGGACTTCTCTTTGAAAACTTTCAGCTTCGATAAAATCTCGTTCTCGGACTTGTAGGGTGCCATTTCAAGAACCTTGCCATGGAAAGCCAAGCGGCACACATTGGCATGAATGTCGGTTTCCAGTTTCGATGCAATGTAAGTGCTATGCTTGCTGATAATCACAGGCTTATCAAACTGAAGCAACGCATACACAACGGGTGATTTAGCTGGTTCCGTCGAGTCCCCTTCGGTGATTTCGTTCGTAAAAGCATAATCAACATCGAAATCAAATACGTTATCATTTAAAGCACTGTCAGTGGGGGCAGTGAAGAAGGAACATTTAGCCATTAACGTGTCGTGCAATATGCTGACATGGAACTTGGAGTTTGTTACGTATCGGCCTTTGAAATAGGGGATCTTGTGAACACTAACAATTACTGTGTCTACAGTGTCCATGGTGCCAGGAGAACAGACTGTCCCCCTTTCTAAAGCTTTGGGATCAAACTGAGTAACACAAATCCCCACTCTGTCTCCCTGTAAGGCTTTTGTAATGGGTTTTTTAAACATTTGGATGCTTTTCACCTTCCTCACAATTTTCTCAGATGGGATTTCAATGGGATCGGATATCGTCACACAGCCTTGCAGTATGGTACCTGTCATAACAGTACCCTGTCCTTTTATAGCAAAGCAGTGATCGACCGCAAACATGAATGGCCCGCTCTCAGAACGTTGAGGTACATACGTATGTTTTTTCAAGCACTCCACTAAGGTATTGATCCCAATAGGTCTCTCGTCTGAAGCTGGATTCGCAGACACAGGTATAATGACTGAATCTTTGAATTTAGTCTTCTCGAGAGTTTTTAGGATCTTTTTAGACATTTTCTGAATAGATTGGTCTTTTTTCTCGGCAGGCAATAGGTCAACCTTGTTGAGGACAATAATCATGTGGTTGCATGTTATTTCCCCCAATATGAGACACTCGGCTGTTTGGGTCTGCATTCCTTTGGTGATGTCCACAACCAGCATAATCAAATCAATTATTTGAGAGCCTCCAATGATGGTACGAATTAGAGAAGCATGGCCAGGGCAATCAACAAGAGTGAACTGCAACGTTTGGTAGGAATTGTTTTCTTTATTTATGTGTTCCGGTACATCTACGCTGAAAGACGAGAATCCCAAATCGATCGTTATTCCTCTTTCTTGGCTTTGAGGATTTTTGTCGAAGGAAGCCGTAGAAGCTACTGTACTGAGGGCTTTTGAGAGTGAAGTTTTTCCACTGTCGATGTGTCCTAGAACTCCAACATTGAAATTTAGAACGTTGGACATAATTTATCTTCGACTGGTCAATAGAACAGGTGGACAATAATACAAACAATGTTAGTTTTAAGCTTCGTTGTTTAAAATGACTGTATCAGTAAATAATTTAAGAGTTAAAATACGATTGAAGGCTAATAATTAGAGGGGAAAATGCTCAAACCCACCAGTTCACATGCAAACTATGGAAACAAACAAGTTATGTAAACAAAACCATGTGACTTGTTGATATGATTACGATTCAATGACTTCTAAAACTGAAAATTGTCAAAAATGTCAAATAAATACTTATGTAACGACACAACTGAAAAAGAAAAAATTCACTTCATTCATGGTAAAATTATTATTCTAAATTATACTGCAGAATTATTAATTTTCCATCTCCGAAATTTTTTTTGTATTCCAACAGAGAAAATTAACTGGAACCGCGTGTTTCGTTTTCGGTTATTCCGTTTTTTATCTTCCTGTTTTAGGATAGATAAGACACTCTGGGATAGATAAAGAAAGAAATTTAAATGTACTTGTATCATCCACCTTGTTATCAGGTCTATCAAAAAGAAAGGCTTAGTAAATAAATACAGCATTAACAGGTCTTTCATATTTTTAAATTAAAATATTTCAAAACGTACAGCTACAACTTGTTTGACACTCTCTGAAAGTGGAAATTTTAATCAATCAAGGTAAATAATTTTTAAATAATTTCAGGTGTGAAAGTTCTGATTCAGATGTTTTAGTTAGTCTGAACTCGTGACAGTGGGCAATACCAGCATTTTTTGAAAACAGGAAAAAAATTGCATTTTTCCAGTGAAGGAAATAGATCTAAATCTAAAAATCGACATGAAAAGTTTAAAAAAAATTGGTTAATTAAATATTTAAAATCGAAAATCAACAAGCCCTTTGTCTTTTTTAGGATTGAAGTACGTCACATCTGATTCGGCCTTACTTTAAAGTGAAAATAAAAAATCTCTGTGAATCTTGATTGGTTGAAAACAACTAAGTCAACAATAAAGTCAACTTTGAAATTAAATTAAAAAATAAATAATCATCGCAATTAAAAATTTTTCAGCGTATATTCCTCTTTAAGATACCTCTATCAAATAAAAAAATAAAAATAAATGCGACAATTTCCCATCAAACCTTATTTGTTGAAATTGATACTTAATATCTCTTTTACTCAGGTATTTCACAAATCAGTTCTATCTTCTTACACCATGTATAATTTCACGCAATATATCTTCGACTTTTACGCGTTCCCAAAAAAATTCTAAATATCAAATATATTCTCTAATGTGTAATGTACTGTCTAATGTGTAATGTAATGTTTATCAATCAATATACAAAGTAAGTTTATTGCACTGGAGATACTTATTAAAATTTTTTTTTGTTAAATTAATACTGAAATAACCTTAAAATTAATAAATTACTTTTTTATTGAGGTGAGGTACAACGTAACAAGCTCAATTTTATTAGCTAATTAAATAAAAATAACAATAAATTGCTAAAATATTATTTTCTTTTTTTTCAGATTTAAGTTTGTGGGAAAGTTGGCCCCTCTTACTTTTAAAAATACACCCGTAAAAAGAGATTTTACTTCTTTTAGTTGGTTCATTGATGATTTGAAATAACTTATGAAACAAATGAAGAACAAATAATCGAAATTGATTTTGATTAGAAAATCAAATTATTATTGATTATGAAAAAGTAGAAGATATAATAATCGTTTTTAAAAATGGAATGCAATGAAAAATCTCGGGTTTCTAAACTTAAGGATACTGAAAGAGATGATTTGAAAGAATTTCAAGAAAGTGACCAAAATAGTAACGATTACCCCATTAAGAACACACATAATATTACTACATCATTTGTAAACTCAGAATCTAAAGATGAATTCAAGTTGGGTGTTAGTGGAAAAATGTTTTCAAACAGTGATGGGTCCCAAAAGGATTTAAAAATGAAAGAATCTAATGGTCATCCAATTTCAAACAATTTAAAAAATAAATTAAGTAATTTAAACAAAAAGTTCTTCTCTCTTAAAATAAAAGAAAAATTCGAAGCATCATCTTCAACAGAAAATTCAGAATCTAAGGATGTTGGAAAAGATGAAAAAGGCATCAACGATTGTGCAGAAATCAGTGCAAAACTTTCTTTTTTAAGTCTCACAAAAAGAAAAGAAGATTATCGTTCAAAAACACACGAGGAGACCCATCATTCTAAATATAAGGGTTTGTCAGAACAGAGTTCTGAAGGATCCCAAGTTCTTTCTAACGACGCATCAGAGAGGGATTCTAAAATGAAGGAAAATATTTCAAATGCTAAGAGTGAAGAACCTTTGGAAAATATTGAATCAAAAGTTGATGAAGATACGGTTGATTTAGCGAATGTGGAAAATGACAAAAACCTTCATTTTCTTGAAGATATTATTCTCGGTCTAGAAAAAACGCACTTAACAGAGAGAGGTGGTCCGGACAGAACCGAGAAAAGGTATGTTCGCTGCAGGCCACGGCCAACACTCATATTATCCGAAGCAGATATAGCCTTTTTGAACAGGACAGGTTTTCGACGAAATGACCCTCCTATTGTACTAAATCAAGAAGATAATTTGGGGCTAATAGCTAATAGTTTTGGCCATAACCGGAGTTTTAGCCTTTCCTTTCAAACAAATTACCAGGGAGATTATTCAAGTACCAGTATCAGTCAAACTAACATATTACCTCCTAATTCCTCTGAACCAGTAAATATCGATGAAATCACTCCCACATTGTCATCACAGTATTTTCCATCCGATTCATCTTTCAGCAGTCATCTAGTTACAGAGAGTTTAGTGTTGTCTTCTGAGATACCTCAGGATGCATCATGGGATTCATTTTCAACCGGCAACGAAATCGGAAGCTCCTTGATTCAAAAAACACCACACTTCAGTCGCAGCTCAAGTACCAGAGATGAATCTCAATACACAGAATCACCGCTGAACTTGTTTCAAGGCGAAACTTTCTTAGATGTTTCAGAAGATATACCTAAGAGACACTCAAGTACTTCGTCTTTTCAAGATCAGTCATCAGAGGGATTAAACTATCTACCTGATTATGAAAGCGACGCTGAAGTTCTGAGTGGATCAGAGGATAATCCCTCTGAAGTAGTAAATATCGATGAAATCATTCCCTCATTGTCATTACAAAATTTTTCACCAGATTCATCTTTAAACAGTCTGGCAACAGGCTTAGAGTTGTTTTCTGAGATACCTCAAGATACATTATGGCATTCTTTTTTAACCGACGACGGGATCGGAAGCTCTTTGACCCAAACACCACGCATCAGTCGCAGTTCAAGTACCATAGCTGAATCCCAAAACGCTGAATCATCGCTGGACTTGTTTCAAAGTGAGAATTTCGCGAATGTTTCAGAATATATACCTAAGAGACACTCAAGCACTTCCTCTTTTCCTGATCAGTCATCAGAGGGGTCAAACTATCTACCTTATTATGAAGGCGAAGCTGTAGTTCCTTGTGGATCCTTTGAGACAAATTATGAATCACTGCTAAACGATTTAGAGTTCCCAGTTATGAGTGGAAACGACACCGAAAAATTTTTCAAATCCCTTTCTAAAAGTTCATTAGGAAATTATTCAGAACAATATAGAACAGCGCAGTTCCAACATGAAACCCTAGAAAACCAACCACAGGTCAGGCAAAGCGATGAATTTAAGAATGCAAGAACTGGCTACACTTCTAATGAAGTAACGCCACCAACTATTTTTCAGCAGTCTTCCTCTCCTCATCAAAATGAAAGAAGAAACAGCCCCATTTCATCAACCTTTTCTGACCTAAATCCCTTCATACAATCATCTCTCAGTTCAAAAATAACCAGTTTGACCAAAACTACTCTGAAAGAACCTTCATACATCTCTACTGCGCAAAATACTAGCGACGCACATCCTTCAAAACATACAAGTTTTTCACAAATAAGGTACAAACCTCCTGTTAAAGAACCTTTTCGCTGTTTAGACAATAAGCAAACTATTAGTAACAGTTTGAGACATAACTTTAGTAGAGTTTCTAACCTACAACCAGTGGAAAACCAAACAGAATGGATATCTAATCCTAGTAAAATGAGCTCGTCGAGAGGAAGAATCCAGCCAATCACATGCGCTGTGAAGTAAGTTGTTTTTAACCATTGTTTTGATTTAATGACCAGGTTAACTTAAAACTACCCATTACTTAAGAATTCATTCTTATACCCTTTTGTTACTCATTTTAGCTTTACAATGATTTTGATGATTTCTTCAACATTCTGTATTCTTCTACGAGTTGCCACATGAACATATTGTATAATGGTACAATATGGTAGCTTTTGTGAGCAATGTCAGCTTTGAAGTACTGATTTTATTGTGTATCCCATTAAAAAGTCATGTTATTGCACAATTTAAAAAATTAAGGATAAGTTAGTGGTAATTGGATGTTGAAAAATAAAAGTAAAACATTTCCTGTTACGAAAAATAATAGTTGCAAGTTTGTTCAGACATACAGGGTGTTTCAAAAGTCCGTTTCGCTGCTTTTATTTGGAACCAACGTATCCTAGGGTCAAGGAAGTAAGGTCTACCCCTAGGTAAGTGACCCTGGATAATTCATTGAGATGACTTACAACGCCCCTATCGGGGAAATAAAAAAATTTAAAAATTAATTTAAAAACTAAAGGAGATAGACCAAAAACCCCATGGAGAGTATTGTTGCCAACGTTATGAAGAATTCATTGAAAAAAAATTTATGAAAATATATCGTGGATATTAGGGTGTCCTTTTTCAAAAAGTCAGGGAAACTTTTGCTACACCCCCCAATTTTTTTCAATTTGGTACCCTAAGACTGTGTTCAAAATCTTAAATCGATCAGATAATATTGAAACGTGCCCCAAACGGCCTAAAGTTAGAAAAATTTGATTTTTTTCTAATTTTTTTGAAAATTTTTAAAAGTATGTTTAGAAAATCCGTTTCCGAATAAAAGGGCTCTAACCCCAACACATTTAAACAATAATATTTGACCGTTTTTCATTGCTAGCTAGGCCAAAATGCCCAGTTTGTAACCTAGTCATCCATCAGAAAATCATCAAATTTGTCCATTTTATACTGAGAATAGAAGAATCAAAAGGTAGTGATAAACGACTTAAAACCGCAAAATTCCATGGCTAAACACCATTTGAAGACCATATTGATGTGGATATAAATTATTACAGACGCCATAAATTATTACAGATTATATAATTACAGACGCCATATTGGGTTGCATTAAAACTTAAAATAATCTGGAACAAAAAGGTATGGGCTTGGGCATTTTTGATATCGAGTAACGGGGTTTTGAAGTTTCTAAACTCAATTAAAACTAATAAATTTCTCTTAGACAACTTTATAAAGCTCTTTACGCAATTGTAAGGGCCATCATATCTCCTAATACAAGTGCAAACCATGTTTTCAGAACTGTAGATATGGTAATAATTTCTAAACACATAAAACTGGCAAGAGAAATTCTGGAAACAAGTTAAAAAACAGACTTCAGTGTGTCCAACAGTATTTTATTCCATAAGTTAATTAAAAAGCTGAAGTTGTTACAAAATTAACCCCCTCTTCATAATAATTGAGTTATACTATCAGAAGGTAAGCCATTAACCATATTTATAGAGACTGTTCTTCCTATTTTATCATAATTTTATACATAAACATAAAAATACCAGCAGTTCAACATATTAGTGTGTCATCTTCTACTATTAAAATCTGAGAGTAAACAAACGTATGTATGTGGCGGTGTGATGGTGTCCATCCATCTATCTCCTCCGAAACCACTGAACGCAGAAGGGCGCCCGAGGTTTCAAAAGACGCCAAATGACCCTGGGACCAGGCAGGGGCGTCATTTCAGTTTTTGGTTGGGGGGGCAAGGAATTTTTTTTAAATGGGTCTGGCCCTTGCTGTAACTAAGTTTTTTTGGCGGGGGTTGCCTCAACTTCATTTTTATGGTTATATATCACGTCAAAATTAGACAACGTGAACTCCAAAGAAAAATGGGGGGTCTGGCCAATATGGCATCTGTAATTAAGCAACCAATAATTATTTTGAGCTCCAGAAAATTTATCTCCGCATCAATATGCTCTACAAATTATGTTTAGCCATGGAATTTTGCGGTTTTGAGTCGTTTACCACAGCCTTTTGATTCTTCTACTCTCAGTATAAAACGGACCTGATTGGTGGCTAGGTTACAAACTGGACATTTTGGCCTAATTAGCAATGAAAAACTGTCAAATATTATTGTTTAAATGTGTTAGATTAGTCCAGTAACTTGGTAGTTTTTTTCGGGAAAAAATACAGAAGTTTTTTTCTCGACGATTTTTTATGTTTTCGAGGGTGCTGAATCCGAATCTGAACTTTACATACAAAATTTCGAATGGCATTTTGGTGAAAATTTGAAAAAACCCTGAAATTTCACCTCGTTTTGTTGTTTTTTGATTGTAGAACGGAAAGTATGGGTTCCTCATGAAAATTTTAATACAAAAAATAAAGATGATAAAACAAGCTACAAAATTGTCAATTACAAATTTTTTTCAGACTAATAGTTCGGCCGCTAGAGTGCGTTGAAAATAGGGCAAAATTTCCGCCTGCGGGTAAAAATCCAGAAAATCGAACTTTCATCTAAAAAATAAAGTATTTTTTAAATAAGGTACTTTTAAAACTAGTTTTATAATGTTTCACATGAAATAAACCATCTATTTACTCTATTACTTAGTATTTAAATGCATTTTCCTCAGCAATTTAGTGTAATGATAAGTAAATCGCTTGTTGAAGAAAACATACAGAAGTTTTTTTTCTCAACGGTTTTATATGTTTTCGAGAGTGCTGAATACAAATCTGAACTTTGCATACAAAATTTCGAATGGTATTTTGGTGAAAATTCGAAAAAACGCCGAAATGTCACCCCATTTTTTGTTTTTTTGCTTGTAGAACGGAAAGTATGGGTTTCTCGTGAAAATATTAAATGTAAAAAATAAAGATGATAAAACATGCGATAAAATTATCATTTACAATTATTTTTTCCGACTAATAGTTTGGCCACTAGAGCGCATTAAAAAAGGAGCAAAATTCGCCCTGCCGGTGGAAAAATCCAGAAAATGACCCATATATTCCTAAAAAAGGCATATTTTGATTTAGATAACTAAGAAAAACTACTTTATAAAATCTTACATGATATAACCCCATTCTCGAATGGAGAAAACCAATGTTCATCACTTTAAAGAATATATTAGGATAATTTTCTGTGACCATGTTATTTTATATTATAACCAAGTTATACTTAATTTCATCCCTAACAATTCAATTGGAACCTTTGTTCCTGGGTGTAGAAACTAATAAATAAATACTATAATTGCACGTGTCAAGAAGTTATTGTGAATTTTGGTATCATTACTAATAAAATAATCATGGCAGGAGTTTTTATAATCTACAACAGAAAATTATAGTTTTCCAGAAAGAAAAATTATTTATAGATTTTATAAGTTTTTGTGAGCGGGAGAGGATAATAATATACAAAGCAATGAGTGTAGTAGATAAAAAATTAACTTTCAATGCTTAACAAAAGTTTTAGTTGAGAATTGGTGCCTAGGCCTAAAAAAAACCTGCGTTTTAGGGAGGGAATCCCTAAAGAACATTCATTTAATAAATAATATTTGGGATACATAGTAGGATTATATTAGAGAGCCTAGAGTAGGAAGATAGGCGACAACGCACTGATAGTTTCTGTTTGGCTGAGAGGAAATTTTTACCGCCGCAGGCTATTACGGTTTCTCAATTCAGCTGTAGGGTGGGGATTGCGTTACGGTCCGAACATAAAGAGTTTTTCAATTCAACTATGCTGAGGGATTCTCGCTACGGTCTTACGGAGAGGCGACAACGCACTGATAGTTTCTGATTGGCCGAGTGGAAAGTTTTACCGCCGCGCCGTGGGCCGTGGGCTATTTTGGAAAAACCGATCATGCGCACAAACCAGTTTAAACCTGTTGTCACCTCTCTTCCCACTCAAGGCTCTCTAGATTATATCATGTAAGAAATTATAAAAGTAGTTTTTCTAAGTTATCTAAATCGAAATGACTTTTTTAGGAATATAAGGGTCATTTTCTGGATTTTTCCACCGCCAGGGCGAATTTTGTCCTTTTTTCAACGCGCTCTTGTGGCCAAACTATTAGTCGGACAAAATAATTGTAAGTTACAATTTTATAGCTTGTTTTATCATCTTTATTTTTTACATTTAACATTTTCACGAAAACCCATACTTTCCTTTCTACAAGCAAAAAACCATAAAATGGGGTGACATTTCTGCGTTTTTTTTCAAATTTTCACCAAAATTCCATTCGAAATTTTGTATGCAAAGTTCAGATTTAGATTCAGCACCCTTGAAAACATATAAAACCGTTGAGAAAAAAACTTCATTATGTTTTCTTCAATAAGCGACTTACTTATCATTACTCTATTATCTTCTATTGAAACTGCGTTCTTAATGAAAATTGCTGAGGAAAATGCATTTAAATACTAATTAATAAAGTAAATAGATGGTTTATTTCATGTGAAACATAAAACTCGTTTTAAAATTACCTTATTTAAAAAATACTTTATTTTTTAGATGAAAGTTCGATTTTCTGGATTTTTACCCGCAGGCGGAAATTTTGCCCTATTTTCAACGCGCTTTAGCGGCCGAACTAATAGTCTGACAAAAAAATTGTAATTTACAAAATTTGTAGCTTGTTTTATCATCTTTATTTTTTGTATTTGACATTTTCATGAGAAACCCATACTTTCCGTTATACAAACAAAAAAACCAAAAAATGAGGTGAAATTTCAGGGTTTTTTCGAATTTTCACCAAAATGCCATTCGAAATTTTGTATGCAAAGTTCAGATTCAGATTCAACACCCTCGAAAACATATAAAACCGTCGAGAAAAAACTTCTGTATTTTTTTCCTGAAACACCCTTTTTTTGACACCAAGTTACTGGACGATCCCTATTATTCTGAAACGGATTTTTAAACATATTTTTAAAAATTTTCACAAAAATAAGAAAAAGGTCAAATTTTTCTAACTTTAGGCCGTTTGGGGCACGTGTTAATATTATCTGATCGATTTAAGATTTTGCACACAGTCTTAGGGTACCAAAAGGAAAAAAATTGGGGTGTGGAGCAAAAGTTTCCGCGACCTTTGATTTTAGGGACACCTAGTGGATATTCTCGGAGATATTAGCATGTAAAAGTAGCCCTTTTTCTGGCCTCAAAAATAAAAAAGTTCGTAAATTTGCAAGCTTTTTAAATTTTTTGATTAAATTTTGTCTTCATTCAACTAAAAAAACATAAAGCTACACAATAACACTTAAAAATTTACGTATTTACGACCTTTTTCTTTTTTGAGGCCTAAAAAAGTGCTATTTTCACATCTCCGTAAATATTCACGATATTTTCATGAAAAATTTTTCAGTGAGTTCTTCATAACGTTGAAAACAATACTCTACTTAAGGGTTTTGCTCTATCTCCTTTAGTTTTTCAATTAATTTTTTTAACTTTTTATATCCTCGCTAGGGGTGCTGTAAGTCATCTTAATATATTTTCCGTCACTTACCTAGGTGTAGACCTTACTTCCGTGACCCTTGGACACGTTGGTTCCAAATAAAAGCCACGAAATGACTTTTGAAACACCCTGTATATCATTGGGGTCTGTGATGATATGTAATTCCATAATAAATAATTAAGACATCCAAAAAATATGTTTATATTAAAAACATTGAAAATAAATAAAAAAAATTTATGTAATGCTTATCTTACTCTAGCTTATGCTTACTCTAGATTCTTATCGTAATAAGTTTTAACCAAATTTAAATCTGTTGTAAATTATTTTACACACTTTAAAATGTTTCCTCAGAAGTTTCTATCAAAATGAATTGATGAATACTCCTATATTCAAAAAGAAATATCAAGCTGAATGCGCAAGATTTGAGATGGAAATTCAACAAGGAAATCTTGGAACTAAAAAAAAAATTATTCATACTATGAATAACAAAAAAACGACGTAAGTGTTTTATTTATAGTTTATCCTAAAATGACATATACCAGGAGTTCTCAAACTTTTTAACATCGCGACCCACTTTTGAGAAACAAAATCTAACGCGACCCACCGACTTCAGTTAATTATAATTAACTGAACTGAGATAATTATCTCATGCCCCCCACAGAATTTTAACTTCTCTGACTGGGGGATGTTCACCAACTATTTAGATACAACAATAAATTATTACATGCACGTATTAGAAGAGAAATTAACTTTTTAGAAAATAAGAAATAAAATATTAGAATTTGAGCGTATGAAATAGTTTAATTTTGGGCTACCAGTGACACCCACAATAATAAGGGGGGTCTGGGGGGCCTCCCCCAGAGAAAATTTCTAAATTTGGCTCTTAAAAACAGGGTTTTAACTTGTTTTTTAGCAATATGGGATAAATTGCAGTTGCATAATTTCCCCAAAAAATTCTTAAAATTTGCATTGCTCCCCACGGTGTGGATGGGGAGAAACACTGAATATTTTTTCAAATCTTATTTGAACAACCGACTAGATTTGCATTATCGGCACATTAAAGTGACACACATAGTATATGCATTTACATTAATTGCCTTTTCCGTTCGACACCAAGTAGTGTAGTTTTCCTCAAAGTTCTATTCTTTTTACTATATGGTAATTTAATAAATTTCAAGATTTCAAATAATAGTTTGATAATTCAAAAGTCAATAACACGTTTTTAAAAATTGTAAAAAGATACTTCATATTCTGAAAAATTAAAAATGTTCTCGCGACCCACCAAAAACTGACTGGCGACCCACAGTTTGAGAAACTCTGACATATACTATTTTAGAAATCAAGTTTTAGTCAAACTCAACAACTTGAGTGTTAAAGCATTTCTAGTGTAAAATTGCTTAATATTTTGCTATTTTAGGAATCGATAAGGAGGATAGTTCTAATATTCTTAAAATTTCAAAGATTTAAACTAGGTGCGGATCCAGGGGGGTGGCACGTTGCACAGTGCCCCCCTTGGGAACCCAAAATGTTTCTCAAAATGAGTAAATACCCTACTTTAACAGGTATAATTTCAAAATTTTTCTAGGGGAGAACCCTATACCCCAATTAGTACCACAAGAGTTCAGTGATAATTTTTAGAAAATACCCAATATTTTGACATTTTGGGTGAAAATTTAAAGTAATAGTGTTGAAAAGTGCCCCTCTTAGACTCAAAACGTTTCTGAAAATGGGTTAAAATCCTACTTTCACATCCACACGTCAAATTTAAATTTTTTTTCTGGGGGAAGACCCCCATACCTCCAATGGTACCACATGGGGACATTGTCTGGAAAAGTGCCCCCCCCTTGGAGCCGTGCTGGATCCGCGCCTGACCATAACTGTGTATAAAATTTCTGACCTTTTAAATAAAGTTGCACCTTTATTATACTCCATTCATTTTGAATAGGCGGCTGAAAATATTCCTTCCCCCATCACTAAATCTGGAACCATAGCAACTGTCAACGTCAAAGTGACTGCAGTAGAAAAATACAATCAACGAATCAGTCTCTGAGGCTGTGCGAAGAGCATAGCTATGGTTACGCTTTCGGCTAGGGGGATAGCTCTATTTTTCAGTGGCCTATTCTAAATGAACAGAGTATTAAAGGGAGATAATTAATCATAATTAGTATTTCTATATGGTTTAATGTAGAGTTCTGCGAAACCTAAAAGCAATGTTAAGGAAATGAAGATTGGTTTAGACTTTTTTGGATCGCTCTATTATACACATAAATTAGATCGCCAGTCCAAAAAAGGAATAAATGCAAAACCAAGTTCTGGATTTATTTACTTAAATTTTTAAAAATAAAAATACGATGAATGACATCCATTTAACTAAATTCAAGGGGAAATATTTGTTTGGGGACAGTAATTTTTTTCCCATCGTTTCCCTCATGTGTATAGCGAAACTTGAAAATTTGTTTGAGCTCAAAAAGTCAATTTTTCATTTTTGGACTTATTCCCTTCTTTTAATTGACACAAAAAGACAATTATAAATTGAAACGTCAGTTAGAAGAAGGGAATAAGTCAAATTGACTTTTTGTGCTTACAAACATTTCCAAGTTTTGTTCTACACATGAGTGAAAAGAGAGTGAAAATATCTACCCCCTATCAGCAGATATAGCCCTTTGAATTTGCGAAATTGATGTCCTTTCAATTCAATTTGGAATTTAAGTTAATTTGTGTTTCTTTTCCTATTACACTGCTGTGCAAAAATTAAGGACGGAACTGTTTTTCCCCTATATAACACTTAGTAGAATTATTTTTCATCCATGATAATCATATAAAGAGATGTTCAATGGGTGGGAATACAGGGCCCAAAAACAAATTTTCCCTACCAATATTTTAAAGGGGTAAATAGACCCTCCATTGATAATGGAGTCCCATTGCAATTTGGTGCTGTGGCAGAAACGTCTATGTGAGAGGTATTTAACCGAAAATTTTGTTTTTTTGTAATGAATATAATTATTCCTTAACTCAATGCCTGTTTTTTAAAAGTGTGTTCTACCTTTAAATGGTATTTTTTGGGTTTCATTGAGAGATATAGGTCTAATTATCATTTTTGGCAAGTTTTAGCTTCTGGGTCATTTTTGGTCCCTGACCTTCAACCATTTTTTTAGTAGTTCTTACATGTATTTGATTGTGTTTAGGTATGGAAACCCGGAAAGTAACTTCTTTCTTTCAATAGCGTGACTTTCAAAAAACTTTGAGATAGCCAAATTATGATTTTGTGCAACTTTTTCAATTATAAAGAGAAATTCGTGACCCGAAATTTCTTCTAAAAGAATCAAATAGGACATGAGAACACAGGGACGCAATAGCAAACATCAGTGAAAATATCGGTGGTGTATAAGAGGTGCTGAAACGGCACAACATAATTGTATAGTTTCATAGAAAGGATATCTGTTATTAATGTTGGAAAAAAAGAAACATTTTTAGTGTTTATGGGCGCAGACATATCTAAAACGAAACATATAGCTGTAAAAATATCTTCATTACCTTTGAAATGAATGATCAAGAGATCTAATTTCTCCATTGATACTCCATTACTCTTATAGACATTTCAACACCCCCTATACATGAAAAAGATTTTCACTGATGTCTGAAATTACGTACCTGTGTTTTCATGTCCCATTTGCTTCTTTTGGGCCAATAATTTCTCTTTATGAGAGAAAAAGTTGCAATAATTCACAATTTGGCTATCTCAAAGTTTCTTGAAAGTCACGATATTGAAAGAAAGAAGTTACTTTCCGGGTCTCCATACCTAAACACAATCAAGCACATGTAAGAACTACTAAAAACATGGTTGACGGCCATGTACCACTTACCAAAAATGACCCAGAAGCTAAAACTTGCCAAAAATGATGATTAGAACGATTTCTCTCAATAAAACCTAAAAAATACCATTTAAAGCAGCGGTTCTCAAACTTTCAATCGTCACGGACCCCTTTATGTAGCAGCCAGACTTCACGGACCCCCTACATTTTAAACACCAAAAGTCGTTACCAGACTTTTGTTTTGAGTTCAAGATTAATTAAAATTAGTTTATGAATTATAACAAGTTTCACATTTACTCCAGAGGCGTATATAGAAATTTATTTCGGGAGGGGACAAAAATTATCCCTCAGCCTCCCATGTATATTTCATAGGTCCAAGTAGCTTTTTAGTACATTTTTAAGTAGAATTAACTTAATATGAAAAGGTTATAAGTAATTAAGTTCTACATATACCAAAGGGGGGTCTGGGAGTCCTCCGCCAGAAAATTTTTGGAAATTCAACTAGGAAAGCAGGTTTTTAATTAGTTTTGATACCCTAGTTAGAAATTTTTGAATATAAATGTTTATGCAAGATTTGCATTTTGATTAACTTAATGTAAAAAATAGTTTATAATAATAGAGTTTTAATAACGAAAAGGTATCTGGGGGGTCATCCTCAGAAAAGCTTTGGATAAATTAGTCCCTAAAAACACACAGGATTTTAACTTGGTTTTGATACACTTCGTCCAAATTTCGGACTATAATCTTATGTAGGATTTCAGTTTTGATGAACTTATTTTTAAAAAGTTTTTAATATTAAAGTATACCAAGTCTGAAGGGGGTTCGGGGGTCCTCCCCCAGAAATTTTTCGGAGATTTGATCCAAAAAACAGGGTTTTAACTTGTTTTGATACTCCAAGTCCAAATTTCAGGAGAGGGCAGGACCCCTTCACCCACCTTTTTATATGCCCCTGAATTACTTCAAGTCTCTGAGGTGAGAGTCTGTGGAAATTTCAAGGAAAGAATGATGCATTGAAGTAAAAATTTCGAGGGGGCTGGGGGGGGGTTCTCCCCCAGAAAACTTTTAAAATTTGACTCTTAAAACTAGTGTTTCATCTAATTTTGAAACTTTGGAGGATTCTAAAAGTAACTTGAGGAATTCCTCAAGATAATTCGCGGACCCCCAGGGGTCCGCGGACGACAGTTTGAGAACCGCTGATTTAAAGGTAGCACACACGTTTAAAAACAGGCATTGAGTTCAGGAGTAATCATATTCATTACAAAAAACATTAAATATACGATTAAATACCTCTCACATAGACGTTTATGCCACAGCTCCAAATTGTAATGAGACTCCATTATCAATGGAGGGTCCATTTAACCCCTTTAAAATATTGGTAGGGAAAATTTATTTTGGGGCCCTGTATTCCCACCCATTGAACATCTCTTGGTATGATTTTCATGGATGAAAAATAATTCTACTTGTTATTATGTTGAAAAAACAGTTTCGTCCTTAAATTTTGCACAGCAGTGTATTTATACTGTAAATTAAGCCAAAATAAAATTTGCTCGTAATTTAAAAGTATTTTCAAACTTTTTTTGCAGGGAATGTTTGACTCCATTCATATTCACTTACTTCATGGATACCGTTTTAATGACTCAGTTTTATTATATTTTTGAATTTTATTTGTCTTATTCTTGTTATTGATGTGAACTAAGAAGAAATATAATTTAAATGTCAATTTAGGTTTTTTTAAAAGATTTTTCTTCAGAAAAATTTCATAAGGGGTAAGAAGGGAAAAAGTCCATCAACTTTTATTAACGTACTGGCTGATATGCCCGACCTTGCACGGGTGAAGTTATAGCTTTAGGATTTCTTTTTTAAAATTTTCAATATATTTTATACAATATTTTACCAGGTGAAAGGTATTAAAATCCCTCCAGTTGTCGAGCCTTTTAATATTTGTACAATTTCTACATTTAACCTCATAATCCCCATAAAAAATCAGAAACAAATCTCCCAAAATTACTTAAAATATGCCCATTTGGAACCCTTGATTAATCATACAGGATTTTAATTAACTTTTTCTGTGAAATAATTCAATAACTAAAAGCGTATTCCATTTTGCTATTTATGAAAAATCTATCTCTAGTTGAAAGGGCTTTCACATTTTCAATTGTTTTTGTTTTGTAAATCAACTTTCTTAAAGCTACAACAAATAAGTGATCGGTTTTTTATTTGCATTTTCGTTTCCATGGAGACTGTTTTAACAACAATGATATTCCATGAAACTTTTTATTTAAAATCTAGATCAACTTTCAAATAAAAATATTTTAAAATATATATATTTTTTATTTCCAATGGCAGGTAATTGAACAGTTACGGATAACAGAGTTCATTGACCAACAGACATGCCGTAATTAGTACTTTCTTCGCGTTACCCTGTGGGCACCTGTGGACCGAAGTCACGGAGGTGAAGTACTGTTGCCCACGCCACACACACATTCCCAGACACAACCCCTTTTTACAGGGGGGTCACATTTATTCATCACACACAAGGACAGAAACTAACATCCATGCCAAACGGGGATTCGAACCCCAGACGTATGGCGTCGCAGTCAGATGCTCTAACCACTCGGCCAATACGTCGGCTATATATTTAAAATATACTTAATTACATGTTTTAAAATTTTAAATTTCGTTTAATTATATTTTAGATTATAGTTATAATTTTTAATTAGACGTATATCTAGTTTTTCTTTTAAAAACCTGCCATTTTGCATTATGTTTTTTTTGTAAAAATGGGGTGAACAGATCTCTTCTTGGAGGAGAAATAAAGCTATTTCAGCAAAATTACCATAAAAATGGTCAAAAGAGGGTCAAGGGTTCGTTATAGAACTTTGAAACAGCCTATGTTTTTTCTGGGATTCTTTTACGTAGGTATACCAAGTTTGGTCCCGATCGGAAGAAAACAGTGGATTTGTATTAAAGACAAACAAACAAACGCACAAACACATACATTGAATGGAGAATAAACAATATGCATGATTTTCAAATTCATTTTAAAAAGAAAGAGTATGAAAAATTACGTTGAAAAATGCTAATTAAACTGCAATTCAATCAAATAAATTCGATTTAAAACGCAATTAAAGTTGCTCTGACGTCACTATCAACAAAAAACTTCAGTGCTTGACGATTCTGACTTATGACGTCATACTTCAGCAGTTCAAATTATGCGCGAAAGGCATCAATTGAAAAGCAATGGTGTTTGCAAAAATGTTGGGGTTTTTTGGTAGCCTGTAGTTTCTTATTTCGGCAGCTATGGACGGTCCTAAAGAAGTAAAAAAGTACTATAAAGGATGTTAAGTACAGTACTGCTAGGCTTACCATATTTTCTTGGGTCCAACCCAGGACATATTTTTGAAATTTCTTAATTAGTACCGTATCAAATCATCAAAGATTAAAAACTAAGAAAAAACATTCAAAGTTATAAACATTGAACAGAAATATCAAATTTTATTTCTTTATTCGACATTATTTTTTCAAAAATTGTTTGATTGACTTAATTTTATTATATAATTCACTGAAAGTAAGTTCTCCAAATTAATACAGATGTTAGATACTATGAAACAACGCAGTTTTTAAGAGTTTTTTCACGATTTTTCACAAAAATGTCTGGCAAATCGTAAAAGTATGAAAACCCCGGACATATTGCGACCCCGGACTGTCCGGGGTAAACCCGGACGTATGGTAAGCCTAAGTACTGCAAACAAAAAACGACTCAGTCTCCGTATCTCTGCGTCCACAAGTAGACCCCCCAGAAATTTTTAAAAATTAGAAAAATCCGATAAGTTATCTCCTGATAGCAAAAATTGGTATCGGACAGAGCTCAAAACAGAAATCGGCTTAAATACATTTGGCGACTTATCTATTATTTGGCGCATTTTTTTTCAAATTCTTGTGCTTTTAAGTCAGGACTGGTTCTGGTGATAGCGGGTTTCCTAACTACATTTTGTGTGCTTTTTCGGGAAGATGCTTAGTGAAAATAGCCATTTTGTTCCTTAGAATCTGTAGTTTTCGAATCGCAATGGTGGACAGCCGAAAGTAAAAATTTTTATGCCTGATTTCTCCGAGGTTCGTGTTTATAGCCGTAAATTAACGTAATGAAAGGTGCCATTCTACTCTCAGGCGAAGAAGAATTGCGGTAATAGAAATCTGTCAAAACTCTCTAGGGATAGGGAGAAGAGCAGAAAAAAAACCACTAAATTATAAAAAAATTTCGGCACCAAAAAAGGTTAAATGTTTTGTAAAAGGATACTTAAATGGGGGGAAAATGGCAAAAAATTGGTTTTCGAACGGTGTGCCTACATAAAATAGGGGCTGAAAGTCGAATGCAAAAGAACACGAAATTTTTAAAGTTTAAATCGTTTAAAAACTTATTTTTCACCATGAAGAAGCAAACATTTCAGACTAGTTTTTCCCTTTAGATACTTAACAATACGAAATACCATGGTAGATATTTGGGACCTGCGATTAGGTAGGGGGAGAAGGGCAGAAAAAAATTCTAGTTTTGATACTCTTCGTGGGAGTAAAATTCAAAAATTTCTACTTTTAGTAGAGTCATAAGTGGTGCAAATAAAGAAGACTGATGCTTGACTAGCAGAACACCCCTTTAGAAAAGCTTTCCTCACATTGTAAGGTGGGATGGAAGCGTTAAATGGAATATTAGGAGTTATTTATAATGTTGAGAAAATAGGGTCCATTTTAGTGTAATAACGTAGAAATCTATAAGACTCTATAGAACTGGAAATGCGACAATAAGGAACTTTCATTCTCAACCGAGCGGGGATATTGATTGGGGTAGAAAAAAGTTTAAATTATATTTTACTGAAAAAAAAGTAACTATCCAGTTTATAAGGTTTTCAGGACTGAAAAATTTGATTGGGGACACTCAGGGTGGCCTATCTTGAAAAGAAAAAAAAAGTAACTATCCAGTTTATAAGGTTTTCAGGACTGAAAAATTTGATTGGGGACACTCAGGGTGGCCTATCTTGAAAAGAATAACTCAGCTTTGGAGGGTTGAAAGGATGAAACAGAATACAAATTCTATTTTTTGACAGGTAGCGTGAAATTTCTTGAAAGAGTGATATCAAACAAGTCAATTTCTCTCTCCAACTTTCTAGAACGGGTCACCCGACAATGGAATTTGGGGCGCGAGATAAGGGTAGGTGGTCGACGCAGAAAAATTTGATACCTTTAATTTTAGTCGTATAATAGTCTAATTAAGATTAAATATCCACAAAATGAGAAAATTCATCAGACATGAATGCGAGACCCATATTAAGAAGTGTTTCATGGAGGGTAGCAGGATAAAATAGAATATTAGGGAATATTAGAATAATAAAATATTACTCAATGCAAGAATTACTATTTCTTACAATCACAACCTTTTTTAAAATATGATGTTAGAAAAATATAAGAATATTTAACACCGTTTCCAACAGCTTAAAAAATATAGAACTAAGCATTTGTTTTTATAAATCAGATGTCAAACTGAAAAATTATTTATTTAGTTATGTATAAATTCCAAAAAATGCCAGTAAATGATGAATTTCAGCCGATGAAATCGTCGGAAAAACTTTTTAACTTTTAAAACTTTTTTCTTTATAAAAGAAAAACTAATCATGGTAGAACTATGATATTTTAAACGAACATACGATTATTTTTTATAAAAAGATTGACATTTCGTTTTTTTAAAATTCCGATTAGTTTTGGAATTATTGACATTCGAAGTTCTTGCCGTTAACTAGGGAAACAAATGTATTTTATATGTCTTGATATTTCTTTCTTGGATAATTTTCACTAGTTATATGAGTTTGGCTCGATGGTTGGCGACCATTTTCAGGTATTGCGCTATCCTACAGAGCGCACAGAAATATCCTGGCCTAGTACTCGTAGAGAAGGCTCGATGAAAGTTTGAAATAGGAAATTTAACATAGGATGCTTCAAATTTTAAAAATTTTTGGGGGTCTACTTGTGGACTTCGTATTTAGGGGATATGGGGTATTACTCTTTCAGAATAAATTATAAAATTTGATGTCGCCTATTGGAAAAACGGAAGTTGGTGCTTCGTTTAATATGAAGATGACCACCCAAGAACTTGAAATTTTTTTTGGTAAAAGAATACTTAAAATCATGAAAAATGATACCTTATTTGTCTTTGTATCACGAGCCGTTCCGGAGATACGGAGACTGAGTCGTTTTTTGTTTGCAGTACTGTACTAAGGTACGTCGAACCGCACTTATTTCAGAGGACCAAATCGTAATAGTGCGGAAAACTTGCCCACCCACAACAGTAACTTGTGTGTGAAATTTTAGCCCTATCAAATAATATCTTCTGTTCTGAACCTCGGCCTAAAGTTTTGAATTTTTACCAAAAATTTGCTATTTTGCAACATTTCTTTCGGTTCTGGGGCCTTCTGATGCGCAGATTTTTTTCAAGAGGTGTGGTTGAGGTCTAGGGAGATTATTCCGTGAACCCCATCCTTATTTTCACCTTTCCTCCCACGCGAGTGGGGGTTTTGAGGGCGAGCGCGCTGCTGGTAATGTTGGCTTTCCCTCCTAACGCCACGCTGCGCCCGCCTTCGTAGCCCGTTTTGTGCATCAGAACCTCACATAAACCAATTATTTTCATGAAAGTGACTCAGAACCCACCATCTGTCCATCAGGTTCCATGTATTTATTATTATTTCTTTTAAATTTTTATTTACTTTAATTCCTATTTTAGAAACAAGTTTTTTTTACAATCTTCTTTTTAACAAACTGAAACTGCCCTAAAATGTCGATGGGAATGTATTTTGTCTAAATAGTGCAGTTATAAAGTCAGATTTCATCTGAGGGAACCTCTTTCCTTTATTTACGAGGGGATCTGACGAAGACCTTCCGAGCAAGAGCACCCCTCCTCTGTGGTACAGCTAGAAAAAATTCCGGAAAGTAATTACTTATATTTCGGAGGGAATTTGAGTTAATTTATGTGTTTTCCTTTTTTAATCAAGTAAATATATCCCCCTATCCCCCTTGATTTCACCCATGGCACCACACACCTTGCTGGAAGCTCTGGTAACTAACTGTAGAACATTTTTCTTCTCTGGAAATGGTGATTTTGAGATTTTCCAATCCCCAATGTAATAATTTTAGCCTATCTTTTAGTTTCAAAGAACTGGTGGAACCGTGATCTGAGCACTTTTCCAAGCTATCATTTCAACACAGCGTTTAGCTTTGAAAGTTTAAGCTGCGAAACCCTGAACTTACAACCAATGACATGATTTCTGAACGGCTCATTCCATAAAACTAATAAGATAAATTTGAAATATAATTCATTACATTATCTGTTTAGAGGTAGCATAGTGTCTCCCTTGTTTGCGTCGAAAATATATAATATAGGGTATGCGAGACACTGAGTGATATCTCGATCACTAATGTGAATTGTCAGAAGAGGTAAAACTTATTTTCATCAAACTTATTTCCATCGATTACATTATTCAACTATTCCAACTCAAAACCAATCTCAACAGCCGATGGGGGTCTTGGTTTTCCCCGTGTATGCCATGTACTTACTCCTTACTGTGTTAAGTTACACTATGGTTCAATATGTTATATTTTAAAAGTCTATTAGACGGTACGTGGCATTTCCTTGATTCAGTATTGGAAAATAGTTCAAAAATGCATTAAAATGTCTTTTTTACATTACCAGAAAACATCTTGCTGGGCATAATGACTGATTATGAGATATATGTTAGAGAAACACCCTTAACAAGATTTTGTGGGCAAGAGAACAAGCAATTGCTTGTAAGTGTTTGCAGCTTAGTCATAACAATGTTGAAATGAAAGCCTGGGAAAATGCTCAACCACCATTTCTAGTTCCACCAGTTCTTAGAAACTGAAAGATGGGCTAAAATTATTACAGTGGGGATTGGGAAATCTCTAAATCACCATTTCCAGAGAAGAAAAATATTCTACAGTTAGTAACCAGAGCTTCCAGCAAGGTGTGTGGTGCCATGGGCGAAATCAAGGGGGATAGGGGGATATATTTAAGGGATATACTCAAATTCCCTCCGAAATATAAATATTACTTTCCGGAATTCTTTCTAGCTGTACCACCGAGGAGGGGTGCTCTTGCTCGGAAGGTCTTCGTCAGATCCCCTCGTAAATAAAGGAAAGAGGTTCCCTCAGATGAAATCTGACTTTATAACTGCACTATTTAGACAAAATACATTCCCATCGACATTTTAGGGCAGTTTCAGTTTGTTAAAAAGAAGATTGTAAAAAAAACTTGTTTCTAAAATAGGAATTAAAGTAAATAAAAATTTAAAAGAAATAATAGTAAATACATGGAACCTGATGGACAGATGGTGGGTTCTGAGTCACTTTCATGAAAATAATTGGTTTATGTGAGGTTCTGATGCACAAAACGGGCTACGAAGGCGGGCGCAGCGTGGCGTTAGGAGGGAAAGCCAACATTACCAGCAGCGCGCTCGCCCTCAAAACCCCCACTCGCGTGGGAGGAAAGGTGAAAATAAGGATGGGGTTCACGGAATAATCTCCCTAGACCTCAACCACACCTCTTGAAAAAAATCTGTGCATCAGAAGGCCCCAGAACCGAAAGAAATGTTGCAAAATAGCAAATTTTTGGTAAAAATTCAAAACTTTAGGCCGAGGTTCAGAACAGAAGATATTGTTTGATAGGGCTAAAATTTCACACACAAGTTACTGTTGTGGGTGGGCAAGTTTTCCGCACTATTACGATTTGGTCCTCTGAAATAAGTGCGGTTTTACGTACCTTAGTACTGTACCTATGTGAAAAAATACAAGTGTTAGAACACCGGATGAATTGTTTTTCTCAGTACCAAAAAATGAAAGAATTCGTCTTAAATAGTGTAACTTTATGCACGGCCGTATTCACCGGTAACCTGACCGGCGGCGGTCAGGTCAGGAAACCATGGTTACAGCCTCTGATTGGTGGAAGGAAAATATTGAATTATTTTTCCCAAGGTATATAAACTAACAAGGTATGCTCATAAGTGACGTCACCCAGGATATAAAATAACGGACCAATCAATGACGAGCATATCAGCCAATACAACGCCATTGCAATGCAACAGATCGTAGATACATCAGGATTAATTGGGTCGATATTATTGAAATTCATTATTTAGTTTGTTTTAAAACTTATGAATACAATCACCCACTTATTTAAAAAAATTAGTATAAAAATATTAAAAAATATAATTAAAGTGACAGACGATTTTAAGAATTCTATTTCTGAATCTCAAATAAAAATAAACAAGCTGACTGGACTGTAAAAGGATCATTAAAGGTAAATGCACTAAAATTTTTAATAAATCCATTATTAAATTAAATTAATTAGTTCTTAGATTTTAGCTCATTGTTTTCCATATTTTCAAGTACTTGATTTATTTAGATACTGAATATTTTTTGTTTTAAAAATCTAAACTGCTTCGATACAATGGATATTCAAGTTTGACATAGCAGAACAGCGATATTAATTTTATCATAACAAGAATGTTCTGAAAAGTTTTCATCATTGAATATTTGCTTAATATTTTGTTTTCTTTGTATCAGCAGCTGTTTGCATTTTCGCCGATCCCAACCGTTTCGTCCAATGAAGACTCAGGCGCATGCGTCGAAGTCTGCGAAGTCTGAGGTTGTTCTAGTTGTTACTTTTTGCTTGGCGGTTAAATTAGGATTGTTCTGATTGGCGATAAAATTACTTAGATATATTCTGTGTTTTTTTTCGTCTACAAGTTTATACATTTTTTAATTGGAATTTACATTTTATACATTTTTTGGAATTGGGGGATGGGATATTTTAGATCTCAGCCAATTTTTGTGAAGCCATAGTACTTATCTTACTTGTTAAAAGTAAAATATCATTCAAAAGTTTTAAATAATAATTTAAAAGTTTTAATCTACTTTTGTTCGTAATTGACAGTTAGGTACATAATAAATTTTTTGATCTGGTCCACTTATCTAACCTTTGGTATGTAATAAAAATCTATTCTAATGAGACTGTATTAAATATACAGTAATAAAGTCATTTTTACTTGAAAATGTGTGAAATTTATAAATAAGGATATTTTCTAATATTATTGATTCATTAATAAATATTATGTTATGTAAGCATTTTTACTAATATAATATAATTATGTTTTAATTATGCTTATGTAATATAATGTTTTAAAAGTATGTTAATCCAAAGTTTAAAAGAATTATAACTGAAGGGTTTTTTGTGAACAGAAATTTTACTTTTACAGAAATGAATTCTCTGAATTCAGACTTACTCCCCACTTGTGTGTAAGTTTTATTATGAAACGAAATCAGAGTATATAGACCAAAAATTTATAAGGGTTAAGTAAATATATACTGGTGTTTCAAAAGTCAGTTTCATTGCTTTTATTTGGAACCAACGCCTCCTAGGCTCATGAAAATATGGTCTACCCTTATGTAAGTGACCCTAAAAAATCCACTGAGAAGACTTATACTTACAGTGGATCTAAAGAGGCAAAATAAAAAAGTTTAAAAAAATTATTTAAAAATGGAGGAGATAGACCCAAAACCTGAGAGTATTTTCGTCAATGGAATTAAAAACGCACTGAAAAAATTCATGAAAATTATCCAAGTATATTTTGGGTAACATTTGAAACCCCCCTTGTCAGAAAAGATAAGCAAACCACAAACCTCTCTCATTCTCATAATTACGTAAGAAAACTGCCCGATCCCTTTTTTTGTATGAACAAATTTTAAAGTAAAATTTATTTTTGGTTGAATTTTGAATTTATGCAATAAACGAGAGATTTTCAAAATGCAGTGTTAGTAAGATCTTATGTAAGTGTCACTGACTTCCCACGTTGTCTGGAAAAATAAGCAAAGAGCAAACCCGTCCCCCCTTAGGTGCTTACATAATATTTGAACGGCCCCTGTAGAAATAATTTTTTTATTAAAAAATCCACATATTTTGTAAATCTAAATAAAAATAAACTGATTGTTGCAAACCAAGGATAAGAAATACAGCCAAATTTGAGCAACTTGTAAGAGAAGTACGTATATATATTGATAATTAAAGAAAGGTTTAAAAAACTTTTGCTTAAACTTTGCCAAACTGTGAAAAAAATGCTTACGTTAGGTATAATTCATGAAAGTGAAAATTGTAAAACAGAAACATTCAGAACTCTTAAATATTCCTAAACATATTCTCAAAACTCTCCAAAAACGCGAGTTATGACAAAATTTGGCAACCCCATTCAAGACCACGGAGTATTGTGGAAATATCTAAGTCCAAACGCATGCGCCTGAGTCTTCATTGGACGAAACGGTTGGGATCGGCGAAAATGCCAGCTGTTTTAATTTCATTTATACAAGTTAGTAATTAAAATCAATAAGCAGAGAGATTGAAGCACATCGTTGTAGAGCTAAAGGTTCATATTTTTGATCGGCTATTATTGAGTTAAAATTATTGTTGTAATTCAAAACACTTGATAACCTATAAACATGTTCGTAATTGTGTCCACAGTCTAAACTGTTATAAAAGTTTCTTTGGTCCTTATTTTAATAAAAATCACCAAAAATAAGCATTTTCCCATGCTGTGAATAGGAAATATATCCTGGGTGACGTCATTTTCAAAAGCCACGCCTTTTTCGCCGGAAGAGCATACCTTGTATTTTTCCATCAATCAGAGGCTGTAACCATGGGATAGAGACAAGGTTAGGATAGAGACACAAAGAAACAAAAACGTGATGCCAGCTGCATAAAATGTAATAATGCATAGCAAAAGAAAACTAGAATTTTTGTGATACTAGTACATTGACATTGCTATAAATGGAAGGATATACGAAAAAACCGTTCAATAAAAACAAATAAATTTATTACATGTGTAAAGGTATGATTTTTTTTTGTTTTTTGAACGGTTTTTGCACTGAACGGTTTTTTCGCGTCACCAAATGGAATGCTTGATTATCATCAGTTTAAATTAATAAACGAAAGAATTTAATGAAGTCAAATAAATTATTTACTGTTGCAACAGTTCAAAAATTCAAAGATTTTTTTGGTTTTTAAATGTTTTTTACATTTTTATTTTACTAGTGATTTTTTAAATATTTTATACTGACTATAATTAAACTTAATATTTTGAGAAAAAACCTACAAGACATTCTTTATTTATTTACAAAATTTCCAAAGTTAGTTCTAATGCTAAGGAACTGAATGAAAATACAAGAAATGTGTACAAAAGGAATAAAATTTTAATTCTAAAAAACATTTTTAAGTTTCAAGAACAGTGTTATCCAGTCTTAAACAGATGCAGAACGGGAGAAGTCAAAAAAAGTAAGTTTTTATACTCCATGTGCTTAAAACAGTATTGCCTGAAACAAATCTACTGAAGTATGACGTCACACAAGATTACGCCCCGTTTTGAGTCAGGTGACTTAAGGGCTTTTTTTAAACACTTTTTGCGCTTAAATTAAAACTCTTTGTGATTTTTAAAGTTGATTTTCGGGTTTTTCATGATCGAATTAGTAAATTGGGTAAGTTTTAGGATGTTTCGTGACATAGTGCATTATTGTCTATTGCAGCATCTCTTAAAATTCTAAATATTAAATTTTAATTTATTAAAAATTCTCTCCTGATTCCAAAAATACGCTTGTCTTTTCCATCAAGCTTTTTTTAAGGTAATTATGATATATTTTAAAACAGAAAGCTCCTAAGAATATGACGTCACATGTGCTAGTGGAAATGTGGGAAACAGCGTTTTCATCGATACACTAGTCTGTAAAAAATTAGTGCTCATTGTTTCAATACTGAGCTATAAAACAAACTCAGTTTGTTTCAAAGCGGGATTATAGCAACAAGCGGGAACAAACAAGACCCTCTATATAAAGGCCTCCCAACTCAGCCGTGCAACGTCATAACTTTCACTCATCATTGACGTCACTCCATAGACTTAACAAGGCAATTTTCACTCACGTTTGACGTCATCGTCCGGAGTTGGGTGGCCAGGTATATAGAGGGTCTTGGAACAAAGCACATTTCACGTCACAAGCTGCTTCAGCTCAGACACAAAAGAAGCTGTTTTTAATTGAAAATAACTTAAAATTTAGGGCTTTGAAAAGCAAATGAAAACATTTTTGGATGTTTTAGGCCATTCTGAACACATTAAGATTAAAAAAAATTGACTGCAATTATCCATTTTATTATATTGGGTTGTCCCATAAGTTCTGTTACTTTTTACGAAGTTTTGTCTTTGAAAATTTTTTATGAAAAACTGGTAATAGGTTGAGATTTCAAATAAAAGGGATTTTGATATATATATATTTATGAACATAATGTGGGATTTTGGTAGTTCTCGGGATATTATTTCTTTTCAAAATGGCGGTTTGAAAAAAAGACCAAAAACGACGATTTTCGCGTAATTTTTTTCTTTTGTTTAAAAAACTAGGAAGAACGCATAATTCATGGCTAAAAAAAGTTTTACTGTATATTTGAAATGTTTAGATTACGATGTCATTGTTTCAAGATGATTCGATAAGTTTAAGGTTGGAAATTTTGGCTTTAAAACTTCATATATTGGCAATTTCACGTGTTTTTTAAAGCACGCCTATTGTTTCTCTAAGCAGCTGGTATGAAGTAATTAAAAGCAGGTGTTTTTTGAACCATAATGCTTGTTAATGCATTGAATTGATGCCATTAATGCATTGAAAGTACCTTTTCATAATATCATTCAATTGATTTATTTCTAATTTCCAAGGAGTTGTTTTTATTGTAATGTTTTCGTATGAAGCGAAGAAAATTGCTTTGTTCGCTGAGCATCAGTTCAGCGAGTGTAATTGTGATAAGCTAAAACGTTGCGTGCTTGCATTGTGCGCACTATTTTCTGAGCTTAAGTTCAGATATAATTTAAAATACTGCATATTTTGAATACTTGGGTCTTTTCTAAGCTTTTTTTATTTATTTTGATGCTTTTTTCGTAAAAATTTCTTTGAAATGACTAACATTATTGAGGTAAGTTTTTGAAATAGATGTTATGTTTGGGACCAAAATTTCCTAAGTTAAACTTATCGAATTATCTTGAAACTATGACATCTTAAACTAAACATTTCAAATATATAGTAAAACTTTTTTTAGCCCTGAATTATGCGTTCTTCCTAGTTTTTTAAACAAAAGAAAAAAATTACGCGAAAATCGTCGTTTGTGGTCTTTTTTTCAAACCACCATTTTGAAAAGAAATAATATCACGAGAACTACCAAAATCCCACATTATGTTCATAAATATACATATATCAAAATCCTATTTGTTTGAAATCTCAACCTATTACCAGTTTTTCATAAAAAATTTTCAAACACGAAACTTTGTAAAAAGTAACAGAACTTATGGGACAACCCAATATTAGATTTGTTTTGATGATTGCTCTGTTTTCTAAATAGGGTTCTGAATTTCCAGTAAAAATTTGGTGGTTATACAATGAAAATTCCATTACTTATACAGTTTTTTTTTCGATTTTCTCAAAACTTGGTTTTTGGACTTCCCTTCTTCTAACTGATGATTCAATTATAGTATCACATATACTTTTTCAGCTATTTACGTAAAAAGTAACATGCGTCGTGAAATCTTATTTAAAAAATAACCTACTTCAAATCCTTGTAGGAATTTACACGTTGCTTTAAAGAATCGAAACGTAGTGCGCTTTTATATCATCTTGGAGAAGCACAAAGAATACCACCAAAATACTTCTGATGTCAATATTAGAGATTCTGACGGAAAGGTAATGTAATTTTAAAGTAGGGGAGAGCGGGGATGAATGGGGCAAATTTCACATTTATGCTAATATTGGAAACAGCTAATATTAAAGGTGGATAAAAATGTGTTAAAAAACATTTTTAAGGGAACAAATTTCCAAAAATTTTATGGGGATGACCCCCCAGACTCCCCTCTCAGGGTTCTTTGTTAACCACAAACTTTTTTAAACTAATAGAATAATGTTCAACAACACGGATATATTTTTACGATATATCAAGGGGAAGGGTTCCCCATCCTTTTTAACTTTAAATTTGTTTTATTATCAAAAAGGTTAAAAAACACAAAAAAGTGTGAAAACTCTGCCAAAACCTTATTTTGTATATCGAAATCATTTCTTTAGATTTGATTATCTGAAAAATCATAGTTGAAAACCCGTAAGTCCAAAGTTTCACGTAAATACATTCAATATTAAACGCTTGAGATCCTGTTAAGGTATGTGTTTTCGTGTGCACAAACAGCTGTTCAGGAAAACAGCTCTAGAAAACTTTTTGCGCACGCGAAAAAACAAACCTTAACAGAATCTCAAGCGTTTAATACTGATTGTATTTACTTGAAAATTTGGATTTCAGGGTTTTCAACTATGATTTTTCAGATAATCAAATCTAAAGAAAAGATTTCGATATACAAAATAAGGTTTTGGCAGAGTTTTCACATTTTTTTGTGGTTTTTTAACTTTTTTCATAATAAAACAAATTTTTAAATGAAAACTTTTAAGATAATTTTAAAGATCATATTGTACCACAAAAATTGATACCATAATTAAATTTTTACCAATAGTAGTTCTTCTACAAATTGAATTTTTCAACAATTTATTTGGGGTGTCGCTCCATTTTTTAACTCCCTGAGATTTGGTCTGGGACCCCAAAATCCTATGTGATTCTGACTAGTCTAGGTGTCTACTATCCCCTCTTAAAGTTATGAAACACTTATCTGAACCACCCTGTATTTTAAATATTTTCCTGAAGCATTTTTAAAACTTAAAAATTATAAAGTTTGTGAAAGAGAGGCTAACTAACTGTATTCATTAGCTCTTCATTCCATTAGCTAAGGCATTTTTTTTAAATGGCGTATTTACACCTTTAAAAACCAATAAAATGCAACATTAAAAAATTAAAACTACTCGGGTTGGAATACAAAGCTATTAATAGCTCTTTTAAAAAATATTCCTGCAAAAATAAAACACATTTTAAGCAACACTTAAATAAATTAAAAACCTTCAAAAATTAAGAATTAAAAAAACATTTTATAATTAAATTTTTATAAATTATATTATTACATTTCAGACGGTCTATGATATCGCAAAGAAGTTCATGGAAGAAGACATTGAGCTTATGGATTTGGTAGTGAAATATTTAGAAGAAAACTATGCTGTTGAAGGAATAGCAAAGCCGAAGGGAGTTAGGAAGAAAAAAGAAAAAGAAAAATCATGACTTAATATCTTGACATTTATAGTTATCATTTTCCAGATATATTATTGGTGGTTATTACCACGCCTATTCTGATATTCCATATGACTCAATCGGGCCCCATATATTACACGATATGTGGCCGCCGATGTGGGGTTGTAATAGATTTTTATTCATCCCCCTCAAAGTAATTTAATATTAAACGGTGATGCAAAATTTTTTTTTTAATTCGGGGCCTTAAAACTCGATTAAGCGAAAAACATCAAAATTGGAATATCAGGATTTCGATATTCAATATAATCCTTTTCATATGACCCCATATATAACACCATATGTGGCCGCTGATGTGGGGATATAATAGATTTATTTTCAGTCCCCTTAAAAGTCACTTAATATTTCACGGTAATTGAAAATATTTTAATTCCGGCCCCTTTAAAGTCAACATATTTAAACCTCAAAGTTCGAATATCGGAATACTGATATTCCATATGATTCAATATGACCCCCTATATCACACGATATGTGCCCACATATGTGGGGCTGTAATAGATTTTTATCAATCCCCCTAAAGTAATCTAATATTAAACGGTGATGTAAAAAATTTTTAATTCGGGGCCTTAAACTCGATTAAGCGAAACACATCAAAATTCGAATATCAGGATTGTGATATTCAATATAATCCTCCATATGACCCCATATATCATCACACCATATGTCGCCGCCGATGTGGGGTTGCAATAGATTTTTATTCATTAACATAAAAGTAAAATAATATTAAACGTTGGTGAAAAAAATTTTTAATTCGGGGCCTTAAAACTCGATTAAGCAAAATACATCAAAATTCGAATATCAGGATTTCGATATTCATTATAATCCTCCATATGACCCCATATATCACACCATATATGTGGCCGCTGATGTGGGGATATAATAGATTTATATTCAGTCCCTGTCAAGAATGACTAGTATTTTGGTACTGTTGATTGTTTTAACTGGTTGTGGCATCCATCTCAAATATGTTTTACAATAATATCTCGAGGAAATAAGTAAGATATGGTTTTGAAATGAGTTTTGATTTAAGTTTTTGAAATTGTACAGTGATCATGATTGATAAGATTTCCCCCTTTTGTGTTTTACTTGTAAATAGTTTCTTCCAAATTTAAATTGTAAATAAATAGCCTTCCTGAGTTCCTAACGTGTTATTCAATAGACAGTAATTCATTTCCAATCGACATCCGCCCGCCACAGAAGGGCCCCCGAAGGAGATAGAGTGCCTTGACTGGAGACTATAGGTACGTCCAGTTTCGCCCACCTCGTCGCTATCGGGACATTTTCTGGCATCCCTGCTTGGGATCTGAATTAGTAGTGGATAATATTGGATTCAATTTTCGTAATGGAAATAAAAAAGCTAAGAGCTCCGTTGAGGTCTTCATTTACAAAGGCAGAGAAAAAGCTAACTGAGCTATTATTGGCTGAAACTAAGGATTTAAAAGCAATCGAGTTACAGTTTGCTATATTAAGAATGAATCGTGAGCATATAGAAAAAACGAATGACGAAATTAGTGCAGTTTTAAAGGCAACAACCCATGAAGAACTAGATGACGAATCTCTAGCTAGAGAAATGGAATCTGTGGAGTTGTATAGAAACAAGTTTACGGAGCTAGAGATAAAGACAATCACAGAGCACTACGTCAATCAGTCAAGGTTGAACCAGAAGGGGAATCGAACTTAGAAGCAATAATACGAAATTTAACAAAAATTCTTGAGGATAGGAAAATGACCCTGTCAAGAAATGATGGTGAAAGACGAACACCAAGCGTAAAAAGGGAAGAAGCCGAAGCTGAACAAAATAAGTTGGGTTGTGAAGCTGAAGCTGAACCGGATGAACACGTGAAAAGGGGAGAAGCCGAAGCTGAACAAAATAAGTTGGATTGTGAAGCTGAAGCTGAACAAAAGAAGTTGGATTGTGAAGTTGAAGCTGAACCAAAGAAGTTGGATCGTGAAGCTAAACTAATGAAGATGGAACTGGATCACGATGCTGAAGTGAAAAAGTTAGAATTGGATCACGAAGCTGAACTGAAGAAGTTGGATCACGAAGACGAACTAAAGAAGTTGGATCGGGAAGTCGAACTAAAGAAGTTGGATCGGAAAGCTGAACCTAAGAATCTGGAATTTGAGGGAAAAGAGAGAAAGGGTGCTTTTGAGCTAGAAAAGCTTAAAATTGAGATGCAAAGTAAAGAAGATGAAGAGTATTGGAAAAAGATTGCTATATCTAGAGTTTCAAAGTTCAGAAATTCTGGATATCAACGAAAAAACAAACGAAGGTTTAACAAACAACAAAATGGAGACAAAAAAGGAAAACGACATAATCAAAATAAAGAAAACGTCTGCGTTCCATCAAAGAAAATGAAGCCTGATGATTCTAATACGGACAAAACCACAAACAATGGAAACAACCAAGAATTTGTCAAAAGAGAATCTACAGTTGATGATGATGGACCTTCTTTGAAGAAAGTTAAAGAAACGGAGGAGAATTTGAACATCGTGATTGAGAAGACGAAGATAGGCGAAGATGCGGATTTGTGGAAAGACCCCATGAAACTTCGAGAAGAAGCAAGACAGACGATTGAAGAAAATCCAACAAAGAGGAAGAAGGTGTACGTTAAGAAAAGACATCGGAATATGACTGGAGAAGGAGAGATCTGTGTTGCACCAAACGACGGTGTCGATGGACAATCCTATTCATCTCCAGTCTGATAAAGAACGCCCTCTTCTGCACCTAGAGACTGCTGATGATGGGGAGACTACTTTTCGACCGAGGGTAACGGTCCAGAGAGAACCCACTACGTCGCAGAATGGAAGGAGGTTTGGAAAGACCAAGAAAAAGAACCCAAGAATTTTAAAATAACTGACTTTTTAGAAATAAGTAGTATAGAGAATTATTCCTCTAGTTAAAACGTACTAAGTTTTTTTTTTAGTTTCATTAGAGTCAGGAAACTCAAAGGGGGGAGGATGTCAAGAATGACTAGTATTTTGGTACTGTTGATTGTTTTAACTGGTTGTGGCATCCATCTCAAATATGTTTTACAATAATATCTCGAGGAAATAAGTAAGATATGGTTTTGAAATGAGTTTTGATTTAAGTTTTTGAAAGTGTACAGTGATCATGATTGATAAGATTTCCCCCTTTTGTGTTTTACTTGTAAATAGTTTCTTCCAAATTTAAATTGTAAATAAATAGCCTTCCTGAGTTTCTAACGTGTTATTCAATAGATAGTAATTCAATAGTAAGTCAACATTTTTACTTTTTCTGGGTTGCTTGTCGGGACGTCGGCACAACCAGATAGTCAGGGTGCCAAGTCGAAAAGTATGATATAGCGTGTAAGAAAATTTTTTTTATTGTTTATGGTAGTCAATAGTGTAGATTTCAAAACCGGTTGATGCCACTCTCCAAATGTTGAGCATTTTTAAAAAATTTCAAAATGGCTGAAAATATTTTTCAAAAATTCATTAAGTTTTTTATACGCGATTTTGAGGTTGACCCCTTTTTTTGACATTTGACCAGGCACCCTGACTCAGAGGGGGAGTTTGTAACAGATCTTTTATTATTTGCTTTGTTTCCACTTCCCTCACGTGCCTGTATAGAAAATATTATCACTGTACGTGTACGTGTACATGTACTGAAGTGAATTTGTTTGTTGTCAGAGTGGTCAGTCTCCTCCCCACCATTGAGCTAACGGACTCCCTGTCAGATCTTTATGTTGTTTGTAAATAGTCCTGTGAATAAACATGCTGTCTAAAAATAGGCTTCTTCTTGTGTCTTAAAACAACAAAAAATTCCTTCCTGAATATTTTTATGATGAAGTATATATGCGAATTGCAACATTTAGAAAAAATCAAGAGGGTGAATGGGGGCGAGTTTAACTTTAAAAAATTCTTCTAAAATTTCTTTTAATGGATTACTTTAAAAGTTGATCCACCATTTCCGGGACTTTTTTTACTTCATCATTTAGTTGTTCATGATGTGTTAAAGTGCGATGGGGGAAGAACAAATAATTGCCCATCCATTTTTGTAATAATTATGTCAACAAAATTAATTGCTATTTTTTAGAATTTATTTGGCTTTTGTATATTTCATTAATATTTAGGAGTAATATTGGTGACGTTTAATAGTTTGATGGAGGAAGGACAGAAAGTGCCCCTACAATTTTTTTAAGTGGAATATATTTCATACCATATAATGCTGCTCATCGTTGTACATTAAAATACTGTCAAAAGTTTTGTTTCTACCACACATCAAACTCAAGTTCTGATTTTTAAGTTTCTGTAACTCAAAAATCTTACAAATAGAACAAATCACTTTCTTAACCCAACCCCTTAAAACTAGAGTGTAGGCTATACTACATCAGGATGTATGATAAACAACAACACTTTTGTTAAGAGGATATCTTTTTCTTTTTAATCGTTAGCAAATAGATTTACAAACGAATTAAATTATATTAAATACTCAAATTGTTGATTGTCATAAATAAAATTCTTTGCATTGATATTTTTCCAGGAGGGTATATTCTTACTGCAATTGCAGCCTGGGTTGTGTATTGTAGATTGCTTAAACCATACCAAACCTAGGCATTCGGGCTACCTATGAAATGATCCGTTTCTGTATATAACACATCTTTAAGCCTAAAAAAGAGAAGTTTGTTATTTCACAATAGACGAATGCATTCAAAAAGATTTCTCCATGATTAAGAGTACTACAACTCACTTTCTCCATTATAAATTAAATCTTACCTTGCTTTATAAATTTAAAGGGCATCAATATGCATGGACATTAATTTTCTCTCTATAAAAAGAAAAGTTCCTTAAACCATATAAGAACTAGATATTTCCTTTCACTACATGTGAAAAGCAGTATTTTTCACAGGACATTGCTACATGTTTTCCACAGGAATTTTTCAAGCATTCTCAAATAATAACTGATTAAATTAAGGTTAAGTGTGCCTATAACTTACCATTGCTTTATTCATTGTCTTCCAACCACATTCAAATGTCTGAAACAAATTTAATGATTTTATCGCCTGTATTTTACACAACTTAAAATGTTTTTATGAATTCGTTAGAAAATTCAACTAAAAAGTAAAAGTGCATTTACGATCGTTAAAAAATATGCTTTTTTATAAGTTTACTGAGTACTTTTAAAAATGACAAAAAATGATTAAACATTATTGGCGAAAAGAGCAGGGCATATCGAAGGGATTTGAGAGAATAAAATTCATAAAGTGCAGTGAAAATTCAGGAAAAAAGAAAATTATGAAAGAAAAAAGAGAAAGGGAGAAATAGCAAGAAAATAAGAGAGTTCGTGAAAATAAAAATTTTTTTGCCAGCTCTTATAAATCACAACTAATTTCACTTTTATTTTCTCCAAATTATTTATAAGAATTAAATAGGAGATGAAATTTGTACAAAAATGTTTTTAACTTACCGAAGTTAAGTTGACAAAGGCATTGAAAGGCAACATAGGAAACTAGAATAATGCAAGGGGTTACTTTCAACTTTTACAGCATAGTTTATCAATGAATGAGAGTCCATGCGAAAATGATAGAACGACTTATAATTTTTTTAACGATGATGTTTTTTGGTCTTTTATTGGGTGTTGTAACTGAAGGTAGACACCCAAGCATGATTATAACTCTTCTTAATAAGAGCGTGTTTACAATTAAATTGAAAATAAAAGGTATAATCTATAAACACACAAATTAAGAAATTGAACTTACCGTAACTACTCTGTCCGGACACAAGAAAGATCCAGCTGATTTATAACCCGGTAGGCCGTTTGATTTTAAACAATCGTTCATATAAATCCTCAACTGAAAGGGAGAAGATACAATACAATCTAAGTTTTTAGTTCAAAGGCCCCACTGGATCCTACACTTTGAAATTTCTAATACCAAAACAGCTAGATCAAACTAGAGAGCCTGTATAGGAGAGAGGCGACAACCCGGTATAGCGCGCTGATTGGTCAACAGCGTTTTCTGTTCACCGCACTTTTCCCTCCATTGGATTAGCATGGGAGCGAGATAATCTGCATGATACAGTTTGGACAGAATTGAAGATTTGGACAGTTTTAACTGCGCGCAAGGCTGCGCAGAGACGCTTTTAAGCGAGTTGTCGTCGTCTCTCTCTCTCTCGTATACAGGCTCTCTAGATCAAACCAAAGAGTCTATAGAATAGAGCTATTTTCTATGGATCAAACAAACGCAGTTCAGTCTTGAAATACGATAAGAGTTTCATAAAAAAATTTTGATAACTGATACTTTAAAAAACTGTCTAAATTGAGAAAAATAGGGTAAAATCCAGCCATCTTCTTTGCGCCACATTCTAGGTGGTGGGTCGCCAGTTTTTGACCACCAGTCGTAATTTGGAAGGTATGTTTGATATGTAAACATACACAATTATTCGATAAAATAATTATAAATTTTTTTTAGTTGAGTAACATAAATCAAATGGCCCCAAACAAACCAAGTAGCTTATCAAGAATAAAATTTGAAATTTTGCTTCAATGTAAAGCTACTTTAAAAATATCCTCATTATTGTAACTCATTATATGTAATTACGTTTACAGAATTCTAGTTGCTATATTTAAAGTCGAAACTGTGTAATCCCCTTCGGAAGGCAAAACCATACAAAGAACTTAACAGTTAATAAAATATTTTCAAGATTGTACCCCGAAGATTCGTTTTGCTTACCCTTTCAGGTATTATTGCATCGAAGTGGAGAGCTATACCGGCTATTGCAGCTGAAAATAAAGAAAAAGAATCATTAAATATCCTACTACTATTATAATTGTGAAATGTTTGTCTGGATGTTTGTTACTCTTTCACGCAAAAACTACTGAATGGATTTTAATGAAATTTTACTATAATGTAGCTTATACATCAGAATAACACATAGGCTATAATTTATAAAGAGAAAATCGGTCCTTCATTCTTTTTTTCCGATTTTTCTTCTTTTTTCACTTATTTTTCCGTGTTTGAAAACCTGTTTTACCAGTCATACAACGAGTTAAAAATAAAACATTGTTTCAAATGAGACAGATCACTAGACTTTTTCATTTACTAGATCTTTTATTTTAGTTTTAAACACTGGTTTTAAATTTGTTAATTTGTTCACTAGACTTACTAATTTACCAGACTTTTTATTATGGTTTCAAATTTGTTATTTTATAAATTATTTATTAGTTATTTTATATATTACATTATCAGGAACATAGGGATTGTAAAAAGTGACAAGAACACCGGGATTGGAAAATTAGCGAGAACATCGGGATGGAAAAAATTACCGGGTTATAAAAATTACCGAGAACACTGGGATAGGAAATTTACCATAAAGACACCGGGAATACCGGAATATAAAAATTACCGGAAACACTGAGATAGGAAAGAGGTGCCTGGGATACCGGGATGATTTGTAATATTGCTAATTTACAAAATTATAAATGTATTTTAAGAAATATTTAAAAAAATAAATTTATAAACTCCCCCCCGTGCAAGGCCGGGTATAACAGCTAGTCTTTAATATTTTTATCTCTTACACACATTTATTCAAAATATGGAACTTACGTATACAAAGATATTTTTGATCCCCATTCGGAATAGGAAACGAAAAGCTTGCAACACTACCGAATAATGCCACAAAAGAAACGAGTGTCAAGTGCTGAAAATCCATGACTGAGTCAAAGCAACATTTCCTAACATTTATACATAAAAAGGCCTTTGAGGAAATTATATACCTTTTGTAATAAAATGCAATTGACATTGAAAAGATAATTTAATTACTATCCAAAAATGGATTTTTTTAATTTCAACTTCTACTGTTACAAAACATCCCCGCTTTGAGGGAGAACTAAAGCTTTGTTTTAGATTAATTTTTGCTGAAACAGGATAATTCTATTTTGCAATCATCGAGAATATTGAATGGATGTTTTTGTGAATGGTTGTTTTTTTCTAATTCCAATTGTATAAATAAAATATAGTTTATTTTCATTGCATTCTAAAACACAGGACTTCCTTTAAACTTAAATGTTTGAAAATTAAACGTTTGAAAAGAACGTACTAATCTGGAAATAAATGCCTATTACAAAAACTGTGGAAATCAGATTTTTTATTATGTATTATTAAAATGCTTATATTAAAATATTTGATCGGTATCCCACCCTAAAAAAACTTAATTGCATTTCCGATTGAATTTTTAATTTTTTTTGATAATTTGGGTGGAAAAAATAAATATAGTTTAGTTTATTTTACAATAAACTAAACTAAACTAAACTATATTTATTTTTTCCACCCAAATTATCAAAAAAAATTAAAAATTCAATCGGAAATGCAATTAAGTTAATCTCGTTTATTTTACAACGTGGTACACCCCGGTAACACTTTTGTGGCTAAAAGGTCTACACTTTGGCATTATGTCTCGCTCTCAGGTTGATGCTCTTCGTATTTTGCAAAGAAAAAAAAAGGAGCTGCTCTACTGGCTATAGCTTCTTATAATAATCCCTTAACGCAGGATGTACTGACATGTCGACATCTCCTTGAAAGCTTGGCTTCTTTCGAGAAGAATATTGTCCTCCAGTGGGTCCCTGCCCACTGTGGGGTTCCAGGCAATGAGAAAGCGGACCATCTCGCTAAAAAGGGTGCATTAATCAACCAGCGTATCTCCCGCCCTGTTCCCTTCTTCTACATCAAAATTATAGTTAAAGCCGCATTTAAAGCGCATGTCAAGGAGGACCTGACTAACCGAATCCTCCAAAAACCCTGGAAGAACGCCATGGGAAAACTGTGTAGAGCTCCAAGGAGAAGAGCAGTGGCCGAATTCCGCCTAACCATTGGCCACGACTGCCTCCGGAACCATCTTTTTCGTTTCAATTTAGTTTCCTCTCCTTCCTGCACTCTTTGCGCCTCTGGTGAGGTGATGGATGCTGCGCATCTCCATCAGTGTCCTGCCCTGCGCAAGGCCACTCTTTTCGAACGCTACTGGGAAGCTCGAGACCTTTTGGATTAATGAACTCCGTTGCAGCCTGCGATCTTTTTGTTCTTTTGTTGTTCGCTGTAATTGTTCATAATCTGCCATTGGAAATAAAAAAAAAAAAAAAGTTTATTTTACAAAAATTTCATTTACTGTAGCTTGGCCATTTGAATATGAAGTTGGCTAATTAGCAAAGCCCATATTGATTTCACAAGCAGATAATTTTCGTAGTTTTTCCGATAACTTTAACATGAACTACAATTGTAGAACCCCTTTCTATGTATAAAACTTAAGAGGAGTTGGTTAAATATCTCTAAAATTTGAATGAATCAAACAGCACCCAGAGTAAAATTCCTAAATTAAGTTAGTCGAAGCTTAAAAAGAATATATGTTTCTGCGTCTAGCGATATTTCCATACAAACAAAATTTGAAATCCTATTTCATACAAAATAACCCATGCAGTCTACAACAAGAGTTGTTTCTGGATTGATAAATTATTTGAAAATGTGAGAGGTATATCAAAGTCCATTCAAAAGATGGGGTATCAGATTCTGGATATCCTAAGGATATAAGTAAGTAAGGATATTATTCTTACTGTAGCAACATATCCTAGAACGAATGAAAAGAAGACGACTATTGCATGCACATTAAGGTCTTTATTCACGTTTACAGACTACTGTTGCTTGAAATTAAGGGATAATTAAGACATTGAATATAATCCAAACGGCAAAAATCAACTCTTTTAGTTGGGCACAAAAAGATGTTTATGTGGGCAACTTCGTAATAAAGTCATGGGAAAAGGTGTCCTTTCTCCCCCTGGAGATATGTAATTTCCGTGTTGGCACCCTCAAATATGATGCGTTTTAATGTTTTATAACACTTTTAAATTATAATAAAAACTAAAACACCCTACTATCGACCATCATTTGTAATAAATTTTCATACGGTATTTTAATAGCAATTTTATCCGACGTTAGAAAAATATAATTAGCATTTAAAATAATTTATTTTACTAATTAATCCTCTAAAACAGAGTTTCTCAAACTGTGGGTCGCGACCCACTGGTGGGTCGCCTGTCAGTTTTTGGTGGGTCACGACAATATTTTTAATTTTTCTGAATATGCAGTTTCTTTTTATAATTTTTAGAAACGTGCTATTGACTTTTGAATTATCAAACTATTATTTGAACTTTTGAAATTTATCAAATTACCATACAGTAAAATGAAAAAAATTTGAGGATAAACTACACTACTTGGTGTCGAACGGAAAAGGCAATTAATGTAAATACTAGTGATGGGCAGGTATCGATACCAAATACTTAAGTACTCGATACCTATAGGTATCGAGTGTATTCGATACCCACAAAAGTATCGATACTTTATTGACATATTTCGTTTTAAATTTTTCAATGAAGTAATCTTTATAATACCTACTGTAGATCAAACGCAGCCTGTTTCCGTTTTCATTTTGCAACGCTCAAACCCAAGTCGTTATCATCCGCGAGAGAAATTTGACGCGGCTAGGTTTTTCCCCCGCCAAATCCTTCGCCTCTATCCACCTCCAGGCCCGTAGCTACGAGGCTTTTTGATGGATCGCTTTCATTTTTTTGAATATTAGTCTGATTATGGATAGGCCCTAAAAAAATTGTCCCTTCAGGTTCATTTCCCGACATTGAAAAAAAGTACTCGATACCTAAAAGTACTCGATACCTATAGGTATTCGATACCAAAGTATTCGATACCTATAAGTATTCGATACCAAAGTATTCGATACCTAAAATTATGGATTTTGCCCATCACTAGTAAATACGTTCTATGTGTGTTACTTTAATGTGCCGATAATGCAAATCTAGTCGGATATTCAAATAAGATTGGAAAAAATATCCAGTGTTTCTCCCCATCCACACCGGGGGAATAATGCCCATTTTAAGAATTTTCGTAGGAAATGATGCAACTGCAATTTATCCCATATTGCTAAAAAACAAGTTAAAATCATGTTTTTAAGGGTCAAATTTTAAAATTTTCTCTGGAGGAGGATCGCAGACCCCCTTTTTATTGTGGGGATAGGCGGAAAGGGATCATTCTTAGACCACAATTAAACTATTTCATAAGCTCAAATTCAAACATTTACTTTTAATTTTCTAAAAAGTTAATTTCTCTTCTAATACGTGCATGTAATAATTTATTGCACCTAAATATATAGTTGGTGAACACCCCCCCAGTCTGTGGGGGGCATGAGATGTTCAGTTAATTATATTTAACTGAAGTCGGTGGGTCGCGTTAGATTTTGTTTCTCAAAAGTGGGTCGCGATGTTAAAAAGTTTGAGAACCCCTGCTCTAAAATATGAAAAATACAGAATTTTAACACAGGATGATTTAAACAGAGGATGGCTTTCCGGTGCGTTCTAAGTTCTAACGGCAAAACTATACTTCGGAAAATAAATGTTGAACAGTGCATTGTAGGAAATTTTCTTAACTGTAGCTTTGTAACTAAGATAATTTTCGACTGGCTAACTAAGTAATAGGAAGTAATAGGCTTAAAGATTATCTTGATGTTAATTTCAAAACACGGAAATAAAGTGTTTTATTGTACTACACATTTTAAATCATGACTGTTCAATAAAACTAATGAATCATCAGTATTAAACCTTTTGATATTGTTAAAACTAATTATAAATCTTATTTCTAGGTATAAAGGCATTATTACCATCACTTTAGTGCTATCTACATCAGTAATTTTTGGAATACCAAATGATTTCGTTACTCAACTAAAATGATTGATTCCGATCCTTAAAATTTTATATTGTCAGAGCTTACGTAGTAAAAGAGAACCTAATAGAGAATCCAGATTATTCTATCGATCTTATATCTTGACTTAAGTTTTTTAAATTCAAAAGATTTTTGAAAAAGATAACGCTTTTATAAATACTTTGGCGACAGTGTGTAGCACTACCATAAAATTCCATTGCGCTCATTCTGACTGTTGTCGATGCTTAGAAGCTGATATAAAGATATTTAGGAAGTGTGAACAGCAAAAAGTAAGTGTTTTCAACCTATTTTAAGCATTATCTACAGGGGGTATCATTATAAAGGGGAGAAACTTCTAGGGGAGGTGGGTACATCATAAGGATTCGGAATTGCACACACTGTAAAAAAATCTTTCTTCAATAAACGGAAATTTCATTTGAGAAGGTATCCGTATTTTCTTTTTCCGTCATTTGAGGGAATGTCCGTTTTGTATTTTTCTGTCAAAGGAGGGAAACCTTCCGTTATTTTAGAGAACGTTCGTTTAATATCTTTTCGTCATTGGAGTGGAACTTTCCGTTATTTTAGGGATTGTTCTTTTTATAGAACATATTTTTGCGATCTGTTATACTAATATTATTGTGATTCAGTACATTCCTGATTATAATTTTGAAAAAAAAATGACAAGCAATCCGTAAAATCCAAATAGACGATTCTTTCAAATAATTTACACTACCGATCACAGTAATACAAGTCTAATCAAAAGTTACAAGTTATCACAACTATTTAGATCACATTTTTGAGATCTAATAAGACTAGTTAGGTATGCAATATTTTAAGACTTCAGCTACGTGGTGAAGAAAACGATCGTACGATGTTTAAATATCTGTTTAAAAATAGTATATCAGAGTATTTCTATTTTAAAGCATGGTAACGTTTGCTACCAATAATACAAAAAATAAAAACAATATATTTAACTTACTTACCCATAATAAATTTGCTGAAGGTTCGTTTCGCCCGAAGACGCTTGCACTAACTTCCATTACTTATTTACAACTATATTTGAGTCTCACCAAAACTAGTGGAGAAATTGTACAATACGCATGCGTGAGGAGAGGAAAATTAAAAAACGGAAACTTCACGATGAAATTTCCGTTTTGTAGTTTACGGAATTAATCCATGAAAAATTCACGGAAAATAATACGTTAAAAGACGTTCTTTTTTTACAGTGCAGGAAGCCATGGTCCCAGAGTCCCAGACGTCACTAGACGGGGCTAGGGGGTATTGAAACTATCCACGGGAGCCACCCTTACTTCTTTGTCAAGTAAGTCGGGATCGTGTCGATCCTCCTGTGTCATAATCGTCACAGTCCAATATTTCCCTTTCTGTAAACCATCTGCGATCGCATAAGTTCCGATGTAATTATGAAAAAAATGTCGGTGGTTAGGTTGAATTTTGTCTGGGAAGCGATCGAGAAACCGTCGCTGGACATAGGACACAAAAAGAAGCATTGGCAAGTCGGAACTCTTTCGCCACTTCTTTTTTCGAGTCCCGTGGATATTTTCGTCCCTAGCCCCATAGGATGACGCCTGGGACTGATTCTGAAGCCTGGAAAATAATTCTGAATCCTTAGGATGTACCCTTCCTCCCCTAGAAGTTCGTCCCATTCATAATGATACACCATAGCAGTCTCCATAAACCCTCGTTTTGGCATGCCTAAAATGGGCTCACCCAGGCTCGATTTGAAGCATTAAGCTCCGGAATGATGTTATTACTATACTACCTCAAAAAAACTACACATAGACATATTTTTAACAATAAAATACACAAGAAATTGAATCGTCAGTTGGAAGAAGGGAATAAGTCCAAAAACCAAGTTTTGAGAAAATCGGAAAAAAAAACCTGTACAAGTAATAGAATTTTCATTGTATAGCCACCAAATTTTTGCTGGAAGTTCAGAACCCTATTAAGAAAACAGAGAAATCATCAAAACAAATATAAGTATATTCTAAAATATTTTTTGTCAAAATAAATAGATAGACTTATTCCCTTCTTCCACCTTATCAAATTTTTCTGTCGAAAAAACCTTTAAAAAACCCTTAAATTCACATTTAAATTATATTTCTCGATAGGTTACACCTCAAAAGGGTGAAATAAAAAGAAAAAGCCAAATTTAATTCAAAATTATAGTGAAACTGAGTTATTAAAGCAGTATCAATGGAGTGAGTGAATATAAATGGAATCAAACATTCCCTGCATAAAAAAGTTTGAAAAACATTGAAATTAAGAGAAAATTTTATTTTAACTTAGTTTACAGCGCAAAGAATATGAAAAGAAAGACAAATGAACTTAAATTCCAAATTAACTTAAAAAATACAATGAATGGACATCAATTTCACAACTTCAAGGGGCGATATCTTCCTATAGGGGTTAGTTATTTTTCCCCTCTTTTCACCCATGTGTAGAACAAAGCTTGGAGATCGTTTTGAGCAAAAAAAGTAAATTTGTCATTTTTTGGACTTATTATCTTCTTCAAACTGACGATTCAATTATTAATACGCTGAAAATTAGAGTGATTTCTCGCAGCTGCATTTCTAAAACTTTACCTTAATTTCAACACAGTACTGCAAATATCGGGAATCCTGTTAAACATCGATTCTCCGATATCCTTGTGGCAAAAAGTTGTGTATAGACCAGTATACCAGACAGATTTGTTTTACCTTAATTTATGCTGAAAAAGAAAATTTGTATATTACCATAACTTTGACTGTATTTTTGTGTATTCCTGTCCTTTTTCCAATTTAATTATTATTATTAAACTGTTATTAACTTAATACTAAAACACCATAACCTTAATAAAGTTAATTGATCCTTGAAAATTAAACGCTTGAAAAGAACTTTCTAATCTAGAGTTAAATGTCTTTCATAGAAACTGTGGATGACATTTAGATCTTGAATATCCTTAGTGAATAATCCAAGAACACATAAGAAAATTTAGCAAAGAGCCTAAGATAAGGTTAGTGTAGATAAGGTAAGAACATCAAGATAAGGTTAGTGTGTTTGATAAAGTTTACGTACTTATGCTAAACGAAATTAAGGGATAATCAAGCCTTTGAATATAATCGAATAAGCAAACTGACTCTAATAGTCTGGTTACAAATGTAATAAGAAAGGATTTCGTTGGCAACTTCGTAACACCTACAAGTGGCCTATCGGGGGAGTTCTAATTTTCTTTGTTTTGCCCTGGAGAAAAATTATTCCCAGTTTGGAAATTGTGTAAAGGCCCCCCTTGATCTAAATATAATTATTTCTTCCTGATGTGAAACGTGCACAGTGCACGGAAGAGAAACTTCATCTGTCAAGTTTCAATTGCATGACTTTGACTAGTTTTTTACATCATTCAATGCTTTATAACTTCACATTAATTTTTACGTTTTATTTGAGAGTTCTGACTTCTTTCTGATTTCTTTAGATATTATATTTCTAAAGTACAATATGTTATTTTCTGTCCCGATGCCAATAATTCTAATTTTATTTCGCCATAAACTTTTACACTGATCGAATTTTTTTACTACATCCTTACTGGTGCTCTCTCCACCTGTCAGAAGGGATGATTTTGTTTTGTTTATTGTGTGGTTAAGTCCGTTTAGGCATTGTAGTACTACTATACCTAGTTGAGCGCGACTACCGTTACGACCTATGAGAACTGTTATGCGGTTGTATCTTTATGCGGATAGATCATAAAGATTATACAGGGTGTCCCAAGATAACTGTCCCTTTAACTTTTGAACCCATATAGATTTAGTCATAAAAGTGGTGTCTAGGTATAGTAGTGACCATGCTCTATCCGATGCGACAACTTTCAACGCCCGAACAACCGAAAAGTTTCAACTGATTCAAAACAGATCTTAATTTCAATTTCTTTGAGCTATTTCAGAATGTTCTTTTGAGACATAATTTTTAAACTGCCATGTTTGTCCTAAGAAATACATTTTTACAAGTATTTAATTAAAAAAAACCTTAAACTATTAGGATATTTGAATCACTCTCAATTTTATGACAAATAGTTTATTATCTGTTCAAATAATAATAATAATATTTTTTTTTATTTTAGACATGACGACAATAATATTCCTGTATTTCACAATCATTCTTACAACATCTTCAGCTCTAGGTAAGCAAAATATCAAATTTTTATGTGAGTTTATGTGAAGCTACACTATGCTCTCAAAAGTGATGAATGCAAATTCCTGAATAGGAGACACTTTTAACTTTTTAATATTTTCCTATCAAAAGATAGTAAATTAACGTATCAACACTTCAAACAAGTGCTTTCAAATATAAACTAAATAAATTTTCAAACTGAAGGCGTCAAAGGGACGCTATATTATTTTTGTAATGTATTTATAATGTCCTGAAAAAACTACTAAAGGCCCGCCTTTCATGTAGTTTCACCCTTGCACGGTTTTTGTTTGGAACCAACATTATTCTACGTAATTTTAATGTTGGAGGGACTTGTAAGTACGGTCAGTAGATAAAAGGTTAAAGGCTCTCATTCAGACTGATATCACTTTATTACTTTTAGTTTTCATTTTGAAGGAATATTTATCCAAAGTGAAACATGTAAATGGTCATTTCACTTTTTCAGTCTTCGCATTTTCAATGTAAATGAGCGATTTACTGAATAAGTGAATAGCTCATTAATGAGTGAATAACTCAGGATAAACATTGAAAGTGAAGCAGTGTAAATGAGCACTAAGAAAACAAACGTTCATATCCAATAATAGACTTCAATGTACCATGGAATTTGTGCTCAACTGCGTTAGAATTAAAAAAACACCCAATGGTCCTGCAGACCGGTGCTTTGCTAATCTTACTAGCAATGGGAAAAATTATTTATTTTGCATTATTCATGTAGTTTGGGGACAAACAAAATAAAATTCTCCCCTCCCCCCTAAAAAAAACATTTGCTTTTAATTTTTAATTCAAACTTCTAAAAAAATTGAAAATGGGCACTGAAAATAAATTGTAGCACTTAAAGGTGCAATTTTTACTGCAATAACTTAAAAAATGTTGGAAACTGAAAAGCTTAATTTATGGTAAGCATATTTTCTACTATGGGAAGTAGAGGGTTAAAAAGGACAGGTTTCAATTCTTTTAACGCTTACTTGGTCACTGTCGCATATCATGTCCAACGCTAAGTGGTCTAATTTTTTAACTGTCGCACCTCATTCGACGGGCTGAAATTTTGGTGCGCTATGAGTTTATGAGTTACTTTATTACATTAGTTGCTGTATTTTCTCAGCTCAATTATCATTCAATACTAAAATAAAAGATTTTAAGGGAGGTGGTGCGCTGTCTGGAGAATTACAAGTCCACAAAATTTCCATTGAAAGCCAAGAATTGTAAAAATATAATTACTTAAAACTATTAACAACCTTTGCCCTTTGAGTTAGTTCTATTTGACAGGTATGAAGTAAACCATTTAAGTGAGTCTTCTATAAAACCTGCTTTATCTAATTTGTCGAATAGCATTGAGTAATTAACATTGCCAAAAGGTTTTTTATAAAAAGAAAAATTGCTATTGAAAATTTACTATTATCTATACTTTTGTAAATAAAGTTCGAAAATTCCAGCGAAGCCATATAATAATCAGTCGGACAGCCATGTAGATTACTGTGAATTCTTCGGATGTACAAAGGAGAATGCTGACTTTTATTGTCCACGCCTATCATGTGAACGTGCTGGCTGCGTTAACTTGTATTGGAAAAATAAAAACCTTTGCCCTTGTGACGGTAAGTTCTGAAGTGCTATTTGTTTACTTCAGGGTCTAATATCGTAGGTTGACAAACTAGTGTTTTCTATTTGTTTTGTAGTGGTCTGTGAACCGGAAAAATGCACCGAGGAATTTAGAAAGAAAAAATGTCCTATTGAAGGATTATCTACTTGTGAGGACTCTTATTTAGAAGGAAAAAACGTTTGCACATGTACTAGTAAAGGTAAATATCACAATTAAAACGTTTATTTCAGAAACCAGCCAAACATCAAATATCCTTTTTTTGAGGAAGAACTGTTAAGCAACTGGCTACGTTTCGAAGGAAGCATTTAGTTTTAAAGTAGACCTTATTTGTATAGTTTATTATATAGAAAAAATAACATTTTTGACCTTTTCAAATTAAAAAAATATTAAAACTTTTGCATATACTCTCTGATCAGTTTTTGCAATGAACAGAATGTTCAATAGGGTGGAGCGAAAAAAACGAAATTTGAATAATCAAAACGTAATAGCGCGGAAAAGTTGCCATTTGTGGTCAGAAACAAAGTCCTAAAATTTTAGACCGATCAATTAATATCTTTTACCGCCGCAAGAGGGCTAAAGTTTTGAAAAATCATAAAAAACACATATTTTTCAGAAAAAAAATTTAAAATACCCAAATTTACCAAAATATTTTCTAATTGGGCACAATATGTTCATCAATGAGTCATTCAAGTGCACTTAAAAATTAATTTCCGTGAAATAAAATCTTTAGCCACAGCAAGGGGGGTCAAAATATCGAGAAAATGCAGAAAATTACAATTTGGGGGTAATTTTTACTATTTTAGGATTTTCATATTTTTTACATTATTTTTTACCTGCTTCTGACGTAATTATAAAAGGCACTTTACTGCTTGAAATATTTAGCCCAAATTTATCAATATTTATCCCTCACATCACAACAAATAAGATCTTATACTTAACAGTCATCTTAAACGAAAATGATCCAAAAAATCGTTACAGATAGATTTAAAATCTAAAAAGGAAAGCATAAAATGTTCATAAAACACATCTATATGTATAAAAATCATAAAGCATAAAACTAACAACCATTCCAACCTACAGAACCTTCTTATGCGAATATGTGTTGTATGTTCTACACTTTACTTTATGTAACACTAGTACTTTCTGCGAACATCCTCTGTTTTCAAGAATTTTAAGTTAGCCCTATCTATGAAATGAAATATGTTTAAAAATTTATTAAGGTTGTAACCAAATTAGAAACCGACGTTATGGAGGAAATATGCAGAAAATTGTAGCACCATGCAGTTCACGAATGAGGATTCAACCCGAGTCGCAATATAATTTTTAATGATTATTCAAGTTAATTTACCACCATAATTTGCAAAATCAATATGGTATTTATAAACTTGCAATTGCCAACTGATTTTCGTACTTGAAAACGCTTTTTATGCTTTCCTTTTTGGATTTTAAACCTATCTGTAACGGTTTTCTAGATAATTTTCATTTAAGATGACTGCGTAGTGTAAGATCCTATTTTTTGTGACATGGGGGATAAATATTGATAAATTTGGGTAAATATTTCAAGCAGTAAAGTTCATTATACAACTACGTCCGAATCAGGTAAAAAATAATGTAAAAAATATGAAAATCCTAAAAGAGTTAAAATTATCCCCAAATAGTCATTTTTTGGATTTTCTTGATATTTTGACCCCCTTGCTGTGGCTAAAGATTTTATTTCATGGAAATTAATTTTTAAGGGCACTTGAATGACTCATTGAGGAACATATTGTGCCCAATTAGAAAATATTTCGGTAAATTTGGGTACTTTTAATTTTTTTCTGAAAAATACGTGTTTTTTACGATTTTTCAAAACTTTAGCCCTCTTGCGGCGGTAAAAGATATTAATTGATCGGTCTAAAATTTTAGGACTTTGTTTCTGACCACAAATGGCAACTTTTCCGCGCTATTACGTTTTGATTATTCAAATTTCGTTTTTTTCGCTCCACCCTAATGTTCAAGTCAAAGTCAAAGATAATCCCTCACTTTTTAAGGACTTGGTAATAAAAATGAAGAATGAGAACATTTACATAAGTATAATCATTAGGAATCCGGTAGTATGTAATATCAGTAGTACAAAATATTTCATACTTTTCCTAGGTATTTCGCACATTACGAAATTATGCCCATTAACTGTGTAACATAAAAATAATGTAATGGATGTGGGGACACAAGAAATGCTACGAGTTGATCAAAACATATATTGATGAAGAATATTCACAGTTCCTTACTATGTCACGTGGGGATAATAAATGTGAAATATCATATGATATAGAAATAATACTATCAAAAAAATCCTTTGTAACAGATTAATACAAAATCTAGCCTGAATGGCCTCAATATAAAGATAAACTATATTTTTATTCGTAGATAAATTGTTTGTTCATAATTATATAAAAAATGGCTGTGCTAACTAATTAGCAGATGCTATTAGCAGATTGCTAAGAACGAAATACCCTGAAGTTTAGAGCAGAAACAAGACAAGCGACTTAGCTTGACTAGTTCCTGCACTAAAACTGAAATTTAACAAGTTATGGATATTATGCTATTAAATCATGATATATTTATTTTGAAAAAAAAATGGCACTTGACTGATTTCTTGAATAAATGGTTCAATGAGGAAGTTGCATGGTTTTTTTTATTCTTTTAATCGATTCTTCTCGCAAAATAAGCAACTACCCAAAATTTGACGCCGATCGAAAAATTTTTTGATTGCCAAAAAAATTAACAAAAATCCCCTTTTTAAAAGCGCGCGAAAACGCCAAGAGTTTAGATGTGACGTCATCTTACAATAGGCATTGTTGAAAAGCAATGGAGTTAATGGTATTATTGTTGACGTCATCCTACAGTTTAAAGAATCAATAAACGTTTTCAGTCACGTGTTTTTTCTCGACTTTTAAATTAAAATATTTAATTACCTGTATATTTTTTTGAAAAACTGACTAGATATTTCATTTTACCATACAAAAAACCATACGGAACACTTGTATGTTTTTGAAAATCTGACACATGCAACTTCCTTATTCTGAGAAACTTGTTACCTATATGAGAAAGTGAATCACGAATCTTAAAAAAAGGAGTTCTATATGTATAAATACAGAATACAGGGTGTTTCAAAAGTCCGTTTCACGGCTTTTATTTGGAACCAACGTGTCCTAGGGTTACGGAAGTAAGGTCTACCTCTAGGTAAGTAACCCTGGAAAATCCATTGAGATGACTTACATGTCCCTAGCGGCAAAATGAAAAAGTTTAAAAAATTAATTTAAAAATATAGGAGATAGAGCAAAAGCATCATGGAGAGTATTGTTGCCAACGTTAAGAAGAACTCACAGAAAAAAGTTTCATGAAAATAATTTGTGAATATTCGGGGAGATATTAGCATGTGAAAATAGCACTTTTTTTACACCTCAAAAAGGAAAAAGTTCACAAATTTGCAATTTTTTCAGTGTTATTGTGTAGTTTTGTATTTTTTTAGTTGAAAATAGGCAAAATTTAATAAAAAAAACTTACAAATTTGCGAACTTTTGCCATTTGAGGTCTGAAAAACTGCTATTTTCACATGCTAATATCGCCTCGAATGTTCAATTTATTTTCATGAAATTATTTTCTGTGAGTTCTTCATAACGTTGGCAAGAATACTCTAACTGAAGTTTTTGCTCTATATCCTATAGTTTTTAAATTAATTTTTTAAACTTTTTTATTTTGCCTTTTTTATTTTTCTTATTTTAAACAAGGGGCGGGGCGCTGTAAGTAATCTCAATGGATTTTCCAGGGTCACTTACCTAGGGTGGACCTTACTTCCGTGCCCCTAGAACACGTTAGTTCCAAATAAAAGCCGCGAAAAGGACTTTTGAAACATCCTGTATGCAGGGTGTTTCAAAATTGCGTTGCAGGGCAATTCCACCGTAACTCACGCTACATTTTTTTCAAAATTGCAATTTCAATTAATTTTTAAATATAGAAATAACTATTATTTTCTTTCTAAAAAAATCATACGTATTGAAATTTATGTTAATAATTTAAAATAAGTATTGCGAATCTTTTAAGAATTTTAGTTTTTTAAATATTAATTAAAATAGAGTCGTAACTCACGCTACAGGAAAAAGACATGGATTTATGAGTATAAAATTCAAATTTGTTTTTCTGCTTAAATAGTGTTTCAATAATTCTATATGCTTGTCAGGTGTTTGAATATACTTCCTTTATTCTAAAATAGCAAACAGTTTTACTGGGAATGCTTAAGAAAATCAGAAATAAAACAAAATATAGAGAGCTGTTCGTAACTCACGCTACAGTACTTCGTAACTCACGCTACATGTGTATAAGCGTTCAGTTATTCATGAATATAAATATAATTAAATTGATTTAAACACTTTATTTCATTTTTACTATAAAGTTTATGAGTATATTTAACAAAAAAGTTGTAAAAACTAATTAATTTATTTTTAATTTTCTAAATGAACTATACATTTTTCATTAACAAATTAACCTTTAAAACAAATATTTCTAAATATTGACTTTAAATGCCGACATTCCGATAAAAATAATTTTACACAAAATTTAAGCAATGTAAAACACAATTAGATCAATACTGCATAATTATTCCCTAAAATAATTAGAAAATTTTATTATTTTATTTTTTCATTTTTCTTGATCATGTCCCTGTTCATATGGAATAGCCCTGCACGGCTTTTATTCGGAACCATCGCCTCCTAGGATCATGGAAGTAAGATCTACCCCTAGGTATGTGACCCTGAAGAATCCATTGAGATTACTTACAGCGCCCCTAGTGGTGAAATTAAAAAGTTAAAAAATTAATTTAAAAACTAAAGGAGAGAGAGCCAAAACCCCAGGAGAGTATTGTTGTCAACGTCAAGAAGAACTCACTGAAAAAAATTTGATCAAAATATTTTGAATATTCGCGGAGATATTAGCATGTGAAAATAGCACTTTTTCAGGGGTCAAAAATTAAAAAGTTCGCATATTTGCCAATTTTTCAGTGTTTTTGTGTAGTTTTGTGTTTTTTTTAGTTGAAAGAAAACAAAATTTAATCAAAAAATCAAAAAAATTTGCAAATATGCGAACTAAAAAAGTGCTATTTTCACATGCTAATTAATATCTCCGCGAATATTCAAGATATTTTGATCAAATTTTTTTCAGTGAGTTCTTCTTGACGTTGACAACAATACTCTTCTGGGGTTTTTGCTCTATCTCCTTTAGTTTTTAAATTAATTATTTTAACTTTTTAATTTCGCCACTAGGGGCGCTGTAAGTCATCTCAATGGATTGTCCAGGGTCACTTACCTAGGGGTAGACCTTACTTCCATGACCCTAGGAGGCGCTGGTTCCGAATAAAAGCCATGCAACGCAATTTTGAAACACCCTGTTTATGAGGACTAACCAGTGAGATATATCATACACTATCCAAACTCACTGATCATTCAAATAATCGAAAATTAGTCCCAAAAATTGTTCCCGTATTACATGGGACTTCCTGTTTCCTTTTCTTTGAAATCTGATTTTTCTATTTTAATACAGATCACTGTAAAGTATACGAATGTGACCCTGAAAACAGAAGAATCGAGTGTAATAAACTGTGTAACAATGGCCACTCGTGTTATGAATTTTACGTCGAAGGAAATTTTCTTTGCGCCTGTTCTGATGGTATGAAACAAATAACAATTTTTAAAATAAGATATTTAAATTATATTTTTTACACATAATTTTTGAAATATCTCAATTTAGCCACACATATAGAGGGTGTCCACCCCCTTTAACTTTTGAACCCCTACAGATATAGTCATGAAAGTGGGGTCTAGGTAGAGATATTTTTAACGACTCTGAGAGCGTATTTCACGCATTGAAAATCGGAAATACGCTTTTAAAAACTATCCAGGTGTATTTTCCCGCTTTGAGTTTTTACAAAGGCTTTCCTTAAAGAAATGCATGGCTCCCCACTGAAATCGAATAATAATAATTTTTCTACAGAAACTTGTTATATTAAATAAATATTTCCTTTAGAATGTTTAATGAAAAATAAATTGTTTTATTTATGTTTAATATTTTCTACTAATTTTAACAGATGCTATATTTTAAAAACCAAAATAGCATCCTCATTTTTTCAATTTCATTTTGTCCTTTAAATATATTTTTAAAAAATTTCGTATTTCACTCCTCATAAATTAACTTCACGCCTCCTAAAAAATTCGAGGAGTATACTCCTGTTCATAAAAAATGCAACACCATGAAGGACTTGTTAGATTTTGATGAAATTTACACAGCAAGTGATCTTTGTGGATACAAATAAATTATATAATTTTCAGAACAAAGGAATAAAATTTAATATCTAAAATGGGTGTTTAATGTCTTCCATACGCGCTGCAATGAGAGCCTCTATACGACAGGTCATCGAATCAAACAGATTGAAATTTTGACTGAGGAGGTGATTTTCATCTAAGATTCATCCCAAACCCAAAGTTTGCCAATATTGGCTACATAACAAGCATTTTAAGCATGAGGACAAACCAACGAAATTTTAGTCGAGCTCCATAGGTGAAATTTTGGATGAAGAAATTTTTCGAGAAAGAAACTGTCTTTATTGGATGTAAAGTAAGTTTGAAACATTCCAAAAAACATGTGTACGGGATTTGTTCTGATGAATTACAGCTTCAGGATCGCTTCAAAGGTAGGGTATAACTTTTGGCTCCAAAATTTTTAGAAATTTTTTTAAGAAATGAGATTGCCTTCATTTTTTATATAATGAGGTTGCCCATGGTACCCAATAGTGCTCCAGGTCAAAACACTTAAACTTCTGCACCACAGACTCAAGATAAAACACTCCAAAAATGGCGATTTTCAGTATAGTGTCCAAACCCAATTTAGGTGTCATGTTAACCAAAATTGAAGGGGGATTTCTTTAAAAGGACCATTTGTTAACAGTAATCATGCGAAAATATTTTTTGTGGATCCCATGGTAGCTTTATTCACCGATGGAATTCCATCGATGGAGCGCTGTAAAAAAACGATACTTGGTGAATTTTGGTGCAATGACGACCGATTAACTGATGGAGCAGACAATGATAGACCTGTAGAAGTATTCTAACAATTTGAAAAATGTCGAAAAGTCACTCAATGATCCGGCACTGCCATGCGAATGAAGCCTCTTTCATCCCGTGCTGACGTGACTATGAGGGGTCCAGACCCCAATTTTCAACTCGCCTTACCCTTTTTGAGCCTCTGCTTTCAAACCCATATCAATATTGTCCAGTTTCCCTTCATCTGACCAGCGGTAAAACAGTGTGAAAAACACCCCTCCGGGAGGCCAAACATTTATCCTCTTTAAAACTCTGTTAAATGTTCCTATGACATCCGTTAAGGTCTAAGGGTTATAATAACATCTAATGACAAGATAATCAACGGTAGACAACCTTCTTACAAGCCCTTAACGTTCCGTTACAGGCCCCCAAATATACGAATAAATCAGTGGTTGAGAAGACACTTCTCAGCTCGCGCATGCGCTATAGCTTTGAATTTGATATCATTTGATAATCAAACCATAATCAACATGTCCTGAAAATTTCAAGTTGATCGGACAATTCCTTCTTGGTGTTGCATTTTTTATGAACAGGAGTATATTTTTAATCCTCCAAAAAAGTCCTAAGAATAACACTGGGTCTAGGTAGAGAGCCTATATCACTGACGTGAGAGAGGCGACAACTCGCTTCTTAAAAGCGTCTCTGCGCATTCTTCAGCACAGTTAAAACCGTCCAAGTACAGTTTAACGAACAAGCCCCTTGTCTCACGTCCCATGCTAATCCTATTAGTCCAGTAAATCCACTGAAAAAAAGGGTCTAACGGGGAACAAATTGATACACTTAGTTTTTCAACGGTTTTCACTTGGGAATGACCTAAATAATAACATACTAAAAATCGGACAAAATCGGCTCGCGGGAAGTTTAATTGTTAAATTTTAAAAAAAATGGCCGAAAAAAAATTTCAAAAAATCAAATTATAGTAATCCAGACTTATTATACATGTTTATAGGCTATTTTTCAGTGCTGAATACGAATATACCATTTAAATTTAAAAAAATTCTAAATTTCAATTTTTAAAAATTAATTCAAAATTTGGAAAGTCGAAAAAATTAAAACATCGCTCAAAACCACAAAATTATTGCAAAAGAAGTAATTTAAACGGTTTTCTATTAGAAATGACTTAAATAATAACATACTAAAAATGGAAGAAAACACAGGTCTGCAAAAAAAAACTTTTTCGAGCTGTTTTGGATATTTCACCTGAACTTTGTTATTTTTGGTGCTCTAAATCCAAAAATGACCTCCATTTTGTCCTGGGACGTCACGTTTTTTGACAATTCAGATTTTTAGGTTTTATTGGGAAATGCCTTAAAATTTTGTCAAATTAACTTTTAATACTAAATTTTTTATTCAAATTTTTTCAACCAAATCTTTTTTTTATGTTTTTTGATGTGCTGAATCTAAAACTGACCTCCTTTTTGTCATAAGACTTCACCTTTTTTCACAATTTGAGTAAATATGTCAATTTTTTAAGAAAATAAAAGTAAATATTTAAAAAAATTATTTTTCGACACAAACTTGATTTGAAAACAATTTTTTATGATTTTTGGTGAGCTGAATCCAAAAAATACCTCTTTTGATTTTTAAGACACCACATTTTGTAACAAATTGAGCAAATATAGCAACATTTCACATAAAATGTCAGTATACTTATGAAGTAGATTTTTTAATCCAAATTATTTTTTTAAGGTTTTTTTGTGCCCTGAGTTCAAAAATGGTCTCTGTTTTGCCATAGAATGTCATGTTTTCTGACAATTTAGGTAAAATTGTAAAATAAGTCATTATTTCAATTTTCATGAAAATAGGTTCATAAAATAAAATTATTGTTACATATTCTTCATGAAAATCATTATATAACTGAAATAAACTTATTTACACAATCTAAAGCCAATTTTTTCTCCTCATGAAACTCCCCTTGGTACCTTTACCCTTGTGAGTAGCAAAAAGAAAGTTTCTTTGAACTATACAACAAAAATCCTTCATTATTCCCCGATTAAATCTTCCCTAATATTTTCTTTCTATCTCTATAATGTCCTCTGATGAGATAGTTTACTATGTGCACCATTCACAGCTCCTAATTTTTTAAACTAAAGGAGCTAGAAATGCACAAAAACTATGAAAAATGGGCAAATTCGAATATAATTTTGCAATTTGTGAAAAATCCTTACGTATAGGATTTTTTTCAATATTTTTTTCGTTATCAGCACACCAAAATACATAGGAAATCGCTAAAATTATTCAAACAGCTTTTTCATTGCAGACCTGTGAAATCGGACAATAAAAAGTTTAATTTTTTTCAAATTTTCAATTTTTTTGGCCTCAAAAATCGACCTTTTTAAAAATTCTTGTTAAAAACGTTTGAGGCATTTTCCAAGGTCATTTTTCCATGGATGTTTTAGGTATATACCTCTATAACCTATAAAAACCACAATTGTTGATTAATTCATTAGTTAATTAATTTATAAAAATTAATGTTGAAAATACAGGTAAAATCTTTCAATCAAGTAATACAGAAAATATTTAGACACTATTTGATAATAAATCATTTTAAAAATAATTAAATTAAAAAAAGACAAAATGTCTTTCAAAAAATTTAAATTTTAAATTAATTTAAAAATTTTAAATTTTTTAAATTTTGTAGTTTATATGCATGTGATACATGTCTCTAGGCTATATTTTAGTGCTGTTTACGAATATCAAGCCAACTTTTCAATAAAATTTAAATTTACTGTGGAAAAATTGAAGCATAAAAAACAAAATTATAGAGAAAGTGCTTCAATTTTTCCACACTTATTCTAAACTTTATTGAAAAGTTGGCGTGATATTCGTAAACAGCACTAAAATATAGCCTAGAGCAGGGGTCGGCAAGTAATTTTACTTGGGGTCCAAATAATTTTGAAAATTTTTCATCGGGGTCCGGAGAAAAAATAGGCCACTATTACTAGTTTAAATTGTTATCTTCAGTTGCACATAAATTTTTACAAAGATGTAATTTGAGTATGCTACCTGCTAAATAAAATTGTTAAATTTAATATGATTAGAAGTTTTAACATTAAAATGGGGGTCTGGGGGCTTCCCCCAGGAAATTTTTTCAAATTAGACCCTTAAAAAGCATGTCAAAGCTAATATTTGTTCCGTAAAAGTACAAATAAATTATTTTCAAAATGGTATGGCGGTCCAGGAAATAACTTCACGCGGTCCGGATGCGGACCGCGGTCCGCCAGTTGCCGACCCCTGGCCTAGAGACATGTATCACATGCATATACAATAAAATTTAAAAAAATTTAAAATTTTTAAATTAATTTAAAATTAAAATCTTCGAAAGATATTTTGTCTTTTTTCAATTTAATTGTTTTTAAAATGATTTATTATCAATTAGTGTCTAAATATTTTCTGTATTACTTGATTGAAAAATTTTACCTGTATTTTCAACATTAATTTTTATAAATTAATTAATTAACTAATAATTTAATCACCAATTGTGCTTTTTTCGGTTATAGAGGTATATACCTAAAACATCCATGGAAAAATGACCTTGGAAAATGCCTCAAATGTTTTTAACAAGAATTTTTAAAAAGGTCGATTTTTGAGGGCAAAAAAAAATTGAAAATTTGAAAAAAATTAAACTTTTTATTGTCCGATTTTCTTCCATTTTTAGTATGTTATTATTTAAGTCATTTCTAATAGAAAACCGTTTAAATTACTTCTTTTGCAATAATTTTGTGGTTTTGAGCGATGTTTTAATTTTTTCGACTTTCCAAATTTTGAATTAATTTTAAAAAATTGAAATTTAGAATTTTTAAAAATTTAAATGGTATATTCGTATTCAGCACTGAAAAATAGCCTATAAACATGTATAATAAGTCTCGATTACTATAATTTGATTTTTTGAACTTCCCGCGAGCCGATTTTGTCCGATTTTTAGTATGTTATTATTTAGGTCATTCCCAAGTGAAAACCGTTGAAAAACTAAATGTATCAATTTGTTCCCGGTTAAGTTACAGATTGCCTGGACTATATGGAGGGAAACCTAACTACCGCCTCCTGCGGACAGAAAACGCTCTTGACCAATCAGCGCGCTATACCGAGTTGTCGTCTCTCTCTCGTATACTCTCTAGGTATAGTGAAGTGACTATGCCCTATCCGATGCAACATTTTTCAACGCCTTTGTTTGATATATTTTTGTCTAAGGAAGGGATCAAGTATCCCCCAGTCTCCCTTAAATTTTTTCCCGTTTTAGTTGTAAAATTTGTAGAAAAAGGATTTTTTATTAAATTATTTTAAGTTTTTTTAAAACTTCATGTTTTTCAGCTTTTGTATAACAAGTCAGTTCTTAAAGCCCCTTTTTTACAGAACCACTGGAAACATGGCCAGATAGAAACATCTAGAAGAACACGAGACATAATAGGATTCTTAGGATAATAGGATTTTCCTAGTGTAATAAATTCTTCAAATAGGAATAAAAACTCGAGTGACGTACTACTGCTTTACTGTGACGTTCTACTGCTACCTTTTCAAATTGGGTCTAAATTTAGACGCAATTTAAATAATCGAATTGTTTTTTTGGTTATGATAAACTTCAAGTTCACATAGGATTGTGCTCCATACGATTTTGTGACAACATATTTAGAGGATTTTTAGGGGTTGGGACAAAATTGGAATTCCGAGCAAAAAAATATCGAAGTGTATATTTGGACGGCCAAAACGGCCAGTGGCGCATGCGCTGTAGGTCTCGTGATTACGTAGCAGTCTCGGCGCTTAGTGATTGAACCAATGAAACGCCGAGCTGTAGCCTAGCCGTGGAAATTATAGTAGAGTTTAGTTGAAAAAAGCCGTCCAAATATACAATGCCAAAAAATATATACCAAAATCCAAAATATCGATATGACATGACACTTTAAGGGTTATAGGTCACCGAACCAGTGAAAATTTCTTAAGTTACCTTTTATTCAAATTTCTTTCATTAAACAGTTTGATTATTATTTATTTCACATTTCCTGATTTATGAAATTAAAGTATTTTTTAATGTTCTGTGTTTCATTGCACTTGTTTTCCTTGTTATGCAAATAAAGGCTTTTGGTACTTGAATTATCTTCCTACTTTTTTTTGCAATCTTTGAAAGGTATTTATTTTGGAAAGTATTTTAAAGTACATTTTTAAAACCTGAAATGAATTCGTTTCATTTTAAAATATGGCGTAAATTGGTCGTTAATATTGGATGGATAATAAGTTGTTAAGACACTTGTTTGCTATATAACTGCAACCTTATCTGTAATTTAATAAAAATGGAATTACTTTAAAATTGAGAATTTTTCTGAAAAATACAATAGCTTACTTGGAAATCCGGACGTTTTGAAACAAAAAATTTTGTTATAGGGATCAATAATTAAAAAGTTTTCTCATGAAATCGATCACCAAAAACTTTTTTTTAGAACAGAGAAATACGTGGTATTAAAGTACTTTTTAAATACGTGAGGCGGAAAGCGAAAAGGGACCTCTTGTCGTCAAAGTTGATTTCGAGAAAAAGCCAAAAAACCGGAAGAATGTCAAAACTATCGAATTTTTTTTCTCTCGATTATCGATCCTTGGACCCTTTAGAACCGATTTTTAGCCGTTGGAATTATTCCTTAACTATGAAAAATAACGAGAGGGTAGCATTTTGAAAGTTTAAGGTCGTTTTTCGCGAAATCCACTTATTCTATTGTAAAACTTTAATTACTGGCGATTCGTCATTTTTTGAGCTACAGGGATGATGATGGTCTTAAAATCTTCATAAATCTGTACAGATTGAGAAAAAAATAATAACTCCATTTTGACGAATGCCGACAAGAGGTCCCTTTTCGCCTCACATATATCTTCTAAAAATACATAGCATTTTAAATCGACCCGATTGGTTACATTTATTTGTTACGTAAATTTTGTTTTCCCTTCAAGAGAAAATTCAACTTGTATACTTTCTGCATCTTGTTTTTCTACCAATGCACCTACGAGTGGTACGATTCCTGTAAAACAGTTTTTCTGTTTGTAAGTATTGGTATGCAGTAAAGCAGACTTGATTTTTAAAGAAATCCGTTGTAAGGAGAAACAAACTTTTTCTCTCGCAACATCGATCGAATTCAAAGAATACGACAAACTATACTTTTACAAAACTGGTTGCATAAAGAATTGGCTGGTAAACCCTTTTTCAAATCAGATTTTCATATAAGATCATCGGAAGAAATTTTTCACACCCGAGATCATTAGTAAATTTTTAAATAAATAAAAACTACATGCCCAGTAGCTCAGCGCATGACGTCAGGGTTGCGGAATATGTCATTGGTCGGAAGCAGAGGGGGGGATTTGAGTAGTCGATTGGTTGGGGCAGTTAGAGCGAGCGGTGGCTCCTTTATACTAGTAGTTCATCCGCAACTGTGACGTCACGCCTGGTTTCTGTCCATTGGAACTTTTAAATGAGGTTTGCCGATTGCAAATTAGTTTTAAAATTCTGAAAAAATTGCCTCAGTGAGATTATATAAAATATTCAAAATCATTAATTTCAATAGGTGTTTGTTTACCTTACAATTAAAGGGTTATTATTCGAATAGAAAATTGAATGTGTAAAAGACAATTTTCGTTTAATTCCACAACGACGATCATTTCAATATTGATAAAACTTCATATTGGTTGATCTTTTCAGAAGCTGGACCGGTTCTTGTTTATGGTAGTCACTATCATGTCTAAGCTGGACCCGAGAAAGATACGTCCAAAAAACAATATAAAGAAGCCAATGAGAAAAGCTATAAAATATTATGCAGTATAAAACTTTATTAATCTAAAATATTTAAATGTTATATTCAACAAAAAAGTTATACGTAGAAAACAAATAGCATAGTTATCAACACATTGAAATAAAGTCAAGTCCGCTTACTAAAATGCCACAGCTAAAAGTCAAGCGCAACTTATAAAACTGTACACTACATATTCACATCAGTATATAATGCTCCATATATATTGTACTGTAGGCATAAAGGCATTGTCAAACTTTTCATGAAGTAAGCACTAGATTTACTAAAGGTCCTTCCATTGTGCAAAAATTAAAAGATAAGCAAAGTTAAATTAGTTGAAAAAATTCCAAACTTTATTTTCATGGGCATTTTCTACATAACAAGAACTTAAGGCACAGAGATGAATGAAATACAAGAGATTAGTTACCAAAACACCCTATCTGTATTTTTAGTAAATTTTTCACACATATTTTTAGTTCAATTTTAGAGCCACCGAGTGAAGCTATATACACCACACCAGATCCAGCAAATGTATTTCCCAATAGAATTGTTAAAAACTAAGTAACTCGTATTGCGCATCTGTAGAGAACAAATTTTTAAACGTATTTTTCTCAAAACTAGTGAAAAGCAGATAGGTGTTTTTGGTGAGGAGGTAACAATATAGTTGTCATAAATAAACAAACCAAATTTTGATCTTCTAAAAGGATATCTGTTAACTTCTTTCATACCAATTTACAAATAATAATAATCTCACTAATTAGCTACAATTATGAGCAATCAATATTGAGTTTTAAACTGATAATAAGAAACGTTTTCTTATATTTAAAGCTTATTTTTTTTACAAGATACAGTAACAGCAATAAATTAAATTAAAACAACAATGTCACTATACAAAGAAATCTTGAAAAACATGCTAACATAAGTTAGTAATGAAAAATCTGAATACTATAATCACACCTAATCAAACATAACTAAAAATTAAAACAATAATTCAAAGTAGGGTTTCTTTTCCAGTTAAATACAGTGCAACTTTTATATTTTGAAGCAAAAGAAACCATCAAAAGAGGTTTGAACCACCCACAACTCCTATAAAAAGTGAGTTAATAACAAATTATAGAATTACAAAGAACAGTTCGAAAAACAACAACTTTGAATAAGTTATTTTTAGTCCATAGTGATTGTCAGTAATAATAAGATTATTCTAGGGCCACAACTAAGTAAAATACCCTCCAAAATAGTAGCCCCCATAAATTTAGTTGAAATTGGGGTTTATTTAACATTGGGGCAGCATGATTTACCATTGAACTTATGTTTGTAGTTCGAATGAATCAAGTTGTACAGTTTAACCAATTTAAAAAATTAGTCTTTGGAAGCAGTTTCCATGATAAAAAATTATACATTTGACATTACCCAGAAATTTCACTATTACTTGGCATAAAGGGAATAAGGCAATTAAATCAGAAACCATTTCTTAAAATGTAACACAAAATAATGAACCATAAATGTTAATGTAAACTTCTGTTAAATCAAAAGCATTACTCTATCTAGAGCAGGGATGGCGAACCTATGGCACGCGTGCCACTGGGTGGCACGCGACCGGTATTTCGGTGGCACGCGACATTCACTAAAAATGACACAAAAAAACTTTAGTACTAAACCAGATATTTCCTACTACCTGAAAACTCCCCAAAACCAGATTCAGAACACTTTTTAGCTTGCTCAAATTCAAAACATTTTCGGGGGAGGACCCCTGAACCCCCACTCACCTCTTAGGTGCCGTTGGGCCATTCAAATATTACAGAACATTTTCTTGGTCATTTTGGACTCCCTCCTCCCCTTTTGTCAGCAAGGTAAGCAAATCCCAACCGCCCTTATAATAATTGCGGAAGGAAACTGACATTAAGCTGTTAGAAAACAAAATAAAAAAAATGCAAAAGGAGCCGGATTACTTTATGCAAAAGGAGGCATATAAGGGGGGGCGAAAGGGCCCTGCCCCCCTCCGAAATTTGGACAAGGTATACCAAAACAAGTTAAAACCCAGTTTCTTCGGGTAAAATTTTCAAATATTTTTGGGGGAGTGCCCCAAAACCCCCTTTTCTACTTCAAACTTTTTTATAATACTCATGAAAATCAAAATCCTACCTAAAAATGTCCAAAATTTGGACTTATATGCACCAAAAACTTGTTCAAAACCCTGTTTAAAGGGTCAAATTTCCAAAAATTATCTGGGAAGGACCCCCAGACCCCCTTTACTTGGAACTTCATTATTAACATTTTTACTTAGATTAAATTTTAGAAAATGCAAATTCTACCAAAAATGTATTAAAACCTTGCATTAAACCTATTAAAGATGCATGGGAGGGACTGAGGAACAATTGTTGGCCCCTCCCGAAATAAATTTCTATATACACCACAGACTTAACGGCCCACCAATCACCACTTGAGCACTTTTAGTTAGAAATTCCTGTTCTAAACTACCGACCCTCAAAGGAGGATTTCCTTTTCCAAGGATTTAAAGATAATTTATTAAAAAAATAACAAGTGGCACACATGACACCTGAAAATCATAAACCGTAATATAAATGGCACACTGATCGAAAAAGGTTCGCCATCCCTGATCTAGAGCCACTCACCGTACCTAAGACATAATGAAATCAAACTGGGCATGTATCTCACAAGAGATGCATCGCTCTGTGTGGATCTCGCATATAAATATTAATAAAAAAGAAAACAGATTTTTTTATACTTGGGTATCTTCCAAGTTTTTTTTTGCAATTTCTCAACTAATGACTAACAGAACATTAAAGTTTAGAAATTATTTGAGTCCTGATCTAGAGTACATAAATACTGTCCAATCTGTGCTTCAATTTGTCAAAACCATCGCCCAACAAAATGCCTAAAACATTCTATATACTTTTTCTTATAATTACAGCATTTATTAACTGATGAATAGAAGAAATAAATCTTAGTAAGTCAAAGTAATAACTAAGGGGAAGGAGAAGCATTGATATTACAGCATCAACAATTATAATTTGAGTAAGCAAGAGATAGAAATAATTTAAAAAAGGATCCAGCAAGTTTTTAATTGTCATGCAATGCATGTTCTTTCTCTTGAAAATTCATTTTACAGTAAAATCAAAGTTTAGATGCGGGTTTGTCATTTATCAAAATTAACAATTATATTGCATTTATATTCTTTGTTTTATCATGAAAAGTTCAAGAACCTGATTCATTCTGTTGCGAATGAATTTATGTTTACATCATATTCAAGAACTTGTACTTGGTCACAAGCTATACATAATATGTAGCTAAAACCAAGAAAGGATTTTAATGAAAAAAAGCTTGACCCTTGACTTAGTCTTGATCCTAATCTTAAATGTAGCTGCGCTGTAAATAGGTTTTTATAGACATATAGGGTAAGTAAGAGTAAATAACAGATTTCCAGGGATGCAGAAAATGTCCCAAGGCCCAATATTTACCCAGAACACCAATTAACTTTATTAAAAATTTCCCTAAAAATAGCTGTATTACCACTAAAATTTCTTTCATTAATTACCAAATAATCCATTAGTTTTAATTTTTATGGACTTTAGGCGATACAATTTTCTCTGCTTATCAATCAAAAGAGAAGGAAAAGTCAGCTTTCAGGTGTCCACCAAGACAATTTATTCTTTTGGCAGATCCATAGTTTTTCACTATCATCTGTAATTCCCACCTAATTTCCATAGAATTTGGGTATGATAATGTTACCAGCCAAAATATCCGCTACCAATAAAAAATTGTATTCAAAGTTTTTTTCTTAATTAACTTAGGCAAAAATTTCCCCACAACTACTTTAATTTCACCCCGAACAAAGGTAGGGCATTCACACATATTATGCACCCCTGCTGATTGCCATATTAAAATCAATATTCGTATGCAATAAAGATACACCATATAAACAGTTTTTGTGATTATTGTAACATACACATTACAAGATTAGCCAATCCCTTTTTTCAAAGAGTACACACAATTAGTTTTCATAGCTTATATATGAGTGAGCTTGAACCATACAAACTGGATTGAGCAGGTACTTGGTGTTACCAAATATAAAACAGAGATAAATCAGTATGGTCCCGATATTTCTCAACCTCGCTGGCTTCCATCAATCTTATAAAAAATTCCCTTTTTTAAAGTCTCATATCTTTACATTAGCACACAAACATACATTCAAAAATATGCAAAAGTAACAAAAAATACAAGAAAATTGATGAGAGTCAACCTGCATGATATAGAGTCAATCAGTTCAATAAATTCATTCACAACTGGATAACAAAACAAACTTACCACAACAAAAAGAAGAGGAATACCAGTTCTTTCTATAACCTAAGTTTCCAGAGTAAAAAACTAAACCTATTTCATAGATTTCATCTATCTGAAGAGGAGCTATAAATAGTTAAAAATTTATCAATGATCCTTACATTTCAAATCTACAACATTCTAAAGGTGATTTAAAATTAGTATATAAAGGCATGATCTGATAGCCTTACCTATGGTAAACAAAATTTTCTGATAATACTTTTAGTCTAGATATTTAATAGTTCAAATGTGTGACCCACCTTTTATCAAATTGATCCATATTGCCAACCATCTTGTAATGATGAAGTTTGATTGCAATATGGTAAAGTTTATTGTAATTTGTCTGGGCTAGAGATCCAAGAGAAATGATTATAGCTTATTATATTGTTAAAATCTATGCCTAAAAAGGTAATATATTTTACAAAAGAATAGATGTTTCATGTGTAAAAAGGAAGAATGAAAAAAACCCCTGCATTTTAATAAATGCTAACAAAAAGAAACATTTCTCACCTAAAATAAGCTAAGATTTTAAAGTAGAAATGACTAGAAAGGTTACTCTGACTAGGGCTAAAACATTAAACTAAAAAGATTTCTGCAAATTCAAATATATTTTATATTATTGTTTTGCAGCATCAATAAAAAACAAGCAATTGACAACTAATCTTTGAAAAGATAAAAAAGAGGTCTAATTCTTACTCTAAAGGTCAATGAAGGAGGATCACCATATACAAAACTATTTTTCCATTGATATTACAATAGAACATCTTTACAAAGCTTGTTAGATAGCTCTAACAAGGTTCAAAAGTATTATTTTTTCTGTTGCAAACATAAGTTTTTTTTTTCAGAATTCATTTTAGAGCTAAGATAAGTTTCTACAGCAGGTTCAGTATAGCAAGAAACTTTTATGAGGTATTTCATTTTAAAAGGATTCGTACTTTGTAAAAATAAATATTCAAAGATTTTTTAGAACTAATTCTGGAACACAAAGCTGTAATAAATCATTGATGCTTATGAATAAAAACTTTATTGCACTTTCCCATGTCTTGGTTCTAATGTTTCTTTATTGCTAACTAAAAATTAAATTTATTCTATTAAAGTACACAATTTTAAAAACAAAGTTTATGAACCTTATGAATTTTAATAGTTTTCAAACACAATCCTGAGAAAGAAGGCTTTTAAGTAAATTGTTTTAAAACGGAATTTTACAAGTACAGTAGAGCCCCAATTATCCACGAGTGCCACGAAAATTTTTTAAATTACGAACCGAATTTTTAGATGTAGAGCAAATGTTTCTGCTGTACTGTACATGTTTTAAAACTTTTACATATAATGTTTTTTGTACAATAAAACATAATTTCTATACTGAAATATTTTTTCGTGTTTTCACCACATTTTTAGTCTTTTTTCGGGTTATCCGCGGTACCCTTGCCACCCAATTCCGCGGATAATCGGGGCTCTACTGTACACTATATAAATAAATCTACTTAAAATAAACCCTTTAGAAACAAAGTTGCTAAACAAGATAATTTCATGCATGATTTAAAGTAAAAAAATAGGCTTTAAAATGAAATAAATTAGGGGTGTCATGATAGCTTCGACACAGAACCTAGATAGAATAACCTTAACCTAGATAGAACATGTCGCTCACTCCTTTCAAGAACGTCATATCTCAAAAATCAACGATATTTAGTTATGACTGTTTTCGGAAAGCTCTGAAGGAGTACTACAACCCTGCAAAACCCTCATATTTTTAAACTGAATAGTAAAGAAATTAACCAGATTCTTATTATTTATTTTCAATGCATTTCAATGCAATTCCAAACTTTCAAATGCCTCTCCTGAAAATTTAGGTTTTTTGAGATATGACGTTCTTGAAAGGAGTGAGCGATGTGTCAAGATAGCCTTGTTACATATATTGAACTTGGCAGGGTTAGCAGAAAACAATGAAAATGTGGCCTTGATAGATTCAAATTAAATACTATGCAATTTCATGTTTGTCATAAAGAAGTCTACTGTATTTAGAGACTAGTGAAAAATAAAAGATAACTCCTTTAAAACAAAATACAGAAGTTGGTACTAGCACAACATATGACTAGAGTAATTTTGTAACTCAGAAAAATTGTGGAAAATGATTATATGCTTAGTAATTTCATTGTCCCTGAACATTACTGCAGTAGGTTTATGCTTACGTGAGGGCAAAAACTTTACAAAGACCTTTCAGATCAAATATTATAAGACTAGACTTCTTCAATGAATTAAAAAATGTCATGGAATGTTCTAACAATCAAGGACAAATCAAACCATCACAATAAGCAATCTATAGTTCTCATAACCATATAAAAGTGTTCTAGTATACTACTACATTTACTTGTATGAACTGAAGATATTTCACTATCTTGGATGTTCAGTCTTGGACGATAATTGGTTTAAAGCAGAAAATAGAGCCCTAAGCTTAGATCCTAAATTTGACACAAACTAGGTCAACAGAAAAAAAAACCATACTCAGTACTTTGCTTTTTGAGCTGATTTTATACAAAAGAAACTAAAAATTCTACCAACCCTTAAAATAATTTTGTGATTAAAATTTAACTATTTTATGGTAATATTTACTGTGTTAAAAAGTTAATAGTAAACTATACATAATAATACTAAAGTACATCATAGGTATTTTGAGAGATATTACCTTTAACTGACATTAAGTCAATTCTTGAAACAAAATTTAGAATTTTAACTAAGTAATTTAAATATGAAAATTGTTTTTATAAATAGAAGTTTTTGTTGGATATAATAATGAAATGGATGATAAACTGTTTCATGTAAACATACAAGTTTAAATTATGCATAACCACCCTTCAAAATTAACAAAAACATACTTTTGCAACAAGTATGTTTTTAATAATGACAAAGCACAAAAAAGTCACACAATATACACTTCACTAGCATTTTAAAACTAATTAAAATGCTTAAATCAGGATATTTCCAATAAAAATACATCACTTAAACATGCCTAGAACATTTAGCAATTATTAAATGGCATAAAATTTAAAATCACTAGGAAATATAAGCTAGTTTAAAGGAAAATTACAAAATTATAACGTACTCAGCAAATAGTTTAAAAATTAGTACAGTAAAGCACCCTTTATAAGTCTCTCATTTATACGTCGTTTTCGCCAAGTCCCAATTCATTCAAATAATCAAAATTGTTTTCAATTACACGTCTTTTCATTTATACGCCGTTTTACGTCGGTCCCTTGAAAGACGTATAAACAGTTCTTTACTGTATTTTCAAAAATTGTAATTCTATATTTCTTTAGTTACTTAAAGCAATACATCTGAAACAATACATTTCATTCAATGTTGATAGCAAATAAATAAAAAAGTTAACTAGTTAGTTTTTCTCAAATTTTAAGTCATTTGAAACTAAAATGCGTTTTAAACTATTAAATAAATAGCTAATACACAGTGCTCAGTGTATATGGAAGGATTTGATTTACAATGTGGGCTAGTGATATTATAGGAAATGTCCTTAAAATATTAGTATGATTAATATATGTATAGATACTCTTGTGCAGTAGTTGAAATGCAGAGTTTGAAATTAACAGCCAATATCTTTTAGGTATACAACAACCACTAAATAAGTATCAACGACATTTGCTAATCCCATGATACTGTACAACATCATCACAAGTACTTAAGGACCTATTCAGTTTGTGCTTTTGTAGAAGATAACATTGCTGCTACTTATTTAGTGATGGCTGTAATTAAAATAAAGACCATTTAAATAATAAATCTATACTTATAAATCTTAATACAAAAATACAAAGGATAAAGAGTCCAAACCAGCAGTGAGAGAAAGACAATTTGTCATGGAATCATTTAAATAAATTTAATGTTAAGACTGTTTCATAACTTTTCAAAGTCTAACAAGATGAGGTAATAGTTAATGAATAAACAAAAAGCTTACAATGGAAACAAATTTAGGAAGGTCTAGGAAGTGAATATAAAACATGGTTTGTAAGCCTAATATAGTATAAAATAAATTTGATAAATCAAAATATATCTATTATTACTTTATAAATCATATTAATAGAATTGCTGTGTAGTAAATATTAATAATTTAATAAATATCCCCCATGGATTAAATAACCATGTCTTAAAAAAAATCTTGTACTAAAAAAATTTCTTCAAAAATATCCCCTAATACCTAATCATAAAGGTAATTTTCTTTAGTTAATAAAAAAGACGACATTAAAACTTTTAAAATTAAACATATATTAAAAATTAATTTAAAATTTCAAGTTGTTAAAATTACAAAAGTAAAAGAAAAATTTCATTAACTCAGAAAAGTATAAAAAATATGTAACCAAATTATTACATAATTTAATTAAAAATCACCTATTAACCCAATACATAAACACAGGGTCACTTTCTCACTGGTTTGAACTAATTTCATCCAATAGATTGCAGCATCCCAGAAACACCATAGTCAACATATCACAATTTTCAGAAAATAAGGTACAACAAAAGCGAAATAACATTAAAACCAAACTCCTAGTTTTTACACAAACTAGTCATGGAAGAGATGCAGTTCCACAATTCAAACATAAACTATATTCAAGTCTGAAGCAACAAAACAATAGAATAAATATTCAACAAATAATAACTTATAGATGTTAACTTAAAACCCTGCAATAAGGCATGCTTTATTTAGGACACTGGTTGTTGGCAACCCAAGCAAAGTCCTTTTGCACTGCCCAGTGCATGTGCATTCCTCCTAACACTACCAACACATGCATTATATTGTGACTATTGAATGCAAAGTCAAACTTTCCAGGTAACCACCTCTCTGGTATCAGCGAAGCACTTATGACAGCACCAACAAGTGACCAGAAGTCCTGCATGAAGACATGATATAAGGCCTGCAATGGATATAATCATTTTAAGAAATATTCTCACTGGGAAAATGTTGGTTAGATACTATTATTGATAAACTTAATAGCAAAAGAACTTGAGCTGAATATAAATAACCTCATAGTAACATTATGCACTATATCGCAAGATTACTTTATCACTTTGTTTCACTATCATATATTTCCTAAAGAATGTAAAAGTTGCAAAATACAATTAGGACTACATAATGATTTAGAGCAAACACTCAAGATATACTGTTTGAAATTTTTGGGAATTAAATTGTTTATTATTATCAATCTGATATTATCATTCTACTCTTGGACAAAGTGACCACATTAACTATATTTGTTAAATTTTATGCATGACCTGTCCTGTTAGATACCTTATTAAAAAGTGTGGAACTCATTTTGGTTGTTTCATTAGGTTTAAAGCAGTACATCTGAAGTAAAGGGTTACAAGCTAATATGCAAGTACAAAAAATAAAAAAAGGAGGTTACCTCAGGGTGTCCACCACCATATGGTGTGTACCGAACACACAGGATACACAAGCGCATGACAAACATTGCGCCAAAACTAATTCGACGCTCCCAGGGTCCTACAGCAAACACTGCTGCATATATCGCTTTCAGAGCAAAGTATAAGTAGATTAGTAACAGCAAGCATCTTAATGGCCAAGGTAAGCACATGGTGCCAATGTATATAGACGAGAATCCACCTAAAATTGGATAAGATAGATAACAAAATGTTAAAAAACATAAATGTTACAGTCAGGAGTAATTAAATGCTATAATAAACTTTTAAAACATTTGAATGAAACTTTTTTTTCTTTTGGGGGTATATTTTACAATATAAGTTTTAAATTAAATATAAATTCTACTTGTATTTGACACAGTAGCCTTATTTATGCATAAAATGTTAATTTACCCAAAATTATTTCTAGTAACACTCCATGTTGCATCTTTTTTACTTAAAAAGTAAAAATTACTGAAATGTGTACTACTTTATTAAGATAGTTTTAACTATAAATTTAATATGTGTAACTATAAACTTGTGTTATGACTGGAAAAAGATTGGTTATGCAGTGAAAGTATTATGACAGTTGGTTCAGCTGTGTTTTTCACTCTTGATTACATGTGATTAGCATTGAGTTGTTAATCTAATAGTTAGGATCTAATAACTTTTGCCTCATTCTAGAGGTAAATGTTTATAGGTTAGCATAATCGTGAGTGAAATTTATCTAGAATGAAATTAGATTAACCTTCCTCACTGAAAATATAATCTAATTTTCATACAACTAGCTAGTATGTAAGAAACTCAAATGCCTCAAAGTGTTAAATTTGAATTTTCACCTGTCAGTTTAACGACTTTTCCAGATCCGTTAAACTTTCTACTAAATAAATTTTACATTTAATACAAAGTTTTGAATAATTCATGTTTTCTAATGCATACTTGCCAACTTTTGAAAACCTACATCCGTAAAATTTTTTGCGTAACATTACAAAACTACAACTTGAAGCTTTTCGCATTAACAAGCCTGAAAAAATCAACGTGAATTCCAATCTCGGTTAAGTTGTGCATTGCGAACGAAACATGAGAAGAAGCAAACTTAACGGGTGATTGTGCGTCAAGACTCGTCGGCAAATCTGAAAGACTTGCAAAAAAGCCAAATTTCACTCAATAAAAAGGGCCAAAATTGGGAAAATTGTAAGGACAGGCGACAGGAATTAGTAGAGGAATCTGGTTTTGAAGTAAAAAGATACAATTGGAGAAAATCGATTAGGTCACGAGTTTTGCGTTTCACTGATAGTATGGGCAAAAACGCAAAATCCGTAATATTTTTCAATCAATCCGCAAAACCGTAAACTAGACGAAAATCTGTAAATATTACGGACAATCTGTAAAAGTTGGCAAGTATGCTAATGTTTCTTTAACTTTCAGCAGTTCAAGTTTTACTGTAATTGAAATTTTACTGCCAACACTTGAGAAAAAATGAATATTGCTGACTAACAGTAAAAAGTATTAATGTGAATTTAAAAAAGCCATCATACCACAGCTCTGAGTCACCCAGACCCCTACGACATCCCATTGCAGCAGGCGCTCATAGGTCGCATACCCTGTGTAATGATTCATGAACAAGTGATAGATGGAACTTCCCAGCCAGGGACTCACAGTTGCAGCAGCGTGGAAATAAGGTAAAATTGGCAGTGTCATTTCATCCCAAGGCAACAAAACAGGCAGGCTCCAGATGGCATACAGTAGAGGTAGCCCTACGACACAATAAAATGCAATTTAACAGGAGTATTCAAGGGTAAGACATTTACAGCCTTGTTTTGTGCTATCCTACTAATGGTTAACCAGCAATCAAAGAAGGAATCGGCGACTGTGATTGGTGGAATCCTTCGTTGACTTCTGGTCAAGTAGTACAGAATATGGTTGCCAGGTACATCACCACCTTCTACACCAGTGGAGTGGTCCCCAACCCCCGGTCCGTAGATCAAATGGTACCGGACCACGGTAAAATTATCAAACGTTGACCAGTCCGTGGTGGTAAAAAGGTTGGGGACATTGTTCTACACAACTAAATGCACTGATAAAAAATTTACAGAAGAAATTTCTTATGACAGAGCCCGAAAATATAAGAGCCCTGTGGAGGCATTTGAATCATACTTTGTCAGAGTTTCAATCAGTGTAAGAAAATTTTGGGCAGGGTTCAATTCTATTTACCAGGGACAAATCCAGGATTAAATTTTAAACCCCCATTTTTATGAAAAAGTTACACGCAGCATTTTATTTCTTTGTGAAAAATTGTAAGATCTTTTTGACTTAAGTGAAATTTTTACAACTATTTTTTGGGAAATCAGCATTAAGTAAATTATTTCTTCAGTTTTATAGCAATTCAAATACTTTTTAATTAACTATAAACAATTATCATGAAAAATTATTTTTGTGAATATGCCATTTTTTTGTACATTTTTTGTGAAGCTGCCGATAAACAGTACCGAAATTGGCCTGTAGGGTAGACCGGGGAGGGATGGGACACTTTTTCCAAGAATATTTTTAAAAATTTAGTTTTCATTGTATAAATATGAAACTTTCAAACTAACATCTTGGAACATTTTAACATGTTAAAAAAATACAACCAATGTGATAATAAATAAAATTTAGGATTTATGAACGAATTAAAGTAACCTCTAAAAGTGTCCCATCCCACCCCGGGGTGGGATGGGACACATCTTTTTAAATTAAAATTTATGATTACTTTTTAAATATATGATTAAAAACCACAAAGATGGAAGTATGTTACACATTTTAAAGACTTATTACAAAAACATCCAGTTATTTTACCCTATATTTACTTCGAAAAATCTAACTTAAGTGAAAAATACAAAACAGTTAAAATTCTTCTTTAATCTAAAAAAATATGTTTTCAACTGCAATACAAAACAGTTCCAAAACAAAGATATCTAAAGAATTGTATGCAATAGCTTGTATTTAGGTATTGAGAGGAATTGGGCATGGTGTCCCATCCCACCTTGGTAGCAACAGTTTTAAAAAATAGGTTCTTACTAAAGAACTGTGGCTTTTAGGCTTAACTCAACTATATATTTATAAAGAATACATTATTCTGTTTAGAAAACAATATAAACCATTTAGAAAGCAACCAAGAATCAGATTGAAAATTCACTTTGAAAAAAGTAATACTTAGTTACTTTTGCTATAGTGAAACCATCTTTTTCATTCAGAAACTTGTAGGAGTTTGCAACTTTAATAATAAAACAAGTATAAAGCCATGGTGGCTGGCTTTACCTGGTGGAACACTCAAAAACTAATTTTATTTATAATTTTAAGATTTATTGAAGGTGTCCCATCCTACCTGGCAGTGTTACCAGATTGGGCTATAAGCAGGGTTGCTGATTTTTTTGATTTAAAAAAAAAATAAAAAAATCTGATTTATTTGATTTAAATTGGATTTTTTTTATTTAAATCAGATTTTTTTTGATTTAAATGAATAACTAGCTCTGAACTTCCAGAAACTGGTTAATAATATACTAATATTGTAATTTCAATGTGATATAATGATTTAGGATTACTTAATATCCCAAATTTGATCTATTTTATGCATTAATTAATTGAATTAATTAAGGGGAGCGGTTCGCTGCCATTTCAAGGTGAAATGCCCAAGTCCATCCTAAAATGGTGAATGAACAATTATACTATCAGTTACTAAAATTTTTATCCTTTCTACAACTATTTTTGCCCAATTGTGAAATCAATAATAGCTTTAAAAGAAATTGTGACAATGATTTCTAAAAAAATCTATGCCTCATTTTGTGTAAAAATTTAAATCAATCTTTGAATTATAATAATTCAGTTAAATTAATTTTACTAAAAGTATTAAGTATACTTATTTCTTTAAAATATAATTAGTAATAAAAATAAAATAAACAACTTCTTAACAGTCATGTACAGAGAATAGAGCTCTATTCGCTGTAGTCTCTCTATTCTAAAAAAAAGTTTTTGTAAATGGTTTCCAGAGAAAGGCTTTTTAATTACTGATCCGTATAACATGTTTTTGGTATCAAACTGTTCGGATTCTTTTGAGGATGTGCAAAGTGCCTTTAGAATTTCTAAAAAAATTCTCAATTCTAAAATATTTCCATTTTTCTGGATTACAGATAAGGTTGCAGTTAACAGCAAGAAACTGTCGTACAATTTATTATACCTCCAATCACAATGACCAACCGACGCTATTCATTAATGATGAAAATAATTCCTTTCCCGCTTTAAAAATGCGCTTCAAAATATGTACTTTCTAAATTAAATATTTTTAAAAGACTGATAAGAGTTTTCCAGAAACTTACAGATATACTATTAAAGTTTAGAATTTCACACACCAAAATTTATTGTTTGTAAACATTGAGTGCAATGTAGATTTTTTCTCTAACTATTTTCAATAGCTTAAATTGTATTGTTTAAAAAGTCGGTTTAAAAACTAAAACTTGAATGATAAAATACTAGACATTTTGACGAGTTAGTAGGTACTTAAATTAAATTTAACAGATTCATTGTTGAACGTTTTTGTAAATATTGAATAACAATAGTTACGAGCAGACTTGATGGCTATTTTCAAGGAAAACGTGTTGATTAAATTATTGGTAATTTACAACCAATAAATATTCTAACTTTTAAGGGAGTGTGCTTCTGGAAAGTTGGTTGACGTTTTTTTCTACTAATTGTTATAACGAATGTTTTATAAATAAATAATTTTAGTGAGCAGGATTTTGTGGGGATTGCGAAGAGATCCGAAAGGCCCTGCGTCAGCAGTTAACGGGGGTTGGCGAGCGATAGCGAGCAGGGGGCGGTAGCTCCCTAGTTATGTAAAAGAAAACAATAGTTTGGAAAAGATAACTATAAAAGCAAGCTTACGATAAAAATCATTCACATGCTTGTATTTTAAAAAGTTGATGTACCAGATAAAAAAATTTAAATTCTTGTTTAGTTTATCACAATTATTGATTCCAAACCCTGCTACTTGCCCTTTTTTGTCATAAATATGTTATTGGTAGTAAAATTTGTTCTTAAAATTGCAGGCAATTTTATGTAGAGTAGCCTAAACCTATCTCCCAGTTAAGCAGAATTTTTAAAAAAAATTGTAAAATGCAAATAATCTTGCAAACCATTTTAAAGCATACACAACTAATTTTTTATTTAAATTGTGGAAGTTTAACATTTTTGATTTAAATCAATGATTTTTAAAAAAAAATCAAGTGATTTAAATCAAGCAACCCTGGCTATAAGTAGCGGATTGGGCTCCTTTTGTAGGTTCTTTACGACAAAAATTTCGTTTTGGGCGACAGGCTACTTAAATTACATTTTTAATCTGCGACTTTTGTGTTTGGGGCCTTTCAAATATTACGTAAGCACTTTTTTGGTCATTTTTAACCCCCCCCCTTGTCAGCAAAGATAAGCAAACCTCAACCCCCCCACCATAATTACGTAAGAAATTGCCGGACCCCCCCCCCGAAATTTTGACATCCCTATTAGTAAGTACTGTTTTTTTCCTTGAAAATTAGGTGACTCGTACAAGGAGCTGTTCTTTTTGGGTGTAACCCTAAAGGTTCAAAAATGAGCCAAAACACTACTTTTCGGGGTTACAATTTCAAATGTTAGGGTGGTCCATCTCCAGAAAAAAGTGCTTATGTCAGATTTCCTAATTTAATTTTTTGTTACATTTATTTATGGTTGAATTTTGAAATTATTTATGCAAGAAACAAGATATTTTCGAAAATGCACCATCTTAAGTAAGCATCACTCATATCCACCTTGTCAGCAAAAATAAGCAAAGAGCAAACCCCCTCCCCCCTTAGGTGCTTACGCAATATTTGAACGGCTCCTTTTGAAAAAATGGACATAATTACAAATGCACACTTCTAGTGCAGGAAGGTGTCATAAGTAATAAGGAAGTTGCATGTGTCAGATTTTCAAAAACAAACAAGTGTTCCGTGTGGTTTTTTGTATGGTAAAATGATATCTCTAGTCAGTTTTTCAAAAAAATGTAGAGGTAATTAAATATTTTAATTTAAAAGTCGAGAAAAAACACGTGACTGAAAACGTTTATTGTTTAAACTATAAGATGACGTCAACAATAATACCATCAACTCCATTGCTTTACAACAATGTTTAGTATAAAATGACGTCACATCCAAACTCTTGGCGTTTTCGCGCGCTTTTAAAAAGGGCATTTTTGTTAATTTTTTTGACAATCAAAAAATTTCTCGATCGGCCTCAAATTTTGGGTAGTTGCTTATTTTTGCAAGAGGAATCGATTAAAAAAATAAAAAAAAATCATGCAACTTCCTCATTCATAACTACGTCTCTTCCAACTCCTTTTCAATCCCCATCTTGAAGCCCTGGACATTTTATAGGGACAAACAAGGGAGTTGGAAGAGAAGAAAGAGATTCGGGCAAGAATTTTCCGATATGCGATTTATGAAACGAGTATTGAGCATATCCATTTAAGGTTTTTAGTATAATTGAATGTTAGGGGAGAGGAGGGAGGAATGGGACAGTGGGAGGAGTGGGACAGCTGAAATTATGGAAAAATAAATCAGATTATTTTATTTCCAGTTTGGTCATTAGATGGCCTTCTTATAGCTTCTTGTTATTTCCTTCATTTAGTTTATCCAGCAGCAAGTTTCTGTTTATAGTTGTAAAAATTTGATTTTCCCACCTCCAAAGTTAATTTCCAGTCTATCTTGAGTTTTATTTCATTTATCATGTAATTTGTAGAACAAACATTATATAATGCCATTGTAATCTAAAAGATATAATGTATGCTAATCTGCAATTTCATAAAGCCTAACACCAGCATAGTTTATGTGACAAGTTATATTTTAAAAGCAATGTGTGGAGGGAGGAATGGGACACTCTGAAGAGGGAGGAATGGCACATGTCGTATTCCTCTGCAATCTGCAAAAATGTAAACAAAATTTGAAAATATTAATTTCTGATAGCTATCTTTATCGCTTCAATTGAAATGCTTTTCTTTTCTTGAATAAACAATAAGTAGTTACATTGTAATTCAATTATTGATTCTTAACACCATGGGAAAGGGTTCAAGTGTACTAAATATTTTTTAAAAATTATTCTATAATAGATATAAGATTGAAAGCTGTTTAACAATGTGGGCAAAGGTTAAAAGAATAGTAGGTAAAATACTAGGCCCTTTCTCATTATTACATTTTACTAATTTTCTTTACTTTTCAAAAGTGTCCCACTCCTCCCATACTCATGTCCCACTCCTCCCACCCATGAGGGAGGAATGGGACAAAATTCTTGTAATTTGAATGATTAAAAGCAGGGTTGGCCGGTTTAAACCATTTGGTTTAAACCATTGGTTTAAACCATGGTTTTTTTACCTTGGTTTTTTTACCAAAAAAACCACTTGGTTTTTTTGGTTTTTTTAGAAATTATAAAATATTTTCAGGATTTTTTAAAGAAAGTGTTATTAAGTATAATCTTTTGCACAAAATTAAAAGGTCAGATTTATAAAAAAAATTTACATTTTAAGGTGATTAAAAATCAGAAATCTTTTAATTTAATGGTTTTAATTATTGAATTCTCTTTAAACTTAACCTTAAGTGCTTAAGTTAAACTTATTATATTTTGCAAGAGATAGTTCATTTATTAATTTCCTTTAAAATGAAGCATTATTTCAAAGAGTAACTAAACATACACAAAAGTTATCTGTTTTTCACTGATAAAATATGGCTTGGATTTTAATTAATTAATAAAACCAATTTGTCTTATTTGTCAGTCATAAAAACCAGTTGGTTTTTTTAGTAAATTAATAAAAACCGTTGATTTCTTTAATGATAAAAACTAAAAACCAGTTGGTTTGTTTATAAACAGATAAAAACCAGTTGGGTTTTTTTACTAAATTAATAAAAGACGTTAATTTCCTTAATTGGATAAATTATCTCAATCATTTATCCAATTTCAATTAACATTAGTTGCTTACATTTCCCTTTTATTTATTAAAAAAGTTAAATTTTCTCTTTCTAAAGAAATTTCTTAAGTTCATAAATAATCCATATAATTAATTTGATTATTTTACCATTTAATAATTAATCAAATTAATTATCTTTATCAATTATCCAATTTCAATTAACATTAGTTGTTCACATTTCACTTTTACTTCTCATTTAAAAAATAAAATTTTCTCTTTCTAAAGAAATTTCTTAAGTTCATAAATTAATCCATATATAATTAAGATAAATAATTTGATTATTTCAACCATTTATCCAAGATAAATTAACACTGATTTTTATTCACTACAATAATATTAGATATTCAAATTGGAATATTTTAGAAACAAAAATTATTTTTAAAACAAATTAATTTAATTTTAATTAATTAATTGAAATATACAAATCATTTATCAATTATAAACAACCCCTGAAATAAATGTCTCATTTACAACTCAATTTCAAACATCAATGCTAAAATAACTTATTCTGATAAAAAAAAATTTCTAAAAAAACTTGGTTTAAACCAAAAAAACCTGGTTTAAACCAAAAAAACCCGGTTTTTTTGGTTTTTTTAAAAAAACCCGGTTTTTTGCCAACCCTGATTAAAAGTGATAAAATTAAACAACATTTAAGAACTGAATATTTTAAAAAAAATTAAGTTAAAACATGTAAGTTTATTATTCAACCATTTGCATCTATGAATAAGCAGGGGATAATGAATAAAAAAATATTTAGTGAAAATTGTCCCATTCCTCCCTCCTCTCCCCTATGCAAGAGTTCCTTTTCAAATATCAATAGAGGAATTACTTTTAACTAATTCGTTTTTAGATTAGCAATGTATCTAATAAATGGAAATCTAAAAAGTTCTAATGATATTTTATTCTAAAAGTAACATTTTTTAAAAGAAAATCTGGAAAATAAGCTTCATTCAAGTCAAAATAGCTTAATAATTAAAAGATAATTTTTTTAAGTTCTAGAGTATATAATAATAGTTCCTTAACAATGTTAAAAGTGGGTTTAACTACAATATTACCACTGAAATAAAATTTGGGCTCCAAAAATTTCAAATCCGCTACTTTTAGAGCTTTGATCCGCGAATTTTTCGTCAAACTGTCTGGCAACACTGCTACCCGGTGTCCCATCCAACCCCGGTCTCCCCTATTATTAGTCCCTGTTTACTGTCCCGCTTAATATCCTCTCCTCAAGCTGTTTTGATTGTCAGGGATTCATATATTAAGGTTATTTTTAAGGTGTTTATTGATATACATTAAGCATTTTAACCTGTGAGTCGTAAATTATATTCAATTTGAAGAAGTCTATCGTCATCATCAAGGACTTTTTTATTCCTTCTAATAACTTACCATCGCACCCTTGCTTAGCCAAGAGTTGGTGTTTGGTGGTTTAAGAGGGATTGTTGCTCCTCATCTTCCAATAGTGATGGTTTAACAACTTTTATCGACCCCCTGAATCTAGGATGGGATATTTTATTAATACCGTATAATGAGAGGCAGTTAGGGATCCCACCTGCTTATCCTTACCTTACAAAGGCATTGCCATTTAAAACCCTCAGTTCTTAACGACTTAAACGGTGGTAGAGCAATGGGTATCATTGAATAAGCTCTACCCCAAAGAAGGAAATGCCATCTCCATGATGATGATTATATTTACAATGTTTCTAAATTTTGGTAGTCCAAATTAACTCGGTGGTATTTAGCAGGACCATATAGGAAATTGAACCACTCTATGGTCAATTATCCGTTTCCGCTGTGCAGGATTATATGGGTTTCGGCAGTGGAGTGGCCAGAAAAAAATTTCGGAGGGGGATGTTGATATTTCGGGAAGGGATATGGGGTATTTTTAGTGGTTTTCTATGGTCAAAAAGGAAATTTCCTGAGTTTCAGGGGGATATATCCCCCAAATCCCCCCTCTGGCTACGCCCCTGGGTTTCGGCTACATATTTCCAAATTCAGCAGCATGGTCAATGTGCCAATTCAGAACAGAAGTACGAAAATTGTTTATACACTAACATAGATTGCTTAAAGACAGTGGATTGGTGAGAATTGATGAATTTAATTAAATAACAAGACTTGGGCGAAAAATGAAAATAATCTTTTCAACTAACTAAACATTTAAGCGACGACCAGAATACTTAAAATTACTTGAATTTTACTCCTAAAACCATACCGAAATACACATTTAAGGGATAATCTACATAAGAACCACGGTAAATCCATGAAAAAGAAAATTAAGAGTCAGGTTGGAGATCAGAACTTAACTTACCGTGAGAAAGAATATTAATTGTTTCATTATGTAAATACGTAAGGCTCACAACACAATCCCAAGAGTTCATTTGTGGTCTGTAGCCAGTATGAACGAAAGGGTTAAACTGCAAATGTTTCGGCATCAATTCAAAGTTCATTAATTTCACACTTTCACTTCTTGCCGGTTCTGGGTTAATTTCCATCGTATCTTCGGTTTTGTTTTCTGTAACAACTACATTTTCTCCGTTGGAATGGCGATAATTTAACATGGAATCCATAGCAGAAAAGAATTATAAGAAAATTTACATTTAGATTTATAAATTATAAGAAATAGAGGTTCCCAACCCCGTGGTGAACAAATGGATTGATTGATAAACAGAAACCACCAATCGGCGGACGTTTAGCACAGGACGGATATGACCTTTTTTAATTTAGAAAGACGGAAGTAGGGAATCAAAAATATTTTTCACATGAACCAGAAAGTACCAATTAAACCTTTACTAATGGAATAAATTGATGCATAAAAATATTTTAAGCATGAATATAGTAAGCTAAAGAGAAATTAATTGATGATAAATAAAAGAAAGTATTGATTAACCAATTATTGGCATCATAAGATCGTTTATTGACCTGAAGTGAAAGGATTATTTTTCATCAAAATAAACGTTGGACGTTGTTTGGTCAGTGATTTGGTGGATTTGTAATTTTTATTCGCTCGTCTTGTCCAAGAATTGAATTAACCACGTGTTGATTGCGATTGAAATTTATTAAATTTCTGTAAACTTTTCTATTTTCTTCATAGCAAAAACGATATGGAAGATAAAGATCGTACTTTGTACTGTGGCAATCTCGCAGATAAAGTTACTGAAGATCTTTTGTACGAGTTATTCCTTCAGGTAGAGTACTTGCATGATATAAAAAATAATAATATTTCCCCTTACGGTAAATTTTAAGAATCCGGGCCATGGTGACTTCTTCGTGAAATGCACTGGCGAATAAGCCCTTCGCGGTACGTAAATGGCAAAAAAAGAACGTAAAATTGTAAACGAACATCGTAAAATAATCTAGGGTTGCCGCACTAAGCATTATACACTAGGTAAGGTAGAATTAAATTAGGCCTACCATATTTTCTCGGATCCAACCCAGGACAAATTTTTGATATTTCTTAATAAGTAAAATATAAAATCGCCAAAGATTAAAAACTAAGATAAAAACATTCAAAACTAATAAGCAGGAAACATAAATATCAAAATTTATTCTTTCATTTGACATTACTTTTTCTAAAACTGTCCGACTTAATTTAATCGCGAAATGGATGTTTTTTCAAACAACTGACGCCGGTGCATGGGTCGAGCCCCAGTATTTAATACTGCCTCACCTCTACAGATAGTGGTGACTTAATATTCTCTGCATATTTACAGGCTGGACCATTAGAAGGAGTAACGATTCCCAAAGATAAAGACGGAAGCAGGAGAAACTATGGGTTCATAACCTTCAAACATGCTGTCTCCGTATCTTACGCTGTTGCACTGATGAGTGGCGTTTCTTTATTTGGACGTCCCCTTCGCCTAGATGCTAGGAACAAGGATATGTACAATCCCTACCTTGAGAAACTGAGGGAATATGCTCACCATTCCCGGCATGACCATAGCTCTAGGAGGCATGCTCCGAGAAGGTATGATTCCAGTAGACCAAATACTGACAATAGGTATGATAATATGAATATTCCACTGCAACAACCTCAGCCTGTTATGTATCCTGCCTTTAATCAGCCTTTTGTTCCAAGTATGAATTATCCACCTCCTAACCCACTGATGGGATTACCTTATAACCAAGGAATGGGAATGATGCCTAATTCTGGTTGGGTTAGGTTTTAAATTCTGTATTAGAGAGGACAATTTTATCCCTTGTTTTTTTTTGTACAAAGTATACATTCATGTTTCATATATGTTATTCATCTTGGGCCATATTTTGCTAGAAAATGTCTATTGTTACTATTTTGTTTTGGATCTTCAGACTTTATTTTGTTGGATTGCATTGGTTGGATGTTGGTTAAAAAGTTAAACTTTTGAGAAACGGGAGTGAAAGACATGGATTTGGTCTTTCAAGGGTTGATCTGCTTTTTTCTGCAAAATGTTTCAGCCAAGTCCAATTCAACTTAAAATATTCTTTTGTGTGTTGGTTATTTGTTTTGACTTGCAGCAATTAATGCTTTCTTCAAAAAAAATTTTGTTGCTGAAAAATACTCAATTCGTACTAAAAGATTCAATTCTGTAAGTACCTATAGAAAATAATTCATGACCATCAAAGCCAGTTCTAGATGAAATGAAATATGTGAGCTGAAAGCTGTAATATCAATGTATAAATTTGTCAGTGTGCTATAAGTTTTTGGGTTTTATGTTGAAGTAGAGTAGCTCTGAGTTGTTACATTCTTAGTTCACTGTTCTTCTGTATCCAAATTATATTTCAATTTAATACTGTCAGCATTTATTAGTATGCCTTCTCTAAGAAAAAAGTTTTTAGTTGTTAATCTGAAGTTCAGTTCCAAGCTATAAAAATTTAAAATTTTGGTCCTTATAATGTGTTGCTTATAAGCAACCTATGTTTTAATTTAATTATCTGCATTTTTCTGTGCCATTGCCTTTTCCATAGTTTCAAGTAACTCTTTGTAAGCTAAATTAGTTTTTGAAAATGTGACATTTATTGTTCAGAGGGACAAAAAGAAATTACTTCAGCATATGTTACAAACTTGAAAAATTACCAAGTATAAACTGTATTTGTCACTGATGTTTTATCTATACAAAAATACGATGATAGCTCTGTGAAATTATACCTCAACTACACAAGACATTATTGTGGAATTATTTTCTGCTATAAAGTTTTTTCCTTCAATTTATGTAAAATTGTGTTAAGAATAATTTTTCCCTTCCTGAACTCAGATTGTAAGCATCTCTCCAATTCAAGCTACTTAAAGCTTTTTTTACCCGTTTGACAATTTTGTACATATTAATCTATAAATACTAGATAAAATACTAAACGTTTTTAACTATGTTATATTTTTTTCAATAAAGAATTGAAGTTTTAGGTGCTGGTTTTTTTACTCAGTGTTTTACATATATTTCTTAGTAATCTTAAACCACTTCAACTGTTTATTTTTCTCTTTTTATCAAACTTAAAACTCCAAAACACTTCTGATGTTAAATTTCTTTTTGAAATATTTTTCATTGAGAAAGCAAAGAACTAAAGGAACTTTTCAGTTGAATCTGGTTGGAATTTTTAAAGAAAATATCTTACAGGCTCTAAATAGATGTAATGCAAACAATTTTAATTTACCTCTTTAGTTAAAAAATTTTTTTAAGTAGATTAGTTGATTCTTAAAAGTCCATATTAGGATCATTCATGCGTGTCATGAAGTCAATGGATTTTGAATTAGTTAAATCTGCCCCAACACTTTTGAGGCCAGATTATTTCATCAGTGAAACAAAAGCAAAGGAATATCTTTTATCAGCCTTGTAAGAAGGGCAGTACTAGTGTGTTTCAATTGACTTGAAAATCATAGTCATTACTTCCATAAATAAAACAAGGAAATAAAAGTTATAATACCCCTTCAAAAATTATAAGTTTTTTCAACCTTTTCTTAGCTTAAATTTTTGGACTGTTGTATGAGTGGAAGTACAAGATAAAAAAAGGGCTGAGGCAATGGGTTAAATTTAAATACAACTTCTCTTACAATTTCTTAAAATGAAGATAAACACAAGTAACATAGTAATCTAAATCTGCTTTAACAATTGAAAAGAACAGTCCTATATTTAGCTAGTGTGAAGTAGATACCCTCAACGTTACACTTAATTTCAGTTCCTGTTCGCATTGCAATTTACATAATCCAACTGTAAACTTTGCAAATTAATGTGTTTTTGAAAACATTTTGTTATGTGTATTTAATTAATTTTTACTCCTTGTTCTCTCAGCAATCCTCTTTCCTGTGAAGACTCCTGTAGCTCATTCTGAACTGAACCAAAATTATATGATTAAGCCAAGCACTATGATATTATATTAGACTGATAATTTAGATTTTACAAGAAAAAAATGCTTTGGAAAGATCATTATTTGAGATAGAAAATTATTTCATTGAAAGTATGAGTAAATTATAAAATTATGAAAACACAATTTAAAATGAAAGTTTTATAAACTGTGCACTTTTCCTCAACCAATTCTAACATAGAAAAGATTTCCTTTGATAGTTAAAGCATAAAACTATTTTTTAATTTATGTTTCTTTGTATTATAATTTGGGTTTCTTTTTTAGAAGGAATCCTGACTACAGGCGTTATCATTGACCATGCCATTCAAGTCTGCTCCAGTACATACTGCAGCTTGGTGATGGTCAGATATCCCGAAGTTATCCATGTGCAGCTTAGGGACAATTTCCAAATTATGTCACTTTTAGGTGGGGGAAGGAGTTAAGCATTTGTAACACAGAGGGGAGTGTGTTAAACTTGTTCAACATCGGTGTTAATTTGTTGGTCTACCAAACTTCCAGTAGGAGACAACTACTAGAAGTTTTGATGTGAGAAGGAAACAAGAAGGGGTTAAATTTAAATGAAAATATTGTGTTGAATACTTAAAACTGGTTTTACTGTGTAAGAGGGCTATGAACCGCCTGAAAACTAAGTGACATACTTAGGGAATGGTTCTTTATATTTATATGCAATGATTACTTTTTTAAAATAAATTATTGTGTAAGTACCTAATAACTATAATACTAAATCCTGCTGACAGCCTCAAGGTTTTATACAGCATAAATGTTTAGCTAAAATTTGAAAACACGGCTTGCTGTATTTTTGTCTGTAAGGTCCATGTCTCCTAAATAAAGGTCACTATAGAAAAGTAAATAATTTTATTTATTTAGAAATAACATTTTATGGGCAATTATCTTAATGCATTTTTTGTTTATTGAATTTTGGACAGTTATGTATTTTATTTCTTTAATTTTTATTCTTATATTTTTAACACTAGAACCGCGGAGTGGGTCATTTTGACCCAAATCGAGTTTTAATTTCGTTTTTCTAAAAAAGTTACAAACTTAAGTTTAAAAAAATTTGTGACTTTTCCTAAATCCTTGTTAATAATTAGCTGTAGAAAAATTAAGCTCCTAGCTTTTATGGTTTTTTTGTAATAAACTACTATACCTAAAACCGCGGATTGGGTCATCCTGACCCAAAGCCTTCTAACGGAATAAATTCGCTGCCTAGCGCTTTCCAGAATTTCAAGACTCATGTTTTATTGCTTTTACCCTCTTTCCTTTCAAAGGTCAAGGTCAAAAGACCAGTTTGAGAAAATAAATAACATCTGAAACGGTGAAACAGTGCAATAGTTCCCACGGTTCCCTGCTGTTTTTGGAATGTGAAGATTTCAGTCTTATCAGTTCGGTTCCCCCTTTCCCTCCCCTTTCATTGAAAAGGGGACTCACAGTATTCTAAACAAACCAGTTTGTGACAACATAGAACTGGCCTTACTGTAGTGTTTGAGAAAAATGTCGCATAAAAATAATAAGCGTAAGTTGATGATTACTGAAGCTTTGGAATATTTTCAACAGTTGTCGGAAGATGAATCTGAAAAGGAAATTCATAGACATTGATTTGAGTGAAGATGAATGTTTGCTGCAAAATGAAGAAGGAACTTCTTCAGATGATAATAACCTAGTCCCATCCGACGTTGCTGAATCCTCTGAACCAAGCAGTAGTCAAACAAAGGTTCTTCCTAGAAAAAAATCTGGTAAAAAGAGGAAATTATCTGAATCAAATTTGGAGGATCTGGGTAATAATGGAAATTTTGTTTCAAAAGACGGAACTCATTGGACTACTATCGACTTTGGAAGTTGTTCTAGTGGGAGGATTCCACAGCACAACGTTTATAAGGAAGTGCAAGGTCCGACAGCTTATGCCAAACGTATGTAGATGGGTGTGCATCTAGCTCATGGAGATTGATTACGTTTTATTGTTGAGCTCTCTTCACCCCACAGTGGATGTTTATAACAATCATACAAAGAAGCTACCAAAAACAATATCTTTCTATAATTCGACAAAATTTGGTGTTGATGTTGCCGACCAAATGGCAAGAAAATACTCCATGAAAGCTGGATCTAGAAGGTGGCCAGTTCATGTTCTCTATAATATTCTTGATCTTGCTGGAATTAATTCTTGGATTTTGTACCAAGAGACCACGGGGAAAATTATCTCTAGAAAGGAATTTCTCCAACAACTTATTGAAGAACTGCGTAAATCTCACATTTTAAGTAAACAAACAATGATGAATAAAATTGTCAAGAAAGAAAACCCCGAAGAAAGTTCAGAACTGAAAAAGAGAGTCCGTTGTCAAGCACCTAAGTGTAGCAACAAAACTGTTGATAAATGTTCCTTTTGCGGTTTACCTACATGTGGAAAATGTACAAAGGATAATAAAAAGAAGTTGCTCAAATTGTGCATAAACTGGTAGTAAAATAAATCCTGGTAAGAATAAAAATATTTCAATTTTGATTCTATGAATTCTAAATCTTTCATACATTTTTGCTTATTTTACCAAATTAATTATCATAATTTTTGTGTTTAATGTAACTTTAACCTCAAAACAGGAGTTGAATAATATGTAAATAACATTCTGTTCTCAAATAATGTATTTTTGCATTACAAATTGAATTTTATGCGCCTGGGTCAATTTGACCCAGCTCGCGGTTTTAGGTATACGGAAATTGCCGCGGTTCTAGTGTTAAAATCCATTGCAAAGGATTAGGCAAACCAGAAAATGAATTGTGCTAACTAGTTTTAAACAATGCTGTAGTGGAGCACTGATGATCTGAATCCCTAACATCCCTAATCCCTGACATCAATGAATCTGTAAGTTCCATTGGCAAAACTTTTAGTTCTACATGTTAAGACTTGGATGAGAGGTCCGATTGGTTTGTCATACATGAATGTCACTCCCAAAGAGGGATTGTCCTTCTCTCCATAAAAGCCCTGATTGGACCTCATGTGTAAATGAAAAATATTACCTTGTTGGATTTGCATAAAAAATTAAATTACATCATCTTTTTCAATTCTGCATAAAAAAATTTTTTTAAACTTTTCGTTTTAACTGTTAACTTTTTCTTTTGTTTTTGTGTAAGACTTGTGATATGAAATTATTTTTGTGAATACCTTACAGTAGGGTGTCTCAAAAAAAACCTTTTTTCGAAAAACCCTGCTCCCCAGGGATTTTCCCATTCCTTTTGGTCCCAAAAGATAGTGTGTAAAGTTTCAGCCCCCTAAGTTAACTCTAGGGTTTGCCTGTAGAGCCCCAAAGTTTGAAAAAAGTTTAAAAAATGACCAATTTTTAGAATTTTTAAAAATTATATTTTAAGATTGATACTGCGATGAAACCGGTTCAAATGTGTCATTTAGGACTTAATTAGATGGAATATATTTATTTATATGTATTAACTGGCACCCTATAGCCCCTATAATTAAGAATTAAACCGTACTACTTAGGGACGTTGCACTCGCCAAAGCTTATAATGCACTACCGGAGGACGAAATGAATTAAATTTGAATTTCTTCGAAAGAACTCCCTCAAATGATGTCAATATTGATATAATAAATTATAAAAACTATTGAAATAACAATAATGAGGTTTTCCACTGAGCTTTTAATTTAAAAATTGATTTTCTTCAAAATTTCTCTTTTCTAGCTGATCAAACCCAAAATTTATATTAAAAAACAAGGTTGTTGTACTTTTTTAGATACCAAATATTGAAACCTTTATAGGGGTTTCATTTTTAATAAGTAGAATTAAATTTTAAACCGCACAGATCGGAAATGACATGGATATTTCCTATACTAGATGTGAAAATTGATTTTCTTTTTTTCAAAGAAAGGAAAATAGTTTAATGCTTGTGAATCTTGGTTGAATTGTTAAAGAAAGAAGTTTGAATTAAAATTTTCCCCTTATACGTTAAAAGGAAGTAATTTTCCAAACTTAAAAAAAGGAAATCGATTTTAACGTCTGGTATAGGAAATATCAATGTCATTTCTGATCTGTGCGGTTTAAAATTTAATTCTACTTATTAAAAATGAAACCCCTATAAAGGTTTCAATGTTTGGTATCTAAAAAAGTACCACAACCATCTTTTTTAATATAAATTTTGGGTTTAATCAGCTGGAAAAGAGAAATTTTGAAGAAAATCACTTTTTACATTAAAAGCTCAGTGAAAGACCTCATTATTGTTATTTAAATGGTTTTTATAATTTATAATATCAATTTAGCACCAAATGGCATCATTTGAGGGAGTTCCTTTGAAGAAATTCAAATTTAATTCATTTCGTCCACCGGTAGTGCATTATAAGCTTTGGCAAGTGCAACGTCCCTAAGTAGTACGTTTTAATCTTAAATTATAGGGGCTATATGGTGCAGTTAATACACATAAATAAATATATTCCATCTAAATAAGTCCGAAATGACACATCTGAAGCAGTTTTATCGCAGTATTAATCTTAAAATATAATTTTTAAAAATTCTGAAAATTAGTCATTTTTTCCACTTTTTTCAAACTTTGGGGCTCTACAGGCAAACCCTAGAGTTAACTTAGGGGGCTGAAACTTTACACACTATCTTTTGGGACCAAAAGGAATGGGAAAAGCCCTGGGGAGCGAGGTTTTTCGAAAAAAAGTTTTTTTTGAGACACCCTTACCTTACAGTATTCCTTTTTTCTTGTATCTTACCGGATAAGTTCTGTAAGTGTCATTTACATTTATTGATACATTTTTGGATAAAATGTATAAAAAAACTTGAGTAGCACCCCAACCTCTAATTGAAATTGTATCAGATAAATCAATGTTTTTCTGTATTTATAGTGTTCCTGAGATTATATGGGAAAAAATCAGAAAATTTGATCTGTGATGGAATCTGGAAAAAAACCTGCTTATTCAGAAAACTAGAAATTATACTTTCTAGGAAATTGCAGATAAATTGCTTATACTCTGCCATTTACATTGAAATTTTTTTATCTGGCCACAGGAAAAAAATTTACTGTTGTTTTTAACAACTACAAAAAATAAAAAGGGTAAATATATCTATTAAAAATTATTTTACAAATTATTAATAATTTATATACTATATTGTTTTATAGCTCTATAATAAAATTTGGAATTTGTTATTACTCTTGGTATAATGCTATCGATTTCAATTAATTTAATTTATACTAGAGAAATACTGTGTTCCTAGCATTTTCCAAAATATCTAAGTTAAAGTAAGTAAAACCATTAAATCAGAAAACTTACCTGGTGATATTGTGAGTTTTTAGTCCTCTGACTTTAAGGGAATAAACTTGTAGGAACCTAATTAAAGCTTTTCCTTAGAAATATTCTGTTACTTTAAATTTATCTTTAAAAAAATAGGTCACCTTATGTCTTATAGTTTGTCAATTTACATTTTCTACAAATTTTGTAATATTTATTACTTTTAAGAATGTTCCTGGATTTGAACTTTTTGAGTTTAGCTTTTAATTTCTATGTTTGGTGTAGTTATTTTATCATGATTTCACTTACTGTTTTAATCATTTCCTAATTTCATACATGTATACATTTTTGAATGTAATAAAATGTTTGTGAACAATTTAATTTGCATAGTAATGGTTTTGCAAATTGAAGTTTAAAAATATTTTATTTTTATCGAATTATACTATTTAAGCATGCATATATTAAGCTTAGAAATTTTATGAAATTCATTTTATTTATTTAAGTTAAAGAATTTTTAAATTACAATTATATCTAAATATAGAAAATAAATTTCGAAGTTTCTCAAAATAATTTTATTTAATAAATAGGCTGTACAAATCTACATTCTTTGTTCCTTATCTCAAAAGAATGATAGTCATTTTTCTGCACATCAATACAATTAAGGTTCTTTATCTCGTTTCTCAGGTTCTTTATCAAAAATAAAGTCATTATAGTCTCATCATTCTAGAGATGGACCCCTTAACAGTTCGCCAAATCAAATGACTAAGAGGAATCACACGTTGCTCTTTGAGGTATAGTTCAGCTTATTTTTCTTCAGCACTGTTCGAACAATCCGAGCTGTCCACATTAACCAGCGTGACGAACGTACTCGAATTCTCTCCACTAACCACCATTCCATTGGAATTCCCTTCCAACGTAATTACCGTCACATCACTCCCACTTGATCGGGGGGTGCCGCAGTTTTTGAACCCCCCTTTCCTCGGAAGGCTGTTCTCCTTCTTGTTCAGCTTATTGTTCTGTATATGCTGCCTGCAAGTACCATTCAGCCCCTTTTTGCTTCTGCGGAACATCGGCTTCTTTTTTCTTGGACGCTCCAGGTCTGCCGATCCGGGATCCGACGTCGTTTCTGGAATCGGCGTCTCCAGTTCCCTGGTGGATCCTAAGGAACTGGCTCTGCCACATTCCTCCTCTTCAGATGTGCTGGCAATGCGGGATTTTCCCTTTATCCCCTTCTGTACTAGGATTCGCTCCATCAGTATGTTCTTGGCGAACCCATCATTCCCGATGGTCGGATCTCCGTTCTTCAGATGGTCGTGGTTGTCTGCTGCGTTATGTTTGCATTCGTGGTGGTGATGGTGATGGTGTTTGGATTTTGTCAGTGTCTTCTTCCTCAGGATTTCCTGCGAGCTTTTCGATCCCCTGGACGTCGTGGAAGATCGATCTGACGTCGGGGTGCTGCGATCGCTCCCCTTGTCGACACAAACGTGCTCCCAACTGCAAATAGGCAGATTGGACAGATTGAAACCCTTGGTTGCTCGGTTGCCGTTCATGTTACTTGCCAGCTTACTCAAGCACTGGTCCAACTGGTAGTTCTCCCTTGTGGCAAGAACATTCCCTATGTGATTCAGGTATCTGTTCAGTGAGCAATCGTCAGGAGGTTGAATGACTGAATCTGCCAGTTGGGCCAGACATTGGTCGATGGGTCCGTTCTCGTCCTCACTCAAATCGTCCGGGTTTTTATCGTCTTTATTGGGATCTCTCGTGTTCAGTGAATCTTCTGTCATGTCTGAGTTTGCTACAGAAATGGAATCGCTTTCAATGGAGGGAGTGCGCACTAAAACGTGCCGTTCTCCTCTCTTTGTTGGATCGACCATTTTTGTTTCTAGGATGTTGCAGTGTTCTGAATCGGAGGTTTCGTCGTTTGATTCGAAGGACGGACCCTTTTTCATCTGTGGCTTTGGAGGTGGTAAGGGGGGAGTTGCACTTACAGCTTTGGAAACTCTTGAATGGTTTGTTTTAGGTGAAGGTTTGTACCTGAAAAAATTATGTTTGGTACATTATTTTCTATAGGTCATGTAAAGTTTTTAACATTCAAATTATTAATAGTTTGATTTAAATACAGTCAAGCCTCCAACTTAGAAGTTTGCTTAACAGTAAACTTAACTAAAACTTATGAGTCACTATTTTCAATGAAGGAAATAAGACAGTTTACCAAAACTTTTCAAACTAGCAATATGTTTTGCAGTTTCATATCACAAGTATTTTTTAATAGTAGTTCTAAAAAATAGAATTCTTTATCTTTGAATTTTTACTCATTTAGTTTTAAAAAATATTTTCTTAAAAATTTTGTTGTTTTCGAGATTCACATATTTTCAGCAAAATTTGAGATGCATAATGCTTCTTATGTTACCAAATATTGCTAATGATATGACCATATGGAATCTGATTGTAACTATAAGAAAGCCATTTAATTTTAAATTTTTCTCATTTTAATCTTATTTTTTCAATACAAATAATCGTTTTTATTTATTTTTTCTAAAATTAAGTATAACTTATTTGAATATGAATATACTAACAAGTTTTAGAGCTTATTTTAAAAATAATATTTACAATATAAACTATTAGGAATATTTTTGTGTAAAATAGTGCTATCGTTTAATCGAATCTCTGAAAACCATATACTTATTGTTGTGCACCTTATCAGAACATAAATCGCAATTCAATGGGAATTCAAATACAGCAAAAAGATCAAAATATACTTTACCTCTCATCAATTTCCCCACTTTTACTATCACTTATCGAAATAATCTTCTTTTCCACCACATCCACCACAACTTTAGTCCCAGCAGGCACAATCTCCGGCGTCTTCTGCTTGTACTTCTTCTTGGCCCCACTCGCCGAAGAATTCGACGACCTGCTACTCTCCCCATCTTCACTCACATTATCAAATCCAATAGCTTTCTCTTCCGCCACCAGGGGCTCCTCATTCTTCCTCCCCTTCAAAGGGTTCCTCTTGAACAGACTGACCTTCCTGGCCACTCTAGCCCTCTTCTCTTCACTCTTCAACGTCCAGTTGTCCGACCCTGGAGATCCAGTCCTTGCCGTCGCCGGCTTTGCCTCTTCGGCGGACTTCAACCTTCCTATTGTTGTCTTGAACTCTTTCATGAACTGGCTGATCATGTTCTTCTCCTTTGGAGAGGCGGAGTCAGTACTAAAAGACGGTACGGATCTTTCTGACAGTTTCTTTGCAACCTGAGTCGACAATTGTAGATACTCTTCCAAGGACGGATGCTCGCTTTCGTCGGCAAGACTGTACTCCCCGTCCAGATCGGTGCTGACTCGGCTGTCGTCTTCGTCTTGGGTCGTCGTGTCGTCCATTTCGTCGTCGTCGTCCTCGTCTTCGATCTCCTTGATGGCGGTGGAGGAAGTGATGACGCTGGACGATGATTGGTCCTCGACGTTGTTGCTTCGTATTGGGCTTTTGGGTTTCCTGAAGCTGGAGTTGAGCGAATCTCCGGATAAGGAAGCGTCGGAGCATTCGCTGAGGTTGTCGGCTTCCTCAGATTTGTGACTGCTGGAGGTGTGGCTTGAAGAGTGGCTCTCAGATGTGTCCGGTCTTGAGTTGTAATCTATCGTTAGTGCTGAAACAGTTAAGATATTTAGGAGAATGTTTCATGCTTTTTTACACTGACTTCAGTTATTAATAAATCTGCATTATGAGGAGAGACATTAAAATTCCTGCATATTTGTGTTTTCTAAATTATCATGATTCAGAATGTTTAATTAAAGCTTAAAAATCAAAGTTTCATTTCACAAAAACAGTTGTCATCTGAATCACCAAGTGTCCTATCACCTCGAACTATGCCAACAATCTAACTCTTCGTAGTATGAACCATGAAAATACATTAAATTGTTATGTTATTTAATGTACATTTATTTAATGTAATTTCATTTTATAAAAACAAAGTAAATATAAAATCACCACTTAAATTTTACAATAAAAATTTTATTTGAACTATCCTCTTATTCTTTGTTAAACTAAACCAGTTTTACAAACCACAGTTTGTCTCAGCATCCAGGAGGTCATTTATGTAAGTAAAAACTATTGTTAACCATTAATATTAATCACAGTAAAGGATCAAGTTACTCTTTTAGGTAAGTTAAAAATTTGCTTCGATAATAACTAACATTAATACGCGCATAAAGTATCTCATTACTCGTTGAGTAAGTTGAAGTTAGTGTTAATTGTTAAAACATGAAAAGGATCGAGTTACGAAGTTATTCATTCGGGTAAGGTATAAATATTGTTAACACAGTGAATACCTGTAGGTGTACTTGAGGACCTGTGGTACTCAATATTTCTGTCTGGTGACTCCCTTCTTTTCACTTTGATCTTCAGAGTGGTCTCGTCATCGTCCATGTTTTCACTTTCTTCCAGTTTGTAGAGAAGCTCTCTTCTGGAGATTTTTGTTTCTTCTCTCTCTTGCTTTGTGGGTGCTTCGAGAGTATGGCAGTAACCTTCCTTTGAATTGTTGCGGTTGTGGGTTGAACTCTCACCGAGAACAATGTCATCTGAAAATATATTTTTTATAATGTTAGGTTTCTGGGAATTTCGTGGAAGGAAGTGGGTAGATTTTACAGGTATTGGAATGACCAAATAAAATAATGATGTCCTTGTCATTCTTCTTTTCTTAGGTAAAAAAGATATTTACTTATAAAATTTTTTTCACGGGAATGACGATTTCATAGAATCATAATTATAGATATAGAAATCTAACTGGATACCAACATACAAAACAATTAAGACTAACCGAAAACAATACCTTACTACTAAAAATACAGAGTGAGACATGTCTTCCATATGGTCAACCATCCCCAATCTCCCTTATTGGTAGATTCAAAATTAGTTGAATGACTTTTTGGTTACGTAATCCTTTTCACTTGTCTAGATCTTTTGCGGTACGGCGAAATTAGACTAGCACTAGACCATCAATCGGACGAATCTCAGTGAGCCAGCTTTAAGTGACGTCACTTCTGCTTATCATCCATCATTGGTCTCACCCTATCGCCGTACCGCAATAAGTGGAAATGGACCTTAAGTTTCGTTTTGAGAGGATAATCAAGGTTCAGTTCTCACCTTTCTTTCCCGTCCTCTTACTAACATCTAGCACCGTCTCCGTATTTCCTCCTTCCCGCAACCTGTTGATCTTCTCATACAAATCCATCCGAAACATATCGAACTTTGAACAGTTATTAGAATCCTGCCCAGGGACCACCTTCCTCTTCTTACGGTCCAGACTACCTCCCTTGCGAACTTCCTCAGGGGGCGAAGGGGCCCTCTTCTTACTCCTCGCTGGGGTACTCCTAGGGGGTGGCAAGGGGGGCGCCAACTTTGCTTCCAACATGGCAGCCCCCAGTTTCCCTCCATGTATCGACTCCACTGAATTGGCACCTTTTCTGCGGCTCAGTCCCTTTTCCATGTCACGCTCCTTGTAGTCCTGGTAGTAGTAGTCGTCTTCTGGTATCACCAGCAGGGTGGGACGGTAACGGAAGCTGTTGAGTCGGTTCTTGGCGGCGGCGATCATCCCCCGGATCCGGACGAAGAACTCTTGGGGTTGGGTGGCCTCCTCGCTGCCTTCCCCGCCGCTTTTGGCGTCGGTCGTAGTGCTTGTTTCGGCGCGGCCCGGTTCTGGCGACGATGGTCCCTTTGTTGGAAAGAAAGATATTTAAGTTACGCATCATTGTAAAAGCATGGATCAAACAACCAGGGACATAATCAGTGTTGTAACAATATTGGTCGAAATCATGTTACTTATCATTAAAATTATGTTGCTAACAACCCAAACAGTACAAGAAAGTTCATACAACTGTTGGAAACGTGCTTTGAACGATCTTGTGCTGCTTGGGAGGATTTCTCTAAACAGAGAAAATCTATTAAAAAACAACCCAAGAGGTGAAACGTTTTTAAAACTTATTTGCGTCGTAAAAAGAATCTGGATTACTGAAAACTGCATTTTATAACCTTATCTTAGAAAAAAAAAAGCTGTTTTACCTTTAAAGAACTCTTAGTTGTAAATTCTGCCTCTTGAACTAGATTGTTAATGTATGAATTCCTCAGCTGAAAAAAAGTTTATAAAAATAAGTTTTAGATATGTTGCCCTAAATATAAATTTAGAGAACATTTCACTAATTTCTTAAACTAGAATGAAAACTTGGCAACAGAAATCACCAACATCGAGAAAACGTATAGAACAGAAGGGAGACCCTCATCTGAATTAATAAATAAATAAGTTTAATAATTATAACACTGTTATACATTGTAAATTACTTGAACATAAAAGTGATTTAACTACAGATTAAAAAATTATATTAGTTCGAAAAAAATATAAATACTTGTGAGTTTCCTTCTCTTTCCTCTGGAGCTTCGATAGAATTGCCTCCTCTAGTTTCCCTTCGGTTCTTCCTTACTTTCAAGTAAATCAGCACAGCCAACACGTATATCAGCCCTAAGATGCCCAAACATAGGCCAATGATGATGAAGTGGTTTTTATTTGGGTGTCCAGTCTCCGGAACTTCAGGTCCTAAGCCTAGATAATAATATTGTTGCTTTTTAAACTAAAACAATTTTCTATGCGTTGTTAATGTTATGCACACTGTGAATTCCTTTATGATAAATTATTCATGTGTCGAGTCTAGAATAACGCAATTACTTATCCCCAGATTTTTTAGTACTAGTTGTAGGGTCAAATACGGCTTCCCCGAAACGAAGCAAAAACGACGCAACCAACTGAAAATGTAGCAACCAAATAATCAAGGTAATAAAAAACGAAAAAATCCGAAGAGGACTCGCTTTATTGGAAAAAATATGGGTCAAGCTCAGCTGATTTTTTTTTATCCCACATCCAGTTTTTATTTTCATATACAAGCTATTATAAGGAAAAAAAACATGGTTCATCTGATTGACTCGTTTTTACCTCCTTTTTGGAATGCTGCATCTGGCCCGTAGTCTCTGGGTGAGAATGGACCCGCGGGAGACCCGCAGAGATTGTGCTGCTGCCATCTAACGGCAAAATCTACAACTAAAGGTCTTATAACGCTACTAGTTGGCCTATTAGTGCGGTTTTTTTGGTGAACCAGTGCCAGTGAAATAAGAAATAATACTATTGTGAGTGAGACACAGGGCGCCCCGAAATTCTGACTGTTTCTACTAAAGCACTGTTTTTAAGGGACAAATTTTCAAAAAAATTCTAGAGAAAGACCCCACCCCAGATGACCCTTTTTAATATTAACCTGTACCACTGGTGAAGTTGGTTGAGAGATCTGTGAGATACAATCTTTCCAGGGGGGTAAAGGCAAGGGTGGGAGTAAGGTATGTAAGGGTGGGAGAGGGGGCCTGATCACCGTGAAATTCGGACGAGGAGTACTAAAACTATTTAAAACTGTTTTTAAGACTAAATTTTCAGAAGTATTACAGAGATAAGTGTTTACTGTATACCTTATATGCCCTTAATTTTTTTATTTAATTTGAATAAGAATTGGTTATAATTTAGATACCTCTTTAATAAAATATTAAACAATGCTAACAATTATGTTTCAATCAGTTGATCAACTTTAAACTACAGTTGTTTAGTTTATAAAAGAACAAATATTTTTAAACCAACACGTTATTCTCCCTTCAAATTACCTGGTGCCCATCCTATCCTCAGAGCAGCACAGGGCTCATATGTGCTGTTTCCAAAGTTCGATTCGCAACGCAAGCGGATAAGGACCAGATGATGCTGAAGTATCCTCCGTTCTTCGTCCCCACCTAGCCATTGCAGAAAAGTTTTGTTGCCATCGTAATGCTTGATGCCGAATATGTTGCTTTTCTTTATGGGTTTGAACCCTTCCGAAGTCATCAACATGGAAGTTCTCACGCTGCAGGTCATGTTGGCTTTTGCAATGCCTGAAATTCACACTACAGTTACTTTTCTTTAATTTAATTTGACAACAAAGTTGGACTTCTGGAAGCAGGGGGCTGAGGGGTCCTGAATTTCCACACAATCTGGAATGCGGGAGGGGAATTTTATGACATCACATTTTATAAAAAAATGTCGTTTTAAACTATGCTATGTCATGAGAAAACTCCAGGTCTCAAGCGTGGCCTCCAGCCATGGACCGGTTTCGCCCTTGTTAGGGCTCATCAGCACGGCATAGGAAGGCAACGCAAGAGAGCGGAGGGAGAGCTTTTACTCTAGCCGACTAAAATGGAAAAAGTGGTGACATTGATTAGTCCTCCACTATCTGCCGGAATGAACTCTTCTTTTCATATGCTATATAATGTTAAATATACATTTTTATTACATCTACTTTTAATTTGTTACTCAATTATATAAATAGTGACTAATTTTCAATAAAATAATAGCCAAAAATAAATTTTTTAGGTTTAGTTGTAAAATTTTGAAATGATGCGACTCATAAATAAGGAAAGGAAATTACTATAATGGGACAACTTATGACAAAGGAAAGGTGTGGGCAAAGAGTCAAGAAAAAAAAGTAGAATTAATGCGTAAATAACCCTTTTCTCCTTCAAATGCGCCTAAGTCTATTCTATTTTTAACTCAACTAATTACAGGTTTGTGACTCTCACCCACTCACCCTACTGCAGTGTTCCCCAACCTTTTTACCACCACGGACCGGTCAACGTTTGATACTGGGGGGGCGTTGATCTTGTTTACATTCTAGATTATTTTGATTTATTAATTTCAATTTAATTGTATTTAAACATTGATCCCTTTTTTGAATTAATAAAATTTTAATCAAACACAGATGTTTATAATGTGGAGTATAAACCTAGAAATTTAAATTCATTTTCAATGAAATGGTCTGAGGCAGAAGTCGGACTCCTGCCATTTATGGGCCTCACTTTCTCAGGAGCCGCACCCCCTTTGCCTTGAATCCTTGTGGAGCTTGGGTATTCCAAGTGGCACACGACGACAACAACAACAATTAAATGGTCGGTTCACTGCCCGGTACCATTTGATACACGGACCGGGAGTTGGGGACCACTGCCTTCTGCCTTAAAATCTTTCAGTTTGAAATCGATGCACCATAACCACAAAAAACTGAGAACACCCACCTGAAACAATCAAATGAGCGCCAGGATACACCAACTGCCCATTCAAAGGCAGAAACACCAGCGGGATCCTCTCCACCGCAAACGGCCGCACGAACATAGCAACCGGACACTCATTGACATCTTTGATACACTCCTTCAAATCCTCCCTAAAAGTATAATGGGAATTGGCGCACTGACAGCGACACTCTTCCCCCGGGATCTGCGCCGCGCGTCGGCCGTCGCGGTCGCAGGACCCCGGGGAGCAGTCGTCGATGGTGAAGATGTCGCCGAAGTAGTCCCGGGTGACGTGCCCGATGTGTTCCGAGGAGGCCGCCTGGAGGAGGAGAAAGGCCGCGAGGAGGGCAGCGAGGGGAAGGGGCGGCATGGCATCTTCGGTTGATGGGGGGCGCTGGAGTGGGTTGGCTGTGAAGAGAGAGAGAGAAGGGATTTGTTGGAATAATTCTTTTGTAAATTTGAAGTTGATAGTTATGGAGGTGGTGACAAAAATTAAAATCAGATCTGAATTTTTATTTGCTACCTTTAAAAATCAGACAGCGTTTTCCATCAAACACCTAATACATCATAATTACATGCATAATTATCAATATTTGTCTTCTTTACTTATTAATTTCCTAAAATTAATTCCGTATGAGCCGGTGATTCTCAAACGTTTTCGACTCTCAGCGCTCCTATTGACAAAGATATTTTTTTTAAAGTGCCCCTATTATGTAAAAAAATAAACTTTTTAAAAGTAACACAATGATACATCTATATATTGCTGAAATGAACAAACATCCAAATATTTCTCTGTTTAAAAAATGTCTTGAATTTTTTTTAGCAATATTTGCTTTTAAAAATCAACCACCTCCTGCTAACCATCTTTACATAAATTTTTCCTTCAGTGATAATAAAATTGTCTGAACTTTATTGATAAATTGAACAAAAAAATTTTTAAAATTCCCTCTAATTTTCCCTCTATTCCTGTCCATTGCAATAGTAACTAATAACCATAGTTTTTTCATGTGCTAGATTCTTTAAGTTTATAAAGATAGAGAGAAGGGAATCCCTCCCCAACCAATAAATCTCTAAAGCATCCCCCAAACAGAGCCCGATGAACCAGTCATATAAGTGTGAATCGTCCTTTCGATTTCTCGGTTTCACTCTTGCACTGAAGTACTGGATTTTTTATATCACGTCCATTGTCGTGTGAACTCTTCCCGGGATGCCATGGACAATTTATCAGACGGTTAATCCCAAAATTGCTTTCGCGTGCTCTGCACGCTGCGAGCGTCTCACTTGGCTGGGACTCTTACTGATCAGCTAATGCTACTTTTATTCAGACACACTTGAAAGAAAGGATGAATGACTTGTGCTTTTGTAGCTATTGTTGGGATTGATCGGTCCTGGTATGCGAATGCTGTAACAAAATTTCTGCATATTTTCATAATGTCTTTCATATTTGCTAGAAATATTTTTGGCGGTTTATTAAGTAGCCAAACTATTGGTAGTTTTGATTGACTATTTATGCATCACATTGCAGATCTTGAGTTTAGCTAACTAATTAAGGATCCCTATTAAATTACCAACGGGCCAAACCCAATCCGTCAGCTTCAAAAATGTGAAATGAAGGTTACTAACATCATAGAAATTTTTAGTCAGCATCTAGCATATTAATATGTTAGGTGATATAAGTGCAACTGCCTAAAAAAGGAATAGCGCTTGAAAAATCAGAAATGTTTTGCGTAGCAAACTGCGTTAAAATTTACGAGCATTTAAAATTGAATCTCGGGAGATTTTTTAATGAAACACTAAAATTTGCCCAAATTTGACGGATGAAATGTTTGTTTCTATGATTAGTTACATATAATGTTAGAGTTTGGATGGGTGTATAGCTGTTTTACCCCTTGGAAAATCCACTGTGGACCATGTGACTTAATGCATTAGTAAATGTTGCCCTTGAGCTAAAAAATTTTAAAGATAGTCAGTATTCTAAAAATTACATTTTTTGACAAAAATTATAAGATAGTAAAACAGTAAATGGTGGTAGCTAAAAGGGTATTTGGGAGACGAATACCACCGAAACCCAGAAACGTTCCTGTTTTAAGGTTAAAAACAACAAAATCGACCACCATACGCCACAAAATAAAAATATTCCCCTTTAAAATATTTTTTCTGGCTTCACCTCTGGATGTTAAGAACCCCATCTTACCCTTAAATTATCCTTCCTCTCATACGTCATTTTAGTTATTTGAAAATGAAGTTCATTGAACATTACAATATGAAGAATAAAATTATTAAAATACTTAACAGCAGTTCGATACAACATTTTTAGGTTAAAACAACACTTGTTAGCTATGGTTCTCTAAATGATTTTTAAATATAGAAACAACCGTCTGAAACTGTGAACTAACAAAGTAAACGTGTGTGGTGACTCTTTAAATCACTGCAACTTATAACAAATTGTTTTAGAAGCGTTAAATTCTTGAAAAACTACACATTCGTGTTAACTATAAGTGTAGCTAGATGCAATCGTTGAACCGACGCAAACTCTTTCTAAAGCAAAAGGCATATTCTTAGTTCTAGGTGAACGCTAAAACCATCCCTCGCTAAAAGGTTGTGACCATTTTGTATGACCATGAGGGTGTAAAATCGGTGTCTGTAAGTAAGGTCACTGGAGAGCTTTTCACTCAACCTGAAAACGAAATCCAATGTTATTCTTGGTAAGATTTTGAGTTTGCACATCCTTTGTTAAGTAATTTGGTCAGTATTCATGATGTCATTTTGTGACTTGTGTATTGATAACTATTTAGTAATCTTCATAAAAGATCATAATTCATAAAAGATCGTCCGCATCTTTCAAGAGACCTCAAAAAGGATATTCCCCAGGGTTGGCTGGATTGGACCCAATTGGGTTGGACCCAATGGGTTTTTTCAAAAAACACCATGTGAAAAAACCCACATTTTGGACCCGTTTTTGGTTTTTTTCAAGAAAAATCAAGATTTTGGCAGTTCCTTCAAAACTTAATGTGTTTTTTTTTCAAAGTTTAGGATATTTTTAAAATTTTAATGGGTTTTTTCAAAATTTAAACTAGGTTTTAAAAATTAAATGGTGTTTTTTTAATTTCAGAGAGTTTTTAAAAAAGTTAATTAGGTTCTTTCATTCTCAGTGGGTTTTTCATTATTGAATGGGGTTTTTCAAATTTAGGACGTTTAAATTTCAAACTAGATATAAAAAATAAGAAATATTTTTTAAATTTCAGTGGGTTTTTTCAAAGTTTAGGATATTTTTCAATATTACTGGGTTTTTTCAAAATTTAAACCAGTTTTCAGTAAATAAGGGATGTTTTTACAATTTCAGTGGGTTTTTCAAAGTATAAAAACTTTGAAAAAACCCACTTAACTGTGGAAAAACTGACATTATTTTGACAGAACACATTTAACATAGAAAGAACTCACTAAAATTTGAAAAAACCCACTTACACAACAGGAGAAAACCACTTAATTTTGAAAAACCCACACTTTTTCCGAAAAAACTCAGTTTATATGGGTTTTTTCAAAAAAACCCGGGTTTTTGCCAACCCTGATATTCCCTCCTGAAAATTGACTTTAAGAACATTATTATCAATTCAAATTAATAAACAACATTTTACCGAATAAATAAATATGTTTGTCGTTAACAACTTTTGTTTGCTTAATGTAAAAAAGACCAACTCCATTTGAGCCAAAGTTATCCCATACTACGGTAAATTACAAGTCTCATACTAATAAAGGGGAGTTTGGGGGCCCTAGAAAATTTTGCATATTCGACTCTTTAAAATAGAGTTTCAACTAGCTTTCAGCACTTGCGACAGACCGCCCTTTTTCTACACTACAGAAAAATACCTTACAAAACTAATAACCAAAATTTCGGAAAGGGGTATCCGATATGAACACCCCATGGGATTCGACATCATGGGTTTTCGTCTATAGTTTTTTCATTTGGTGGAACTTGGATCAAAAAGCGGTATAAAAAAGTATAATTAGGCGGGAGATTCGTCCAGAGGGACAGGGAGGCAAAAGAACCACCATTCTACCTATCGGAAGTGGCTAAACGGTGTGGAGAGGGAAGGAAAGCGTTCCACTTGGCAAAATGAAGTCGTTCACCTTGAAAACGCGAAGAATTATTCCTGTCTCGATCCATCTGCTCTCGAGCGCTGAACTGAAGTACAAAACAAACAATAATTATTGCTCCCCTCTTTTGTAAGATGCCGGACACGGATGATATCTCTGAAACAATTGCCGCGGAATTCTCCGATTGCTCTTAATCCATCATAAGCAACATAGGTATCCTTTAGTCGTCATTTTATGTCTTTCATCAAGTTGCTTTCATAGCAATTATCTTAGAAATTATAAACATCACTATCACTCAGTCAAGGAAAAAAAATCCACACTAATTAAATTTTTCCAGGGAAGAGCATGGTCATAAAAAAATTTCACTCAAATCTTATTTGTGACTGATCTCGATTAAGGAACATTTTACAGCATTAATATTATTGGAATTTTTCTTATGTGTGACTAAATGTACATGATAAAAAAATCGAAGCACTGAAATTTATTAGTTATTTTTAAAAGCGTTTTACTCGCCCCTTTTAACTGCTCTAAACCCCTACGCTCTTCGAAATAAGACTAATCAAAACAAACACTTAAAAACCATCGGTTTTGAAATAATGTTTACAAAGGAACCATAGGACAAAAAAAATTATATTACGTGCTATTTAAAACTTATAGTTCTCACTCATGTTATCAAAAATAAAACTATCAAATTGAGCTAAACTTTTTAACAAGTATAAAAAGGTAACACAATTGTAGAATTAAATAATTAAAATACCATTTTTCCATTTTAATGGTTAGTGCTAAAGAAAAACCATGTATAAAACCTAAAAGCGTTATAAACGATGTCTTTAACCGTATGTCTGTGATGGTTTCAGTTCAGCATTTCTTTTTAGACAGTTTTATATGGAAGCTATTAAAACACATAAGATCATGCCATGAATGAAAATTACTTGATTAACTTGAGTTTTTTAAACTTGAAAACAGTTAAACAAAACCTTGATGAACTGGAGATAAAAATGGAATGACACTCGAATAGCACGTGGAATGTAAACTGTGCATTAGGGTTATGATTCTGAGACTTTTTTAAAAATATTTAAAAGCCTGATGTTGCATTCGATGAACCATTTTGCCCATATGTTAATTTTATAGCATTATTTTCTTTATATTGAGAAAAACCTTGCGGGTCCAACCTCATTTCACTTTCTAATATAGCAATCACTAGTGTGTCTCGGGGAAAAAACGTTTTTCCAAAAAACTTCGCTACCCAGGGATTTTCCCATTCCTTTTGGTCCCAAAAGATAGTGTGTGAAGTTTCAGCCCCATAAGTTAACTCTAGGGTGTGCCTATGCAGCCCCAAATTTGAAAAAAAGCGAAAAAAAACTAGCAATTTTCAAAATTAAAAAAGTATTTTGATATTTATATTGTTATAAAACTGGTTTAAATTTGTTCTTTAGAACATATTTAAATTAATTATATATAATTATGTGCATTAACTGTACCCTATAGACCCTATAATTTAAGATTAATAAGTGCTAGGGACGTTGCACTCCCCAAAGCTTATAATGCACTACCGGTAGACGAAATGAATTAAATCCGAATTTCTTCGAAGGAACTCCCTCAAATGATGACATTTGTTGTTAAATTATCTCTCTATATTAAAAAAAAGTAACAGTGACCGTCACCGCCGCCGCCGCCGTCACCGCTGATTTTGAAAATTTTATTTTTTAACACTTTGAACTATCACTACGCAAAAACTATTCGAAGGAATATTTTGAAATTTTGACCATTGGTAGACAAATGTATGAGGGTCATTTCAGTTTCCAGACCTAATTAATTAGATAATTAGTTCCGGAGTTATTTAATGTCAAAGTCCAAAATTATTTTTTTCTGCTGCGAGTTTGCCCCCAGCAAAATCTATTTACAGCATAAACATGATTTTTTGCAGACACATACTCTTAGGTATGAAGTTTTGCACCTCGTCGCCCTTTTTTCGAATTTCGAATTATTTTTGGAGTAATTAAATTCTTAAGTTTCGAAATTTTTTACCCTTTTTCGGTTTTTTCGTTATAATAGAAAAACTAATCACAGTAGAACTATGATATTTTAAACACACATACAATTATTTTTTATAAAACGATTGGCATTTCGTTTTTTAAAAAATTCTAATTACTTTTAGAATTATTAAGATTCAAAGTTTCAGTTTTTTCATCTCTTTCTGGTCGTTCACTAGAGAAACAGCCGATTTTTATGCGAGTCTGATTTCTTTTATTTCCGACGATTCACTAGGTACACGTGCATTTTATAAATTTAAAAGATTTTAAGGGCATGCTTTTTTCTCTAAGATGGTTGATGATAATTAGTAGACTTGCTGGATATTTTTTTAAAAATATTTCGATTAAATTATTGACAAGTTAAAACAAGGATATTTTAGTTCCAATTTTATTTTGATATTTTTGTAGTAATGGTCCGAATTAAGTTATTTATTAGAGAGATAAAAAGTTTTGATATTAAATGATCAGTAACTAAGGAGACAAGTTCCAAGTTTTACTGGATAGTTAAAATGAAACAAGCGAGCTCTGCTCGCTAAGATCGCGAAGCGATCTTCAAAGAACTGCGAAGCAGTTCCGGGGGTTGGTGAGCGATAGCGAGCAGGGGGCAGAGCCCCCTAGTGTTTTAAATTATAAGACCAGTGAAATAACAGTAATTAGGCCTTCCACTGAACTTTTAATGCAAAAAGTGCTTTTCTGCAAAAATGCTTGTTTCTAGCTGATCAAATCCAAAATTTTCTCAAAAAGATGGTTATAGTACTTTTTAAGATCAAAAACCTTAAAATACCTTTTTAAACCTTATAGATTTCATTTTTATAAGTAGATTTTAACTTTAAACCATACAGACTAGAAACGACATGAATTTCTCCTATACCAGAAATAAAAATAAAATTTATCGTATGAAATTATGAAAATTACCTCTTTTTAACGTATTAGGGGGAAAGTTTAATTGAAATCTTCTTTCATCAAAATACGAACAAAAATTTACAAATATTACACAATTTTCTTTACTTTAATAAAGTTGGATTTGATCAGCTAGAAACAAGCATTTTCGGAGAAAAGCATTTTTTACATTAAAACTTCAGTAGAAGGCCTAATTACGGTTACTTTACTGGCCTTTATATTTTAAAACACCAAATGGCATCATTTGAGGGAGTTCTTTTGAAGAAAATTGGAATTTAATTACTTTCGACCACTGTAGTGTATTATAAGCTTTGATGAGCTCAACGTCCCTTAGTAGTACCTTTTACTCTTAAATTATAGACACTATAGGTACAGTTAATAACCTTAAATAAATATAAACCTTCTAAAATGTCCTAAATAACACATTTGAACCAGTTTTATATCAATTTCAATATCAAAATATACTTTTTTAAAAATTCTGAAAATTGGTAATTTTTCCAATTTTTTCTTAATTTGGGGCTCTATAGGCAAACCCTAGAGTCAACTTAGGGGGCTGAAACTTCACACACTATCTTTTGGGATCAAAAGGAATAGGAAAAGCTCTTTTACAAATCTATGATTTATGTAACAATCAGCTTCAAAAAAGATTTTATTAACTGCCTTTTAGTGCTTCAGCCATATAAAAATCTTATTAGGCGCGCAAGCTTTTTTCACAGTTTTCAAAAATAAAAGTTATTTTCGAGATTTATGGATCAATACTCATCATTTGCCACCACAGGCTTTTAAATCTGAAAAAAAATCATAACCCTACTGTACATCCATTTCACGCATACAAGTTTCGGTTTAAGAACTAAACTATTTTTAATTAGTAGTAAAAGGGAACTTCAATAGTTAATGTATGTTTAATTTTTATGAAATATTTTCATTTAACGTAAGTCTCTTTTATTTTTAATTTTTCTCATTAGTTTTTAATTTGAAATTTCTGATGCATTGAAAAGAAATTCTTTAGCAGTATTCTTTTAGAATTAAAACAATTAGGGTATCAACAACGATATTTCACATCCTATCAAAAACTGCTTCGGTAAGCTGATTATATGACTCCGAAAAAAAAGTTAAAAATACAATTTTAGTTTTCCAGGTTAAATTGAGGAGTTTTAATTCACTGAAATAAAAAAAATTCTATAAAAGATTGTAGATAAAAAAAAGTTAAAAACTGTAAGACGCAAAATTGAAAAATACGGATTAATGTAAAATCGTAGAGTAATTAATTTGATACAAGTATTAAAAATTTAACAAATACGGAAAGCTTCCTCGGAATGAAAAATTACTATTTATTAATACATTATCATAGGCGAAAAAAACCGTTAATAAATATTCTTGTTCAATTAACTATTATCTTCCCAAAAGAGACATCTAAACATACTATAATGATTTAATGTTCGAAAGACACGACCAAAAATCGACCCGGAAAATAGACTAATGGATAGTTATTATAAATTAAGATGGGATTTTCAAGAGTAACGTGATTTAAGTATCTAAATGCAATAAAATAAATTAATATAAAGTATTATTTTTCTGTATCTATAACTTCTTATGAAGTGAATGATAGTATTACTCCTACCATGTAAATTCACTTGGAAGCAGGGTTCTTATGCCTATTTAAATAAGCTACGTAAGAAAAATTGAAGAAATCAATTATTAGATACTTTGGTACCGAGTACCCGTTTAATATCCTATTGCAAAACAGAAATTTTCGGTACATAATCTGCTTAATCATGGTAGCACCTATCGGATCTTATCGGGCATTTTCATTCAATGAACCCTCCTTGCAAAACTAGTGTTTCGACCGTTGTTAACCCCATCGGGAATATTGCGGTAATACCGTTTGATGTTCTGAGTGATTTCCGAAATTCTTCGACGAACCGGTTTTTATGGGATTCCCTCATTATACCCTCATCGAATCTGTACGTGACCCTCCTGTCTTTGCCTGCGATCGGTAAATGATTTTTGATGGAGTTCTTAATATTGGATCTTCTCTTATTAAGACGTCATAGTTTTTATAGGAGCGATTAAAACGATTATGATAGATTTGAAGTTTTTAATCTAAATTGGATCGCTTGGGGAAAGTTGGTGAAATTTCAACGCATTTCTAAACAGGGGGAGGATTTAAAAAAATCACAAGAGGGAAATTCAGATAGTTGTAGAGAATAAAATGGACTTTAAGGTTAAAAAACTAGTTTTGAATGAAATTTTACTAAAAGAAAGGGATTTGTTTTATAAGGGTGCTCGGGCAAAAGGCGTTAGGAATTTGAGGTGTCAGGTGTCAGGCAATTAAATATTTAATTGAAGGGATCCCTCTTTTTAGCGTTATTTCTCTTCTCTTGACTTTCTTTTTCCTTTCCTTATTTAGAAAAACTAAATGGAGCAAAATAAAGTCGCCTCAATACTTCAATTGAACCAATATCATTAAAAGAAGTAACCCGACGTGCCCTTTTACTAATGATGAAAGATCTCTTGATGGTGACATTATTACTTGAAAACAGTTAAATGTTAACTATTGTTTTACAAAATATGTTATTCCCAATGTATTGAACATAGTAAAGGACTTGGAGTTCAATAAACTTAGGTTTCTCTTTAAGAAATAGAAGCTTGTAATGCTAAATTAAGGCTTAAAAGGTTCATTTATAGATTCCCTTAACCCTAATGATTTGAGGTCGCAACACTTGCCTTCAAATGCACTCATGTGTGAAAGCAATTGTTTTTTCTGAGCTTCACACACTCACCAATTCTAAACAAAAGAATATCGATTCAAACGATTGGAGAAATAAGGTTGGTTTGTCTGCAGTGGTGCGTTGTACAAAAATAAACAAAATGTATAAAAATATTTCCTATGGATATTTTAAATTGTTTTTTTCTCATTATTTACTCTACACGAGAATATAATATCCTTCCCACCAAAAAAAGTTGAAAACAATAAAAAAATCTTCAGAAAAAACATATAAAGTTAATTTCTAAATTTTAAGCCCTCAAATATTCAGACAATACGTGCCAAACGGAAACCTAGGTTGTTTTCTTCAATGCACTGTAAAATCAAATGTGTAATAGCACTCCCCTTTCGGGTTAAAGAAATACCAATGTGGGTTAAATCATCTACCAACGATGTCAACTCCAAATAAAGTGTAAAATATTATCTTGAAATGATATAAAATATAAAATTTGCACTTTTAAAAAAAATTAAACCTTTCACCTAAAGCTGGTTAAAATTTAGCTGCAACCTAAGGTTCGGTACCAGGTTTCCCCACGTTTTCGGTGCTTTCACTAGAGAAAGTACTGAATTGTACTAGTGAAAGCACTGAAATCTTAGTGAAACCTATTACCGAACTTTAGGTTGCAGCTAAATTTGAAATAAGTTTTTGGTGAAATAGCCCATCAACCTTCCACCACAAACTGGTGAAAGGTTGGAACTGTTTTTTCTACAGTGTACTCTGGAAATGAGGACTGTAAAAGAAACAAGTTTTAAGCTCCTTTTTGATAAAGTTTATGTGTAAAATTTCTTATATCTAGATCTAGACAATAATTTCCCCTGGCTTATATCAATGGACTTCTTCCAAAAGACCTTAACTCGGTATATTCCAAGGTTTAATTGTAAAATTTAATGATGACTTGTGGAACTCATTTGAAATCAGAAGACAAAAACTAAGAAGCCTTAGTTACAGTGTTACAGTATAGCATTGTGAAAGTATCGCAAAAGCTCCTCTCCCAGAATCCTTGTAGATCTGGATACTAAGGACGTGCAAGATGCTTAAGTAACTGACCGAGCCTTCTGGGGTCAGAATCCTTGCCCAGTCCAAGCAGAAATGTCTGTTTGTTCGTTTCTGTCTCTGTGAGGGATGAATGAATGTGTCCCTCTATTATAAGAATGGGATATTCCAGAAAAGTTGGGAGGGCATTGCCCCCTCTCTACAACCCCATTTATGCCCTAAGCTCATAGATACAAACATAATATCCCAAAGTATCCTCCAATAGCAAGAAATACGTGATCACAGATGTAGATATTTGTCATATCCCACAACTGTACCAACAAGTCATGGATGTGGTCTTACGTCCCACCGCGCTGTTCACACCACTAGTGCCGACCATGACCTTGGCCTTCTCCAATCGTGTTTCCGCTTCTTGCTCACAGGTTGACCCAGATGATGCCGCTAGTGCTGCTTCTTTTGCTATGTTTTTTTTGGGTGTCGGGTCGAAGTGCTAAGAACATTCCGCGTGTCGCTGTTATCTGTCGCAGCAATCAACAAAACGTTGGATTAGAAAGGATAAACCAGTCCACGACAAGGTCAATTAAAGTCAACAACTCGGTGTTTAGGCCCGTTTTCGTTGTTTTTTAAAAACAGTAAAACACGCAGCTAGGAGGTTGTTTTTCGGTCACTTTTTTATGTAAGAATGTGCGATAAGTCAAAGGGTAAAAGGTGACGTCGAGTTATAAGTTCAATATGCGGGGTGGATAAAATTGTGTGTACTAAAATTTTCACTTTCACTTTTTCTTCTTGAGTGTAAACAGTTTCAAATACAGAAAGATCATCTAATATAGTCTATTTAAATGAGAAACCAATAAGATGATCTTCAAAAAGGGTAAAACAGATGAAATTTTGGTTTTAAAAAGTCTTAGAAAAAATAAAATCGAATCGAGAAAAAAAAGGAATTTAAAATCACTACTAAAAACATATTTTTCAAAGGATATGCGTTAATAATAAGGATTACTTAATTACGGAAAACAGAGTAATTTGAGGATGCCTGTAACGTAACACCACTTATCAGGTTATTTTTATTTCTCATTCTTTTATTAAAATAGTGCTATATTAATAGGGTACAGCATTAGGGTGTCTCAAAAAAAGTCTTTTTTCGAAAAACTTCGCTCTCCAGGGCTTTTCCCATTCCTTTTGGTCCCAAAAGATAGTGTGAGAAGTTTTAGCCCCCTAAGTCAACTCTAAGGTTTGCCTGTAGAGCCCCAAAGTTTGAAAAAAGTGGAAAAAATGACCAATTTTCAGAATTTTTAAAAATTATGTTTAAGATTGATAATGCTAATAAAACTGGTTCAAATGCGTCTATAGAACGTATTTAGATGGGATATATTTATTTATGTGTATTAACTGTACCCTATAGCCCCTATAATTTAAGATTAAAAAGTACTACTCCGGGACGTTGCGCACGCCAAAGCTTATAATGCACTACCGGTGGACGAAATGAATTAAATCCGAATTTCTTCGAAGAAACTCCCTCAAATGATTCCATTTTGGGCTAAAATGATATTATAAATTATAAAAACCAGAGAAATAACAGTTTTGAGCCCTTCCACTGAGCTTTTAATGTAAAAAGTGTTTTTCTTCAAAATTTCTCGTTTCCAGCTGATGAAACCCAAAACTTATACTTAAAAAGAGGTTTGCTGAACTTTTTTAGATACCAAACATTGGAACCTTTATAGGGGTTTCATTTTTTCAAGTAGAATTTAATTTTAAACAACACAGATCGGAAATGACAAGAATATTTCCTATACCTGACGTGAAAATCGATTTTCTTTTTTCAAAATTAGGAAAATAGTTTAATACTTGTGAATCTTGGTTGAAATGTTAAAGAAAGAAGTTTTTAATTAAAACTCTCCCCTAATACGTTAAAAGGGAGTAATTTTCCAAACTTAAAAAAAGAAAATATATTTTCACGTCTGGTATAGGAAATATCCATGTCATTTCCGATCTGTGCGCTATAAAATTTAATTCTACTTATTAAAAATGAAACCCCTATAAAGATTTCAAAGTTTTGTATCTATAAAGTACAGCAACCCCCTTTTATAGTATAAATTTTGGGTTTAATCAGCTGGAAACGAGAAATTTTGAAGAAAAACACTTTTTAAATTAAAAGCTCAGTGGAAGGGCCAAGAACTGTTATTTCACTGGTTTTTGTAATTTATAATATCATTTTAGCTCCAAATGGCATCATTTGAGGGAGTTTCTTCGAAGAAATTCGGATTTAATTAATTTCGTCCACCGGTAGTGCATTATAAGCTTTGGCGAGTGCAACGTCCCTAAGTAGTACGTTTTAGGGCCGTATTCAGAAACTTTAACACGAGATGGAAACGAGATGAGAACGAGATGGAAACGTTGTAAAATCTCATGTAACGATCACGAAACGATAAATTGGAAATGGTCGTTCAAGAGCACCCGTCTCTTCAAAAGCGAGAAATTTAGCTGACTCTGATTGGCTGAAAAAAAATCTCGTCTTGATCTGCTTGGTGACGTAGGAGATTTTATCCAATGAGGGAAAGGATCGGAAACTCCCGTTAGTGTTTCGGGAAAATATCGTTTCAAATTCATCGTTTCCATAACGTTCTCGTTTCCATCTCGTTCTCATCTCGTTTCCATCTCTTGTTAAAGTTTCTGAATACGGACCTTAATCTTAAATTATAGGGGCTATAGGGTACAGTTAATACACATAAATAAATATATTCCACCAAAATAAGTCCTAAATGACACATTTGAACCGTTTTTATCGCAGTATCAATCTTAAAATATAATTTTTAAAAATTCTGAAAATTGGTCATTTTTTCCAAACTTTGGGGCTCTACAGGCAAACCCTAGAGTTAACTTAGGGGGCTGAAACTCCACATACTATCTTTTGGGACCAAAAGGAATGGGAAAAGCCCTGGGGACCGAGGTTTTTCGAAAAAAAGTTTTTTTTGAGACACCCTAGTACAGCATATTTTTTTAAAATAGAGTCTTGTAAGTAAAATTTACATAAATGGAAATGTAAGACAAATGAATAAAACTTAAAACTCTAAAAATGACCAGTTGCCACGGGTCAATAGTCAAAGATAGCTCTGGAGAGAAAGGACTTAAACAATGTCTCATTTGCGGCTCTTGGCGTGAGGTCTTTCAACCTTGAAGCTAACGTGCTAAATGACGTTTTAGGACTTGTCTTTAGAGGAACGGTTGAAGATTCGCCCGTTTAGAACAACTGATAATAACATGAAAGGTTAGGCCCCTCTTTGAAAGCTGCTATCATTGATTATAAAATAAGAAAGATCGGGGTAATTGATAATTGTTCCCTGGAATTATAAATGGTCATTGAAAATTGAAGGGGGATTCCAAGTTGAATCTTCAGTTTAAAAAAGGAAATGAAGACCAAAAATGTCAAACTAATTTTTAGGTTCTAAAATATCTCCAAGCTCCTCTTTAGGCAAGGGTGTTGTCTCTGATAATATAACTACACGTGAAAATATAATTTGGTTTTTATCCAGTGGATAATTGATTGATTGAAACTTGTACAATACTGGCAAAAAAAATCGACTCAGACCCTATATCTCCGGAACGGCTTGTAATATAAAGACAAATAAGGTATCATTTTTCATGATTTGAAGTATTCTATATACAGAAAATTTTTCAAGTTCTTAGGGGGTCGTCTTCATATTAAACGAAGCACCAACTTTCGTTTTTCCTATGGAAACCATCAAAGATTATTCCAGATTCTGAAAGAGCACCCTCTAAAACCCCCCAAAACCAGTTTTCATGCCATTTGGTCCCCAAATGAAGCCAGGAGTGGGGGTTGAAGTTAGTCGAATTTACGTTGAAATCTCGTTTTTTACGTTGAATTCTCGATTTTGATCCTGCGGGGTTGATGGTTGAAAGGATCAAAATCGAGAATTCAACGTAAAAAACGAGATTTCAACGTAAATTCGACGAACTTCAACCCCCACTCCTGGCTTCATTTGGGGACCACATGGCATGAAAACTGGTTTTGGGGGGTTTTAGAGGGTGCTCTTTCAGAATCTGGAATAATCTTTGATGGTTTCCATAGGAAAAACGAAAGTTGGTGCTTCGTTTAATATGAAGACGACCCCCTAAGAACTTGAAAAATTTTTTGTATATAGAATACTTCAAATCATGAAAAATGATACCTTATTTGTCTTTATATCACAAGCCGTTCCGGAGATATAGGGTCTGAGTCGATTTTTTTTGCCAGTATTGTACATAGTGTTGATAACATAGCATTGATTGAAAACATAGTGTAGACATATTTTACATAGATTTTCAAAAGGCATTTAATAAGGTTCCACACGAGGCATTGCTACTCAAATTGGAAAAATTGGGTATCAGAGGTAAAACACTATTGTGGATTAGGAATTGGTTGATAGGTGCAAGAACATAGGTGAAACAGAAGGTGCAAGTCAAGGGTAATTATTCTCAGTGGGCAGAGGTCATGAGTGGGGTGCCGCAGGGGTCAGTATTGGGGCCAATTCTCTCTATAATTTTCATTAACGATATTAGTCAGGATATTAGGAACAAAATCAGCATCATTGCTGACGACTTAAAAATTTGGGGGAGGGTAGATACTCAGGAGCAGGTACAAAATTTACAAAGGGATCTCGATATTATATCACAATGGGCTTAAAAATGGGGTATGTCCTTTAACATAAGTAAATGTCAGGTACTTCATTTGGGTCGGGGGAGGGTAGAATTTTATCTGCAGGGGGACAAAGTTAAAGAAGGTAATATGATCAAAGATTTAGGGGTGATAGTAAATGAGGACTTTAAATGGGTTCATCAGTGTTCATCTGCTAGTAAAAAGGCTAATAGGATATTGGGATACATAAAAAAACTGTTTCTTCAAGGTCCGAGGATATTATTTTGCCACTATACAAAGGCTTGGTGAGACCTCATCTAGAGTATGCTGTTCAGTTTTGGTCTCCATACTTAAAAAAAGATATTGATTCAATTGAAAGGGTTCAGCATAGGGCTACTAAAATGGTCAAGGGTCTATCCAGTTTAAGTTATGAGGGAAGATTAAAGAAGCTAAATATGTTCACTCTAGAGAAAAGAAGGATTAGAGGGGATTTGATTCAACTTTTTAAAATGGTAAAGCAAGGGGACACAGAGGGACTAGATTTCAATACGGGTAATAGAACAAGGGGTCACAATTTCAAATTGAATAAAGTCAAATTTAAGACGGATTGTTGAAAGCATTATTTTTTTAATAGGGTAGTGAATAGATGGAATGCGGTGCCTGAAACAGTTGTAAATTCAAGTGGGGTAAACGAGTTCAAGAGGAAAATTGACAGTTACTGGGATTCCGGTAGTTTGGGTTAAAAAGACTGGACCAACCTTGCTGGGCTTACGCCTGTAGTTGGTCGACTTAATTTGTATCTGTCGACCTAAACTTTATAAAGCTCAACCTTTCTTGTATCGTTTTTCCACGCCAAAACCTCCAATCTGATTGCTTTAGTCATTTACAACCAAGTGCATTTTGATGCTATATACTGAGCCGAGAATCGAGTTTTGCAACATATTTGATGAAATCTAAGCAACCAGTTTTGCGTATCTACAGGAACTCATCCATTGTAAAATTTTGATTTTGTGGTGGTATAACGGAGGTAGATTTCTTTGAAAAGGAACAGAGGATGTAACAGAGGATTAGTTCACTTGCTAGTTAGAATTTTTTTCGTTTAAACTCGACCCCATAAGTGTTACCTATCTCGCAATGAGAAATCGAGAAAGTGCAACTCCCATCATCGGAGGCTGCCGATTAAGCGATGGTGGCATTTAAGAAAGCGAAATGGCAGCGAGGTGACGCTGTTATCTCATCCGTGGATGATTTTCACCTCCCCAGCATTACACGCTCGGCTACCCGCACTCGGCCGGAAGATTGCATTTAATTACTATCGAAACGCTTCACTTGCCGCCTTAAAGCATGCGGATGTTTTCGCACTTATAGGGATAGACCAGGGCCTCTCAGAACACCTCGGTATTGGGAACCACTCGAAGTTTGAGTGATTTTAAATTTTGATATCAAAAAGCGATGAAAATAAGGCCTTATCGTTCAAGTACCCTTTCCATTGGCGGATTTAAGGGGTGGGCCCTGGGGAGGGGCACACTGGAAACCTTGGAGGCAAGCTGTTCCCGATGGCTTTGGAAACATGATTTTCCCTCAAAAATATGGAATTTTTCAAAAAGTTGGGGGACATTTCCCCTATGACCTTCCTTAAATCCGCACATGACCCTTTCACACAAGTTGAGATAATTTTTTTATATTGTCATACAAAAATAAACCAACTTCAAAAGGAATCCACCCTAAGACGCTGGTAACTAATTCCATGCTACCTGACAAACGGTTAACCAGTAGTCAAAGAAGCAATCGACGTTTCTGATTAAAGGGATCCTTCTTCGACTTTGGTTTAGCTGCTATCAGTCCGGTAGCAGAGAATATGACCATAAGTAACCAACCCAAAGAAAGTTCAAGTTATTCGAAGCTTCGAATTGAAGAAGGTTATTTTCATTTAAAAGGAAGTTCAAAGGATAAATAAAACCTTTAGTAATTTAAAATTTTGTTTAATTATCGAGTTAACTAATAATAACTAACTTTTTTTTACCAAATAATTTTACATTTTTAATTAATATTTTTTACTAACACCAATAGAGCTGCTTAGAATGAAAATGGTCTAAGTCTACCACTATGTCTTTTCTCCAAGTCCATTCTTCTCTAATTCCAAGTCCATTCTTAAACTCGACACTAAAGGTTTTAAAAGTTAAGTAAAAGTTTTAAAAAGAAACCCAAATTCATGGTTATTTTAAATTACTTTACTTTCAAAAAGAGAAAGAGGGATTATGGATTTTGTTTTCCTTAGAGAGACAATGCGTTCATTATTATTTTTTGTATATTTTTTATGCATGGGAAATTTTATTGTATATTTTTTATGCATTAAATCCCTCTAATCATGTTATCACAAACCAAAATATTTTGTATTTCTTAAGTTAGCATAAATTTATGGGACTCCTTTACTTACATCCAAAGTAAATTCATAGTTATTTCCTGAAGAATACCTTTTTTCCACACATTAAGAATAATACACATTTTTACCGACTGATTTGCTTTGAGGATCAGAAATAAGGACAAACTTAACGAAACATTGGTCTTTGAGTCAAGGGCTGTCTCTCCCCCGATCTTATCCATGTTTCAGCTAAATATGAATGAATATTTATAAAGCTTCAGTTCTCTCCCACATTTAAAGTCAGTGTTTATTATAAAACCTATTGTTTGTTGAATTGTTACAGATGTGTATCGGGTCTTGCAGTGGGTAGAATAGACATCATTTGAGGTTTCAACTGTCTCTGAAAGTAGTAAGGATTTTTCCGTTTGCTTATTATTTTAAACAATTCGAAAGAAATGATAAAGAAAAGGAAATGTCAGTCGCTCTATTTCTCAGATAAAACAAGATTGTTTACGTTTGACGATGCTATTTCAAACCAAATGAATATCAAAAAGGGAAATAAAATTCATGAGTTCAGACTGTGAGATCCTCCAATTTGGTAGCATATTTAAGGCGATAAAAGGTCGATTAATTATAAACTTAATAATTGCCTGGGATAAAATAAATTGTATGCAGAGGTGACAAAATATTTTAATATTCCCAAGCATCCAGCATTTCTGACTTGCATGAAACTAAGCCTATAAAACTGGCTAAATTGATCAGCAGATTCTTAGCATTATTCTTAGCATTTCATGAAATTAAAATTAACTTTTAATTGTTATTTTCAGTGCAAACATGATAGCAATCTAAGAACAACTTGATTTACTTTGTACCTTTTTTTTCACATATACTTAAGGTTTCCTCAGTATCCTTTTTTAAATTTATATCATTCCATGTGCCATATGTCAATTAAAATAAGAAATCCCTTAAAGGATTTCAAAATTGAATAGAAAATGTGAAATTACTGGTTAAATATGGGAAAATTCCAATAGAGTATTTTATACATCATTAAATGACCGTAAGGGAGCGGTTTACAAATTACGACACACATATTTGAAGGGGATAGAGTTTAAACTTTTGTTATACGTTACGCTCTCAAAAATTCCTGCATGTTAATTCACTGGAAAAAATTATGTTGTTCTTTTAATAGTCTCGTGGGAAAATTTATCTTTAGAAATTATCACATTTTAGAAAATAAGTATTTTAAAACAAAGGAAGAGAGCAACGTCAGAAAGTAAACAAACTTGATTCAGGGTTTTTTGTCGTAAAAATTATTTTAATTATTATTTTAACTGCTCCCTAACTAATTCAGTGTTGAAGTTAATCAAATCTAGTTTATCGAATCAACAATCAAAGCTATCTCTCACAATGTGTCTCTCTAGTGCATTAATTGCTTTTATTATTGGGTTGTCCTATAAGTTCTGTTACTTTTTACGAAGTTTTGTCTTTGAAATTTTTTTATGAAAAACTGGTAATAGGTGGAGATTTCAAACAAAGATGATTTTAATATATGTATATTTATACATAATGTGTGATTTTGGTAGTTTTCGTGATATTATTTCTTTTCAAAATGGGGGTTTGAAAAAAAGACCAAAAATTTGTTTTCTTTTGTTTAACAAACTAGGAAGAACGCATATTTCATGGTTTAAAAAAGTTTTACTGAATATTTGAAATGTTAAGATTAAGATGTCATAGTTTCAAGATTATTCGATAAGTTTAAGGTAGGAAATTTTGACTTTAAAACTTCATATATTGGCAATTTCACTTGTTTTTTAAAGCACACCTATTGTTTTTCTAAGCAGCTGGTATGAAGCAAATTAAAAGCAGATGTTTTTTGAACCATAATTCTTGTTTCAACGGTTTAAACATTGAAAGCCTCTTTTCATAATATCGTTGAATTGATTTATTTTTTAATTCCAACAAGTTGTTTTTATTGTAGTGTTTTCATATGAATCAAATAATTGCTTTGTTCGCTTAGCCTAAGTTCAGCGAGTGTAATTCTGATAAGCTAAAACGTTGCGCGCTTGAATTGTGCGCACTACTTTCTGAACTTAAGTTCAGATATAATTTAATATACTGCATATTTTGAATACTTTTTATCTTTGAATCTTTTTGAACAGTTTTTATTGTTATAAACCCAGAACAATTCACTTCAAGGATGGGATAACTAAAATAATACTCTATTAAAAAGCTTTTTACGTTAAGTCTGAATGCATATCGCATATGTATCCCTAAATGAATTAAAAGTGTTATTGATCCAATCGTTTTCATCAGATAGTAATAAAATCTATGTAAACAAATCTTTATAAAAATTTACTAGTTTATTACAATTTTTGAAGAAAAATAGAATTTCATTTAAAAAAATCCCTATAAACAGAACATAAAAAAGTAAACAATTAAAAATATCTGAAATAGTAAAACTATGTTCTTCTTATCTCGCATTATCTACAGAGTTAATATGATAGATTTCGAAGTAAGTTTTCTGCTTTTAATTTGTGTCATTTATATAAAAACTTTGAACACGCGTCCTTTTTTACTTAATAAAAGGCATTGAGGATTTTTGCAACTTAAAAAACTTTCTGTAAAAAGTATAAATTTAAAATTAGTTTAATGTTATTTGGGAATGTCCTCTAATCTTCTAAGGGGGGAACAGTCTCACAAAATCTCACCATGGGGAGGGGAAGGGTAAAATAATGAAAAAAAAACACCTCCCGTAATTTATGGACATCCCCCAGAAGAGAAAAAGAGAAAGCGAATTGAAGCATGTCTATCGAAAAGAATCCCAGAGTTGAAAGGTACACCCGCGCCCCTTCGTCTTTCTCTCTGAGTCAACGGGCTGGAAAAATACACCTTTGGCACAATACAGAATGCTCTGGAGTCACACGGCGTTTTGTAATCAGTTCAATGGACAAACCTATCATTACAAACCATGTTCACGGGACTATATTACTACAGTCGAGCGATTTCTAGTTAACATCGGGATGGGGTGATGGCTAATTTGCTATTTTTTGGAATATCTAACGCATATGAGATGTAAATTATGTGAAATTTTCTTTTGGGAAAGTCTATCAATAGAACGAGGTACATTAGTTTGATTGAAGTGAATGAAAGTTACATTTACGTTTTCGATGTAATCCTTAATGTTGTTTATTGGCATTTGCTGTACTTGAGCATTGTTATTTTAACAGTCTAAAAAAGTAACTGAACTGAAGGGTTAAAAATTGTATTAAAATTCACTTGTAGCTATATTTTGGCAACGTGGTGAGAACATCTTTTTGCATTAAAATTCATAAAGTAACAATATAGGTATAATTTTTTTCATGATCATGAAAATCATGATCATTATTACGTCTCTTACTCAGTGTTACTTAATATTGCGCTTGTTTTTTTATGAGTCAGAATATTAAGAGAGTTAAAGAATTTCAAAATTAATTTTGAGTTTGGGAAAGTTTTTTATGTTCCATACTGACTTGACTTTACCTTATCAAGATCTAATAACCCTTTTGACCTTATAGAAAAACTTAATTAATTAAACTAATTTTTCAAATTGTGGGGGCCTTTCTTTCTATCGAAAAATAGTCAGGGAGTGTAAATCTTTGCAAAATATAGATATAAAATCGCCAGGAGTAATTAAAAAACTAAACAGAAGCATTAACCAAGCTATGCAATTCTTAAGGAAATAGAAAAAGCGTACCGAGACAGAAGGGTATAGTATATGAAAAAGAAAAGGCAGATCAGGAAGCAGTGAAAGCTCCAGATCAAATTTTAATTAACGAGATATCACCAGAGGATGCTATAAAAAGTAAATCACGCAAAATAAGAGAGGAACAAGAATATTAATGGAAAAGTTATAAACACTACAATGATTTCAAGCATATAGACTCCATAAACCAAAAAGACAAACTCGTAAAAGAAAACCGAAAGACAGACATATTAATCTCCAGATTAAAAATTAAGACATTCATGACTAACTCGAAACTTTATAAATTAAACCTTACTCAAAATCCGTTATACTTGTAAAACAGAAGACACTTTTAACCATTTCCTATTTGAATGCAATATACACGTAAGTAAGAAAGCAACGTTAATCAACGCACTTCTACTAAAATCGCTAAATTATCAAGAGCTAGTGAAAATAATCAAGGTTAATAGAAGATATAAACCCCAAGCAATGGCAAGATTTTTAAATGAAATAGTAAAATAACATAGAAGAAAAGATTTCTCCCCCTCCTAAGGAATTCCCAAGTTGATATATAATGAGGTATTTGCATGAGAGAGGGATTTGCTTGATTTTATACTTTTTTTTGATACATTATGGTTTAAAACTCCCAAATATCTGATTTTTGAGTTCAAAAATGTTTTTTAAATAACAAAATTCAATTTTATTTTTGCCAAAAGGTCAGAAAAGTCACGTTATAAGAAAACGGGCTTCTATTGGATGTGACATCACAGCGCATGAAAACCATTGTGTTTACGGTTTTCACGTGATCAGAAAACGGGTTTGTATTGGATGTGACCTCACATCGCATGATTTGTGATTCGAGAGTGTTTTCGCGCCCAAACAAAAAACGAAATTTCAAAAATTTATATCTCAGGAACTAGGCTACGAAAATACTTGATGTAAACGTCATTCTTCATGGTTTTATATCTACTATTTTAATAAAATTTAATCTCAAAACGTGAGAATACCTCATTAAGGTATCCGCCTACCCCTAAAATGACGATTTTCGACTCTTTCCTCGAAAATTTGTTTCTTACATTTTCAAGTAGTTTAGACTTTTATCTTTCCAAAACTGTTTTCATTTCACTTGTAGGTGAATTAGAAAAGAAATTACAGCATTTTTAAAACAGATAGTCGTCTGCGATCGTATACAAAAATAAACTTGAAGCTAATTTTCTTGGAACAAAATTTTGCATAAAACCCTCCACTATTTACATGATTACTCAAAAACTATCCAAGATATTCACTCCAAATTTCAACAGTTTATTAATCATACTGTTATTAACCAGATGGACTACAGATTTTTATGCAAGTTTATTATTTTTATTTTTATTGATGTTTTTTTGTTAAATGGTTGTAGAAATTTTGAAAATTTTCACATACCTTTACATTTTATGCTGTAAAACAATAACATTTCAAAATATGTTTTAGACAATAGTCCATTCTGAAGATAAGTGTTATACGATACTTGTGTCCAAAGGAAATTTATATAAAAGTGATAGTTTTTGGGCAAGAGTGAGAAGGGTTTTTATAAAAATTCACTTAAATTTTACACTCTAATTACCCCATATTTTAGAAAATAATATAATTAATTTTGTTTTTTAGCATTAATCAATGTTTTGATGTACAGCTCCCGTAAAAAAAACGTTACAGTGGGGTTTGCGGGCGAACCACTTGGGTTAGGAAGGCAAAAGAGGTGTCATTTTTCATTGTTTAGAGTATTCTTTAACCTAAAAAAATTTTCGAGTCCTTAGGGGGTCGTCTTCATATTAAACGAAACACTAACTTTTTTTTTTCAATGGGGACCCCCAATTATTATGAGATTTTCTGAAAGGTCATCCCTCAAAACCCTTAAATACCCAGTTTCATCCAGATTGATTCACAATAAAATTTTTTTTGAAAAAATAAAAAAAAATTAAATTTTTAAAATCATGAAATATTTTTATGGAAATCGATTCAGGTAGTAATTTTATGAAGAAAGCCAAAATTTCAATCGATTTCACCGAATAGTTTTTGATAAAAACGAACTTTAATCTTAAGGGGCCGTATACCGTTGCCGAATGCATACCGCGAATGTTCTTTCTCGTTCGTTTTTATCAAAAACTATTCAGTGAAATCGATTGAAATTTTGGCTTTCTTCATAAAATTACTACTTGAATCGATTTCCATAAAAATATTTCATGATTTTAAAAATTTAATTTTTTTTTATTTTTTCAAAATTTTTTTAATTGGGAATCAATCTGGATGAAACTGGGTATTTAAGGGTTTTGAGGGATGACCTTTCAGAAAATCTCATAATAATTGGGGGTCCCCATTGAAAAAAAAAAGTTAGTGTTTCGTTTAATAAGAAGATGACCCCCTAAGGACTCGAAAATTTTTTAGGTTAAAGAACACTCTAAACAATGAAAAATGACACCTCTTTTGCCTTCCTAACCCAAGTGGTTCGCCCGCAAACCCCACTGTAACGTTTTTTTTCGGGAGCTGTACATTTAAACTAAAAATTAAAAAAAAAATTTTGTAAATCAAGTATTTAAAAAAATGGTCTCAAAGGTAGGCCGATACCTTAAGAAGTATTATAGTACCGAAGAAGTAGAGAGAAGACGAAGCTACAAATTTTTGTCAGCAAATGTCTCAAATCAATCTCAACTCAACTCAAGTCATGGAGTGTACGGAAAATTTTTATAAAAAACAAATTTATAAAATATTGGAACTTTTTTTACGAATGGAATATTCTTAAATTAAAAATTTATCCCTTTTTTAGTTTCATTTGTTACACTTATCAATTCTTTTAGTCATAATTTAATTAAAGGATTTTTGGGAAAACTTTTTTCATTTGAAAGAGAGTTTTTCACATTTTTAATAGATATGTTTTACAAATTTAAAGTTAAAAATCATATAATCGAAGTTATATAGGATAAGCTTTCAAATTTCTTCACAACTAAGATAATAGTTTCTCTTTATTTCATCAGATGTAAAAAATTGACCTTTTCAAAACCTGCGATCAGAATGTTTGAAGGGGGTAACTCGGTTGCTTTTTTCTTACCCTCTGGTATTTTTGATTTCAACACAATAATCCTGTTTGAGAGAAACAATCTCTAAATGCTTTTAGTTGAAGTTTATGTGACAGGTTTTTTTACGAATGCTACAGCTTTTCTAGAAGAAGCTCTGGGGTTGCTTAACTCTAGTGCGCTCTTTTTTTGTTTTAACCCTCTGGGACCTATTTAGTTTCTTAAAGATGAACTGATGGGGAAATGCATGGTATTGGCAAACTTTACTTTAACGAACAACTATTAACAAAAAAGAATCCATCAATTGAGCTCAAAATGAGGAGGGAGGCCTCAAACGATTATGTTACTAAATCTTACTAAAAGGGAGAGGGTCAAAAATACTAAATTATTTTAATATCAACAATATTCTTATAATTTACTATAATAATCAACAGTAAAGGTTATGACTTTTTCAGTTTTTGTGTAGTTTTTGTATCCTGTGATGGCAAAAAAGCAGTTTTGAATGCTTTTATTTGCGAAGAACTATCAACATCTGAGCAGCAAGTTCATAGTGTTCATTCCACGAGCTTACTATTTTAATTATTTTTATGCTATATTCCTTAGAAAATTGTGGCTTTTTTTAACTTAGTTTGAATTAACCTCCAGACTTATACCAGAAAGTATAAGTTTTTAAGCTTTATTTTCTTTTTTTTCACAGAGCTGAAGTTCTCAGTGAGGTACAAGCAATTTAAGGGAATTATGGACCAATGCTGATCATCTACCACCACATACTTTTCTTTATCTCTTAACACAAATGTGAAATGTGTTATTTTCTTACGTTAATAATTAATTGATATCAGTTATGAGTGGAAGAAGGATGTATGTGATATTTTCAAGAAAAACGAGTTACTGTAGGGAATGAATACTTTACATTTTTACCTACATTTAGATCCGTAGACTACATTTAGACACCGTATCTCTAGGACCATTATAAACAAAGATATCAGTGTCATAAAGAAGGAATATGACAAAAAATACGAACAGGGGGAAAAAACTTGAAAAGATAAATATCCCGAAACAAACTCCTTGTTACATACCTCCTTCTTCCTCAAAAACTTTCAATTATTATGCTTTTCCCCTTTATGACAGATAATAAATAATGTTGCGTTTTTGGAAGTATTTCCAAAAAAACTGGGAAATAACACAACAAAAGTTCATCAATTGCAACTTCAGAAAATTTTATATTAAAGGTTTCAAAATAATCATAATCAACAGCTATTTCAATTAATGGAAAGTTTTTGAGGAAGAAGGAGGTATGTAACAAGGAGTTTGTTTCGGGATATTTATCCTTTCAAGTTTTTTCCCCCTGTTCGTATTTTTTTGTCATATTCCTTCTTGTACGCTATTGCTTGGCATTCTCTATCCAGCAATATCGTTTAATATCGTGTTTTGTTATACATATCAACCAGTTATTTAGAGCGGTATTCCTATGCATTTATTTGAAGAATAAATGATGAGAACACAGAAGGAAAGAACTTAGCTCAACGGGTTTTATTGATTACTATATCGTTGATTTAATATCGTCACACTGTCTAGCAATATCAGTTAATGTCGTTTTAGGGTTTAAACGTGCTATCAACTTGAGTAGTCCTTGGCATCCGAGAACAAGTGATAAGAGCATGGAAAGAAGGATGGAGTTGGTTTCACCAATAAATCATCAATCGAATCAACAGGCATTATATCGTCACAATATCAAGCAATATAGGTTAATGTAGTATTAGGGTATAAACGCGCTTATACAATCTGTTTGAAGAACAAGCGAGCATGATGAGAACACGGAGGAAAGGAAGGATGGAGTCGGGCTCTTCAACAAATTATAACTGATTAGTATCGTTGATTTATAATATCGTGCCAATGCTAAGCAATATCGATTAATGTTGTATAAGGGTAAAAACGCGGTAATCCTCGGCATCTGTAGGAAGAACAAGAGAGCATAGGAAAAAAAGTAATTCTGACAAATATTTGGAATCAACAAACATACAATATATTAACGTCGGTTTAATAAACCCGTCCCAATGCCAACCAATAATATCTATTATCCTGTAAACGCGAAATCTACGACGGTAGTCCTCGGCATATCAACATACAATATATAGACGTCCGTTTAACAAAACCGTCCCAATGCCACCCAATAACATTTATTATCCTGTAAATGCGAAATCTACTACGGTAGTCCTCGGCATCCGTTTGAAGACGGCATGGGAACACGGAAGGAAGGAAAGAGTTGTGCTCACCTGTTGTCACGTGCGAAGGGGAAGAGAAGGAAGGCTCAGATCGGCGAGTGAGCAGCAGGGTGAGTGGCCGGCCGGCGAGCAGGAATGTAGCTCCCCTCGAGGAGCACTCTGTGCTGGGGCAACCGCACTCAGGCACTGGCGGATCGGGTTTGCTTTGGAACTTGGGATGTGCAACATGGATGGCTGAGAACAACGTAGGGATGGGGAGGAATAGAGGGTCAAGACGTGTTGGAGGAAGCCGAGGAAGTGCGGGGAAGATGGAGGGAGGTTTGGAGGGCCCGGAGACGGGTGGACGAAAAATCCCTCTCACATAAACAATATACATAGGAAGAGCTGTTAGTAATGAAGGAAAGTGAGATGACTGGTAGGAAAAAAAGTAAGGTGATTATAATAAAAACACTTTGATAAAGGTGTTTAAAAATCTTTGCGCAGGGTGTTAGTCATGGGCGTCATATAGGGGGAAGGGGGGGGCAACCCCCCAAGGTTTCCACTGTTATGTGAAAAGTCCCTTGAAAATTCTGTAACTTCCACAAGTTGCTTTGGGTGCAACTAAAAAAGTCTCAAAAAACACTACTTTTGAGGGTTAAATTTCAAAAAATCTTCTGGGGAAGGATCCCCAGCCCCCTCTAAAATTTTTACGTCGGTGGTTGTACAGATTTTTCCTCCTTAGAATTCTGCCATTTACAAGAAGCTTTTCCTTTTACGAGTTCTCAAAAGAGTTTGAAAGAGATAAAGCACTAGTTTAAAGGGGAAATTTCAAAAAATTTTCTAGGGTATACCCCCAGCCCCCTCTATAATTTTGACTCTGTTAAACAGTGTTTTCCCCTTGAAAATTCTGCTGCATTCAAGCAGCTTTTCCTTTTTAATGCTCCCCAAAGAGAAAAAGAGAAAAAAAACGCGTTTAACGTGGTAATTTCAAAAACATTTTTGGGGGAGGACCCCCAGCCTCCCTCTAAAATTTTACATCAGTTACACAGTTTTCCCCTTTAGAATTTTGCCACTTACAAGAAGCTTTTCCCTTTAGGAGCTCCCCAAAGAGTTTGAAAAGGAGATAAAACACTAGTTTAAAGAGAATTTTTAAAAAAAATCGGGGGCAGGCCCCCTTGAAACTTTGACGTTTATTTACAACTCTTTTCCCTAGAAAATTCTGTGGTTTACAAGAAACTGTTCTCTTTGGATGCTGCCCAAAGGGTCTTGAAATGAGCTAAAACACTACTTTAAAAGGCAAATTTTCAAAAATTTCCTGGGGGTGAACCCCAGATTTCGACCTATCTATAACGAAAAGATGAGTCAGAGTTTGACGAGGATAATTATTTATTGAATAGATATTTCTTTTATACGAAAAATCCTAAATCCAAACTTTTCCTTTGGAAGTACCCGAAAAAGGATTTATCCCTTTAAAAGTTTGCAAACGTTTACAGACTTTTTGCAGTCAGTTTTCTTAATATTTATTTTTCTACAATACTGCACTGAGAAAGTTTACAGGAAAGATATTCCCAAAAAATCAACAAGGTGACCTTTTTAGCATATAAATCGGAAGCAGTCTTTCGACCGCTCTACTGCACTTGCCCCGATTCTCTCACACACCCCAGGTATCACCTCATGAATTAACAGCCAAACACACATACACTTGTACCCTAATTATCAATTGCCTCTGAAAAAATCTTTAAGCACTCAGCGTGGGGCAAATCAACGGCACCCAAACAGTTTTTTTTGCGCCGCTTGCCTGTCCCATTAGTCTACACAACTACTCCAGGATATCTTCCTCGGTGGGATCCCAAATGCTACTCGTACTTCCGTTTGTATCGTACTGAGTGAACTTCTTTTTATAGATATATACAAGAACTGGAGGGGACATGATGGTTTGCAATCTTGTGAAACCAGCACAAAAAATGTTGTTAAGCATTTACTATCCCTGAACGGAATTATCTCAAAAGATTTCCTGTGTATCTTTCAAAAACAAATTGGTATAAAAAAGACCTGTCCATTAGGGTATACTACCTGTTCAAAATAAAAACTTTTATTTTGATGATGCATTAGTGTGGAAAAGTTGTCTAAAGTAGCAGAGAGTACCTGTGATTTTCTTCAGAATTTTCGGATCATATCTTGAAGTGCCACATTGGCCCTGAAGGTTCACCATGTTATCCAAAAATTGGCTTATCACCCCTCTCATTCCTACTCTAATCACACGACGAATGTCTTCACTCGAGTTATGGGTCCTATATGGTGTAGGCTACCCAACAAAATTTGAACATCAGCCTAAATCTCTATATTATGTTGATTGTGGGCTCATATTTGAACGAGGAAAGACTCGATTTTTGACGAAATTTGAGTCCCCTCAAAAAAATTTTTATTCCAGTTTTGTCGGGTAAATTTGCAAGTTTTTATGAATTTTTAAAATTAAATTTTGCTTTCATTCATCCATAAAACCCCAAAACTACACAATAACACTGAGAAATTTGAAAAATTTACGAACTTCTTCTTTTCTGAGGTCTGAAACTTATTGCTAATATCTCCGCGAATATTCACGATTACTTTGATGGAATTTTTTTCAGTGAGTTATTCATAACGTTGGCAACAATACTTTTACTGAAGTTTCTATCACCTATAGTTTTTAAATTAATTTTTTTAACTTTTTTATTTCGTTGCTAGGGCTTTAAGTTATCTCAATGGATTCTCCAGGGTCTCTTACCTAGGGGTAGACCTTACTTTTGTGACCCTAGAACACGTTGGTTCCAAATAAAAGCTGTGAAACGGACTTTAAAACCTGTATTGAGCTGTTTTGGTTAGGCTTCATTTTACCACATTTACTTCCAATGATTTTACTTCCAATTCCAGATTATTTCATACTATGTGTTTTATGAGTTAGTGTGGATTCTATCTATACAGTTTTAAACTTTTCGAACCTATATTAACATTTAAACTATACCACGTTGATCTACTAGCTCCCTGGAAGGTTTCTGAAGAAAAATAATTTAGAATCGAAGCGTCCTAATAACTTTTTTCGTCCATTTGATGCTTAAAAACCAATATTTCCTGCCTAACTTCATGGAACCCCCCCATTGTTGTAAATATAATAAGAGGAGATGTAAATCAAGGCATCATTTTAATAAAAAACAAAACACATGTTTTATTTGTTTTAAACAAAGTGTTTTAAAGGTAACCCCTCATTTCATGTAAATTTTTTTTTGTTACTCCAATAAATATTGTTTAGATTTTATGGCTGTTTTTATGATTCGTAGCTTGAGGCAGTTATTTTTTATAGCACTGAGTATGCATGCGAACAATCAAATGCATTCAATAACTAAACCACTGGGTTTTAATGTTTTCCTTATTCTTATGTTATCAGTAGGACATAACTTTAGAATAAAGAAAATATTAAAAACCAGTGGTTTAGTTATTGAATGCATTTGATATTAACTCGGTGGGCTAATGTCGAAATTTATACAAAGCCGACATAATCTGATATAATAAAAGATTAAAAGTTGTCGGGAGATATCGAATAGTATCGAGATACCGACAAAAGAAAATCTGGTTACATCAAATGATATAATTTTACATAATAAAAGAAAAAACATGTCGTGTGATGTCAAATAGTATCAAGATACCGATAAAAAAGAAAGTCTGAGTATATCGGGTAATATCGAAATTTGTTGCATTATGTCGAGAAACGACATCATACGATAAATAGTGGGGGTCATACCAATATTATATTTTATCGGAGCAGATGTTATACAATATCTTTTTACGACATCATCTGATATTCTTGTGCTACCTGGGTAGTATCGAGATACCGACAAAAGAAAATCTGGTTACATCAAATGATATAATTTTACATAATAAAAGATTAAAAATGTCGGGTGATGTCAAATAGAATCAAGATACCGATAAAAAAGAAGTCTGAGTATATCGGGTAATATCGAAATATGTTGCATTATGTCGAGAAACGACATCATACGATAAATAGTCGGGGTCATACCAATATTATATTTTATCGGTGCAGATGTTATACAATATATTTTTACGACATCATCTGATATTCTTGTGCTACCTGGGAAAAGTTTCCCATTAGTGTAATTAACATAGTGAAGACGACAACCATGAACCAGGGCAAGGGATCGTGTAGCCAGAGGGGGGATTTGTGGATATATTCCCTAGAAACTTAGAAATTTTCCTTTTTTGACCATAGAAAACCATTAACCCGTTAACGCCCAGCGTCCTCGTTTGAGGACAGTGCATAAAAGGGTGTGTAAAATCTTTCCTTTTTCCGGAAACGATTGTTTATTTTGCATGACGATAGATGGTAATACTACAAAACATGCCACAAATTATCAAGTGTCTGGGTTTGTTTTAAGGTCCTTGATTCGGCTCGCAATTTCGCGCTTTTTTCATGTATTACACTTGTGTTGCCTTTCTGTCTAGCTACATCGGCTGAAGTCAAGGTAATAATTTTATTTTCTGTAATATTTCAAATTAAGGTCATATGTATGCATATAAAAGAAAATTAGTAACTTTTAAAAAAATTTCGTTTTCAAAAATGACGTCCAATTTTACTGTCCTCGTTTGAGGACGCTGGGCGTTCCAGACAACTTTTTTCCGATTTCTACTCATTACAGTTTTTGGATTTTTTCGATCTACTATCGTGTTAAAGCTGTTCTCCAAATATTATAAGGTAGTTAATAATATTTATTTTTGTTTTAGAAGGGTTTTTAGTAGTTACAATGGCTCATAGGTATACTGATTGCAGAATTGTGAGGACCTATTGCAGAATTGCAGGATTTTGAGACTATAAAAAGGCAATAAAATGACTCGATGTCCTCTGAAATCTCGGAATAAATAGAAAAAGTACCTAAGGGGATTTGTGAACATAAATTTAATAAGGGAAATAAAATGTCGATGTGACATATTTTGTAAATCATATTTTTTTTTGTTTTTTTTTTTTAAACAAGAACAAGAACATTTATTTGTTTTCAAGAAACACGGCAAAATATACATTACAAAAAAAACACATATACTATAAAGAAATAAAAGGAGAAAAAGATTAAAAGATTAAAGATTTTGAGCACCTTGTTTTCCCAAATATCATACCAAGTGCTAGAATTTATTTAAAATTAACGCGCATTTTGTTCATGTATCATATATGTATTGAATTTAACATGTTCCTCATGATCTCCTAATAAAAGTTTTCCCTTACTATCAACTATCACACTTCGTACAACACAAAATCTGTACCATTTGATTTACTCAAAAGGAGATAAATTCTTAAAATTATTAAAAATAATGCTATAAAGTGTAGTTTATAATTAATTTCATCATAAAGTCTTATAAAATACTGAAACTAGTCCATTTTAAGTTGTTTGGCATACCTATATGCGTTATTTTCCTATTTGTTGACTTTTCTGATCTCTTGATTTTTTTACGCCGGAACGCCCAGCGTCCTCAAACGAGGACGGGCTGTAACTTCCACACTAATTAACAAAATGTTTAAATTTTGGATTTTTTGTCTTAATTAGGTCATAATTACACCAATTTGAAATAATCATAGAAATATTTTCGGTAGAATTAATTCGGGCGTTAACGGGTTAATACTACCCCATATCCCCTCCCGAAATATTAATATTCCCCTCCGAAATTTTTTTCTGGCTACGCCACTGGTCAGGGTGTATTGACTCAAGGTTAAATATAAAGAATTTAATATGAAAAATACCACAGGACTGAATCCCTTGACTAGATCCCGGCTTCATGCATTTTATTTGTTATTGATTCCTGTTATCTGCTAAATATTAATTCTAAAACTATTTCATTGTAAACTTGATTCGTAATATTAGCTGCTGTAGAAACTGTAATTTGTTGAAGCTCCTTTAAGATAGTGTGTGCTGTGATTTTCTTTCTTTTGAATAATTTTTGCCGCCATTATTCTAATTTTCTTTCAAATTAGAATAATGGCGGCCAGCTAATAGAGGCAGCCAGCTCGAGATATTGTTAGTAGCACCTGATGTAGCCTGGTTTTAATCCAATGTCTTCTCTTTATTTCTCTACCTTTATGAACTATCACGGGTCTTGCTGAGAATGACGAACTTAGCGCGATTTCCTTGTTCATCTTCATCAGAAACGGAAGTTTTTTCTCGAACGATAGGCGGTCTTAAACCAGCGATTTCCTCAACAGAGTGCCCTTTTAAAGAAGAGACTTATTTCCATTCGGAAGCTACGGATGAACCGTTTGAAACAAGAGTTCTTTAGACTCGAGAAGATTTTATGAAAACTCCAGAAAGGTAACTCGGTTCAATCCCTTTGAAGAGAACGTGCAGAATTATTAGGATTTTTTGTTGTTTAAAAAAAGCACTACTTGTAGACGCAAAAGCTCGCTATGTTAATTAAGAGGACATGCTAAAAAGAAACCTCAATTCAGCAGGGAAATTACTTAATGTGAAGTCCTATACTTTTCTAAATTAAAGGGTCCCTTTAGCTTCCTTTAAAGAAAAGCAGTTCTTGTTTTAGCTTGATAAATAAGTAGACGGTTAATTATTTTTATTTTTAGCAGATCATCTTGAATTCTGGCAGTATATTGCTTATTAAGAGAATAGCTGAATAGCACGTTTTATTTTCACTTACTAACCATCTAACCAGGAAAAGTCATCGCGATTTTGTGTCAAAACTACACAACTAATTAAACTCCCTTTCATGTAAAAATTTTTTGGTATATATGACCGAATTTAACTTCTAACAATTAATCTCTAAATATCCGCCGTCATCTTAGTACCATCTTTCTTTCATACTTTTCAACACCTAGTTATCTTCATCTCTCTAAATCTCTACATCTCTTTCATCCTCCCCATTACTCTCATTCTCTAGATCTCTCCGATCTCACATGCATCCCTTTTCTAATCTCTTGAAACCTTTTCCCATATTTTTATCTTCTAAATATACCTTTTCTTCTTTGATATACCTTGGATTCCCTTTATCCAGAGGCGTATATAGAAATTTATTTCGGGAGGGTCCCAAAATTAATTTTCACCCCCTCCCAAGCAAATTTATTACGTCCGTATTAGATTTTTATACATTTTTTGTAAGAATTTACTTACTAAAGAACTTAATATAGAAAAGTTGTGAGTAATTTAGTTCCAAGTACTAAAGAGGGGTCTGGGGGTCCTCCCCCAGAAAATGTTAGAAAATTTGACTCTAAAAAATTTTTTCTAAATAAGAAACCCTAAAAAAATTTTTCTAAATAAAATTTTCGAAAACTTGACCCCTCATCCCCCATTATATACGCCTTTATCCCTCTAAAACTATGTCTCTATTATCTTCTTCGTCCCTTGAATTATCTTCATTCCTCTCACCTCCTTCATCTTTCTACTCATCCACTGGTATTTATGATTCCTATTTGCAAGTTGTAGTGACAGTTTGACAGAATATTTTGATTCAGAGTTCAAAAAACAACTTGAATTCCAAATTAAAATTGAAAACGCTTCGTCTAGCAAGTTATCGAAAATTTCAACAAACACTCACCCGGACCTTCTCAAACCCACAATATTCAATATCTTTTATCATCGTCAAATATTAGACGAATCAATCAGGGAACTCCTCAACCTTTAAAAAAAAGACGATTCATCTTAAAATAAAAAAAGAACATTCAAGCCCTTAAAAAAGTCTCAAGAAGATTTCTCATCAATCAAAGTACTTCCATATTACTTACTTTAAATACACAGACGTTCATTTTTCGATGACTGTGAAGCGGAAGAACGATTCGGCCATTAGCTAATCAAGAGACAATAGCGATATACTTCATCGGAATCGTTTTTGTTTAAAAGGGAAAAAAGGCCGTATAGCCGTTTTTTCAGACTTTCTCTCCTAAAGGTAAGATGAATTAGAGGGCTAGACAGTGATTGAGAATCTATGAAAAATTTGAGATAAATCATTTGAGATGACAAAGAGAATGATTTAAAGGTCAGAGATTTTCATAACACACGATATGAAGTTTAGGGTTTTCTGGTGTTTCGGTAACCACTATACAGGGTGTATCTGAAATGGCACAACAAACTTTAAGGGATAATAGTAATCATCAAGACGACCAAGAATCGGTATAGAAAGGGGGGTCCCAGACCAAATCCCAGGGAGTTAAAAATGGAGCGACACCCCAAAAAATCATTGAAAAATTCAATTTGTAGAAGAACTACTATTGGTAAAAATTTAATCATGGTCTCAAAAATTGTGGTTTAGTATGATCTTTAAAATTATCTCAAAAGTCTTCACTTTAAAATTTGTTTTATGATGAAAAAAGTTAAAAATCCACAAAAAAATTTGAAAATTCTACCAAAACCTCATTTTGTATTTCGAAATCCTTTCTTTTGATTTTATAATCTGAAAGATCATAGTTGTAAACCCTTAAGTCCAAAGTTAGACGTAAAAACAATCAATATTAAACGCTTGAGATCCTGTTAAAGTTCGTTTTTTGTGTGCGCAAACGTGTTTCCTATAGCCGTTTTCAAAAGCGGACGCAAAAAACGGACTTAAACCATGCTTTAGTAGGATCTCAAGCATTTAATATTGATGGTTTTTACGTGACACTTTGGACTTAAGGGTTTTCGACTATGATCTTTCAGATTATTAAATCAAGAGAAAGGATTTCGAAATACAAAATAAAGTTTTGGCAGAGTTTTCACATCTTTTTGTGGTTTTATAACTTTTTTCATAATAAAACAAATTTTAAAGTGAAGACTTTTGAGATAATTTTAAATATCATATTAAACCACAATTTTTGAGACCATAATTAAGTTTTTACCAATAGTAGTTCTTCTATAAATTGAATTTTTCAATGATTTTTTTGGGGTGTCGCTCCATTTTTAACTCCCTGGGATTTGGTTTGGGACCCCCCTTTCTGCACCGATTCTTGTTCGTCTTGATGAGTACTATCATCCCTGAAAGTTTGTTGCACCATTTCATATACACCCTGTATAACCAGGGTGTTTAAGAAAAATTCATTAACAAATGCATCATAAAAACAAATTTTTTTCAAGATTATCAAGGTTTCAAGGTTCCTCCAGGTGGAAATTACAAATCGATATTCAACTAGCGAGGTAGAAACTTAGAAGGCTTAACTTATGGTATGGAACTGCAGTTTTAACTATCTTTCTACTTTGAATATGCTTTCTCTGACCCTCTGGCGGGGCTTTAGGTGTTTAATAATGTTTCACGGCTAGTGGTGGAGCTGTCAAACTTGATCCCCAAGTTTTAATTTTTTCAAGAAGGAAAAAAACTTAAGTGTTATAATTGCCACTAGCCAGTTAATTAGCCATTACTATCAATATTGAAAAATATTTTATTCAAATTAAAAAGATTTTTACAAAACCAATTTAGAAAGTTAGCCCTCTATTTAAAAAACAAAACGTCTCAAGGAATTTTTTCTGTTTTCAAAAATGCTGGTTAACCAGCAGGAGGACTGGAGGAAGAAATATGTTGTATTCAAGTGCTAATGTTTTGCTATATTTAATAAAATGTATGTTAAGTTTTTGTCCTAAAGATTATTATCAATTAAATGAAGTAAGATTTTCTAAATCCGACAGTTAAATGCAGCAGTAAAAATTTTAGACATGAAAGCTTTCTAGACATTATCGAACTAGAAAGCAGAATTAAATTCCAATGTCAGAAAAAACTTTAAAATTTGCTACACAGTTACTTAATCACGAAAGATTATTCCCAACGAATATATTCTGGATATTGCTCTTTTAGCAACTAACATTACGGAACGCACTGAAATTAACCATAAGATTATCCTCTGTCCAGACAATTACACCTGATATTCGTCCTGAAAAGTTTTTGTATCATTCACAAATAACCCAATAACTCAACGTAACAAATTCATTTTCCCTTATCAGACAAATCCGACGAAATTTCGATGATAAATAACCAAGCACGACCACGAAAGAAGTAAAGTTTATAATGGACTTTAAAACCATTAAAACACAAAAGCTAAAAAGCATCGCTTTAACCATAATCTGAGTTATTGCCACGAAACTCCAGGGAAATTACAGTTTGACATCCGGCAACAAGCAGAATAAACGGAACAAGAAAATAAAGAAAAGCGAACCTGCCTCGTGCCGGAATTTAATTCACTTCCTCTGTGACAGATGGCAGCACCTGCAATTATTTACCGCAGTAGCAGTGACGTACGTTCTTTCGTTTCCTCTTCATTGTGCCGACATTCATCACTTGGAATGAAAGGAGAACCAAAATTGACATTCACATTTGTTAGGCCTTTTTTTGTGTTTAGTTTCTACGGCTGGGGAAAAATCAATCTCATGTGTTGGGATTTTCGCGCTTCTGTTTGGTTTGTTTGAATTCTTTTCAGGGTTTTTTACGGTGTTGAATTTGGTTTGGGTTAAGAGAATTTTCATATTGTCAGTTGAGATTTTGTAAGGGTTAAATTTAACTCTTTGAATTTTTGTTGTATTTATTTGGATTTCTTTTAATATTTTATCCTGTATCTTTCAATAAAAATAATAAGCAAGAAAAAAGATAATACAAACATGTATTAAGAAAAATGTGGGGTATAGTGGACACTGTACCAATAGTGACCACCTAGCTGATTAATTTTAAATAAAACGAGTTATAGGCATCAAACAGCGTAAAAATTCATAGGCATAGTAGATTGTGCAATCAGGTAAGCTGGTAAATTACCACAGATCAGCATGGGAAGGATATTTAAATATTTGAAAATAACAACATCGGCCGAGTGAAATTAAATTCGATTTTGCTTACTGAATCGCGTAAGGAAACGGGTAATTCGGAACTGATTTTTTTCGTATTTATTACCGTTTGATTGACTTTTAAATTTACATTAAGATAAAGAAGAGTGTATAAAATGATACTGAATAAAATTTGTTTGAAAATTTTGACTTAACGAGGATTTATGGGGGTGGCCACTTTACCAACACATAATCTAAGATTTTCCAATAGTGGCCACCTCAATGGCTTCTAACAGAAACATAAATAATATTTAATTTGAATCAGTTTTTCTTCATATACTGTTGATTGTGCTTTATAACGAGTGTTGTATGAATTTGGTTTCATTCTAGCTTCGGGAACCAAGGTTTTTAAAACATTGAATTACATGCTTAATTCCTCTCAAATCAGCTACAGGCAGCGTAGGCTTTGGGCCGGAAACTATCAATTCTTTTATTTTAAATTAAATAAAGCTTTAATAAATGTTAAAAGATAATAATTTAATTCAAATTTTGAGCATTGTTTACATAAGCCAAATCATCAACAATCACATAGCAACAAAACTAATACAGAAATTTTCATTTCCATCATTTTAAAAGTTCACGAGCGCGTGAGTAAAATATTAAGAGACAAAGGGTTTAGTTGTAAAGCAGCATTTTCATCTGTTACACACTTCCCCTCAACCTGCGGTCCAAACGTCCTCGGAAAGCAGGTTGGACGTCTTGGAGACTGGATAAAATGGAGATCGGATTCTCTATCTTCTTTCTGGGCCGGCCACGCCTTCGAATCGGAGCAACTGGGGTGGCATCAGGTCGATTGCAAGGCATCGTGGCAGACACAATGGCAGAGAAACGACTTCCCAAAGGGGTCTGTAAATCATTTGGAGAGGCGACAATATAAGATGTGGCAAATAGATTGGTATTTGAAAAAGTCCAGGAGGATTTTGGTTTCTGAAGCCACTGTCACTTGTTCCATAGGATGCATAAGCATGAGAACTGTAACCATATTGAGAAGGGTAGGAGCTTCCACTCATAGAGGCGGGACCACAGTTCACCGTCTGCTGCAGACCGTACGATGAGGCCGCCGAGACGTACGAAGAAGAGGCGTTCTGGCCATGACTCTGATGAGCCTGGCACTCTGGCTGAGAGGCGTTCTGGCCATGACTCTGATGAGCCTGGCACTCTGGCTGAGAGGCGTTCTGGCCATGACTCTGATGAGCCTGGCACTCTGGCTGAGAGGCCTTCTCGCCAGACCCGTTGTTCAGGGCCGCAGAGGAGTTGTAGCTCACAAACGACGGCACGAAGTTGGAAGAGTTTAGCACCGAATTCTGGTTACCATACGAGTAAGGCGAGGCAGAGTCGTGGGACGATGTGCTGAAAGAGTTCAGCGCACTTTGGTCCTCTTTGCTAGTGATCAAAGACCCTTCAGGATTACCAGATTGATTTGATCGGTGATTCACATAGGACGATACATTTCCAACAGTTTTTCCCGGAGATGGTAAAGGATTGGAATAAGATTTGTATCTTTTGCTTGAAGGCATAGCTTGACTATTCCCATGGATAGATCCATTAGAATTCTGCTCAAGGTCTTGGTAACTAATATTGGTATCCCCACCAAAATCAAACGACGAGGAATCAGTATCAAACTGTAAATCTCCAAATTGCACATCCAGAGAGGCAACTGTATCATCAGGCATAATAACTGCAGATTTAGGTATCCTAGAAGGAGGTTCTGAAACAGGTGGATTATCTCCATTGTTAATGAAGTGTTTAACCTTGGGGATTGCTTCTTCCCCTAGACGGAAATATGGGAGAAATCTGTGTTTCCCTTCATCATCTCTTAAACAGATAGAATTGACATTCATATCTGCTTTATCATTGGGAGATAATACCATAGCCTTATCTTCAGAAAACCTGAACCTCTTCCTAGGTCTTCTAGCAAAGAACCATTGTTGATGTGGAACATCTATCACAATTCCAGCTCTTTTCAGGAAATCAATTCCTAGAAGAGTTCGATTGTTTTTAGGGGTTTTAAAAGCAAACAATTCCGTTTTAATGAAACGATCTTTAATTTGGACTTGAACTTCCGTCTTGTAAACTTCAGTTTCCCTTTCAAACCCATTAGCAAGAGTAACACTCATTTTGGTAGCCTTAAACTTTACCCCATCTGCTTTTAAAAGAGTATATAGTTTGTTGCTAGCAATTGTATGACTTGCTCCAGTATCAACGCATCCCGTTCCTTTCCTTCCATTGATGGATATCTCTAGAAGAGTGTTGTAAAGTTGTTTACTTTTAAAAGAATTAAGCCTTATGGAATTGAATGTTCCACTATCCAATTTTGCATGTGAGGTGCAGGTGGGACAATTAGGTTTGATAACTCCCTCTTTACCACATCCATAGCAGGATACTTGGGGAAAATCCTCACTTTTTGTTCTTCTATCAGAACGCTTAGTTTTAGAATAATTCTTGTTATTCCCAGAATCCTCTTGGCATTTCGAAAATGCATTTTTCTTTGGTTCCTCGGATTCATTTCTTAACTTCAGACTTCTAACTTCTTCATACGAATCAAATTTGTCAGCTAACTCTTTTGGATCAACCAGCTCAGACCAGTGATCAATAAAATGTTCTTTGTAGTCGGGAGGGGCAATATTCTTCATCTGATCAGAAATAATCAAACTTTTAAGTTGATCAAACGAATTTATTTGCAGCTCATTTAGCCAACCATCAAAAGAACTTCTCAAATGAAAATAACAATCTCGCCAAGTATTGTCATACTTTCGGCGGTGTTGAACAAAAAGATTGCGGAATTTCTCGGCACTTATTTTAAAGCGCTTCAAGAGAATTCGTTTGACGTGCTCATAATTATGGGCATCCTCAGCAGTTTCTTGGGCTATCAACCTAGTTATGTCACTTGGAAGAAGTCCTATCAAGTAAACCACCCATTTGGAACTAGGTACTTGGAGAAAATTCAGCTGCTTTTCAAATAAGTTCAAAAACAAACCAATGTCATCAGTTGCTTCATTGAAACTGGGGATTAGTTTCTGTAATTCCAATTTAGGAATATCTGTGAAAGAAGAGGATGAGTCTCTTGAGAGCATATTACCAGAACTGGTTTGAAGTTTCAACTTTTCTATTTCAAACCTCCTTTCTCTCTCTTTTTCTTCCAATTCTATCTCTCTTTCCTCCCTTTCTCTCTCTCTTTCCTCCCTTTCTTTTTCCAGTCTCTCAGTGATAACACTATTATATAATTCTTTAGTGAATTCCTCATCATATTTATCACTTTTTATGATTTCATCCCTTATATTGATTCTAGTCAAATTTTCATCAACGGTAATTCCAAGTTCTTCTGCCAAGAAGATTAAATCTTGTTTTTTACCTTTAGCTAAGTAACTCATGTTAACTTTTAAATAACTTATCTGAATCAGCAATATTTTGATAAATACGTATGCAGTTTAATGAACTGATGTTCACATACTTGTATCGCAAAGATTGCTAGGCTTTGAAACTTCCACATCCGATTACTTGCTCAGCAACTTCATCCTGATGATGGGATCGTGTTTCGGCCCCACGTTGGGCGCCAGTTTAATAAACATTAAAAGATAATAATTTAATTCAAATTTTGAGCATTGTTTACATAAGCCAAATCATCAACAATCACATAGCAACAAAACTAATACAGAAATTTTCATTTCCATCATTTTAAAAGTTCACGAGCGCGTGAGTAAAATATTACGAGACAAAGGGTTTAGTTGTAAAGCAGCATTTTCATCTGTTACAAAGCTAATTTTTTTTTATCTAAAATGTATTTCGTTGGGAAGGGAGATTTAATTGGAAGTAAACGCCTATACGTAATCAATTTCATGCATAAACCCCCTCATATAGGCAGAAAAAGAGAGGTGTCCACCATAGAAACAACAGCTACATCTAAATGGCCACTATAGATGCAATTTGGAGTACTTTTTGGTCCAATAAACCTAAAAATAGGATGATAACAGTTTCCAATCAAATATGTTGGTATTTGTTAAGAATTTAAGCAAAAATTTTCCTTAAAGTGTCGGCCATACCCACATTTACCTTATTCTGTTATTTTTTAAACGGGATACAGAGTAAGTTTTTTGAAAACTTAATTTTTCATGAAACACAATGTGTGCATACAAACACAAGTATTACAATAGGATGTTTAAAGTATTAGTATACATAAAATTTCAACTTTTATACTTGACTTTGATTTGTTATGCGCAAATTTTAATACAGTCAACTCCGCTTAATGTGATCACATTTGTCCAAGACCAGAATGATAACAATATCCGATTGATAATAATAAGAGGTCTATATATAATAAAAAGTAGCATACAATGCAACATGAGTGTTAGCATTAAAATCACAACTGTGTAGTGTTAACTGAGGAATTTAAAACTATTTCCTAGTATGTATAGAGAGTTTTCAGGTGACGTCACGACCATTTATTTTCTTCCTTGCTGTAGGTCAAAAAGTCTGTTGCTAAGGCCGTTGCTAGGTGCGGTGGTATCAGTTGCTGTCATGTGATTGCAAATGCTCAAATTGAAGCATTCCATGACCAGTTATTTTCTATTAACTGTTAACTGCTGTAGGTAAACAATCTGTTGCAAAGGCCAATGCTAGGTCCGAGTCATGTAATTGAAAATGCTCTATTTTGCAACATTATTAAAGCTTATAAAATACTAGAGTGGATCATAAATCATTACTTCTAAATTTTGTATGTTTATGTATTAAAGTTTGCCTTACAACTAAAAAAAATTATAAGAGAAATCACTAAATTTTGATAGCATTAAACGATGCATTGATCACATAAAACAATAAATTTTTGTTTAGCTTAAATATAAATGATTGGGACCAGTCAATTTCGATAATATTTATCCCATTGGTAACATTAACGTAATCACATTAAGCGAAATCGACTGTATATAGGAAGGAAATAACTTTGTCAAGCAAATTTTTAGACCCCTTTTTCCATAAATGCGCTCTGTAATAACTCTAAAGAATGTTGTAATATACTGTAGATTAAAGTTTGTTGTAAGATATTTATATATTTCCTGAATAAATGTTTTTAAAAACAGCTTTTTCTGGTAGGGTACGGATGGCATCCACAATCATCAGCAATTGATGGAAAGACAATTCCTTCGTAGAATATTCAAAAAAGGGAAATTAATTTTTTTTTTAGAATTTTTGAATTTTCGATGAACGAAAAAATATAAAGACAAACTCAAACAGATTTTGGAATAGTAAAAAAAGGTTAGGGTTTTCATAACGAATAACTCGTAGATAGTTTGAGGCAAAATCAAATGGAGTTTTTTCATATTCCCCTCATATTCCCATATTTTTTCTGTGTTCATTTAATTTTTTCTTTAAATTCTTTTAATAAAGATTATTATTATTATATTTCAACTTAACTTATTATAAATAATCTTACTATTAGAAGTAAACTTCTAATAGTATTCTTTTCACTATTCTTCTCACGAAAATAAAAGAAGATTATCTTGGAACAAATTAAATTCTAATTCCAAACACACAGCCTAATAAATGCAAAATAAGCATTTAATCTTTCTAAATACAAAAAACGTTCGTAGTTCTATGCTTCGTGATTTAGAATTTTTTGCTGAAAAAAGAGGAAAATCTTCAAGAGCGGAAATCCAACTTTAAGTCCTTACCGATTAACTCTGATGAACCCTTTTCCGTTTCCACCCACGTGACCTGCAGTTCTATTAATGTAATTAATTTGAAGTTCTTGCTCTACGCAGTGTTTTGTCTCTATAAGGTAGAAGTAATTCATATGCGAACCCTGGGATTCTTTTTACACACAATATGTATGGGTCAGTTTTCACAAAGCTCAAAATTTCAGTATTGGAAAATCAGGGAAAAAAAGTTCTTGATTTTAATAAATTTTATGTTAAATTTATTAACCTTTCACATTGATAAAACAACATTTTCCCAGATCATTGAAAAAGTATTCATTGTTTAAATCAACTCTTTTAAAGAACATAGCATAGTGGGCTACGTAAACATAGTATTAGTGATGGGACACCCCAAAACATGACGACTTTTCTTAATATGCTTGTTGGAATGTTACTCTAAAATAAGCTTAACATTATTTAAATAAATTGAGGTCAAAGAATCCGTGGGACACTGGGTGGGTTTTTTAAAACTAAGAATAGCCCATAGGGAAAAGAAGGGTATAAGTGTTAGTGCGCAGACGGGCAGCGTGTTTTGTACGCAGCGTTTTTTCCCTGTTGGCAACATCATAAGAGGAAACAAATCATAAGCTATCATAAAAGACTGTTGTTATTTTTTATCATGCATTCTTTATTTTATTGACCAGCAAAAATATGGTGTCTTTGATTGTTTTCAAAGTGAATACCAATATAAGGTACTCTTTCTTGCGAACAACTTGACATCGTAAGAATTTAACTAAAGTGAATTTTAGGGTTGATTATTCAAGGACAACTTATGTAACAAATACATCGGCGTCTAAGAGTACGCACAGACAAGATAATTGTATTTTTGGTAGCGAGAATCATATAATTCATCTTACTGTATGCTATATCTTACTCTTTACCTTTTAAAACCTACAACCCCTCTGACGCTGAAAACTAGCTCATGTAAAATCATGGAAAAGGAACACTGTGATTTTTCGTAGATTTTTAAAAGAAGATTATATCATGTTTGGTCATACTTTAAAAGAGGTTTAAAAGAGGTATTTTCCAATTACAAAACATATTTTCGTTAATTCTCGATTTTATAGCAGAAAATCATTTTTGCGAGTATCTCTTACATTCCTTTCCCTCCTATGTGAATATAATTTTTATGGATTAATGCAGAATTTAAACAATAGTAGATAAAATTAATTTCTTCTTTAGTATGTACGTGTGTATCAAATACTAATACGTGTGTATCAAAGCAGGAACTTTTAGAGATGTAAAAAATTTTTAATTATGATTTGTATTACCACTATCATTAAAAATAATCGTTTTCTCATTATAAATAAGTAATACACTATAAAAGACTGTATTAACCATCTCGCCACCCTGGACCCATATGAGGCTCCTACTTATGTTCTCAATTTTTGTATGATGTAAACAGGCAAATTTATTTTTTTTCATCAGTGACTTCACTGATTCATGAAGATCACATATGAGATTTCTACATGGTTTCTGAATTCGTTCCTCAATGGAAGCAAAGATGATTTATACCTCAATGTTCACATTTTAAGGTGTGATGCTTGTGAAGAGAAAATACTAGCTAGATAGCTATGTAGCTTCTTGTTACACTATGTAGCTTCTGTAGAACATTTTTATAGGTTGGTAGATATTTTCTTACATCGTAACCTTCTAATATTATAACTAGGTCTTATAATAAGTTCTAAACCAAGTATTTTCTGTTAAAATAAAAAAATATGGCCTCATATGGCTCATATGACGCTCATAAAAATAACTAGGAAGGAGTGCACACAAGTAAAAAATTTTTTTCCAGACAAATTATAGGGGCATTTTGGATGTATTGAGAAGAAGAAAAAAAGTTTTTTTTCACTTTTTGATGTTATTGTGCAGAGATGGTTAAATGCTATGTTATTAATTATCAAAATTATATTATAAATGAGGCGGAAAGCGAAAAAGGACCTCTCTTGTCGGCAAAATTGATTTCGAGAAAAAGCCAAAAAACCGAAAAAGGTCAAAACTATCGAATTTTTTTCTCTCGATTTTATCGATCCTTGGACCCTTTAGAACCGAATTTTAGCTGTTGGAATCATTCCTTAACTGTGAAAAATAACGGGAGGGTAGCATTATGAAAGTTTAGGGTCGTTTTTAGAGAAATTCACTTATTCTATTAAAATTTTAATTGCTGGCGATTCGTCATTTTTTGAGCTACAAGGATGGTGATAGTCTTAAAATCTTCATTAATCTGTACAGATTGAGAAAAAAATAATAACTCCATTTCGACGAACGCCGACAAGAGGTCCCTTTTCGCTTTCCGCCTTACATATGTTGTATATTATATTATTAATTATATTTTATAATTATATTATAAAGCGGTAACATATGCTAAAGTGGTATTACCACAATTAGAATAAAGAGATAAAAATTTTAATGGGCTCCAGTTTTCCACTTGGTCTCATAGTTTTTATATTATTTCAAAAATAATAGCATAAAATATCTAATATAATTTAATTGGAAAATTTATTATTGCTTGAGTGATTTAATATTTAATTAAATGAGTACAACATCAAAAAGTAAAATTCGATATTTCTTATTTTCAATAAAAATTCACATTAAAATTAAATTTCTTTAAAAAAAACATAATCCTATCAAAATGAGCAATAAGTAATTCCAAAATTTGTATTTAATTACCCATTAAGTCAGATATTTAAAATCCTTAATATAAATGTTTCATGTTTTGTTTATAATTGAAAAAAGGAAAAATAATTGAGAAAAAACCCACACAAAAGAAAATTTTAACAATCCTTGTAAAATCCATTGAATTAATTTCAGATAACTGAACATACCATTTAAAAGGAAAAGGCAATTTCTAAATCCCTTGTAAGCATATAATCGACATAATGAGAGAAATTTCGTATATCCTTTAAAGATAAATAAAACTAATTGGAATCTAAGTATAGAATTACAAATGCAATTTTATAAAACTATAAAGACCCACTAGACAGAACATTTTTAAGCAATTATATTTTCATCCCAAAGGTAGAAATATAATGCAATAAAAAACTATTCCACATTGAAAAAATAGATGGTCCTATAGAATGATTAGAAAAAACCTTATTTTAAAAGAAGGGGGAAATGGCGCCATATTAAGTTTCATTCATACTTAAAGTAAAAAGCAGACTTATTTTTTAATTATTTGAAAACTTTATAAATTGGAGAAACGTTTCTATTCTTATATTATTTTTAAGCCCGATTTTTGAAATGAAATCAATAAAGGGGATTGATTTTAACAGTTTTTTATTCGGGTTTAAATGTTAATTTGGAATTAAATTTAAATTTATTTGATAATAAAAAGGTTCTCAGTAAAAGATTGAAGCTTGACTTAAAAATATGTAAATTTTGCATTTTTAAACAGTACAAAAATCAGATTTGGATATTTTGTTACTTAAAAGATGTGGAGATCACTGGACTTCATAAAAATTGCTGAAGGAAAGGAAGATATTAAGGTTATTTTTCATTATCCACTAAAAATAATAACTTTATATTAAGTTAAATGTAAACAAATTTAATGATTTTAAAGTTTTAGAACAATTTTTATTAGACTGATAGTAACCAAAAAATTCTGATCAATCGAAAATCCAGATAATTCTGGTTATAAGCAAAACAATCCTTAAATAACCAAACATCAAAAATTTTTTATACTACAAAATGATAAAAAAATTTCGATGAATCATCTGCAAACCCTCATCAATAAAGCATATGCAAAACTATACTAGATATCTTCATTGCTTCTGGTAAAACATAAAATTCAAAGCTATCATCAATTTGAAGGAAGTAATAGTTTATGGAATTAAAAATGAACAGATGAAGGGAGAGCATTATACTATTATTTTTTACCTTGGTTACAAAGAGATATCAAGAAATGAAAACAGTCATTTTCAAAATGAATCTTAAAAGCCCTTTGAACTTAATATAACTCCACATTCCCGTATCATCCCTTTTGTTAAAAATCATTGACATTAAACCCTAGTGAAGATTAAAACACATATAGCAGAGTCGTCAAGGAGTTACTAAATCAACTCTCTTCCTTTTATTCCAGGGTAATACAATTACACATTAAAGTAACGTCAATGTTCCATCCTTGAAAGCTTTTCTAAGACGTATATCCCTGACAATGCACAAAACATGCAAGATTTGTTACTAGTATCTCATGAAAAGACTCTTTTCCAGCAGCAGCAATAAGTGCTTGTTAATGCTAATGTTGACACTCGTTAATCTCGAACCGGAGTTATCTGAAACGGTTTATTTCTACATCTTCCTCCCGTTAAATGTATCCTCGCTGAATGGAGAGTGTTTGAACAATGGGGTTGAGGCTATGCTTGCAATATTTACGGAATAGCTAATGTTCAGAGGGGGAAACGGCGGTTTTAAAGAGAAACATTAGTTTAATGGATGCAATAATTTTTCCACTAGGTATTTTTGGCGACTAGCTTATTGTTCTTGAGGAGCAGGTATTTAAAGATCCCGGCAATTGCGACCGATTTCTGGTGTTAAAACTCAACGGAAAATTGATTTCCTATGCATAGTTATGAGTTTGTTGTTGTTTGGATTTGGGAGATATATTGAGGGTGGAATAGCTTACTCCATTGCTGGTTGTCCTTAATATTTTAAATACCGATGGTTATTTTTTGAAATCACGGAAGAATCAGGTTTCAAAGCTATGAATCGTCATTGAGTTTAAAATTTTTGTTTGTTTTTACCTGCTTGAAGAACGATTACTTTTTTTGAAAAAATGATAAAAAGGTTTTTGTTTTTAAGATTATAAGCTTATTTTTGACGATGGTAAGGACTCTAGGACCATAAATTTTCTGAAACCTTTAGATAGACGGATTAATTTGCTTTTTAAATAAAACTACACAGTTATAGAAATGTCAAATGACACATAAAATTAAATTTGAAAGTTTTGGTTCAGGAAAGATAAACCAAAGTTAAAATTTTATTTACGTAAGTCTAACTTGCAGAATCAGTACCCTGTGAGAGGGGCAATACCATTGGCCAGGAAAAATATTACCTAGAATCGCAGATGCCTTCTTTTAATTTATAAAAAATAATAACAAACCTAAACCAGGAAAAAAAACTAAGTTATTCAGTTCTGGAAATAACTCTCATGCAGGCAGGCCTTGATGTCCTCTTAATTCGTCATGGCCTATAGCAGGGGTCGGCAACTTGCGGCTCGCGAGCCGCATGCGGCTCTTTCGACATAAAGTTGCGGCTCTTCAGTTCCATACGAAAAAAATTAATAAATAATTTACTAATCAAAACTTTCAAAAAATCAGAAAATTTAAGTTCTCAGGATGAGTCAAAATCAAAACGGGAGGAAACTTTTAAGGACAAGAATTCCATATAATTTCTGGGGGAGAACTACTTAATACTCCTAAAATTTTTGGAATATGTGCCGATTTTCCTTGAAAATTCTGTGACTTATAATGAGTGATCCTTATTTGGAATGAAGTAAGGATAAGGATAATGAAAACACTATTTTTAGGGGCACATTTCCAAAATTTTTCTGAAGTGGGATCCACATTCCCTTTGAAAGTTTGCTGTTTATTATAACTGTACTTTTTTTCCTTGAAAATTCTGCCACTTGAATGAGGCCTGAGAGGTGCTCTTAGGGTGCAATCGAAAAAGGCTAAAACGTGATTTTGAAGGGGCAATTTCCAAAATTTTTTCTGGGGAAGGACCCCCAGACCCTCTTTTTCCAGGAATTCACATCGTTTATACAAAATTTGGAAATTAAGTTCACTAAAATTAATTTACAATGTGTACGTAATTCATCTAAAACTTAATGTAAAAAAGTACCCTACCCGAAAGGAGGAAATGGTGATTTTTTTTACCCAAGGGCAATTCTTTGAGAATCAGGACATGGACCTCAAAATTTTAAATTGTTCAGATATTCATAAAATTTTAGGGTTTTGTAGCTAAAAGTATGAAGTTATCATTTATTAGAAAAGTTTTTCATTTGGAGTTTTAAGTAAATCTAGAAAGATGAGTTTAAACAGGTATTGAAAATAGTGTAATTCAAATAAATCCATGTGTTCAAAGTTTAAGATCCTGAAAAACACTTGAAATATGCTAGGTTTCTATTTATTTTTTGCCAGTTGACTACCTTATGAATATCCTTAGTAGAAATATCACTATAATTAAAAATTATTTTCTTTTAATTATATAATTAACTCAATTTTAAAAGAAATATTATAGCATGTAATTCCGTTACCACAAAAGTGATAAAGTTTTGTTTATTTTAAGAAAAATTATTTTAAAAAGTTGATCTTCTGTTTTTTCTTAATGGTACACTAGGGGAATAAAATGGTGCAAAAAAATTTCAATTATGTTTTTAATTAGTTGTGTAATCAATGGTAACGGAATTACAAAATGAGTAACGGAATTACGGTAATGGAATTACATTACATTTTTTAATGCAGAATATCATTCTAAAGTAACTGAAGAGCATACAAATAGATTTGTTTTGTGTTAAGTACTTATAATTTATATCATTAAAAGATCATTATCATTAAAAGATCATGGAAAAACAATAAAATTTTCATTTTTTTATCGAAGGGAAAAGAAAACAGTTTGAAGTTACAAACTTGCTTTGCTGAATTCAACGAGCAGGTTCAAAATTTTCTCTGTTACAAAATACATAAAAAGGAAACAAGCAACAAGCTGAATTTTTTTGGCTTTAAAAACAAGATGCTCAAAGAATAATTCAAAATTTGGGATCTAATTTGATTTTGCAGAGAATTATATCAAAAAATAGAATCAAAGAACTATGAATCAAGATGAAATTCAACCACCTGATTGGTCAATATGGTCATGTAATGAAATCACACACTTCACTGTATGTGCTTAGAAACCATATATCTATACTTCATGATCATATCTGATTATATGTCACAAGACAAATGCATTAGTTAAACTAATTATTCAGAAATTAGAATCCAAAGAAAAGCGCTAAGATGACAAGTTATTTTTTCTGACGAAGCAGTCAGTTTCAAGGGTTCAAGTGATTCTACCCTTCACAACTTAATCCCTAACCTATCTATGAGAACCTACTCTGCAGCTAACAAGTAGTGGGTAGTGCGTATTGGTTAAGTATATCTGCCTGATTCTTCCTGGAAAAAGTAGTCATTCATTATTGCATAGGACAAGTACTTTAAAAAGAATCATCTCAGTTCTTAAGTTTTTAAAAAGAAATGGGGACACATTTACCTGGCTCTCTAAAGATGACTTTGATCATGTTATAGAGGCCGATGTTTTTTTAACTCTACCTGAACCACAAATTGGATTGTAGGGGTCATTTAGTCATTCAAAACAATCAATTTATAATTAAATATATTGTCAAATAATGTTTTATGTAAATATAATGCTGTATTTGTACACTGGAAGTAAAATTATAAGTTTAAAAGGCTTGATTTTCAGAAGTTGTAATTCCGTTACCATTGATGTAATTCCGTTACCGCTACATTAAATTCAACTAAAAATATTGATTAATGAGTATACATTCAGCAACAAGTGTTTTTTAGAGGTTGATATGTAGTTAGTTAAATCACATAAAATAAAGAAAAAAACTCAAATAGATTCACAGGAATTTGAACTTAACTAAACATCACTTTTAACCATGTCTTTTTTCTGTAATTCCGTTACCGAGCTTTAAAAAATTTCTAAAAAAATTATTAATTGTTTTTTAGTTATTTCAAATGCATATTTTGTTTTCTATGACTGTATTTAAGCCTACAAAAAATTAGAATAGAAAAATAATATTATCTTAGTCAAATTAAAGTAAAAACTTGTGAATTTGCTCTGATTTGTAATTCCGTTACCAAAGAATTGCCCCAACAGAAAAAATGTTGGGTTAAAATTCTCCCCAAAATCACCCTCCCAATCTAAAATGAAATATATATTAAGCATATACATTACATTGAAGCAAAAAAAATTAGTGGCTCTTTAAAAACTGGGAAATTTCGTAAACTGGTACTTTTTGCTCTTCCCTTTTAAAAGGTTGCCGACCCCTGGCCTATAGCATTTGTTACTGAGTCGATCCTGCTCGTTAAAAGATCAATCTAAATTTACTACACTTGTTCATGAAATTAAAAAAATTCCAAATAAAATATAAAAATAATAATCAAATGTTATAAGAATTGTTCGAACATACCGTTTAAGTTTTTAAATAATAATTTAAATAAAGTTTCTATTTTTCACGATATTACAAACCACTAGAGAAAACTCCCTCATTAATTTAGTCAGCGAAATGGCCATCGCTTATTATTTTGCAAAAAAACTTAAAAGGATTAACCAACAATGAATCGTAATTGAATTTCTTCAACATTATTTAGAATCCTTCAATACTTGACGATCCACAGAGGACTTGACGACCCTTTCGTAATCCTCATGTGTTAAACCTAACGCATCACACACGAATATAGTCTACAGGGTGATTCAGAAGTAATCATCAATAGTTGGGGGGTAGGTAGAGGGGCCCTAGACAAGCATTTTTTGAATAGGGAAGGTGGGGCGCAGCCTTACCGTTAAAGAGCTAGGACCTAATGTAGTGCGAGCGCGTATCAAAAGGCCGTTTTTAGAAGGCCCGTGTGACTAAACAAAACATAATAAAATGAAAAAATTTATTGCATGAGGTAAGGAAGTATCCCTACTACCTACACCATGAATTCGATAGACTTTGAACCACTTTCTAAACCGTGGAGTGAGTTTCAAAAGTGCAATATTAATCTTTTAGTCAAAGAATGGAGTTCCCTTAATGGTATTTAGAAAATGATAATCAGGGAAGGAATTTTCAATGATCGTAACAGTGATCATTGAAACTGTTTGATCATTGAAAATTCCTTCCCCGATCATCATTTTTCCAAATACCATTAAGGGAACTCCATTGTTTGACTAACATATTAATATTGCACGTTTTAAAACGCACCCCACGATTTAGCAAGTGGCCCAATTTCTATCATATTGAGGATTTAAGTAGTACGGATACTCCTGTACCTCATGCAATAATGTTTTTCATTTTATTATGTTTTGTTTCGTCACACGGGCCTTCTAAAAACGGCCTTTTGAAAAGCGCTGGCACTACATTAGGTCCTAGCTCTTTAACGGTAAGGCTGCGCCCCACCATCCCTATTCGAAAAATGCTTGTCTAGGGCCCCTCTACCCACCCCCCAATTATTGATGATTAATTCTGAATCACCCTGTAGAACACAAATCAACAAGAGCATATTTCAATATCACACTTCGTCTCTTCGAATCACTTTGATTTAATTCCGCAGCTAGGTTGGTTGCGAAAAGAGGAATGTAAAAGATTAATTGCAAATCCCTGAATCATTCGCAACTTTCGCACTGGAGCCACGCGTCTCGAAATTATTCAAGACGTGCCCTTATAATGCGGTCTTTTAACAGAATTATCGCCGTAGTAATTGCTTACCATAAATTAGTCAAATGAATGAAATGTTGATCACCACTTTTGAATGTGAAGAGTAGATGAAGAGGCTAAAATATATCAACTGTAGGATATGTGTGCGTCTGTGACTAAGTCTAATAAGCTGTTACAAATGTTGCTTGTGATACATCATCAGCGAATACACATTTGGAGTAGTAATATTTAAATTCTTCTCTGAGGGATATACGGAAAGACTTGAGGAGACTATATTTTTACTCTTGAAAATTTTATAAGGTAAATGCAAGAGTTTATAAGTAGCATGAATTGTAAAGTTTCACTCAATAATGCTAAATTTCCTGATTAATGTTTATGTCATTAATTAACTTTAAAAATTTTTTCTTGGTTATTATTTTGTTTGTTTGTGTATGGATGATTCTTTACTTCAATAATCATTCAAATCCAATGAATAGAACAGGAGGATTTAATTTCTACTTTAAATTGACCGTTAAGGAAACATTTTTTGGTCAAATGTATTCACACTTATTAAAAGTTTAGAAGGAGGTAATATGTTTTATTTACTGCAAAAAATACATTAGGTTTAAATTGTTTTAACCATTTCTTAAAGGTATCATTCGTACTAAAAGCAACTCTTGTTCGTCTTCATGAGTCTTCTCCCTCAACGATTGTAGCACGATTTCAGGGCCTAAAAAAATTTAACATCCCACATAAGAGTATAGAAACGCCAAAATAGTAAAAGATCTTCCCATCCAAAATCCAAAAATTCCCAGTTCAAAAATTTGAAAATTCAAGAAAAAATGTATTGGTGTTTCTTTTTGGATCCTTTTTCTAGTAATGGAGCTCATACCAAATATATTAAGTTTGCGCAATTGCGACTAGACGTAAATGAAATTTGGCCATATATGACAAAAATTGGACGAATCTTGAACGTTTATGCTGCTTTGATTATTTCACACGATAGTAGTCCAAGTCCGATGTTCAATATACTGTAAAAAATAATCCTGTAAAAAACAGTAAATTTCTGGCAGCAAAAGTTGCCAGAAAAGTTTTGAAAGCAGAAAAATCCTGTAAACAGAAATAAGCTGTAACCTACACATAAAAGCTGTAAACAGAAACTTTCTGAGCTGTTTTTTTTAAATTTTAATAAAATAATAACTGGGGAATAATAACTGGGACCCACGACCTACCGCATGCTAAACACGCACGCTATCGCTGCTCCAACGAGGATTCAGTAAAAGTAGAAATTATCCGAAGATGTTTCTTTCTCCACGAACTCAAACTTGTATATGGCTCCAAAGAGTGTTGGGTGTTGCCAATAGCTGTATTCGTTTTCGCTGCAGAAAGTTTCTGTTCAAGTACAGATAAGCTAAAAAACTAGAAAAAAGCTGTTTTTTACATAAAATAAATAGAAGTGCGGTGGGAATGTTACATGACAGAATATCCCTGTAAGCATAAAGTCATTTTTATTGAAACTTTCTGTTTTTCTACAGTTTTTTTACAGTGTAATTGGCTTACAAGAGCCGCTTAAAATGGCTCTTCCATAAGAATAACACTTGAGACGTTACAGAAAACAATCATTTACTCAAAACGCGACTAAAACCACAAAGTATAGAGCTTAACAGAGGATTCATCTCCATAGACGCTAATGTCAACTTTTTAACATGGGATTTTCCATATACAACTTCAAGTACATCGGACCGCCTCCTATAGTTCCACGTCACTACTGCTACGTCACTGTCATTCGATCACTGAAGCTGTCACTCAAATCCATATCGGAAGTGGAGGGAAAAGAGCAGCGCCGAAGAAATTAAAATGCCCCTTGATAGAAGTTCCTATCCAATCAGGAATTACTTTCGCATTTCGCCTTCTCTGATTGGCTGCTAATAAAAATTATAATAATCTGCGAGCTGAATTAAATTAAGTACCTAAAGATAAAAACGGCCGTTTGGAATCTGTTAGCTCTTTACTCTGTGACGACTGAAACCACTGTCTTTCCCAGGAGCTCAAATAAGCCAGGGTAATATCGAGCAAAACGCTTAATTCCAAGGCCGGGCTGATTTCCTGAGAATTTCCTCTCTCCAAAGACCCCCCAAAACCGACCGCACACGCAACGGGTCATGCACACAAAAATCGGCGTCGCCATGTTGTGTCTAGCGTGCCAGGGGCTGCGTATTTGAATAATGCATTCGAAGGGTGGGCCCAGGCGGCTGTAAATACCACCTGCGGGTTTCCGTAGGGACTGACAGGGTATAGGAAGGTGGAGTGGGAAGGTAAGAGAGGGTGAATCGGTCGAAGCCGTAACAGCGAAGTCCACCTCTTGGAAACACTGTTTCCCCGGCAGGCCACTGTTTCCCTTGTTCAATTCGTTTTCCTGAACTCCAGAACAAAGACTAGACTTTTCGCCAACTTCCAGTTCACCAACAGGTCATTTTACTTGATTTGACATCCCATCAACAGGACTGGGAAACGGATCATTATTTTAAAAAAATAGGTGTGATGGTCGATTCAGTGAAATAGTAATTTGGGGAGGTGGTTTTTGGTGATTTGGATTTTAGAGTGATATGTGACACACTCTTTCCACTGACCCTCTTTTCCCACCTGGAGCTCGCTATAATTGGCTATTGTTTGAATGCAAAAATGATTTAAATTTTTTTCGTATTTTTTACAATGAAATGAATCAAGATTTTTTTCCATAAAAAAGATAAACTATTAATACCAAAAAAGTTATTTTTAGTAGAGAACTATCCTTTTATAAGAGTTCCTCCCTAGGCCATATAATGTTTAAATATATGTGAATAAAAACAACCTCATTGGAGAAAATTTTCTTTTGTTGTATTGTCTGTGTCTCTATCATTTTTTCTCATAGAAACCTGTCCAATAATCTATTTTGAAATCGACGAAGATAGTTTAATTTTTCTGCCCGTATTAACAAAATTCTACACAAAACCAGTCAACGAGTTTTGTTAGGTAAAATGATTTTAACTGCAACGACTCAATGTGTTACATGTTAATTAAGGCTGTGCTAATAAAATCCATCTTTTTCAGCAATACAATTGATGTCTGCGTGAAAAAGAATAGTGAAGTTAAATTATAAATATTTATACATATTAGGGTTTAGAACTATGCAAAGACATTAAAAATGTCATTTCACTATTTTGAAATTTCACTAGGATTTTGATGGAAAATTATACTTATTAAGACTTCCCTGGTTACAGATTTTTTAGCCTTTTCTATCTAAACTCATTACAATATTTTTAAATTTCATCTGCTATTTTAAAAGCCAACAGAATCAAACTATGAAGTACAGCTCTTAAGTCGAATAACTGAACACTCCACTCTCTGCATTACAGACGTACGGGATCATCGACGATGTTCTTCCGATTCCTCACAACTCTACGCACAGGAAGCACGAGCTTTATCAACACTTCCTCCCCTCCCCTCATTTATGAGTCATTACTCTTTAATTAAATCCCACCTGTGTGTAGGGGGAGGCACCAACTAATGAAAGAAGCGTTTACGATGAGACCTTCGAAGGGGTAGTGACGCCCCGATGTCATTTTATGAGGGTGCTCAGAGGGTGAAATGAGGGGGCGATGTCTGGTTTGCGGGGTGAAATGGTGATGGAATCGAAATCGGGATATTTAGGGATTTTCTAGGGTTTCGTAACTGGAAGTAGAGGGAAATTGGAGGGATATGTCATTGTAGTATCGTCTGACTTGTAGGATTCCGGTTAGTTTTCGAGTGTGCATCGATTGTTGATTGCGAATATTGGAACTAGAGATCGGGTTTGAGTGGTTGTGGGGGCATGTGATGGGGTGTGACGTTTCTAATTAAAATTAGGGGAGTTGTTAAAACTGAGGTCTAGAATTGTTATGGGGAGTGGGTTTAAATAGGTTATATAATGGGTTTAAATAGGAAGTTGTTTTAACAAGTACGTCAAAACTCTACAAAGAAGGATTTCTTGAGTGGCGTTGATAAAATTTGATCAAAAAGCAATACCTACTCGACGACTTGTATTTTTCAAAAAATGTCTTGTCCCATAAATAATGGGTCACACTTCTAGGGGGATAGTAGACATCTAGACGAGTCAGAATCACATAGGATTTGGGGGTCCCAGACCAAATCCCAGGGAGTTAAAAATGGAGCGACACCCCCAAAAAATTATTGAAAAATTCAATATGTAGAAGAACTACTATTGGTAAAAATTTAATTATGGTCTCAAAAATTGTGGTTTAATATGATCTTTAAAATTATCTTAAAAATTTTCAGTTTAAAATTTTTTTATTGCAAAAAAAGTTTAAAAACCATAAAAAAATGTGAAAACTCTGCCAAAACTTTATTTTGTATTTCGAAATCATTTCTTTTGATTTATTAATCTGAAAGATCATAGTTGAAAACCCTGAAGCACAAAGTGTCACGTAAAAATCATCAATATTTAATGCTTGAGAGCCTGTTAAAGCATGGTTTAAGTCCGTTTTTTGCGTCCGCACACTGCCGTTTTGGAAACGGTTATAGGAAACCAGTTTACGCACTCAAAAAACGAACTTTAACAGGAACTCAAGGTACTTTCCATAAACCTTTTTTTAGAGTTAAGCGTACTTTTTTCAGTCACCCATTTTTATGGTTGGTTCTTATAGGTTGTAGAGGTACACTGGACATTCTTCATCAACTCCTCGCAAAGAATCCGACTTTTCAGAGTTTAGGCAGACTTATTGACACCTTGTGTATAAATACATACCTTTTAAACGTTTAAATATTTAGTTACATTAAAATTTTATTTGAAAAAAAGAGTGTCAAACTTTTCTTTGGTTCCGTTTGATCTTAGCTGAACATTGAAAACATCTGTAAATGTTGCTTAACGAGAATTTTTCCAAGAAAAGCATCCACTAATTTGACATAATATTCCCCATCTCGAGTCTTACGTAGCCTCTCAGATTTTCATAAAAGTTGATTAACCTTTAAGTTTGTTGTTGTTTTATGACGCAATTTTTGCTACGAGAGTATTAATGATAGTACTTTGAGAGCTCTAAAGATCGAAAAGATTATTATAACTTTAACGAATTTACTTTTTAAGAAATTAAATGCTGAAACTGAATTGCTGAACTGAACTGAATGTTGAAACTGAATTGCTGAACTGAACTGAATGCTGAAACTGAATGCTTGATTGTTTTTATGTAATTTATACTTATATTTATAACCATGTTTAAATTTTTATTGTAATTCCTTGTGTAACAATTTTCACCAACTGTTTGTTCAACTACATGGATCGTTCAACGATCCCAGGTGATATAATATTTTCTTTACTTTGTTTGTTGATTATAGAATAAAACTAAATGAATAAAAAAAGGACGACTCCTTCTTCAACTAATATTAAAAAATAAATAATAAAAAATATTTTAAGACTATAATTCAAGAATAAATATTTTTAATAGTATTTAACAATTAAAAGTCATCATTCATATGATAATTAAATAGTTGATTATTAAAGATAAAATGTTAAGTTCAATGCGTTAAAAAATCTTAAAAAACTTTTTTATAGCTTCGTGATTTTTAAACTCAAATTTAAACTTTATTTAATTTTGCATTTTTTTCTGAAACTTAACTTTGAGCTCAACAGAGTTTTTAAACTTTATTTTCCAGAGAAATTCTAATTGGAATATTTCAATGTTAAAAATAGCCCAGAAAATCAAAAATAACGATTTCGGTTCACACAGGTTTATCTAAATCTTTAAAACACACTCTTTTCCTTTAAAAATAGACACGTTCCAAATTTGCATAAGCCTATTCATTCTGTACATAACAAACAAGAAATTCATCGACGCGATATGGCAACATATTACACAAGAACCTCGTACCTCCACAAAACATTTTTATCCCTTGACGTACAGACTTACTATGAACAAAATGCAAAGTATTACCCTCCAAGAGTCCTAATCATTTACCTCGACTCTCAGTAACTGTATATATTAAACTGAAGAAGCCATTAAAGCCTAGGAAAGTCCTCCTCCTTTTTAGTTTGAAGTCGAGAAAAACTTCCCGAGTATATTATTTCCGCTTGCCTCTAACATTGAAGTTATTAATGACTTCAGAATCCGACAAAACACTTCATTAAATCTCAAGGGAAAGCATTTTAACCTTTTAAGTCCTGAAGCGCCCGAGATTGGTATTGGATTCTGTAGGAAATTCAGGGCGGGTAGGATTGAGAGGGTTGAAAGGCAACTGTTCTTTCCGTTGGATTCAAAGATGAAAATCAGTTAAGGCTACCGAGTAATATTTCAAAGCAGTCTCTCTTTTCTGGAAGTTGGTTTTGCCTTTTTCTCAGCGAGTGAAGAAAAAACAGAGCGGAGCCACGTTGTTATTAGGGAGAAAACAGAACATCAATTTGAGGGCAAAATTAAAGAGTTCATTTAGTTAGGATGGATGTGTTTAGAAGGAGATTAATCATCAGACTTTAGAATGAAGCCAGTTGAGGTTCGGCTTTCAGTTTGGATGGGGGTCAGGTGGGTTTGAAAAGGAAGCATGCTGTTGTTCGGAATGGGAATGGTTTTAAGCTTTTAAAAGATTGGAGTTCTTTCAAAAAGGATTTAGCATTATCATTTTTTAATGCAACTCTGAATAAGACCCGATTCCTTTTAATCTTTACAATATTTAAAGATGAAAGCTTCTCTTATGGCTGTATTTACCACTAACTTGACCTAAGTATGGAATAAAGCCTTTTCGACAACTCTGATTAAGAAAATACAAAATATATTAGATATTCTTTTACCCATATACTCTTTTATACAACTTTATCTGCCTTGAGAATATTTTGATATTTTCTAAATATCATGAATCAGTTTTAACGGGTTTTTTTTGGCTGGAATAGTTTTTATACTTTAATTTTGATATTTTTATATTTGGCGTTTTTATAATTTTTATAGCAAAATTCTACCTATTTTTCTAAAAGTTTAAGCAATTTCATATATTACAAGGAGGGAATTTTTCAAAGTACCTTTATTTTATCATATAATATATAAAAATGATTTTAACCTAGATAATAAACAATGAGATATACTAATAAAAATGCTCTTATTCATATTATTTTTAATAAATATTTTCTACAGTTGTGAAAAATTTTTATATTATGTTTTAATTATGTTCTGAAATTAATCAATCACTTATAAAGAGTAACTATGCACCATTTTATAAAAAGTAAAATATTCATCATAATAAGGTTTTTAAAAAGCAATCTAGTAGTACTACGAAAAATCCCTATGAATCATCACAGTCATAACCACCTATCTAACTTAATCATTAACTCTGATATTATTGCTAGAGTATTAAACTCCTCTGTAGAATATACAGTGAAGTTTCAGTATACAGTGAATACTTCACTATACAGTGAAGGATGTGTAACTACGGTGCTTTGATCTAGTTTATGGGAGGTGACAGAATCGAAGAAGCTGTGACAAACGTTATTTTAAGCTTCATCAGGTATTCCTCTTGTGAATATGCGTAAATATTAACATGGGATGCGCAAGTAAAAGGTTTTAGCTCTTTGAAACTTGAAAAGAGCATTAGTTTACTTTCACAGTTAGTTTTAGGTGATGATAGTAAGAAATTGTTATTTAGAAATTGTATTAGTAAATTAGTAATGAAACTAGTTATTTTAATTTTTCTACATTCCACCAGCTGCTTAAATAGATATAATTATGAAATGAGGGAAAACAACGCACATATTTTTACTTTATTACTTTAGCCATAGAAAAAAATTATATTATTAGAAACTACCATCATATTGCTATTATATGTGTATGATATGCGAAAAATTAAAAAAAAATTTCTGTTTTGATTTTATTAGGTACACATACATAAAATGTTTGACTCAAACTTTTTTAAGTAATGTTTTAAATTATATTTTAAAAGAAGGGTTCAGTTGGTTAATACTAAACCATTATTGATAAAATTTGAAATATTAAGGGAATTAGTTTCATTTTAAAATTAAATAATTCATTTTAAAAAATTTAGAAAGCAAATAGGTATTTTCAGATATTTTAGCTATGACTTGATAGGCAGAGTATAACTGTAATTTTAAAAAATTTAGACAGTTCTCCTTTGAGCCCAACTAAAAGAAACAATATGATATTTGCAAGATGAAAGACTTGGTATGCATTCAAACTCAGTTATTTAACTTGGAAATTTTTTATTATGTATGAGTAAATATGTGGTAATAGTACAGACATCTCAAAGTTAGTTTTAATCGAACAACACAATCAAAAATTCGGTTTTGAAATAAGGATTATGAAATTCGACATGGGCTGGACAGTTCCGCTATTATTTCCAAGCTGTTTTGGGAGAAAAAAACAGAGATAAAAATTGTAACCATTTGGGTTATATTCATGAAAGCAATAAAAATTTTGCGGTACTGAAATATTAGGAGTTCAAAATATTTTTGGGATTTTTAATAGATCAGATGAAGGAAATTTATTATTCGGAATTTACAGGTCATTATGTACCTAACTATTATTTAATTTTATTTTTGCATGTATAAGAATATTTTTGTTTACCATTTGTACTTTCACACGAACCATTTGCCATTTTTACTTTACATCACATGAACTCACATTAAACTGTTACAGAAAACACAAGTGATGGGCAGGTATCGATACCAAGTATACTTAAGTATTAATTCGATACCTAAAAGTATCAATACTTTATTGACAAATTCTTTTAAAACTTCTTCAATGAAATTATCTTAATTATATCAGCCGTTGATTTAACGAAGCCTGTTCTCATTTTGCAGCTCCAAAACTATCTTTCCGTCATGTGTGTCAAACTTCTCCCGAAGCATCGACTCTTGGGGTGTATAGCCAGAAGCATCGCTCATGGTATCGATGCTTTTTATTTCGATACGAGTACTTTTGGTATCTAACTTTCTATCTGATACTTTTTTTGATACCAGTACTTTTGGTATCTAACTTTCTATCTGATACTTTTTTTGATACCAGTACTTTTGGTATCTAACTTTCTAGCGATACTTTTTTTTCGAAACCCAGTGTCTTTGGTATCGAACTTTCTAACAATACTTTTTTATACTTTTGGTATCGAAAAGACCTTCAAACTTCTGCTTTTGCAGCGGGGGTCTCGAGCGGCGGCTTGTGGTTAATTTTTTAAAATTTGTTTTAGCTTTGGGTTTTTTGCATCTTTAAATACCCCTCTTCATTAATTTTTAGTAGTTTTATATATTTCCCCTAGCACACGGGTGGTTCATGTGTATTCTTTGAGCATTGTAGGTACTTTCAGTTCTCAAGTAAAATAATTAAATTGTATAAACCATCTGTACTTAATCTCAAAAGAGCTCTAAAAATTATCCGATACCTGAAAATACTAGATACCGAAATGTATCGAAACCTAGGTATTCAATGCCTAAAAGTATAGCTTTTCCCAACACTACAGAACACAATTTTAATGTAATACCCTAGTTATATGAACCTATTTACATTAGTTCATCAAATTAGGGACTTGGCTCATAAACTTTTTTACTCCTTTTCATCACCTAAAGGCATTCCGAAGGTTAAGCGCAACCCGAGTATCCACTCAAACTGTAAAAAATGGGAAAAGAAGGAAAAGTAAACAGAAAAATCCAACCCACTATAAAGAAACAATTTCTCGTTAAGAAGATGCCCTCACCTTATCAAGGCCAAGAATCATTTCATTACAAATGTAAATTTCTTCCAAGAATCTCAAAAGTTCGCCATAACCTCCGAGGCCAAAAAAGGAATACTCTCGTTTATTGTGCGGAGTATGAAAAAAAAGAGAAAATATACCAGTTGAGTAATAAGATACCTCTCTCAATGCACATTTAAAAGCAATAAACTTTCTTCAAAAAGACAAATGCTGATGAGTGCCGTTCATAAACTCTTTTCTTATGTTAAATAAGCTTCAGAAGAAAATGCCGCCTGCCTTGGAGAGAAGCTATTTAGAAAAAAAATCTCCTTCCCGAAATACCCTTTTTTTCTTCCTAAGATTTCGCTTTATTTAAATTTGCGTAGGAATTCTCGCAACGAAAACCAATAGGAGTGAAAAGTGGCAATAAAACCCTAATGCAGCGAAATCACTTTTTTGATGGTGATTTTTTCCTTTTCTAGTTTTTTTGTGAGCTCAGTGTTGCGCCATCAGTGTGCTTACACATCAAAATTATAGCGATTTTTTACTGATTCGTTAGATCTAAAAAAATCTTTGAACCAGTAGTTGAAAGAAATACTAGAAGGAAGTTTTTTCCCCCGGTTAAATCTCTTGTTTCTTGTTTTTGCTGCAACAGTCTTGATGCTTAAAGAATGGGTTTGTAAGTGGAGACACTCTTTTATTGGTTTTCTACAGAGAATATCTCTTCATCAATTCATTATTTTGTTTACGTTTTAAATAATTTGTATTTTAAAATTTTCAAATAAGAAATTTGTTTGCATGCTACTGTTATTCTTTTTCAAAGGAAAAAATAGGTTTCCTTTCATAGCTTCCTCCAATTAAAACATTAAGCATCCTCAATATCTGTATAAAGATATCTTCCTTTATATTTTCATCAAGAAATCGCTAGCTTTTAAATTTATATTGACGTTACTGAATAAACATCTTCTTATTTAAAATTGGCTTTTCTGCGCTTAAACTACCCTAAAGGAAAAACTAGTTTTACAGGTCACATAGGGCATTGCAAGAAAAGTAATATAAACCGCGCAGAAAAATAATCTTACGTTCAGATTTTGTGATTGAATAATATTTGAATAAGTTTTTAAAAATTACAGATTTTTGTTACTCAGTACTTTTAGTTAGATATGTTGATTCAAAACAAAAAGTAGTATTTAGGGAGTTAAGGTGAAACCAAGTTTATTTAAAAATGAGATAATTTGTTTTCAGATCTGATGCCATTTTTTAAAAAAATGCTACTTAATTTCGAACATTTTATGCATTCATTTTAACATCAAAGATTTTAAAATTTTGTAAATAAAATTAAGTTTTTATTATGATTATTTTATGCAAAACGTTTGACTGCATTTTTGAAAGATTCACGGCTGTATTCACCACTCACTCAACCCAAGGTTAACCTGGAATCGAGCTTCTTCGACAGCTCTGATTGGTTTAAAAATTGCTTCCCTTTTTAAATATACCAATCGCAGTTGTCGAAGAAGCTTGATTCCAGGTTAATCTTAGGTTAAGTAAGTGGTGAATACAGCCGTAATCTAAAAAATTACTGAACTTTTTTTAATAAACTGGACTTTTAATGAAACTGTCTGAAAAATTATCCTTTTATCAATTGACATGGTGTGTCATAACTAAATATTCAATTAAATTTTTGTGAACATAATAGCAATATTTTAAAAATATAAATTAAATTACATGAAGAGAGATGAGGAATGATACATTCACAACCTTCTTCAGATCACCAAAAACTTACTGTTTTTTTCCTATTTGAAATATATATTTTAAATAGTAAAATGAATATATACTGAAAGAGTTTCTACTATTTTGGAAATAGTTTAATCGGAAAAGAACCTAGAACAAAATATTATCATTTCTACTTCCTTATATCATTTTTGTTTTTCGGCCACACACACATCTCGAGAGTCTTAAACACAAAAACCCTTCTCTTTTTCTCATCAGAACCCCATAGAAAGCATTATCCGGCTTTCTTTACCATAGAACAGGCGCTTTGTTCCATCCCTTTAAAACCAGCCTAATCTCTTACGCCCCACTACATGCGAAGCGTCATAACTCTACCAGGGCCTAACGAAATCATGTCTAACAGGGAAGGAAGGGGGATTTTTTCTCTACTTTTTCCATTGTTATTCTTCCTTCCAAGAAGAATGTTCGAATGCTGTAAAGAAGAGTAATGTCCGGTCATTAAGTTACTGGAGAGTATCCAAATAGGTTGGGAGATAGGCGAATCTGGCAGCGCGATTAATTCCCGAGAAGTGAAGTGAAGAGGGAGGAGTCCAACTGTTGGAAGAGCCGCAACAAGACGAGTGGTGGTCGGACAGTTGGGATGTCATCCGTGTATAAGCGTAATTAGGCATGGAGATGAATTTGAAACGAGAGAAGCTTTGTGTATTGACAATATACTCTTTTGGTATTATAAGGGGTGCCAAGATGATGAGATATTTTTTATATCTCACTTCCCTATTGGCAAATTTTTTTCTGGTATTCCATAAACCAGTATGAATTATACTGGGTCCAGTATAAATGATACTGGAACCAGTATAAATGATATTAGAACCAGTATAAATGATACTGGATCCAGTATAATTCAAACTGGTTTATGGAACACCAGAAAAAATTTTTCCAATAGGGTTCCGGTTGTTGAGTTCAAATATTGTATTATAATTGAAGAAGAATACTTTAAAATATACCCTTTGGTAAAAAATACAATTGAAAACGTTGAAGAAACCCCCAACACACTCTTTAACCTTTAAATGATCATTTTAGCTTTCATTAAAAATTTAACAAGGATTCTTGAAAATTATCCTGTTATTAAAAAACATTTTAATAAGATAAAGTTTAAAGATATTTTTTTCTTTAAAATATCTTAATAGGAGAATATACAAGTATTTGTAACATAAGTAATAAAAATAATTAACTATACTTTTTTACGCCGCATAGTAGGTATATTGTTTAAATTTAATGAGGGATAGATATTGTTTGGCTTTTAATTTTTAAATTGTGTATGAAGATTAATTTTCATTCCCCAAATTAAGGCTAGAGTAATGAATTTAGCTACATCATTAAATTCTAAGGCATTCAGAAATACTTTTAGGGATAGTGAAATTTTAACTTTTAAAATCACGTTATAGTCCACTGAAAATAGAGTTGAACCTCGGACAAATTGCAATAAAAGGTTTCTCAACGGTTTTCACTTAGGAATGACCTCAATATTAACATACTAAAAATCGGCCAAAATCGGCCGGGGGGAAGTTTAATTTTTTTTAAATTTTTAAAAAATGGCCGAAAAAAAATTTAAAAAAAAACCAAAACAATAATATAGACATGTGATACATGTTTATAGGTTATTTTTGAGTTTTAAAACCGAATATTGCCTTTAGTTTTGAAAAAAAATTGAAATTTCAATTTTTAAAATTAATTTGAAAAATGAACTATATGAAAAAATTAAAACCCCCCTAAAAACCTAACCAAATCATCAAAAGAGATAAATCAAACGGTTTTCATTTAGAAATGACCTAAATATTAACATACTAAAAGTAAAAAATTTTACGAGTTAAAGAAGTTCAATTTTTTTTAAAATTTCAACTTTTTTTTGCGAAAAATGCTTTTTTTTTTCAAATTCGTGCCAAAAACTTAAGAGGCTTTTGAAAAGGTCATTTTTCGGTGGATATTGTCCACAGATAGTTATATAATGGAAAACTGGTGGAATTGACCCTCAATGAATTAGTTAATTATTTTAAATTCTAATGTAAATATGCCAAAGTATTACCTTTTTTCACTTTTTACTACATTTTACCAATTTCAAAATTTTAAATAAAATAATTAACTAATATATTGAGGGTCAATTCCACCGGTTTTCCATTATATAACTATCTGTGGACAGTATCCACCGAAAAATGACCTTTTCAAAAGCCTAAAAAGTTTGGGGCACGAATTTGAAAAAAAAAAGCATTTTTCGCAAAAAAAAGTTGAAATTTTAAAAAAAATTGAACTTCTTTAACTCGTAAAATTTTTTACTTTTAGTATGTTAATATTTAGGTCATTTCTAAATGAAAACCGTTTGATTTATCTCTTTTGATGATTTGGTTAGGTTTTTAGGGGGGTTTTAATTTTTTCATATAGTTCATTTTTCAAATTAATTTTAAAAATTGAAATTTCAATTTTTTTTCAAAACTAAAGGCAATATTCGGTTTTAAAACTCAAAAATAACCTATAAACATGTATCACATGTCTATATTATTGTTTTGGGTTTTTTTTAAATTTTTTTTCGGCCATTTTTTAAAAATTTAAAAAAAATTAAACTTCCCCCCGGCCGATTTTGGCCGATTTTTAGTATGTTAATATTGAGGTCATTCCTAAGTGAAAACCGTTGAGAAACCTTTTATTGCAATTTGTCCGAGGTTCGGCCGTTTTTTTGGCTATTTTCAGTGGACTATTAAGAAGCTGATAGATTTGGTTTAAATTTCATACAAATGGGGGGTTACGAATTTTCAGCATGTAAAATATACTCATATTTTATAAAAAGTCTATCCATAAAAACACATATTAACTCCCTCTTAAAATAAAAAAAAGCACTGTTTCTAAGATCTTGTCATCATCTTTCTTTTAAAAGGACTGTAGCCTTCAAAATATTTCGTCGGACAACAGGATAATAAAGGCAATAAAGGGACTATGGCTAAACTACTCTGTACAAGGTTACGCCAAATTTGGTGGTATCCGATAGCCTTCTTTTGGGTTATGCAATTTTACAAGCAAACTGACACTTTTCAATTTGAAGAACATTTTTAAATACATGATCATTCTTTGGTGTTGTTTTACGGCGTTCAAAAATTCTCCAAAAGTAAATTAGATCCTTTCTCCTGTAAGCGGACGATTTTTACGATATTAAGTGGGATTTAATCATCCAAACATAAATGAATTAATTATTATTTATTCATAATGCACTCCATTTTTTTAACCAGCACTGTTTCCTTAAATTTGCAGTCGAACTTTTTTATGCAGAAATGTAAAATTTTTAAGCTTTTACAAAAATATGTTTAAAATTATTTCATACAATTGTTTCAACACTAAAACAATTTCCCACTATAGCCCGAAAATTCATATTTAGGTGATTATAAGTTACATTTCAAATTAAGCAACAAAAAAAACAGACGTTATTAAGTTCAAAATGACTCCACCGTCTTTTAACAACATTCCCCAAACCAACCTCCATTTCCATCCATTTTCAAATCAATCCCTTTTCTCAAAAGAGCACCAAACTTACAAACCCCATTCTTTCATCCCTTGATCAAAACCTCCACCCGGACCTTATCTCTCACGCCTTCTCGACCCCCCCAAAAAAAAGAACAAACGAAAAAAAACCCTTCCAATTCCTACCCCAAACCATGCGCGAAAGAATATGATTTTCGGTGTTCCCTCACAGGATCAGTCATAATCCACTTACTGGTCCCTCCTGCCCAAGTCTAACGAAAATTGAAACATGAATAATAGAGGGTCTCAAAGTCTTACCGGCGAGTTTTATGATGGCTTTTATTGGGATTCTTTTCCAGTTTTATTGTTATTATTGTGCCCCATTTTCCGCCGCCGAGGCTTCTATAAGACAAATCGTTAAGGGCGCCTCCTGTTGATGAAGGATAGAACTGTGTGCGTTTCGCTGTTTTATCGTCTTTCGCTGGCAGTGGGTCCGCCTCTTGCGTTTGTTGGTTGTCACTGAAGACGCCGAGTGGCGTGTTTCTGTCAGTGGAGGGAGTTGGAGTAGTTTTTTTTATTCTGTGAGAGAGTGGAGTTGAGTTAGGTTGGATTAATTTCCGTGGATGGGATGCCGTGATTATTATTATTTTGGTGTTCCGTGTGGACTTGATTCGGGTTTTTGAGGAATGTGTTTTTTAGTGGGTTGTGTAATTTTTTGGAGTGGTGGAGTAGATTTAGGTTTGAGAAGATTAGTTTTTTCAGTGGGTTGTGCAATTTGTTGGATTGGTTGTCCATTTGAGTTTGGAGGCTTAAAACTACTTAGGTACTAATTAAAATAAAACTTATGGATGCTGTTTAAAGTAAACTCTGGAAAAGCTTCCTTTTCACCATTTATAAAAGACGAAATATTGGGAACCACATACATGAAAGTTGATAATGTTTTATTTCAAGTATAACAAGGGAATTTCTTATTCTAACGTTCTAATGAAACATGTAAATTTTTAGTTTTGAAGGGTTAGGTTTTGAACTGATTAGATGGATAAAACTATTTGATAAAATATTATTTCAGAGAAAAATAAAGGTAGCATTTTCGAGGAAATTAAAAAAAAAGTGGTCAAATTGTATGCGTTGAAATTTCTATTCATTCATGAGAAAAAAAGAGTAATGATTAGTTTTGTTATTTGTTTTTTAAGATTAAACTGCGAGAGAAGAATGCCAAAGTATAACCAACTCATAAAAGTTTTGTTCTCACTTCTACATCTTTAGAATAATCACGCCATTAGTAACATTCATTTCGATTCCAGATGCTTGTAAGCAATATTGGAATTAAAAAACAAGTTCCGAGATTTTATGTTTCATCATAAGCGCAGGGATTGCAGACTTTTAAAAATAATTAAAAACAATCTTGAAAGAATTACTATTTTCTCACATATCTCTAGTCATACAATATCAATATGTTTTTTTCATAGGTATGTGCATAAATGTTTAATTTTAATTTCATAAAAAAATAATGATACCCACCTTTTAAGCTAAATTTTTAGTTGTTTCAAAATGTTTCGCCTTTTTTTATTTATTGAGTAAAATAAAATACTTTACATAAGTAATTTAAATGCATGATTCCCCCTTAGTTTTAGGTTTGGGTATTGTTTTATGGCGCAAGAACATAATATCCTTAACTTTAGGACAGCTAATGTAAGTAAATTTTGAAAATGACCTAATAACTTAGAGCTTAACTTTTTCCTTTACGTTAATTTAAATCAAACGCACGACCTAAACGTGAGCATTCTTAAAACCCAAATTAACTTTTGGCCGGTGTCCAGAGACTGAAAATATCTCAATTTTCCGGCTCAAATGCATCACCTAAACAACAACAAGCCATCAAAAGAAAAACGGGCTTTAAACAGCTTCAAAAACATCAAAACCCGGTTACCAACAAAACGTATAGACCATAAATCAAAACCCATAACAAGATCGAAAACTCATCTCCAATTCGAAAACCATTATTCAAAAAAGCAAGAAGCCGAACAACACTACAAATCTCCCCATTTAATAACGAAAGAAAATCCCTATCGAAGACACCTCTCCCATTAGTCTTTCAACCCCCTCCGAAGTAGTATGAACTCGCCCATTAGTTGTAGCTCTCCCAAGGACTAAGGCCAGTCTATTAGGCTCGGAGAGGGGTGTTTTTGTTTTGTTTCGTTTCGGGTGTCAATAGCAGTTGCGCCCGAACCGAAACAAATTACATGCCCCCCTGGATTATTTAACAACAAATAATGGTTTTTCCTTCGCCAGGGCTCGTTTGTCAAGGCTCTGTCGGCGGGAGATGAAAAAGATGACATCGACGGGATTTTTTTGAGGGGTGCTAGATGCAGTTTGTCTTTTGCTGTCCTCTTTTGGATGTCAGGTAAAGGGGGTTCTTGAGCGCATTATCTTGTCGAAGGGAGGCGAGGTTACTGTTGGAAGGGTGGAAGGGGGAAATTTTATCGAAGTTAAGGCGTAGGAAGAGTTCTATATATTAGGGAAGGAATCGATTCCGGAATTGAATCGGAGTTCCTAGGATTCAATAGCAAAGAATCGAACCCTTGAAGGAATCGATTACAGCAGGAATCTAATGTTAGACATCGTACGTTTATTACGTTGGGGCGACTTTGGTTCAATGGTTTCTGCTGAAATAAGTAAAATCAAATCAAATCAAATCAAATTTATTGGACAAAAGACAAAACATGTAAAAGACATGGAACACACAGACAAGGACTGTACAAAAAACACAGAGGGAAATATATACATATATTGACATATAGTTTAAACATAGAAAAAACAAAAAAGTTGATTATGTGGATCCCAAAGAGCCAAAGGCTCGCCCAGGGAACCTAAATAAAAAAAAGATTTTATCATGTGGCAAGAGCTGCGCTTATTATTTAGGAATTTTGAACAAAGCTTCAATATCTGAGTGTCCTGAGATAAAAAGATGAATACCGGATTTAAATTTGTTAATATTGTTGGTTAGTTTAAGAGTTTCTTCCAGTTTATTAAATATATATGGTCCCAAAAAGGCATGAGATTTATGAAATATTTCTTTTTTAGAAATACTCATTGAGTTTAAAGAAGCAGTGGTCTAATATGGATGAGAAACACAAAGTAAAGAAATAATAAATTCTAAACACGAAATACATTCAAATTATAAGAATACAACCCTTAAATATAGTAGGTGAAGATGGTATCACTATTGTGAAATCTATGGTGTTCAAAGAAATATCAGTTTTTTGTTCATTTATATTACAGTTTAACATGTTAAAAATAATATAAGCCACTGACTTTGTCAAATGACTTTTGATTGACTACTTTTATTTGCTTTTAATGTAAAAAAACACTCCATTTGGGCCAAAACTACCCCATTTTTTGGTATTCAATTTGTAATTAGCGATGCTTCTCACACAAATCTATTTGATATGACAACATTGAATGTTTTTATAAAATATAATTTATCTAATCTTATATATGCCCAAAGCAGAATGGGATGTATTATTCACCCAAATAGCCTATATTTTCCCAAACAAAGCATTATTTCTCAATAAAAAATGATCTTACAAGATCTATTTGGGAACTCAAGAGCGGGATTACTAGAGTGATATATAAGACAAGGCAATCAGAGGTTAATCCTGCTTAGAGTAAAAATTGCCAACTGCAGAGAGGTATTTAGCAACGAAGAAAAGATTATTTTCTTTAATAAATACGGGATGACAGATTCCCTGTAAGATTTGGACAAATGCCATAATGGGGTATTATTGCACAACACATACTTTTTGACAACAAAGAAAGATTATAACTAATTTATATTTATTATAGTTTACAAATTACATGCATTACTAAAACTTTGAGTAAAATGAAATATTACAAATATTTCAGAAGAAATATTTGAATTGAACATTAGAATTTGACCATGTTCTTAGCACAGAAATAAATCAATCAAAACAATTAATTGCCTTGAGCCTTCGTTACTAGAAAGAGGGAATCATCCCTGATTATGGTAATGCTTAATTTCAAAACCTGCCCATAAACAAAACAAAATCTAAAATTGGTAAATTAATAAGGTTATGTGGTTATGTACGAATTAAAATTATTGACGAAAATACCCTAGTGTTATGAATTAGTTTAATGTCTGTCGAATTTCATTCACATGCACTCTTGTCTAAGACCAATAAAATACCTTTTTTAAACACATTCCAGACACTTTTCTTAATTCTAAAAAAGATGAAATTATTAAATTCGGTTCGCATTTACTCTAACTTAAATTAAAATCAATAACTTAAAATAAAAATTATTTATTTTATTTTGTTTCAGTCTTGTTTTTTTTCACATTTTTAATATCTTTAACAAGCTTAAAATTGTTTTCAGTGTATAGAACTTCACGTTATCCTTATTTATTAGAATTGTAGTTTTCATACTTATATTTACATACATAGTAAGAAATATTGCAGCAAAATACAAGAAAAATTCAATTAACTCAAAAACGCTACATTCATAAAAAATTAAGCTGCAAGAGAAATTGAAAATAAAGAACAACAAAAAAAAGAATACTTTAGATTTTTAATTTTATTCCTCTCTTTAATCCCCCCTCAAAACAGACATGCCCGAAATAGGGCACCCCTCTTCCTATGCTACACATCTTTAAAGCACTGGTTTGAACATAATCTATTATTCACACAATTTCGCACCATAATTAAACAGAAACATTATTAAAGATCATCCTCCATCACCCGCCACATTACCCCCATTCCCTCATTCACACCCACAAAAAACCCCTAAGATTATTAATAATCCCATGCACTCAGGAACCCTCTCCCTTCTTTGGAGTTTCCCCGAAAAAGGGGATAAAAACTCCTTTTTACCGGAGTCCGGGAACTTTTATACGCCTTTGAACTTAAGTGGTGGGATACCCTTGCAAAGCAAAATAATAAAATTATAAAAAAAGGAACAGTAAAAGTCAATCGATACTGCAAAAGCTTCAGAGGACGAGAATAAACAAAGTCGTAGATACAGTAATGGAGACAATGTAGAGACTGAATGCGCTTGAATAATTTATCATAGGGTCTTGTCTTTTCTTTTAGAGATGGAGACAGTTTTAGCTGGCATGGTTGATGTTATGGTTGCCTATTAATGCTTGTAAAGCGGGGAGTAGCTTTTTTATGGGGGAATTCAATAATAAAATGGATGGAGTTCAGGTCTGGGTGATGGACAAAGAGCTTTTTTTTTCTTGTAGATGTCGCTTTTAGGTATTTTTTGTGATCTTCGACGAGATTGTTGGGCTTTTAGTTGAGATGTCATGTTTCTTAATAAAGGAGAAAAATGGATTGGGATTTGATGGTTTAGGGGAGATTTTTAGTTTAGGGATTTTTTTAAGATTGATGACGTACTAGATAAATTTTTCTTGTGGATTTTTATTTTAACCTTTTAAACGCCGCAATTCAAATTTCGAATTAATGGTTCTGATTTTTGGCTTAAATGGCTAGTTTCATCATTACTAAAACCATTCTAGTCATTTTTTGGCGGAAAAAAATTCCTAAGTATGATTTTGAGGATGTTCCCATTTGGGAACATCGGCGTGTGGGGTGAAGTTTTTAGGGGGATTTCCAAAGGGGACATATTTTACAATTAATTCAAATAAAATTATTTAAATAGGTTTCTACTCAATAATTATGAAAATTTTTATGATTGTGGACGGTTTTTTCATTTTTGTTATCCATACTTGAACGATTTAGTAACATTTTATAAATTTTCATAAGAAAAAATTGACATGTTAATTACGTACGTGAAGCTTTTCCATCAATTTTTCTTTCACTATGGGTAATATTTTGGTGTAAAAAATACAAAAGAGTGTTCCCATGCTCTTCAAAGCTAAACAATTACGTTTCTGTGAGAAAAATTAGTTTTAATTACGGTTCTATACGGATATCTAGCATAAAATCCACTAATTGCATTAAAATCTAATTAGGTTTCAAAATTAATAATCATAATTATCTCCATTGATTTATTAAAGCTGTGTTTCTCATGGAAGATTCCGAACTGAACCACATATATCTTACATCCAACTTACGTTAGAAGAGTGTTTTTAGATGTATACACTTTTCCTTATTTTCAAAATTCTTCAATTTTATTTCTAAAATTTTTATTAAAAAAAGTACTTGAAAAAAAAATATATACGCAAATCCTCAGAAGCACTCCAAATATGCTCTTTGTATTACCCCCATTGATTATTACTGAATATTAATCGATCAGGGAGTTAAAAAATTATACAAGTGTAAGGATTTGCTATAAAGATTTAGAATATATTTCTCGATAAATCAGGTGAAAAAATAAAAATTACATATTTTTGAATTTAAAACAAAATTCTTAACCCGTTTAGATCCTTTGAGACAATAAAAGTTCAAAAAATTAAAGAAAATTGGAAATAACTTGAATTTTTGCGTGTTATAAAAATCCCCTCAAATACTATACCCCAAACGCCGATGTTCCCATTTGGGAACATATACGTTGTATTGGTAATTACTCTCCAAAATTAAAATATGAAGCTATTCTGTCAATCCAAATGGGAAGATGTGTACTTAAGCTACCTAAACACATCAAAATTATTTAAAACTAAATTTATTTAAATTTTTCACAAGTTGAAACTTGTGCAACTTTTGGAAGAGCCAAAAATCTCTAATTTTGATGTAAATTCTACAAAAAGGATTAAATTGCATGTGAAAAACTTTTGCATGTAAAATAACTTCATATCTTTGAGTTACTTTCTACCAAGTATCAAATTCCTGCATGAAAAATTAAGTGGTGTAAAAATTCCTTAAAATGATGTTCCCATTTGGGAACATCGGCAGGTAAAAGGTTAAAAGAATAAAGTTTAGGATGTTGAATAAATTTTCTTTTCGGTTTAAAAATATTGTAGTTTGCAGAAATTTAGCTCTTTTAGTAAAATTATTTAAAGGCTTTACCGTTAAAAATTATTGTTTAAGGCTAAGCGCGCACTTGAGACTTTTGTCACGGCAACAGAGACAAAAATATCACCCTAGCTATTGCAAAAAGCTAGAGAGGGCGCATTAGGTGACGAGACTCTTGGACGATTGCCAAAAATCTACCATAGAAATGCAGCTCTCGAGTGACCTAGTGTTTATAGTCGCCGCGACAGAAGTCTCTAGTGCGCGCTTAGCCTAAAGGTTATTATTATAATAAATGCAGTGTGAACCGATATATTATTCTACATATTTTACTTTGTACTCAATTTTAATCACCCTTAATTTTAAATGTCTTTATAATGATTTCTTCTTAAAATTGGATGTGAGATACCCCATCATACACTGAATAAACCGATGATAGTTTTGTTTTATTTCTTTAAATTAGCAATAAATATTTTCCGGTTTGTAACAATTTCACTTTCTAAAAGAAAATAATTCCTAAGAGACAGTCTACTAATTATTGTTTTTCCAAGTTGAAAATGTTGATAACAGTTATAACCGTTAAATTACTTAAGAAATCATACACTGGTTACAAAGGGCAAAGGGTTAAATTTGAAAATGTCAATGAAACATAAAAATTGCATTCCATAAAATTTGAAAATTCCATGACTGTTGTAGTAATTTTTAGTTATTGTAAACCATAAATAACAAAAAAAAGTTCATCCTAACACTCTGGTGGAAAAATACATACTCCAACTTTCGAATTGAATGCTTTTAACATAAAAATGAGAAATTAATTTTAACTTGAACTCTAATTTGCAGTCAAACAAAAGGTAAGTCTTAAAATATTTAAGAACTTAGAACCGATTTACACGATGCCAGTCGCCATGCTAGTCGAACATGCCAGTTTAGAGCTTACTGTCATGTTCAACTAGCATGCCGGCTGGCTTCGTGTAAATCGGTCATTAAAGAATTTTCTATTCTCTAATAAAACCAAAATTCTAACGTTTCCACATTTACAAAGCATTGCATAAAAAAAACTAATTATACTAAAGCAAATAAAAATAATACATATTTTCCGTTGGAACGTTAGTTTGAGTTAAATTTTGAAACTCTGCTGAGAAATATTGACACAATACAACTCAACCAATACAATTTCGTTTACCCTTAACTAGATACCTTCAACAAAAGACAACGGAATTTAGTGGCGCCAGACACCAAACATAGCAGGGGGCAAACTGGGCGATAATCCAATCGTCCCGATATCCCCAACCACCTTGCAGAATAATCCAGGGATTCCGTTTCGAGTCTTTTTACGACCTACTCTGGCGACATCACGTCGCGGAGATTAAGTGAAGGATTACGAGAGGACCCCCATAGGAGGCCACAAAGGGGTTGGATAGGGGCGTAACAGGTGAAGTAACGGAAATGAAGACGTTAGATTAGAGCGTTATTTTCTCCTAAGATGAGGAGACATGGAAAACCACTTAGCTGCTAAAGATTTTCGGTTTTGTCCTCGGTCAATGTTTGAGAAAAAGATTGCTGTTGTTTCTTTTGTGTTGGTTGGTTTGACAGGGGACGTTTTGGAGACAGGGAAATCACATATAGGTGGAGTGGTGGGGATGGTATTGGTGTTTGAGGGTTGGTTTCTTTTGTGGGACTGATGGTTTAGATTTTTGTGGGGAGTTTAGCTGTTTTGGATTCATTTTGGATTGGTTTGGTGAAGATTTGGTAATGTAATCAGAGTGGAATCGTGGTTTGTTTTAGGGTAGTAAGAAAATTTAGTTTGGAAGTTTTTGAAGATTGAGGTTGAAGTTTGTGAGAACTAAAATGGGATAGCATGGAGGTTTTAAGAAGTAAAAGTTCTTTCTATGTTTTTTGAGGAATGATGATTAAACCTGATAAATTGTTCTCACAAATTATCTTGCTCTTTTAAGATAAAAAAATAATATAAATAAGTTTAAAAAGAAACTGTTCATGTGTGAAATAAAAATAAATTGTGAGTTTTAAACATACACGTTTGGAAATAAGTATGCAAAACAAAAAGTCATACATAGGATACCAAATTCTGTTTTTAATTTTTTACATTTAAATTTTTAAATTAAGCAGTAACTTAATATGTTGCTTTCAAATGATTTTTCACTGAATTTCGTCAGCTGTTAAGGATTAGTTCTAAATTGCTTAAAACATTACTCCTGAGAAAATTATAATACGTGTTTTTTATAATTTAATTACAATTTGATTATATTTTTTATTAGTATGTTTATAATAAAGTTATAAAATTATGGAAGATTGAATGGATTCATTTGGGTCCGTGAAACTTTGTCATGTACACGACACCCACAAACCAACCATTTAATTATAACACACTATAATTTTTATAATAGCTTTAATTTTACTATAAGTTATGTTCAGTGTTGTGGCAATTCTATCCATTATTATACTGATCTTGGCAAAAAAAAAATATTTGAATAATAACGGTAAAAATGTTAACATTTACCTCTGTTTGAAAAATCTTTGGTAAAATACTATTTAAATAATAATATTTAAACTTGTAAAGGTTTTTTACACATTCGGCTTTTAATGTAATTACACTTTTATATAGAAATATCTTTAAAAACAAATTTTCATATTGGAATAAAAATAATGGGTTGGGGAGCCCTTTAAATTGTTTAAGAATTTATTTTATGTCTTAATATTTGAACTTATCTTTCTTCATTAATTAAAACGCATTATATCTAGGCCTTTCTTCTTGCAAAAATTAAATTCCTTGCGTTGAGGAATTTTTTAAAGATGTAACTTCTTTAAACAATCAAAACCTTTAGATTCTTGAAAATTCTAAGTACTTTGTGCTTTTCTTATTCATGAATAATTTAAACAATATACTGTCTAACTTCATGAATAAAAAATTATTCTTAAGAGGAGTTTTTTTAAAGTTAAGCGTGGGCTAAAATTAGGAGTTAAGACAGTTATTCTCGTACATCATAGATAAGAACCAACATGAAAGTTTAACAATGTGTTAAGTACACATTGTTTTAGCAAACAAAAGTCCTCTACATTTGAGATTTGTAAATCTCTTAAGAAAATTTGAAAACTCTTGTTTATTTTTTTTATTCTTTACAAAGCTGGACGAGGAATTTAAAGTGACATAGTCCATTAATTATTCTAATAAAAAATCTGAGTTGTTAAATAAACAGAAAGTAATTAATTCAGATGTATTTTTAATTATTTTTTAAGAAAAAGAAATTAAACCAATGTTCGTTGTGTAAACACGTTTTAGAAATGTTTATACAGGTGCATATTGTTTCAATGAAATGGAATGTTTTTACATAGTATTAAAATGTTTTGAATTTTGTTTGTCAAAATAGTTATTATTCTTAATGGGATCAACAATCAACACTCTTGATTCAACTGATATTCCTTATATTCTCCACTTAATTTAAAAGGTTGATCTTTAAGATGTTATTATAAAGGTAAGATTTCTTTAAAAGGTTGTGTAATTAATATAATCTATCCATCTTAATTAATGTCTATCTCTTAGAAATTTGAGGATTTAATCTATCTATCTCTATATAACTAAAAACGTTTGTGGGTATATATGTATGTAACGCATCTCCTCCCAAACCACGCCGCAGGCGTGGACAAAATTCGGTATATAGACGTATCTCGAGGCGAGGACGATCACTGTCAAGTTTTTCAAGCTCGAAAATCGAATATTTACGAGTAATTAACGAATTTATAGCCGAAAACGCTTATTTCTCCATTTCTCTACCAGAGTAGATCTGCTCGACTCACTATTGTTAACGAGATGAAAACCTTCAAAAATCAAATATTTTAACTGGAAAAACTCTAAAATTGTCCATTTAAAAGCTTTATAAGTGGTGAAACTACTAAAATAAATTCAAATAATTTATTTTCAAACGTTATTTTTCTTTATTTTAAGATTTTTTTCCTTTAAAATTTAAATATTTATGGAAAATTGTAAATTATTTTTTCATGGAAAACGAGTTGAAAATAAAACATTGTTGTTTCAAATGAGACGGTTCACTAGACATTTCAATTTACTAGATATTTTATTACAGTTTTAAATTTGTTAGTTCGCACTAGACTTATTTACTAGACTTTTTATTATAGTTTCAAATTTGTTACTTTATTAAGAGGAAAAAAGACACCGGGATAGGACAAATTACCGAGAACACCGGGATAGGAAAAAATTACCGAGAACAACGGGATAAGAAAAATTACCGGGAATACCGGGAAATGATAAATTACCGGGACCACCGGGATGAGGCGCCTGGGATATCGGGAAAATTGGTAATTGCTGATTTACAAAATTATAAATGTATTTTGAGAAAATTTAATTTAAAAAATTATTAAAAAATTACCGGGAGCACAAGAGTATGAAAAAGGCTCCTAGGATACCGGGATGATTGTGGTAATTGCTGATGTACAAAACTAGAAATATATTATCAGAAACTTAAAAAAATAAATTTATACACTCCACCCGTGCAAGGCCGGGCATATCCGCTAGTATATTACTAAAAACGTTTGTGGCTATGTGTGTGGGTATGTATGTAACGCATCTCCTCCAAAGCCACGCCGCAGGCGTGGCCAAAATTCGGTATATAGGCGTATATCGAGGCGAGGACGATCACTGTCAAGTTTTCCAAGCTCGAAAATCTAATAATTACGAGTAATTAGAGAATTTATAGCCGAAAACGCTTATTTCTCCATTTCTCTACTAGAGTGGATCTGCTCGACTCACTATTGTTCACGAGATGGAAACCTTCAAATATTAAATATTTTAACAGGAAAAACTCGATAATTGTCCATTTAAAAACTATATCAGTAGTAAAAACATCAAAATAAATTCAAATAATTAATTTTGAAACCTTATTTTCCTTTATTTCAATATTTTTTTCTTTAAAATTTAAATAATTATGTGAAAGTTTAAAATTTTTTACATGGAAAACGACTTGAAAATAAAACATTGTTTTAAATGAAGCGGTTCACTAGACTTTTCAATTTACTAGATGTTTTATTTTCTTTTCAATTTGTCTACTAGAGTAAATCTGCTTGGCTCAGTATTGTAAATCAGAGGAAAATCTCAAAATTCAACATGTTTATTAGAAAAAAACTCAATAATTGTCCATTTAAAAGTTTCTACAGTTCTGAAAACACCAAAATAAGTTCAAATAATTAATTTTAAAAAAAATATTTTTCTTTACTGTAAGTATTTTTCTCTAAAATAAAATATTCATGAAAACATGTAAATTCTTTTCATAGAAACAGAGTGGAAAATAAGGCATTTTTTTATGAAATACGCTTCACTACACTTAGAGAAATTACCGGGATCTCCGGGATAGAGAAAAATTACCGGGAACACGGGAAAAGAGGAAAATTACCGGGAACACCGGGACAGTGGAAAAATATCGGGATCATCGGGATAGAGAAAAATTACCGGGAACACCGGGATAGAGGACAATTACCAGGAACACCGGGATAGAGGACAATTACCGGGAACACTGGAAAAATGGGAAAATATCGGGAACACTGGGAGAGAGAGAGAAACTACCATGAACATCGGGATAGGAAAAATCACCGGGAGCAAAAGAGTATGAAAAAGGCGCCTTGGATACCGGGATGATTGTGGTAATTGCCGATATACAAAATTAGAAATATATTATCAGAAAACTTAAAAAATTAATTTATATACACTCAACCCGTGCAAGGCCGGGCATATCCGCTAGTATATAACTAAAAACGTTTGTGGCTATGTGTGTGTGTATGTATGTAACGCATCTCCTCCCAAGCCACGCCGCAGGCGTGGCCAAAACTCGGTGTATAGGCGTATCTCGAGGCGAGGACGATCACTGTCAAGTTTTCCAAGCTCGAAAATCGAATAATTACGAGTAATTAGCGAATTTATAGCCGAAAACGCTTATTTCTCCATTTCTCTACTAGAGTAGATCTGCTCGACTCACTATTGTAAACGAGATTAAAACCTCAAAAATTAAATATTTTAACAGGAAAAACTCGATAATTGTCCATTTAAAAACTATATCAGTTGTAAAAACACCAAAATAAATTCAAATATTTAATTTTGAAACGTTAGTTTCCCCTATTTTAAGATATTTTCCTTTAAAATTTAAATATTTATGGAAAAGTGTAAATTTTTTTTCATGGAAAGCGACTTAAAAATAAAACATTGTTTCAAATGAAGCGGTTCACTAGACGTTTAAATTTACTAGATCTTTTATTATTGTTTCAAATTTTTTATTTTTGTTCACTAGACTCATTTATTTACTAGGAAACATTGCCGTGAATACCGGGAAAAGAAAAATTACGGGAACATCGGGATAGGAAAAAGTACCGGGATTACTGGGCCATAAAAATTACCTCCATCATCGGGATAGGAAAACTATCGGGAACATCGGGATAGGAAAAATACCGAGAACATCGGGATCTGAAAAATTATCGGGAACACCGGGATATGAAAAATTACCGGGGACACCGGGATAGGAAAAAGGCGTCTGGGATACCGGGATGATTGGTAATTGCTGATTTAAAAATTATAAATGTATTTTGAGAAAATTTAATTTAAAAAAAAATTATACACTTCACCCGTGCAAGGCCGGGCATATCCGCTAGTGTTTATAATAAAAAAGGATATATACTTATTACTAGTTCATTTGTTTTAGTCCGGTCAGTGAATTCAGGGGAGTCTATTTTCATACTGAACTTCTGAACCCAGTCCACAAAAACACTGATCACCTCGAGCTAGTGAGACAGTTGGCCCTCGAAACAATCAGCCATATTCCTGAAGATCCTATCCAAATCTACACGGATGGCAGCAAAAGCGAACGGGACTGCTCTGGGAGTGGCGTTTTTATCAAGACCGCCAACTCTACCTTTAAATTGAGAAATAGAAACTCAAACTCCTGCTCAGTTGTCAGGTCCGAGCTAATTGCGATCGAAATGGGTCTGGACTTTGTCGAGAGCACTATACTGCCCGGGGCGGACATATGGATCCTTACTGACAGCCGCTCTTCGGTTCATCATCTTAGTGATTGGGTAAATGTCGGTGACAGAGCGGGTTTGTCCATCTTAAACTTGCTCTCTAGGCTGGCTGCGAAATCAGACATCCATATACAATGGATTCTTGCCCATGTCGGCGTCAGTGGGAATGAAATGGCGGACCAGCTCGCCAAACGGGCATGCCTTGACACACTCCAATCGAATCTCCCCTGCACTTTTGGAGAGGCCTGTCCGGGAACTGGGTCCCTCTTAACGCCCCTGCACACGACTGGTACCCTAGAAGCAGCCCAGGGGGTGCCTTGACATTCCAGAGTTCTCGGTCCCAGCAGACAGGCTTATCTCGTTTTCTTAGCGGGCACTTAAAGGGCCTTTCCTTTGAGGATGGGCGGAAGACTTTTAAAACTTGTACGAAGTGTGGGTCGGCTCCGGCTTCACCTGAACATATTATTTTATCTTGTTTGGATTTTACCATCGACGAGGTTCTTTCCGATCCTCAGTTGTTTTTAGAGTTTCTGGGAGTGCATGGCCTTGTGGGTCTGGTTTAGCTATATAAACCTGATCGGGGGATCAGATAGAACAGAACAGAACTAGTTCATTTGTACAATTCCTAAAATGTAGTTTTGCTCTCAGGTTATTACGGAAGATTCTAGGAGCGTTGTCACCACAGGCTTGTTGAAAGAAAATCAATGAATATAATAAGATAATCATCCCTAATGAAGTTATTGTGATGTTTTGATTAGTAATCATGTGTGTAAGTGATTATGACCGAACATTTTCTTCTTTTCGAATATAAATATTTGAAGTAAAAGTTGTCAATGATAAAAGATTTGAAGTTTCTTATAATTATTTTAAGAAATTTATAGAAAAATCATTTTTTGATTTAATTAGTAAAAGTATCCAAAAATATTTTGGTGAAATGAAAGAAAATTATTATTTACTTAAAATAAACTTTCTAACTACGATTTAAAAATCAAATTAGGTTTTGAGCTTATAATATGTAGTTTTTCTAGGTGTCAAAGAATTAGCCTTCAAGACAGTTAATATGAATAAATTATTCTATTGTTCTATTGTTTGTTACATTCGTCCCATCCCTTTTAAGAGTCTTTTGGATAAATATATCCTTCTACATACAGGGTGTTTCAGATTAAGTGTTTCATAACTAGGAGGGATAGGACACAACTAGACGACTCAGAATCACATAGGAAAGGGGGTTCGGAAATGCACCCCTAGAGACCTAGGGAGTTTTGAATTAAATTGGAGGGAAAATTGGATTAAAACCAGGAAAATAGTTTGACTCTGCATTTGCTGCATAAAAACCAATTTAGGAAATAGTTTACGGAATAAATACCTGAATATATGGTTTTAATTCGATCTTAAAATGTCGCGTGTTAATTTCCCTGTGTATTAGGGTGGGTCAAAAATATTTTTTTCACATTTTCCCGGGGGCACAGCGACAAAAGGGTGCCAAATGGTCTCAAACTAACATGTGTAAAATATTATTCGATTATAATAACTCTTTCTGCCTCCGGATTGGCCTCAAAGTTTCGATTAATATAGTAATTTCATGCAAAAATGGACGAACGAAAATCAAGCTTTTACCTCGATTGCACAAATCCATCATGAATATAAATGTGCACAGTGGTATAAAAATCATCATTGAAGACTTTAAAATAATTATAAATGAAACCAAAGTTGAAATACTTGACTTGTAATACAACATATTTTGAAATATTTCAATGGTTAGAACTGGCAATCAAAAATTTCTTGCTGGAATCATAAAAATGTGCGAAACCTTTATTGTCGGTTGAGTAGGATGGTAAAAACATTAAATTTTTAATAAAAATGGATATGTCAGAAGGTGGATACCTTTTTTGGGTTATAGGTTTCAACCCCAATGAAAACATTTGGATAATAGTTTAAAAGTTGGGATTTCCTTGAAATTTTTTGGCATATTAGGAATAGTTCATACCAAGTGTCCCCATGTGATTCCCTAATGTCCAAAAATAAATTAAAACCACATTTTAAGAGTCAAATTTTGAAATATTTTCTTAAGAAGAGCGGTAGATCCCCGTTTTCAGTATAAAGCTCAGTATTATCCCTTAAGTTTTGAAATAAGCTACATTACTTTTCAAAACTTACTTGTAATTATCCTTAACAGTTAAATTTGATATATTTTAACTTTTATGAACGCATAAGGGAATGCTAAGAAGCTATTTTGAGTCAATCCTCAAAGAAGTATAATTTCATGGGCCTGGGTTTCAGTCAATTGCTATAGTAAAAAATTAGGTAAATCAGGACTGAGCGAATCATAACTGATATTGCCTATGAACGAACTATCCATTCGACAATTGTTTCAACATATTTTTGCGATCATATTTGGATCCCAAGACCAGCCAGTGAAATAACTGTCCGCTGAATTTCGAAAGCGCGGCATATTTATGAAAAACACAACTGTTTCTATTTTGAAAAATTAGAAATACCGTTTTATACTGACCAAATTTGAGGGAGAATGTATATGAACTACCAATATTTAAAATCTGTACCACTGAAAATCCACTATAAGAAGAGATTCATATTCTACGGCTCTTGTTAATATGATAGCATATTATATTGCCACTTTGGCAGTTATTTTTGTATTAATTAATTAATTAAGGTGACTAATGTGAGTAAAATGGCTTTTAAACACCCTTATTTGTGTACTTTAATAAGTTTTCGACAAAAAAATTTAATTCATAAAATTTTTTAAAAGTATTAAAAATTACGTATTTTTGTTCTATTTGAGGCCAATCCGGAGGCAAAAAGAGTTATTATAATTGAATAATATTTTACACACGTTAGTTTGAGACCATTTGGCACCCTTTTCTTGCTGTGCCCGATAGAATTTGCAAAATTTTTTTTTTCGCCATAGGAAAATGACCCACCCTACTGTGTAACTGTGTATTATACAACCTCCCATCCGGCTTATGAAAATCCCTTACTCGCATTTCCGTTCTCCCATTCCTATGTGATTCTGAGTTATCTAGGTGTGTCCTACCCCCTCCTAGAAATTATAAAACACTTATCTGAAACAACCTGAATATATTTCTCCTAAAAATTGCTAAATCAACCAAAGGGTAGAAGTGACACCTAAACCGTTGAAAAGCAGGGTATACCATTGAGCTATAAAACAAACTGGAGTGACAAACTCCGATACTTCTCCGGAAGGTTAAATTCCGGAAGGCTACTCCGGAAGGTTAAATTCCGGAAGGCTACTCCGGAAGGTTAAATTGCCCCGATTGCTCAAGCAATCAGGGCAAGCTGGAAGCAAAGTTGGAAGAACATTTCTCCCTTTTAATCAGCACACATGCCTGTTTTTTTTTAAATATTATGAGCAACATTTAGAATGGACGTTTCATTATGCGCATACAACTTTGCTAACAGATGGGGAAAATTAAAAGAAGATGGGAATCCTTTTCGCGGTGTGATGCGGTTTCGGCACGCTAACTAGTAACTCCAGTTTGTTTTATAGCTCAGTGGGGAACATATACACTATAATACTGCACGAGCGGTATTTTGCAGATGTTTAATATTATTTTTATTAAGCCACACATTAGATGTATCATTAGAAACATAAAGAAACTATATCATCCCACAAGAAGCATATTTTATTTTCAAAACAAGACACTAACTGGCAACACCCAAACAAATGGTCCTTGATTGTTGAAGGGGATAAAGATTAATAGATACAAATATTCTTAATTGGAAAAAATGAATCCTAAAGTTCCCCTGAATGAATCTTTACGACCCTTTGTTCGATGTTTTTGATGGTTCCGCGTTCTATTTCTTCCCCCTCTCACTAACCCTCTAGTGACCGATACTTGATTACACCAGTAACTATTTCCAAACGAAGGGATTATTTTTTCTGGTCGGAATAAAGGATTGCAAACGATTTGTTTGATTGGTGGTTGAGTGTTGGAGCTGTTTACTGTTAATGTGAGCCAAGAAAGTCAGTGTTTTCTTCTAAAGAGTTCAAAAGGACATTGGTGTCTGGTAATTAGGTTTAGATATATTTTTTGCTTGTGTTTTTTAAGTCTTTTTATCTGAAAATAGTTTTTGTGCAAAAGTGCTTAAAAGTGATTTAATAGATGTTTTCTATCTTTTGATTGAATACACTCTTTGCATTAAATAAAAGAAATGTTATTTTTTATTGTACTGAAATATGAAAGTTTTTTCAAGAACTTTCCTTTCATTAAATGTGGGTACTTGAAATATACTTATGATAATAGAATTTCAAAATGAAGAAGTAAATTTAATAATTACGAAGTGTACGGTAAATGAGGTTATTGCATGAGTGAGGGATTTGCTTGATTTTATACTTTTTTGATACATAAGGGTTTAAAACTCCCGAATTTCTTATTTTTAAGTTCAAAATCCGTTTTAAATAATTTAAAACTCAATTTTACTTTTAACAAAACGCCAGAAAAGTCACGTTATCAAAAAACTTTGAATCTATTTGGCTTCTATTGGATGTGACCTCACAGCGCGTGATTTGTGATTCGAAAGTGTTTGCGTGCCCTAACAAAAAACAAAATTTCAAAAATTTATATATCTCAGAAACTAGGCTACGAAAATACTTGATGTAAACGTCATTCTTCATGGTTTTTTATCTACTTTTTTAATAAAATTTAATCTCAAAACGTGAGAATACCTCATTACAGACCAATACTATTACTTGTACTTCAATAGTTTTGATAGTTAAAACTTCATTGCAACAAACTTTCTAAATAAGATTGAATATGAGACAACGAAGGTTTTATGAGTTAGAAAAGCAAAGCAAAATTAGTATACAAAAATAAAATTTAAATGGTAGGTGAGTGAGGGTGATATTATCAAAGAGAAAGGATGAAAAATCAGAGATAAATAGGACAAAAACATAGAACAAAAGAAAAATAGAGAATTTTTATAGAACAAAAGAGAGATGGAAGAGAAGTTGGCAAAAGAGAATTAGTATGGATGAGAAAGATATATTGATAACGTGAATGTAAACAAAATATTAATAAAATAGAGAAAGTTGTATTCAGAAGTGAGAAAAGGATTACCAAGCAGAGAAAATATGAAAAATAAAAAAATAGTATAACAAATGAGAAATAGATTTGTTTACAGTTACAGAAACTGAGAACACACAAAAAAATGCAAAAAGAGAATGGGATAACAAAAGGGAGAGATGGATTGACCCAAAGAGAATGAAAACAAAACACATACTTATGAAAGAAAGATATTGAGAAAGAATGAGAAAATAATCATATTGAACAGATAGACTTTTTGAACGAAAGAGCATGTGTGAATGAGAGTGAAAGAGTAAGTACGGGGTGAATGAAAGAGTGAGATCGTAAAGGTTTATTTACACTGTTTTTATCTTTCACTGTTTGTTTTGAGTGATTCACTTCAATGAATAGTTAGTTTACATAGAAAAGTGAAGGAGTCAAGAGCGGAACACCAATTCACCCTTTTCACTTCGGATGATTCCTCCAAAGTGAAGTTTAAAATTGAAAAGTATGAATGATCTTAGAAAGAGCAAGTGTTAGAGCAATGAGAAAGGAAGCACTCACAAATATTTTAAAACCTCTCTTCGGCAAGCATTCCTCCACACTTTATTTAAAATGTATTTCAGTTAAAACACCAAACACACTCCAACACGGACAACCCAAACCCTCCATCCATCTCCCCCTCACCCCAGAAACAAAATCCACCATGAAAAAACCCACCAAACTCTTCACCAACCCTTTTCCCACATTTAAGATCTCGAGTTCATAATAACAATCATAATATTGATCCAAAGATTACCCCTCACCGCAGCCTCGACACCTCAAGCCAAGCAACTAAATCTCAGCACCTAGCGTGTCCTGGCATCATACATCACACGCAGCTAAGGTTTTTTAACAGGGGCCCTTGGCTTCCGTTCAAAAGCAGGGCTCCTGATGTGTTCATAACATAGCTTCTTCTTGTGGTGGCCGCTCCTTTATTTTAATATCCCCGCTCGCTTTGCTGCATGTAGGTACGAAGAGAATAAATCTCTCTTTATGCGCTAATTATTCTGCGCTGTATGGAAATGAGAGGGAGGTTGGGCTGGTTAGGATGACGAATTGTTGTTTGTATTGTACTGTTGTTTGGGATTGTGAGCGGCTGATGGTTGAGAGTTCTTAATGTGTGGAAGGGGGGATTTCTCGAAATTTCGCACACATGAGTTTTAGCTAAATCCCAGATCCAGGTAGTTTCAGATTTTAGGAGGGCCTGTTCTGTTTAAACCGATCAGATCAACTCAGAGATTACTTTGCTTGTAGGGGCTTCCGTCCGATTTCTTTGTCCCTTAACGATTTAGTCATACTTTTGTCTATAATAATTATTATTCTTATAGAAACCACCTTTTGTAAAAGTAAGCTTTGGCGAAACACCTTAAACGGTTGCAGCCAAGTTTACAGTATTTTAGAGTCCACAGAGAAAAATGTAAAATATTCAGTGGTTATGGGTAAAACAACAATGCCAACTTGGCGACCACTAGGGACTTTCGCCAAAGCAAACACATTCAAAAGGTCATACCCCTAGTTGGTTTTTAAAAGAGCTTCTACTGTACAGTATTTAGGCTAAGCACGCACTAGACGTTTTCACGGCAACTGAGACAAAATTATCACCCTGGCTATTGCAAGAAGCTAGAGCGCCCGCATTAGGCGATGAGACTCTTGGCCGATTGCCAAGAATCTCGCCATAGAGATGCATTGCTCTCGAGTGACCTAGTATTATAGCCGCCACGACAGAAGTCTCTAGCGCGCCCTTAGCCTAATCCTCACAAGTAATTAAAATTTTCGATGAAAAAATATCAGTTATATACTGCTCTGCCAACGATAGTAAAAGGGTCACGTGATTTTTACAGACTTTGCACGGCCGATAATTGGGTAATCGGTGATAGTTGGGATCTTTTTTACAAATTCTATCGGGAACAGCAAGAAAAGGGTGCCAAATGGTCTCAAACTAACATGTGTAAAATATTATTGCATTATAATAACTCTTTTTGCCTCCGGATTGGCCTCAAATGGAACAAAAATATGTAATTTTTCATATTTTTTTTAATTTTATAAATTCAATTTTTTTGCCGATAACTTTTTATAGCTCACAAATAAGGGTCTTTAAAAGCAATTTTAATCACATTAGTCACCTTTATGCATTATCAATACAAAAACAACTGCCAAAGTGGCAATGTAATATGCTATCACGTTAACAAAAGCCGTAGATTAGGAGGCTCTTTTTTGCCAACAAACAGTGGATTGACAGTGGTACATATTTTAAATATTGGTAGTTAAGATACATTTTCCCTCCAGTTTGGTCAGTACAAAACGGTGTTTTTAATTTTTAAAAGTAGAAATAGTTATATTTTTCATAAATATGCCTCGCTTTCAAAATTCAGCGTACTATTATTTCACTGGCTGGAATTGGGATCCAAATATGATCGCAAAAATTTGTTGAAACAATTGTCGAATAGATAGTTCGTTCATTAGACAAAATATCAGTTATGATTCGCCTCAGTCATGATTTATCTATTTTTTTGCTATAACGATAGACTGAAACCCAGGCCCATGAAATTATACTTCTTTGGAGGGAGGATTGACTCAAAATAGCTCCTTAGCACTCCCTTATGTGTTCATAAGTTAAAATATAGCAAATTCAACTGTTTAAGATAATTACAAGTAAGTTTTGAAAAGTAATGTAGCTTATTTAAAAACTTAGGGGATAATACTGAGCTGCATGCTGAAAACGGGACCTACCATTCTTCTTAAGAAAATGTTTCAAAATTTGACTCTTAAAATGTGGTTATAATTTATTTTTGGACATTAGGGACTCATATGGGGACACTTGGGATGGACTATTCCTAATATGCCAATAAAATTTCAAGGAAAACCCCAACTTTTAAACTATTATTCAAATCTTTTCCTTGGGGTTGAAACCTATAACCCAAGAAGGTACCCACCTTCTGACATATCCAGTTTTATTAAAAATTTAATGTTTTTAACATCCTACTCAACCGGCAATAAGAGTTTCACACATTTTTAGGATTCCATCAAGAAATTTTTGATTGCCAGTTCTAACCATTGGGATATTTCAAAATATGTTCTATTACAACTCAAGTATTTTTACTCTGGTTTCATTTATAATTATTTTATAGTCTTCAATGATGATTTTTATACCATTGTGCACATTTACATTCATGACGGATTCTAGAAATCGCGGTAAAAGCTTGATTTTCATTTGTCCATTTTACATGAAATTACTATATTAATCGAAACTTTGAGGCCAATCCGGAGGCAAAAAAAGTTATTATAATCGAATAATATTTTACACAAGTCAGTTTGAGACCATTTGGCACCCTTTTGTCGCTGTGCCCCTGGGAAAATGTGAAAATTTTTTTTTGACCCACCCTAATATACAAGCAAATGTCTCTTCCTCTTTCGATCAACTACCCCTCAACTTCCACCTGTCTCCCCTCCGAAATACTAATTCCAGCGTTGTCACAATCACGTGACCCTTTTACTATCGTTGGTTTAGCAGTAATTGTAAATATAATAATACGTTGAATTAATGATTTTCTTGCATGTTATCTTTAAATATCACCATTAGCAGGTCTAACATATTAGTAGGCAGAAGATAATACTGATTACTTTTCAGGTTTCCGTTATTTTAAACTTTTTTATTTATCGTTCCTTATACTTAGGACGCTTTCTTATTCTCACACCCATATTAAGAAACAGAATACCAACATAAGAATTTTGAAATTTTGAAGCAAAATATGAAAAAGAAATTAACATTTGTAAGGGGGAGGTCATCACTTAAGGGAATAGTTTCTTCCTAGTTAATGTATCTCTCTATTCTAAAAAAAAGTTTTTGGTGAATGGTTTCCAGAGAAAGGATTTTTAATTACTGAACCGAATAGACACGCATATGGTATAGAAATGTCAGGATTCTTTCCGGATTTCCGAGTAGGCCCTTCGATTTTTCAAAAAAATTCTCAATTTTAAAATATTTCCAATTTTTCAGATAACGGATAAGGTCGCAGTTACAAAGCAAGTACTGTCAATCAAATTATTATGCATCCAATCACAATGACCGATTGACGCCATATTTTAGGATGAAACATCTTTTTTCACCTTTTAAAAAAGTACTTTCTAAATGAAATATCATTCAAAAGATTGATAAAAACCTATTCTAAAAACTTACATGTACGCCATTTTATACTAAAATTTCACATTTTTTGTCCAATATTTAAAATTTCTGTCTGTTTTAATTGAAATTAATTGTAAACATTGAGCGATGCGTAGGTTTTGTCTCTTATTATTTTCAATTGCTAAAAATATGACTGATGAACACCAGGCATATCGATGGTGTCAGGAGAAAACCTCGTATAATCAAAATCCAGCTGCCTTTCAATAGATACAGTATAAGTGAGCGAGATTCGTTTTCTTGCCAAGAAAATTTTTCGCAGTCAACAGGTGGAGAGTGAATTTTAATGAGCTGAAAGCAAAAAAACAGGTGTTATCTCTCACAAGGAGACTGATTTTTTGTTCCAGCTGGCTTGGCTAAACCACAAGCAAGAGAGAACAACTCTATGGAAAGAACTGTTTTATTTTTTAGATGCAAAGAAAAGTTTTAGTTAAATGCAGGTGTGAAATCAAAGCAAAAAGTTTCACGCTGCTCTTAGGGTTACAGGAGGATACTGGTGTTCCCCAGTGAAATTGATGAAACCCTTGTTTTGGCGTTATGACTTGACACTCGTAAATAAATTTGGTTGTAAGTAATTCCTCATTGGCATATTTGGCACAAGCACACACTCGCCAATCTAGAATATAGTATTCATCCTGACTGCGATTTTAAGGGATTGTACAAGGTTTTCTCCTGATGCCATCGATATACTAACGCGGTCTACTACTATTCGGCGCGGCCGATTGAGCGCGGTCGTTTCGGCGCTGGCCCTTTCGGTGCCAAAAATAAATTTAAGTAAATAGAACTATTTCATAATCCTTCTAAAAATTAGAAGAAAAAAATTTTGTCTCTCGCCGAAACAGGCCGGCGCCGAAGCTGCCCGCGTCCAAACGGCCGAGCCGAATCGTCCCATTCCGTATACTAACGTGTTACTTTAAACTTTAAAATAATGGTTTTTGTTTGGTCATAATATTGATTAACAATTAGAAATAATTATTTTTATAATAATAGATCAAAAATAATTAAGCTGAATATTTTAAAAAACATTTCGCTTAAATAATTAATATATATACTAACTTTTAAGGGATATTTATCAATGAAGTGGATTTAGTGACGTATTTTTGGAAAGTTGGTTTAAGTTTTTCTGCAAATTGTTTAGTTGTTTTATAAAGTGTATTAAGTTCAGCGAGATGTGAGAATTGCGAAGCAATTCCAAAAGGTCCTGTGTAAGCAGTTTACGGGGGTTGGTGAGCGATAGCGAGCAGGGAGAGGTAGCTCCCTAATTTTAAAAAATTAAACTTTGGACGGAAAATAGACAGAAATACAATAAAATATAAGAAAATAAAATTGAGAATTTAATGATTAGAAAATAGACTATATTTTGTTATTATTGTTATTATTCATATTTTTTATTTACTTATTGTTTCTTTTTCACTTCATTGTAATTATTTTCTGTATCATGTTTTATGTTAAGAATATATTTGCAAATTTTTCTTTCGACAATACGTGTTTTTCCTCGTGGCGAATCATAAATTTGTTTTTCTCGTTCTGTGTTTGTATTTGTATTTATAATAATGCATAAATAAAGATGCTAACTTGAGAAAAACAAATAATAAATAGTTCCTTTAATTTGTATGATGCAAAATTTCAAATCATTATATCAACGATACCAATAAAAACTCACAGTTTAATTTCCTCCATAGAGATGGTATTCACTCAAAGTGTTAATAATTCCCTACAGTAATCAACACTGATTAGGACCAACCTCTCTTTAAGAATGCATGAGGGGGTTTTTCCGTGACGCTTTTGCAAGGGAAAAGGAGGACACGGCACTTTGCGCCAGCACGGAAATTGGCTCCAAATTTATGCGCATTTCTCGCTAAGCTGATCGAGTTTGAATTTTTTTTTCATTCAGAGGGCTTTGAGGCATCCGCAATGGGATGCTTTCGTTGGTTTTTGAATAGATTTTGTGAGGGAGTTATAAATAAATATATAAACCATGTCTAGTTACTATTAATTATTTTTCATGGATATGTTAGCTTTTTTGTTTAGTTGATTTGGTTTGCAACTTAGCTATGTTATTATCCCCCTTTTAAAAGTGTTAAGGTAATCAAGAAAAGGTTTTTAGTGATTAAAAATTCTAGTATTTAAGTGTGGAATTCTCCAAATTTTAATGGTAATTCCTGAACATTTGAGGTCTTTAATTTTGAAACTTCAGTCCAGTTTTCAATTTTTTTGAGTTTCTTACATTGAGATTCAGTACAGTAATTATTCGAGTATAAATTTATGATTCTAATGTGCATTTTTGTAAAGCATTGAGAAATTAGTACGACTGATAAAATGACCATATCAGTCTGATAGAGTGATAAAAGTATGGCATGCATTATAGCTGCTCTGAAATTAGAAAAACATGGAATCATCTATACAATTTTTAAGTTTTTTTAAACCTAAATCACAATAGTAATTGGAATAAAGACTTATTAATTAGAATCATTAATTTTTCTTAGGGCATTTCTATTTAAAGAAAGGAAACAAGTTCAGAAATTTTAGTTAAATTGAAAATGCTTTTTAGTTTTTAGTTCAGTATGCAAGATATATAACCAAAAACATCTGTAAACAAAAATAGTAAGCTTATCAAATCATGTCATTGTCATTTTAAGATTATTAAAAAAAAAAAGAATGAAACATGAGAGCTGCTCAGAATCACAATGGATCAAATTTGAGTTAAGCGTGGACTTTTTTAAAATCTTTCATTAATTGTGATTATACCCAAAGCTAAATTTCAATAACTGAATCGTAAAAGCATCTTTAAAAATGCCTATATACCAATTTTCTGTAACAAAAACAATCAGTTATTTTAAACTAAGTTCAGGGACTTACGCCACTGGAGATCTCATGCACGTAACCTCAAATTCAATTTGCATAAACAGCCACACATATACATCCATCAAAAGAAATTTAAGAAAACTTCAATCCTTCACAAAACACCAACACTCAACGCACCTCGCATTCAAAACGACCATCTTTCTTTGAAGTCCAATCAAATCAATCCCCTCATCAATCCAAACACTTAAAACCATCTCAAACAATCCAAATCCCCATTAACTCAAACGCCCAACACAACTAACACAAACTACACAAATCCACAACAACCAAACAACCACCTTGCATACATATATCGAAAATCCCCTATTAACTCCAATAACTCCCACCTGAAAATATCACTCATAACTCTAATGATACACCTTCACTCCATTGCATACTAATTCAGCCCCCGCGTGACAGAGAGTGGGCCCCAGGGGGCCCCCGAATTCGGGAGGTCCCCGTTTGTTCCATGGCCAATCACCGCCCCGAATTAGCTATTCTTCGAGGGGTGGTGACGACAGCCTTTGAATATTGATACTTCGCTCTCCGCTCTAAATTTCGTTCCAGCAACATGCTTCGAATTTCATTAAAATGTAATGAGTGGTGAACTCGGTGGTTTATGACTGGAGGTTTTGTGCTGTTGTTGTGTAACTAAATGGTGAGGCGATGGTCCGATTCGAGTTGTGTGTAATACATGGGTCTGGGATGGAATTGGATGTCGGGTATTATTCGAGGTTGGATTAAAAGACCCTCTTCGTTAAGTCCGTATTGTGTCCACCTACTTATAGTTAGATGAACTTAAAGTATCAACAGATACGCCTCTCGGTAGGAGATGACCAGTATAAAACAGATAATGTAAAATTAAAATTTTTATAACTAGAAATGCATCTAAAATAATTCGGAATTTTTCCAGTATTGGAAAAGAAATTTGTCCTATTATAGTATTATTTATATTTTTAAATTTTAGCATGTAAAGCTACATAGTTAAATACTTTAAAATTTATTGGCTACATAGTTAAATATTTTATTGGACCAATAAATATGCTGAAGATAGTTTGAACCTTAAAAACTATATTTTTAAATAAACCAGTAATATTTGTTTGAAATACGATTTTTTAAAAATTTTAAGAATCATTAAACGAGTTTCATAATAATTTTTATGAATTTATTTTATTTAAAAAAATTATTATTGCCCAATTCTCTCTGCTTTATTAAACACTTGAAAAGAATTGTAAATAATATGAAATTCTAAGAAATGAATTTAATTAGTATATGATATTCTTCTGATTAAGTGCGCCCTGAAATAATTTTCGATCTCTCTTCAAATAATGCGTCTTGTAAGAGAAAAGTATTAGGTATTTCGGGAAAGGCCATAATGTGACAAACAAAACTAATACTCATAGAAATCGGATTAAAGTTGAGCTCCATTGGTTTACAATTTGTAGGATCTTATTAAATTGTAATCATTTTGAATTTACTCCCACTCTGGACAAACTCTTGTTTATTCTTAGTGTAATAATTGGGATTTTGCTGACTTTTCAAAAGAGGGGCTTCCTATCATCTTCATCAGATTGATTTTAATGAGAGTACCTAAAAATATTCTCTTAAAACCCAATACTAAAGAAGAATTTTGCCGAACCAACGTACAAATTTAACGGTATTTCTAAAATGAAGATCCAGTACTCATATATTTCTTATATAATTTGAAACATAAAAGTATTTTTTATCACTTATATATTAAGTTTTCTCATTAATATATATGCGTGATTCAAAATGACTAGAAAAATGTAGGCAATATTTAAAAAGTATCTTCCTTAAATATTTCCTTTAGAAGCAAACTTTCAATAACCTTTCTACCCCTTTGGGGTCTTATAGTACCCCAAGCGCACTTTGACGTGTGATATCTCCAGTGGATTTCAGCTTTGGGGATTTTCGATGCTAGTATTCCTCAGTTGCGTGCATTTGTACAATGTGTTAAAATTTGGAATTTTATACAATTTTTAAGAGTTCTGGAACAAAAAGTCACATATTCCCCCTCTGGGGTCTCCTGCGACCCCAGGCATGAATGGCGGTAAAACAATATCAAATAAAGCTTTATATTTTATTTTTTGTTATATTATTGATAAAACATGTTTTTTTTGTTTGTTTAAGCCGTTTAGAGATGTATTAGAAAGACATTTTCTTAGAAATTGTCATTTTTTTATAAAAAGAAGATTGAAGCAAAGTACATTGAATTACTCACTATTTGAAAAGGGAGTATTTTACCACTACCTCTGGTTAGAGGAATATGTGAGAAAACTCCAGCTCCAGTGTCCTTTCGGGAATTAAATCTGTTCTATAGAATGCGCAGTTCATTCCGGCAGATAGTGGAGGACTAATCAATAGTCACCACTTTTTCCGTTATAGTCGGCTAGACTAAAAGCTCTCCCTCCGCTCTCTTGCGTTACCTTCCTATACCGTGCTGATGAGCCCTAACAAGGGCGAAACCGGTCCACGGTTGGAGGTGACGCTTGAGAGCTGGAGTTTTCTCATACTCACTATTTCTTAAATTTTTCCTTCATATTCCAAGAAAAATGTGCTATTTATAGAAATCTTTTGATTATCTAACAGTTGCAACAAAAAAAAACTCAGACAACTGTCGCCATCACTTCCTGTTGAACGAATTCTTTACAAAAACATTATAAATTCATGGCTTGTAAATAGGTTTTTTATTTTCAGTTTTCTTGGAAAAATAAGAATACTTTCAAAGATTTATGAGTATTTACTGAAATTCAGAATGTGATTTCGAAGAATTAGAAAGAAAAATAACCAAATTCCCCTTTGAATACTTATATAAACAAGCGAGAAACCTGTTACACCAAATCTGAACCGATCATTTTTTATAATATTATTTCAATTTTAAAAAGGAGTAACCACATTTCACATGTTTCATTTTACTAAATAAACTATTCTGGGATGACAGGTAGCTCATAATACAGAAAAGAAAAGATTTTCAGCCTGATAAATCACTAAAATTAACTGATAAATTCTACCCGTTCAAGGCCGGGTGTATCAGCTAGTATACTTTAAGCAGCACTGATTATAAACACTTAAAGTAAAACAACTTCATTATAGTTTATTTCTGTAATTTAATTATTGTTTGAAGGTTCAGGTGTTATAAAAAACGTGTATCGAAAGAAACCAAATAACGTCTTAATAGGACCAAAAAATGAGAAAAATACCAAAAAAATTAAAAAAAAATACTCTGAAACATCTTTTTAAAAGTAAAAAAATTTTAATTATTTTCGATTTAAGGCATTTTTACCCTTTATTTGAGTCATGGGCACATTTTAGGCATGGGGTACTATTAGACCCCACGGGGGGAATATGTGACTATTTTTTCAAGAGGGTAGGAAGGATAAAGGAAAAGATATCCGAAATCATGATTTCTTAATATCTTTACTTCAATGTGCTAAAAATTAAATATTTTCTTTTAATTAAACTTATATCGAGAAAAATTGCCTTTTGTCAATGAGGACCTCCTGCACGCTTAAGTATAGAAGACACTTTTATTTTGCTTAACAAGAGAAATTTAAAAGTTAGCTTTTTATCATTAAATCCTCCTTGAAAAATATTCCCACCTTCGAATATTTCCTTAATTCCGTTACATAAGTATTATGTTTCGTAACAATTTAAATATCAATTTCTTCTCCTTTTAAATGATGTTACGAACCACTATTACAAAACAGCAAACGCACAGTATTTTTCACTTTCTTGGAAAAACAAAAAGAACTCTTTTTATTCGAAGCTATTAAAATGACAATTAGTGTCTTCCCAGCAGAACGCGAACCTCTCTTATTTGCGCTCGAGAAAAACATTTCTCCCGAAAATCACTTCACTTCAAACCCCTGAATCATGAAACTTCCGGAAAGAATTAAACTAACGAAGTTTTCTCCGAAACTGGTGTCTCATCATAGTTAACGCTGGTCGCTCAAGCCTAGGAGGTATGTTTATATCATTAAAGCGTATAACCATGAGCTCTAAAGCCATAAGTTCGCACGAAGTCACGTGATTACGGAGACTTCGTTCTGGAATGGAACTCGCTAATGCCTTTCGAATATTTATAACCGTCGAATCGGGCGCTTCCTCATTACAGAAGCATAGGCACAGACAATTACCTCAAAAGTGCATTAAATCGTCTGCGTGTTAAAAGGAAACAGTTTCTAAACAAACAAACAAGCAAGCAAAGAAAGGAAGGCAATAATTCAGCCGGGTCTAATTGACTGCTTAACAAACGACATTTTGTTCTTATTCGCACGCTTTCTCATTTTGCGGATTAAAACTGGCAATCACTAATTACTCGTAGAACGTTTTCTCGAAGCGAAAACCGTAATTGAATTTTTCCCGCGAAGCGCGGTTGTGGAAAAAAAATTGACGCGGGAAAAAGATGGCGGCCGATGTGTCGTTTGGAAAATTACTTCTCAGTGGAAGATGGCTCTTTTTGATTGTTCTTTTAAAACGATGATGAATTTTTTAGGTGATTCTTTTTTTGAGGCATTTTTATTTTCTCGCCGTTTTTTTTTCTCGATAGTTTGTTATTATGAATGTGGCTGTAGGTTATCACATCGGTTTCTTTTGTTTCTGGAAGATAATTACAAGGGAAAATATACTCTATTACCCTGATTTATACTTTTGTGTTATTAACGATAACAAGATTTAAGTTAACGTATTTTAAGGGTATTTCTACGTTTAATTGTTTTTACGTTTTCCACAACATATATGCTAACAATTATGGTTTTATGTTGGAATCCTACGTAATTTATAAAATTGGTGTCACAACATTTCAAAATATTTAAATTTGAAATTGAACAGACATTTCTGAAGATAATGAATGTTCAGAGAGAATGTTTTCAATGAAAACAAACCATAATAAAAGTTTTCTTTCCTGTGTATGGTGTCATTGTCTTGGAAATATAAAGAAAATCATTCTTCTTCAGACAGCTTTTTGTTCTGATTTCTGAAACTTCTATGGTGTTTTGAGTTGTCCATTCTGGTGTTTCTTTATGTCAAAGTAGGCCTGCGCAGTAAAAAGTTTAAGCTACTATCGGGTCAGGCAAGTCTCAATAATTAACTTAATGGGAATTAAATATACAGGGTGTTTCAAAAGTCCGTTTCGCGGCTTTTATTTGGAACCAACGTGTCCTAGGGTCACAGAAGTAAGGTCTACCCCTAGGTAAATGACCCTGGAGAATCCATTGAGAGGACTTGCAGCACCCCTAGCGGCAATTGAAGCTATTTGCAATTTTTTCAGTTGTATTGTGTAGTTTTGTGTTTTTTAGTTAAATAAATGCGAAATTTAGTAAAAAAATTGAAAAAACTTGCAAATTTGCGAACTTTTTCTTTTTAGAGGTCTGAAAAAGTGCTATTTTCACATGATAATATCTCTGCGAATATTCAAGTTATTTGCATGAAACTTTTTTCTGCGAGTTCTTCATAACGTTGGTAACAATAATCTATCTGAGGTTTTTGCTCTATCTCCTATAGTTTTTAAATTGATTTTTTTAACTTTTTAATTTCGCCGCTAGGGGCGCTGCAAGTCATCTCAGTGGATTTTTCAGGGTCACTTCCGTGACCCTACGACACGTTGGTTCCAAATAAAAGCCGCGAAACGGACTTTTAAAACACCCTGTACATTTTTTTTATGGAAATGAGGAAGTTTCGTGATTTTTTATATTTTTTTAATCGGTTCTTCTTGTAAAAATAAGCAACCACCCAAAATTAGAGGCCGATCGAGAAATTTTTTGAGTGCCAAAAAAATTAACAAAAACCCAGTTTTTAAAAGCGCGCGAAAACGGCAAGAGTTTGGGATCACCTATGTTGACGTCATCATACGATAAACATTGTTGGAAAGCAATGGAGTTGATAGTATGATTGTTGACATCTTTAAACAATAATTTCGGTCACATGTTTTTCTCGCCATTTAAATTAAAATATTTAATTACCTGTACATTTTTTTGGAAAATTGACTAGATATTTCATTTTACCATATAAAAAACCATATGGAACACTTGTTTGTTTTGAAAATTTGACACATGCAACTTCCTTATTATTTAAACTGAATAAACATGTCTGAATAAATAAAAATGAAATGGGAGAAAGAGAGAGATATATATGAATAATCAAAATAGTAAAAAATAGATGTGAATATGCCTCTAATTTTAAGTATCATTTAACTAGATAAAAGATAAATTATAGGATTTTGAAAAGTTATAGCGTTCACACAAACATTTATGAATATAAGAAAATATTCGAGCATATTATTCCAATATCGTTCCTTTAATCTCACTTACGTTTATAAGCAGGGGCAGAATTCCGGAACTATTTATCAAACGGTCATAAAAAAGGGTGTATAAGTAAATGAAATATGGCTTCACCAGACAGAAATCAGAAGGAATATGATGGATAGGCCAAATAGTCCATGTATCTCAAGGGCAATAATGTGGCTGTGGGCTTGGAGCAGACTTCGATAAACATTGATAATATTTTTTTCGACTTCATCAGAGAATTTTTTTGTAAGTAGAGGAGAGGAGGGTATTATGGAATAGTCGGGTAATATGGAACACCCGAGTTTCTGCTCCCCCTCGAGTTGCCATCACTGGGCAATGCCACGAAAGTCTTAAGAAATGAAAGTCCATGATGCAGTGCGCAAAGAGTTGGAAACCATTGAAAAGAATTAAAGGAACACGCCTCCCATCTGGACGTTATGTGTATCTTTGTTTACTTTCACCGATCTCAGAAGTACACAATTCGTCAGAGTGCTGTTCTTGTGTACGATCAAGTTGTGCCTTTCTGGGAGAAATCAAGATTACCTATAAGAAGTAAACAACATCTTCTGAAAAAAAATCGAAGATTTATATGAGGAACAGGTGAGTTTGATGAAGCATCGCAAGAGGAGTAATCCAAAGGCCCAAGAAGATCAGAAAATATATTCCGATAAACTTAAATAAACTATTTGACATCAGGAAAGGTTGAGCTTCTAGTGGTTCTAATTTCTTCTTTGGAAAATAAAAGTACCAAGCGTCTTGGAGTTCCCAAGTTATTGTCTGGAACTGGAAAAGCAACAGCTGATGCTGTTTTCGAGCTCTTAAAATCCTGTAAATGCGAGACTGAAGGGATTGGTATGTGTTTCGATACGACTGCAGCTAACAGTGGAAGACTTAAAGGAGCATGCACTCTTCTTGAACAAAAAAATTGGCAGAAATCTTTTATGGATAGCATGCCGACACCCCATGCTTGAGGTTCTACTTTTGGATGTATTCAGTGTGTGTTCTGGACAATCTTCTGGCCCTGAAGTTCTTTTATTTAAGAGATTCTGAGAAGATTGGCCCAAATTAAACCACCATGAACCAAAAAAGCAACCAGTACCTATAATAGCAGCATCAGATGGTTTGAAACATTTCGTTTCTCATCAGCTGCAAATCAATACAAATTTACCTAGGGATGACTATAGATAGTTTTTACATCTTGCATCCTTAATGATTGGATCAGACACTCAAGTTACAATACGAAAACCAGGGGATCTTCACCGAGCTTGCTAAATGGATGAAATAAAATATTCTATGAAGATATAATTATTATTAGATGGGAACGAAACAAAAATATCATTATCTGTTGCGGAGCTTCAAGGTGTAAAGCGATTTAATAGGTTTGTTGTGTGTGTATACTAGGGTGGGCCGAAAACACACTTTATTTTTTAATTATGTTCTAATAGCGCGGAAAGGGTGCCACTTGGGTCCAATAAGGAAGTTGTAAAATATTTTTTCGATTGGATAATATCTTAGGCTCCCGCATCGCACTTAAAATTCGAAAAAATGGATGACTTTTTTACAAAACAACAAAAAACCAAAGATTAAACTCTCAAATATTGTTCATGATTTTTTTTATGAGAAACTAACATAGTTATAGACATAATGTTTCAGGTTCCATTCTTTTATCACTCTTGCTTCGTTAGATATAATTTTTTAATGTCAAAGAAATCTTGTAAAGTTGTTTTTCCTGTATTTTTAAACAGCTAATAACTCTAGAACTATACAACTTAAAAACCTGAAATTAGTCCCATTCGGTTCGTAAATTTTTTGTCTTTGATTTGATGTGCATCATGACCATCATTTTAAAAAAGTTTTTTTCAAAATTTAAAAAAAGTGAAAAAAATTTCATAAAAAAATTTGAAAAAAATTTAAAAGCTTTTTGACTCATAAATTAAACATGACTACCAAATTTCAAGTTGAAATTAAAATATAATCATGTATAAAAAAAATAAAAATTTCGAAATTTAGGCAAATCCCTAACTAATAATCCCGAAAATTATAAAGCAAGAGCAATTCACTCATGGAAAATTCATAAACTCGCTTGAGGGTGTTCATATGACTTGAAACATGTAAAAAATGTCACTTAAATTTCTGAAAATAGGAATAAAATAATATAATAAAAAAAATAATAAAGAAAAATAAAATAATGGAACTTGAAACATTATGTCTATAACTATATTAGTTTCTCATAAAAAAATCATGAACAATATTTGAGAGTTTAATCTTTGTTTTTTTTTGTTGTTTTGTAAAAAAGTCATCCATTTTTTCGAACTTTAAGTGCGATGCGGGAGCCTAAGATATTATCCAATCGAAAAATATTTTACACCGTTCTTATTGAACCCAAGTGGCACCCTTTCCGTGCTATTAGAACATAATTAAAAAATAAAGTGTGTTTTCGGCCCACCCTAGTGTATACCTGGGGTCTTGGTTTACTTGCTGGTCCCCAGTTGATGCTCTATTAAATGACATTTTTCTTATTCAATGGTTACAAGAATATGATGATACAGAAGTAAGCAATAAGGGATTAAAAATGATGTTACTTCATTCATGGTAGAACTTTCAACTCTTGTCTTGTTTCGTTTTCATATCTTGTTTCCGATAGAGAGCCTGTATACGATAGAATTGAAGATACTTTTCTCAATACGCCTGTGAAAGATTGGTCTGATACTCCGTCCTCTAAAAAAGCTGCATTATTTGTAAAAAATTTGGTATGCGTAAATGATGTAGCAGAACGGGATGTTGCCTTAGTTCAAGATTTTAATTGTACAACAAAGGAAGAAGAGCAGAAGCAGTTTTTGTTACAAATCGTTCACATAGAAAAAGCTACACCCAGTGCAATCGTAAAAATTTTTTCTATCTGTAATACAAAAATATGTAATATTTTAAAAAATGTGTTAATAAAGATTATTAATTGTTTAAAAATTTCTTCCTTACATTTTTTAAATACCAATGAGGTATTCTCACGTTTTGAGATTAAATTTTATTAAAATAGTAGATAAAAAACCATGAAGATTGACGTTTACATCAAGTATTTTCGTAGTCTAGTTTCTGAGATATAAATATTTGAAATTTCAATTTTTGTTTTGGCGTGAAAACACTTTCAAATCACAAATCATGCGCTGTGAGGTCACATCCAATAGAAGCCTGTTTTCTGATAACTTGAAAACCGAAAACACAATGGTTTTCATGCGCTGTGACCTCACATCCAATAGAAGCCCGTTTTCTGATAACGTGACATTTCTGTCGTTTTGGCAAAAATAAAATTGAATTTTAAATTATTAAAAACACATTTTTGAACTTAAAAATCAGAAATTTGGGAGTTTTAGACCATAAAGTATCGAAAAAGTATAAAATCAAGCAAATCCCTCACTCATGCAAATACCTCATTGTTTAAAGTTTTTATATTTTAATAATATAGTCCAAGAAAGTTAGCTCAAAAAAGGGGTTCAAGTGGAACAAATTGTAAAAGAAAGTTTGATGGGTGATTCTTGTAAGAAATTTTCCGTAGAAAACGATGGTGAAAAGTATACCAAAATTAACCTTGTCCTTAAGCCAATATGGCGGATTTTCCAAAATGGCGGTCAATTGTTTTTAACTTATTACTTCCTAAAATTCGTTAATAAAATTATAAATTTTGCAGTAAATGATTAAAATTTAGTATAAAATTAATGGCGAACTGTTTTTTTCTCTTACGATAAGTCATTTATCCAATATGGCGGATTTTCCAAAATGGCGTCCACTAATGTTTATAATAAGTAAAATTCTGATGATAAATTCGTAATTTTTACAGGATATGGTTAGAATTAAGTCATAATAATATTCATATAAGTTTCATCTCCTCAATGTATCAAATATGGCGGATTTTTCAAAATGGCGGACCATCGTGCTTTACTCATTTGCTAAAAATCGTTAATAAAATAAAACTTTTGCAGTAAATTATTAGAATTCAGTTCCAAAAATAATGTGGAACTGTTATTTTTCTCTTACGATAAGTCATTTATCCAATATGGCGGATTTTCCAAAATGGCGTCCACTAATGTTTATAATACATAAATTCTGATGATAAATTCGTAATTTTTACAGGATATGGTTATAATTAAGTCACAATAATATTGATAAAAGTTTCCGCCCCCTCAATGTATCAAATATGGCTGATTTTCCAAAATGGCGGCCACATATTTAGATCCTTTTTTATTTTTAACGTTTTTACATAAAAATAAATTTTATTTTGGCATAACATAAATATTTATATATTAAATTACCTATAAAATGGTATATTAACCAAGATTTTGCGATACATAGAAATAATTTCCAAAAAGGCGGCCCCATATTTCAAACTTAGTGGTAAATGGTAATTTTTGAATTTCTACCTACTTTTAACATTATTTACCCGTAAATTTTAGTAAATTATAAGTATTCTGCTTATATTTTACCTGATAACATTTAATATTTCTAATTATTAAGAAAAAAAAATTAAAAATAAAAAGGCTCTAAATAAGAGGCCGCTATTTTGGAAAATCCGCCATATTTGATACATTGAGGGGGAGGAAACTTTTATCAATATTATTGTGACTTAATTCTAACCGTATCCTGTACAAATTATGAATTTATCATCAGAATTTATGTATTATAAACATTAGTGGACGCCATTTTGGAAAATCCACCATATTGGATAAATGACTTATCGTAAAAGAAAATAAACAGTTCCACATTATTTTTGCAACTAAATTCTAATAATTTGCTGCAAAAGTTTTATTTTATTAACGATTTTTAGCAAATGAGTAAAACACGATGGTCCGCCATTTTGAAAAATCCGCCATATTTGATACATTGAGGAGATGAAACTTATATGAATATTATTATGACTTAATTCTTACCATATCCTGTAAAAATTAAGAATTTATCATCAGAATTTTACATATTATAAACATTAGTAGACGCCATTTTGGAAAATCCACCATATATTGGATAAATGACTTATCGTAAGAGAAAAAAAAACAGTTCGCCATTAATTTTACTACTAAATTTGAATCATTTACTGCAAAATTTATAGTTTTATTAACGATTTTTAGGAAGTAATAAGTTAAAAACGATTGACCGCCATTTTGGAAAATCCGCCATATTGGCTAAAGGACAAGGTTAATTTTGGTATACTTTTCACCATCGTTTTCTACGGAAAATTTCCTACAAGAATCACCCATCAAACGTTCTTTTACAATTTATTCCACTTCAAACCTTATCTTTCTTGGACTAATAATACATAAGGTAATAATAATAATAGTTCGCCAGAGACTTTCTCTGGGCGAACGGTCTACTGGATTTGGTCTAGATTGTACTAGACCAAGTGGAATAAGGAACAACAACAACAATAACATAATACAGAAGGTAAAAATATCGAAAAAAAAATCGCATGTTTCTTAATTTTAATGCTGATGCCTATTTTTTTCTACCCAGATAATTAATACAGAATTGGTTTTAAACAATATAAATTCTTCAATTTAATGAACTAAGGATACTTTTAGTCATTTACTTAAGTATAAAAATGAAAATTTCTCATTTTCAACTTGTTAGGAGCGTTTTAAGAGGTAAAAACTACGTAAATTCAACCTAATTGAGCGTGCGTTAGGGGTTTTATTCAGGATATTTTTCTTATTAAGGTGTCTTTTCCTAATGAATCGATGCTGCTCTACAACTTAGTTATTGACTTTTTTCATATACCTCAAACAGTTTTTAAAATAAAAAAATTATAACTCATAAATTTCCCGCTAGAGGGCGTTAGAAGTTGTCTCATTGGATAGGGCATGGTCACTTTACTATACCTAGACCCCACTTTCATGACTATATCTGTAGGGGTTCAAAAGTTAAAGGGGTTGGGCCACTTCTCGTGGGATACCCTGTATTAGAAACACCTATTAAACGAACTGCAAAGAATTTTTTTTAATTCAAATTATTTTTACATTTTGTACTTCTCCGTATTTCGTATTTCTTCAATTTCCATTTCGTATAATATCCTTGATAAAAAGGGGTAAAGAGTTGCATACAGCGTTTATAATGTCATGGAAGGTCAAGTGTAGACGCAAACTGTCTAAAATAGTAACTCACTAAGAAATAAAATATCAGTTATATTATGTGTCTAAAATGTCCAGACGTGTATTAAAAAGTTCGTTTTTCTTACTTTCTGGATAATTATACATAACATCTGTATATAACCACATCCTGTAGCTCTTTTTCTTTGGAGAAAAACAACTTCGCTTTTAGCAACAATGCATGGTTCAACACATTCGTTCATTGGAACCTGTCAAATCTTTCACCTTTGACAGAAATCAAGAAGAATAGATTGCGGGAGGGGGAACAACCTCAAAATATTTTTTCGCTTCAAATGGTGAAGGAGAGTTATTGCATTATTAACCCCCGTTTTTCAGCTTTCTCTTGACCACTTTCAACTTCTCTGTTCAAAAGTTGTATTTTTCGTTTTTAAAAAGCGTATTTATTTTCTAATTTTAAGCGGTTGGATTATGGATATTTTTTTACAGCCGACGTACGTTTTTACGGAAGTACGTCTTAAGGGATAAATCAAATAGTAAGGCCGTTAAAGGGAAAAAAACACCCGAATTGTTCAGATTTTGATAAAGGCACCAAAATTGGTGGAAATGTAGTTTCAAACATGCTGAATCCAAAATGGACCAGAACCACTCTGGCGGAAGTCCCGTTCGGGACTTCCGGTCAATAACAAAATGGCCACCCGCTGGCCTATTTTCGGTTGTTTTAATGATAGAAAGACAATTTTGGTGTCAAATATTATGTTCTAAGGGTCAAGGAACATTATTATGATGCAAAAATGTGCAATGTATTTTAAAAAATTAAGTAAATCCAATAAAATCTCTTAAATAGCGAAAAATTCTAAGTTTAGAAATATTAAGTTCCTGACCACTAGCTGCATCCTATAGTTCTCTTCCGATTGTTATTTTGTTTATTTTTAAACATATATTAAAACTGAACTTAATTAAGTTTTGTAAAACACATTAAAATTTAAATCATGCATAAAATAAATGGATAAAATGGATAACATAAAGCTACTTAAGTACAGTACGCGTTTTGAAACATTTATACAGAAAAGTTGTTTGGGCACGTGAAATCCCGTGTTTAGGTATGTTTCCTGCGATTGGTTATACCTAAATAAAAATCCATTTTCTCCTCTTTCGGGGGTTTAGGGGCAGAATTTTGAAGCATTTGATTTATATCTGAATATAAAAATCAAGGTATTATCTCTAATGGCAGAATGGTTTGATCCCCAAACTATTTCTAATCACATTGAAGATCATCGACCTATCATTAAGGTAAATATGGGTATAGTGGACACTGTACCAATAGTGGCCACATAGCTGATTAATTTTAAATAAAACGAGTTAGAGGCATCAAACAGCGTCAAAATTCATAGGCATAGTAGATTGTACAATCAGCTAAGCTGGTAAATTATCACCGATACCACAGATCAGCATGGAAAGGATATTTAAATATTTGGAAATAACAACATCGGCCGAGTGACTGAAATTTGATTTTGCTTAGTGAATCGCGTAAGGAAACGGGTACATCGGAACTGATTTTTTTGTATTTATTACCGTTTGATTGACTTTAAAATTTATATCAAGATAAAGAAGAGTGTATAAAATGATAATAAATAAAATTTATTTCAAAATTTTGACTTTACAAGGATTTATGTGGGTGGCCACTATACCAACACAAAATCTTAGATTTTCCAATAGTGGCCACGGCAATGGCTTCTAATAGAAACTTAAATAACATTGAATTTGGATCAGTTTTTCTTCCTAAACTGTTGATTGTGCTTTAAAATGAGTGTTGTATGAATTTGGTTTCATTCTGGCTTCGGGAACGAAGCTTTCCAAAACATTGAATTGCATGCTTAACTCCTCTCAAATCAGCTACAGCATAGGCTTTGGGCCGGAAACTATCAAGTATTTTTTTAAATAAAGCTAATTTGATTTGATAAAAAATGCATTTCGTTGGAAAAGGAAGATTTAATTAGAAATAAACGACTATACCAAAAAAAACCATCAATTTCATGCATAAACCCCTCATATATGCAGAAAAAGAGAGGTGTCCACTATAGATGCAAGAGGTGTCCACCATAGATACAACAGCTACATCTATGTGGCCACTATAGATGCAATTTTGAGTACTTTTTAAAAATTAATTAAAAATACTTTACCCAATTTAATAAAAAATTTTAATGGTAAAATCGAAAGCAGAAAATATAATTAATCTAAAAATATGATGATAACGCGGTTTCCAAGCAAATAGGTTGGTATTAATTGAGAATTTATGCAAAAATTTTCCTTAAAGTGTCCACTATACCCACATTTACCTTAATTGGGATACTTTTATTTTCTTCCAAGTAGCTGACGACTCCAAATCTGTAGTGCTTCCAATAGCTTCGAGTTATATTACTCTAGTAGAAAATCTGATCGACTTTCAGAAATTAAATGCTATACCAAAAACTTTAAATCTTGACCGGCTTTGTGGAGCTCCTCAATGTATCTCTGAAATATTGTTAACAAAAGGGGTAGTGTGACATAAAATTTGTCGAGCTAAGTATAATTCAGTTAAGCTAGAAATACAAATAAAGAAATTAAGGCAACTAGAAGAGAACTTTGAAAGTCCCCTTGAAAGCGAGAAGGATCCGAAATGAGCATACACTCGATCACTAAAGAAAAGGCACTGCTTATTTTGTGATGAGTTGATTAAAGATGAACAGCATCACTTGGTTACGAACCTTTCATTCAGTGAAAAGCTGTGGGAATCTGCAAAGTTGATGGAAGATCCAAATTTATTAGCTAAGCTTGCTGTTGACGATGTGATATCGTCCGAAGTTAAATACCACCGTCGTCGATGCCTCGTTTCTTTTAATAATCGCGTAAGAGATATCAAACACAAGAGTCTAAATTCCAATGAAGGCCACAATGACAAGAAGGAAATAGAGTCACTAGCTTTTTTAGAAATTGTAAATATGATTGAAGAATATAGGTACGACAGAATATTTTGTAGGCTAGCTGACATGGCTAATTTATATAGAAATACACTAGTCAAGTATGGACTACAAATCGAAGGTAGAGTGAACTCAACCAGACTAAAAGAGAAGTTGCTTGAAACGATTGATGGACTTATGGAGTACCCTAAAGGAAGAGAAATATATTTGGCATTTCGTGAAAATGTTGCCGATGCCTTAGGTGATTCAACTGTATCTTTCAGCGAAAAAGAGCTTTTAAAATTTTCGAAGACTGCTAGAATATTGAGACAATATATTTTTACATTCCTACCAATTCCAAAACTAATACCGTTCGGCATAAAGTTCAAGAACAAGACTCCCTACTGGACATCTTTGTCAGAAGCATCGGCATATTGCCGTGAACTCATTTGCTGTGGTTGCAAAACAATGTGTTCATCGCGCTGCAATTGCTTGAGGGCTAAACTTCTGTACACTGATCTTTGCGCTTGCAAAAGGAAAATGTAAATAAAGTCCGAATAAAAATATAAATATGATTATTTTAAATTATGTTTCCATTATTATTAATGCCTAAATTATTTATTATGTGTGAAAATATATACATAATTTAAATATTTCTAAACTTAGAATTTTTCGCTATTTAAGAGATTTTATTGGATTTTACTCAATTTTTTAAAATAAATTGCACATTTTTGCATCATAATAATGTTCCTTGACCATTAGAACATAATATTTGACACCAAAATTGCCTTTGTATCATTAAAACAACCGAAAATAGGCCAGCGGGTGGCCATTTTGTTATTGACCGGAAGTCCCGAACCGGACTTCCGCCAGAGTGGTTCTGGTCCATTTTGGATTCAGCATGTTTGAAACTACATTTCCACCAATTTTGGTGCCTTTATCAAAATCTGAACAATTCTTCCCTTTAACGGCCCTACTAAAATAGTTTGTGAACTTGAGAGTTTTTTAAAATTAAAAACAAGTTTAAAATGGTATGAAAGTGTAAAATTTCGTGGAATACCTTACATGCTGTTATTTGTAAAAATGGTTAGTTAATTAAGATTAAAATTCATGTTTACGCTCTCTCTTCCTCAAACATGATAGAATTAATGAAATAAATAATTTTTAATTGTAGAATAATGCCAATAGTGCTAAAACATCATATCAGAAAACATTCCATGCCAAATAAGCTGCCATTGCATACTTTCCCCCCTATAATATTATTTTATTTTTATTCTCTAAGGGTTTATTATTTAATATCCCTTATTTTATAGTATGAATAAGGTAAGTAAAGAAGTCCCCATTATGAGACCTAAAATAAGCGTTCCAGATTTGTTTAATTGTAAATAGATAGTACGTAGGTAAACGATGCAGATCATAGGGTTTATTATATTGAAGCTATCCTCTTAAAGCACCTACTGATATAGTGTAGCATAGTTGTAGAATCTATATATATAAAAATCAATGTTTGTATGTATGTATGTATGTATGTATGTCCTTTATAGTTTTAAACTTTTCGAACCTACATTAACTTTTAAATTATACCACGTTGATCTACTCGCTCCAAGGAAGGTTTCTGAATAAAAATAATTTGAAATCGATGCATCCAAACATATTTTTTGGCCAATTTTATGCTTAAAAACCCAAATTTCATGCCTAACTTCATGGCAAACCCATTGTTGTAAGAGAATATGTAACTTTAATTGTTGTAGGCATATTCTCGATTGTTGCAGATTCAAATCGATTGTTGTAGTTTAAAATACATTGTTGTAGCAAAAATATGAAAGTGGCTGCTTTATTTAACTATTTCCACATTTGGACTGGAGAAACCCATCTGTAACACACCAGAATAATCTTTAAAAATGGACTGGCGAAGCCCATCTGTAACGCACCAGATGATATTTATAAAAAAACTGAAACCCGGGCGAAGCCCGGGTCTAGCGCGTCAGCGCTAGTTCAATATAAAATATAATGAAAATCAAGAATAGGTACACCCAAAACTTATTCTTGTTACTATTTTTAGTTAGATGACGGCTTACTTTTGAACGAAACCTACATAACAGTACATTTCAATAATTTCTTTATGCATCATATTTTACTTCAAATGATGTAATACCACACTCTTTCGTAATAAGTACTCTAAACAAATTACATAAAGATTAACTAGCTTAGAAAAGTAATGTAAATTTCTAATGTTAGTGGAGGACTAATCAATGGTCACCACTTTTTCCGTTATAGTCGGCTAGACTAAAGGCTCTCCCTCCTCTCTCTCTTGCGTTACCTTCCTACACCGTGCTGATGAGCCCTAACAAGGGCGAAACCTGTCCACGGCTGGAGGTGACGCTTGATAGCTGGAGTTTTCTCACATATTCCTCTAACCAGGGAGGTAGTGGTGAAGCCCTTTTCAATGTAAATTTCGCTGTTTGGAGCACAAACATAAATAAAAACGAAAGGAGAATTCACCATTTATCGCTGGTTAAGCGGACAATAAGTGTAATCTCACAACTCTCAAGCGTCACCTCCAACCGTGGACCGGTTTCGTCCTTGTTAGGACTCATCAGCACGGTATAGGATGGTAACGAAAGAGAGCGGAGGGAGAGCTTTTAGTCTAGCTGACTATAACGGAAAAAGTGGTGACCATTGATTAGTCCTCCACTCATCTGCTGGAATGACAATGGCATTCCTAGGACAGATTTAATTCCAGAAAGGCAAGGTAAATGAAAGGAGAATTCATGGACGAAACCGGTCCACGGTTGGAGGTGACGCTTGAGAGTTATGAGAAATAAAAAAATTTCCTTTTACACAAAATTTATAGTGTTTTTTTATAAACACCATTTTAATAAATGATCAAATAATTTAAACCATGAAATTTTTTTTATATTTTATCAGCAAAACTTGGTAAAAAAGCTATTCGAACTAGTTTATGTGTGTGTATAAAAAAACAAAACATTCCTTTAATATACGTAAATTCAGTGCAAAATAGTTCGAGTTGCTTTAAAGGAAGTACGCTAGTGTTTGGCTTAAGTAGTATATTTAACACTTATTTCAACTTTAACAGTCAACAGGTATAATATAACATAACGGGTTAGTATGTTAAAGACGTACTGCATATTTTTCAAACAAGCTTTCTTATTTACATTCTTTCTTATTTACTTACGTGTTTTAGGTTGAAAACAGTCAGAACTATTAAAGTTTAAAAATTTCTTCTGTAAAAAGTCTGGTAACAGACAAATAACAACACAAAAATTTAATAACTTTTTCTGATAAGTTTTATAGACTAAACTTATTACTTCACTCGTTGCTTGTAAATAATAAATAGATCTCTTACCCAAATATTTTCTTTTTAAATCTCGGCACTAAACTTAAATCCATTATTTTAGCTCACAGAGACGAGTTTTTTTCTAAATTTTAATCCATCAAACCCCCTTCAGCTCAAGTTTACAATTTTGTCATTAGTTTGTAGGATTAAAAGGATTAGGAACTTTCCACTTTTTTTAGAAGCATGGACGTCTTTTTCTATTGTTTTACCCAAGACATCATGATTAACAACGCTAGCAATAAAATTAATATTGTGAAAAGAGAAAAAGGTTAAATGTAGGTTTTTATGCTGCGGTTAAAACGCTTTCATAGATATTTACCTAAAGCTCCCTCAATCCCCTACTTGAATTAGTATTAGGTTTTTATGTGGTGCTTGTCGAGAGTTTAGTTGATTATTTTAATTATTTTCAGTTTATTAATAGTTAGGATGTATTCGTATTCTTTAAACTCAAAGCTCTTTAATATGTGCTTAGCATAAAGATAAAATATCCTATTATATTATAGATTTGATCAAACTTTTTTTCCCTTTCAACTAGTATTGACTTAACTATTCACGTAATTGGTTTTAAAATATAGACTTAACTAATCTCAGAAGTAGGCACATTGTATAAAAATCCAATCAGTTAGCTTTATATTAGTTTTAGGAATTGAATAACCAAACATAAGCTCCTTAAGAAATCTTAAAGAAATAGGAAACCCATATGTATCCACTACATTTATCTGATATTTTAGTTTCAAACTATTACACTACTATTAATTTGTGAGTGTTAGTTTAGAATTTGATTTATAAAGTACGCCTCCTTAGTTGGCACTTTATGTCCTTATATGGGTCTTGTGTCATGAGAAACTAACTAAATAAACGAACTATATTTAATTTCCTTTCATTTATAATAATCATTATCGAAATTTTAGACTTAAGTACACTCAATTCATGCAACATGATACAAAATTATTGAATGAAGTGTGATAATAATATCGAGCAAAATCATTTAAAAAAAAATTCTCTAACTGAACATTTTTTATAATTTTTTTTACCATTTCTATTATTTTTACCTGGTACTAAGTCTGAATACATTTTTCACAATAAATAAATATACAATAAAAGCCTTTGACTTAAATATTTTCAAAAATTAAAAAATGATAATTATTTCAGTAATCATAAGGATATATACTCAAACTATTTCCGTTAAAAAACTCTTTTTACTTTAAAACATATGCACACGTAACTCTTAGCCAGTAGTCCTAAACATAAAACAATACCGAAAGAACATTTTTACTAGATTCCGCATTCGAATCTTTTCAAAAAAGATTCCGCTTTCATCGAAATAAATCAAAACCGTTTACGTTGCCATATTCTCTCAACTTTACGAAAACTGAACTGAAAAACAGACAAACCACTCCAGATGGTCTCTCCAGATGCCAGTCTGAACTGATTCTCATGGGTCGATGGCAAACGGTTTTGAGCCCGGGACCTAATGCATACTCGGTTAATGAAATGTTCCATCATGCTGTCATGAGCCATGGTGGACCTCTCCCAATTACTCATAGTACTCCAGGAGATAGATTGTTGGGCATTCATCAGGACCTCAAAAGAAAGGATTTTGGAAGAAAAAACTTTAAAAATTCTTTCTTTTCTTTCGTATTCTTTTAGAAGAAAGCTTAAGAAATGAAGGTGCTTAGGATTGATGTATAAATTAGTCCTTGGATTATTCAGCTCTTCGTCTTGGAAAAAAGGTTAGTGTGACCTGACCTCTTTCTTTATCTAATCTTAAAGTATAGTCAATACTCGGAAAAAATTTCCAAAAAAGGGGCAGAAAATATATCATCGTGATTCATTTTCTAATTTACTTTTCAATTTAACTCTAGGTAGTACCATAACCAGTATTAACCAAAAAAGGTTAAAATATAAAATCGAGTTTTTAAAAAGTTCGTTTATACTTTGAGTGTATTAGTAAACTATTTTAAAGCGTTAGATATATTTTTCTTTTTCAAAACAGGCAGTAGGTACTGAACACATTCATGTTGAAATATGGTAAATTTCAAGCAGTAGTTCTAAATAGACCAAAAATTCACACTATCTTAATGGGAAAGCATCTAATCAGTTTAACATTTACATTAAAAGCCATCGCTACTTTTAAAAAAAGTTTTTAATGAGTTTTACAAATATTTCAGTAAATCTAAAGCACTTAACTTTTTCTTCAAACAGAACTGCTGCAATATTAATTTAAAACTTTTACACGTCAAAGAGTTAATAACTGCTTCCCAGGACTGTAAAAATATGGTTCTGTGATAAAAGGATTGGGACAGTGATGATATTAATAGCTATTTGGTGCTCAGTAACATTAGATCGTTACGAAAAGTTTCTATTAGAAATTTAGAGGAATAAAAAAATTAATTTAAATATTGGAGAAAGTGGTTTTAGCTTAAAAACTTGTGCGAACTTGGTTTGATTTAAACATAATAAAACTTCTTTGTAATGTATTAAGAGAGTGATCACTAAGTAAAGCCTAATTTATTTCCGTCCCTTACTCCAAAGACATAAGTATAACACAAATTTCAGTTATTCTAAAAACTAATTGATTGATAACTCAACATCCCCAAGAATTTTTATAGTTACTATCCAAAGACGTTATTAGCATATTTTCTTTTAAAAACCTAAGACTAATTTCGATGTTTTAAAAGTTTTCTTAATGAACATAAATATTAAAAATTTTCGAATTCCGTTATTTATATCAAGGTAGGTAAGTAAAATGATGGTTATGGATGGTTGTTTATTACGCTGGAATACTCTTGAACTATTAATGATGTACTTACTATGTTTTAAATTGGAACTTTATGAACACTTCTCTCGGTTTATTCATTTAGAAAAAGTAATTTTGTTTTAATTATAAATAAAATCATTTGGCAAAAATTAAAGCTATTGATACTGAAAGCCATTGATAGCAATAATTGTCTATATTCTAAAAAAAGCTTTCGGTTGACGGTTTCTAGGGAAAACTTATCAATTATTGGTTAAGATAGGTAGCAGTTCAAGATTTTTGAAATTATGGGGTAAATTATTAGTAAAGAAAATATATTAGTTTACTGGGTAAGCTGCTCCAGGATATGGTGAGTAATATAGGGAGCAGGGACACAGCCCTCTGTTATGTGAAACTAGAGGTCTCTACCTCTGCTCCAAATGCATATAGAGTTTGTTGCCTTATTACTTCTTTCCTTAAAATTGTCAAATGTAGAAACTTATTTGTCAGCATAGGGTTTACTAAAATGTATGTTATGATCAGGCTTGGCTTTTGCAATCACATATCATAAAGTCTTGCCTAAAGTAAATAGTTAAACGTAGGTATTGACTCTGGAACAATAAAATATCAAAACAGCCTCCAAAATGTTGCCCAATGCATTTGGAGCAGAGGCAGAGACATCTAGTTTCACATAACAGAGGGCTGTGTCACTGCTCCTTATATTACTCACCATATCCTGGAACAGCTTACCCAGTATACTAATATATTTTCTTTACTAATAATTTACCCCATAATTTCAAAAATCTTAAACTGCTACCTATCTTAACCAATAATTGATAAGTTTTCCCTAGTAACCGTCAACCGAAAGCTTTTTTTAGAATATAGACAATTATTGCTATCAATGGATTTCAGTATAAAAATTCTGGTACAAGGGAAATTTATGAAAAATTCCTTACTTAAAAACTAAAAATCGTCTAAAAGTCTTTCTTTGAAAAAATATTATTTCTAAGCGAAACCTGAGAATCCACCTCAACAATTAACCAAATTAACCCTACCAAAATAATTCACTCGAACTTTCCAACTCGGCACACCCCATTCAAAACCATCCATTCCATAAACCCAATCCATTTTGCAATCACCGTATTTACTTACTACAAAGCAACGCGCTACAAAAAAATTCCCAGTCCACTTATGAAAAGCAGAGTTACGGAACAAATTCGTCATCTTCAGTCCTCTTTTTCTGCCCGGAATCTGAGAAAATGATAATGGACCCGAGTTTTTTTTTTCATGAGTGGAATCAGGGAGAGACTGCATGAAATGAAATGAAGGGAGGAGGCATCGAGAACAAAGGAGATTAAACGCTGCATTAAACGCGTTTTTGGAATGCGTTCAAAAATGTATTGGATAACTCGGGGTCTGTAGATGTATGCTGTGAAAAAGCACTGGATAAACATGCTGGACCAGAGTTTTCATGATGTAGGCGGGTTTTTTTATGTTGAGCGTCCCTTGTTAACTTCAGTAAAGAAAATTCTGTTTGGTTCTAGGTTTTTCTCTCTTTTGTGTATGAAATTTTCTTTAGTCAGGATATTTTAGTTTTTATTGTGTATTTGTGCAAAAAATTTATGCACAGAAACACATCAAAAATTAAAATATCCTGACCAATGTGATATACGTTTTTTATGGTAATGTGTTAACTTTAGATACATTTTTTCTTGTAGAGAGTGTTAAAAAAAGTCAGAGTGGTAGACTTAAATTTAGATGTCAAACCAATATATAGTTCAGATTTTAAGTATTTTTTGCTTAACAAATATTTTTCCCAATTTACTATACCTTACCATTTTGATTTAAAACAAATCTTAGTTTAAGTTAAAATCGCGCGATTAAAATTCTAAATATGTCAAGTAAATCAACCTAAAACAAGTAGAATGCATGAAAAAAAAGTGACATCTTCTCATTTCCAAAGTTCTTACGAGAAAATTATATAATTATAATAACGGTTGGTAACTAACCGTAAAAATTAAAAAAGTTATATTTTAATAAAAAAGTTTAAGCTCTTAAAATAAGTTAAAAATGTAAGTTAAAAACTTAAAGTTCTACTTGTTTTTATCTATTCAATATCATCTACACACACACTCGAAACGTTTTTTTTACGTAAACAAACTGAAGAGTTAAAATTTGTTCAACCAAGTGAGCATTTCACTCTGTATCTACGAAAAACACAAACCCCACATTACACAATACATTAATATTTTTCCCCTTATCGACCCCTCATTACCCCCGAAAACCACCCCCTCCAAAACAAGTCCGTTCCCATGAGACTGACACGGGCGGACCCGCCCAACTTGTCAGCCGCCCCCTCCCAGCCATTTTTCCACCGATTTTTCTCTTACCCGTTTGGCAACGCCGCACAATTCTACGTGTGAGATGAATGAATGAATGGAAACGATGGGTTCGCTCGTTCGAGTTGGGTGGAGGTGTTTGTGTCCTGATTAAGTGCTTTTAATTTATGTGTCCATCGAGGAGCAGTGCTGGGAATTTTGGAGGTTTTGTTTGGGTTGGAGATAATTAGGGTGTAGTGAAGGATTTGTGGTTTATGCGGATTTATGGAGGTGGGATGGTGTTATGAAATGTGAATTTTACTGTTGATTAATTTGGGAAGTTACTGAGAGATTAATTAGAGTTTAGTAAAATACTTTTAAGAGTGAAGTTTGTGAGTTACTAGAGTAAGTTGAAGAGTTTCGTCGAGGATGTATTTTCAACATCAGAAATTTCGTAAAATTTAGAAAAAGATTTGGGCGTCATTATTTTTACTTAAAGGAGTAAATGTAAAATTTAGGTTTTTGAAGTCAAAAGTATCGTAAAGATAATTCTTAAGGAATAATCAAATTTTGTAGAGAAAAGCAGTTAAGTTTTATGTTTTCGATAATCTAATAAACTTTTATCTTAAGGTGCCTGCCTACCTATAGAGGCTTTTTAATTGAAATTTTGACCAAATTTGTGGTTAATACAATTAAATGCATCTAAAAACTATGAATAACATAAAAAAATTAAATATTGATTCAGATTTTCATATTATTGAAGAATTTATGCATAAAAATCGAGAAAAAACGCCTTTCCGCAAATCATCATAACTCAAATTCATATGAAGATATTTTTGTTTTGTAAACTTTGTTATCCTCGTGAACTTATATTTTAGGAGGCCTACTACTTTTATGTCTAAATTTATTTAATATCAAAAGTTACAGAACCAAACGTGAAAATGAAAAAAAAAAACCACCAAAATTCAGTAAAGTTTTAAGTTATACATTCATAAAATAAAAAATATTACACCCGCAACCAAAAAAATAATAGGGCTCCTAAATCATATTATGTCAAGTACTGTGCCCAAGTTTTATAGAAATTCATTCATAATATTTTGAGTTATGCAGTTTTGCGGAGAAGGAAAATAACAAAAATGTGATTCTGAGAAAAACGCGAATTTCTTTATGTTTTCCTTAATAAAATGCCTATTTAGCTGTGAGTAAAATTTCTGAAACTTTGGTTCTAGGAGAGATAAAGACAAAATTTAAACTGATTTGGAAAGCTAAAGATGTGCTTTTTGAAATAAGATAATAAAATGTTTTTTTGAATTTTGGGTCCAAAACGGCGTTTTTTAGGTAGGCAGGCACCTTAACTTTTTTTCCAATGGGCGGGTTGATCCTTGACCACTGATCTGCCCTGAGAAGTACCTACTCAGCGTTACCCAGCGAGCACCTGTGGACCAGAACCACGGAGGTGAGGTAATACTACCAGCGCCACACATACATTCGCTCGCGCAACCCCTTTTTACAGGGGAGCCATATTCATTTATCACAAGGACATTCATTTATTACAAGGACAGAAACTAACATCCATGCCAAACGGGGATTCGAACCCCCGGACGTTGTCAGATAATTTATCCACTGCGCCAGTACGTTTTTACTTTTTTTTAAATATTTTTTCTTAACTGCAAAAAATAAAATTTAGGTACTTAAATTTAAATTACGGACTTCTCATAGAGTTTCTCATATTTAAATTTTTTGCTGTGTTTTTGTCCTAAGCCGCGCAAATACCTTTTTTTTCTTCATTACAAAATTATAAAAATATTTTGATCTATTAATATAAATTAAAAAGGTATATGTCTTACTACTCAGTGAGTTTTTCATATTGAACACCATCTAATCAGAAATAAAATAATTCTCCAAGGTAATCCCCACAGAGAGTAACGCTTCATTCTAACTTTTAAAATGTAAATGTTATTAAATAAACAGTAATTCAAAAGTTAGGATAAAAAGAGTTGATTTTTATAAAATAAGGAAATTTTTAATACAAATCTTGCATGAATCTTGTTTAACCTCTTTTATTTACTTCGAGTACTAATTACTCAAATGAATGCTCGATGAATTTATAGAAAAAAACTTGATATTTTTCAATCATTTTGCTTTGAAATCCTTTTAATCACAATTGAAAAAATTAATACAAAGATATTTGATAAAATGTGAGATTTAATATGAGGGAATAAACATGTTTGAATCAGGCTTTTATCAAAACACGAGAAAGATATTTCATTTCAAAATTAAGTTCATAAATAACTTTCTTCACCGTACTTTTCCGTTTTGAGAACTGTCAAAATCGTCCAACTGATTTTGATTCTAATGCAATTATGATGTTAATTACAAGTTATTGTCAGGAAATTTAGGAAATCTGCAGTTTTCTTTACAACCTCTGCTAGTTTTTTATAAGACCGCTGAAATGCCTTTAAAATGTATTCAAAACTGCTGTAAAAAACTGCAGACTTACGTGCTGAAGTTCTATTGCTACAAAATAACTACAGACTTCTTTGAGAAAACTTCACTATTGACGCTTTGATTTGGGACATGCTTTTTTGCCTTTTTTTACCGCACTTAAAATGGAAGAGTTTACTTTTATAAGTTATTGATCACACTCAAAATATCCCATTTCACGGGTTTTGATTTGACTTTTAAATACCTTTTACGCATATCCGTTATCTTTCATACATGAAAACTTTCAATAAACCAAACAAGAGCGTTAGCAACTATGTCCAATCAATACTGCATGGAAACTACTCACACCAAAGATGAAGGAGTAACTTCCATCGCCAAGTCTCTCCAGAAGTTATGAGTCCCTTGACAAATTTCAATCTTATGTCAGCTAAAAGAGACAAGGGAACCATTTATTACTACACTCCATCGCTTCTTATTAAATAATAAATGAAGCGGAGAAAATCTTTTTGATCACCATTTCAGATCGCACGCTATTGGAGATGAAACAACCAAGGCTCGACATTATTGAAGGTACTTCTTGCACATACGCTTAAGAGATTTGTTTCGGAAAATCCTTGGGTGTAGCTTATTATTTATGCTTTTTGGTTATTACAATATTTGTATCCATTTTTGTGATGTAATTTGATGTACATGTAACGGGCAAAGTGATAATCCGGGCAGCCCGAAGAGAGGCGGGCAGTGTGATAAATTGAAAGGAATGAGGTAGCTGCATGAGTGATGGATTTGCTTGATTTTATACTTTTTCCATACATTATGGTCTAAAACTCCCAAATTTCTGATTTTTAAGTTCAAAAATGCGTTTTAAATAATTTAAAATTCAATTTTATTTTTGCCAAAACGTCAGCCAAGTCACGTTATCAGAAAACGGGCTTCTATTGGATGTGACGTCACAGAGCATGAAAACCATTGTGTTTTCTGTTTTCACGTGAACAGAAAACGGGCTTCTGTTGGATGTGACCTCACAGCGCATGATTTGTGATTCGAAAGTGTTTTCGAGCCCAAACAAAAAACGAAATTTCAAAAATTTATATCTCAGAAACTAGGCTACGGAAACACTTCATGTAAACGTCATTCTTCATGGGTTTTTTTATCTACTATTTTAATAAAATTTAATCTCAAAACGTGAGAATACCTCATTTATGAATGAGTTTTTTTTTCCATTTTGTCCGAAATACATGGGAGTTATAAATTATACTCAGATTTATCACATTGCCCGTAACATATACTTCTGTAAGCCCTGTGTGACACTTGGAGATATACAGAGAGTTTTTTGTTTGTTTCAAATAAAAAATAAATGTGAATAAAATTGAATGAATCTTTTGAGTATACAGTGTGGTCCTAAATTCGTAGTACAAACTGGGTAGGATAGGTAGAGGAGACAAATACAAGCATATTTCTAATAGGAAGAAGGAGCGGAGATACACCGTTAAAGAGCTAGGACCTAATGTAGTGCGAGAGGGTTACAAAAGAACGTTTTGCCAAGGCCCGTTTAACGAAAAATAATATAATGAAATGAAAAAAATTATTGCATGAGGTACAGCAGTATCCGTACTACTTACACCATAAATTTGATAGAAATTGAACCACTTGCTAAACCGTGGGGTGAGTTTAAAAATGCGTAGCATTAATCTTTTAGCCTAAGAATGGAGTTCCCTTAATGGTATTTAGAAAAATGATGATAATATGATGATTAATATTGCATGTTTTAAAACTCACCCCACGGTTTAGAAAGTGGTCCAATTTCTATCAAATTTATGATGTAAGTACTACGGATACTGCTGTACCTCATGCAATAATTTTTTTTCATTTCATTACGTTTTTTTTTGTTAAATGGGCCTTGGAAAAACGTCCTTTTGTAACGCTCTCGCACTACATTAGGTCCTAGCTCTTTAACGGTGTAACTGCGCCCCCCATTCCTATTCGAAATATGCTTGTCTAGGTCTCCTCTACCTACCCTACCCAGTTTGTACCATGAATTTAAGACCACCCTGTATATTTTCTTCCTTTGAACTAGTTTGGTTTTATGATAGGTATTTTTCTGTTATCTGGCTTGTTTAAAACCCTTAAAATATTTTAAACGCCAAATATTCAAGAGATAAGATATTTTTTCGTATTTGCAGAAGTAAGCTCAGCATTCCGAAGGTGTTGGAAAAGTTGAGGGAAATTTCGGCTTGCTAGGTGATTTCAGCAAAACGTCTTTGACATAAGAACTGTTAACTTCATAAGAATACTTAATGTCGAAGGACAAATATTCTTTCAAGCTTAAAGGTTTCAGGGACAAAGAAATTTGTAACAATGAAAGATAAAATGATAAATTTGACTATATAAATCTTTCAGGGTAAATTCAACAAAAAAATATTGACACACACATTAACGTCCCGTCAGTCATCAGTGGCACAGTTAAAATGGGCTTTGGCTATAGATTTTCAAATTCAGCGGATCAGTAACATTTAACCCAAAAATACGCTGTAAAATTTAATACTATTAGCAGAACAAAGGTAACATTAAAGTTAAGCCTACACGATAAACAAAAAAAATGATTTACTGATTTCGAAATGCTACATTTCCAATTTGATGACCAGTGAGAAGTAACACTCCCGTTCCACTCTTAAACCAGCTCTCAAAAGCGAATCTCCTCGAAAATCACTTTAAGAAGCTAAAAACCATTTAACATCCTAACTCAAAAATCTGAAACGTTGTTTCTTTCAATAAAATCTGATTTGCATTATTTCCACAGTCAACAAAAGCCAAGATCATTCTTTTCTAAGCCTTCAATGATCCACACAAAATAACCCATTTATATTCGGATTTATGACCAGAATGCCCATACGCTTAAGTATCCGGCTTGTATATACTGAATATTTGAAGTGCTTCCAAATCTTTTGCAGCAAGGGGGTTTTGTTTTTAAAAGTGTTCTCACTCAAACGCCATGAATATTTAATGGTATGGTCTCTGGAAACCATCAATCCTCTCAAGGAAGGGAATCGAATCAAAATAACTACGAGTGGCCTTTCGTATGTTTTTTACAGATAAATGAACAATATTAAACATTATATAGGAACAATCTTAATGTTGTGAATTAATCTTGTAACCAATCTAGTAAACACAGCAAGAATTCAAAGGGTTTTATACCGTGTGATTTACAATAAAGGGGTAAAAATAAAAGGGGATTTACACTACATAAAGACAACTCAGGATCGCCCTAAAAATGAGGAATTTCCGAAGCAATTTTGAGGATCTAGAGTTTAGATTGAAATCAAACCATAAAAATGCTGTGATTGTGTTTCTTTTTTACATAATTCCAAAATTCAGCTTTTAGATATGTTTTTACCTTTATGATAACAACAACCAACACATTTCTCAATGTGAGAAAAATTTCTTATAAATACAATAAAATTATATAATATTGGCAACTTTATATCAAAATTCAGTTATTTATTAAAAAGTATTTATAAAATTTATTATCAAAATACCTAAGTAATTAGGGCCAAATAAGGAAAGGAAAACCAATTTCCCCTTTGTAACGGTCATTCACACTTTGAACCCACAAATTATAAAGAAATTGAGTTTCAAAAAGAGTATAAAAGTACTTAAATTTAGAAAATAAGGACAGACTGATTTATTTTTATCAGCATCACTAAATCTACAGATTTTTAAGCTACTTAACTGAATCGTTTATTTCAGAAACCAGTCAAGTGTCAAAAAATTGAAAATTGAGTTATTGGTGAATTACTGTTTTGTAAAGGTAAATACATCGTTTGATGCAAAAAAAATCAAGTTCTGTTGCCATGTGACGGTGTAGCAAATCCTAGAAATCCTTGTTTATGTTAGAAAGAAGACAAGTGACAGCGCTTGACTGGTTTCTCTTCCAAACTGTGTGAGTTTTGTGTCGCACTGTGTCAATAGGGCAACCCTGTTTTTTATTCACCGCAATGTTCTAAATTCTTCATTCTTCAGTTTTTTTTCGTGTGTTTTGTTTATTACTTTGCAGTGTCCAGTTTAATAACTGTCTTAGAATTGTTTATGTTGAATTCGTTAGCACATTTGTGGTGATTACATTGTATTAGTAATCATGTCTAGTTCTGATGAAGAACCTGCCTCGAAGACGTGGAGTTGTCAACAAAGAGACTTATAAATGCAATGTTGTTCGAAACACTAGGGTTAAAGGAGAAGGTTATATTTCACACTCTGGTAAGCAAGTAGTCGAAAAAGCTAAACCTAGACGAAACAGTTTAGACTGTAAGTGTTATGCTAAATGCTCAAAGCAAATTAATCGTCAAACAGTAGATGAAACTTGGGATTATTTTTATTCCCTTGAAAATAAAAACTTTCAGGACACTTATATTCAGACTAGTCTAAGAGCTAGCAACGTTTTCGAGAGAGAATTTTAGAAAAGCTAGTTCTTTAATATATCTTTCCCTATGCTATTTCGAACAGCGTGCGGGGTACCTGGCTGCCGGTAAGCGGTGGCACAATTAGTGCGCATCCCACCTTTACAGGTAAAAATCTTGATTTTTAAATCATTTTAGAAAGATTTTTTTCATTTTCACTAACTTCTAAACACTATTAGAAAAATTAATTTATTATTGCCAGGACTTTGTGTCGGTGGTAATAACGTGCCAGATGCAATTTTTGATCAACAAAAAGCCATTTTTTCAAACCATTTTAGAATTCCTGTAATTTTAATATTATTTTATATAGATATCAATAAACACGAAATTAATTTGCCAGGACATAATTCGGGTGGAATCAATAGCAAGACCGATTCAAAGTTGTAAAAATACACACTGGCGTTCAAAATTAAGAGAAAGTGCACATTTGTTCGATTTTCTCCGGATCTAGGGGACATATTGTGACGAAATTTGGTATGAATATTGGGGTTAATATAATACCCAATATATAATCATTCAAAATTGTAATACACACGCATGCCCAGGAGTTTAAAACATCAGAATTGAAAGGTATGAAATAGCGGTTTCAGAATGGAATTTCAAAATGCTAGTTTGAATGATTCAGAATGCTATTTTTAATCAACAAAAACATTAATTTCAAACATTTTAGAATTCCTGTAATTTTAATATTATTTTATATAGATATCAATAAACCCGAAATTAATTTGCCAGGTTATAATTCGGGTGGAATCAATAGCAAGACCGATTCAAAGTTGTAAATTTAATTTTGGGTTTATTGATATATATATATAATAATATTAAAATTACAGGCATTCTAAAATGTTTGAAATTAATGTTTTTGTTGATTAAAAATAGCATTCTGAATCATTCAAACTAGCATTTTGAAATTCCATTCTGAAACCGCTATTTCATACCTTTCAATTCTGATGTTTTAAACTCCTGCGCATGCGTGTGTATTACAATTTTGAATGATTATATATTGGGTATTATATTAACCCCCATATTCATACCAAATTTCGTCACAATATGTCCCCTAGATCCGGAGAAAATCGAACAAATGTGCACTTTCTCTTAATTTTGATTCCACCCGAATTATGTCCTGGCAAATTAATTTCGGGTTTATTGATATCTATATAAAATAATATTAAAATTACAGGAATTCTAAAATGGTTTGAAAAAATGGCTTTTTGTTGATCAAAAATTGCATCTGGCACGTTATTACCACCGACCCAAAGTCCTGGCAATAAAAAATTAATTTTTCTAATAGTGTTTAGAAGTTAGTGAAAATGAAAAAAATCTTTCTAAAATGATTAAAAAATCAAGATTTTTACCTGTAAAGGTGGGATGCGCACTAATTGTGCCACCGCTTACCGGCAGCCAGGTACCCCGCACGCTGTTCGAAATAGCATAGGGAAAGATATATTAAAGAATTAGCTTTTCTAAAATTCTTGCTTTTCCGACGTTGCTAGCTCTTGTACTAGACATTGATTGAAGTGAATGAAGTCAAACATAGAACTGAAAAGAAAAATACAGAAGAAGTAATTGTCGAGGAAAATGTTGATAAGGACATTTTTAAAAGAAAGCATTCTTATAAGTATCGCTTAAAGATTGAGGGAGGAAGAAAAAAAATTATTTAAGATTCATGGCATTACACACAATAGAGCAGAGCGAATTTGCAAATTACTGCTAGAAAATAAGACACCGACAGATAGACGTGGCCAAAATAGGAGTGGTAACGCCGTACCTGGGAACATTAATTAAAGATTTACAAGCTCTAAAACCCTACTTGGTTGGATACCAAGAGTTTTATGATACAATTTTTCAATGGCAGAAACAGAATGCACAATAGATCGAGTGTATGATGAGGAATAGTCATTCCCAGAACAAATATGTATCCATAACAGGGATATTAAACTCATTAAAATGTTAATTTTTTATTTATTTTTCAAGTCCCAAATGAAATTGGAATATTTCATACGACATTTACGATAGTGATGGTCGTTTGTTTCAGAAACCAGTCAAGTGTAGACTTTTTATTATTTTTTTACTTTTGTCAATATAGATAAAAAGTTTCTTGTTTATCAAACAGTTACACAAGTGGATAACTTTCATAGAAAAAAATATCAATTTTTTTAAAAAAAATTTAAAGTTGGTGGGAAGTTTTCTTTGATTTACTCAAAATCAACAATTTGTCCCTTGACTGGTTTCTAAAATAAACGATTCAACTTTGATTTGTTATATAACCGATCACATACCACCCAAAATCAAAACCATTAAGTCCTAATCGTTGAATTAATTCCCCACAAAACTCCTACACCAGAATCAACATACGAACACATACACCCCCACGAACAATCAAAAATCTAATTAAGGCAGACGTATCCCTATCCAACGCACACACGGAACGTTTAAACGGAGTTCTCGAACATTCCCCCACCCCCGGGCTATGTACCCGAGAATTCCATTGCACCCCTTTTACCCCGGCTCCCGTAATACCTGTACAAACACCCGGGCATCGGGGCAACCCACGCCATCCCGATGACGATAGTCCTCATCGTCATCGTCTAAGAGCAAACATCTGCCTGCTGTTTTAATTTGTATTCAACTCGGGAAAAACGATAAAAAAATACTACGAATCGATTCGTTTTCGCCCGTTTCGTATCCGAGATTTGTTTACGCAGATTCGCATTCCGAGCGCGTTTCGTCTCGTTTTCGTTTCGATGGGGGGGATATTTATGATAAAACCCCTCGGGCGTACCTCGCATCGTACCTGGTTTTGTTTCAGATTCTTGTGGGATGTGTCTCCGAGTTGGGACAGATCGGTGTAATGTACTGTGAAGTGATTTTTGTGTGTGTTGAATTTCTTAGGGAGGGTTGAGGGAGACGGGTTTAAATGTTGGTTGTGGAGTCACATTCTTGGTTTGAAAAGGTTTCTTGAGTTCATATGCGTTAAATATGCAGGGTGTTTCAAAAGTCCGTTTCGCGGCTTTTATTTGAAACAAACGTGTCCTAGGGTCACGGAAGTAAGATCCAACCCTAGGTAGGTGACCCTGGAAAATCCATTGAGGTGACTTACAGCGCCCCTAGCGGCGAAATATAAAAGTCAAAAAAATAATTTTAAAACTATAGGAGAGAGATAGAGCAATAAAATCAGTGAGAATATTGTTGCTAGCGTTATGAAGAGCTCACAGAAAAAAAATTCATGAAAATATCTTGAATATTTGCGGAGATATTAGCATGTGAATATTAGGGTGTCCCTTAAAATCGAAAGTCGGGGAAACTTTTGCTCCACCCCCCAATTTTTTTTCCTTTTGGTACCCTAAGACTGTGTGCAAAGTCTTAAATCGATCAGATAATATTAACACGTGCCCCAAAACAGCCTAAAGTTAGAAAAATTTGACTTTTTTCTAATTTTTTTGAAAATTTTTAAAAATATGTTTAAAAAATTCGTTTCCGAATAATAGGGCTCTAACACATTTAAACAATAATATTTGACCGTCTTTCATTGCTGGTTAGGCCAAACTCCCCAGTTTGTAACCTAGCCATCAATCAGAAAATCATCAAATTTGTCCATTTTATACTGAGAATAGAAGAATCAAAAGGCTGTGGTAAACGACTCAAAACCGCAAAATTCCATGGCTAAACACCATTTGTAGATCATATTGATGTGGAGATAAATTTTCTGGAGCTCAAATTAATTATGGGTTGCTTAATTACAGACGCCATATTGGATTGCATTAAACTTCAGCTTCTTCTTTGCAACTTCAGCTTTTCAATTAACTTATGGAATAAAATACTCGAGGACACACTGAAGTCTGTTTTTTAACTTGTATCCAGAATTTCTCTTGCCAGTTTTATGTGTTTAGATTTTATTACCATATCTATAGTTCTGAAAACATGGTTTGCACTTGTATTAGGAGATATGCTGGCCTTTACGTAAAGAGCTTTAAAAAGTTGTGTGAGAAATTTATTAGTCTTAATTGAGTTTAGAAACCTCAAAAACCCATTACCCGATATCAAACATGCCCATACCTTTTTTCCAGAATTTTTTTAGTTTTAATGCAATCCAATATGGCGTCTGTAATTAAGCAACCCATAATTAATTTGAGCTCCAGAAAATTTATATCCACATCAATATGGTCTACAAATGGTGTTTAGCCATGGAATTTTGCGGTTTTAAGTCGTTTACCACTGCCTTTTGATTCTTCTATTCTCAGTATAAAATGGACAAATTTGATGATTTTCTGATTGATGGCTAGGTTACAAACTGGGCATTTTGGCCTAACCAGCAATGAAAAACGGTCAAATATTATTGTTTAAATGTGTTAGAGCCCTATTATTCGGAAACGGATTTTCTAAACATATTTTTTAGAATTTTCAAAAAAATTAGAAAAAAAAACCAAATTTTTCGAACTTCAGGCCGTTTGGGGCACAGAGTACTAGAACAGAGAGTCCGTCGCCATAGGCGCTAATGGAAATCGAAACGTTGGATGGGTTGGGTGGCGCTGCGATCGCATAACGTCACGAGAGGCGGGACGGAAAAGCTTGATTGGTTGAGAAAAACTTTTTCCTTCTCCTTCGAAATAGAAGATTGCGTGACAGCCAATCACAGGTTTGATTTCTCTGTCAATCATTTATAGTTCCTCGTGGCGCCCTCAAACCCATACAACTTTTGAATATATCGTGTTGGACCCTCTGTTAGGATTTTTCTCTGTGGTTTGGGGCACGTGTTAATATTATCTGATCGATTTAAGATTTTGCACACAGTCTTAGGGTACGAAATGGAAAAAAATTGGGGGTGGAGCAAAAGTTTCCCCGAATTTTTGAAAAAACGCCCAAATAAGGGACACCCTAGTGAATATAGCACTTTTTCAGACCTCAAAAAAGAAAAAGTTCGCAAATTTGTAAGTTATTTTTATTTTTTAATTAAATTTTGCCTTAATTCAACTAAAAAAACACAAAATTACACAATAACACTGAAGAAATTGCAAATTTGCCAACTTTTTCTTTTATGAGGTCTGAAAAAGTGCTATTTTCACATGCGAATATTCAAGATACTTTCTTGGAATTTTTTTCTGTGAGTTCTTCATAACAGTGGCAACAATACAATCCTGAGGTTTTTGCTCTATATCCTATAGTTTTTAAATTAGTTTTTCTAACTTTTTTTATTTCGCCGATAGGGGCACTGTAAGTCATCTCAATTAGTTCTCCAGGGTCACACTTACATAGAGGTAGACTTTACTTCCGTGACCCTAGGACACGTTGGTTCCAAATAGAAGCCGCGAAACGGACTTTTGTAACACCCTGTTTAACATTTTTTAAGCCGTCCGTAGCAGGATCTTAAAAGTTTGACGGGCGTGACTCACCGCTAACCTGACCGACGATTAACCGGGAGAAGAAGCTCTGTGATAAGCAGAAAACTAGTTTTCCTTTATTAACTACCAATCAGAAGTTTGAATTTCGGTTAACCGCCGCCGTGCCGGGTCAAGTAAGGACTGAATACGGTTGAAAGTCGTACATTGAAAACTTGGGTGGATGGTTATAGAAGGATAGAGAGGTAGTAAAATGGATATAGGGATTTTAACATTTTATTCCTATTTATAAAACTTAAATGTTTTGGGCGTGCTGATTTTTACTGAGGCTAAGAAATCAGCTTGTCAAAAACATTAAATTTTAATATACAGGGTGTTTAAAAAGTCCGTTTCGCGGCTTTTATTTGGAACCAACGTGTCCTAGGATCACGGAAGTAAGGTCTACCCCTAGGTACCAATCCTGGAGAATCCATTGAGATTACTTACAGCGCCCTTGCCGGCGAAAAAAAGAAGTTAGAAAAATTAATTTAAAAACTTAAAGAGATACAGCAAAAACCTCAGTGATAGTATTGTTGCCAACGTTAAGAACTCACAGAGAAATATTTCATAAAAATATCGTGAATATTCGCTAAAAAATTAGTATGTGAAAATAGCAGTTTTCAGGCCTCAAAAAAGAAAAATTCGTAAATTTGCAAATTTGTCCATGGTATTGTGTAGTTTTAGGGTTTTTTAGTTGAATATGAGGCAAAATTTAATAAAAAAATACAAAATACACTAGCGGAAATAAAAATCCCAACACCAAGAAGGAAAGGAGATATCAAAGTCAAATTTATTTCTGTGATTGCACATAGTATCAATGTGAATTGCTTAAAAAATCAGCCTTCCTGGATATTAGGGGGCCGAGAAAACCAGGGAGGAGTGTTGTCTCCATAGGTGTCTATTACCGCCGTCACACGTCATGGTATGAGTGACATGGGCTCTAAATGACTTTTGAGGGATTGGAGGATCATGTTGCCTCCTCGGGTAGTCCAAATTCATATGGTGCACCAGCGGACGTTGCATACCGGGCTAGGTGATTTCTCCTCTTTCTCCGGACATGTTTTGTGAGCGTTGCTTCTTACAAACGGATAGGCCAGGGTAAAAATGCAACATAGGGGGTTAAGAAGAAAGCTTGGACATTGCATAAAGCATGTGTTTGTGCATTTTTCTCTTGAAATTTGTCCCCAGGACAGGTCTGAAGGTAAGAACGGACAACCGGCTAAAAAACCTCAATGAAGCAGCTCTGGTTGGCCAAAGTACCGGTAGATCATACTGAGGACAAGCGGCAGTGGGATGGATGTCGTTTGCAGTACTGCGGATTGTCCGTTTGGTCTGCATAGCTTCTTACATCTTTGTCTACAAACCACGAGCTGAAAATGGACCTTTCTGTTTCCAATAGTGCACGAAGTAAGGGAATGAAAATCCCAATTTCATGACATTGTGTTTATGAGAGAATCCTGCTTCGGTTTGGAGCACCACGACGGTTGGGTATGAGTTTGAAGACACAATGGAGAGAGCGCACTCAGCTGATGATTTTCTAATCGTTCCACGGAGTGGTGATGCAGGGTAACGGAGTGGGGATGCATTGGATTCCCTTTCTGCAACTCCTGAGTATGATTCACCAGTACTTCTTCCAACCAGAGCTGCGTCATTGAGGTTTTTTAGCCGGTTGTCCGCCCTTACCTTCAGACCTGTCCTGGGGACAAATTTCAAGAGAAACATTCACAACCACATGTTGTATGCAATGTCCAAGCTTTCTTCTTAACCCCCTAGGTTGCATTTTTACCCCGTCTTACCAGTTCTCTAGAACCAACACCCACAAAACAAGTCCGGTTAATGAGGAGAAATCACCTAGCCCGGTATGCAACGTCCGCTGGTGCACCATTTGAATTTGGACTACCTGAGGAGGCAACATGGTCCTCCAATCCCTCAAAAGTCATTTAGAGCCCCTATCACCCAATACCATGACGTGTGAAAGCGGTAATGGACACCTATGGAGACAACACTCCTCCCTGGTTTTCTCGGCCCCCTAACATCCAGGAAGGCTGATTTTTTAATCAATTATCATTGATACTATGTGCAATCATAGAAATAAATTTGACTTTGATATCTCCTTTCCTTCCTGGTGTTGGGATTTTTATTTCCGCTAGTGTACTTGCAAATTTGCTAACTCTTTGTTTTTTGAGGCCTGAAAAGTGCTATGAAAAGTGCTCTTCACGAATATTAAAGATATTTTTATGAAATTTTTTTCAGTGAGTTCTTCATAACGTTGGGAACAATACTTTTATTGAGGGTTTTTCTCTATCTCTTATAGTTTTTAAATTAATTTTTTAAACTTTTTTATTTCTTCGCTAGGTGCACTGTAAGTCTTCTCAATGGATTCTTTAAGGTCACTTACCTAGGGGTAAAACTTACTTCCGCGACCCTAGGACAAGTTGGTTCCAAATAAAAGCCGTGAAACGGACTTTTGAATCACCCTTTATAAAAGTTGTTAAAATCTCTATATCCCAGCTATGAGGATAAAAACTTTTAACACTTAAAACATCATCATAAAATTCATATTTCATTCCCTATTACAATAATCCACATTTCATTGCTTCTGGTAACTTTTTTCCAAGCTTTGGCACCTTATGATTGTTCCGCGGACCCCTTTACTCAATACAAAATTATATTTGATTAATCTACAGCCCCTAACACTTTAGCCGAGTTTTGAATCACATCGTATTATCTTTAGTTGAACATACAAACCCAGATCAGGTTTGTATTAATATATAAGAGGATTACACAATCAAAAGAACCAAAACTGAAGAATAGCGTATTTCTTAATATATTTGATATTACTTACTCTTTGACTGGTGAGTTTTAATAAGAAGCGTTATCTCTGGTTCCTGAACTCAAGCAAGTACAATCGCAGAAAAAAAAAGTGAGACAGTTCGCATTGTGAGCGAACTACTGGGGTTAGGATGATAATTTTTGTGTCATTTTTCATAATTTAACTTCTTCTTTAAAATAAAATATAGTTTATGTCCTTAGGGGGGGCTTTCTACATATTAAACGAAGCACCAACTTTTTTTCCTATGGGCGACATCAAAGATTCTTCCAGATTTTGAAAGAGCACCCCCTAAAACCCCCCAAAACTAATTTTCATGTAATTTGGTCCCCAAATAAGGCCAGGAGTTGAGGTTGAAGTTCGTCGAATTTGCGTTGAAATCTCGTTTTTCATGTTGAATTCTCGTGCGGGGTTGATGGTTGTAAGGATCAAAATCGAGAATTCAACGTAAAAAACGAGATTTCAACGTAAATTATTATTATGTTTTTAAACTTATTATTATGTTTTTAAACTTATTATTATTTATTTAAACTTATTTATTAAACTTATTATGTTTTTATTTTTTCTGTAAAAATTGTAATTTTTCTTTCGCCTATACAGGTCTTTGTATCCTTCAGGCGAATCATAATTTGTTTTTCTCATTCTTTGTTTGTGTAATATATGTGTATGTATAACAATAAATTGAAATTGAAATTGAAAAAAAAATCGACGAACTTCAATCCCCAATCTTGGCTTTATTCGGGGACCAAATGACATGAGAATTGGTTTTGGGGGGTTTTAGGGGGTGCTCTTTAGAATCTGGAATGATTTTTGATGTCGCTCATAGGAAAAACGAAAGTTGGTGCTTCGTTTAATACGTAGACGGCCCCCTAAGGACATAAACTATATTTCATTTTCAAGAAGAAGTTAAATCATGAAAAATGACACAAAAATTATCCTAACCCCAGTAGTTCGCTCACAATACGAACTGTCTCACTTTTTTTTTCTACGACTGTACTTGCTGATCTTCGCTTTCAAAACAAGTATCCTATTTAACAACATTGCTAGATCACGTTATCTCTACTTTAAAGCAGTATGCCTATAATAGGAAATATTATATTCTTTGTACATTGGCCTGCAAGATTTTACTGGAATTTTAATGTTTGTATATTAGTTTTATATTATGACATAAATTACTCCATCACTGGTACGGTGGCAGCAGTGGCATTCAAATGTTAGTAGGTTTCCTGAAGTGGTATAAACTGCGGATTAAAAAAATGTCGTTAGTATGTGATATTTTAGAGAAAATAACGCATTTAATTTCCTTCCTGGTGGAGGTTTGGGTTTTCAAGATTAATTATCCTGTTTATTAACACCGGTCTACACGATTTTTGGGTTTGGCTTTTGACTGTTAAATTTTGGTTTCTCCTACGTTACAAATAAAGAAAAACTATTTTTTACCAAAGTTTGCTTTTGTAAAAACTAAAGCCCTAGATCCTCTACCTCCTCTACCTTAAGTAGCGACATCACGCTCAATCGGCCGCCATTGTAGGGAGAACTCACTACTAGTGACGATAAGCAAGACTATCCAGACTAGTAGTGAGTTCTCCCCACAATGGCGGCCCATTGAGCGTGATGTCGCTACTTAAGGTAGAGGATCTAGGGCTTTAGTAAAAACTAGAGCAATTTTAGTGCAAGAGAAACAGGCAAAGTGAGGTACCCATTTTTTTTATCTTGATTCCGAATTTGTAGATTACAATAGTCTCTTTGCAAAGCTTCAAATAAGTCTCCAACCCAAATTTTTTGCTCTTTACTTACTTATAAATTCACCTCAAATAAAACAGAGTGAATCAATATTCTGTTTACACTGTTTTGACACCATTTTATAACTTGTTGATAGACAAGGCAGGTTGTTACACTCTCTACAGTGCCCTTCACAAGTAATATGCAATTAGCTATCGGGTTGATTAAAATGCTACCCCCATCTAATGCTCCTAAAATCAATTAAATACTTATTTATCGACGTAAAAAGGCAAAAACAAACTTTAAAAAGCTAAAAAGAAATATTTTAGTGTTATTTGATGCCTAGAATCAGAATTTAAGCATCGAAACAGAAACCCGGATAAAAAAAAGTTGCTGACCTTTGTAAGGTGAGTTAAAGGAGCTCATTTCATTTTTAGAAATTTTACAGGAAAGACAAAAAACTTCTCATGTCCACAGTTCTAAAGCTAAATTTCCTTTTAAAATTTTTAATTGTAGGTATAACCGCCTAGAATTTGATTAGTTTTTCATTTTCATTCCAGGTGCATTATTTTGGGCGTAATTACACTATTTAGGCTGGAATGAGCTGATTTTGATGCAAAAACAAGATTATTCATGCTTTTTTTCAGTTTTTTTTTGTTCAATTAAGTTGTGTGAAATTGGTTTTTTCCAGTTTACCAGTTAACATTTGTGTCTTTACGAGTTTTAAATAAATGAAATCCACATAGCTTTTTCAAATGGTCTGAAATTTCACAGTTGAGATCACAGTTTTCACCTTTTCATCTAATTTTGGGTTGGAATGAGCTGGATTTGAGATATATCCCTTCGTCAGGTTATGAAGGACCCTCTAAACTACCAAAATATGCAAAAAAGTGGATTTCAGAAAAATGTGGAATAAGCTGGTTTTGATAGCAAACGCATCATTTAATACCTTTTAACACACATAAACCCAATTTCGGGTTTTTACTTGATCAATTCTTCAAGCAGCGAAGACTAGAAAGCTTGAAACAGTAAGCTAATTTTCTGATACAATTCAGTATTATTTACTTTTTGACTGGTGAGATTTGATAAGGAACACTAACTCTAGTCAATACTTATTAACTGTAAAACAGTTAACAGTAAAACAGTTCCAAACTCTTAATTCTGCCCTTTTTCAGAACTTATTTTTATAACTCCCAACAAAATGTTCCTTCGTCGTCATTATGTTTTTGACTTGTGTGAAATTCTCTGAGGAGGTGAAACTACAAATACTTTTATAATGTCCTGTCATAAGAAACTGTCAAGAAATCTGAAATTTTAATTAATTTATTTACAATGTGTCCCAAAAAATACTGACGCATTTTAAAAATCAATAACTAATTGCTAAAAAACTAAAAAAAAGATTAAAATACCCGGTTTGTTGCATCCTACCCCTAAGACTCCCAGGAATAGGATGCAGCAAACCATTGATTTTTAAAATGTCAGTCATTTTTGGGACACCCTGTTTATTCCTTATATATTTTTTATCCTCGGATAAATAGATATGGATGTAGCCTTAAAAAAGGAATCGTTGAATAAATAGTATTTTTCAAATTTAGTTTTTTCACCGAAAAGTTTATGACGCAGGATCAAAGTTTTTAAACCAATTTTTTTTTACATGAAAGACATAACCAAGGGTTATTAAAATATTACAAAGTTTTCTTCCAGTTAACGGGTGCCCGAACACAGAACTAGTAAAAATCTCAAAATCTGAGAATGAACACAGGCCTTAGTATGGGTAAATGGACTAGTCAGTCATTCAAGTGCCAACCTTAAAAATAATTAAATTTTTAATTAATTTGTTATATGGAACAAGTTTTACTCTATCGCAAATACTTTCTTCCCGATTTATTAGTGAGTGAATTGTATGACTTATGAATGCCATAAATACCACAAAGAGCCCAAAAGTATATTTTCATATTTCATCTTATGATAGAGGACAGCAATGCAAATGTCTTTGCTTGACAGAAAGGCAGGTAGTACAATGGGCAATTCCCGCATTTATTTTTTAGTCGATAGAAGTATCCTGGAGAGGAATATTTGCACACAAATTTTTTAAATCCGATTATTATTTATTTTTTTTTACTTAATTTCAAACATTGACTTTAGAAATGATGCGCAAAACGTCAAATTTCACATTGTGACGTTCTTCAATCCTATACATTTGTTTTCTACCTATCAGGATTCAAAGAGATCGTTTAATTTCACTCTAAAGTAAGGCTGAATATCGTGTGACGTACTGGGTGATGCACTTCTATCTTATACAAAGACAAAGGGCTTGTTGATTTTTATTTGAAATTTTCGATTAACTAAATTTTTTTGAAACTTTTCAAATGGATTTTTGGATTTAGATCTATTTCACTCTTACAAAGACAGTCTCAAAACTGAGTAAAAAGTACTCAAACTGGCTCCGATCCAAATGTACTCAAATTTGAAAACATGAATATACTCATTTCTAAAAATGTGCATACTCAAAAATGTAACATCATGAGCTCATTTTTGAGTTCAAGCTTAAGATGTTTCATTTTTGAGTATGCACATTTTCAGAAATGAGTGAATATATGTTTTCAAATTTGAGTACATTTGGATCGGAGCCAGTTTGAGTACTTTTTTACTCAGTTTTGAGACTGTCGTTTTAAGAGTGTTCCTTTATAGGAAATATGCATTTTTTCTGTTTTCAAAAAATTGTGGTATTGCCCATTAGGAAATCACAGCTGAGATTAATTGTGACATGTTCATTAAATCTGTCGTTCTCAAAGTGGTATTAGAGTATTCGACAATTGGGATTCTATTCCTCCGCCTTACGTGACGTCACAAGGAAGCAAGAGTCACTGAGGTAAGAGTTTGATGCAATCCCAGGGCCACAAGGACCCCTATCCCAAGGCATACCCTATGCTTTTTTGATTTTCCATTATAACCTACATTGAGAGAAATGACAGTTATAAATTTGAGTAAATCGATGTTCTCATTTTGGTATGAAACTTTTTGGTTCAAATATGACGACCCAATGCTTTCAATTTTGAAACACCAGACACACTCAGTTTCAAACAATTTTATAGTCACCACTCAAATTATGTTTATTTTTAGTTTATATTTTAAAATTGAAATTTTGCAAAATATCGAGAGCAACAAGTTGATGTGATGACGTAAAACACAACATTGTGAGGTCGCACACAATGTCATGGACGAATTAAAAAATGAGTACAAGATGCTTTATTTTTGAGTATCTGCACATTTTCAAAAAAGAGTGCATGTATGTATTCAAATTTGAGTAAATTTGGATCGGAGCCTGTTTGAGTGCGTGACATACTTAGATTTGAGTAATTTTTACTCATTTTTGAGACTGTTGTTTTAAGAGTGTAGTAGGGCCATTAACTCTGTACTGGCACTCTGTGATATGCGTACCTTTAATTATATTATGAAATCTTATTAATACGAAAATGGATAATGTATTAGTCATGCTTGAAGCATATAAAACACACATCTAATAAAGTTAATATCCTCTAGTTACACCTATGCTTTACATTTAATTCAATTAATATTTTTAGTATAAATATACTTCCATGCTATTGATATTCCCCCTCCCATCTAAAGAGAAACGTCTTATGGAATTTACTCAAACCTTAAAACTCAATTTGGTAAAACGCTTTTGTCTGAGCTCAATTACGAAAAGTAGAAAATACCTCTAGTCTATATGTCTCTGGCACGATAGCGAAACCTGATTGAAAAATCTTTTCTCAGCTTGGCGCGGAATTCTAATTAAACTTTCTAATTTAACTTGTAGAATTTCTAGCGAGATTCTGCTAACTTCTCAATCTTAAATTTTTTTATGCAAACAGACTTGGTTTAATTTTAAGAAAGTTTGCCCGTGATAAATTTTAACTATTATGGTAATTAAAGAATCTGAACATATTAAGGCTTCATTCTCAAACTAATTGTAAATCTATGTCATAATTTAATTTCTAAAACCTAATAAGAAGAGATCTTGTGATTTAGAAATGTTTCTCGATTAATCCTTTTTAAATTCTTTCTTTTATGAGATTTAAGGACACTATAAACATAATCGGGAAAGTTTTTAAGAGATTGTTTTTTTGTAACCTTATTATATTCTTTAAATACTTCCTCTGATCATAATGAGTACTCACATTTAAAAAAAATGCAATGGAAGCATGTTTAATCTTTGAATTTATTACATATATTAAACTTTTTAATAATGTAACTATAATTTGTATTATAGTATATTATTTACTATGCAATTAAAATTGATTCAATTTAACTAAAAATTATTTAAATTTACTTTATTACATGAATAAATAAAAATCCACTCTTACAATTAAAAAAACCTTCTTGCAAGTAAAGTTACATCCCAGTAAAAAATTTCACACTATAAAAACATGTTTCATAGATTAAAATTTAAATGGAGCTGAAAACCTACAAAAGTAAAAAGCATAACTGGAATTATACTATCACTAAAATTTAAAATCATCCCGTGTATCTAATATGTCCCATAAGAATAAATAAATAACCAAATACTTTTAATTTATAAGGAACGAAAAACCATACATCATGTAAAAAAGTAACTTTTACAGCTGTCTTGATTTTCAACTAACATGAACATATACCCTTGATCATCCAAAACCTAAGGACTGATAGATATGCTTCTGCAAATGCTGCTGGTTTAACGCGTCCGGGTCAGCTATTGGTTCTCGGCTTTTACGTAACAATGTCAAGAACCAATAGCAGGGCCAGAGGGAGTTTCCTGCATGAATCGGGTTGCCGTTCCAGCACCATATTCATCCGCCCTTTTCAGGCGGTAAAAATAGTTCTTCGACCATCTCCAAAACTCTGCTCAACTGAAATTTACCAGCGCGAACTTGCTTAATGAGTTATTCATTAGCTTGTGTACCAACTTTTAGTCATTGTTTTGTCTATTGAAAGGGACTTAAGCACGATAAGCGGATTAAGAGATTTGGTGGTTCTCATATGTGTGGGTGTCCTTCACGTAACGTAACAGTAAGTTCTGGAACAAAACAGATAAAATGAACAAGTTTCCCAACTTTCTGGAGTTGGTTTCTTTTTAACAATCCGGGCTTGGGTTATGGCGTGTATGGATGTCAGGCAGTGTAATTAATAAGGTTATCAAAATGTATCAGAGTTTATAACTACCAATTTATAAATATATCGTGATTATGTGTTGCTGATACAAGATATTTTGAGGTATACTACTTGTGGAATACTTTTAAAACTGCTTAAAATTGATCAGATTAAATCAGTTTTGTTTTTAAGGAATTATCATTAAATTGAATTCCTTACAATTTCAAGTATAATTTTAGCAATTTATAATGAATCAGAAGTTTATTCCCATTTTACACTTTGAATAAACTTTGACTGAGACTGTTTTATGCAAAAATACCCTGAATCTTCATTTTTTGCGATTGGTGAATAACAAAATTTAAATTTTTAAAAATAAAAAAGTTGATAAATTTTTTTTGACAGTAGAGAACTTTTTTGCATGAAATATTAAGTTTAAAAAACAATGAAAGAAGTCATGTATTTAAAAACTTTACAGCTTAAAATGTATGTAATAAATCTATTTCAGATATTTATTTAAAAAAGTTTCAATCAACATATATCATTTAAATGTTACGTTTTAGTTCTAAGTTTCACCATGGGTTACCATTTCCAACTCACTCATTGCATAGCAACCCTTGTTGAATCTGAAGTTGGGGGGAGTTTCATTGCTGTTGTTGTTGTTGTCGTGTGCCACTTGGAATACCCAAGCTCCACAAGGATTCAAGGCAAAGGGGGTGCGGCTCCTGAGAAAGTGAGGCCCATAAATGGAAGGAGTCCGACTTCTGCCTCATGAGATGATAGATGCTGCCACTATCTATCGCCACCTCCACAATTTTGCCATGTATCTGAAGGGGAGGAAAATAGGCAAACCCTAATACAGCAACACGAAAAGGGTGTTTGGGAACCTTGTTTTGAGAAACCCAATGACAAAAAAAGGGAAAAATAATCATAAGGCTACAAATTGGGAATGTTTTCTTAACTATACTTCTCTTTAAAATACTTCTTTCGACCTATAAGATACTTGCATTGTAAATAAATGCCAATCCTCTTAGTCTGGCTAGAGGACGTGAAGAATGCAATGTCATTAAAAAACTTGACCGAACAAACCCTACAGTTCCTTTGTTTTACGGGGGTCTTCTAGCTTTATCCAGGTACCCCAATCACTTCCTTATCCATCCAGTCTCTGGGCCGTAACCTATAGTACATACCTCCCCGGGTACACTTCACTTCTCCAGTTTACTTCGTTTAGACCTGCACATTCAAAGGATCGGCCCGTACCTACGGAATCATCAAGATAATGGCACAAAACACTCAGACGTCTATTTACATAAAACTTTACGCCACGTTCATAAAAACATCCGAAGAACCAACTCCCCCCGAAGAAAAACCCCACACGGGGCTTCATCAGTCTAAGATGCAACGGACCCACCAGTCCAAGGAAACGCCGATCACGAACTAGACATTCATGGACGAAAAAACTACCAAAAAGGGACGAAAACGCACCGACGCGACCGGTAGGTATGCAGAATTGGTCTTCATACAGAATTCATATTTTTGTTAGCTTTTGAGATTTCAGTCAGATCAGGTCCTCCACTTAGAGAAATTTCTTCGGGGAAGTTTCATTACTAATGCAAAAGGACTGTATGGGGGAGTTTAGGTCTTTTTTTCTTCCAGATAGGGATGGAGTTGGGATACTTCTCGGAGTTCAAAGGGTTTCTTTTTAGGCCTGCTATTGAAGCGGTTACCGTTGAGTTTGTGTTTGAGTTTGTTTTTTAATGGACGTGCTTATAGACAGCACTTGAGTGTGCACGGGATATTGCGGATATACGGGATTCGCTTATGCGAACTAGGTAATGATTTGATATTTATTTCTTTTTTATCGGGGATAGAGAACTTTTCGCAGAGGATTTCGTATTCGATAGCGAGTTGAATTCGTGTGTCCGTCAGATTCGTTTGAATATCTGGGTAAAATAGTATGATGTGCGAAGAATCACTGGATTTTTTGACTAACCTTTAAATTTAAATGAATGATCAATTTTAAGGATCATTTTTACTCTTGTGGGAGTTTTTATACATGAACTTCGAACCATACTGTAGAAAAATATTCGAAAGTTTAAAACTAAACTGTCTGTTATGCACCTAAAAATCGCATAGGGATTTTAAAAAATGACTAAAAATATTTCTAAACCATTAATTTTTTTTCCTTCACTAGAATCTTTCCTTAACTTTTGATTTCATAAGATAATGTTATTTTATTATTTATTTATTACTATTGTTTTGAGTTATAATTAACATTTTTAAAAACGTACCTACACCATGCTAGCAGTCTAGCAATAAGTGCTTCATTATTCTTCATTTAATTACATTTACTATAGAGTGTCACTGTGCAATAATTGGTATAAAAGATTGTATGATTTTATTCAAGGTTAGATTTCACTCGAAGAAGAAAAAGTATTTTACGGATTTCCTTAAAAAACAATTCCAATTTGTGTCTTTAAAAAAGATCTATAATTAAAATTACTTTGAAAAATAATCTTATTTTTTTTAATGAAAATCATTCTAAGTATCATCCAACCCTTGCACCGCTTACGGCTGTATTCACCACTAACCTAACCTAAGGTTTACATAAAATCAAGCTTTTTCACCAACTCTGACTGGCTTTAAACTTGTTTTTCTTCTTAAACTAACAGAAAAAAACTACGGCTGTATTCACCACTAACTTGTCCTAAGGTTAACCTGGAATCAAGAACTCTGATTTTGCTTATTGACAACTTGTTTCCCTTTGTCAACTACCAATTAAAAGTTTCGATTCCAGGTTAATCGTAAGTTAGCAATAGTGGTGAATACGGCCGTTAGAGTAAAACACTAACGGATGTATTCACCATTTACATGACCTAAGAATAACCTGGAATCAAGTTTTTTCGATAACTCTGATTGGCTTTAAACTTGTATCCCTTTTCTACTATCAATCAGAAGTTTAATTCCAGGTTAATATTAGGTTAAGTTAGTGGTGAATACGGCCGTAACGATACATAAAATCTTCTTTTTACAACGATTCCACATATCTCACAATACATACTCGCTTATACATTCTACAAACAGGTATATAAAGTTTCCAGGTTACTTCCCACAATACAAAAGATCCACCTCAAAACATCGCAAAAGTTAAACTCATTTCTCCAACCTGCGTTCCGAACCGATTGACATCAATACCCCGACCTCGCATGCCACGGGAGCATCCAGCCAGCATTCTTTCGCGTTACTATATATCGTTCCCTTTAACTCCTGATGATTTCAAATTGAATCTGGCATCCAAAAGAGAATCGGTTTTATTGGATTCCGATTTGAGTGATGAATGACTCGCGATTGGCTAAGAATTTTGCAAGAAGAAACTCGATATCAAATTTGTGGGTACTTAGACGAAGAGTTGCTCCTTCTTTGGAATGTGGGGTTTGAGTGTCCATATTTTATCGATTCAGGGCATTCGATAGTTTTTGGTTGTGTGTAGTAATCGGGAGCGATTTAGTGGGTTGGTTGGTTGGTTTGTGAGGGGTGGTTGGAGGTGAAATGTTGGATTGAGAAAGAAGGGAAATGGATAGAAGTGTGAAGTGGAAAATATGCTCAATGTGTGTGTTCCTTTCAACAGGTGTGTTAAATGGAGTTTAGATCATTCGTTTTAATACTGTTTTAACGAACGATAAATATATCTTTATTTTGTTGAGGAAGCTATGAAAAACAAGATAGTATAATAGATATCTATCTTGAAATTATTTAAGCCTCTCTTTAGGATTACAATTGTTCACTCCACCTCTATATCTCCTCTATGGTTTTTCATCCATGTCTGTTTAATGGTTAAAAAATCTGAAAAAAGAACCAAGAAAACTGTCTGAACAAATATGGAGCCTTGTCGGTTCAGTGAAAAACGCGTTTATGTCCGCTCTGATGCATACTAAAAGATCTCTATGCAAAACGCCTTGGTTCTAATAAGTATCTTTATAAATGCTTAGGAAATAACTATATATTATATTATTATTTATTGAGAAATATTATTATTGTTACTATTGTTATTCTAGTTACTGGGTTTGTCATGTTTGTTGTTGTGTGGTCGCCCTCTACTATTGAATAACCAAACAATTTACTTATTTTATTTCATGGTATATTTTGCAAGTTTTTTTATTGTTTGATAAATTTAAAATTCTATATTTTTTATATTTAATGAAAATTCTGAAGTTAGTTTTGAAAATCACCTTACTTACGGTGCAAAACATTCAATCTTTTGTTATAATGTTCCATAATTCAAAATATTCAATAAATAACATTTATTGTTTTTAGAAAACGGCAATTCTTCATTAAAAGAAACCGTTTTGGAACCATAAAAAGGCCTAATCTCTTTCCTCTTTTATAAAATTTTATTATTGTTGATAAAATCTTTTAAATATTGCTGTATAAATTTTCCTCTCAATAGTTTATAATTTTTTTAAGAAAAATAACAGAGGAAATCTAATGAAACAAAAGTTCGGATAAGTCGTAATTTATTAAGAGACGATACCTTATTTCTTTCCTTTTCCTTCACAAAATTTACAGCCCAAATAAATAAAAAAATTTCACCCGACATGGTAAATTCATAAAAACAAAATTCCAGTAAAATAAATATGAACATAGGATGCACAGAAAAACCTTCCCTTTTTACACAGCATGTCTAGACATGCACATGAAATAGTTTTCTTTCAACCTTTCTAAATGTCACTTTCGAAAGAATAGGCACGATAAAATATTCACAAAGGCATAACTGTCCCTGTCAGGAGCCAATAATAATTCCCCACAAACGGAGGTTCATTTCTTTCGCCAAAATAAAATTTCTCCCCACTGTCGAGCGTTTCGTGAAAAAACGAGAAATCTGATAATCAAATTCCGCCATCTTAAAAACTTTCCTATGTTAGTGCTAAATACCCATTTAGACGAAGGTAGATCGAGTGAAAAAATGACGTTATCGATTCTCACTGTTAGCACTTAATACACATTTAGATGGAAGGAAAGAGCGTAGAGTTAATGTTGAAATAGAGCAGGAAAGAGATGCAGCCCTTCGTGACTGGATGGAAAGTTGCAAAATGGGAAAAGTCGTAACGTGGAAAGTCTCAATGATGGATAGGCAACGAAGTAGAGAAATTGTCCTCTTTCTAGAAATAACGGAAAGGAATTTTGTGAACTTTTTAAAAGACCATACCTTAAAGAAAATAGAAAACATGGGTAAATCACCACATTAAAGAAAAATAATTTCTCTCTAACCTTTCATCTACTTTTCATTTGCGATTCTTTCAAAGTATGGTGGTTTTAGGAGAAACCAGTCAAAGAGGAAGTATTTTATACTGGTTCTTTAAGAAAAATATTTTCAGGAAAAATTACTACTAACGTAAAATTAACCTCTACAATTTGATTTGATTACTTTCGAAATCCTTTTATACCATTATATTTTGGAGGAAAATTTTGTCTGTACCTGACTTTCATTGAAGCATATTATCTTTATATAAATTATCCAGCCTATAGTCAACTCTATTCTGGTATTTCTTAGGCAGTTTTACTTTGTTTTACATTTTGTTTGAAAATTATATGTTGGTATGTTTATATAATTTTCCTTCAATTTTTTTTCTCTTTTCTGTAAAAAGGTGTAATTTTCTACCAAGAAGCATTTTATAATCATAAAAATTATTATTTTAGCTATTGAACTATTATTCATAGTTAGCTAGAATAGAACATATAACTACATAGAACTATTATCACTATAGTTTCATTACCGGCGAGGGGGCCATTCACAAAATACGGTTTGTGAGACACAGTTGGACAAAAAGGGAGGGGAATTTGAATTTTGTGACATCATGCTTCAAAAGTTGTTCTTTCATTGCTGCTTAAAATGTAGACACATTTTTTTCCTTTCTAATTTTGATTTAAATGTCATAAAATAGTTACTAGTACAGAAAATACTGGTTAAATAAGGGTTATAATGTAAAATTTTTGGGTTAATCATTTTTTAGTTTTGAAACTGAGACATTCCGATGGGGTAAAGGAGAGTGACAACTCGTGACAAGGGGATAGCTAGGGGCTTTGAACCCCTATGAAAATAACGGGAAGTAAGTTCTGAAGGGTCCGTCGAAATAAAGGCTCATTCAGACTAATAACTTTTTGTGTTCATTTTAGAGATTCGATCCAAATGAAAAGCTTGAATTTGTGCTTCTCTCTTTACTCCTTCACTTTTCTATGAAAACTAGTGATTCACAGGAATGAATCACTCAAGATCACTCAGATGAATCACTCACGATGAATCCCTCGAGATGAATCACTCAGAGGTATCACTCACGACTCACGGTGAATCACTCAGATGAATCACTCACGATGAATCACTCAGTTGAATCACTCAGCTGAATCACTCAGATGAATCACTCAGTTGAATCACTCAGATGAATCACTCAGATGAATCACTCAGTTGAATCACTCAGATGAATCACTCACGATGAATCAAGAAGAATCACTCAAGTGAAACAGCTTGAATGATCCTTAAGGCAATGTCGACACAGTCAGTCCCATGAGGGAAATTTTGAATGTGCACTCTTGTTAATACTGCATCTATGAAGAGAATCGAGTGGTAAAAAAGTATCGATTCTGGCGAGAAAAATCGAAGGAAACCACTCCGACTCTTAATTTGCATAAGAAATAAAAGAATCGAAACGAAACAAAGTGACACAATTTCCCCGAAGCGTTTCATCGGTCGACGTCACTTGGAATCTCAGAAAAGTCTGTAAAAAGGGCCGCATTGAAATAAATGGACGAAGTTTAACCCATTTATCTCGACTCTGATGATATTGTAGCACTTACAAGAGACATAAATGAATCGTAACTCTTTTCCTGGGGAATGGAAGCCAGGGAGGAATAAACTCTGGCGATAAAAATCCTGAGAATAATTTTGAGCAACTATAAAGTTCTTTTATGTGTGTAGAGAACGGTTTTATTTTTTGTAGCTTTGGAATCAGGAGTGTAGTGAGAAAGCAGGGGGCTTAATAGCTTTTGGGTCTAAGAGTGCAATTTGAAGATTACCATAAAAGAATTAACCTCGTTTTTGAAACGTGTTGTTGTGTTAGGAAATGGTGATTCCTGTGTTTTAGGTTTGGGATTTTTATGTTTTTCTGGAATATGGATTTCGATATGTTTTCGAAAACTTTATACAGGTTTAATGATTTACCTTTACTTAAATGAGTACTTTTTAAGAAAACGTTTAAGTTAACATGAAACTTAACAATGGTGTTAGCACTGACAAAAATCCCTTTCAGAAATTAAAGTATTTCATCTGTTTAAACTAAATGCATTTACAACAGTGTTTGTTTAAATATTTTGTGGGGGGAGAGGTTAGCCCAGTATTATTTTGGACCTCCTACAAAACAAGGTAAATATAATAAAGAATAAACCAAAACTTAGCTTACACTTCGTTGTATTTAGTTCTTATATTGTTCTTATATTATTAATTATATTGTTGTATTTAGTTCTTATATTTTGTGTTGCTTATCAAAATTCATGCCTAAAAAGAGGGGTCTGGGCGCCTCCCCCATGAAAGTTTTGTCATAAAATAGTGTTAAAATGATATAATAAAATGATATATAAAATGATTAAAATGATAAAATAGTGATTCAAATAATATTTGAAAATTTTAAACTCTTAAGGTGATAGCCCTTTGCATTGCTACGCTACAGAATTTCACTACATGGCCCATTAAAAAAGCAAAACCAAATAATTTCGCACATATGTAAGGTACGGACATGGGGCAGATTTTGGGGGATCAAAGGTTGTATTGAAGATTTGACATTGCATATATGAAGTTTGGAGGCTAAAGAAATGCAAGAGATTACCTTGATAAGTGGAATGAATATAAATCAAAACCTGCTTAAGTGGAATCATCCTGGATAAGTGATACGGAATATAATTTCAAACCTGTCTAAGTGGAGTACGATATAAGTGGAATACATGGATAAGTGAAACTAAAACGTCAGTAACACTTATCCACATAGGTCCCACTAAGCGATTCAACTTATCCAGGTTTGACTGTATTGAATTTTCAGCCACTCTGCTCGAAGTGAGGACGACGTGATCTTACGACGTTTGCAAACAGACTAAAACTGAAAAGAAAAAAAACTACTGATAAATTGATGATTGATAAAAAAGTGGTTTTATAAAGAGCTTTCAAAAAATATTGCGTTTCATACAAACACAAAAAACAGTGTCAAAAATTCCAAATATAAACTATATCGCAGCTTTAAAGTATAAAAAGGTATACTTACCTAACATTAGAACTATGTTTAAACCAGATATAGATTTCATCAACAAGTGAATAAATCATTCGGTACACATAAGATCTATAACCATACAAAAATACATTTCTTCCTCTGAATGCAAACGACTAAATAAGAGAAAATGAGGGAAAAGATCTGCGAGAAATTCAATCTTCCTTCATCCGCGTGATCTTTACAGGATCGCGAATTCGGAGATGAGTTAAATAATTCATTCATCTCTTCGGAAGAAATGGAAAAGAAATGGTAATCCTTTTGCTATCAAAAGTGTACTACGCTGAAACTGATTTGGAAGCATATTCAGCGCATTGTATTCATGGGAATATGAAACAGAGAGGAAGGGTAAGATGTGTTTCGCTTGGATGTTTTGGCTATGGAAATATTTGTTGATTGAATATGCCAATTTGAGCGAAAAACTGAAGGGTTGTTTATTTTCGGGTTTGTTTGTTTTTTGTACCGACCGTAATATACATATAAGTTACAGCTTATTTATGTGGCACCAGTTCTCAAGCCAATGAAGGTCAGCGAATGTAGGTCAGTGACTGAAAAACATATAGACTTGATATAATCATGACGAGAAAAGGTTGAGAATTTGGAAGTGAATTATTCATAAGTTTTACGGGTCATTCTACATAGTTTACACCCTTAACCCTTTAGACCTATCCACTCAAAAGTTTCCACAGGATCCAATGGTAATATCGGACGGCTAAATGAGAAAAGGGTTAAAAAGAACATTTTAATGACTTTTAAATGACACCGATTGAGTCTATACAACCCATCTAAAGAAGCTGCAAGAAAGGAAATAATGTTAGCCTATTTTTGTCCTATTTTTGACCACTTTGTCTGTTTATAATTAGCAATTAATATTTTTTCATGAAAGTTGATATTAATTTTCAAGTTTATACCAATGAAATATTTGTACTAAATATCAAGAAAATCCGAGATGGCGATGCCAAAAAGTGTGTTGATTTGACGTGGAATGACCCTTATACTATGTTCACACATGAAAAATTAAGAGAAGTTAAGATAGCTTAACTTAATCTGTCTTATTTTTAAGTGTTCACACTACAATATCTCAAACCATATGGTGCTACGAGTAAAAAATGGCGGCCATCCAAGAGCTCGTTCGTCTCTAAGCCTAAAATATTCCACTCCAAACATTTTTACTTTGGACTTAAACTTGCAGAATACCCATTTTCCTTCTTGTGTTGTCCAGTTTTTTTATCTAAATGTATTTAATTTCAAAAATATATTTAATTTAATAACGATTGTGCCAATGCAATATCAAATAAAAAAAGGTTGGTAGTTTGTGGTGGGTTTTTTTATTCTTAGTAGATGGCACCACGGTAACTTAAACTAGTTTAAAGACTTAAGATAGTTTGGGAAACTATCTTAAAGTTAAGTTAGTTATCTTCTCTAAACTAGTTTAAATCTAAGACAGTTCGTTCACACATACATTTCTTAAACTAGATTATCACTGAAGCTAGTTTAACTTTTTATCTGTGAACAGTATTATTATAAGCCTGTTTTCATTTTATTACGACTTGATTTGTATCATTTTTCAAAAGTATTTATTGAATCAAAATAAATTGAAAACTCAGATAAACTCTTCAAAACAGTTTAGACGTCGAATTTCAAGAATCGCCAAATTTATTGTTATCAATATAAAAAAAACATTTAGATATTGCACAGTAGTTTCAAATTAATATAAGATCATACTTTAATAACACCGGTCTGCAATGAAAAAGCTGTTTGAATAGTTTTAGCGATTTCCTATGTAATTTGGTGTGCTGATTACGAAAAAAATATTGAAAAAAATCCTATACGTCAGGATTTTTTACAAATTGCTCATTTATTTTCGAATTTGCCCATTTTTCATAGTTTTTGTACATTCCTAGCTCCTTTATTTTCAAAAATTAGGAGCTGTGAATAATGCACATAGTAATATCATCAGAACATTATAGAGAGAGAGAAAGAAAGTACTAGGGAAGATTAAATCCTGCAGTAATGAAGGATTTTCGTTGAATAATTCGAAGAAACGTTCTTGTTGCTTCTCACAAGGGTAAATGTACGAAAAGGAGCCTCATAAGAAGGAAAAATTTGGTTTTGGAGTGTGTAAATGATCTTATTTTATGTAAGCATGAATACTTTCACAGCCGGTTTGATTAATGAAATTCATTTCTTTCGGGCTTGTAGGCCGTGGTCTAAAATAAAATAAAAGGTCCAGACGTTTCGTCGGAAGCTGTGTCCGACATCATCAGTGGAAATAAAACATTAGTTCACCGCAAGGTATATAAAGTAACAAGGTAGGCTCATAAGTGACGTAACCCAGGATATAAAATAACGGACCAATCAATGACGAGCATATCAGCCAATACAACGCCATTGCAATGCAACAGATCGTAGATACATCAGGATTAATTGGGTCAATATTATTGAAATTCATCATTTATTTTGTTTTAAAACTTATGAATAAAATCACCCACTTATTTAAAAAAATTAGTATAAAAATATTAAAAAAGATAATTAAAGTGACAGACGATTTTAAGAATACTATTTCTGAATCTCAAATAAAAATAAACAAGCTGACTGGACTGTAGTAGTAGGTACCTCACTATAAGCCACGCCGCAGGGCATATATGTGGGCGTGGTCATCTATTGTCTTAGTTAATTACCCTATTGTCTTAGTTAATTAATTACCCCTAATTACTTAATTACCCTAATTAATTACCCACTAATTCCTTAATTACTTAATTACCCTAATTAATTATCTTTAATTACTTAATTACCCCTAATTGGATGATTTATGACCCTAATTAACCCTTTAGTTACTAATTTCGGGGACTTTAACTTTTTTCCATCGAGGACACATGTCGAGTGGAGTTGTTCACTTCCTGCTGGTAGGGGGCGCTGCAATTTTTTTTTTATTTTACATTTTTTGGACTTTAACTTTTTTAAGTTGCGTGGCGTGGTTCCCTTTTGTATTAAGGGGGCGTGTCCCTAATTACCCCCTAATTAATTAAGTGCCCTAATTACTTAATTACTCTAATTACTTAATTACCCCTAATTACTTAATTACCCCTAATGACATTAATTACTTAATTACCCTAATTAATTATCCTTAATTACTTAATTACCCCTAATTGAATGATTTATGACCCTAATTAACCCTTTAGTTACTAATTTATGGGGCTTGTATTTTTTTTCGGTTTACCTTTTTTTTAACTTTAACTTTTTTCAGTTTACCCTCTGGACTTTAACTTTTTAATAAATATTTTTTAATTTAATGCACTTTTTAAAATTTATATTTTACATTAAATTTTAAAGTGACGACATTTAGGAAGTATACATTTAATTATTATTTACAAATTATTATTTTCACAGGACTTGGCCAGAAATTGTAAATCAATGTGTTGCCGGATTTGGAGAGTTATTTCTATTTTTGTTATTTCACTTCTATACATTAATAATTAATAATAATATTAAATTTTTTTAATATTTTTAAAATCGATTTTTTAACTTACCAACATTTAGTAATCACTTTTATTGACAGATCAAAGTACTTGCAGATTTTATTTAACTTTGCAGTTGTTATTTAACAGAGAAGTTTATTTAACAGTTCATTTTATTTCGTGCAGTTTTATTTAACTTTGCAGTTTTTTTTACGTTTGCAGTTTTTATTTAACTATTTAACTTTTATTCAACTTAAGTACTTACTGGACTGATTCAACTTACTTGTTTTACTTAATTTTTCTTTTATATTTCAGGAAAGTATGATATTTGCTACTGCTACCCCCAACACGTGATCATATTACTTAAATAATTTCTTCTTTAAAAGTTTAAAAATGCTACTCCCTTTTTATCAATTAAAAAAATTCGAACAAACAAAAATGCTTAAAAGAATCGCGGATCCGCGAGTAGCTGATACGGTACTTGAGAGTTTTTTTTTCACTAAACATGTATTAAATTTTCAATCAAAAAATTTATTTTTTAAGTTATTCTTCTGAAATGATGTATTTTCTAACTTGTGTTGAAAGGTGATCGGTCATGTTAAAAAGAGATGGATAAGTTCTAAACTTCTTTACAATGTTATTGGTATGAGCTGTGCTACTACGGTAGGGGGTGGGGAGGTAAACGCACCACCGATCAAAACGATGTAAAGGTGTGTGGGGGATATACACTACAAAAGCTATAGTAAATACGTATGCCTTGACAGAGATAGGAATACACATGTTATAGTTACGGATTATTAGTTTCTACAAGTGAGAATAAGTAGGAGATTCAACAAAAGGTTAAAAAGAGAGCGCGAAGTCTTTGATGGGGTGTATTTTAAACCTGCTTAAAATATTTCTTATGACTATCCAACATATATTTATCATTTTGAAACATAACAATAAAAATAACATTGCGAAAAGTTGTGTAGGAAATCTTTACTTATCCACAATTCAAGCATTTTATTTTTTATACGATAGAAGTATACTAGAGAGTGATATTCTAGTAATTTTTTTTTAAATCCGATGATTTTTTGGGACTTAAAATATTTGAGACATTTTATTTTAAGGTTTGTGTTTTTATATTTCAGACTTGTGTTTATTGTACGTCCTCGAACAAACTTAAACTTGATTAATTTTTTTTACACTGACTCAGCCAATTTTTTTTGCGAATGGACATCGCAATGCTTAAACATGTAAAAATTTTTTGGTTTTAGACTAACCAATGTTTTTACAATTCATTATTGCAACAGGAAAAACTCAGATTTTTCAAAATTAGAACATTTTTAAAAAAATTTCTTGCTCATCTTACTACACACGCAGTTACCAATTTTCAAAAATAAATGCACTGATAATTTCGAATAAAAATTTTAATTATTTATTCTGTTGTAAATCTTCCATTTTTTTTAAATTAAACTTTTCACTACAATACCTTCTTATCAACTCACATCACAGACTTTTATTATAGACATATTTACATTTTGAACTCGATTTTATAATTTCATTTGTTTACTTACATCAATCTAACTTTTTTTATAAATTAATCTTTCTAACTTTATATTTTTTACAACATCACCCTACTATTTCAATATTATTTACTTTCATCATAATAGACAATCATTTAATTTTCAAACACCCAATTAATTAATTTTAAATCAACCTATATTTTTTCATTAATATATTGTCAACCCAACATTTCACTATTAATAAAATATACTGTGTGATATTTTCATTCTCACTTCTCAACGCATACATTTTACAAAATTAAGTATCAAATTTCATTAGTTCAATTTTTAATTTACTGCACAATAACGGTCTATCTCATTACCATCAACCCAACAATTCCTTATACACTTTAATGTTTCCTTCCTTACTTATCAATTCAACCAAATTTTTCTTAAACAAAGGAAATAAATTTTTTTTAATAACTTCACTTATATCTTCAAATAACATCCTACCATTCTAAAATCAAAATAAAATAACCACTTCGCTGTTTTTATTCTTATTTTCCAACACCTATCATTTCATCGTTATTTAAAAAACCAATGTTAATTCAGTTTTGCGCTACCTTTTTCTCAACATCTGAAAATCAAACTACCTTTCACCGCTATTACCACCCTAGTATCGATAAATAAAAATTGACATATCATTAAAAATTGCGTATCATTTGTCTCAACACAGAACACCTAAATTTTAATTTACTAACATATTCATAATTATGTTCTGGATTCTGATTCTTAAGCATAGAAAAAGTAAGATCAAATGTTAATTATTTTTCTGGATAGTTGAGATTAAAGCTGGAATGACTTTATTGCGTAAGGGATAGTTACGAATGGCCAATAGAAGATTAATCATCAAAAAAAATATAACATGTTTCAAACAAATATAAAATTTTTTGAGTGTCGATGAGTTAAAAGTTCAGCAATATCATTTTTAAAATATTAACTTTCCCCACCAAGAAGAGAGTGTTTTCGAAAGACGGAAATAAGAAATCTCACAGGCGAAGAAGCAAATAGAAGCCTCAACAAGGGATCGTGTTGGAGAAAAACATACCCAGATTTTGCGACTTTCGTATAGCCATAAATACTTTTCAACTGTAGCAATTAAACAATTCGGCCCCCCTTTGAAGTCCAACCGGTCTACTGAAGCTTTGGGAATAGCGTGCGTTAACAATACATGTGAATAGAAATCCTATACCTAAACAACTAAGAGGTCTTACGAAAGGGTCCGACAAAAATAAAACAAGTTCGTTTTCCATAAAGCGTGGATCTGTAATTTAAATCTTGCAAATTAATGTCCACCGCAAGTGTTATAACACTCACATAATTTTATTTTTTATCATGTGTGAAATAGATGTAGTTGAAGAATTCATTGTCAAATGAATTCAATTACCTATAAATAGGAATAATAATATGTTATTTAGGAATTAAATCATAAAACTAGAGAGAGAGAGCACTATGCCATGAATATACTTCATAGTGAAAAAATTTTGAAAATCGATGTCCTAAACATTATTGTCAATTGTTTAGTAAAAACATAATACAATTTTCCAATGAAATTTATTTTAACTTATGAAAATAACAATCTTTGACGAAATCACCCTGCGACAAAGAGGACAAACATTTAAATTTTCAACACATTTTCTACAAGCAACAAGGTGTCCACAAGGTTGAAATACAACATTCATTTCTAGATTCATACATATTTTACATAAAAATGAATTTCTAACTATAATTTTACATTCATTACTATCAAGGTGTCTATTTTTAGAGATTTCGATTCCAACACGATCTTTCACTTTTTCTAACGAAACAGTAGTCTTTGAAGCACTTATCTTTTCCACTGTATGCTTTTGAGACGTTTTACACACTCGACGGAAATAATTTGCCTTTCTTCTCACTATAAATTGAATATATTTACAATCAGAGAAAAATTTCCTATGCTCAACCAATGGATCATCATCATTTTCCCAATTTCCCAATAATCCACCACAAGTAAAACAAACAACTATATCATCAAAGACGGAATAATATAATCCAGACTCTGCCATGTCCTTAACATCGGGTTTATCTTCAGGCCAATCTTCAAAACTCTCAAGACGTTTTTTAAAGTCCAACATATTAGGATGTTTTGGGAAAATATCTTTTAATTTTTCAGGTGTCTTAGCTGATTTAGACTTGTCTTCTAGATGCACGATTGGTATGTTTTGAGAACCAGATATTAGAAATGAGCATTTCGGGGATTTTCTCATGTGCTCTCTTATCGGCTTTTGTCCTCTAACCCAGTCACGGATAATAACTCTACAAAATGCACACTGTACTTCATCTTCGAATTTCAAGTAAAAAAATCCAGCTGCTGCTAGGTCAGCTGATTTGATGTACGATAGAGGCCAAACTTCAGAAAAAGAAATCATTCTATTAGCTTCATATCTCATTACCTCACATATTTTTTCAACAGTTTCAGAATTGTTTAGTATATGTTCTTCTCCATGAATGTCTGCCATTTCACGTTTGAAATTATTCATTTTTAACAAAGTTGCTATGAATGACTATATACCTAACGTGTACTACAAACATTTTTTACAAATTTATAACTGGTGAACAAACAATTTTGGAATAGTTTCTATGTTCATGTAAAATACGAAACTGAAAACTTTGTTTGAAATGAACTAGAAAACGAAAAACTTTACACAAGAAATGAAAACTTATACACTGAAAAACTAAAAACTCTGCTAAAAATAAAACTTAACTGAAATTTTGTTAAAAATTAAGACACATGCAGAAAAATAACTTAATACTTTGTTAAAAATAAAAACGAATACAGAAAAACTTTCACTGAAAACTAAAATCTTTGTTAAATATAAAAACTTATTTTCTTCGAAACTGAAAACTTTGTTTGAAATGAACTAGAAAACGAAAAACTTTACACAAGAAATGAAAACTTATACACTCAAAAACTAAAAACTCTGCTAAAAATAAAACTTAACTGAAAATTTTGTTAAAAATTAAGACACATGCAGAAAAATAACTTAATACTTTGATAAAAATAAAAACGAATACAGAAAAACTTTCACTGAAAACTAAAATCTTTGTTAAATATAAAAAACTTATTCTCTTCGAAACTAAAAACTTTGTTTGAAATGAGCTAGAAAACGAAAAACTTTACACAAGAAATGAAAACTTATACACTGAAAAACTAAAATCTTTGTTAAATATAAAAACTTATTCACTACGAAACTAAAAACTTTGTTTGAAATGAACTAGAAAACGAAAAACTTTACACAAGAAATGAAAACTTATACACTGAAAAACTAAAATCTTTATTAAAATAAAAACTTAACCGAAAATTTTGTTAAAAATAAAAACTTAACTGAAAATTTTGTTAAAAATTAAGAGACATGCAGAAAAAAAAACTTAATACTTTGTTAAAAATGAAAACGATCACAGAAAAACTTTCACTGAAAACTAAAATCTTTGTTAAATATAAAAACTTATTCTCTTCGAAACTAAAAACTTTGTTTGAAATGAACTAGAAAACGAAAAACTTTACACAAGAAATGAAAACTTATACACTGAAAAACTAAAAACTCTGCTAAAAATAAAAAATTAACTGGAAATTTTGTTAAAAAATTAAGACAAATGTAGAAAAAAAAAAAACTTAATACTTTGTTAAAAATAAAAACGAACACAGAAAAACTTTACAAGAAATGAAAACTTAAACACAGAAAAACTTTACAAGAAATGAAAACTTATACACTGAAAAACTAAAATCTTTGTTAAAAATAAAAGCTTAACTGAAAATTATGTTAAAAATTAAGACCAATGCAGAAAAATTACTTAATACTTTGTTAAATGTAAAAACTTAAAAGCTACAAAACTAAAATATTTGTTTAAAATAAATAAAAACTTACAAGAAATTTTACAAGAAATAAAAAGTTACGCTAATAACTTTACCAGAAAGAAATTATTACGGAAACTTTAACAGAAAGAAAAACTTAAAAACTATAAACCTAAAAACTTTGTTAAAAAATAAAGGCAAATGCAGAAAATAACTTAATACTTTGTTAAATATTAAAACTTAGAAACTATGAAACGAAAAACTTTACAATAAATAAAAACTTATACACTACAAAACTAAAATATTTGTTAAAAATAAAATAAAAACTTTGAAAAAATTTTACAAGAAATAAAAAGTTACTCTAAAAACTTTATCAAAATGAAATACTTCGTGTTAAAAATAAATGAAAAATTTTACAAGAAATAAAAATTTACACTAAAAACTTTACAAAAAGAAATTATTACGAAAAACTTTAACAAAAAGAAAAACCTAAAAACTATAAAACTAAAAACGTTGCTAAAAATAAAAACTTTAGGAGAACTTTGTTAAAAATTAAGAAACCAATACAGAAAAATTTTAAAAATAAATAAAAACATTGAAAAAATATTACAAGAAACAAAAAAATAACACTAAAAACTTTATCAAAAAGAGATACTTACTTTGAAAAAAATTTGTACAAGAAATAAAAAGTTATACTAAAAACTTTACCAAAACATCCATGCTTTGTTAAAAATAGTAGACAGATTCACGTCCCCCTTCATAGGGACCCTTTTTTTAATTATTATGTAAAACTTGGGCTGAAAAATTTAAAAGTAGTATTTTTAAATTTCCTTCACTAAGAAGGAGTTTTCAGCCCACCGAGTTTTCATAATAAAAAAAGGGTCCCTATGAAGGGGGACGTGAATCTGTCTACTATTTTTAACAAAGCATGGATGTTTTGGTAAAGTTTTTAGTATAACTTTTTATTTCTTGTACAAATTTTTTTCAAAGTAAGTATCTCTTTTTGATAAAGTTTTTAGTGTTATTTTTTTGTTTCTTGTAATATTTTTTCGAAGCTTTTATTTATTTTTAAAATTTTTCTGTATTGGTTTCTTAATTTTTAACAAAGTTCTCCTAAAGTTTTTATTTTTAGCAACGTTTTTAGTTTTATAGTTTTTAGGTTTTTCTTTTTGTTAAAGTTTTTCGTAATAATTTCTTTTTGTAAAGTTTTTAGTGTAAATTTTTATTTCTTGTAAAATTTTTCATTTATTTTTAACACGAAGTATTTCATTTTGATAAAGTTTTTAGAGTAACTTTTTATTTCTTGTAAAATTTTTTCAAAGTTTTTATTTTATTTTTAACAAATATTTTAGTTTTGTAGTGTATAAGTTTTTATTTATTGTAAAGTTTTTCGTTTCATAGTTTCTAAGTTTTAATATTTAACAAAGTATTAAGTTATTTTCTGCATTTGCCTTTATTTTTTAACAAAGTTTTTAGGTTTATAGTTTTTAAGTTTTTCTTTCTGTTAAAGTTTCCGTAATAATTTCTTTTTGGTAAAGTTATTAGCGTAACTTTTTATTTCTTGTAAAATTTCTTGTAAGTTTTTATTTATTTTAAACAAATATTTTAGTTTTGTAGCTTTTAAGTTTTTACATTTAACAAAGTATTAAGTAATTTTTCTGCATTGGTCTTAATTTTTAACATAATTTTCAGTTAAGCTTTTATTTTTAACAAAGATTTTAGTTTTTCAGTGTATAAGTTTTCATTTCTTGTAAAGTTTTTCTGTGTTTAAGTTTTCATTTCTTGTAAAGTTTTTCTGTGTTCGTTTTTATTTTTAACAAAGTATTAAGTTTTTTTTTTTTCTACATTTGTCTTAATTTTTTAACAAAATTTCCAGTTAATTTTTTATTTTTAGCAGAGTTTTTAGTTTTTCAGTGTATAAGTTTTCATTTCTTGTGTAAAGTTTTTCGTTTTCTAGTTCATTTCAAACAAAGTTTTTAGTTTCGAAGAGAATAAGTTTTTATATTTAACAAAGATTTTAGTTTTCAGTGAAAGTTTTTCTGTGATCGTTTTCATTTTTAACAAAGTATTAAGTTTTTTTTTCTGCATGTCTCTTAATTTTTAACAAAATTTTCAGTTAAGTTTTTATTTTTAACAAAATTTTCGGTTAAGTTTTTATTTTAATAAAGATTTTAGTTTTTCAGTGTATAAGTTTTCATTTCTTGTGTAAAGTTTTTCGTTTTCTAGTTCATTTCAAACAAAGTTTTTAGTTTCGTAGTGAATAAGTTTTTATATTTAACAAAGATTTTAGTTTTTCAGTGTATAAGTTTTCATTTCTTGTGTAAAGTTTTTCGTTTTCTAGCTCATTTCAAACAAAGTTTTTAGTTTCGAAGAGAATAAGTTTTTTATATTTAACAAAGATTTTAGTTTTCAGTGAAAGTTTTTCTGTATTCGTTTTTATTTTTATCAAAGTATTAAGTTATTTTTCTGCATGTGTCTTAATTTTTAACAAAATTTTCAGTTAAGTTTTATTTTTAGCAGAGTTTTTAGTTTTTGAGTGTATAAGTTTTCATTTCTTGTGTAAAGTTTTTCGTTTTCTAGTTCATTTCAAACAAAGTTTTCAGTTTCGAAGAAAATAAGTTTTTATATTTAACAAAGATTTTAGTTTTCAGTGAAAGTTTTTCTGTATTCGTTTTTATTTTTAACAAAGTATTAAGTTATTTTTCTGCATGTGTCTTAATTTTTAACAAAATTTCAGTTAAGTTTTATTTTTAGCAGAGTTTTTAGTTTTTCAGTGTATAAGTTTTCATTTCTTGTGTAAAGTTTTTCGTTTTCTAGTTCATTTCAAACAAAGTTTTCAGTTTCGTATTTTACATGAACATAGAAACTATTCCAAAATTGTTTGTTCACCAGTTATAAATTTGTAAAAAATGTTTGTAGTACACGTTAGGTATATAGTCATTCATAGCAACTTTGTTAAAAATGAATAATTTCAAACGTGAAATGGCAGACATTCATGGAGAAGAACATATACTAAACAATTCTGAAACTGTTGAAAAAATATGTGAGGTAATGAGATATGAAGCTAATAGAATGATTTCTTTTTCTGAAGTTTGGCCTCTATCGTACATCAAATCAGCTGACCTAGCAGCAGCTGGATTTTTTTACTTGAAATTCGAAGATGAAGTACAGTGTGCATTTTGTAGAGTTATTATCCGTGACTGGGTTAGAGGACAAAAGCCGATAAGAGAGCACATGAGAAAATCCCCGAAATGCTCATTTCTAATATCTGGTTCTCAAAACATACCAATCGTGCATCTAGAAGACAAGTCTAAATCAGCTAAGACACCTGAAAAATTAAAAGATATTTTCCCAAAACATCCTAATATGTTGGACTTTAAAAAACGTCTTGAGAGTTTTGAAGATTGGCCTGAAGATAAACCCGATGTTAAGGACATGGCAGAGTCTGGATTATATTATTCCGTCTTTGATGATATAGTTGTTTGTTTTACTTGTGGTGGATTATTGGGAAATTGGGAAAATGATGATGATCCATTGGTTGAGCATAGGAAATTTTTCTCTGATTGTAAATATATTCAATTTATAGTGAGAAGAAAGGCAAATTATTTCCGTCGAGTGTGTAAAACGTCTCAAAAGCATACAGTGGAAAAGATAAGTGCTTCAAAGACTACTGTTTCGTTAGAAAAAGTGAAAGATCGTGTTGGAATCGAAATCTCTAAAAATAGACACCTTGATAGTAATGAATGTAAAATTATAGTTAGAAATTCATTTTTATGTAAAATATGTATGAATCTAGAAATGAATGTTGTATTTCAACCTTGTGGACACCTTGTTGCTTGTAGAAAATGTGTTGAAAATTTAAATGTTTGTCCTCTTTGTCGCAGGGTGATTTCGTCAAAGATTGTTATTTTCATAAGTTAAAATAAATTTCATTGGAAAATTGTATTATGTTTTTACTAAACAATTGACAATAATGTTTAGGACATCGATTTTCAAAATTTTTTCACTATGAAGTATATTCATGGCATAGTGCTCTCTCTCTCTAGTTTTATGATTTAATTCCTAAATAACATATTATTATTCCTATTTATAGGTAATTGAATTCATTTGACAATGAATTCTTCAACTACATCTATTTCACACATGATAAAAAATAAAATTATGTGAGTGTTATAACACTTGCGGTGGACATTAATTTGCAAGATTTAAATTACAGATCCACGCTTTATGGAAAACGAACTTGTTTTATTTTTGTCGGACCCTTTCGTAAGACCTCTTAGTTGTTTAGGTATAGGATTTCTATTCACATGTATTGTTAACGCACGCTATTCCCAAAGCTTCAGTAGACCGGTTGGACTTCAAAGGGGGGCCGAATTGTTTAATTGCTACAGTTGAAAAGTATTTATGGCTATACGAAAGTCGCAAAATCTGGGTATGTTTTTCTCCAACACGATCCCTTGTTGAGGCTTCTATTTGCTTCTTCGCCTGTGAGATTTCTTATTTCCGTCTTTCGAAAACACTCTCTTCTTGGTGGGGAAAGTTAATATTTTAAAAATGATATTGCTGAACTTTTAACTCATCGACACTCAAAAAATTTTATATTTGTTTGAAACATGTTATATTTTTTTTGATGATTAATCTTCTATTGGCCATTCGTAACTATCCCTTACGCAATAAAGTCATTCCAGCTTTAATCTCAACTATCCAGAAAAATAATTAACATTTGATCTTACTTTTTCTATGCTTAAGAATCAGAATCCAGAACATAATTATGAATATGTTAGTAAATTAAAATTTAGGTGTTCTGTGTTGAGACAAATGATACGCAATTTTTAATGATATGTCAATTTTTATTTATCGATACTAGGGTGGTAATAGCGGTGAAAGGTAGTTTGATTTTCAGATGTTGAGAAAAAGGTAGCGCAAAACTGAATTAACATTGGTTTTTTAAATAACGATGAAATGATAGGTGTTGGAAAATAAGAATAAAAACAGCGAAGTGGTTATTTTATTTTGATTTTAGAATGGTAGGATGTTATTTGAAGATATAAGTGAAGTTATTAAAAAAAATTTATTTCCTTTGTTTAAGAAAAATTTGGTTGAATTGATAAGTAAGGAAGGAAACATTAAAGTGTATAAGGAATTGTTGGGTTGATGGTAATGAGATAGACCGTTATTGTGCAGTAAATTAAAAATTGAACTAATGAAATTTGATACTTAATTTTGTAAAATGTATGCGTTGAGAAGTGAGAATGAAAATATCACACAGTATATTTTATTAATAGTGAAATGTTGGGTTGACAATATATTAATGAAAAAATATAGGTTGATTTAAAATTAATTAATTGGGTGTTTGAAAATTAAATGATTGTCTATTATGATGAAAGTAAATAATATTGAAATAGTAGGGTGATGTTGTAAAAAATATAAAGTTAGAAAGATTAATTTATAAAAAAAGTTAGATTGATGTAAGTAAACAAATGAAATTATAAAATCGAGTTCAAAATGTAAATATGTCTATAATAAAAGTCTGTGATGTGAGTTGATAAGAAGGTATTGTAGTGAAAAGTTTAATTTAAAAAAAATGGAAGATTTACAACAGAATAAATAATTAAAATTTTTATTCGAAATTATCAGTGCATTTATTTTTGAAAATTGGTAACTGCGTGTGTAGTAAGATGAGCAAGAAATTTTTTTAAAAATGTTCTAATTTTGAAAAATCTGAGTTTTTCCTGTTGCAATAATGAATTGTAAAAACATTGGTTAGTCTAAAACCAAAAAATTTTTACATGTTTAAGCATTGCGATGTCCATTCGCAAAAAAAATTGGCTGAGTCAGTGTAAAAAAAATTAATCAAGTTTAAGTTTGTTCGAGGACGTACAATAAACACAAGTCTGAAATATAAAAACACAAACCTTAAAATAAAATGTCTCAAATATTTTAAGTCCCAAAAAATCATCGGATTTAAAAAAAAATTACTAGAATATCACTCTCTAGTATACTTCTATCGTATAAAAAATAAAATGCTTGAATTGTGGATAAGTAAAGATTTCCTACACAACTTTTCGCAATGTTATTTTTATTGTTATGTTTCAAAATGATAAATATATGTTGGATAGTCATAAGAAATATTTTAAGCAGGTTTAAAATACACCCCATCAAAGACTTCGCGCTCTCTTTTTAACCTTTTGTTGAATCTCCTACTTATTCTCACTTGTAGAAACTAATAATCCGTAACTATAACATGTGTATTCCTATCTCTGTCAAGGCATACGTATTTACTATAGCTTTTGTAGTGTATATCCCCCACACACCTTTACATCGTTTTGATCGGTGGTGCGTTTACCTCCCCACCCCCTACCGTAGTAGCACAGCTCATACCAATAACATTGTAAAGAAGTTTAGAACTTATCCATCTCTTTTTAACATGACCGATCACCTTTCAACACAAGTTAGAAAATACATCATTTCAGAAGAATAACTTAAAAAATAAATTTTTTGATTGAAAATTTAATACATGTTTAGTGAAAAAAAAACTCTCAAGTACCGTATCAGCTACTCGCGGATCCGCGATTCTTTTAAGCATTTTTGTTTGTTCGAATTTTTTTAATTGATAAAAAGGGAGTAGCATTTTTAAACTTTTAAAGAAGAAATTATTTAAGTAATATGATCACGTGTTGGGGGTAGCAGTAGCAAATATCATACTTTCCTGAAATATAAAAGAAAAATTAAGTAAAACAAGTAAGTTGAATCAGTCCAGTAAGTACTTAAGTTGAATAAAAGTTAAATAGTTAAATAAAAACTGCAAACGTAAAAAAAACTGCAAAGTTAAATAAAACTGCACGAAATAAAATGAACTGTTAAATAAACTTCTCTGTTAAATAACAACTGCAAAGTTAAATAAAATCTGCAAGTACTTTGATCTGTCAATAAAAGTGATTACTAAATGTTGGTAAGTTAAAAAATCGATTTTAAAAATATTAAAAAAATTTAATATTATTATTAATTATTAATGTATAGAAGTGAAATAACAAAAATAGAAATAACTCTCCAAATCCGGCAACACATTGATTTACAATTTCTGGCCAAGTCCTGTGAAAATAATAATTTGTAAATAATAATTAAATGTATACTTCCTAAATGTCGTCACTTTAAAATTTAATGTAAAATATAAATTTTAAAAAGTGCATTAAATTAAAAAATATTTATTAAAAAGTTAAAGTCCAGAGGGTAAACTGAAAAAAGTTAAAGTTAAAAAAAAGGTAAACCGAAAAAAAATACAAGCCCCATAAATTAGTAACTAAAGGGTTAATTAGGGTCATAAATCATTCAATTAGGGGTAATTAAGTAATTAAGGATAATTAATTAGGGTAATTAAGTAATTAATGTCATTAGGGGTAATTAAGTAATTAGGGGTAATTAAGTAATTAGAGTAATTAAGTAATTAGGGCACTTAATTAATTAGGGGGTAATTAGGGACACGCCCCCTTAATACAAAAGGGAACCACGCCACGCAACTTAAAAAAGTTAAAGTCCAAAAAATGTAAAATAAAAAAAAAATTGCAGCGCCCCCTACCAGCAGGAAGTGAACAACTCCACTCGACATGTGTCCTCGATGGAAAAAAGTTAAAGTCCCCGAAATTAGTAACTAAAGGGTTAATTAGGGTCATAAATCATCCAATTAGGGGTAATTAAGTAATTAAAGATAATTAATTAGGGTAATTAAGTAATTAAGGAATTAGTGGGTAATTAATTAGGGTAATTAAGTAATTAGGGGTAATTAATTAACTAAGACAATAGGGTAATTAACTAAGACAATAGATGACCACGCCCACATATATGCCCTGCGGCGTGGCTTATAGTGAGGTACCTACTACTGACTGTAAAGGGATCATTAAAGGTAAATGCACTAAAATTTTGAATAAATCCATTATTAAATTAAATTAATTAGTTCTTAGATTTTAGCTCATTGTTTTCCATATTTTCAAGTACTTGATATATTTAGAAACTGAATATTTTTTGTTTTAAAAATCTAAACTGCTTCGATACAATGGATATTCAAGTTTGACATAAGCAGAACAGCGATATTAATTTTATCATAACAAGAATGTTCTGAAAAGTTTTCATGATTGAATATTTGCTTAATATTTTGTTTTCTTTGTATCAGCAGCTGTTTTAATTTCATTTATACAAATTAGTAATTAAAATCAATAAGCAGAGAGATTGAAGCACATCGTGGTAGAGCTCAAGGTTCATATTTTTGATCGGCTATTATTGAGTTAAAATTATTGTTTTAATTCAAACACTTGATAACCTATAAACATGTTCGTAATTGTGTCCAGTGTAAACTTATAAAAGTTTCTTTGGTCCTTATTTTAAGAAAAATCGCCAAAAATAAGCATTTTCCCATGCTGTGAATAGGAAATATATCCTGGGTGACGTCATTTTCAAAAGCCACGCCTTTTTCGCCGGAAGAGCATACCTTGTTAGTTTATATACCTTGAGTTCACCGATTCAATAAGTTTGGTTTGGATTGGAGACTGCCAGAGGCTTCAAAATACGGCCGTTAGTAGACTTGGCGAACTCTCTTTAAATCTCCTGCTTGGCCGGTGGGAGGATCGGGCGGAAATGACGTAGGGACTCGCATCACACTCCATCCGGCCCTCAGGAGTAAGAACCTAAGGGGGGAGGGGGGTTTGCTCTTTGCTTATGGCCAGGGTCAGCCTGGAATCATGGACGGGCTTATCTGGTCGAGCGCATCTTATCGGCTGTAGTTATCTACCCCACTCAATTAGTGGACAAAGGGGTCCCCCAAAAGGGGGACTCTCTCGCTCTCCGCAGGGGTCTCCCTTTAGGGGGACCCCTTTGTCCACTAATTGAGTATGGTAGATAACTACAGCCGATAAGATGCGCTCGACCAGATAAGCCCGTCCATGATTCCAGGCTGACCCTGGCCTATTTTTGCTGACAAGGGGGAGGGGGGATATGAGTGATGCTTACGTAAGATGGTGCATTTTCGAAAATCTCTTGTTTCTTGCATAAATACATGATTTCAAAATTCAACCAAAAATAAATGTAACAAAAAATTGAATTAGGAAATCTGACGTAAGCACTTTTTTCTGGAGATGGACCACCCTAACATTTTGAAATTGTAACCCCGAAAAGTAGTATTTCGACTCATTTTTGAACCCTTAGGGTTACACCCAATAAGTACAGCTCCTTGTACGAGTCACCTTATTTTTAAGGAAAAAACCACACAACAAGGGTTGTCAAAATTTCGGGGGGGGGGTCCGGCAGTGTCTTACGTAATAATGGTGGGGGGTTGAGGTATGTTTATATTTGCTGACAAGGGGGAGGGGGGTTAAAAATGACCAAAAAGTGCTTACGTAATATTTGAACGGCCCCAATGAGTCAATTTTTCTAAATTTTAAGGCATTTCCCAATAAAACTTAAAAACCTGAATTTCCAAAAAACGTGACGTCCCAGGACCGAATGGAGGTCATTTTCGGATTCAGCGCACCTTAAATTATAAAGATAAGGTGAAATAGCCCAAACAGCTTGAAAAAATGGGTTTTTTTGTTTTTTTTGTAGACCTGTGAAATAGGGTGGGCCGAAAAAACCTTTTATTTTTTTTGAAGTTGTAATCATATAGACAAAGTTGCGAATCATATAGACAAAGAAAAAGAAAAAAAATATTTCAAAATCGGTTAATATCTTCCGATCGCGCATAGGCCCCAAAGTTCGACAAAATATGAAAAAACTTCATTTTTGCGATTATTTTTTTAACCAAATCAAAGATTAAACTATCAAATATTGTTCATGATTTTTTATGTGGAACTAATATAGTAATAGACATAATCGTTCAGGTTCCATTCTTCTATCACTTTTTTTTCGTTAAATATAATTTTTTTAATGTTAATACAAATTTTGTAAAGTTGTTTTTTTTGCATTTTTAAACAGCTAATAACTTTAGAACTATACAACTTAAAAACTTGAAATTAGTCCCATTTTGTTCGTAAATTTTTTGTCGTTCATTAGGTAGGTGTGCATCATGATCATCATTTTCAAAAAAAAAAATTTAAAAAATTTGAAAAAGTAAAAAAAAATTAATAAAAAAATTTTTAAAAAATTTTCTTTTGAAAAAATATTAATAGCCTTTTTACTCTTAAAATGAACATAACTACCCAATTTCAAGTTGAAAATAAAATTTAATCATGTATAAAAAAATAAAAATAACCGTAATTAAGTCAAATCCCTAAACATTCCCTAAAATTATACATCAAGAGCGATTCACTCATGGAAAATTTATCAAATCACTTGAGGGTGTTCATATGACTTAAAACATGTAAAAAATGTCACATAAATTTCAGAAAATAAGATCATTAACAGATTCGGTTCAAAATCTTACAGTGCTATAGTTCCCAACCCTAAGTTAATTTAATTTGCATGAATTTTACTTGAATATTCCTTAGAAATGTGTTTATAACCAATTTTTAATGTTCTAAAACTTTTAATTTACTTTGATTTGACTTGTTAAAAGTAAAAACAATTAGATATAAACATAATTCTTAGAAATTTTCAGGAGAAATACATGCAAATTGAATTAACTTAACTAAATATGAAAAAACTTGATTTTTGCGTTTATTTTTTTTAATTTGATGTTTTCGTAACGTAATAGTTTGCAACGTCTTCAAATAGAGCCAAAAAACATTGTGTTTTAATTTTGTTTAGATCAGTTAATATAATCCGATCGCGCATAAGCCCCAAAATTTGCCAAAATATTGAAAATTTCACATTTTCATATTTAGTTAAGTTAATTCAATTTGCATGCATTTCTATTGAAAATTTCTATGAATTATGTTTATATCTAATTGTTTTTACTTTTAACAAGTCAAATCAAAGTAAATTAAAAGTTTTAAAACATAAAAAAACATAAAACATAAAAACATAAAAAATTGGTTATAAACACATTTCTAAGGAATATTCAAGTAAAATTCATGCAAATTGAATTAACTTAAGAGTTGGGAACTAGCACTGTAAGATTTTGAACCGAATTTGTTAATGGTCTTATTTTCTAAAATTTATGTGACATTTTTTAGATGTTTTAAGTCATATGAACACCCTCAAGTGATTTGATAAATTTACCATGAGTGAATCGCTCTTGGTGTATAATTTGTAGGGAATGTTTAGGGATTTGACTAAATTACGGTTATTTTTATTTTTTTAAACATGATTAAATTTAATTTCAACTTGAAATTGGGTAGTTATGTTCATTTTAAGAGTTAAAAGGCTATTAATATTTTTTCAAAAGAAAATAAAAAAAAAATTTTATTAAATTTTTTTAAACTTTTTTCAAATTTTTAAAAAAAATATTTGAAAATGATGATCATGATGCACACATAATGAACAACAAAAAATTTACGAACAAAATGGGATAGATTTCAAGTTTTTAATTTGTACAGTTCTAGAGTTATTAGCTGTTTAAAAATGCAAGAAAAACAACTTTACAAAATTTGTATGAACATTAAAAAATTATATCTAACGAAAAAAAAAGTGATAGAAGAATGGAACCTGAACGATTATGTCTATAACTATATTAGTTCGACATAAAAAAATCATGAACAATATTTGATAGTTTAATCTTTGATTTGGTTAAAAAAATAATCGCAAAAATGAAGTTCATATTTTGTCTAACTTTGGGGCCCATGCGCGATCGGAAGATATTAACCGATTTTGAAATTTTTTTTCTTTTCCTTTGTCTATATGATTCGCAACTTTTCCGCGCTATTACAACTTCGAAAAAAATAAAAGGTTTTTTCGGCCCACCCTATTGTGAAATTTAAGAGATGAGTTCGCTAACAACGATAAACTTTAAGGCCAAATAGCTCGAAACAAGCTTTTCGTTACGAATCTCCCCTTCTTTTACACACCCTTTCAATTAATAGAGGATAATGAATGAAACTTAGCTCTTTGACCTCACTTTACCCGAAATTTTCCCAAAGATTCGTTAGAAAATATGTGCTTTCACAAACACTTTGGATGTTTTTCAATGTAATCTCCAAAAGAAATAAGTATGACGTAAAGCGTGAGGTGATCCTGAATATTTTATGCAACTGCCTCTTTGGTATAAAGCAAAAAGGATTCTTACATGGTAAAGAACATGATTATTTCCTGCAGTCAAATTTATTATTGACATAAAATGTGGGTGTAAGATAAAGTTCATTACTAAAGAGGTGTACGTTTTTTTCTTTGCTCGTAAGTATTTTGTAGCATCATAAAAAAATTTACTATTTAATCATGGAGATAAGAAATATAATTTTCTTTAATAAGTCAAAGAACTCCCACCTGTATTTTAATGTTTTTATACTTATAAAATATAAAACAATTTCTAGAGATATAGATAGAAAGGTCTCTTACGTTTTGAAAGGTTTTTCATCATATAATCAACCATTATAAATACACATCAAATTTAAAGGACGGTTAAAATATGTATATAAAAATTTTCATTTCAGTTACTTTTCAATGCTTTTTACTGCCATAAAAAATGAAATAGAATATAAGTGTCTAAACTGCATAGAATATAAATACATAGAAATACCCATTTCATTTATATATTAATCAATCTAATAAAGTAAAAAGAGTTGTAATTAGATATTTGCGACATTGGTAATTAATTACCATAAATTGAAACTGATAAGATGTTAAGCCACCTAGAGTACATTATAAATAAACATTAATCGTTAACTAATTAAATGTCATATCTGTAATAAATTGATAGTCCATTAGCAAAAAAGGATGTAGTTATAATAGTTCTAATTACTTAATAATCACATTTCACCTTTTATTATCGTTTATGGTTTGTCACTCTATGTTTAAAGATAATAATATGAAGTTTTTCCTAAATCCTTACTTGATGATATTCGATTAGAAATTTAAGTTGAATTTATTAATTTTTTTATTTTGTATTTAAGCGAAATAATTTACCAAAGTAATTTAAGCACACCATGAGATAAATTTTAAGTTAACTCTTTTTATTTTGAACAATAAAAATACAGAATATTTAATTTAAAAAGACGTTTGTTATCTAGACATTTATTACATGATTTATTTTATTGAAATATATTGCCAATACAAATGTTCAAAGCACAAAAGTTCTCAAACTTACATAATGACGCGTAATATTTCATCTATTAATAAAATAAGAACAATTGAAGTAAAATTCCTATGCAATATATTAATTATAATATTATCAACTTCCACCATTACGTGTCCAAAAATAAATGAGACATAGGAAACAAGCCTAACATGCTAATGCTTACCCGTTATTTACGAAACAATTATTATTTCTTGCAACAAAAGTATTTTGTACTTATCTCTTAAAATCAGAACGGCTATCTAAGAAATACTTGGAAAGTTCACCGTACATAATAAAACTTCCAAAATAATTCTATGGTAAGGAATTAGTTTTTAAAAACTACAAATCACTTTTTGTTAATGTCAAGATAATAACATATATTGTTCGTCATAGACTTCAATGTTTTGAAAGATGGTAGACAGGTCAAAAAGAAGTTTCTTCTTTCGAGGATTCGGTCTCTAAGAAGTATTCTTAATGTTTAAAAGCTTTGTACTTTTCCTCGTCAATAAAATACTGGAAAGGGTGTACATAAGATTATACGGAGAAAATTGTTCCTATTGTTTGTCAAAAAAAGTTAATAAAGACTAAGAAAGAAAAACCTTTGGAATTTCAATACAAGGTTACAAGAAGTTTACATAGAAAGAGTGACAGGGAGTTAGTATGATAGTTAAAACTGAAGAAAAAATAGTTTTCTTACACAAGAAATAAACTTTACTGTCAAACAGGACACATTCTCAGAAACTTGGAACTCGAACATAATGATTATCTTTTCCTTAAACTACCTGATTTATCAAATCAAAGTTTTCTTTTAAAAGTATTCTTGAGAGAAATTAAAGATGGCTATAAGAAAGACTGGTGTTTTTATCCTCACTTAAAATTAAACAGAAAAACGCGTTTCTGTCCTTAAAATACTGAGTAAAATTATTATTTAGAAACTTCATTGGCTTTTGCATTTAGTATGGAAACAAATATATTTCATGTCATTTAACAGTAGAGGTTCATAATCTTATTACGAGGGTTGTTTTTAATTAACTTCCGTTTTGCTCCTGTAAAAAAATTAGCGATAATTTTGAAATAATTTTTGTACTGGTAGATAGGTACATCCTGGAGGATCAATTTCTTACATTTTTGGAAAAAATTGGACATTTTTTCTATTATTTATCGAATTTACAAACGCGCTCCTTGAACTTATTTCCCGCCGGCCCATAGAGAATTTCTCTTCCTTTAAACTCTGTTTGTATTAACAATAGACAATCGGCAGGCAGGAGATTTTTGCAGCATGATATTGTGCATGTTTAAAACCATATGTTTTGCATCTGCCAAGTTCCAGGCATTGGGGATTCTGGAGTTACAGCCATAATAAACAAGGCAACATCGATAGATTTGCAGGAAAAGTGTGCGCTGAGGGGGAAAACGGCTGTCCGAACCGATGCGAAGCTCAACGAAAAAACAAACTTTATTTCATGAAGTGTAATCGAAAAACTTGTGAAATGGTACGGTAAATGGTCTATTTAAAGGTGATTACGTTCAAAAGTTATTAAAGATGTTTGTAACCTTCCGTAGTAACCTTATTTTTAAATATCCATTTGTTTTCTTATTTTTAAACTATCAAAAAAAGGATTCGAAAAAGAGGATTTTTCTATGGGTTGGCGGGAAATAAGTTCGAGAAGCGCGCTTGTAAATTCGATAAATAATAGAAAAAATGTCCGATTGTTTCCAGTAAAGAGGGAAATTGATCCTCAAGGATGTATCTATCTACCAGTAGCAAAATTATTTCGAAATTCATACTACTTTTTTTTCAGGAGCAAAACGGAAGTTAATTAAAAACAACCATCTTAATTTCAATTAAAATGTGATAGAATAACTTCTTAGATATATGTATTCTTACAGATTGTCTCAGACTGACTTTTGTACCTATGCATAGGTACAAAAGTCAGAGATTCTATGTAACTGTCAGGGCAAAAAAATTCTTTACTTGGGATGACTTAAACGCGGTTGTTTTGTAAGAACAAGAATTTAAACTTTGAATGATATAATTGATACTTTATTCATAAAACATCTACCAAAATAATCCCCTCCCAACTCATTAGGGGAAAGCGGGATAACAGTGTAAAGTCGAGAAGTCGAAGTACGCAGCGTTTTTTTCCCTGTTGGCAACGATATAAGGATAGGAGCGATTATTATGATCACATGAACCCATGTTTTAGGAACTGTCCTAAAAGACTCGATATTATTTTCATACATTCTGTATTTTATTTATCAGGTAAAATATAGTTCCTTTGAGTTAGCATTTTTTTGCAATTAATTCCAAGTTTTCAGGGGGCGTTCTCTTAGCCTCACGTCCTGCGTAGTTTCAGTTGCCACGTCAGGTAAAAGTACTCATTCAATATTTCATTTTCTTTTTTTATGTTTAACATATTTTCATTAAAGCCAAGACCGTCCTTTTTCGAGGGTTGATTTGTGAGTCAATAAATTTACGTTCAAAAAATTTTTGAGGATATAGATTTTAAGTTCTGGATTTTACATTTGGACATAATTTCTTTGTGCGTACCCTTAACCTCCTTCCCCCAGCTATTTGTCTTAAAACTACTCATGTGCTACAAACACTTCGTCAGCACTGGATTGTAAGAGATGCACTGCATGTGCACACTCCATGAATCGAATTTAATTGTTTTAAAACTTTCTATCTAAAATTTTATGATTGGTATTTACATAATCCTTACCTCCCACATTTATTTTAAAAATTATAATTTTTCTTCTGTAGCTTTGTTAATATATAAATTGCATGATAAAAATTACAAACGTCCAATGAAAATTTTATCGAAGTTTTAAGATTGATTTTTCTTATATAGATATTTTTAAACCAACTTTAGCCACTGTTAAATACAAGGGAAAGTTTGAAATTTCAAGCATTTTTATTACAGTTTGAGTACTATTTCACTGTTATTACAATACTTAAAATCCATTTATTCATATGATAGTTTTATTTCAACAGCAAAAAATGCGAAAAGGATTCTAAATTAATAAAAAAAAGTAAGAATTAATGTTTAATGTATTCCTGTATGTAATTCTACTTTTAAAAAGTTAACATCTTAATGGGGGTTAAGGGGATACTGAAATGAGATATCTGCATAAAACGTCCGATTGTACTAGCAATTATACTATGTTCATTTAGAACAGGCGGCTGAGACGTAATGCATTAGAAACAGTTACTATTCTAATTATCATCGAAAAATTCTTATACAATGACAAGACAGCCTAAACAGAAGCAGTTAAAATACTGGTTAAAAAAATCGGTCACTGAAGTTGTGTGATGAGCGTTATTAGACCTTATTGAGCGTTTTTATCCTGTTTCAGCCGCCTATTCTAAATGAACAGACTATAAAAAGGTCCAACTAGATCTACCACAAACAAATAAACCAAACAAAATCCTTTCAACCCACCGCAAGAACATTGACCAACTCAGACGGATCCGAAAACCGGGGGATCCGCCAAACTCGGCCGCAACTTAGCTGTCCCCTCCCACTCCCTTGTAGGGGCGCCCCCTGGCGTCTCGCGTCTCCCGGCCCCGCGAGAGGCCAACTCGACAAGTTGCAGAGTGGATGGCTGCTCAAACGGTGTGACGATGATAGTTCGAGTCATGGCCCTGCTGCTCTTCGCTTCTCAAGGTAAGGCCAAAATGTAGTTACTTTTTTTACGGAGGATGTTCGGTTTGAGGAAAATTGTAGTTAAGGGATTGTTTTTTTATTAATTTTCAAAGAAGTTCTTTTTTATTTATTTTGTTGTTTTAGTTATTATGTGGGGTGTGTGATTCCCGTGTAACTAAAATCGAAAATTATTTACTGATATGTTTTATTATGTGGGCAGTAAAAAAATAATAAAACATTTAAATAGCGTGGAAAATAGGAAAAAATTACTTAGTTAAACAGTTTTAAACTCCGAAAATAGACAATATCCATTTTTAAAAAACATTGCAAAAGTTATTCGTGTTTGTAATAATTTATTTTACGTTTAAAAATTTAAGATTAAAAAATTTTTTTCGTGGTAGGGTTTTTTGCTTAGTTTTCGTCAGAGTATTGGGGATTATAGGTGTAATATTTATAGAATAAAAATTTAAAATACATACAAAAACCAAATTTGTAAAAAAATGTGGAAATAAATCCCAAATAGTGTTTTATGTAATTAATTTTTAATGTTATCTTAAAGTAATTAATTTAGTTACAATATATGTTTTTACTACATTTATTAATAAATAAATCGTTTTCTACATTTAAGGATCTGCGCTAAAATACAGGAAGTTAACATTCCTTTTATATGTTTTATTTTATTCTCAATTTGACGATTAGGAGTAAAATTTTAATGCGGTTTCAAACAAATTTAATCTTTATGATGTTTTTATGATGTCCAAAGTATTTTAAAGGTGAATATACGAGGGTTGTTTCTTAATTAACTTCCGTTTTGCTCCTGAAAAAAAAGTAGTTGGATTTTCGAAATAATTTTGCTACTGGTAGATAGGTATATCCTTGAGGATCAATTTCCCTCATTACTGGAAAAATTCGGACATTTTTTCTATTATTTATCGAATTTACAAGCGCGCTCCTCGAACTTATTTCCCGCCAACCCATAGAGAAATCCTCTTTTTCGAAATTTTTCAGTTTTTGATAGTTTAAAAATAAAAAACAAATGAATATTTAAAAATATTGTTATTACAGGAGGTTACAAACATCTTTAATTACTTTTCATCGTAATCATCTTTAAATAGACCATTTACCGTACCATTTCACAAGTTTTTCGATTCCGCTTCATGAAAAGTTTGATTTTTCGTTGAGCTTTGCATCGGTTCGGACAGCCGTTTTCCCCCTCAGCGCACACTTTGCCTGCGAATCTATCGATATTGCCTTGTTTATTATGGCTGTAACTCCGGAATCCCCAATGCCTGGAACTTGGCAGATGCAAAACATATGGTTTTAAACATCCACAATAGCATGCTGCAAAAATCACCTACCTGCCGATTGTCTATTGTTAATGCGAACAGAGTTTAAAGAAAGAGAAATTCTCTATGGTTGGCGGGAAATAAGTTCGAGGAGCGCGCTTGTAAATTCGATAAATAATAGAAAAAATGTCCAATTTTTTCCAGTTATGAGGGAAATTGATCCTCAAGGATGTTCCTATCTACCAGTAGCAAAATTATTTCGAAATTTCTACTACTTTTTTTCAGGAGCAAAACGGAAGTTAATTAAAAAACAACCCTCGTATAAGTACCTAAAATTAGTTTATTGGTAATTCTTTAAATGTTTTTACATTTAATTTGAAAAAAGGTCAAAATTATAAAAAGAGGAAATGTATCAATTTTAATACATTTTAAGTGTACCTACTCAAATTTAAATAGCTCCAAATTTAAAATTGAAGCATTAGGTAGCTTCAGAATTTTATTTATAGCAAATTTGAAGAAATTTTATCAAATAATTTAGCTGTAAATTATATTTTCAATACTTTCTGCTATTCTTTTAGATATTTGTGTTTCAAAAATTCTCAGCTGTTTAAGTATTTAATATCTGCTTTGACATTAAAAGAAAAGTCGAATATAAAATTTTTACTCACTCTACAAAGTTTAAGGGATCTGTATAAAAAGTGTTTTAAATATATGTTTTACACTTCATATTAATTATGTGTGTTTTTGATTAGGGAAAAATTGATTGAAAATAAAAATTGTCTTAATTCATTTTTATACATATTTATATTTTCTTGACATGGTGCCAGACAAAATTCTGGAAAGCAATAATGAAAAAGAAATAAAGTTGAGTATCTAGCTTCTAGGGTCGTTAGTTGGTTGTAAATAAATCAAAGAGGGAAACATTTTATGAGTAAGTAAATTTGAGAAATTAATTGTATTTAAGTATTTTTGTAAGGAATAAAATTTTATGAAAATAAAAAAACATCCAAGAATTTTTAATTCTGCAATTTATTTTTGCAATGAAAAAGTGATTTTAGTGCTCTTAATAGGATTAAAAAAATTTGTAAAAATCCGAGTTGAAAGTCTTAATTGGTAAGTAATTTCACTCCTCCAAATTCCAATTAATTATTTAAGGATGGAGTTATTTAGAATTATTAGGCTTATATCATTAAAAATTTTAAAATCTCTAAAACTAAAATATAAATCTAAAAGTTAATAATTAACAAAAGCTAACTACGTAATCTTTGTAAAACGAAACATATTTTAGATTACATTAAGGCTTTTTTAGTTTTTAATTAAATATTTAAGACTTATTTTTGTTACAGCTAGTTCGAATGAGAATATAAATAAGTCTTAAATATTTAATTAAAAACTAAAAAAAGCCTTAATGTAATCTTTCTTGGATTTACTTTATCTATCAAAATAAGAATTTAATTTTAAGTAGGTACGATTGTAAACATAAAAGGCTTTGGTTTAAATTACCTTTGTTTTTAAATATAATAACGTTCCTTAAAACTAAAATTTAGTATTTTTTTTGAACTCTGGAGAATACGTTTTAAAACACAGTTTGTTACACATTGTTAATAACGAGAGTAAAGTTAATTAAATAATGATATTATGTAATTATAAGAATAAAAAATAAACGCAAATAAAAATTAATAATAAAATTAACAATCGCTTATCAGCCTTTAGTCAGTATTGCATTAAGGAATTCTTAAAACCATACAAAGTGAAACATGATTAATATGTTCTCTCAACCTAGCATTAATGTCCAACACTTTTAATTTTTTAAAAAATTGAACCACTATACACTAAATAACGTTTTTGTGTGTTTGTATGGGAAAGAAAAGAAAGTGTTCTATTCAAACATCTTTTCAGCAAGGTAGGTTTTACGAAATCGCCTGTTGGTTTTCTTATTCTCCACACGCAAATTCCAAGAAAGATACCCCATTTTGAGAAATAAATTCCAAAGTGTCCAAGTGGATTTTCAATTTATTAGTAGATTAATATTTCGTATGAGTACGTGGTTGTTTGCAAACTAAAATATTCATTCTGTAATAGTGGTGTAGCAAAAAAAGATGCATTTATAAGGAATGTAAGCCAATTTCCATGTTAAATAGGGAATAAAGGACTAGTGGAAATTCAAGATTTAGACTATTGAAAATCATTGACGGGGTTATAAAACGCATCTCTTCAAATTTTTTTGAATTTTCATGATTAATTTTTTTAAAATTTATTTTCAAAAAATTCGCTCGATAGAAATGGAGGTGTAGCCTACGTGACGTCACTTCTGCTTTCGCCGTAATCTCCAACCAATCAATATTTTCAAAGGAAATTATTTAATCAATGCCGAATACGCTTTCGTACTGTGTCGTATCGAAGACAGAAGTGACGTCATGAGCCAAATCCCGAACCCTTCTGCGCATTGAAGTTTTTAATTTTCTTAAATTAACTAATGATCTGATTTCGAAAAAAAATAATTAAAACATTTTTTAAAGAAGCTCTAGCGAAATAAATTAAATTTGAAAAATAGTTGTATTCCCTATTGTCTGGCGCTAGAAAGGTTACTTATAAGTAGGGCTAGGATTTATATGTAATTACATGTTTGTTCAGGAATCTGTTATTAAAGTGTGCTCTTGAATTCTATACGTTTTAAAAGATTTTGAATCGATCAAGACCATGTTTATTTTACATATTTTCCCATATTTCGGTTTATTTACATATTTTTACATATTCAACCTATAACTACGTATTTTTATTACATATTTATCCATTTTCAAGTTTTTCAAAAATAAATCACTCTTTTGACCGATTTTCAAATTAAAGTAACCCATAAAATGAAATATGCATTCAAATTGTAGTTAAAATTAATGCACCCAATGCTGAATTTAACTTTTAAAAGGTTGTGAAATCGGGATTGTTGGATGAAACGAGTCAGGCGCGCCGAGAAGGGAAGTAGACACATGGTTTTAATTTTTCTCGCCACAAGACAGCAAAAAAACATGAGATGTTGGCAAATTGCGAAAACCACAATTCTCTACTATGTGCTTGCGTAATATTTGAAAATCCCCTTTAAAAAAAATTACTTAATATTTTCTTTTTATTATTACATATTTGGCATTTTTAATACATATTTTGCTAAAATAAACACATATTATATTTACATATTTTGGATTTTTAATTACATATAAATCACAGCCCTACTTATAAGTATGTAGGGTGATACAGAAAATTATATGGTATTTCTGTTAAAGCCTTTTGCATTTATTAAATGAGAGTCAAATTATTAACTTTAAATCATGCATACTAAGTAAAATTTAATAGTTTTTTAAAACTTTAATATTATTTTCATATTGAAATGTTGTTTAATTACAATGATAAAAGAAATAAATTCAAATAGTTATAATACAACTATTATTATTTAATATAAGTATTTGAATAAAATTTGTCATTTAATACCCATAAAATCTTTTTATTTACCCCACATCTGGCATCAAGAAATTCTGCACGAGGGCTGTATGTGTAGATCTCTTTTTGCAGCCCATAATTTTTCTGATCTTTAAATGGTTCTAAAATTACAAAAACTCAGGAAAGATTTAATTAAAAAAATTAATTTTTGGGTAGTTTTTAAAATAATTTTCGGACATGTTGAAATTTTTCACTATTGGGTACTTTCGTATTAGCCCGTCCATCGTTTTCGCCAACTTCGCCAAATTTCGCCAAAACGCGCCAAAATACGGGATTTCATCAGAATCGCCGAAAAACACATTTTTTAACATCAGAAACATCTTTATAACATCAGAAAATAAAAAATAAAAGTTTCATGTGGTTGGGGGGGGGCTGCCGCCCCCCCCAAACCCCCCCTGCCCTATCTATAACCAAACTCGTTGTGGGGGTAATCAGACACAGTTAGGATTCAGAAAAAGGGGAATCAGTATTCTTGGATGAACCAAAACTACGGATATCACTCGGTAAGAGCATAAAAATAACTTTTTTAGCACTAACTTACTTGCAAAATGGTCGATCCTACCGCCGGCGATCCTTTGTCGATTCTCGATGTCGATTGCCGATCGTTTTGTCGATGCACCGGCGTGCATACGCAAACATTGAAAGACTCTGGGGCTCGGCAAAATGGCGCAACAAAGTTCACCGTGGAACGACACGAAAGCAGACTCCTACCTTTCAGATGCAGTCTTCGTTCTTACCTTGTAAACACTGTTGAATTTACGTTCAAAACAACCTGCGCGGTGCGCACACATTATTTCACCCATGGGCTTACCGATTTAAATTGCGAGTGCATGCGCCAGTGATCGGAACTAGCGCGATTTCGCTACGTTTTCCAGGGTTACCAGAATCAACGGTAGTGTTGCGGGGTTTACCAGACTTGGCGACTTATCGCCCCTGTTGGCGAATGGACGAGCTAATACGAATGTACCCACTATTGATTTACAAATGGAAGGTAGCTTTCAAAAGTTGGATAAAAACCTGTAATTGACAAAAAATATTAGAAATGTCATCAGGACAATGAGGAAGTTGCATGATTTTTTAAAATTTTTTTAATCGATTCCTCTTGCAAAAATAAGCAACTATCCAAAATTTGAGGCCGATCGAGAAATTTTTTGATTGCCAAAAAAATTAACAAAAATCCCCTTTTTAAAAGCGCGCGAAAACGCCAAGAGTTTGGATGTGACGTCATCTTATAATAAACATTGTTGTAAAGCAATGAAGTTGATGGTATTATTGTTGACATCATCTTATAGTTTAAACAATAAACGTTTTCAGTCACGTGTTTTTTCTCAACTTTTAAATCAAAATATTTAATTACCTGTACATTTTTTTTGAAAAACTGACTAGTTATTTCATTTTACCATACAAAAAACCATACGGAACACTTGTTTGTTTTTGAAAATCTGACACATGCAACTTCCTTATTATTTCGTAAAATCTTGAAGTAGTGTACGGTTTGAACACATATTACCTACACGAATTTCCAATTTTTTTATTTCACTCTTTTTAATTTCTCTCTAAGTCATAAAAAGCACTAGAAAGTTTAAACTGATATTTTGGCCAGCTTTGCACCTAAAGTTATGCTTTGTCTCCAAATCATCCAAGCAGTTTGTTTTAAATAAGAAGCATAAAAATGAGAGTTTCTTACATTAATTTAAATACGTCAGAATGTGCAACACACTACAAAAGGTGAACACATTTTCACTTAACTAACGGAAAAGCTTATCATTAAGGTTATTGAAAGAATAGAAAATATATTTGGAAATAAATTTATTGAACCTTATATCAATTCTATAAAAAAACACTGAGAGTGAAAATGTGAATAGTTATTACTAAACATGTAATTATTAAATCTATTTCTTTGATATGTGTGTAAAGCCTCCGGAGAATTGAAAATTAATTTCGCCTTATTTATATGGGGAAAACCCTAAGGTATTTTATTTAAACATTGCTAACTAAAAATCAATGTAAAAAGTTATTTACAGAAATTTTAGATTCAATAGCAAAGATTGTTTGTATTTCAAATTAGTTTTCCAAAAGATTAAGCTACATTGTTTAATGAATCGGGAATGATAAATAATACAGGGTGATTCAGAAATAATCATCAATAATTGGGGGGGAGGTAGAGGGGCCCTAGAAAAGCATATTTCAATAGGGATGGTGGGGCGCAGCTTTACCGTTAAAGAGCTAGGACCTAATGTAGTGCGAGCGCGTTTCAAAAGGCCGTGTTTAGAAGGCCCGTGTGACGAAACAAAACATAATAAAATGAAAAAATCTATTGCATGTGGTAAGGAAGTATCCCTACTACCTACAATATGAATTCGATAGACTTTGAACCACTTTCTAAACCGTGGAGTGAGTTTCAAAAGTGCAATATTAATCTTTTAGTCAAAGAATGGAGTTCCCTTAATGGTATTTAGAAAAATGATGATGGGGGAAGGAATTTTCAATGATCGTAACAGTGATCATTAAAACTGTTTGATCATTGAAAATACCTTCTCCAATCATCATTTTCCAAATACCATTAAGGGAACTCCATTGTTTGACTAAGAGATTAATATTGCACGTTTTAAAACTCACCCCACGGTTTAGCAAGTGGTCCAATTTCTACCACATTAAGGATTTAAGTAGTACGGATACTCCTGTACCTCATGCAATAATATTTTTCATTTTATAATTTTTTGTTTCGTCACACGGGCCTTCTAAAAACGACCTTTTGAAACGAGCTCGCACTACATTAGGTCCTAGCTCTTTAACGGTAAGGCTGCGCCCCACCATCCCAATTCGAAATATGCTTGTCTAGGGCCCCTCTACCTACCCTCCAATTATTGATGATTATTTCTGAATCACCCTGTATATTTGATCATATCATTGCATGTTTGACTTTCTTTTCGTACAATTCTATTATTATTATTAATCGATTATTTCTTTCGTTTAACAAGATTGTTCTTCCTATACTTACATGTTTATTATTTGCCAGAGTGGTTGAATTATTTGATATTTCCGTCGAATAAACCATTTTTTTTTCTCAAAATTGAATTACTTTAATCTAAACCTTCGTTCCCTTCAGTAAATGATAACGTATTAATAATTTTTCTGTTGCTTTAGTTTTGTCAAATATCCTGACTTTATAACAAGCAAAATGTATTTATGTTTAGTTCTACTTTGCATTGGCTAAAGAGGAAAAATTATCGGACTAACAACCATATTCACCCAGCAATCAGCGTCACTGTTTACCAGCAGCTTAAAAAAGAAAAGTTAGCTTTTGGCCGACTCTGATTGGTGGAGTTCTTTAAATTTTTTAAATTAATTTTTAAAATTTCTACAAATTCACTTGAAGGTATGGACCCGTATAGATAAATTCAACACACACGAGGACAGTAACACTAACATCCATGCCGAACGGGGACGATTCTTTGACCAAGGGTTTGATACTGATGTTTATGGCCGTGAATATGGCTGTAAATGAGCTTGTTAATAGTTTATAAGAGGTTATGGCATTTTATTTTTCCTTTCAAAATTTTAAAACTTACCACCATGGGAGAAAAAGTGGCGTGGTGCTCAACTTGTTGTTTTCGCATGAAGATAACTCTCTTTGCTATCTAAATCCATGATAGTGTAGCTTTAGTTGATTAATTTTAATTTGATCAAGCATTATAAAATACAGGTTCTTATATAAAAAAATAAAAATTACCATGTCATTAGTCTTGCCATTAGTATAGAAACGAAAAATCTCAAATTTAAACTAAATAATCCCCAGGCGGTTTTTTATTATAAGAATAGACACAGATAACGGAATTGAACCAACAATTATATATGTTACCGCTAAAGTTGATAATTAGTTAATCTGAAGAATACCTAGGTAAACTTAAGATTAACTGATTTCTGTCGTTACTGTGCGGATTTTTGAGTTTTTCGCATTTTACCTAGGGAATCTACACTATAACGGGCTATTGATAGTTAAAGTTCAAAATAGTTTGTTTCGTTCAATACTTTCTGTTAAAATGTTGAGGTGCTCACTGCGACATGCGCTTACCCCTGCGCAGTTGGGTTTCAATACGTAGTTTGTTGTCATATTTGGTGTTTTGATTTCAAATTTAGTGCGTAGCACTGGTAGTTGTCATGTTGAATGTTAAAACAAAATAATACAAGCAAGTAAGTACTGTAAATTTACATGATTAAGTACAGTATATTTCTACTAAAACGGGTATTCTGAAACAATTGTGTTGAAGCTCCGACTTCAGAGTGACAGAGATTACTTTTAACGAAAGCAAATGTCCCAGCTGTTGAAATATCTTTTCAACAAACGTTAATTCAACAATCGCTGGAACCTGGGAAAGGGTTTAACATATGTAATCGATCGCGAATCCTAGCAACAGTTCAGGGCAGGCTACCAGCCGATTACAACGCGTTTTCATTAAGATTTGCTAGTTTAAGTGCTCATTGAAACAAATCAACCACAATTGATACAAATCTCAGTTGATACTTTAATATTCTATTATTATTGTTTTTATATTCTAGCTTTAAAATTGCTATTTCATTACTATTTTTGTGGGATTTGCGTGTTTTGTGTAATATGAAAAAAGTACCGATCCCCCTTTTTTGATTCGTCATTGTTACTGTTTACCCCCAAAACGTATTTGGTTATAGTTAGGGCAGGGGGGTTTGGGGGGGCGGCAGCCCCCCCAACCTCCTTAAACTTTTTATAAAATAAAATAAAATTTTGTACTTTAACGGATCACCCTCGTTAATATGTAAAATAACTGATTACAGGTAGTATGCAGATTAACGAGTGTCTAGTCGGTAGGGTGCAGAATACCTAGGTAATTTCAAGATTACCTAGGTAATCTTAGAAATTGAAAAAAAATTCGCTCTTTAACGGATCACCCTCGTTAATCTGCAAATTACCTAGGTTATCTGTAAATTAACTGATTTCCGGACTTTAACTGTAACATATATATATTTTTTAATCGTTTGGGGCGCCTATAAAAGATTAATGCTTTTAAGCATTACTCATAATAGATTAACACGTTGTAAAGCTTTAAATAAGAATACAAAAATACGTATGCATGCTTATACCCGATGTTTTATTTTATGCGATTATTCTAACTAATTCTGATTGTTTAAGATTAACCAAAGCTTAACTATCGTTCTATCAGGTTGGTTAACTATCTCTACATTATATTCCTCTAATCCTCTCAAGAAAAATCTCAAACGCACCTGATACGAGATGTCAAACTAAATCCAACATCAAACTAATCTGACTCGCCTTATTCACCGTGAAGTCTTTCTGCCTCCAAAGCATTGATTTATTCACTCGCTTCGTTGTTCTCAGCACTGATAAAGGCCGCAGTCTGCAACAGTTCAAGCGAATGCCTCAATTAATTTTCAAATCGCTGCTCGAAAGATGAACAAGGTAATGAATCTTGCACCCTTGCTTTTGTAATTGGATAATTTAAACGTTCCCGGTTTTATCAAAGGAGACAGCTGTTCCGGCTGCTCTGTTATTGAAAGAACTCAGCTAAGGCTTTTTCGGGTCGGGTGGCTATGGGCTTTGCTTGTTCATGACTTCAACATCAATTAGAGACGGGCTAATTACCGATTCTTAAGCGATTCGAGAATTTTGTTCGAAGTTCTGGAAGGAGGGTTTTGAGGTTATTAAATGGGGGTTGAGTTGGTGCGTTGCTGGAAAATGGAAGGTTTTAATTGGATGCGGGGGTGGATTTTTTTGTCCGTTCTTAAGGTATGAGAAAAGTTGAAGTTTGTGTAATAAGATTTGGACAAAAACAGGTGGAATTTAAGTAGATTTACAGTGCGACTTTGGTAACTCGGACGGCTGTAATTCGATGTCGTGGATAATTCGATATTTTCTTTTGGTCCCTTGAACAGGGGGGGGGGCATTTTAGTTTTTTTTTGCTTTGGGGGTCGAAATTTGTTTGGTTATTAGTTTGAAATTTTATGCGATACTCAATTTATGTTATTTTATCATGTTGGGTTGTTATTAAGGATTTTTATTTAACAAATTCTAATACAGATATGGTATTTATAATTCCAAGACTTTCAACTAAATTATTAAAATAAATATTTGAACAACTTTTAAATTTCTAAACCCCAGAAAATTTTCAAACGTGAATAAATGAAATGTGTTTGGATTAAATGTGAAAGATAAATGTCATTTTTGTGAAACTCCAAGTTCAATTTGTGTCAGTCAGAAAAACTAAATCATGAAGAATGTACTGTATTTCCGAAAAAGTTTTATACGAAGTTCATTTCTGAGTTCATAATTTTTTTATCACATCCTCCTTTTATAACACCATTCGTCGTTTTAGCATTTATTTGTTACTAGTTATGAAACGAAAACCATCAAAAACAGAAAATTTGCTACTAAGCCTGCTCCATCTATGTTTTCTATGCTTCCATCAACATGGAACATATTTTAAACATGTTATTACGTATAATATTCATAAAAGTTTTCGTATAGTATTTCTTTAAAAAAACATTGCAGATTGTCTACATACAGTTTGGGTTTCCCAATGCACTAATAGATATTTCCAAAAGTCCTTTTATTACAAAATTATCTCTGTTTGTGGAGAAACATTGAAAGATCACCGGGGAAAACGAGCAGAAATTGAAATTTATCTTCATAAACTACTTTATAAGTCGCACATTCCTTTCAACCAGTGACAATTTTAAACAGTTACAACATCATCAAAGACTTTTACTTTCAATGGTTTTTGTTCGTTATATGCTGCATGTATGTCTTGGCAGGTGCTTTTACAATTTTCGTGTTTAGTATCAATAAAACGTGTCTGAGGATTAAAATGAGAAATCGAAGTGTCTGGATTCTAGCGAAGGGTAATCAATAAGTTATTAACTAATTCTCTTCTGATCTAATTTTGGTGAATATTTTAAACCTCTCTCATAAAGCGTATGCCATCATTCTAAATGACTGGGTTATTAAAACATTATTGAAATACTTTCACTATTTAATGGATTAATTATTTAATTTATTTTGCTTACAAACATAATAGTTTGCAATAAATTGCGTGTCTAAGTTTCAAAGATACTCATTTGGGATATATGGGAGAAGGGTTAGACTGTTGTATCTATTGACTACATCCATTCTTTTAGTTTTTTAATGCAGATAAAAACACATTTCGACCATTTTAAGTGCCCAAACTTAAGTCTTATATTTTGTAAATAGAGTGACAGTTTTTAGTCGATCGAATCTTGAAAAAAAATTTAATCATATATTATAACTTCATAATAATTTTTTATCATGTATTATAACTTAAATGTTATAACTTGATAAAATTTTTTATCCTTAGGTACAATAATCTATATTCCCTATTGACAGACCCATTTATACATTTGGACGCGCATAAAAAGTTTTACTTGATAAAAGTAAAACGTTTTACTGCTACTACTGTTCTTATTGCTACATAATGCTTTTAATAAGCAAAATTAATTTTAAATAAAATATTTATCTCACAAAATTAAATTTAAAATGAAAAGAAATTTAACAACAACCATCTATAACAGTTTAAAATATCCATGTTAAACACTAAACACATCCAAACCTTCCTAACTCACGCCAAAACTACTTTTATACAGCTACACTGTAAAAAAAACTGTAGAAAAACAGAAAGTTTCAATAAAAATGACGTCATGTTTACAGAGATATTCTGTCATGTAACATTCCCACGGCACTTCTATTTATTTTATGTAAAAAAACAGCTTTTTTCTAGTTTTTTAGCTTATCTGTACTTAAACAGAAAGTTTCAGTTCGTGGAGAAAGAACGAACATCTTCGGATAATTTCTACTTTTACTGAATCCTCGTTGGAGCAGCGGTAGCGTATGTGCTTAGCATGCGGTAGGTTGTGGGTTCTATCCCCGGTCATTGATTTATTAAAATTTCAAAAAAAAAACAGCTAAAAAAAGTCGACATGCATGCGCACAAGCAGAAAATTACTGTGAGGCAACTGAAAAAATATGTAGCTCACTTGACAGAAAGTTTCTTTTTACAGCTTTTACCTGTAGGTTACAGCTTTTTTCTGTTTACAGAATTTTTCTGCTTACAAAACTTTTCTGGCAACTTTTGCTGCCAGAAATTTTCTGTTTTTTCACAGGATTATTTTTACAGTGTATGCTGACTATAAACAGCAACATTTTTATCATTTCTTTGATTTTCGTGTCTCTAATATTTCCTTATTATCTATATTCCATCCCCATTTCCTGATTAACTGGTGAAAATACATCCCAGTTGCTTTTCTGGGAGAATAGCCATTCTTATCCTTATAATCTGTAGTTTGGGAATTGCATTTGTGTACACTTCGAAGCCTATTTTTGTGTACTTATAAAACTGATCATACTAACCAAAGAAGAGAAATGGAAGTGAAGTGAACATTCCTTTTGAATCGACTCCAAAATAAAACTAGACATAAGCAGGGCGGGATTCTGTCGATAAGTCGGCAGGTTATCGCTTTCTTTGCATTTTAAAAACTACTACAGACATGCGCTTAAAGCGGTTTTCAAACTGTGGGGCACACCCCCTAGGAGTGCGTGAGCCTAAGCCCGAGTCCCTCCATTACCATTGCTCACTCCACCCCTATCTCTCCTCTATGTTGCCAACATAATCTCCAGAAGGGAACTCGATAACAATATAAGAAGAGGACTGTACTGAAAGCCTCAAATATATCCATACCACACCATTCACTAGACAATCCCAGCATCCCTATTATGTGCTAGTGCTCTGAAAGTAATATGGAAACAGTTACTTATTGTTATGATACCACACAGAGTACGATTCGGAACGAAATTGAAAATCGATAGGAGTTAAAAATGTTTTAATTTTATTCCGGGTAATATTCCCCGGGTAATTCCAGATTTTTAAGGTTTTTCCAGGTCTCTGGCCACTCTTATCTTAGTCGTGTTGTAACCGTGGGTAGTAACTCTTATTTTAACAAGCGATGTAAGATTTACCATTCCTCAATGTAACAAATTTCACACCACACATCCTACCACACTCAAACCAAAACACCACCCCTAGTGCACCCCCCTTTGAAAACACAAAACTACCAATGAATAATTCATTCGGCATAACCCAAAAACAAAACCCAGAGATTAGCCCTCACCTAAGACCCTCAAACTCCGCTTTAATCCTGACCCTCGCCGCGTATTCCGAACCTCCGGGTTACCCAACCTTGAAATAGAAACGATCTCCGCTTCCTGATAAATCCTACCTCGTCTACCATGAAACGAGGTAGGAGCGGCCGTTTTTATTTATTCCCTCGAATATCCCTTTATCTCATACCTCCCTTTTGGAAAAGGGGAGGAGGGGGTCATTTCGAAGGGCAATTTCCCTCCGTTTCGTTTTTTTTTGGGGGGGGTTAGTGGGTCCGGGGGGTGATTTGGGAAACCACCTCGTACTGAAGGAGAGTGGATGTGCTTAAGGTCCAGATGTTGGTGTCGTGAGTTTGGTTTTTGTGTGCATTATGGGAATAGAGGTTGGGAGAAACAGTGATGATCTGGTGGGCCCGGAACGTGTGTATACTAAGGGAAAATATCTCTATTATATGTGGTATCCAAAATTTATCTAAAAGTATTCTTAAAGTCAATGTTCATATATATCCTCAGGGGCCATTCACAAATTATGCATGTTTAAGGGGGGATGGGGTAATAAGTTGATTGGCTAATACGATACAACCAGAACTAAAGTATTAACGATAACACCATATGATTCGACCTATCAGAGCAGATTGTTCATTCTGATACAATTGTAAATTTGGCTTCCTTGCAATACAAAATTTATCTGTAAAACTATCTTTTCCTTCGAAACTAAAGAATGCAGTAAAACCAAACATTACAGTTCATAGAATCGGTCAGGTAGTATAGGGTTTTTTTTTTCATTATAAACTGCTTATTTTAAAGAACCTCGATATATTGAAGTTATGCATGTATTGCATCAGTATCCATTTTCAAGCAACTTTTCGTATCAATCACCTAAACTAAAACAGCCTCCAAAAACCTAAACCTGTAAAACTTGGTCAGCATACATCGTAAAACAATCAGATTTTTTTATATTGCGCATAACTTTATTTAAAATAATTCTGATAGGAATAAGCATATAATTTCTATGAAAGATGTACTTATTTACTTTGTTTCACAAACATAAATACAACTTAAGTATAGGCTAAAAAAAGCATGTATCTCTCTAAAATGGAACCGTAATAAGCCGATTATATTTTCAATTGAAAAAAACGAAGCACAGTTTCTTGATTAACAAGGTAGGGCTTACTTAGAAATAACTTTGTAAGTAAAGCAATAGGGAAAATGCTAGTCAATTCTATTCAGGCCTTTCACCAATCTGCATTGTATAAGTAACGAGGAAGCTTGAAAAACTTTTGTTTTTAGTATAGATTTTTTAACATATATACTTTTAACATTTATTAATAAAGTGCAGTTACATCAAATCACTGTTACACAATTTTGCTTTTTTTTAACCTTTTCCAATAACCTCTTCCCACTAATGTCCATTACTGAAAGTAATTTTTTTTGTGCATCAGCTAACCCTAAAAGGGTTTTTAGACGTAGTACATTCCGTTGGATAAAATGCTTAACGCTTTTTAATATTTTTACTATGCTTTAGACAAGCATGCGAAGAAGGGAGTTTTAAATTTTAGGTTTTAAATTTTCTCTCTCTCTAGTTAAATTTTTATTAAATTTTAATGTATGAGAAATTTACGATTAAAAGCTTTATGTTTTATATTCGCTTAAATCCCTTTCTGGTTAAACAGTTTTAGTTATGATTATCAGTATTTATTTTATTAGTGAAACTTAATATTATGCTAACCTAAGAGATAAGTAGTCTGTAATAATATGAATAAATAAGAGCCGTAAATTATAAGATGAAAACTAAAAATAAAGAAACTTCAAATCATGTTTAAGTTCTAAACACGTCATAATCAGCATTGCTCTGTAAATTGTAAGAATATACTTTCTTAATATGAAAACAAAGGACTGTAAATGCTGTAATTAAACAAATTTTGTTTTTATAACTTAGTAATTCTGACCATCCACCTTTTCTTACCTGGTGGTTTAAATTTTAACTTTTTGTACGAGATTTCTTTCCTACCATTTTCAGCGACAAATCTAGTTCAACTTCCATGGCTCACAGTGAAATTAGGAAATAAATTATTTACAAAATTCATGTATTTATTCTAACACTCAACAAAACATTTATACATAAGAAATAAAAATAGCACCATAGTACCTCTTTAAACTGTAAAAAATAAGAATATTTTATTTCAAACAATACAAACGCTTTTAAAAAAGGGTGAACTATGTTTGAAAAACAACATCTGTTTTTTATCTAAACTCTTCTATCAAATCTGAAGAGAATAATTCGAACAAGAAATCTTTCAAAGACAAGTAAGGCAAGAAAACCTTGTTTCTTGTGTCAAAACTTTTTGAAGGTACGATCCAAATTCTACATGGCATGAAACAACTGTTGATATATCAAAATTTGTTTGATCTTACAAAAAAAGAAGGTATTTCTTCTTACCCATCCTTTGTATTCTAAAAAGTGTCTATAAATAGTTACAATAAAATAGATAAATGATGCATTTTTGTTTCACTTAAACCAATCATCTTATTTTAATATTTCCAAGAATACATATAATACAATAGAATACGTGTAATAAATCCCTTATTAATAATTTAATTTTCCTGCCATTCATGTTTTAATAAACAACTTTAAATATTTTTTGTAATAAATGTAAGTAAAGGATAAATGTAGAAAGTACCCCATGATTACGTAAGAAGTACAGTAAATTATACAAAATCCTTTCAAAATATTAATACCCAAGAGTTTACAGTACATACAGTTTTTAAATTATAAATATTTATCTAGATTATAGGTTTCCAAACTTTTTGAGATCATTTCCCCCTTTTCAAGAAAAAATTTCACCACCATCTACAAATTTTTCCCGAATTCCCTTTTTATTTTTTATAAGTATGGTACAACATCATAAATGTTTATACCAACGGGTAATTAACTTAATTTACGTAACTTTTTAAGCTAACACTATAATTTTGAAATAAATAGGAAACATCCCTGTTCGAGCTATTTTAAAGCGTTAAGTGTTTGAAATTGCAATATGATTTGAAGTGTATTGAGGAAACCAGAAATTGTATAAATACGGGTATGTGATTGTGTATGAGTTAGGTCAGAAGAGATGAGATTTTATTATTGTTTACGTGTTATTGTGTCTTCAATAAAGTTTTTTTATGAGATTTTATGGTGCGCTGTCGTTATTTCTCAAGGAATAGTGACAAATATCGACATTTTAATCTACCTAAGTTGGAAGCTCCCTAGAGATTGTATATTAAAAATTTAAAGACACTACTTTGAGAATGTAATGGCAACAATTTTGCGTGTGTTCGCCCTAGCATTAAATAAGCGATAATCACATTCTTTCATGCAGATTCAGAGAACGAAAATCTCTATCCGATGGTTGGGCCATACTTACTCCATTTTGCGGTAATTAAATTCAGAAAAGTATAGGGAGATATTGATAATAAAATTATTTAAAATACACCCACAAGTCAAGATCATTACATTTAATTCGTAGCAAAACTAAAATCCTTTCAAAAATTTAACAGCATCAAAATAACGTATTCAAACCTCAACGGAACAATACTTTACGATACATCTCTTCATAGCAGACCGCTCATTTTTAAACAGTTTCATCCATTCAACATTTCCTAAATATCAAATAAGCGAAGCGTAATAGCGACAACCACATTGCAAATAACATTAGATGACAGTTCACCCTTGAGGAAACTTCACTGCCGAACGATTTCACGTGAACCGACGTTTAATCAGGGTTAAAACCCCCCTCGGTACGAAGCAAAACAATTTCGAACGCACCGATATTCAGATAAATAGCTTTTGAATCTGCCCATGTGGAAAATTGTTCGAAAATGAAGGGAAATAAGTGGATTGTAGTTTGAAGTCACATTTTAATACGAAAATCCACCAATCATGCTCAGTGTTTGTTTCAAAGTAGGATAAAAATAAGAAGTTTCGTTCTTTTGGAAAGGAAAATTAAGTATGTAGCGAATACTGACGAGGGTATTTTTGTGTTTTACCACTGATAGTGATGTAAATCCTATCTAGAAAAGAACTTTGATAGGAAGAAAATTGGTTTATATCAATGTTGTAGATGGAGCTAATTATGAAGTTTCTTTGAATTTAGAAATATAAGGTGCATAAATATTGCTTTTTGGGAATTATTTTCAAATACAAATTTCATTTTCATTCAGCAACATTTAGAAGCGAATTAGTATGTTTTTGTTGTACCTATTGTTAGTTCTCGCAAAGATTACACTGGTCTACAAAAAAAATTCTGAGGCCGGGAATTTTAATGCTATTTTTGTATATATTTGATCTCCCGATTCGGAATATGGCATCCATTTTTACACATCAGCTCTAGTTTTTAAGATATTCTTAAATTACTTTTTTAAGAGTTTTGCTCTTAATTCATACAATAAGGGGATATAAAGATGCCATAAAAATAAAATCCTTACTCTCTAAGGCTTTTCCTATTCCTTTGGGTCCCAATAGATGGTGTATGAAGTTTCAGCCACCTCAGTTAGTTCAAAGGGGTAATTTTAAAATATCTTAAAACTAGAACTGATGTGTAAAAATTAATGCCATATTCTGAATCAGGAGGTCAGATATATACAAAACCAGCTTTAAAATTCCCGGCACCAAAATCTGTGTTGACCAGTGATATCTATTATAAGGAAATTAACGTTTAAAAAAACTAAAATGAGAGCAAACTTAAAGAAAAATTAGAAATTGGGTTTAAAATTATTCTATACTGTGACTTTTGAAAACTCATTCTATCTCATTTTACGTTGTAAAAATCTTAATTTACAGTACCTATTGCTTTAGTTGACTGATTTTTAATGTAAGCAAATACTTACTTTCAAAATATTTTAAAATAAATGCCAAAATTTAAAAACTGTGTAAAAATAAAAGATCTAGTAAGTAAAACCCATATAACAGTTGTAGTAATAGAAAACATGACAAAATTATCCTTTTTGTAGGGTTTTTTTCTAACTTACTGAGAAAACATTTTCATTTTTAAACCATAATATTTTGTTCAGCAAAAGAAATTCAAATTATCTAGCATTCAGAGGTGTTAAGACTGAGAAATAAGAACTGTGGTATTAACATAATATACAAATGTAAAATACATTGACAAAGAAAAGTTCTTATCTTCTCGGGATCTCCAACCCTTAAGTATATTTATTAGTTTCAAATATAAAAGGGTAGGGGAGAGTGTTGTACCTACGGACGGTTGTACCTTCAGCCACCTCATTTTAAAAATCGGGAAAAAATGTAAATTTGAATTTGTTGTCGATTTTGAATGTAAACAGATGCTATCTAGTTGCTAACGTGAAATCAGGTCTTTAAAATATTATTTAAATTTTCTATAATAAAAATACTGTTTTTAGGTGCACAAAGTTTTTTTTAGTGCATCACTACATTAATTCTTTTCTTCCCCTATGATTATGATATGATAAAATGGGATACATGGGGGAATCCCCGAGATTTTGACTTTTTAGTTTTGATATTAGAAATTGTCAGATCTCAATTCTTTTATCTTTTATAGAACTTTGAATGCAAAAACACCTGGTGTTGTACCTTCGGACACCATAAGTGTTCGGACCATAAGTGTACGGACACGTTCTTGTGGGTGTCTGTAGCTAATCGGCGTTTTAGAATCAGGTTTCGTTTAACTGAATACATTTTAATAAATGTTAAATTAATTCTAAAGGGTAATCTATTTGTCAGCAATTATTTTCAAGTGAATTTTAGATGAAAAATCAAATATTTTGTGATCTAAACTACTTTTTTAAGTTTATGATACTACTTGGAATTTAATGTAGAATATATTGTAAAATCCTAAGCACCCTATCGCATTTAAGTATGATGATTAAAAAAAACTTAAAATTTCCACTGAAAAAGTTTACAACCGAATTATTATTGTTATTACCACCAAATGCTTGCACAACTAAGTGTCGATCGAATTGGGTTTTTTTTATCAGTGAAGTTGTGAGATCAATCAGCATGATTGATGCAACTATTACCTTAAAATTCTGATCTGAAAATACCATGTGATTTTTGTGTTTTTGGTAAAAAATCAAGACTTTTATCATTCAACTTTGTTTTAATGATCATTTACGATCTAAAACTACATTACTTTAAAAAATCAATTTTCAATTTTAAAAATGCTTGAAATAGGTTATTAAAAGGTAATTCATCAGTAAAAATGTTCATTCTTAGCTTTTTTCAACTAAAACTTCCCTTTTTAAGGGTGTCCACAGGTACAACTGGGTCTGTCCATAGGTACAACAGGTTGTTGTACCTTTGGAAACAAATTTTTCCAAGTTGTTATAAATGATTAAAAATCCAATTTTCAAGATTTTGGCTAATAAAAAATATCTCTCTACTCACAAAGGTTAGGACTATAGATTGGGCACTTTAAATGGTCAAAATGTGATTTTATCTGTCTTAGAAAAATCCAAACGTGATTTTTGTCCAGAGGTACAACACTCTCCCCTACTAATAAAAGTATAACAGATAAATAAACTCTTAATGTACGATATCATTTAATATATTCAAAGTTTTTTTGTGTTCATAAAGTTGTGTTCTTACAAAGGGATATTTATCCATTGCAACTTTAAGTTGTCGGAAATTTGTATACTAATAAAATCCAATTTTTTGGTGTAATATTAATCTTTCAATTATAAAAACGCGGTGCATTCAATATCTTCTTAATCAACATTCCAAGTTCACTGAAAATTATATTTCATTTCTGAGGAACTTTTATCTGTTCCCACACAAGGTTTAACATTTCGAAGAATGCTGAAGCGTATAAAATACGTTTTCAATTTCTTGAATTCATTTTTCACAAAACAGTTTCAAGATGCCAATGAAATAAAGCAATAAGGTTGAAAAATTATTTTATTGTTCGTTAATTACTTTAGGGTTATGATTTCAATGAGTATCAAGTTTTCTTTTGTGATTGAAATATTCTTTCATTAAAAGAACACTGAAACGAAATTTTTATTTGTTGGTAAAGAATTTATATTCTGAAGTGAACAACTTGTTATATTAGATTCCTTATTATATTTTTTTTAAATATATTTTAAAATTGAATTTTCTTCTACTCATTTGGGAATTCAATAGCTTATACTAAAACTAAGTTACGAGAAATATTATTGGATTAATATAACTAATTTAAATGCTTTTCATTGCATATTTTCATAAATTCATATTTTAACTTTTTTATTTGCGTGCATCAGAATTATATATGTTCAAAACGTACGAAATATGTCTTGACTTTTCAACACACAATTGGGGATTTGAACAAAAGCGTACGTTTTAATATGTCTTGTAGAGATGCTTAAATTGCTTGGACGTTATGAATCTTGGTAATATGGAAAGAATTTTAGAGAGGAGTGTTATTAAAAATGCAATAACCTTATAGTTTCTGCAATCAAACCAATAGGGAGATTTATGTATACCTAAATATAGACTATGTTTTTACACAATGCAACGAATCTTATGCAGGTTCGATAAGTAAAATAGGCTAATAAAATGCATTCTCAACAATCTATTTTACCAAACAAATTTTAAGAATGATCTAAAAAAATACACATATATATATATATATAGTTTCTATTATTAAGTTATGAAAGACTAGCTGTTATACCCGGCCTTGCACGGTTGGGGTGTTTAAAGTTTTCTTAAAATACATTTATAATTTTGTAAATTAGCAATATTACAAGTCATCCAGGTATCCAAGGCGCCTCTTTCCTACACTGTAAAAAATTCCGTAAAATTTAACAGCAAAAACTGCTGTTAATATTTTACGCATTTGCTGTAATCTCAAAAAACTGCCTTTTATGCTGTAAATTTAAAGTTCCACCTGCTATAGTTTACTGGCAACTGCCGTACTAATGACCAGATACAGAAGTTCCACAGTTACAGTTTTCCACTCCGCCGCTCTCTATTATTTTCAAACAATTTAATAGTCCCCACTCAAGTTATGCTTATTTTTAGTTTATATTTGAAAATTAAAATCTTAGCAATATATGGAAAGGAAAATTAAGTTAATGTGTTGACGTCGCACTCAATTTATTAGTCTACCTCCCACGTCATAGTAACGTGGTTATATGGTCATCATAACTGTAACACATTGCACCCTAATAATTAGAATGTCATGGACGATTAAAAAAATGAGTACATGATGCTTTATTTTTGAGTATCTGCACATTTTCAAAAATGAGTACATGCATGTTTTCGAATTTGAGTAAATTTTGATCGGAGCCTCTGTTTGAGTGTGTGACATACTCAGATTTGAATAATTTTTGCTCATTTTTGAGACTGTCATTTTAAGAGTGCTCTTAAATGCTGTTTAAAACAGAATTCTTGTAAAATTACAGTATCGCTGTAATGTTAACACAAAAATCTGTAAAATTACAAAATTGCTGTAAAAATACAGAATTGCTGTAAAATTTACAAACTTGCTGTTAATTTACAAAATTGCTGTTAAAGTCAAAAATTACAAAATTGCTGTAAAATCACTGTAAAAATGGCTGGAACCCATATTGCCAGCAATTTTTGGTGTAAAATTACTGTAAAAATGGCTGGCACCCATATTGCCAGCAATTTTTGGTGTAAAATTACTGTGAAATTTTTTGCAGTGTATCCCGGTGTTCCCGGTAAATTTCCTATCCCAGCGTTCTCGGTAATTTTTATAACCCGGTATTCCCGGTGTCTTTAAGGTAAATTTCCTATCCTATATGTCTCCAAATCATGGAAAATTGTACTCATAGGACCTGAAAAGTAAAAACGGGCTTCTTAAATGATGGAAATAATACGGCAACAATGCTGCCGGACTATTTCCGTTTTCTGAAGAAAATTTTTTACTGTGTATATTTAAGAACATTTTCAGATTCCAAACATATTACAGCACATAATGGTAAAGCAAGGGGACACAGAGGGACTAGATTTCAGTACGGGTAATAGAACAAGGGGTCACAATTTCAAATTGAATAAAGTCAAATTTAAGACGGATTGTAGAAAGCATTATTTTTTAATAGGGTAGTGGATAGATGGAATGCGTTGCCTGAAACAATTGTAAATTCAAGTGGGGTAAACGAGTTCAAGAGGAAAATTGACAGATACTGGGATTCTGGTAGTTTGGGTTAAAAAGACTGGACCAACCTTGCTGGGCTTACGCCTGTAGTTGGTCGACTTAATTTGTATTTGTATTTGTATATTCAGAACACAACCCAATAAGATGTTAAAGTTTTCTACCTAGTAACGCAATTAAAGGGTTGTCAATTTGAGGAAGAAAAAGTGTTCCACAGTTTGTTTATTTTCATACAACGTTCCAGTATAGTGTTAATAAGGTTGAAAACAAGATAATATATCAACTTCCTTAAAATAAAGATTCAAATAATTTTAGCACCTCGCCAAAATTATACATCAGAAATGCATTTTGAATCACAATTAAAAATATCCCCAGAGTCGAAAATATTTTAATCTCCCTCTTTATAAAATAGTTAAAACGGCAGAAAGGCAATCCTCCGAATTTCAGAAAAACCTTTTAAATATACCTACGCGATGAATAAAAAGAAGTTTAACACAATTTATCAACATAGCGTCTTCATCGAAGTAAAAAATATATATGTGGTTTACTCATAGTTCGCTTATCCCAAAGCTTCAACGCCGGCCTTTTTTGCAAGTTGCTCCAAACAAATATGCAAATCAACTTTCGGTAAGGGAAATGTTTATGCATGCAGGGAAGGCTTCCTTCCTAGTTGAAACTAATGGTCATCAACCTAAATAGTACCAGAAGGCGGTTGAGTTTAATCAAAGTGGAAATTTATTTATGAAAAGGAAGAGGAAACTGCATAAATTGCTTCATGCCTAACGAATGGAGAGTCGGCATTGAGCTAGGGGGTGCATTTTTAGTTTATTCGAGGCATATCATTTTTAGTCATAACGTATTTAAATGTCATCAACTTTGATATAGCTTGGGGGAAGTGGTGGTAGAAAATGGAAAGTTGAGTTAGGAGAATGAATAATGATGTTGTGAGGTGCTGTTTTATTTGATAATTTGTAATGTAGGTAAGAGGCATCTTAATTTTGTAGTGGTTATGTGTTTTATTAGACAGCAACTTTAAGTTGAACCTACTACGTCAATAACAAACAAAGTAGTTCCCCTCGCGGTGTCTGAATTTCGAGTGAAATAAAGAACGTCCATTTTAAAATATGATTATTTCGCTAAATCCATGTATATTATAGTCTTTTTATCAAAATTCGTGTATCGAAATTCCTCCGATCAAGAAATTCCCGCTGTGAAGTATAGTAAGCATTGTTTAAATTTCTTAGAAAAATTTGTGTGATATTTATATAACATGGAACCAAAATGCTTATAACAAATATTTTTCCCCTTCAAGTTCTTTAATTTTGTCTCAGCATTTCAAAAAAAACTCCAAAAAAATTAAAATTTTATTAAAAAAAATTGTAATACTGTGACTGTGGGTATTTGTATCGGTTTGTACTTTATAAAAATTTTACACATTTTTAACATGCGATAAAATCTTTAATTTATGTGTAAAAAGGTTGTTAATAAATTGGTTTAATCGTGTATTTAAACTGCATGCATAATATTCTTAGACAAAATGTTGAGTTATAATTAAGGCAAAATATATATCTATCTTCTTAAAATAAATAAAAATTTAAAAGCTAAAACGATATTTACAACAAAATATTTTTATAAAATTCCCTTAGAAGATTAGCACGATAGATGTATCTTAACTCACGTATCACAGCAGTTTTTTGATTCGTTTGAATTATTTAAGACCCTAATAATCACAAACAGTGTTAAACCTATAATGTTACCAACCACAATTTTCTTTTCATTATCATATTAACAAGCATATTTTGTAAAGAAGAAACTAACCATTTATCAAACGGAAACTAATCCTATTATTATCATAAACATTTTTTACCATAAGAACCTTGTATAATCTATTAACAGGATGATGCAAGTAGAAATTCGCGATTAAAGTTGCAACTTTGCCAAGTAGGACATCCTATTTTTCTACGACAAACTAACTTAAAATCTTTCATTTCCTACTAAAACCCTTTTAACATTTCTAGAGATGAATAAAACATTTTTGTTAGAGTTTATCACAAATCAGAATTATATTGAAAAAGCCTATACTTTTACTTATTCAAGGTTTAAAAGTGGAAAAATTGAGTAATTTAAAAATTTCTGAGTACTAGAGAAAATTTTAAAATGAAACACCCTTTAAAAATACCCTTCTATTCAAGAAATATAGACTCCTTGACTGTTATTGATAAGAAGCATTATATTTTTTCCAATTGTTTGTATAAATACAAAGGAAACTTTGCAAAAAGTCGATTAACTCGGGTAAAGGTTTAAAAAAATCAAGAAATTCTAGATATTTGCAATTGAAACTTAAACTTTTAATGGCCTATAAAGGAGTCAAACACAAATTTAAAAACATCTCCTCTGTTGCAGTTCTATAATATTAAAAATGGCAGCTAATTCTAATTCAAACATCAAATTAAATGCTTCAAAACATAGATAATACATAAATAACACGGTAACTTTTCTGTGTAACTAGAAATTTTTTTCAATGATGTTGTTTCAAATTACGCTTTTTCAATCATCCCTAAAAGTACTAACATTAACTAGGGTAGGTGGGGGCAAAGCCACGCAATTTTCAGTATTTTTAACATTGTCGTCGAAAGGGGTACATAATACCGAAATTTCACTTGGAGGTGTTAGATTGACATCCTACCTACAAAACCAATCCAAGTTTAAACTCTTATCGATGGCATTTTAGGAGAAATTCACAATTTAGTAGAAAAAAATCGCGGGGCTTTGCCTCGAAAAATGGGGCAAAGACCCGCACTTGCAAATCTTGGTGCCCAAGTGAAATAAACATGGATAAACAGAATATTTCATTATAAAAACACTAGAAATAATCCTCTTACAGCCGTATCGACCATCTCGAGTCAAATCCAAGCTAACTCTAGAGTAGGATGTCTCTCGAGTTAAGCTAACTCTAGTGATAAATGTTAAGCTTATCGACCAACATCGAATTAAGATACTCCAGAGTTAAGGAGAACTGTATTTATAAGGCCATTTCTGATTGGACAGCAGTAGCCCACGTGACTAAAAGCATGTAAAGAAGGAAATAGGGCGCGAAAACATCCAAATTTTCTTGTTGTTGTTCCGATTATTTTAACTTTTAATTCAGAATGAATTCTTTTTAATTGAAAAAAAATGACGAAGATAACAGCAAACTTTACAGGGTTTGAGATGGAAGTGTTGACTTCCATTTTCTATAAGAACAGATCCATTATTGATTGCAAAAAGACAATGCGATATTTAATTTAAAAATAAACAGACATGATAGTCCAATAACCAGGTGTCGAAAAAGGGTGATTTTAAGAAAAAAAAATCAGAAGCTTTTCTTTTCTCAACGGTTTTTAAATGTTTTCGATAGTGCTGAACCCGAATCTGAACTTCTCATACGAAATTTCGAATGGTATTAGTGTGAAAATTCGAAAAAACGCTAAAATTTTGCCCAATTTTTCGGCTTTTTACTTATAGAACGGAAAGCATGGCTTTCTCGTGAAAAAGTTAAATACAAAAAATTAAAATGAAGAACCAAGCTACAAAATTGTCATTTAAAACTTTCTTGTCAGACTAATATTTTGGTCGCTAGAGCTCGCTGAAAGTCAGGCAAAATTCACCCTTGAAGCGGAACATCTTGAATATGCCCCACATTTTTGGTAAAAACGTCGTTTCTATTTAGATAATTAGGAAACACTATTTTTAAAACTTTTTATACAATTTTATCTTCCTTTTTATGCCATTGATAATCAATGAAATGAAGTATTTTTCAGTAATTTTCCGCAGAAATACAGGTTCTTAAGCAAAGAAAAATTCAGTCTCCAAGTTTTTATTGCAAATTATGTTAAGCCTTTTGTATCTACTAAACAAATTATTTTTTTATATCAGCATTCCAATCCAACAATCTAATCATTATAATTTAATTTTATATTTTGTACTATAAGCTCTAACACAAAAATCTATGAATCATTCTACTTTCAAGAAAAGAGCCATGTTCACTCCTTCGCATATGACTGATAAGGGGTTTTATGTTTGAAAATGGGGAAAAATGTAAATCAAATTCAGTTTAGGTAGTTTTGACTAAACATGTATCATATAAAATGTCTATTTGTCAGTGGCTTTTTCTTCTATGTGATAAAACTGAATGATAGAAAAAAAATTGATGTTGGTGAAGGGAATATATTAGGAGTACTTACATATTGAATTTTTTTGCGACCGTGTAATTCTAGATTTAATCAAGTTTTTCTTAATTTTATCCCTAACTCATATTCCTTGGTTCAATTTATTATTAATAAATATTTTAATTGTTCGTGTAATGAAGTTGAGGATGAATTAGCCAGACATCTGTACAACGAAATTTTAGCAAAAAATCATATTGAAAAGGATTAAAATTTAAAAAATTAAGATTATAAATGTACATAAATTTTTTTATAATAATGTAGTGAATATAAATATTTTTTAATAAAATGTAATAAAGCTAAATTTATTTAGGAAGAAGTTGTATTTAATTTGATAAGTTAAAAAGAATCACAATTTCAAGTTTTTTGGATTCAGAAAAGCATGAAAATTTATTTGAAAGAAGTACATCAATTTAAGTATACAATAAATACTGAATCAAAATGTCATGTTAATGTAAAACTTACACTGCAACTTTGATAACTCTAAGGTCTTTAAATAAAGTTAATACATTTGTGGACCTGGATAAAAGTTAAATAAAAATATTATTCCTTAATGCAAAGCTTTTAAGTGGACCCTTCAGCTTTGAAGGATCAAAGTTATAATACATTTTTAATTTTAAGAGAAAAGAATATAAGTTCTAAAGAAGTTACAAAAAACATCATCATAACTGCTTCAAGTAAGCTTAGTGATGTCTCATATTAATTAAAATTTGTAAAAACTATACAATAAATATTTTCAAGAAAAACATTTTGAGCCACTAGCTTATTATATTTATGGATGAAGCATAGTCAAGATGATCAATGATCTTTAACATTCAAAACATTTACTTCCATGTACTTCACATGGGTTACTGCTGTCCAATCAGAAGTGGTCTTATAAATAATGTAATGACTATGAAGATTTAGATTTAATCCACAACATACTGAAAAAGATAAAGACTATTTCCCATTTGAAACAACAGTTTAAAGATAGTCTTTCTTAAAAGGTACAAGTTTAGTAAAAGTACAGTTGAGATGATGGTGGTGGTGGTAGAAATAGTCAGAGTTATAATCACAAGCTATAGAAATAATGCAGTTTCTCCATTTATTCAACTAGAGCACAGTTTGGGCAGATATGAAGATGTTATCGAATCAGAAATACATTCACATAAAAAAAACATTGGCGCAATTGCCAAGTGGGCCAAGGCCTACTATACCCATCTTCGTTTTCATGACAGTGGGGCCTGGGGTGCTAGGCAAATAAATGTCCAGTTAGATAGTCAGCCAAACGCAAGACCCTCAGTGTTTAGTTCGTAAGCATACTTGTTCCTCATTTTATAGACCCATTGAAGGGACAAAAGGCTGAATGGACCTTGCCCCAACCCGAGACCCATAAATTGAACCCTAGGCCTGTAGCGTGATGCACTACCACTACGCCATTGGCCGTCATATACATTCACATACAAATATCAATCACGGCATCTCTTTTAAATATTGTGTAACACAGTAAAACAATGAAATATAATTAAAAATGCATAGCAATTAAAAAATTTTGCAACAAACTTGGTTTAGATAACTGACATTAGAAACTTCAAGAATGTAAATTTATCTAAAAAATGAAAGCATATTTATAAATAGGGCTGTGATTTCCATGTAACTAAAAATATATACAAATATGTATTTATTACAGGTAAATACGTAACAAAAAGTGCAAAATATGTATTTAAAAATAGGAAGAAATTTTGTTATTTTAAAGATTTTTAATGAATTATAAAAGAAAAAACCATTTTAAACGCCAAATTTCAAGCTTGGAACAAAATTTCGAAACACTAGTTGGAAAAATTAGTGATTATTCATGAAAACCCCCAAAATTGGATATGAACATGTAGAAAAATATGTATTTATAACTTAAATGTACAAAAACATGTAAATAAACTGAAAGATGTAAAAATTTATAAAATAAAAATGGTCTGAATCAATCCGAAATACCTTGAAATGTGTAGAATTTGAAAAATCAATGCAATATCAGGTTTCCGAAAAGATACATTACATGCAAATCCCAGCCCTATTTATAATACTAATTTCAGAGAAAAAAAATTTGACACAATGGAATTCTTCTGGGCAATTCCCACTATCTGCAGAGAGGTATTGATGAAGTCATCATCATCTCGGTCTCATGAATAACCAGCGTGGCAAGGACAATCTTTTGGGCATTCTGCAGACGGCAGCACAAGGGAATACCGAGGCAGGCAAACTGTGGCTTCCAAACCCAATACTACCTCTTGACGACATTCCTGGCATGGATCTGGGCAGATATATACCTGTGAAAAGGCCAAATTTAAAAGGATAATTTTGGTAAACAATAAAAATTGGAAAGACAAAGGTAATTAGTATTTTTAACAAAAAGGCCAAGGCCTCTGTAACAGACCTTATTTGTAATTCATAAGTACGTACCTTCTCTGATTGGCACGATATTCCTCATAAGCCTCCTAGGCAGGTTATTTCAGTCAGGGCCTCTAATACAGAGGGGAAACCACAAGCATGAAACATTATTTGGATAACCTAAAAAGGAGAAAATAAGTAAGCATGGTTTGTTCATTTCAATATATAGAAATGAAACACATTTTTTCTTAATTTACTGAGCTACGATTAACTGCAAGCATAGTTAAAGATCCTCCACTGTTTGGTTATAATAAAAGCAAAGTTTCTAAAGAATAGCAGGAATTGAATTCAGAAGTAACATAACTAATAATAATATTACATCGAACATCTCAGAGGCAATACTGTTACATATTTATGTATCCCACCCACATGAATAAAATCCTGCAAGCATTAGGGATTACTATGAATGGCAGAGGATTTTAAGCGAGCAAATGCCCAATTATATAATTATCAAAGGATCACATAGTTGGATAACACAAAAAACATTCTGTACACAAAAATTTCTTAAATTTTTCTGCAAACTAAGTGTCCCAGTTGTTTAAATTTAGGCTTAAAAGATAAAAAATGTGTGATACCTGGTCCTTAAAAAAACCGGCAGTGGTTAAAATAGCAAAGAACTCAATTTTGAAATCGTGACGGCGGCTTAAATCTTGAAGTGGGTTGAAACGCCAAGCGAAGTAGTTGCGCCTTAAGTATCAAAGTTAAGTTGGAGGCTAAAAATTTGCCAATAGGCGCCAACCCGAACACACTTCTAGATTTTTACCCTCGACAACAAGCCTGGTTCTGTTCTACGTGACAACAGGACACCCCATGCAATGCAGGAATGAAAACAAAAACAGACACATTTCTCCTTCCAAAGAAAGCTTTAGCTTATAGCCACGCCATCTAGTAGTGACCCTGGATATTTACACTAGTGATATTGTTCACTATTACTGTAATAATGATTTATAAACATACAGTAAGAAAAAATCAAATAACAAAAACTTAAATAACAATTAATTAAAAAAGATTTCCTGCAAAATTTTAAACATTTCAACAATGTGTATGAAGTGTACTTCTACATTTTTAAGTTTGGTTATTGGATATAACATTTTACACATATTTATGGAAATAAATGTTTCTAGTTTCTAAAATAGGAGGAGGGTATTAAAGATAATTCAGAGCATGAAAATAAATTGGATATGTGATTAAGTATTTATGTTTGATGTGATATTTTTTTATTTGATTTAAATTTTGTGTTTCTCTCAGCTGTTTTTTTAGTAGTAGTTCTGTTGCATTAGCTGGATGCAACTGCAAGTGCAAAACATATTGAAAACTCCAATAGTTAATGCAATTATGCTTTTGGTTCATTTCCGTAAACATTCAGATTTTTGTTGATAAACTGCATAGCTATTGATCTAACCAAACACTTTAATCAATGAATTTGATATTAATTAGCAATATATCTACTTTTTTTAGTTCAAAAGAGCTTGCCGGTGTTTGGCGGAAATTTTAGCAGAATTGAACTTACTTTTAATTGTTAGTCATACATGTAATTTGTAAGACGAAGCAAATATAGTCCTATTGACGAAATTTGCACCTGGCTAATGCAACAGTACTACCGTATATTCTCAAAATACTTCATAAATATATAGCATAAATCTAGATGTCACGATTGCGAGAGCTCAGAAGTAAAAACGAAAGAGTTTTAAAAACCCTAAAAACTTACCTCATATCATTGTCTACCTCCTCTGACTTTGGCTGTAGTTCAGCCGAACATTTTTTACTACAAATTCAGGCCATTAATGCCACTTTGCTGAAAACCATACGAGCTGTCCGATTTCTGAAAGTACAAACACCTCCGGCGTCCATTTTGTTTACTGTTAACTCTAGAGTAACTCGCCAAAGTTGAGGAGTCAGCGGAAGTACTGCTTTTCACTCGAGAGTTAAGGTATTCTGGTGTGGTCGATAACGTTAACTCGAGAGTACGTGGTTTTACTCCTAACTCCAGAGTAACTCGTGTTGGTCAATAAGGCTGTAAATGTTGTTTTACACCCGTATTGACCAACACGAGTTACTCTGGAGTTAGGAGTAAAACCTCGTACTCTGGAGTTAACGTTATCGACCACACCAGAATACCTTAGCTCTCGAGTGAAAAGCAGTACTTTCGCTGACTCCTCAACTTTGGCGAGTTACTCTAGAGTTAACAACAAACAAAATGGACGCCGGAGGTGTTAATATCGGACAGATCAGACGTATTTCCCGAAAAAAGCATAAATGGCCTGGATTAGCTATTAAAAATGGTCGGCGAAACTACGGCCAAAGTCGAAGGAGGTTAGACAATGACATGAGGTAAGTTTTTAGGATTTTTAAATCTCTTTCGTTTTTACTTCTCAGCTCTCGCAATCGTGACATCTAGATTTATGCTTTATATTTTTATGAAGTATTTTGAGAATAAACGGTAGTACTGTTGCATTAGCCAGGCGCAAATTTCGTCAATAGGACTATATTTGCTTCGTCTTACAAATTACATGTATGACAAACAATTAAAAGTAAGTTCAATCCTGCTAAAATTTCCGCCAAACACCGGCAAGCTCTTTTGAACTCAAAAAGTAGAAATATTGCTAATTAATATCAAATTCATTGATTAAAATGTTTGGTTAGATCAATAGCTATGCAGTTTATCAACAAAAATCTGAATGTTAACGGAATTGAACCAAAAGCATAATTACATTAACTATTGGAGTTTTCAATATGTTTTGCACTCTACTCTTGGCAGTTGCATCCAACTAATGCAACAGAACTACTTCTAAAAAAACAGCTGAGAGAAAAGCAAAATGTAAAACAAATAAAAAAATATCACATCAAATATAAATACTTAATCACATATCCAATTTATTTTTCATGCTCTGAATTATCTTTAATACCCTCCTCCTATTTTAGAAACTAGAAACATTTATTTCCATAAATATGTGTAAAATGTTTCATCCAATAATCAAACTTAAAAATGTAGAAGTACACTTCATACACAGTGTTGAAATGTTACGAATTTTGCAGAAAATCTTTTTTAATTAATTGTTATTTAAGTTTTTGATATTACATTGAATTTTTCTTACTGTATGTTTATAAATTATTATTAAAGTAATAGTGAACAATATCACTAGTATAAATATCCAGGGTCACTACTAGATGGCGTGGCTATAAGCTAAAATTTCTTTGGAAGGAGAAATGTGTATGTTTTCGTTTTTATTCCTGCATGCTGTGTCCTGTTGTCACGTAGAACAGAACCAGGGTTTTTGTCGAGGGTAAAAATCTAGAAGTGTGTTCGGGTTGGCGCCTATTGGCGAATTTTTAGCCTCCAACTTAACTTTGATACTTAGGCGCAACTACTTCGCTTGGCGTTTCAACCCGCTTCAAGATTTAAGCCGCCGTCACGATTTCAAAATTGAGTTCTGTGCTATTTTAACCACTGCAGGTTTTTTTAAGGACCAGATATCACACATTTTTATCTTTTAAGCCTAAATTTAAACAACTGGGACACTTAGTTTGCAGAAAATTTTGAAGAAATTTTTATGTTCAGAATGTTTTTTGTGTTATCCAACTATGTGATCCTTTGATAATTAATTGGGCATTTGCTCGCTTAAAATCCTCTGCCATTCATAGTAATCCCTAATGCTTGCAGGATTTTATTCATGTGGGATACATAAATATGTATAACAGTATTGCCTCTGAGATGTTCGGTGTAATATTATTATTGGTTATGTTACTTCTGAATTCAATTCCTGCTATTCCTTAGAAACTTTGCCTTTATTATAACCAAACAATAGAGGATCTTTAACTATGCTTGCAGTTAATCGTAGCTCAGTAAATTAAGAAAAAATGTGTTTCATTTCTATATATTGAAATGAACAAACCATGCTTACTTATTTTCTCCTTTTTAGGTTATCCAAATAATGTTTCGTGCTTGTGGTTTCCCCTCTGTATTAGAGGCCCTGACTGAAATAACCTGTCTAGGAGGCTGATAAAGAATATCGTGACAATCAGAGAAGGTACGTACTTATGAATTACAATTAATGTCTTTTACAGAGGCCTTGGCCTTTTTGTTAAAAATACTAATTACTTTTGCATACATGTGATTCCTCCGCCAATTGGTGGAAATCCGCCAATTTGTTAGCAAAATTAAAATCCCACAATTCGATTTGACAAACTATAATTCCACATTCTTATTTCCCCCAATCGTTTTTTACTGAAAACTCTGGCCGAGAGTGTTGCCTAGTAATAAATTTTAAGTAAAATCGAAAAAAATATCGAAGTAATATGAAAACTAGTTAATATTTAAGCTGAAAAATATGACTATCATATCGAATCGTTGATGATTTCAGGGAGTAGAAGCCAATGGACACCCTCTACTTAAAATGAAGGAACATTAAGGTGCCACAGAATTTTTCATAAAATGTTTTCCGCCAATTTATTGTCAGAGTAATCGCATGTATGCTTTTGTCTTTCCAATTTTTATTGTTTACCAAAATTATCCTTTTAAATTTGGCCTTTTCACAGGTATATCTCTGCACAGATCCATGCCAGGAATGTCGTCAAGAGGTAGTATTGGGTTTGGAAGCCTCAGTTTGTTTGCCTCAGGATTCCCTTGTGCTGCCGTCTGCAGAATGCCCAAAAGATTGTCCTTGCCACGCTGGTTTTCAAATTCTACACATTTCAAGGGATTTTGGATTGATTCAGACCATTTTTATTTTATAAATTTTTACGTCTTTCAGTTTGTTTACATGTTTTTGTACATTTAAGTTATAAATACATATTTTTCTACATATTCATATCCAATTTTGGGGGTTTTCATGAATAATCACTAATTTTTCCAACTAGTGTTTCGAAATTTTGTTCCAAGCTTGGAATTTAGCGTTTTAAATATTTTTTTTTCTTTAATAATTCATTAAAAATCTTTAAAATAACAAAATTTCTTCCTATTTTTAAATACATATTTTGCACTTTTTGTTATATATTTACCTATAATGAACACATATATGTATATATTTTTAGTTACATGGAAATCACAGCCCTATTTATAAATAGGCTTTATCATTTTTTAGATAAATTATTTACATTCTTGAAGTTTCTAATGTCAATTGTCTAAACCAAGTTTGTTGCAAAATTGTTTAATTGCTATGCATTTTTAATTATATTTCATTGTTTACTGTGTTACACAATATTTAAGAGATGGCATAATTGATATTTGTATGTGAATGTATATGACGGCCAGTGATGGCGTAGTGGTAGTGCATCACGCTTCCACGCTACAGGCCTGGGGTTCAATTTATAGGTCCCGGGTTGGGGCAAGGTACATTCAGCCTTTCGTCCCTTCAATGGGTCTATAAAATGAGGGGCAAGTATGCTTAAGAACAAAACACTGGGGGTCTTGCGTTAGGCTGACCTGGGACATTTGCCTAGCACCCCAGGCCCCACTGTCATGAAAACGATGATGGGCATAGTAGGCCTTGGCCCACTGGGCTGTTGCGCCTATGTTTTTTCATGTGAATGTATTTCTGATTCAATTACTTCTTCATATCTGCCCCAACTGTGCTCTAGTTGAATAAATGGAGAAACTGCATTATTTCTATAGCTTGTGATTATAACTGACTATTTCTACCACCACCTTCATCTCAACTGTACTTTTACCAAACTTGTACCTTTTGAGAAAGACTATCATATAAACTGTTGTTTCAAATGGGAAATAGTATTTATCTTTTTTCAGTATGTTGGATTAAATCCAAATATTCATAGTCATTACATTATTTATAAGACCACTTCTGATTGGACAGCTGTAACTCATGTAAAGAACATCGAAGTAAATGTTTCAAATGTTAAAGATCATTGATCATCTTGACTATGCTACATCCATGAATATAATTAGCTGGTGGCTCAAAATGTTTTTCTTGAAAATATTTATTGCATTGTTTTTACTAATTTTAATTATTATGAGACATCACTAAGCTTACTTGAAGCAGTTATGATGATGTTTTTTTTGTAACTTCTTTAGAACTTATATTCTTTTCTCTTAAAATTAAAAATGTATTACAACTTTGATCCTTCAAAGCTGAAGGATCCACTATAAAGCTTTGCATTAAGGAAGTTTCATTTTTAACTTTTATCCAGGTTCACAAATGTATTAGCTTTATTTAAAAACCTTAGAGTTTTCAAAGTTGCAGTGTAAGTTTTATATAAACATGATATTTTGATGTAGTATTGAATACTTAAATTGATGTACTTCTTTCAAATAAATTTGCATTATTTTCTTAATCCAGAAAACTTGAAATTGTTTGTGATTCTTTTTAACTTATATCAAATTAATTACAACTTCTTCTTAAATAAATTTAGCTTTATTGCATTTCAATAAAAATTATTTATATTCACTACATTATTATAAAAAATTGTAAGTACATTGATAATTAAAACATATTTAATTTTTTAAATATAATCTTTTTCAATGTGATTTTTTGCTAAAATTTCATTGTACAGCTGTCTGGCTAATTCATCCTCAACTTCATTACACAAACAATTAAAATATTTATTCATGTTATTGAACCAAGGAATATGAGTAAGTGATAAAATTAAGAAAAACTTGATTAAAATCTAGAATTGCACAGTCGCAAAAAAATTCAATATGTCCTAATATATTCCCTTCACCAACATAAATTTTTTTTCTATCATTCAGTTTTATCACATAAAAGAAAAAGCCACTGACAAATAGACATTTTCTATGATACATGTTTAGACAAAACCAAAACTACCTAAACTGAATTTAATTTAAATTTTTCCCAGGATTCAAACGTAAAACCCCTTATCGGTCATCATTTGCGAAGGAGTGAACAGAACATTCCCTCAAAGAACATAGCTCTTTTCTTGAAAGAAGAATGATTCCTGATTTTTGTGTTAGAGCTTATAGTATTAAAATATAAAATTAAATTATAATGATTAGATTAGTTATGCTGATATAAAAAATAATTTGTTTAGTTGATAAAAAATGCTTAACATAATTTGCAATAAAAACTTGGCGACTGAATTTTCTTTTGCATAAGAACCTGTATTTCTGCAGGAAATTACTGAAAAATAATTCATTTCATTGATTATCAATGGCATAAAAAGGAAGATAAAATTGTGTAAAAAGTTTTTAAAATAGTGTTTCCTAATTATCTAAATAGAAACGACGTTTTACCAAAAATGTGGGGCATATTCTAGATTTTCCACTTCAAGGATGAATTTTGCCTGACTTTCAGCGAGCCCTAGCGACCAAAATTTTAGTCTGACAAAAAAGTTTAAATGACACTTTTGTAGCTTGGTTCTTCATTTTAATTTTTTGTATTTAACTTTTTCACGAGAAAGCCATGCTTTCCGTTCTATAAGTAAAAAGCCGAAAAATTAGGCAAAATTTTAGCGTTTTTTCGAATTTTCACAATAATACCATTCGAAATTTCGTAAGAGAAGTTCGGATTCGGGTTCAGCACTATCGAAAACATTTAAAAACCGTTGAGAAAAGAAAAGCTTCTGATTTTTTTTCTTAAAATTGCCCTTTTTCGACACTTGGTTATTGGACTCTCAGGTCTGTTTATTTTTAAATTAAATATCCCATTGTCTTTTTGCAATCAATAATGGATCTGTTCTTATTGAAAATGGAAGTCAACACTTCCATCTCAAACCCTGTAAAGTTTGCTGTTCTTCGTCATTTTTTTTTCAATTAAAAAGAATTGATTCCGAATTAAAAGTTAAAATAATCGGAACAACAACAAGAAATTTTTTGATGTTTTCGCGCCCTATTTCCTTCTTTACATGCTTTTAGTCACGTGGGTACTGCTGTCCAATCAGAAGTGGCCTTATAAATACAGTTCTCCTTAACTCTGGAGTATCTTAATTCGATGTTGGTCGATAAGCTTAACATTTATCACTAGAGTTAGCTTAACTCTAGAGACATCCTACTCGAGAGTTAGCTTGGATTTGACTCGAGATGGTCGATACGGCTGTTAATATTTCTAAGCCAACCAACAATATTAAATATAAATATGATCAGTTTTAATGTAAGTTGTCAACCTGTTGTAGCAATTCATTTCAGATTGCCCAGATATATTTCTAAAGGGAGAAAAGATGGTTTTAGGTAAAGAGTTGGCATCTCGGACACCTTTATTAACCTCTATAGCGATCAAGTAGTCCCAATTTCCTTTTTGGGACGAATTCCTGAGCTTTTTAACTGCTTGGATTTGCCCCAAAACACCTGCGTGGATTTGCCCCGTTTCACTTCATTTTGAAAAACAAGCCTTATTATTTTTAGATACATGTCGAGGCAATTCTTTCAAAATGAAACTGAAGTTGAATTGCTAGTTTATCATTGGGCTATTTGTTTGTATTTCTCCTCAAGCCCTATTTTATGAAATGTTTAAGTAAAAGATCAGAAAAATTACATCTAAATGATGAAAAACAAACAACATTTTTTAAACTCAAGAGTGACTTAGGGGTACGAACTTTCATAGAACAATAGGTTACAATAAGAAAAACCAACTATCTGGTTTTCAACTTTTGAATCGATAATTAACAATTAAAAATCGCGGTGCGTGGTTTTGCCCCGTGCGGGTTTTTACCCCCACCTACCCTATCTAATAAGTGAAACAAGCATTTTGTTCCTGACAGCATACTTTTTTTCACAATTGTATAAGATATTCTGTTGAAATATGTATAGTTCCTTACAAGCATAGGAAATTTCCAAGAATTTGCATCCAAAATAGCTGGCTAAAAATAACGTTTTTGAAATGCTTTCAAACTTTCCTATTTTGAAACTGTATTTGAGTACTAGGAACTACCCCTAATGTAAGGAAGTCACGTTTTTATTAATAGTTCTAACGTTCCCAAAAGTTTTATGTAAGAGTTTCCGCCCACTGAATTTACAACAAAACATATTTCTAATACAAAAGAGGTTTTAAGTTAATTTTATTTTATTTGGTATGCTGATTTCGAAATTGACCACAATTTTCCTCAATCACATCAGGATTTTTTGTATTATCGATTTCGATATTTTTGCCAAAATCCTATTTTAAAGGTAAATCTTTGGAAAAGGAAAAATTTTTTCTTGTTCGATGTCTATAACACCAAATTTTATATGCAGATGGTGTAAAAATACTTTTGCTTAACTGGGTGATTCCCAAAATAGGGGAGAATTTCTGTCCTTATATATAAGAAATAAGAAATTTAAGCATATAAGAAATTTTGGAAGGTTTTCTAGCATATTTTTTTAGTAAAATATGTTTGTCTTAATATTATTCTTAATTTACATTGAAAAAATCATTCACTTTTCAGTTAAAAACACCTTAAAATAACAGAAAAATGTTCAAAATGTCATTAGCATGGATGTCCACAGCAGCCTCTGCCATCTCCATATCAACATTTTTGAGTGCTTGTATCATGTTAATAAGACCAAACAAATTTTATTCCTTCTTGAAATGAATCAATGAGATTATTTATCCAATAAATTTATTTTTAACATTGAAATAATAATACATAGAAAGGATTTAAAGTTTGTCCTCCATATTTGATTTCTTAAGCATAGCCATCTTCATTAGCTGATTTTGAATAATTATTTCATTTTCACTGATGGCAGGAGTGTGAAAAAAAATCAAGTTTTTGCAGGGCAATTATTAGCCATTTTACTTTAGTGTGAAAATAGAAGCATGTGCTGCATTTTTTGAATAAAAGTTAAATATCTGAAAAAAATACATCAATTGTATGTCATTAGAATGGATAATAATTTTAATGCTTATTTTATAATTAAAATTTTTATTTTACTGATTTGAATAGAACTTTTGTATTTTAAGAAGCTATAGAAAGGAGCATTGTATTCTGATTATATTATGGTTCATAATCTTATTTTAGTTGAAGTTTGTCATTAGCATGGACAGGTGCTAGTGTCATTAGCATGGATTTTTCAGTCCATGCCATGCTTAAATGTTACTTTTGGGTATTTTTTTCAAAAAGTTGGTGTAGAGATTTGCTTTTGCATTAGTTTTATATTTATAAATATTATATTTTTTACCACTTCTAAAATGTGCATTATATCTCAAAAAATTACAGGACACGGTATCTCACAATGGTAATGTCTAATGGTAATTATATTCCCATAGTTAATAATAAATAATAGGTAAGGTATAATTATAGTCACAATGGTAATTATATATTATATTATTATTAGAAAGATATTTATTTCATTTCATTTTTGTCATTAGCATGGATCATGAAACACTTTATATTTTTTTAGTGAGTTTTTAGATATTTAGCTCTGCTGACTACAGGTAAAGTATACAGGATAATTTATTAACAACTCCTATTTTTTTCAGAATTTCAACTGCAAATTTTTTTTTTAAATTTTATTTTTTGAAAAAGTCTCCTATTTTGGGAATCACCCAACTATGCTCTTTCGAATCCTTTCCTGGTGCCTGGCTTAAGATTTGGTCATTTTAACCATTATTTGTTTACCCAATGTTAAGTGACCATTCTTGTAGACCAAAAAGCATGGAGGTAATTTCTAAATCACAGCAAATTGTCCAACAGTGTTTGGTATACTTTATTTTATTGAAGAAGGGTGTGATGTTTTCATAGCTTTCTTTTAAATGCATTGAGAGTCCAAGGGGTGACCGGAAGAGATGATTTGCAATTTAGGAGGAGAAAAAGACACTGTAACGTCAGGTTTATGAGAAATTGGAAGTATGGCCGATGGAATACTATCAGGATGAGAGGTTATCTTTTGATTTCTGCCTTCATACCCACGAACATGGCAGGTATAGAAGCAACAATCATCTAAATGGTTTTTCGGCTCCCTCTAATGCATAGGAGAGTTCCAAATCAGCAGTCTTCTTTCCTTTGAGCTAAAACTATAGACCATTGATACCCTGCACACAAACTTTATGATAAGTCCATGATTTGTCCTGATCTCCAAGTTTCCGAGCGAAATACAGAGTATAAGCTTGTCTAACTTACCCTGTAATGCTACTCATGCAATTTGTAATACCACTTTTTCGATACATATGTAACAAAAATCATAAGCAGATTCATAAGCAGCAGGAAATCATAAGCAGTCTTCTTTCTTTTGAGTTAAAACCATAGATCATTGATACCCTGCACGCAAACTTTATGAGAATCTAATGATTTATCCTGATCTCCTAGTTTCAGGGAGAAATACAGAAGATAAGCTTTTCTTACTTATTCTACAATGCTACTCATGCGATTTGTAATACCGCTATTTCGATACATATGTAACAAAAACAATCTCTAAAATTATAAAAACGTTTCAAACTCTAAGCCTTGTATCACAAGAAAAGTAGCTGTTATAATTGTTTTTTGATGGAGTTTCCATGTCACTGTATAATTGCCCGCATGACACTATAAATGACTTCGCACGATCCTATTTGTAGAGAGATTTCGACGGGGATGGAGGGATAACGACGGGGAGGTGTCATAGAGTGGTTTTCTGTAGTTTTCACCATTGTAGAATAATGGTCATGCAAGCAGTACATAAATTCAACTGGTAATTTTCATGAAAATCCTAAAATTGAATTTTTCAAAAAAAACTTTGTGATAGAATTTTTTTTGTTATTTTTTCTGAAATCAGCACCGAAATATACATCAAGTTCAGCTCTTACTTCTCTTGTATTTCGTTCATTGCAGGCGTGTGTTATTATTTATTTTTATTCACCAAATTTATTATTCCCCATATAAAGCAAGTATTGCATAATAATCCTTTCAAAACTCCATACTTTCTATCTAATACCAATGGATATTAGTCATACTTACGTAATCATTTTAAAAACCCTCGTTCTCTAAAAAGTACTTCTGTAGAGTTTGTCCTAACCAGCTTTCTCATTCCTTCCAATTCAAAATAATACTCATTTTAATCACAAGAACTATTCCCAAGCATGTACAGAACAGTCCTGGAGGATTGATGATTTTCGGGAACCCTAAATTGTGTTTCCCTTTCCTCCAGTCTTGCTGCCCCGTACATTCAATTCTTGTTCCCTAGATTGATGAAAGTTTTTGCATCATACGTTTTATGAAATCATCAACTTGGAAAATGATTTCCCTTTTCCCACCGAAATGGGGAAAGTTCTTCCTTTTTATAACTAATCATTTAATATAATCTGGCCTTTTTTGATGATTTGGAATAATAATTGTTTTCCGGAATCTCCTGGAAGAAATTTTTGCTGCCATATCTGATCGTTAAGGTAATTCTTTAAATCACCATTAATCCGGAATTAAAGTTGGAATGTTCTTTCCACTGCTTCATTTTATTCTTTGTGTAGAAACTCGTTGGTGGTAATTGGTAATTAAAGGTTCAATTAAAAGTTTCAGTTAACTTTATATAAAATATATAGTTTTCTATCAACTGCAGGGATACAGTATTTACCTTACGTTTGTGGTAAGTGTTAAAATATCATTCATGAACATACTCAAAATCTATGGATCAGAGTTTTTCCTTTAGACACTTTTTTAACATTTCTGTGAAGCAATTAATTTTAAATATTTGTTTATTCTCTTGTACGTTTCTAATTTGATAAGGGTGTTGCAATGCTGTATTCATCTTTAATTGTAATTGATTAATTTTAATTGTGTATTTTATTTGCTACTGTCTTCAAACAATAGCTTGTCTAGAAAAAAAAATAAAAATTACTTTTATAAATAATTATCAATTTAATAATTTTAAGTTATTAAATTCCTTATCTTTCATGTATTTCCTAAAAAAATTCACATCTAAACAATCTTCAAAATCAGTTTAACATTTTATAAGAAGTATTTATTTATAGTAACAAATATAGTAATTTTAGAATAGTTTATTTATAGTAGTGAAAGTATTTATTTTATAGTAACAAAAACTCTTTTATTATTTAAAATATACATTTACAATAAAAAAATGCTTAATCACTGTGTAGTAGGTATTACTTTTAAGATTTCAGAACTGAACGACTAATATCTTTTTTCAACCTAACAAAAAAGTAGGTAGAACTGATGTCTGCAAAAACCGAAATTAAAATACCTTAATGAAAAGAGTGATTCATATTTTTAAAAGGAAAATGTATTACTATTTTTCTTTCAAATAAAAAAGCATTTTACTTAAACTAACATTTAATTCTTAACCACACACTCTCGGAAATGTTTCAAATATGATTTCATCATAATCCTTTTTTACTGTCTTCAAAAATGGCATCTTATCACACATTTTTGGTTTATTGCCTGCTATCACGGCATATGGGAATAGGACTAAACTACATATAAAGGTTTTAAAAAACAAAATTCGAAATAAAATTCTTACCCCTCTCTCTTGAGATAACTTTGAAAACTTTTATCTTTTCAATTTGAACTCGATTTCAGATAAAGTAGAATCTAACGTGCCCTTCCTTTATTTCAACCTTTTATTACAGCATCAAATGGATTTTCAAAATTTTTCTTTTTTATATTGACTGAAATTTCTTGAACTGAGAATGAGATTTTAGGATATATATGTTGGTGAGGATATTATTTCTTGTTAATTCCCAAGTATATATAATTTTATTATTCAGTCTTTGAATGAGCTACTACTTGACTGATAAGTAGTAGTTACAAAAGTAAACACAAATTTAAATGATATTTTAGTCTTATTATCTTCATGATACATTGATAAAATTATTATTGAAATTTTAAGAATGAATATCGAACTAGATTGAAACTTTATTCTATTATACTTCCTTAAGATGGCCATAAAGAGTCTTGTTCTGTTATAAAGTAATGCCTACGTGGGTAGTAATAGCTATTCGTCGTTTTATATTGTTTTTCTTGGTAAAAAATAATAGGTTTTTTTCAGAAATAAAAAGATTGAAAATTAGGTTTCAATATCTGCCGCTGATGTTTCCCACTTTTTGAAAAACAATCTGTAAAAGCTAGCCTTATTGTCTAGCCAAAAATCACTTTTTATACCTAAAAATTAAGTAATCAATCAGATTTTTTTATATTTAGGGTCTAGATTTTCAAAAACTTCAAAAACAAATCAAAATTTTTCTATTAAATTTACTTTTGAGTTAAATCATTCAGGGAAATTGTTATTAATTTTTTACAACGTTTTTATTAGGTCGCTTTCAATCTTGTCTGTCCGTCCGTCCGTCCGTCTATCTGTCTGTTCGGGAGGAATTTAGTAATCAATTTTAAACATACTTCCCCATGAGCTAGAGACTTGAAATTTTGAACATAGTTCAGATCTGGATGACAATACGATATTATCTCGTTAGTTCGGTTCAATTTGCTGTCCCTGAACCCCCAGGGGGACTTAAAATTTAGAAGTTCAACTATGGGACCTTATTTTTAAAAAATCATTGTTGTGCAGTTTGCCTCCTCTCGTTATCAAGATGGCTTTAGAAGTGTTGTATAAAATATTAGTAAATTGAAAATTTGTAAGAATAAAAGTAATACACAGTACATGCAGTACTTCATGCAAGTTTTGTATTTGTAATACATCTAAGGGACTGACTTCATTAATTAGCTACTGACAAGTTTTTCACCAATATATTTTTAAAACGCTTTTTTTATATTACTAGTGTTTCAAAAATTTCCAACATCATCTGAATAATAGCTAGAGGCAAAAACTGTGCAATGATTTTAACAAAACAGGGTAAAGCCATGTGTTATAGTTAAAGTTCAGAAAAAAAAAACACTTTTTAGCATAGAGGAGATATAACATTGTTATATCTCCTCCACAGTAGGTTATTAATGCTTTTTAGTTTTAAATAAAGAGAAAAGAATCAAATTCTTGGAAGGCGTTCAGGTCGCAAATTCTAAACTTTACACAACAAAACTAAAAACCAGAAAATAATTAATGAAATAAAAAACCTTTTTAAAGAACAAAGTTTTTAAAATGCACTAAAAAGTATAAAATAATTTTTTGCAACTCCTTGTAAAACGAAAAACGTGGGGATCATGCATTAGGTATTTAATCCAACTTAATTTCATCATTAATTTAAATAATTTTTAACTGTGGATATAATGGTAAATAGAGTGACAAGAGTAGTGGCTGTAAATATTATTGCATGATCCCCACGTTTTTCGTTTTACAAGGAGTTGCAAAAAATTATTTTATACTTTTTAGTGCATTTTAAAAACTTTGTTCTTTAAAAAGGTTTTTTTTTCATTAATTATTAAAAGTAATTTTATGAGCATCTTATTCGATGCTTTTAATATTTTTTGAAGGGGGGGTTTTCTTATTAAATGTTGTATTATTGCTACGGCCTAATATTTAGATTCAAATTTGTCAGGTTCATAAAACCTAAAGGACGTTAAATTTAGGCTCTACAATGGCAGATTCGATAATAGGCGTTTGGATAATAAACTGTGATTCATCAGCGCCCAATGAAATTACTTCTGTTACCTTTATTGTGTAATAAAGACAAATTTGTGTTATTCTATTTAAAAACAAATTTTTTAAAAATGTAATCCTCAAATATGGGCCATTGTCAAGTAGAGTTCTTATTAAGTTACCATAACGCATTCCTTTATTCTACATAGAAAATTACATTTTACGCTTTTTTCTGCGGAACACCACAGGGATTACAAAGGATTGATAACCCGTAAACACTCATAAATTCATTCCCCACGCATATTCCAACGGACACAATGCTAAACTATCCGGAAAATACACAAAACATCGATATAACGTATTTATTACAAAAAGAAAGAATTACGCAACCCAAAAGATACTAACAAGGGAACACCCCCTTAATCCCACCAATTAAATTACATCTCTCTGAGCATTCAGAGATCCACCCACTTATTCCCGACTTCTGTCATTCTCGGTAATTGTCGGCCAGAGTCGTTTGCTAATTCGAGCGGAAACTAATCTCTTCCTCCCCTTTTGAGAGGGACAATAACACTTGTTAAGGCTCCCCCGTTGCCCGACGATTTTAATGGTCATCGTTTGAACTGTCCGGTTTTAAAAGGACAGGGACGGTGATGTATGGTTTGGGAACTATTCCGCGGAATGGGGTGAGTTTGAGACAATTCCAATCGTTTGGGGATAGGGGTATTGATGGTGGGAGGGAGGTGAAGTGATGTGAGTTGTTATGGTTTGTGCTTGGCGTTTTTGTTGTGTTTTTGTTATAGTATAATATTGTGGGAACATGGGGTCGTGGGGAGCCTAGTGGTTAAGGCAAAGGCTTCGGGATCGGAGGGTCTTGGGTTAGATTCCCGACACCACCAAAGACCCACCAAGAATATGCGGAGTACGTGCTCGTTAAATCTGAGGGTCTGAAAGTTCTGTGGTTGGTCATGGCACAGTTTACCATGGGTCCAGATGTCTGGAGACTATTTCTCTCCCCTTCAGAGACATGGCAAAATTGTGGAGGTGGAGATATATGGTGGAAGAATCTATCATCCAAGCAAATAAATAAATAAAAATAAAAAAGAGAGACCAAGCGGCTAATCTTGGAGTAAGCAAATGTCTCCTAACTCTAAAGCTAAGACTAAGTGGGAACCTGTTGTGGAGGTATTGTGAATATTTAGAATGAAATTTCTCTCTGTTTTTTAGAGTTTTTCAAAGCAATCTCCCAATGCTAACAGAATTGAAAACATTGTAAATAATTTCTAACGGATATTTGAAAGAAATTCGTGATTTTTTGTAAGTTTTTTATCGATTTTTTGTAAGTGATGGGATCCAAGAGGAGGGTTTTGACAGCTTACTTGAGCTAAGTTGTAAGTTGGAATTCTACCAGCCGGGAAAATTTAGCTTACTACATAAGTTGTTCAAAGCACTCACTCAAATTAAATAAATGAAGAGGAACAAATACCGGAATATTTATAGTTGGAAAACCTTTAAGCAGTAAAACTTTCAATTTCAGTGTTGTTTTTTATGAATCATTCAGACAAATCTACAAATAATTAAACAAGGTTACCTTTTTGGTAAAATATTCAAAGCACTCAAAAATAAAATCTTAAAAATAAATCTAAATTTCTTTGGTAAAATATTCAAACTGGCCAACTCCAATCTATGAAAAATCCATCAGTGATGTTTCAGTAACTGCCTTCTATCACACACAGAAACTAAAGTTGTGTAAAAAGAAACCTAAATAATTTCCAAATGAATCTCAAATCTATAGAAAAATTAAGCTTTATTAACTCTACTAAACTTAAACAAAAACCTTACTTAATATTCATATTAATAGTCAATAACTGAATTTCGTTACCTTTATATGGTCTATTATCATTCGAAAACTGGCTAAATTACTTTTGTCAAAGAAATTTCAGATTATTTTTATACAAATAATACTTACTAACTAATCTCTTAGAACCACAACCGATCTTACAACTTACTCTAGCTCCTTCACATAAGAAATAAACACCACTTAAAGAAATTTCTTTCTCACTTATAAATCAGACAAAAAAACACATCAGCAACAAGCAACAATTTATATTTGAACAGTTGCGGTTACCGTGGGAAACCAGAAAATTTTGTTTACTTAACTGTTCCTGACAACTAACTCCAAAATCATTTCCTTACGAGAAACGTCATTCGTTTTATGTTCTTCACAACCCCCATCCTTCGAATGAGTTTATTAATCTGATTATCTTAACGCCTCCTGGGATTCTGGGCAAATAGAACACCATCATTCTTTAGAATTCTTCTTCCCGCCATTTATACTGCAGCCAAATAACCGTTTTAATCTTAGGAGGCAATTTACCGGCTACTTTTAATCTCACTGGGCCATTGATGCGTGTAGGGGGATGCATAAAACGGGCGATGATTCTTTTCGTTCTAACGCAGGCCCGGTGCAAACGATAAAAATATTTTCCGACGGTGAGTGGATTACATATTAATTATCGTAAACAAAATGGCAACGAGTGGGGGAGTCGTTTCCCAAGGCTTTTGTTAAGGACGCTCTTTGATGCTGGGGTTTTTTCTCTTACAAAAGGGGATTCTGAGACAGGGGGTATTTTTACGTCTGATTTCAGAACGTCGTTAAAATTCGTATCGTTTCGTGAAAGAAATTTTCCCCCTTTTGGAAATTTCATTGAAAAAGGAGTAGTTTTCCGCGATGAATGGACGTCTTTTCAGTTTGTTTTAATAGTCTTATTTTCAATGGAAGTTCTCTGGGTATTTTGAAATAAATTGAATTTGATTTCGCAAACAAATAACGGCGTAATAAAGGGGAGTTTGAAGTACGTAGAAAGAGTCGTTACATTGTTAAATTTAATTAGTTCCGATCAGTTCCAATCTTTCAGTTTTTAAATTTATAACTGGAATATAACTCAGGAATCTTACTAATTTTATGTGATCTGAAAAGCCTATCTGATATTGTTTTGTTGAAAAATCAATCAAATTTCTTTATAATGAATTGAAAAATTGGAAGTTTTAAAGAAACTTGCTGATTTATTTTAAGGCTGTAGTTTTTTTTTTGAGATTTATTTCACACTGTGTTTCATCATTAAAACTTTTAAAAGAAGAGTTTGTATTTAGTTTATCTTTATCTATCTATTTAATTACTTTAAACATCATGTACTAACATCATCATTTTAAAATTCTATAGAAATTTTATTCAAGCATTCATGTAGAATTTTATTGAAATGATTTAATAATTATATTAGGTGTGGAAAAACTAAATTTGATGTCAAGAGAAATTTAAATTTTAACAAACATTTTTACATTTATGAAAGATTTAATAGTTGCATAAAAATAATTAACTGTGATTTGTAAAAATAATTAACTGCAATTTGAGATAAAACAAAATCCCTTTATGAGATCCACCCTTTAGTTTTCTTATAGATCTTAGTTTAGTTTTATGACTAAAAATATCTAAAAATTTTTAAAAAACAAATGGAGATATATAAAACAACCTTAAAAACTAAATAAAACCGCCCATATTTTGATGACCTTTTACAAACATTTCTTGAAAAATACATGCATATAATATTTTGGCTAATATCCTATAAAGTTCTTTTAGTACTGCAATATAAATAAGAATATACAAAGTACTATAAATTATTTTCACTCTGGCTTACTCTTATATTTCCTATACTTACCGGAAACAATAAAAAATTTTAGATATAAAAAAAAGAAATTTATGTAGAATGCAGAGTAAAATTTGTGTGTGTGCTTGTATGTTTTTATTTAACTATAGAATATAATAAATTAATCTTAATTTTGAAAAATATTTTTCTTTAACCTCTCAAGAAAAAGTTTCTTTTATTTAGACTACTCATTGACTAAACATCATTGATTATCATTCTCCCGAAAGCAACATCGAGACTCATTTACAGCGTGACTACTTTCTCATTTGGAAGAGAACATGGGCATCTCTGAGTGAAAATGACTTAAGTCCACAAAACATAGTTTTAAGGGGACGCAGTACCATTTTTGCCAAAATCTTTAAAATTATAGTTATTTACTACTTCTTTCTATTATTATATGTATTTGTCTTATGTAAAACATATTCCAAAGTCAAAACATCTTTGAATTCAAATTTTAAGAGTTTATTTTTAAAAATCTTCACATTTAAGAGGTGTTTTTAAAATGCTACTCCTCCTACAATAATCGACATACATTCTTGAAATTTGGTTTTCGAATACATCAAACTATGTATAAAAAAGTTACCATCGATTTAAAGTTTATGGTGCTTTGAATTCTAAACACAGTGGTTTTTCTTGAATCACTAGCTAAAATACATTCCCCATTCGGTAATTTTTTAAAAAAAATCTACGATGTCTAATAATAAAACAAATGCCAACTTTTGTTATACTCACTTCCAACAATAGTCAGAAAACATTTCAAGAGATTTGGTCCAATAGATAAAAAGCCTTAGCATTTTACACAATAAAACAGTGATTCTGAGTAAAGGGACTTTAGGAAGTTTCTATTAGCCATAGAGACCTTAATACTTTCACAAATGAAATGAACTACAACTTGGATATTTATCAGTGAAAAGTTTTGAAAATTCGTAGGATGATAGACAAATGCATATAGATTAGTTTAGAAGAAAAAATTTTTTGACAAAAATGGTACTGTGTCCCCTTAAGTAACTTAGAGTATTCTACTACAGCGCCTGTTTGTCTCTATTTCTATGATGAAGGCAATTTCGCTTTTACGTCATTTATTCGTCATTTTGAAAAAGGGAATAAGTCCGAAAAGAAAGTTTTGAGAAAATAGAAAAACTGTATAAGTAATGGAATTTTCATTGTATAAATGTTACGGGCAAAGTGATTAATTGGACATTATTCATAACACCTGGGAAATGTGATAAATTCAACGAAATTTATGAATGAAATGTATCACTTTGCCCGCTTCCACCTCTGGGCATTATTAATAATGCCCAATTAACCACTTTGCCCGTAACATGAACACCAAATTAATTTTTAGTGTCAGTTTAGGACACTATTTATAATACTACAGAATAATGATCAAAAATCATATAGGTATACAGTGTTTCCTCGTTATTAGCGGTAGTTATGTTCCAAAATATACCGCAAATAACGAACCCAGTTAGTTTTAAAACATGCATATATGATAATATAACAGATATAATGGTTCGATTTCGACATTTATTACATACAACTAATAAAACTGATTCATACAAAAAGTAGTTTTAACTGTAAATTACTGTAAATAATTGTAACTGTAAATAATTTGTAGTAGGTACCAAAATGGTTACAATAGTTTGAAAACGTGCTTAGTAGAATTACATTTATCAAAATAGTTTTACTTAATAAATACCGAAACCGAAAAATTATGTTTTCTTCCAAATATGCAAGTTTCATTGCTAAAGCACTTTGAGATCAAAATCCGCCAATATGCGGGGGTAACATTGCTCAACCGCGAATACTAAACCGTTAGTATGCGAGGGCCCACTGTAATTAAAATCATTATACAGTTAAAAACAGTTGATGGACCTTATAAAATTGCAGCGGAACAAAAATTTATAAAAACACTTAAATGTTTTCATTTAAATCATATTTCTGGGTAGTTCATCCCACAAAAGTAAGAAATAGAAGTGATAAGACAAATATCTTACTACTATTATAATGGGCAATACCACTATTTATTTTTTATTCGATAGAGCTACCCTAAAGCGGAATATACGCGCAAATTTTTTTAAATTACGATGATTATTTATTTTTTTATGTAATTTCAAAGTCAGACTTTAAAAAAGGGCGTTAAATAGTCCAATTTCCCAATGTGACGTACTTTTACATTATACATTGATTTTTAAACAATGCTTTAATTTAAATTGATGAAAACTTCCACGACCTGAAGATACATTTATTTGATTTTCCGGGATAGATGGCCGTGTTGTCCACTGAGGATGCTCTCCGAAGCTGAGAGCGAAACGTTTGGAAATTCCATTCAAACACGGCCATCTATCCCGGAAAATCAAATAAATGCTTTAATTGTTTAAACAAATCAAAGTCAGTGTTGGGTTTCTCGTTAAAGTCTGTATGAGTCAGTTGTGACGTACTTTTACCCTAAACAAAGACAAAGGGCTTGGCGATTTTAATTTTAAATATTTAATAAGCTAAATTTTTTTGAAACTTTTCATGTGGATTTTTGGATTTAGATCTATTTCCTTTACTGGAAAAATGCATTTTTTCTGTTTTCAAAAAATGATGGTATTGCCCATTGTGAAAGTTTGTGAGTATGTGTGTGAGTGTGTTTGTTACTCTTTTACGCAAAAACTACTGAATGGATTTTAATGAAATTTTACAATAATGTAGCTTATACATCAGAATAACACATAGGCTATAATTTATAAAGAGAAAATCAGGAATAATCAGGGAAACAATAATAGGAAACCTTAATACCAGTGTTGTAGTTACTAGGCAATTTTATTAATCTCTAAATAAATAAAAACGTTTGTGGCTGTGTGTATGTATGTGTGTTCCGCATCTCCTTTTAAACCATGCCGAAGGCGTGGACATTTCCTCCATTTCAAGATTTTTTCCCTTTGAAATAAATATATTTACTGAAAAATATATTTTTTTTTCATGGAAAACGAGTTAAAAATAAAACATTGTTTCAAACACTGAGCTATAAGGCTAAGCGCGCACTAGGAGACAAAGACAAAATTGCTCTCGGAGACAAAGACAAAATTGCTTCCCTGGCTATTGCAAGAAGCTAGAGTGCGCGCACATGGCGACGAGACCAAGATCACTAGGTCAAGAATTTCCTAATGGAAATGAATTGCTCTCGAGTGACTAGTGTTTTAAGTCGCCGAGACAGAAGTCTCTTAGGCTAAGCGCGCACTAAGAGACTTCTGTCTCGGCGACTTAAAACACTAGTCACTCGAGAGCAATGCATTTCTATGAGGAAATTCTTGGCCTAGTGATCTTGGTCTCGTCGCCATGTGCGCGCACTCTAGCTTCTTGCAATAGCCAGGGAAGCAATTTTGTCTTTGTCTCCGAGAGCAATTTTGTCTTTGTCTCCTAGAGCGCGCTTAGCCTTAGTGCGCGCTTAGCCTAAAACAAACAAAAAGTTTGTTTTATAGCTCAGTGGTTTCAAATGAGACAGATCACTAGACTTTTCATTTAGGCTAAGCGCGCACTAGATACTTCTGTCGCGGTGACTTATAACACTAGGTCACTCGAGAGCAATGCATTTCTATGGCGAGATTCTTGGCAATCAGCCAAGAGTCTCGTCGCCTAATGCGCGCGCTCTAGCTTCTTGCAATAGCCAGGGTGATAATTTTGTCTCAGTCGCCGTGACAAAAGTCTCTAGTGCGCGCTTAGCCTTACTAGATCTTTTATTTTAGTTTTAAATTTGTTAATTTGTTCACTGTGACAAGAACACCGGGATTGGAAAATTACCGGAAACACCGAGATAGGAAAATTACCGGGAACGCCGGGATTAGAAAAATTACCGGGACCATAGGAATAGGAAAAATTACCGAGAACAACGGGATTAGAAAATTACCGAGAACACCGGGATTAGAAAATTACCGGGAACACTGGGATAGGAAAGAGGCGCCTGGGATACCTGGATAATTTGTAATATTGCTAATTTACAAATTATAAATGCATTTTAAGCTACTATTAAAAATAAATTAAATTAAAAAATTAAATTTAAAACTATTAAAAATAAATTTATACTACCCACACGTGCAAGGCCGGGTATAACAGCTAGTAAATTATACATTATTATGAAATTTAGGCATAAGGCTAAGCGCGCACTAGAGACTTTTGCCACGGTGAAAGAGACAAAATTATCACCCTGGCTATTGCAAGAAGCTAGAGTGCGCGCATAGGCGACGAGACCCTTGGCCCATTGCCAAGAATCTCACCTTAGAAATACATAGCTCTCGAGTGACCTAGTGTTACAGTCGCTGGCGACAGAAGTATCTAGTGCGTGCTTAGCCTAAAGGCAGTTATCGATGGAGTAATTGAATATCAACGGAAGCAAACATTCACTGGATAAAAAAAAGATAAAAACACTTTTAAATAAAAAAAATTGTTTTAACTTTAACATCAGAAATAGTTAGAAAAGTAAAACAGATAAGACAGATTAACTTTAAATTCAAATTAAATAAAAAAAATTCAATGAAAGGACATTGATTTCCCCAAGTTCAAGGGGCTGTATCTGCCTATAGGGGGTTGTTATTTTTACCCTCTTTCCACCCATTTTTTCCACCAAAGATTGGATATTTGTTTTGAGCCCAAAAAGTAGCTAATAATATTTTGTACTTATTACCTTTTACTGGCGATTCAATTATGGAACTTATAACTTAAACACCTCGATATAAAGAATCTAAAAAGAAACCCAAATCGATACTAATCTTGAATTTAATAATTTTGCACTTGCGTCATTCTTTCTCTGAGAAGGTCGTATAAAGGATATTATCTCTAATGGTATCCCAAGGGACAAAACTGCACATTTCAGCATTATTTTCGGAGGCCGAGTGGATAATGCATTATCCAAACACAATGTGATAATTTTTTCACTTTAATGAGCGAGAAACAAGTGAGTTTATTTTCATGCGAAAGACTTTTTAATCCCAAACTTTTTCCTCAGCTCTGACAACCTGAAAAATTCTCCGAAACTCTTCAACTCTGGATACTAATGATACCATTAGGACCTTTTTGTTCTGGGGGTAGTAGGAATACGCTTTCGTTGTAGGAACAAGAATATGATGGAATTAAGCTTTGTTTCTTGAAGTGAAATTAAGGTTTATTTACCGTTTGGATGAGTTAATTTGGACTTAACATTACCCTTCGCGAAAAGTGGTTTTAAATTAAGCCTAACTTTTGAAACGTGGTGTTCTTGGAAAGAGGGGGTCTTTTTAAGGAGGATTTTTCAGGAGAATGAACAAATTAAGAGCTAAAAGGAAAAGCGTAAGGAATATTTCATAAAAGCTTGAGTAAGGAGAGGAAAAGTAAGATTCCATAATACGAAACTGTGTAGCTTAGGTGAATATAGATGTGGTTGAATTTTAATTAGGAATATATCTGGCGTTACGTTGTTTTTCTCCGAAATATTTTTTAATTTCTCAGTTAGTTTGAAACAACATAATTTATAATTTTTATTTAAAAAGGTAGTTGGAAATTAAGTGTGTACAATTTGCGTTGTTTTATTCTCAATTTTTTCAAAAGAATGTCAGAAGCATTTCTAAAATTTAAGGTACCCATGATAGAAAACACCAAATATTTTTCGTGGAGTTCCAAAAACAAGCAACTTATTTTAGAATTACAAAAATTTTCGCACACTGGGATAGAGGTATTCATGTTAAAATTTTGCATTTAATGTTAGAAAGTCATCTTTACCATAAAAAACTAGAGAAATGGTTAAAAGTAAGATAATCCCATGCTGAGAAATTTGAATATCAGTAACAAAAATTTAAAAAAATAATTAATGATATGAAGGTACAATTTGTAAAAAGTAAATTATGTAGCTGACTTCATAATATTTATGAAAAGTAGAAGGCGATTTCAATAAATTAATAGAAGAGTATGCTACAAGTTATAAGCTTTTTTAAACATTTTGATTTTTTTAGGTGTATAAAAATAACAGAATAAATAATTGAAAGTATAAGTAATAAATAGCAACAGCAACATGTCTAACATCTACAAAAATTCTGCTTCACTAGACTCAAACTTGTTTTTCTTACAGTGCAACCTTTTCCTGTAAAACCATGGCCACCTAAACACTCAAGGCCGTAGAAGCTCGAAATCCTGAGTGACGTCATGCCTACTAATTCGCGTCATAGACGCGTTTAAGACAACAGCGCAACTCCAGTACGAAATCTTGCTCGCCCCACCCCTACAGCCTGATTGGTCTCCTCAATTACGGTGAAAACGTCACTTGAATTAAACACACCTACACACGTGTCGAATATTTCAGATGAGAGAAAGTGAATTAGAGATCGCGAACTTCAAGTTGATTCCGTGCTCTATTATAAAGCAATTTCATGTTTTGTAGTTTCGCTTTGCACAACGAGAAAGAGGTTTCGCCATAAGACCTGAAAATGGTTTTAAGCAGTTTGATTTTAATGATCATATTTGATCACTAAAATCTAGTTTAATGATTAAATTTTGAGTAAAATTGTAAAAGTCGGGCCTGGTTTAAGGCTTAAAACTCATGATCGGACATATTTTCAGCTTTAAAAATTACGATTACAATGGAGGGGGTCAAATATTAACTGGTGTTTCATCTTTTCGATCAGTTTTACGTAATAAATGCATCAACAGAAATATTTTGCTGGTTTTAGGTTCAATCTTAAGTGTCCAATCCAAGGATTGGGTGCAAATTTCAGATGAGGATTATTCTGCTCTTTAACCCCCTCTTTCATTAGTAGAGTATTCCTTAGCGATCCTGAGTTACTAGCATTTTTTTCTTTTAGTTTTCGATCTATTTTCGCATAAACTGAATTTGAAAAACGTTTAATACTTATTAAGAATTAATTAAATATCAAATAAGATATTTTTATTAAAATTCCATTTTTTTTAATTTTATTATTTTTAGTTCCAAAATCCTCCGTCTTTAGTAACATGCAAGTTAAAATTTATATTTATAGTTTTAAACATATTTTAATTACTTATGTGTAAGAAATATAACGTTATCTCAGCTTCAATATTTTATTGATACTCAAAAATATCTACACTCTTCTTATCTGTATTCTAAATTTGCAAAAATTTTACTCAATCTATTTAAAAGATTTAAGTATCTACAATTTAAACCATAATAAATCAGGTGAATATAACAAACACTAACACACAACAGTAACATTAACAAACATATAACATTACGGTTATAAAATATTCATATAGTATTAACTTTAATACCAAACAAACATAGCAGAAAGTATGCATATAATTTAATAAGCATATTATAAGCATTAATATGCATATAATTGTAATAGACAAAAAAGATACTCCTTATAAACAATAAAATGTGAGTAGGTAAATACTACATTATAAAATTTATAATTGATAATTATAAGTAGAAAGTTCCACCCTTTCTATATAAGCACAGAAAATTATTACATATATGTACTATTCATGTTTTAAACTTTTTAGCTTTTCGCTCTTGACATTTCTCATTTTTTTCACTAATATTTTTTCTTTTTGTAGCATTTGATTCTCTAGAAGTGATCTTATTAAGAACACTAATATTGTTTGCATTTTTTGAATAATTTTTCAAGCAAATGTTAGAGAATGTGCAAATAATTTTTCTAATACTTGTTGAAAAGCAAGCCTTACACTCTGTGCATATTTTTTCGAAATTAAAAGGAGACGACTGTTTTAAATACACTTCAGTTAGTTGAGTAAGTAAAGAATGTTGTTGAATATTGTAGGTCATAAATATTTGCTCAAATTCTTTTGAAATTAATTTTTGGAAGAGAGAATAACATGCACTCACGGTGAAAACAATATCTGTGGACGGAGTCTTCAAGCCACCTCTATTGATCATGTTCAAGTACTCAGTATGAGGCAATTTTTCTGTGGGGTAAATCAACTCATCCCCTTCCAAATCGACACTCATGTTAAAACATCCATGGTAAAAGTGCTTACAATGTTCACATGATGACTTTAATTTATGAACGCAATATCCAGATATATATGTTAGTATTTCGGATTCTTGATCTGAAGTATTTTTTAGACAAATATTGTCTAAAATGTCCAAAAAAGGCTCCAAATTGACGTCCTCTTCTTTGGGTATACATATATCACTTAAAAACAATCTTAAGGGAATGTCGCCATAATTTGCTGAGTGTAAATTAAGCACAGACCTCAGGCGCAGTTTCCTTTCCGATTCCAGAACCTGCTGAAGAGATACGTGGTAATTGCATCCAGACATCTGTCTGTACTGGGAGAATCTGAATTCCAAAGCATCAGTATGAAACTTCGAAGTTAGTACAAACCGGGTTCCATCTTTAATTAGTGCCTTTGCAATAAGTTGAATAGTCATAGATGTATGGATAAGGGAGAAGAATGTATCTTTGCTTAGACACCCATTTCTTAGTTTTTGGTTCATCTTCTGCCACCTTTTAATCCATTCAACAAAGGAGGAGAGAAAAGTGAAGCTAGAATCACTGGAAACAGACAGAGGGAGGGAGTTTAGATTTCTTGTATGGTGTCCTTTTGATTCGTATGACACATTTAGAATGTCCCACCATCGTTTGATAATCGTCAGGAAAGATGCAGTATCTTCCACAGTATGAATAATAGTAGGATGATGTTCTTCCAACCGCTTCAAAGCAACAACATTGCTTTCATGAAATATGTTGACTGCCGGTAAAACATTCTGACGTTCTAGAACGGTCGGGTACATAGACTTGGCAGTTAGATTAAATGCGTATTTGACAGTGTTCTGTTTCTCAAAGTTGAAAACTTTTCTCAGTAACCCAAAACGTGGGCGCATTTGAACTTCAGAGTCACTATCAAATTGTGGGCAAATAAAAGTCTTTTCAGGATCTAATTGATTTATCCAATTGTTTCTGATGCTCTTGAGGATGTGTACTGGATCAAACATCAGATACAAAGGAGCTCCATTAATGGGGTTGGGGATTGGAGAACTTGAAAGACATCCATTAGCCAATATGTTAAACATATTACGATTTATTCTGTTATTGTCAGATATAATCGTTAATACTTCAAATCAAGCTTCATGAAGAATACATAACGTTTGGTTGGTAAGCTTTAATAAATCCGAAGCTGTCATGTTGGATACAGGAACCAAAGCAACAATTTCCTTATAAGATGAAAATAATGAAGACACCATGAAGGCTTGAACTGAATTCGCAGCAGAACCTTCATTATTAGCAGAAAAACCATTTATCTGCTTTCCTTTGTAAGATATTCCTTTCGTTATATGTATTTCATCGATTAAAAGATTAACCAATCTTTCTTCGTCTTTTAATTTCTTACATTTTGACTTAATGTACGCTGTGTTTTCGGGACTTGACGAAAAACTCTTTAAATCGATAACATTCAATAATTTTTTTAGTGTATCAACACATGGCAAGGTTAAAACCTTACAACTTAAAAGAGCTCTGTAGGCTGCAGGTGAAGTAAGAAAGAGACAAGACGCAAAGCAGTACATGTCTGTACTGTAACGCCGAGATTCTTTCTTTTATGAAGAAAGGCTCATTTGTTCCAACAAGAATTTATTTTTCTTGTTAATGTCTATCGTTTCCATTTCCGTCACATGCAGCTTCCAGTTTTCAAGAGCAACTTCATATGAAGTTTTTGCTTTCGTTTGTGAAGTAGTACTAATGAAACTTATTAAACTTTCCACTTGACTCCAATATGATACGATTTCTTTATTTGACAAAACAGAATTATATTCTCCTATTTTAAGAAGAATTCCATGAATATAGACTTCAGTTTTAAAATTTGGAAGAATTTTAATAGATTTCTGGACATTTGGGGGTCCTTCAAAATCCATAAACAAAATCAATATATACTTCTCAAAGTGTAGTACTAATGTACCCTCAGGAAGGTTAGGAATTTTTTCTGAAAATTTAAATTTCATTTCCTCCCACGAAGCTATTATGTCGTCCTTTAAAAAATCTTCTCTCAAATTTTTTTCACAATCAACGTGTAAAATTGTTTCGAATTTCGAACCACAGCCAGGAAACACTGTCGGTATAGAACCTTCTTTTAGTTTCGGGCGGCATCTCTCTTGGATCAAAAGTTTATCATCTTCAAATGGGATCACATTATTTCTAATAATACAATCTGTTGTAAAGTGCTTTTCGCACACAAATGATTTTTCATTTGGAGTTCAGTTCTGGTTCTGCAGACGAATTTGAAGAATCCATTTTTGTACCAAGTTAGGGTCTTTAGGAAATCTAAATATAGATACCTTTTCTATTGTCGAGTCATTACCTGTCATGCATCCGTAAACGCAACATCGATAAGGCATGGTATTATTAATTTTTAAGCTTAAAGCAAAATATACGATCTTGATTGGAAACCAGCAAGCAATGCAAAATGCCGATAACATTTTAGATTACTTACACAGGTAACATTTTATAATCCAGAGGAGAAATACTCTGCGGGGCTATCTGCCAACAAAGTTTAACAGGATTGGAGGAAATGTAAAATTATATTAAAATGTTTAAAGTAAATGAAATTAAAATGCTTATTGATTCCCTCTAAAAGTATTGTAATTATTCCCTTTAAAGATTTTTTAATATCATTTATTGGCTTTAAAAACATGGTTTGAAATTATGAATTTTGGAGTCAGAGAAAAAAGTCAAAGTGTCAGATCAAAATTTTTATTTGAAACTTTTAAAAATCAAGATACAAAATGATAATGATAAAACCAGGACCGATTATAACAACTTTACCCAAAATTTAATATTAAACCAGGTTTTAGTGATCAAATGTGAGCCTTAAAATCAAACTGTAAACCATTTGCAGGTTTCAAGAGGAAACCTCTATCTCTTTGTGCAAAACGAATTCCGATCAAACTTTCTTCCATCTGAAATATTCGACACGTGTGTAGGTGTGTTTAATTCAAGTGACGTTTTCACCGTAATTGAGGAGACCAATCAGGCTGTAGGGGTGGGGCGAGCAAGATTTCGTACTGGAGTTGCGCTGTTGTCTTAAACGCGTCTATGACGCGAATTAGTAGGCATGACGTCACTCAGGATTTCGAGCTTCTACGGCCTTGAGTGTTTAGGTGGCCATGGTAAAACTCATTTTTCCTTTAGATTAAGCTTAATGCACAAAAACAACTTTACAGTGACGACGACGTTAGAAGCTGCTTCCTCCTTTAACCCTCAGTCGGTCGCAACTGTACTTTTTCGCACACCTCATACATTTTCCTTCTCCTTTCCGTTATTATGGGGTGTAGAAGTCTGAAATTTATGGTAGTCGCTTATCTTTACCAGATGTATGGCGCCAAACAATTCATTAAATTCGCGCGCTTTTTTTAGTTAGGTTTTCATCATAATTTTACTATTTGAAACATTGCACTCGATCGAGTTTAACGTCTTTAAGGTAGGTTATATTATTTTTTGTAATCTCTTATGTTTTTTTATTAATTTTATGAGTGCTTACGCATCAATATTATTAAATTTTCCTTAATATATATGTAATTTTTTAATTATTTTGGTTTTTTGCGGTTGAACATACACCTTCAAAATCGTACCTAATACACTTACCTCGCCAAAAACAATGTTGTGGAATATGCAAATCTACCTTTACTACCTGTAAGTTCACAATTTATAGCTAAAATAATGTATTTTGGAGTTATTTACAATAGCTACAGGGACTGTCAGCGGTCAATTTGCCAGGCTAGGACCTGCAAGTATAACCTGTAAAATTTTTGTTTGTGAATGGTTATTATCTGGACATGAGCTTACAAAAACAATAATTTAGAATTTATATCCCTCAGGTTTCACATTATTAAATATATTTTTTGACTAAGATATTGAATTATTTATCCCGCTGATGTAAGTTTTATTTTACGCTTTTTTTAATTTTTGTCTTAATTTTTTAAAACAAATATCAAATTTTTTATGTCTGAATAATAATATGAATATATTTTATTGTTTTTAAGACTATCATTCTTCCTTTTCTTAAGTAGAACAGAAACTGAATTTAGCAGTTATTTAGAAACTTAAACGTGGTATACACAAAAACATAGTATAAGAAATGCTAGGAAATAGAGGAACAAAGATTGAAAACCTATAGAAATAATACGAAATAATAGAGGTGCTTGGAGCAACACGCTTGTAACTCAGACAACTTAACATTGTCACTTCACGTACTCGTTTTCCTGTAAGTGCCTCAATAATTGAGCCCTCAAAGACCTCAGGAATATTTTTATTCTAGATATATTCGCTTAATTGTGGAAACGAAGCTACGTGACTCAATATTGCATTTTAAATACTATTAAATGTCAATATTGTCTTAGAGTTAAATTATATTATTAGAATATTGATTCAGTTATTTACACGTCTCCTGTTTGTATGAGATGGAGAAGCTGGAGATTCATTACCTACTCAGTAGTTTAAAAACATATAATTACATTAATATTTACAGCATCATTTACAAGATAAGGTTATGAGTTAAATATTAGAGTACTTATTCCAGAATTCATAAGATTCCGTTCTACTTGTCACACCCGTTACAGTTACAAGGTAATACACGATAGTTATAAGTGTTGTGCAATGTGTACAACACTTATGCATACTTAAATACACAACACTTGTGATTCTTAATTCATTGAAAAGAAGAGGTCTAAAAAGCATACTATTAATGAAAGTTTACATGGAATTTTTTTATTTTATGGAATAAAATAGTTTCCTTCTATATTTATTTATGAATAAGAAATAACTAGCTCTTTATTTATCATAATCCTTCTATTGCTATCAACCTTATCAATGAATTCAAGTATTCTTCACTTAAAAAACATTACTTCACTATATCATATCCAGACCTGTTGAAAAACTCCGAAATCACACCCTCCCCCCACATAATTCCCAAATCCCCCACCATTCATCAAACCGACGTCCCAAATCTCCCCTTCGACACCGACCTCTGCCCTCCACCCCCTAACCCCCCCTTCGACCATAACAGGTAAATAACGGCAAACTCTAAACCCGACATCCTTACCAAACGGCCTTTCCCAAACAGCATAAAGAAGCGGCCCGATATCCATACATAAACTATAAATCCGACCGCTTTGAAGTATAGTGCTACCAAGAGGGTGCTTGGAAACCCGATCGCCGGGGCTCTTCGATAAGAAAAAATAGGGGTTGGGCTGAATTATTAGAGTCGTTTTGGGATCGCACCTAGCCCCCCCCTTTCTGTATGAGGCACTTGTTAGCGTCATTTCCATGGGTAGAAGTAGTTTGTTATTATTGTTTTGTTTTTGGTGGAGGTTTTTTGTCTGTGAGATGGAAAAGGGGGCTGTGATGTGTTATTATTGATGCGTTTTCTTCAATATCTTAGAGCGGATGGTAATTGTAGGGATTTTGCTAATGTTTGTGCTGGCTCTGTTTGGTTTGGGATGTGGTTTAGTCGTCGGTTTGTTGGGGGCGTTTGGGAAAGGTGTTAAGTGTTTCTTTTTCAGGGGAAGTGTGTAGTTTCTCGTGATTGTTTGTAAAACATTTGTTCTTAAATTTAGATCTTAACTCTATAAGAAAACATTTTCCGTCTCTGTTGTTTTTCGCAACACTTAACAACATTATTTTAGAACACTGAGTTATAAAACAAACTGGAGTGACGAGTGAGGGTGCTGAAAACGCATCACACCTTATCGAATTGTGTGTCCGCGAGGAAAGGATTTCCATCTTTTTTTAGTTTCACCCCATCGGTTAGCACAGTTGTATGCACAGAATGAAACTACAATTCTAAATTTTGCTCATGATATTTTAAAAAACAGGCATGGGTGGATTTAAAGGGGGTCATGCGGGGACATGCCCTTTTAACTTTACTTCCAACTTGCCCCTTTTGCTGAGCAAAAGGGACAACTTTTAACCTTCCGCTCCGGCACGTTCGGTGGCTTGTTATAGTATCGGATGCTGTCACTCCAGTTTGCTTTATAGCTAGCTCAGTGTTTCTGGATAGCAACCCTTTTGAAACATATTCGGAACACTACAGCTTGAAGTAAACAACAGCGTAAGAACTAAACAAGGAAACTAATTTCCTGTCATCCTATTCCACATTAACGGAGTTTTGAAGCATTGCAGACCATACTCTTTGGTTGATAGCAGTTTGGAGAGATAATAATAGTAGTTATTTTTGTCAAAGGGGAGAATTCTAGCAAAGGAGAGAAGAGTAAAGAAAAGGGGAGAATTCTAGCAACTTCTACTTGATATAGCTCTAGCTTCAGAGAGCTCAATAAGATTAATGATGCCATATTTAGCTTATCTATCAAATGAAGGAATGTCCCTTTTGATAGGCTTTTAAATCAGACTTTAATGTTGTAGATGTTTATCAGGAGTAAGACTCACTCAGGCTATAGATAGCTTTTTTGAAGTGTTTCAAAACTTTTCTCCTATATACGGAAATATACGGAACGGACAATATGTCTTAATTAATTTGTATGTTAAACTTTACCATCGCCTATAATTCACATTACTCCCCATAAAAACACGCAAAAAAATTTAATTTCTCCAATACTCTTTCCAGATGCCGTGAGCCTGAAACTGAGAGAAATCGTAGTCCCCGCAGTGGTCATCCGAGGAGAACCGGTGTGGCTGAACTGCACCTTCGACCTCGGGAACGAGACGCTCTATTCCATTAAGTGGCACAAGAACAACGTCGAGTTCTACAGATACATCCCCCTCGACCACCCCCCGGGTCAGAAGTACGACCTCACTGGGATACACCTTGACGTATGTTCCAAAAAACCATGAAAATGGATACAAAATTAAGGACATTTAGGATATTGCTTAACTAAATTTAAAGCAGCACTGTCATTTTATGGTTAATAGCTATCCCTTTATGCCTATTCCAATTCCACTTTTTCAAGGGATGTCTCTTATGATATTTGTAACTCGATGTAGTGAATTGAAAAGAATCCAGGATAAGGTTCAGCAGTGTGATTGCGTAGTTTTTAGGGAGGGAAGGGGTTTGAGATTTGCTTTATTTTGCTGACAATAAGGAAGGGGGTTAAAATGACCAAAATATGTTAACTTAATACTTAAACTGACTCTTCATGTAAATAAATATTATTCAGAAACATATATAAAAAGTATTTTCAACTTCACCTCTAATTTATAAGCATAGTTAAATTTATCCTTAATAAATATGCTTTTTTTCACAAGTATCTCATTTTGACCTAATTTTACAAACTCTGCTTATACACTAAAAACTATAATTTTAATAAATGTGTAAACGTTATTAAATTTTTTTAACCGGAAGAAAGTCTCAAAAGTAGAAAAATTGTATAGACCCCTTTAATTTCATCCAATGCTGTTATTTTCAAATTTAAATAATAATTTAAGCACAAACGTCCACTAAGTTATCCCCAGTTGTCATTTTTAATCCCATAAATGTTTCCAACTTTTCTGCAGCTAAAAAAGGCAGACAGAGGAAATATATATTTGCCCTACACAGATGTAGACTCTGAAGGAATGTACAGGTGTGAAGTTTCAACAGAAGCTCCAAGTTTTCAGACAGTAAAGGCAGAAAGAGAAATGAGGATTTACGGTAAGTCCTTCTTTATGAAAATTGTTACATAATCTTATTTTGCAATGTATCATAAACGCATGCATTTTCATTTCAGTTTGCACGGTATCAAAAATCTATATGTGTTTTCGTTCTATTTTGTTAGATTTATTAGTAAATTTGTTGTTATGATAGTAACAGTAGGGGAAATGAAGTTGAAAATACTCCATTGAGTATAAGAATATAAGCAACGGTTTTTTAAAAATTAAAACAGCTCAAGCAAAAGCGATCATATGTATCCCGTATGTTATTTCTAGAGACGGCCATTATTATTTTCAGTCTCTTTGTTAAAATATATCCGGAAACTCGCCACGTAAAGGAAGAATTCGCATTTCCAGACATTTTTTTTGTTCAAAATAAAACTTTTTTAAACCAGTTCCTCATAAAACTTTCCTTTGAACCTAAATTGATAAACTTAAGTTTGGTAAATTTTTCAGTCACTACGTTTTTTTATATTTCATTTTCATAATTATATACATATTTTGCAAACTCTTTCTTTTCTTTCATATCATAGTAATGATACCAAGAATTTCTCTAAGAATTTCTTTTAAAATTAATTTCTTTTTAAAAATGGGTTCTAATTAATTAATTACTTTAAGTTTATTTCAGAATAATTTAGAATATGTATTTTATACCCTTAAAAACTTTAAAGCTGTATCTTTAATACTTTCTAAAAAAAGGTACATCGAAATATATTTTTATCATTGTCGACATAGGGGTTACTGAACCCCCTTAAAAACATTTTTGTGAATTTGTTATAATTTTACCCTTAAAATGCATAACATAATGAGATGTTTCAACTACTTGTGTCATGCAAATCAAAAAGGGGAAAACGTGACTGCTACATGTTTATTTAAAAGCTTACGTTCTGTACACTAACACAAACCGCAATAAAAAAAATGTACAATATTCAACGTTAGACTAATTAAAATCTTCTGCTCAGCTAACCGAGAAAATTATGCCTTGTGGGACTTGTGAAAGAAACTGAAGCTTAAAAAAACTTCGAAGACTCTTTTTATAAGCAGAGAAAAGTTAGTTAAAAGTTTCAGACCGTTCATTTTCTATCTAAACTATTCATTTGATAGAAACTTAAAACTTTGGAACCAAATTTAGTCATGAATGTGTGAGAAAAGTATATTTATTATAATATAGGGTGTCAAAAATATCTTTTTGAACTGAGTAAAAAATTGAGAATATTACCTCTGTGGTGTCAACAGTAGTTTGATAACCACTCAACTCTTATTACAAAATGTTTATTTAAAATTAGCTGTTATTCATTACAAATAAAATCAAGGAATTATTTAGTACCGAGATTTTACTTACAAGGAGAGGATCCCTACTGTCCCTCACCGATTTGGTTCATTTTTGGAGGGGGAGTAGTGCATAACTTGGACAAAAATTTCCGACAAATATTGAGAAGCACTTTTCAGAAATTTTAGAGAAAATCGCGATTAAAAAATTTAACATTTACTTATACGAGGGTTGTTTTTTAATTAACTTCCGTTTTTCTCTTGAAAAAAAGTTGTAAGAATTTCGAAACAATTTTGGTGCTGGTAGTTAGATACATCCTTCATGTTCAATTTGCCACCTTACTGAATAAAATCGGACATTTTTTCTATTTTTTATCGATTTTACAAGCGCGCTCCTCGAACTATTTTCCCGCCAACCCATAGAGAATTCGGCTGTTTTTTCTCCCTTCGCTCCGTCCGCGAGCAGGCACTAACATTAAACATTGGGTGGGCAGGTGATCGCGGAAGGAGCGAAGGGAGAAAAAAAAAGCGAAATTCTCTATGGGTTGGCGGGAAAATAGTTCGAGGAGCGCGCTTGTAAAATCGATAAAAAATAGAAAACATGTCCGATTTTATTCAGTAAGGTGGCAAATTGAACATGAAGGATGTATCTAACTACCAGCACCAAAATTGTTTCGAAATTCCAACTACTTTTTTTTCAGGAGAAAAACGGAAGTTAATTAAAAAATAACCCTGCTATATCTAATAAGATTCGCATCTGTCAAGCGGATCGTGGTCTACCAGTAAGATATACGGTTTCCAACCCAAAGGTCCCGGGATCGAGTCTCGCTGCATGCCATGTTTTTTATTTTATTTTTCATCACAATTAAGAGTACAGATATGGAATAAAGTAGTACATACATACTAATATTTAATTATCAATTCTAAACATTTGTTAAAATGTTTTCTTTTGTGGGAAAAATAAAAAATTTCTGCAAATTATTAAATTTTTATATCTGGAAATTATATTTATAAATACATTATTATTTAGGAGGTATGGATTGAAAAGGGTAAGCACCAGAAAAATCCACATGTTCATATTTTTAAATAATTTTATTCACAATTAATTCATTTCATTTACCCACAAAAAATTCATTTATATATGTTTTCAACATTTTATTTACAATTCATTTATATACATTTTCAAATTTTTCCCTTGGACTTTGGTGTAGTCAACGGAATTCAAGAAGGTAAAAGTTTATTTAAACTATCAAATCGGACACATAACACACCATTTGCATAACGAAATCGCGCTTTCTTGGGGATAGTAAGGGACAAATTCAAGTAAAGATTAATCTATAAAAATGAAAATTATTTTTTGTTTTGGAAAAAATATTTTCATTCCTTATTTCCCCAAAAAATAATTAATAGATCCAATTTTTTATGATCTTATTGTAAATATTATACAGGGTGATTCAGAAATAATCATCAATATTTTTGGGGGAGGTAGAGGGACCCTAGAAAAGCATATTTTGAATAGGGATGGTGGGGCGCAGCCTTACCGTTAAAGAGCTATGACCTAATGTAGTGCGAGCGCGTTTCAAAAGGCCGTTTTTTGAAGGACCGTGGGACGAAACAAAACATAATAAAATGAAAAACATTATTGCATGAGGTAAAGGAGTATCCCTACTACTTACACCATGAATTTGATAGTATTTGAACCACTTTCTAAACCGTGGAGTGAGTTTCAAAAGTGCAAAATTAATCTTTTAGTCAAAGAATGGAGTTCCCTTAAATGTATTTAGAAAAATGATGTTCGGGGAAGGAATTTTCAATGATCGTAACATTGATCATTGAAACTGTATGATCATTGAAAATTCCATCCTCGATCATCATTTTTCTAAATACCATTAAGGGAACTCCATTCTTTGACTAAAAGATTAATTTTGCACGTTTTAAAACTCACCCCTTGGTTTAGAAAGGGGTCCAATTTCTACCACATTGAAGATTTAAGTAGTACAGATACTCCTTTACCTCTTGCAATAATGTTTTTCATTATATTATGTTTTGTTTCGTCCCACGGTCCTTCTAAAAACGGCCTTTTGAAATGCACTCGCACTACATTAGGTCCTAGCTCTTTAACGGTAAGGCTGCGCCCCACGATCCCTATTCGAAATATGCTTGTCTAGAACCCTTAATGGTATTTAGAAAAATATTGATCGGGGAAGGAATTTTCAATGACCAAACAGTTTCAATGATCCACGTTACGATCATTGAAAATTCCTTTCTCGATCAACATTTTTCTAAATACCATGAAGGGAACTCCATTCTTTGACTAAAAGATTAATATTTCACTTTTGAAACTCACTCCACGGTTTAGAAAGTGGTTAAAATTCTATCGAATTCATGGTGTAAGTAGTAGGGATACTTCCTTACCTCATGCAAAAGATTTTTTCATTTGTTTTGTTTCGTCACACGGGCCTTCTAAAAACGGCCTTTTGAAACGCGCTTGCACTACATTAGGTCCTAGCTCTTTAACGGTAAGGCTGCGCCCCACCATCCCTATTCGAAATATGCTGGTCTAGGGCCCCTCTACCTCCCCTCAAATTATTGATGATTATTTCTGAATCACCCTGTATACAAACATATCTATCAAAGCCAAACCCTTAATAGTTTCCGCATCCAATTAAAACGTACAGGGTACTACCATAATGTATTGGCGGAGTTATTATGAAAATGAGAAGAACAAAATTTTGATAGACTTAAGACTAGTAATTTTAAAACATTAAAAAGTTTGTATATTTTAATGTATTGAAACTTTATGAATAAGAAAAGAAGAGTTCTTCACCAGTAACCTCTGGTTAGAGGAATGTGTGAGAAAACTCCAGCTCTCAAGCGTCGCCTCCAACCGTGGACCGGTTTCGCGCTTGTTAGGGCTCATCAGCACGGTATAGGAAGGTAACGCAATAGAGCGGAGGGAGAGCTTTTAGTCTAGCCGACTATAACTGAAAAAGTGGTGACCATTGATCAGTCCTCCACTATCTGCCGGAATGAACTGCGCATTCCCTAGAACAGATTTAATTCCCGAAAGGCAAGGTATGAAGAGTTCTTCACCAGTAACCTCTGGTTAGAGGAATGTGTGAGAAAACTCCAGCTCTCAATAAGTTCAGAATCAAATATCACGATAATCCTAAGGCTATTTAGAGTTTGTTGACATCTATTATCTAAATATATACTCCCCATAAAAATCCTCTCCTTGACTTTAAGCATTTAAAAACAAACCAAAGGTAATTTAAAATTGAAACACAAGAAAGGTTCCGCATAAGCCACGAACACCACATAACGTCGTGCTCTTCTTTTACTTCTGGATGAAAACTCGCTTTAGAAATTGCTTTTCAAGAATTCAATAGGTCTAGAAACCTGATACATCAAAAAGGAAATACGATCCTATCCCCGTTTATACAAACTTTATTCCTCATATGCCCTTCTATTGTAAAACAAGCGTTATTTTTCTGTCTGGATTTTTGTTGTTGATAATACGGCCTCGATGGAAACGAAACCTCTGCAGTTTTGGATTTCATGGATGAAATTTGTTTGTTTTCCAAATGGCGTCTTTAAAATATGGAATTCCGCTTAGGGGTTTTAATTCATAGCTTCAAGGGTTTATCTTTTGTTAAAGTAGGATATTTCGCATGTTAACACGTATTCCTTTGTTTTTCCAAATCGTGTCTTTGAAATTTGGAACTTCGCTTGGGGGTTTTAATTACAACTTTAAAGATTTCCTCATCTTTCGATAATGTATAAAAGATATCGTGAAAGTTAACAAATATCCATTTATTAAAATATTTCTTTATGTAGCTAAACACTTTTATTTTACCTATATAAAATAAAATTAAAAAAATTTTTTTAAATTAAAGCCGTTGTAAGAAAACTTTATTTAGGAAAATAACCTGAGAAAATCATACAAGTTTTGCATATTAGAAATATTATTACATGATGGTGATTGTGATATAATAAACTAATATATAACGGTAATTATACATTTATGGGGATGGTAGTATAATAAATTTAGAAAGGGAAATTTTTCTTTCAGATGGATTTGACGCGAACTAAATGAATATTTTATGTTAAATAAAATTATTTAAAATTTTTAGTAAAGTATTATTTCATGTTTCATCAAAAGTACTACTTTTTTCTGTTATTTATGTGAGAAATTATACTTCTTTGAATATCATCCTGACAAGATCCCCATTAAACCTCAATAACTAAATAATTAAGTATACCAACTACTTAATCCACACCTATTTTTATGAAGGGTAGTCAAATTCTTTATATATTTCAAGTATTTTAGAAAAAAAATCATGGTTTACGTACTTTAAAGTAGATTTATATTCTATTGCTTACAATTTCTTCTATAGAAAAGGCTAGAAACACTTGATAAGATTTAAACCCCTGTCACTGACAAAATGGGTGTGAATCTATTGTGTTCAGATAAGAAAGGACCCAAAATAAAGCTCTATTCACACCTAAAATTGCACCCATATATCTAGGAAAATAGGTGTCATATAACCGAAAAAATTCAGAACTTCTAGGAAATACAATCTGGGGAAAATTCAGTTTTGTTCTCTAATTGCAACTCTACGTGGGTGTTTGAATTTGCAGGACTTAATTATTTTTAAAAAAGATAGTCTGAAGGTTTAATGTTACTCAAGCAGAAGGAAATTAAAGATGTGTATCAACATATTAGATTATAAAAACGGTAAGAATACTCAGACCCATCTTACGCGCATGCGCTAAAGCTTTCAAAATGAAAACAGGCATGTTACACTGCTACAGTAATTAGATGAATTTTTAAAGATTGTTTTCTAGGCCTTAATTGGTAAAATGCGCAGTGCAAACAAACCAGGGAAAACACAAAAGAAGCGCAACCTTGCTTTTCTCATAATCTGAAACAATTTTTTGAAAAGAAGTGACTTAAGACTCAATTATTTTTCTCTTGGTCACTAAAACAGGCCTCTCAGTTTTAATGGCTTGAGTCTAATTTGGAAAAATTGGGCAAGAGGTTAAATTAAGAAGTTCGTAAATTTGTTTTTGTTTCTTTTTCCCTGATCTAGAACAAAAGTAAATTTAACGACAGAAAGTCATTAAGGCACTGTTAATATTATTTCAAACAGGAAAAAATGATTTGAGAAGAAAACAATAAACAAACCCTCATTCTAAGTTTTATAAAAACTATTTGTTTTTATTGTATGTTACGTAAAGTAAATTATTTAATTGTTATTAAAAATGAAAGAAAGTCAAATTCATTTTATTAACTAATATATACTATTGTTTTGAATTTCTTGTAAGGATGGTTGTTGTAATAATTTTAATTGCTTCAGACGTAGGCGATATTTTTTTATTGTAGAATAAAATTAACTTTATATGAGACTATTTATAATTTATATTTCGCAAATAATGTATTTACATAACTCGTTTGATTACCGGCACATATTTTACTCTCTTTTTAGGTAGTAAAAATAGGATTTTAAAATAGGAATATCTCATTGAAATTTTATCTGTTTAGTTTAATTTAAAAAAACGTTTGGTGTAGCTTATTTTTCTTGCAAACTACCGTTAATTATTTATATAAAGAAAGAGAATGATTTCCTTACTTTTCTTAACTCAATAAGCAATGCAATTCGGATTATTCAACCATCTTGAATGTTTCAGAATCTGGTAAAAATTAAAATTGTATGAAAAGCTTTTAGCTGTTATTTTTAGCAAGTACGTTATGAAAAACACATAGAACTAAAAGCTAATGTTTTAATCAATTTCTTAAAAAATTCATTTCCGGCATTTTTTATTAGTATTTAGCATTTAATATCTTTTAGAAATAATATGATGAATTGGGAGAGATTTAATAATTATTAAGTCACAATTTCCCTAAGCGAAGTGCTGAACTATCATTAATGATAAATAATTCATCATTTCAGATTTCTCTCATAAAAAATTCGTTTACAATACAAAAAACCAACACATCCATGATTCTCTTTTTTTAAATACTAGGGGGCTCTGCCCCCTGCTCGCTATCGCTCACCAACCCCCGGAACTGCTTCGCAGTTCTTTGAAGATCGCTTCGCGATCTTAGCGAGCAGAGCTCGCTTGTTTCATCTCAACTATCCAGTAAAACCTGGAACTTGTCTGCTTATAGTCTGTTTATTTAGAATAGGCGCCTGAAACAGGATCAAAAACGCTCAACAATGCTTAATAACGCGCATCAGACAACTTCAGTGACCGATTGTTTCTACAGTATTTTAACTACTTCTGCTTAGGCTGACTTGTCATTGCAGAAGAAAATATTTTCGACGATAATTAGAATTATAAATGCTTCTAATACATTACGTCTCAGGAGCTAATTCTAAATGAACAGAGTGTAGTTGATGATCATTTAATATCGAAACTTCTTATCTCTCAAACTTATCTATAACTTAATTCGGATCATTACCACGAAAATATCAAAATAAAACTATTACTGAAATATTCCTTTTTAAATTATCAATAATTTAATGGATAGGGGGCTACCGCCCCCTGCTCGCTTACGCTCACCAACCCCCGTAACTGCTATGCAGCTCTTTAAAGATCAGAGAAAAAGTTGTCAAAAGTTTAGCAGAGACAAGTTGTCGAAAATCCTCTTCCTTTCATCGGCACAAATAACACTCAAAAAAGCTAAATTATTTATTTCTCTAGTATTTCAAAAAATATTGAAGTATCTTGAAGATTATTAAACAAGTCTATACTATATCGCTAGCAAACTTAGAGCAAAAATGTGCACCTCAAAACTTTAAATTTAAATATCCGTGCTCGCGACAATCTAGTGAACAGGCAAATATAAAATTTAAAAACATTAAACACGTCTGATAAAGACCTACTAAAACTATGAAAAAATGAAACTTTGATGCTTAATTACTCCAAAACTAATTATAATTTTTTAAAGAACTAAACGGCAATCTCTTTCTAAAAAATAAGAATATAAGTGTTTAAAAAATCATATTGATACCGTGATTAGTTTTCATTTTAGATAGAAAAAAACGAAAAAGTGTCAAAAATTTCAAAAATTAAAAAATTAATTACTCTAAACCAAATTCGAAATTCGAAAAAAGGGCGACGTAGTGCACATCTTCATACTTCAGAGTATTAGGCTGCAAAAAATCATAGCTCTGCTGCCAATATATTTTGCTGAACTGGATTACGCGGCGAAAAAAGAAAAACTTCAACTTTGACCTTAAAAATACCACACAAATAATTATCACATGAGTTAGCTTTTTGTTCTAGAATGTGCCCCAAATATTCCTCTACAAACGTTTCAAGTTTCATAAATTTCTATCAAGTAGTTTTTGCGATATAAGAGTTCAAAGAGTTGAAAAATAAAATTTTCTGAAACAGCGGCGGCGGCAGCGGCGGTGACAGTAACTTTTTTTTAATATAGAGAGACACAGTTAACAAAAACAGTTCAACCTTTCACCGGTTTAGTGGTGAAAGGTTGGGCAGTTTCACCTAAAAGCGGTTCAACAAAAGCTCCAACCGAAATGTAGCGAAAATTTTAACCATGTTATCGGTGCATGAAAGCACCAAAAACTTGATAAAAAGCCCCACAATCAAGTTTTAGGTGTTTGAAAGTACTAAAAATCCGGTTCAACTAACATTTCGGTTGCAACTAATTTGAACCACGTTTGTGGTGAAAGGTTGAAATTTTTTTAACAGTGTAGCATTAACACTTTAATGTCACATTACATGTAAAGTAATAGTTCGAGACTTACCGATACAGTTAACTGGGTGTGTATTTCTCCATCAATATATCTGAACATAAACCACAGACAAGCTAAAATATCTCCTTGAAAGAAAAGCATTCAATAAAACTCCTCTTTTGACAAACTCACTTATCGCAAAATTCATCAAATGGAGTTTTTTCATAGAAATCCCTTAAACACACTACAATTACCTGCCTGGATTATAAATGTAAACCGATACAACAACATACTTCTTTATTTCACAATATTGGCAACCCTAAAAAAAGACCCCGGAAATTTATCGTCAGAACAACTAGGATGTTTCTTTAAGCAATGTAAAAAACGAAGATCGATTTTTGAGCTTTTTTTGTTATTACTAACGAGTTCTGCTTATGAGTTGTAGTTATCTGCTACAAGTCAGCTGTCGGAAATAGTAGTGTTGTTCCTTTACCGTTAGTCTGCTTTATGTGCCCGTAGCAATGTTTCCGATATTGAGGTACGAAATGCTGTGATGAATTGGACGTGTCGTCGCCAAATGGTTTGGCTGTTTTTTTTCCTCCGCCAAATAATGACAGAGTTGAGTTGTGTATCAGGAGATAATTAGGTAATCGGAAGGGGATGGGCAATCGTTTGCTCTGACCTGTGTTGCCAAAAAAGAAAGTACTAATGATTTTTCATTCTTTATTTGAATCGGGTAATCGTTTTGGGTTTTTATTATGACTGGAATGTGGTCATTATGACACATATTTCTTTAAATTTGAATAAATAGATCATTTCTGAATATATGAGTAATTGTCAAGAATTATGTTTCTTTCCGGTTGACTTTTCAAATGTTCTTGAGTAGCTAAATATTCGAACCTGTATCATTATGGAATTGGTTGTTATTTATGAAAACTATCAATATCAATGTAAATGGTATTACAATTAAGTAATTCTATGTTTATTAACACTTATTTCTAGAAAGTTTTCAAAAATTCTGCTTTTGAATTTTGCAGAAATAAATAAGCTTTTATTTTCTTGTGAGTTAAAAAATGCATCGTATGCAATTGCCTAGGTTCAAAAGTAAAATAAGAAAATTTTGTCTCTCTCTTTGTTTACCTCTAATACCTATAGTAAAAATGTATTAATTAGTTATTTAATAGAAGTTTATACATAGTGTCTCTTTATTCCACCATGCCTACCCTCCCTGCATATCTTATTAAGAATTAAGATGAATATATTGAACCCAGAAAGCAATAGTAATCTGCATAATCATTCTGAAACCCAATCTGAACGAAACTCCAATCTTGAAATGAAAAAAATTTAACTGAAATTATTGTATAATTATCAAAAAATTGAATATGGTTAAAATGTGATTCCTTTCCCAATATGGCAAAGAACGTGGGCAGTTTAAACTTGGTGACATCTTAAAAGTTGTTTTTTAACCACTGTTAAAATGCTATAAGAAACTTATCTTCAACTTTTTGGTTTGATTTAATTTTTATAATTTCTTAAGAAAAGAAAATATGGCTTAACATTTAAATATTCCTCAATGTGGGTAAAAAATGTGACATCAAACGTTTGATCCTCCTACATACACCACAATGAGCTTAGGATATCACTAAAATGTGACCAAGAAGAAGGGAAGGATGTTAAGTCCCTGGAAAATATCTAATACATGTGAATGGACCCTAATCTGCCGACCAACAAGCTTTTCAGATCACCAGTCCACAAGACCAGTCGATATTTTTCTTGATTTCAAACGCTACCATGTAAGGAATGTTCCACCCTTCCAATCAATAAGAAACCCAGCAAGACAATCAACACCCCTAACTACCACCCCGAGTCTCATCTCATTCCAAATCCCCCACCAAAACGGCCGCCAAGCGCGCCAAAAACTAAACAAATCGCCCCTCAGACACGTGCTTAATTGCCAACGGCGTTTTCCGACCAGAATTCATGAATAATGTACAAACTGGGATAATTTTCATACTTTGTTCCCTCCCCCTTTCCCTAATTGTCTTTCCCTCGGAGGCGGGGGGGGGGGCGTAAAGTCGTTTGGCTAAGAAACAAACCCTGGATAAATATTTTAAGGTGTCGTTTCTCCTCTTAGTTAAATATGCGGGAGTTTTCAAGGTAGGTGGAGATGAGAGAGTTCCTGAAAAGTGGAATCAATTAAGGCTTTGACAGCTTTGTTAACTGTTGAGGGCTGGGAGTTTCCTTGAGAAAATTAATGCATTTGATATTCGATGAAGAGATATCTCGAAGAGCAACAAAGACCAAAGATTTAACAAAGACCATTAGGAATGGTCTTTGTTATGGAAGTTTTTACTACACAATGTAATACGGGTATGGAAGTTGTGAAGAATGAACAAATACGTTCATACGACAAATTAAAGATAAACAATAAGTTGTGTGGGTGATTATTTTTCAAATTGAAAACTTATTTTAATAGTAATTTTCTGGGAGGCTTTTCATTCTGTACTTTGACTTATCACTGCTAAACTAAACCAAGGGAAAGTGAAACTTCTTTTAACCATATGGTAAAACAAATTAAGTTTGCCGATTGACCTAGTGTAAGAAGGTTATTCCCTTAAGCCCCTTGGGGGAATATAATGAGCTCAATTCCTAATTACATAACAATTTATCTTTAAAGCAATACTAAAATGCGAGAGTTATCAAAAGCAATGTAAGATGCTGTAGGGATCCAACGGCTGATGGAGATAGAAATGAAATTGCAGTTAAATTTTTATACTTCAACTTATAATAAAAAAACATCTTTATCATTAAAGGGACATCTTTAATATGCGATAATACAAACATTACTGTTAACTGTTACTATCATGTTGAAGATAGAATCAATTTTGATATATAAGTTAAAGTTATACCTTATAAAGATATAAGTTAAAGTTATAGATAAGTTAAAGTTATACCTTAGATAAGTTAAATATAATATACCGATAGATAAGTTAAAGTTATACCTTAAAGACCCCTCATTGTAATTAATGTTATATTAATGTAACGTCATTTTTTCTTTGTAAGGTATAGGGGAAAGTTCACATTTGGAACTTAACTTTCCGATTTAATTCTGAATAGTCTGCTACGTGACCAAGAAATTGTTTTACAAATGTTTAGTTAACAAAAAGGTAAAAAGGTTAAGTCTGTAGTAACTTCTTCCTAAAATTTTTTATAGCGAATGAAACTATAATATGTTATTTCTCTGCAGTTAATGAATTATAAAGTAACGTAGCGCAAAATAAGGAAAACTCGAGTAGTTATTATGTAGATTACATTTGGAAATTAAAATAAACTTTTCATGGAAATATGATTTCGATGTCTTCGACGATGCAGAAAACTTTTGGTTATTCGATGAAGTATAAAAGCTTTAGCTATAAACGGCACTAATTTTAGCAGCGTGTAAAAACATAATATCGAGATAACCACCTCAACCATATCAACAAAATACTTTTGTAACTTAAACTTCTTCGAAGTAAATACAGTTTCATTCCACACGTAGAATATAACGGCCTTCTTTAAAATAAGGATAAAGTCTATTTTTATTTTTATTAATTTCTTTTATACCACCATTTTCTAAGTCTGAGGATATTCTTTTCGAAATTGTTTCTTCTCAAGAGTTTGAAGAAAAGTGTTTGTAATGTGTTTTCACATACTACTCTTTTTATTCCTATTAAGTCTTGCGGAAAATTCCGTCTCTGATTTTATGTTAGGATTAAGAGTCAGTTTTCAATAGTTTTCTTTAATATTTTAGCGTTCATTTATGTTTAAGAACGCAGTTCTTTCGATTGGTGTGTAAAACAACCATACCGCACACAAAACGATTTTTCGTCACACCTAAGGATTGAAAAATATTGAATTTCAAAAATGAAATTCTTACTAGGGTTGATATGCAGAACTTGATAGACTGACTGCTACCGTGGATTAAACTTCGAAAACTACATGGCCTTATAAATTAGACATCTTTTTTCACAATTTTAATCACGAAGTGAATAAAAACTTGTAATTAGGAATCAGTAATTTTGCTTCTGATACCAAAACCTATCTTTTCTAGAATTCAATTATTCATTCATTCGCCATTTTATTTTAGATTTTACCAGCTTTCCAAATAAAATTTAAAGTGGAAAATATTAGCTAATCTAGTTTATTTAAATGTATATAAGAAATTATTTTTGTTTTTGTGTGGCATTGGATACTTTATACTTCACAGCAACGTTTCCTGAACCCAGTACATCACTACGCGGAAGGATAAAGTTAATAAACACAAAGCCTGTTGGGTTGATAGGAGGAATTTCGATACGCGAAACTTTATAAAAAGACACTATTTATACATGGGTTTAACGAAATAATCATATTTTAAAATTGACGTTCTTTGTTTCACTCGAAATTCAAACACCCCGATGAGAAGTACTTTGTTAGTGACCTAGTAGGTTCAACTTAAGTTGCTGTCTAGTATAGGTTCACCGAGGCTCAAGAAAATCAGCATGCCGAAAAATATCAAAATTTTATAAATATAATCTGCTAAAATTCCTATATCCATTTAACCCCTCTATATCCATTTTACCCCACCCTTACCAACGCATTTAAAATAACTTTTGTTATTTCGCTTATAAGCTATAACAAAGACTCTTTTTATTCCAGTAAATCCCAGCTCCAAGCCAATTATTTTGGGTACAAAACCTTATTACGCCACTGGGGACATTGTAAATGTGACATGCATCTCTGCTCCATCAAGACCAGCAGCCATTTTAAAATGGTGGATTAACGGAGAGGAGGTATGTTACCACACAAATACCAGAGTGAGTGTATATTTTATAAATAAAATATACAAATACAAATTAAGTCGACCAACTACAGGCGTAAGCCCAGCAAGGTTGGTCCAGTCTTTTTAAAAACCCAAACTACCGGAATCCCAGTTTCTGTCAATTTTCCTCTTGAACTCGTTTACCCCACTTGAATTAACAATTGCTTCAGGCAACGCATTCCATCTATCCACTACCCTATTAAGACGACTGCCTACTAGGGTGGGTCAAAAAAATTTTTTTCACATTTTCCTAGGGGCACAGCGACAAAAGGGTGCCAAATGGTCTCAAACTGACGTGTTTAAAATATTATTCGATTATAATAACTCTTTTTGCCTCCGGATTCGCCTCAAAGTTTCGATTAATATAGTAATTTCATGTAAAAATGGACAAACGAAAATCAAGTTTTTACTTCGATTTCACAAATCCGTCATGAATATAAATGTGCACAATGGTATAAAAATCATCATTGAAGACTATAAATAATTATAAATGAAACCAGAGTTGAAATACTTGAGTTGTAATACAACATATTTTAAAATATCTCAATTGTTAAGACTGGCAATCAAAAATTTCTTGCTAGAGTCATAAAAATGTGCGAAACTCTTATTGCCAGTTGAGTAGGATTTAAAGAACATAAAATTTTTAATAAAAATGGATATGTCAGAAGGTGAGTACCTTTTTTGGGTTATATTTCAACCCCAAGGAAAACATTTGAATAATTGTGTAAAAGTTGGGGTTTTCCTTGAAATTTCTTTGGTATATTAGGAATATTCCATCCCAAGTGACCCCATATGAGTCACTAATGTCCAAAAATAAATTAAAACCACATTTTAAGAGTCAAATTTTGAAACATTTTCTTAAGAAGAGCAGTAGATCCCCGTTTTCAGCATAAGGCTCAGTATTATCCCCTAAGTTTTTAAATAAGCTACATTACTTTTCAAAACTTACATGTAATTATCTTAAACAGTTAAATTTGCTATATTTAAATTTTTATGAACGCATAAGGGAATGCTAAGGAGCCATTTTGAGTCAATCCTCCCTCCAAAGTAGTATAATTTCATGGGCCTAGGTTTCAGCCTATTGTTATAGCAAAAAAATAGGTAAATTATGACTGAGATGAATCATAACTGATATATTGCCTAATGAACGAACTATCCATTCGACAATTGTTTCAACAAATTTTTGCGATCATATTTGGATCCCAAGACCAGCCAGTGAAATAACGGTCCGCTGAATTTTGAAAGCGCGGCACATATTTATGAAAAATATAACTATTTCTACTTTTAAAAATTAAAAATACCGCTTTGTACTGACCTAACTTGAGGGAAAATGTATCTGAACTACTAATATTTAAAATATGTACCACTGACAAGTTGGCAAAAAAGATCCTCCTATTCTACGGCTATTGTTAATATGATAGCATATTTTATTGCCACTTTGGCAGTTGTTTTTGTATTGATTATACATAAAGGTGGCTAATGTGATTAAAATTGCTTTCAAAGACCCTTATTTTTGAGCTTTAAGAAGTTATCGACAAAAAATTTAATTTATATAATTTTAAAAAAATATGAAAAATTACATATTTTTGTTCTATTTGAGGCCAATCCGGAGGCAAAAAGAGTTATTATAATGGAATAATATTTTACACATGTTAGTTTGAGACCATTTGGCTCCCTTTTCTTGCTGTGCCCGATAGAATTTGTAAAATTTTTTTTTCGCCATAGGAAAATGACCCACCCTACTAGGGTGGGTCAAAAATATTTTTTTCACATTTTCCCAGGGGCACAGCGACAAAAGGGTGCCAAATGGTCTCAAACTAACATGTGTAAAATATTATTCGATTATAATAACTCTTTTTGCCTCCGGATTAGCCTCAAAGTTTCGATTAATATAGTAATTTCATGTAAAAATGGACGAACGAAAATCAAGCTTTTACCTCGATTGCACAAATCCGTCATGAATATAAATGTGCAAAATGGTATAAAAATCATCATTCAAGACTATAAAATAATTATAAATGAAACCAGAGTTGAAATACTTGAGTTATAATACAACATATTTTGAAATATCTCAATAGTTAGAACTGGCAATCAAAAATTTCATGCTGGAATCATAAAAATGTGCGAAACCTTTATTGTCGGTTGAGTAGGATGGTAAAAACATTAAATTTTTAATAAAAATGGATACGTCAGAAGGTGGGTACCTTTTTTGGGTTATAAGTTTCAACCCCAAGGAAAACATTTGGATAATAGTTTAAAAGTTAGGGTTTCCTTGAAATTTCTTGGCATATTAGGAGTAGTCCATCCCAAGTGTCCCCATATATGATTCCCTAATGTCCAAAAATAAATTAAAACCATATTTTAAGAGTCAAATTTTGAAATATTTTCTTAAGAAGAACGGTAGATCCCCGTTTACAGCATAAAGCTCAGTATTATCCCCTACGTTTTTAAATAGGCTACACTACTTTTCAAAACTTACTTGTAATTATCCTTAACAGTTAAATTTGCTATATTTTAACTTTTATGAACGCATAAGGATATGCTAAGAAGCTTTTTTGAGTCAATCCTCAAAGAAGTATAATTTCATGGGCCTGGGTTTCAGTCAATTGCTATAGCAAAAAATTATGTAAATCATGACTGAGCGAATCATAACTGATATTGCCTATGAACGAAATATCCATTCGGCAATTGTTTCAACATATTTTTGGTACCATTTGGATCCATTTTGGATCATATTTGGATCCCAAGATCAGCCAGTGAAAACTGTCCGCTGAATTTCGAAAACACGGCATATTTTATGAAAAATACAACTGTTTCTATTTAGAAAAATTAAAAATACCGTTTTATACTGACCAAACTTGAGGGTGAATGTATATGAACTACCAATACTTAAAATCTGTACCACTGACAATCCACTGTTTGTTGGGAAAAAAGAGATTCAATATTGTTAATATGATAGCATATTATATTGCCACTTTGGCAGTTGTTTTTCTATTAATAATGCATGAAGGTGACTAATGTGATTAAAATTGCTTTTAAATATACCCTTATTTGTGAACTTTAAACAGTTATCGACAAAAAATTTAATTTATAAAATTTAAAAAAAATATGAAAAATTACATATTTTTGTTCTATTTGAGGCCAATCCGGAGGCAAAAAGAGTTATTATAATGGAATAATATTTTACAAATGTTAGTTTGAGACCATTTGGCACCCTTTTCTTGCTGTGCCCGATAGAATTTGCAAATTTTTTTTTCGCCATAGGAAAATGACCCACCCTAATAGTGATTTGATATACTCGAATGCAACTTAAGTTGAGCCTGACTTCATGGCCACGCGGAAGAAAATCTGAGTAAACAGAAAGCCTGCTGGGTTGCTAGAAGCTCTTATTGGCTGCCGAGTTTGAGAGTGAGTTGTACTACTACGCGTTACTCCACTTTCAAAAATAATAATAGTGAAGATTTTATGCATATCGGGATGAAAAGATGCTTAATATACGTGGATTTAAAAAACTAATCATTATTCAAAATTGAAGCTCTAAATTTCACTCAAAATTCAGACACCTCGCGGGGAACTACTTCCTTTGGTTGCTCTCAGCATATTTCTACAGGCTCAAGTTAAGTTGCAACTGAGTATAGTTAGTTTCATTTTCCCGATGACGTGACTAAATGGGCGTGGCATGAATATAGTCCATTAGTTAATTTCTGAATTTTTCAGGCCAGGACGCCCCGCCTCCCTTATGAAGAATCTCCAGACGGGCTGTTTGTCTCCAAGCTCCGCCTCAAGTTTGAGGCCCGCCCCAGCCACTTCTGGGAGGGGCGGATGAAGCTGCAATGCGAGGCAATCATCTCTCAAGCGCACACCCTCAGGAGCGAGGAAATCATCATCACGCACAACGGCGCCACAACCGCGACCGGAGCTTACGGTGAGGAAGGACTCTAAAGCAGCGTTTCCACTGAATCCGTTCTGCTGCGTTACGGCAATGCGGTCAGTTATAAACCAATGGACGAATCACAAAGAAGTAGATAGCCTGTATACGAGAGAGAGAGGCTACAACTCAGTATAGCGCGCGCAGATCGGTAAATCGGTTTTCTATTCGGGACAGGCGGAGTTAAGTTTCCCTATATAGGATTAGCATGGGACGCGAGACAAGCGGCATGATACAGTTTGGACAGAATTGTATGCGCAGAGACGCTTTTAAGCGAGTTGTCGCCTCTCTCTCGTATACAGGCTCTCTACAAAGAAGTAAAAGCTAAATGAAAGGAGAACTCACCAATTATTGCTGGTTAAGGGGAACAATAAGTGTAAAAAGTGGAGGACTAATCATCTAATCAATGGTCACCACTTTTTCATTATAGTCGGCTAGACTAGTACTTGCCCTCCGAGGAAAAAAATGAAAAAAAATTACACTTAAGTAAAAGCTAGTTTTGGGGTTCTAGCTGATTGCCGTGAATGGACAGATTGGATAAGTGGAAATGCTGCTTAAGGTTGGCAAATGATGTTCTGCAAATCTGGTATGCAGCCAAATTATTTAATCATCACATTACTGAGATTTTAGGGAGGATTGGTAAAATGGCTACAATCGGGATTTTTTTTCTTTTCTCTATGACAAAGGGCAGCAAAAGCCTATGTAAGATCCTTAAAACATAAAGTTGTCGATTGCTTTTACAAGGAACGTTCTCACAGAAATGTATAAAATTTTTACAGGCATAAAAACATGACTCAAAACACTTACTGTGAAAAAATTAGCTACTGCATTTCAATAGGAGAGGAGTTAATTAATTTTGAAAATTGGGTTATGAGTTGCCAACGGTTTCAGTTAGCATCACTTGGCGACTTCGTGACTTTCTAATTGGATGGAATGAGAAATTTAATTTCTTTATTACAGAAAAGGCTCAAATAATAGATTAAAAGTTACGAGTTCGCTTCCCAACAGTAACATTTGGAATAAGAAATTACACGCTACATTTGACTATCACTAAAATATATACTATAACGTGAAATTCATATTTAAATTCACTTTCTTCATCCCCTGATTTAAAATCCACTGTGTTATCTGCTTTATTATTGAACACATCGCGAATGAATGGACATATCGGACACAGTAATTTCTCCGCAAATCAGTTACGGTCTAGGGTTTGGGGGTCCTAAATGTCACTGTTAGCTTGATTGTAATTTATTGTGGTTATTTTGTATTGTTTCATGTGCTTTTTTATATTTTTAACTAATTTTTATTCATGCTGTACATTTTATGAACCATTTTTGATTGGTTGCTTTAGAGAAAACGCGGTCAGTTCCTTTATGCGATTTGGCACCTTGACTGCATTTTTCGATTAGTAAGTTTGCACTTGGAGTTGAAAATGATGATTTTCAAACTTAACTTACTCCTCTCCTAATGAAATTCAGCAGCAGCTATTTTTTCCACAATAAGTGTATTATATCATCTATATCCCCTGAAAATTTCATCCATTTCTGTTAGTATAGCCTGAGAACGTTTCCTTGTTAGCTTATTCGTTGATAAAACTCCATATTCTTCAGTCTGACGTGCAGAAAAACCAGCATTTTCTTAGCATCTTGTGTGTTTTCTGCCAAGACACGCATATTCTTTTGAGTAGTTAGATTTTTGTCTATGACGTCATGCCAATCATTATTCATGGGCTTCAGTTCTAATTTTTGTCTTTATGATAGGTTCAATCCATAACAATATACAATTAACAAGAGAAAAATGTAATTATATCAAGATTTCGGAGCCTTTTTGGTTTTTTTTTCCATCGCAAGGGCTATTGCGCTATTGTATGAAAGATTCTTGATTCTTATTAGAGAACTAAACGAGTTAAATCGTTTACATTAACTCCTTTTAAAAGTAACTAAATAATGTGATTTGGGCCTAATAACAGGAATTGTAACAGAATTCTAAACAAATTTTTAATATTTGAGCCTATTTTTTAAAATATCCAGCTATTTTTGACTGAACCAACGCTTGAGTAGATATTGCATTGATCTTATAGCGTTTTTTAAAGCGCATATTAAATGTCAATACTGACTAACTAGAAGAAGTAATTCCTTCGACTTCATGGGAAGATACGGTTTACAACATTACAACTTTTTGAACTACATAAACATTGAACAACCCTAAACCAGCTCTAGTAAAAGCAGATTCAAATTCCATTTTATCATTCTACCAACCAAAAAAATCCTTTCTTTTGGTAAATTCCAAAGAAGCTCTTATCCAAATTCTCTCACCATAAACAGAACCTTAATAAGAATAATCGTTCCATGAGACTAAAAAAAAGAACAACCTCAATTTTTCTCAAAACTAACAGGATTATTTGGATTTTCTCTCGCGCCCTATAACAACATTTTTCTCCTCTTGCATCAACATTCTTCTTCGGTCATTTATCACAGTCTTTTTAGTTCGAAGCGAAAACAAATGACTCGGGAAAGTGAACCTTAAGATAAATTAAGTTACAGTCGCAGAGAAAACACGGTTCACAATTAAGAGAAGCAAGCGTTTTGTCTGGACCTATCGAAGACTTGATCTTGAGGTCTGACGAGTTTTTAAGCTTTTCGGGAAACTGAGGTATTTGTTCGTGATTTAGAGATTTAGCACTTAAGCATAACTCCAATACATACATCATGCGTGGTACATTATGTGAGAATACCTTCACATTTTCCTTTTCTGATAAGGGATGCAGATAGATTAAGTCGTTCTGAATGCAGAATACTCCATATTTTTAACTCCTTTTCTTCTCTATGAAGGATTTTTGGCATTCTGTATTAAGTGTTACTTAAATGTTTTTATAAAAAAAGGATTTTTCTATATTGCTCATTCTTTTTTTCATCACAGTCGAAATTTTTACACAAATCTATTGGCTAAAAGTATACAAAATTATATATTTTCACGCTAACTGCCCATTGGAACTTTGTGGAATTCGTTTTCCAGAAGAAAAAATGTAGTATTACAATGTTTCAATATCAGTGCATTACGATGTGTGCAGAGTATGATTTGTTTACTGAAAAGTTCGTTTTGAAAAGTGAAAGTTCGCACTATATCGATTTGTGGGGCTGTGATATTTCCAAAGCATTAAATTACTATTCTTGTCGCCGATAGCATAATTATATGATTTCAACATGTGTGTGTAAAATGGTAATGGGCAAGTATCCATGTCTCAGAAAGTCAGCTTGATTCACGCGTTTGAATCAATGAAGAAATTCATTCTTTCTTATTTTATTCTTTTCAACTCGACTACGTAATAGCTCCTGTAACCAATGGCAAGACCAGATTCCTTCCTTATGGCGTGTTAAAAACTGGTATCGCACTGCTTTTTACAAGCCATGGTTCTTCTATATAACTACACGATATTTTTATCTTACTGTTTTTTTTATTTGCACTGTTTTTATATTTATTAATTTAAAAGTATAATACTGTAAAATGAATTAATGCAGTAGAAAAAACTATAAACTTAAATAATGCTACTGAATCTATGTGTCCCTGAGATCTTTTAGAAATACTCCATCCTCCTTTTATTACATTCTCTTGTTGAACTCAAAGTGCTCTGCTTTTCCCTAGATCAGCAGAAAGACGGTCCCACAATAGACGGAGGGAAGTACGTGTACAGCGTCGGTGATCTCGTCGACATCAACTGCATAGCTGCCAGGTCCCAACCTCCAGCAGAACTGCATTGGTACATAAACGATAAAGAGGTAAGGCTAAAAAAATACTGAACAGAAATATAATTCAGCTCTCAGTATCTTTGGATTTAAATGGCCTAGAGATGTAGATTAGCCTCTAGCCAGTCCAGTAACGTCCTAATGGCCTTTACTCTTTAACATATTTTTCCTCTTCAGCTTCTCACTTCTCTTGTGCCTCCTGCTTCTCCTCAGCATCCCTTCGCTTATCAATATCTTTCTTCCCTTCGGCATCCTTTACTCTTTAATATATTTTTACTTTTCTGTATCCACTTACTTGTGCACGTCTGTCTGCTCCTCAGCATCCCTTTGGTCTTCAACATCTTTTTGGTCATTACCCTCAGCATCTCATTTTCTAGATCCTTTTTTGCTCTTCAACATTCCTGTAATCTTCAATATCTTTTGTCTTCATCATCTTTTTTTATCTCTCTTCTCTTGGGCATTTCCTTTTCTTTTTACCATTCTTTCCCTCTTCATTATTTAACAACTTCACTTTTCCACACATTTTTGTCATCCTCGTCTCTCTTTTCTTCGGCATTCTTTATTATCAATATCTCTTCTTTTAAGCCTTTCTTTCATCATCTTTCTTTTACGCCTTTATTCTTCGGGCTCTTGAAACATTTTCTGCTCTTCTGCATCCCTTTTACTCCACACCACCTTTTTTCTCCCTCCTGGACCTACTTTGGCTTTACACCATTTCTTTGCTCTTAAACCCATCTCTGTTCTTTGGTACCTTCTACTCTTCAATATCCTATTGCATTCATCATACATTTTCCTTGTGTATCTCTGCTCTTCAGCATCTTTTTTCTGCTCAACATTCTTCAGCATCTTTTTTCTGTTCAACATTCTTCAGCATCTCTTTTCTCTTTGGCTTCTTCCTACTCTATACAACCTTTCCTTCTTCCCCTTACCATCATCTGTTCATTCTTCCAGCCATCAACGTCGGTATTAAATCCTTGGTCAAAGAAGTATTCCACCAATCAAATCAGTGATGAACTAATTTGTCTTTCTTTACCCGCTAGTTAGCATCGACTCTGATAATATGGCTGCGAATATGGCTAATCGACTTCGTCAGTCTTCAATATTTAAAGCATCCTCCCTCTGCTGCAGGTCCGGATGGAGCACTTAATCCCGCGGCCCCTCTTTTAAACCCGATATCTTGTCTTCAACATCTTCTTGCTCTCTTTTTTTAGCCATATGTTTTCTCTAAAAACCTTCTCTTGACTTTTCATCATCTCTTTAACACTCAAATCAAATCAAATTTTATTATACACATACAAAAAAATACAAAGATATAAAGAAAAATCATATATCCTGGGATCGCTGATCCATAAAGGTGAATATAGATAAATATAAAATCTACAGAAAAAAACTTACAAATAACACATAACATACAAATAAACAAAAGATGACATAAAGGAAAAAAAACACAAGAAATTCAAAATTACAAGGAAAAACAATTAGTATTGGAATGGCAAAACGGTGTCAGGTGGTTTATACAATTATTCAGTCTATTTAAGAGAACTGTTCAATGTCTGTTAATGAAAATAAAAAGTCTTTAAGACGTTTTTTGAAAATTTTATCGGTTGTACTGTTTTGAATATCAAGGGGTAAACTATTGTAGAATTTTGGGCCTAAGTATGAAAATGTTTTGCGCATGATTTCTTTAGAGGGATATGGGATTTTATAAATTTCATTTGGTCGCCTTATATTAATATTTAGTTTTTTGTCACAAAAACATGGATTTTTAAAAATAAATAAACATATTTTATATAAATAAAAATATCGTAGTGGCAGGATATTCATTGATTTGTAAATTAAAATGTCAGGATGGTTAAAAGTACCTACTTGTTACAATTTTTAAAAGTTTATTGTGAAGTGAATTTAATACTGAAAAATTGCTTACATAATCACCACCCCACACAGTCAAACCATAAGAAAATATTGGGTGAACCCAAGCATAGTACAACTGAAACAAAAATTTACTATCTGTGTAATAACGCAAATGTTTAAATCTAAAAAGTAAAAATCTTAATTTTTTGATGACAGAAGTAATATGTGTTTTCCATTTTAAGTTAAAATCAATAAAAACGCCAAGATATTTAATTGAGTCGACGTTCTCGAGATATTTGCATCGACAATTTGAGTCAATAAGACAAGCGTCGTCATGATAAATCAAAGATAAATTCAATTCCGTATTTCTACGTAAATTAAAAGTTAAGAATTTAGTTATATCAGTATTTAATTTAAGACCATTGTTTATGAACCAAGATCTGATGGTATCTAAGTCATCATTTATCAATCGGGTATAATTTTGTTGTTTTTCAAAACTGTAAAGCAAAGCTGTATCATCAGCAAATGTCAAGATTTGTCCGTTTAGTTTCAAGTCACAAAGATCATTTATGAATATTAAAAATAATAGTGGACCAAGAACCGTTCCTTGAAAAAGAGGAATCCTTTGCCTTTCATCATCTTTTAAATCTCTCTCTGTTCTTCAGTACCCTCTACCCTTTCCTTTAGAATTCATCGTGTATTTTCCCTTGCTAATCCCGATTCGGTTGTGAACATTCTTCATCATTTATTTTCCCTAGATCCTCCACCTGTTATTGAGCGTACTTTTACTCTTCACCATCCCATCTCTTTTCTCTTCATCCTCTCACTCTCTCTTTCTTCACCACCTGTTTACTCTTCTTCAGTCTCCAATGCTAAACACCATCCATTTCAGGTGAGGGTAGAGCACCTGATCCCTCGTCCTCCCCTACTGTACCCTAACGGCGAGGAGTCGACGGTGCTGGGGCTTCGCTTCGAGGTAAAGCAGCGCCACTTCCAGAAGCAAGAGATGCGACTGAGATGCACGGCCACCCTGTCCGAGGTGAAACGCATGACCAGCGAACCCCTGGAGGCCGTGCTGGCGGAGCAGCACAAGTCGGACTTGCACGTCGACCTCAACATCAGCTCAGGTGAGATATTTGTACAGTGGTTACGATTGAACTAACACCCCCTATATATAAAGCCTCACAACTACGTCACGATGACGTAGCATTTGGGAATATAGAGGAATCGATCGTTGACAAAAAATCAAATGGACGTTTTAAAGATAATCTACATTAATTTAAATTCTTGCAAGTTATTTGTTAGTCAAACAAAATTTTAGTGTTCAAAGGTATCTATCTAAAATAGATGTCCAAAGAGATATAGTATTAACGTCTTATATCTAAATATAAGAATGAATCTGTTTAATATATTTTTTTCGACAATTTAAATTAGAAATTTTAACATGGGATGGTTTTTTTTTCTCAAAAAAATACTAATAAAAAATTTTCGGAAACGTTGTGACGTAAAGATAATTATAAAGAAACTTTGAATCCCTAGTGCATTCCAACTCATCTTTCTTTGGTTAACTAGAATAATTAAGGTTGGATGCTTGATTCAATTGGCAAGTAAAAAAGTCAACTTAATTAAAAACTTGAATGATAGTAGAAAATAGCTAAACATAAATGGAGTCGCAATGAATGAAAATGCAATTAGAAAGTTTAGAAAAACTAATTACTGGAATATCTATTCAAAAAGTAAGTATTAATAAAACTTATAAAATACTTATAAAATACTTTATAAAAAACTTATAAACGCTCTCTAATTTCCAATCTAGTCATTCTGAAGCTTGCCTTGCGATGCCACTATTATCCATTTTCTATGTGTAATATCTATATGTGTAATGTCTGTATGTATTGTATATTTGTATGTTCAATCTATTTTTTTAAAATACAACTCCTTTAGGTTGCCCTTATGGGTTTCTGACCCCTGGGCAACTCATATGTCTTCCTGTTTTTTTTTTCGTGTATGTGTTTGTTCCAACTGTAAAATGTTCATGTTGTTGTTGTGTACTTATTACTCATGTGACCGGTTTCTGTTACCTATTATGTTCGATTTATTAAAAAGGCTAGTATAAATACAGGGTGTATCTGAAATGGTGCAACAAACTTTCAGGGATGATAGTACTCATCAAGACGAACAAGAATCGGTATAGAAAGGGGGGTCCCAGACGAAATCCCAGGGAGTTAAAAATGGAGCGACACCCCAAAAAAATCATTGAAAAATTCAATTTGCAGAAGAACTACTCTTGGTAAAAACTTAATTATGGTCTCAAAAATTGTGGTTTAATATGATCTTTCAAATTATCTCAAAAGTCTTCACTTTAAAATTTGTTTTATTATGAAAAAAGTTAAAAAACACAAAAAAATGTGAAAACTCTGCCAAAACCTTATTTTGTATTTCGAAATCCTTTCTTTTGATTTGATTATCTGAAAGATTATAGTTGAAAACCCTTAAGTCCAAAGTTTCACGTAAATACAATCAATATTGAACGCTTGAGATCTAGTTAAAGTTTGTTTTTTGCGTGCGCTAACAGCCGTTCTGGAAACAGCTCTAAAAAGCTGTTTGCGCACCCAAAAAACAAACTTTAAAAGGATCTCAAGCGTTTAATATTGATTGTATTTACGTGAAACTTTGGACTTAAGGGTTTTCAACTATGATCTTTCAGATTATCAAATCAAAAGAAAGGATTTCGAAATACAAAATAAGGTTTTGGCAGAGTGTTCACATTTTTTGTGTTTTTAACTTTTTTCATAATAAAACAAATTTTAAAGTGACGACTTTTGAGGTAATTTTAAAGATCATATTTAACCACAATTTTTGAGACATTAAATAAGTTTTTATCAATAGTAGTTCTTCCACAAATTGAGTTTTTCAATGATTTTTTGGGGTGTCGCTACATTTTTAACTCCCTGGGATTTGGAATGGGACCCCCTTTCTATACCGATTCTTGTTCGTCTTGATGAGTACTATCATCCCTGAAAGTTTGTTGCAACATTTCAGATACACCCTGTATAAATTACCTATTTAAAAAACCCTACTTAAAAAAAGCTTGAAATCTGAAAATAGCATCGTACGAAAATAAATTATAGGTTTTTTATTACAAGATTCTTTTTATTTTTACTTTTGAAAATAGCTTTCTTTGATAAATCTTGTCAAATTAAAAGTTTTGTATTACTCTGTATAGATTGCATGAAATACCCCTAAACTAATCACTTTGTGCTCAATCTAAAAATGTTCCCTGCCAATTTTTTTGGTTTTCCCAGGATTTTAAATAGGTACACCAACCCTTTTTTTCCTGTAGGATAAAATAAAATTTGAACATGGTAATGTTAAAATGTTTATATAAAAGTATTAAACGTAGAAAAATAATTTTTTAAAAATTATCTAAAAATGACGTTTTTATATTTTTAACTATCAAGTCCTTTTTAAATTTTTTAGTTACACATTATGAAAAAATGGGTCATGTTACATGTATATTTAAATATCATAAACTTATGAACATAATTATAAAACCAAATTTGGTTTTTTTTTGTTTTTTTGTCAAAAAGCTCCCGAGTTTTCGTGTATTGTGGAAAAAACAACCTAGCATAATTTTTTTAACACAAGAAAATTTTAAACTCCAAACAGAAAAATGACATGATAACAAAACTTTGTTCATTATTTACAGCATAAATTAGTTAAACAAGCTCCCAAAAAAATAACTGATTGTAAAAACTAATCAGTAAAGAAGAAAAAACGTTTAATATCTACATTAGCGATATTCGTTAACTTCTGTTCGACAGCTTCTAATATAAAAAAACTGATATCCGATGAAATTACCTAGTTAAAAGCAATCTAATTGATGGTTCTCTCCGTCAATACTCAGAGCTTCATCACTTATTCCCTGTCCCCCAGGAAATTAGTCGGGCTGGCTCACGGTAACTAATTATCAAGTCCATTGAGTTCATTTGATTTATCGAGTCTGCCCACCTTGGGGCGAAGAGCATGGTGATTGAAAACGCATGGCAACGATGCTGCGGGGCATACTACTTTTCAAAACTTACTGCTGGGATCGAGAATTGATTTTTACCGGGATGTTGTACTTCGTTTACAGTGGCCCTGGTTTTGATTACACTGTTGTTATGATTCTGGATTCAAAAACTGATTTTAAGTCAACTTGCGGTTGTGGGTATCATCTACACCAACAGTTATGCTTTCAAATGACAAAATTGAAAGGTGAATGGAAGTATTTAAAATTTAAAAAAAAATCAAGGTGTCATATCATCACCTCAATATCATGAAGAATTCTGAGAGCTGCGTGACAAAATAAAAACGTTTCAAATTGTGATGCGAACAGCTGGGGTTAGGTTCATTAGTTCATTAGTTATGGTTTAGTTTTAGTGAATTTTTTATAGATAAATTATAGCAAATAGGGAAAGTTCTTGTACCTCGGACCTGTTTTACTTTTTACCTTGTAATCTATATATATATAATCCAAATACCAGAGATTCATTCATAACACTCATCACGAAATCTCCAAAACTGCCGGACCGATTGGCTTGAAATTTGACACAGACCTTCCTTTCGGCCATTAGACGCGCACTAAGAAACGATTTTAAAATCGAACGACTCCTTCCCTGCTTTTCGGCGCTTTTTCGACTCCGTTTTACCCATTGAAATAGCATTGTGCATTGTTGAAATGCATAAATTGCAGTGTTTACTTCTCTTTCTTAAGGCGACGTCTTGCCTCACTTGAATGAATATAACTGATTAACATCTCTCATATAAAAGCCCACGTCACTCACTGACTCACTGATTCTGGAACGCTCGCACACTATGATGCCATCTCGCAATAATCAGAAAAATAAATAAATAAAAGTAATTAAAATTAAAATAATATAATAGCTTTTAAATATCTTTCAAGAAAGTTGGTTTACTTAATAAAGGTTAAAAAGTTACTTTTAGGGAAGTTGGTTTCTAATTCAACAATAATAAATCTAATAAATAATCGTATAAAAAGCGCTTTTTGATTTTTTTTTTGGCAATAATCTTTATTTACTTTCGGAAACGAAAAATTAATTATTTCTTAAGTAAGTAAATAATTGAATTTTATTTATTTTTCAACTGATTTATATAACTTATTCACTTTTAAAATCAGCTTTCAATAGTAATCATCTCAATTTTTACTATTCATTTTTTTCTTTCTCATAGTCATTGTCATGGGTGATGATGAAGATCCTACCTCAAAAAAACGTCGCTTAGCTAAAGAAAGAAAGCAAAGATGGCGTGCTAGACCTAAATACGTGGGCGCCGTAGGCGCCCCATAACAAACTATCTTCAAATAATGAGGCAAATTAAAATCAAATAATAATTTAATAATGGAATGTTTGGGGAGAATGCCATTTAAAATGAGTTTATATAAGGGTAGTAAGATTTGATTTAAGAATAAATTTGCCCAAATCAGCTCGGTGGTGGTCAGCCGAAATTGAGTGACTTATTTGAATATGATAAATTAGTGATATTTCAGCGGTAAGATAAAGAAGTTAAACTTCTTATTTAATGTATAATTAATAGGAACTTGAAGTAGTAACGAGGGAAGCTCGCATAAAAGGCTAACCTAGCTGTAAGACCCGGCTTTGCCGGGTCGTAACAGCTAGTTTATACATATTTATGAAGAAAAACAGTGTGAATATCTGTATTTAAATATTATAAAAGTTATCAGAAAACTGAAGTAAATTAAAATAATTAATTTACTTTCTTTAATATTTTAATTTCTCAAAAAATATATTTAAATAGCAAGAATTTAAAAGTTTCCAAGGAAACAGAGCTAAAATTTCATTGCTTCATAGCGGAATTGGTTTACTAGACTATAATCACTAGATTTTTATTATAACTAGCAATCTGTTTTTACTGTTTCAGAGAAGCTTTTAAAGAAGTTGGTATTATTAAAAAGAAGACAAGCTTACTTGATAACTTTTTATCGAGGGATTTTTGAAATTTATTTTTTGCGGAATTTTAAAAGGATAGCGGGAATACTTTAAGAAAATTCTGTTAAAGATTTTAAACACTGGATTTCAAATGACAGAGATGATTTCAAGTAGATTGTTTTCATCACATAGGAAGGATAAATGTTTAATAGACAAAAAATCGGGATGGAATGAGATATCACAGTTGGAACTGGGATGAGAAAAAGGCACCGGGAATACTGGGATGGAAATTATCGGGAGCACCGGGTTATGAAAATTATCGGGAAAACCGGGAGATTAAAATTATCTTGAACACCGGGCTATGAAAAGGTACCGGGAAAACCGGGATATGAAAAGGTAGCGGGAACATCCGGATATGAAAAGGTACACTTTACAAGGAACATTTTAAACACTAGATTAAAAAAAAGAGATGATTTCAATGTGATTGTTTTTATCACATGGTAAGGATAAATATTTGATGGAATGAGATGTCACAGTTGGAACTGGGATGGGGAAAAGGAACCGGGAATACCGGGATGAAAATTATTGGAAACACCTGGATATAAAATTTATCGGGAACCAGGGGTATGTAAAGGTACCGGGAAAACCGGGATATGAAAAGGTAGCGGGAACATCCGGATATGAAAATAGGTACCGGGAACACCCGGATATGAAAAGTTTCCGGGAAAACCGGGTTAGGAAAACTATCGGTAACATGAAAATAGGAAATGAAACTATCGGGAACTATCGGGAATATGAAAAAGTACTGGGGACACCGGGGTTATTGGTGATTCGAAAAATCGGACATATAACTTGGGAGAACTTTAAAAAAGGAATTAATACACTCCACCCGTGCAAGGCCGTGCAAATCAGCTAGTTGTTTTATAAATCTCTCTATATTAAAAAAAAGTAACAGTCACCGCCGCCGCCGCCGCCGCCGCCGCCGCTGTTTCAGAAAATGATATTTTTGAACACTTTGAATTATCACTACGCAAAAACTATTTGAAGGAATATTATGAAATTTTGACCATTGATAGACAAATGTATGAGGGTCATTTCAGTTTCCAAACCTAATTAATTAGATAATTAGTTCTGGAGTTATTTAATGTCAAAGTCGAAAATTATTTTTTTCGGCTGCGAGTTCGCCCCCAGCAAAATCTATTTACAGCAGAAACATGATTTTTTGCAGACACATACTCTTAGGTATGAAGTTGTGCACCTCGTCGCCCTTTTTTCGAATTTCGAATTATTTTGGGAGTAATTAAATTCTAAAGTTTCGAAATTTTTTACCCTTTCTCGGTTTTTTCGTTATAATAGAAAAACTAATCACAGTAGAACTATGATATTTTAAATACGCATACAATTATTTTTTATAGAAAGATTGGCGTTTCATTTTTAAAAAAATTCGAATTAGTTTTAGAATTATTAAGATACCAAGTTTCAATTTTTTCTTCTCTTTCTGGTCGTTCACTAGAGAAACAGGCGATTATTTTTATGAGTCTGATTTCTTATTCCCGATGATTCACTAGATACACACGTGCATTTTATAAATTTAAAAGTTTTTTAATGGCATGTTTTTTTTTTCTCTAAGATGGTTGATGATAATTAGTAGACTTGCTGGATATTTTTTAAAACATTTCGGTTAAATTATTGGTAAACTAAAAAGGAATATTTTAGTAACAGTTTTATTTTGATATTTTTGCAGTTATGGTCCGCATTAAGTTATTGGTAAGTTAGAGAGATAAAAGGTTTCGATTTTAAATGATCATTAACTAAGCAGACAAGTTCCAGATTTTACTGGATAGTTGAGATGAAACAAGCGAGCTCTGCTCGCTAAGATCGCGAAGCGATCTTCATAGAACTGCGAAGCAGTTCCGGGGGTTGGTGAGCGATAGCGAGCAGGGGGCAGAGCCCCCTAGTTGATAAAAAAAATTCTTGTTTCCCTCGATAATTTATAGCCTTTCATACAAAAACTTTTTTTTATTTTAATTGAAGTATTTATGTACATAATTAGCGAAAGTTTAAACTAATGTAGATAGGTCCAAGGTTCTCCACTGATTATGTACAACCTTGAACTTGGTAAAATAACTAAGCTTATTTCTTATTTAATGGATATAAGCCTTATTTTAGGAAATTAGATTTAATTGTGTGATAATTAAATAAGTAATTGTAAGATAATTGATGTGATTGTAAGTGATTGTAAGATTGTGCATGTGTGATTGTAAGATAATTGAAATGCTCTCCAAAATTATTTAGCCTCGTCATATTTGGTTGCTTGCTTTTATGCCTCTAATGCACTCACATTTATTCCAGTTTCGAACAAAAGCACGTGGAGCCCTCTCCTACTCCATCTGCCCCTTTGCATCCTCTTCATCTTCCTCACAACGAGAACTCTCGTGTAAATAACGACAAACTTCTCGTGTAAATCGTGTTAACATTTTACGTCATCCCGCATCGTCTTTCATGGAGAGGAAGCGGGTCTTTTCCACTGGAGCTTCAAGTCGCGAAGGACCTGAAGAAAACGAAGAACCTATTAAACGACAGTCGATGCATTTTGCAATCGCAGATACAGTGATGAAGGTCGAGGGGGATTCTCGTCATGATTGAAATGAAGTTTAATACTTTTGATGTATCATAAAATGTCACATGCTGACTTCTGCTGTTACCTATTAAAGGAGAGATCGCAGAGTATGGATATATACGGATTTTTCTCGTCTAATGTAAATAAAGTAATTTGTTTCTAGTTTTGAGTGATTTCATTTGATTTGAATCGTCAGTTTGAAAAAAGTAAAAAAAAAAACAAGTTATTTAGAAAATCGGAATAAAACTGTGTAAGTAATGGAATTTTCCTTGAATTTTTATTGGAAATTCTGGTCTTTATTTAGAATGCAGAAAATCATCGAAAAAAATGTGAGTATAGACAAAAATATTATACAATTGATGAAATTTCAATGGAATTATTCCCATTTCAAGCCTATGAAATTAATTTAAATATATTTAAGCTCAGTTTACAAAAAAGAAAAAATGGAAAAAAAAAAGACTTGAGAAAAACATTTGAAATGAAGTTTAGTCATTAAGACAATATCACTGGAGTGCGAAGTAAGTGAATATCAACAGAGTCAAACACAGGATAAAAAAAAGGTAATACAATTTTAAATTTAAAAAAAAATATTTTTGGGGGCATCCATAAATTACGTGAGGTCGAAAAGGGGGGGGGAGGGGTTTGGAAAAATCTCACCAAATCTCCCCAAGGGGGGAGGGGGGTTGATTAAAATCTCACGTCAACTTTTTAAGTTTAAGTATGAGAAAGGAATAATACCCACAGATAAGATACTTTGGTGATTTTTAGGCGAATAATGGGTACAGCTGGGATAAGCGTCGACCAGCCGCCATGTTTACCCACAGCTCAAATGATGACACACAACAATATAGATCTAATTTGAGCTGTGAGTAAACATGGCGGCTGGTCGACGCTTATCCCAGCTGTACCGAATAATGTCCTTTTTCCCCCACATCATAAATAATGTTAAGGTTTTAGGTGGTATGAAGCACAAAATGCAAAAGAATGTGATAGAAAATTATTTTTAAAGGTTTTAGGTAAATCTCACGTGGGGGGGAGAGGGGGTCCAGCAAAATCTCACTAAATCTCACCAAGGGGGGAAGGGGGTTCCAGGGTTTGGAAAAAACACCTCACGTAATTTATGGATGTCCCCTTGGCTTAGTTTACCGCTCAAAATAAAAAAAGGCAAATTAACCTAAATTTCAAATTTATTCAAAACATACAATGAATGGACATTGATTTGATTAAATTTAAAGGGGTATCTGCCTATATGGGGTAGTTAGTTTTCATTTTTCTACACAAATGTATAGAAGATCCAAACTTGGAGATTTCTTTGAGCACAAAAAGTGATTTTGCTATTTATTGACCATATTCCCCCCTTTTTAAAATGATGATTCATTTTTATTTTTCGTCTTAAAACTGCTTACTGTAAATTGATGAGCCCAATAATTAGTTTTCAACATCAAATGATTAATTACACAGGGGTGTTTTACCTTTCATCTTTTGGGGCACATAGAATGACAAACTCATTCATACCTTCTTCATGAGAATACAGTTCTTCATGAGGATTAGCTAAAACCCAACTTTAAAAAATTAATGCCCAAACAGGGAAGAGGGGGGCACCTTGGGACATTTTTTAATAACTAAACTAAATTAATTATATTGAACAAACTTACTGTTAAAAAGTTATTGATTATTTAGAAGGTATTTTGACCATGAAAAAAAATATCTGTAACTAATCACAGAACTGAAGAACTTTTATACATCTATCAAACTTCGTAAAACTCCCCAAGTTTTTCAGAGTTCATTTTTTTCAGCTTTTGCATTTTAACTGAAAGGGCCGTAGTTTCTCTCTAAGGACCATGAGTGGGGCTCCATCTGGTGACGTATCTTGAAGTTTTCCATTCTCTCTAGATCCCAAGGAGCTCTCCATCCGTGGGTCTCTCTTGCTCTCCTGCATCTCACATCGTCGACTTACGGTATAAAGAGACACTATTAATTACCTTTTGGAGAATCCTTTAATCCGGTAGAACGACGCCAACGACCGAGCGAATTCCTAAAATCTCGCAAAGCTGAAAAGCGATCAGTGTCTTTGGGAAATTTATGTTGTCCACGGTCAAAATAGACAAAAAAAAGGCGTAAATTTGGAAAAAGCTGAAAATTGGCATAGACTTCGAAAACATCATTGTATTGTAAGTGATGTTCCGAAAGTCCCAATCGATCCCGTTTAAGCTAAAGATTTTATAGCGGTTTTATTTAAGCAATATTTTTACTTTTTGTAGGATATTTGCATCGGGATTCGAACAGAGAAGTTTTCTAATTTTTGTGTACGAGCGTTTTTATAAGTTTAGAAATGTAGGAGTAATAGGCGCCATTAACTTTTAAGCCCCTACAGATATATTCATGAAAGTGGGGTCTATTATTTGTCTGTGCTCGCTTGGCACGAATAGTAAACCCAAACGGGGAAGGCCATTCTCTCCCTGGGGTTGGATAGGTAGGGAGAGAGCGCGCCAAACTGGTTACTTCTCGCCAAGAACTACTCCACCTTCCTTCCCTCTCCTTTGCCAATGGGGTGCATAAGAAGCCAAACCAGCAACCCTTAGTTCCCGCACCCCTACTCAAACTTGGATTTACCCGCTTCCCTCCGCCAAGCGATCGCAGACAAATAATAAGTACAGTAAAGTGACCATGCCCTATCCGATGAGACAACTTTCAACGCCCTCTAGCGGAAATATTGGAAGTTATAATTGTTATTTTAAAAACTGTTAGATATTTGTTAAGTTAGTCAATTACTAAGTTGTAAAGCATCACTGATTTATACCAGAAAGCAACTTAGGTTGAACCTACTACTTCATTAACGAAGTAGGTCCCATCGCGGTGTCTGAATTTCGAGTGAAACGAAGAACGTAAATTTTTAAATATGATTATTTCGTTAAACCCATGTATAAATAGTGTGTTTTTATAACAATTCGCGTATCGAAATTACTCCTATCAACCCAACAGGCTTTGTGTTTACTCACTTTCTTCTTCCGCGAAGTACGCATCTCTTTCCTCAACCGTTCTTTCGCAATTAACCCCACTCACTTTTAAATCGCTAGAGAGGGAAAAAGTTTTAAATATTTCCCCAGTTTTCCAACAGTTTCGTGTGTCTTTTGAGCATGCACTGGGGAAAGAGAAAATATCTCTAACTTCGGCATCTGGATAATTTCTTTAATGTCACACTCTCCAGGGACTGACCCAATGTTCTGCCCAGCACAGCTTGCTCGATTACGTTGTTAAATGGTTTCTTATGCTCCTAAACCAGGTTGAGTGAATGACATCTAGGATGCAAAACATGAATGAAAAATCAAGACGTTGAATAAACGGCTTGCCCAGCACAGATCTCTAGCCTGCTTTTATACGTGATCTTCCCGTGACATCAGAGTCCACTGAAAATAGAATTGAACCTCAAACAAATAGCAATAAAAGGTTTCTCTACGGTTTTCACTTAGGAATGACCTCAATAAATTTACTGTGGAAAAATTGAAGCATAAAAAACAAAATTATTGAGAAATATGCTTCAATTTTTCCATGCTTATTACTAAATTTTATTGAAAAGTTGGAGTGATAGGGTAAGTGGGGGCAAAGCCCCGCAGTTTTTAGTATTTTTAACATTGTGATCGAAAAGGGGTAGATAATCCCGAAATTTCAATTGGAGGTGTTAGATTGAGATGTTACCTACAAAACCAATCCAAATTTATACTCTTATTGATAGTATTTCAAGAGAAATTGACAATTTAGTTGAAAAAAAAATTGCGGGTCTTTGCCTCGAAAAATGGGGCAAAGACACGCACTTTTGAATCTTCGTGTCCAAGTGAAATAAACATGGATAAACAAAATGTTTCATTATAAAAACACTAGAAATAATCATCTTAATACAGTAGAGCCCCTATTATCCGCGGAATTGGGTGGCAAGGGTACCGCGGATAGCTAAAATCACGAATAACCCGAAAAAAGACAAAAAATGAGGTGAAAACACCGAAACAAAATATCTCAGCATAAAAACTATGTTTCATTGTACAAAAACATATTATGTAAAACTTTTAAAATGTGTACAGTACAGTAGAATTATTTGCTCTACATCTAAAATCTCTCTAATGTTCGTCTAAAATGTACCCTCATCATTGAATTTTTTTTTCGTGGCAATCGTGGATCATCCGCTCGCGAATAATGGATTTCTAATGTATTGTTTTAATATTTTTAAGTGAACCAACAATATTAAACATAAATATAATCCGTTTTAATGAAAATTGTCAATCTGTTGTAGCAACTCATTTCAAAGTGCCCAATATCTTTCAAAGGGGAGAAAAAAGGGTTTCAGTTTGAGGATTGACATCTCGGAAACCTTTATTCAACTTTTTAGGGATCCTGTAGGTTCTAATTTCCTTTTGGGGCGAATTCCCAAAGTTTTGAAGATGCGGGTATTTGCCCCAAAACACCTGCGGGTATTTGCCCCGTTTCACTTTATTTTGAAAAACAAGCCTTATTATTTTTAGAGACATGTTAAGGAAATTCTTTCAAGACGAAAGTGAAGTTCAAATGCTATCTTATCATTGGCTTATTTGTTTGTAATTCTTCTGAAGCCCTATTTTATGTTATGTCTTTTTTTTTTAATTATTTATTTATTTATTGAACTAGAAATTAAAAAAGAAGAAAATTTACAATTTCACATAGTCACCTGGGATCTCATGGTCCATGTAGGTGACTGTAATTATGAATAACAAAAATTTAAAATACAAACTAGGAGAAAAAAAACACAGGAAACACATACATGAGATGGATATGGTGGCAAACAGGGCGCCAATAAATTATATTTATGCCATAATGATGAGTTATAGTGCTTAAAATAATTATAAATCATACATTAAACAGAACAAAAGAAATCATCAATATCCTCAATAGTAAACAGATATTCCTTTAATTGCTTTTTGAATAAATGTTTTGAAGGGCTATTTTGAATATGTATAGGTAACTTATTAAAACACTTAGGGGCTATGTAAAAAAAATTTTTACAGAATATGGATTTATTAGGTTTAGGAATAAAGTATAATATGTTTGGTCTTCGTAGGTTTACGACATTGCGTTTTTGACAAATGTTGGGGTTTAGATAGAGATGGAGGCAAATTTTAAAATAAAAAAGATGGCGAATTGGAAGTATATTTAAGGAATTGAAGTAGTTTATATTATTTGTGTTTAAGTGTGCTTCATTATTTAAAAACCTCAGGAATCTCTTTTGCAGCCTCTCAATTCTTTTTAAGTTGATCATGTAATCTCCTCCCCACACAACTAAACCGTAATTAAGTTGTGAATGAACCCAAGAATAATATAAATTGATTAGTAATTTATTATTTAACTTTTGTTTTAGGTAATAAAAGTTACACAGTACATACCTTAGTTTGTCTGATATATATTTTGTATGGGATTTCCATTTCAAATTTGAGTCTATGTGCAGTCCGAGGTATTTTATTGAGGATACGTTATCTAAGGGTTTACAGGCGCAATTGCTATGAGTATTGCAGTATTTTTCATGATATTTTATAGAGAGATAATTTGCTTGGTTTTGCGTAAGGGAAAATACCATATACTTAGTTTTATCAACATTTAAATTTAAATCATTATGAAGAAACCAGTCACGAATTTTTACAAGGTCATCATTTATCACAAAATTAAGGTCTTCCACTGAATTTTCTGAGTAAAGTAAAACTGTGTCGTCGGCGAAACTTATCAATTTACCATATAGTTTAAGGTTGCACAGATCGTTAATGAAGATTAAAAACAAAAGGGGACCTAAAGTAGATCCCTGGAAGACACCACATTTTATTGGGAGACATCCGCTAAGGGTATTATGTACTTTAACAATCTGAAAGCGGTTTGATAAATATGACTTTATAAAATTGTGAAAAGGACCTCTAATGCCAATCAAAAATAATTTTTCTAGTAAAATATTATGTTGTACTGAATCGAAAGCCTTGGAGATGTCTAAATAAAGACCAACAGTTTTTTTATCATTGTTAACACTATTATAGATAAATTTGGTAAACTCTAGCAAAGCTTTTTCAGTGTTTGAGTTGGGCAGAAATCCATACTGATTATTTGAAAAAAAATGTATATGATTCAAGTACGAAAGCAATCGATCCTTGATAATTTGTTCAAATACCTTTGAAAGCAATGGTAAGACGGAGATTGGTCTGTAATTAGAATAGTCATTTTTATTTCCTTTTTTATAAATGGGAGTTATGATAGAAATTTTTAATGATTTTGGGAAAGTGCTTTCATTTACAAGATCATTAAATAGTTTGGTCAAAATACTTAGATTTGTGCATGATAGAATTTTTAAATATTTCGCGTCAATTTCATCAGAGCCAGGACTTTTTTTAGAGTTTAGGTTGCGTATGCATCTTTTGATGTCTACCTCTTCTATAGAAAACCATTGAAAGGAATTAACGGAGGGAACTATGTAATTCTTGAATTCGTTATTATGATGAAATATATGATCGTTGATGGATGAGAAAAATTTATTTAAATCATTAGCTAATAGGCCGCAATCTTTATGTTCTGGTAAGGTAGGATTTCTTTCTTTTCCTAAGATATTGGGCCATATTCAGATGTTCGCCATCAGTGAATCCGCCACGCGTATCCGCCGAAATGGTATTAAAATTAACTTTTTCGTGACTCACTTTGTCTGAAACGCCGAAGGCGGATTCACCGGCTCTCTCGCCGGCGGATACGAAACCGCCGACGACTTTCTCTTCTCTCATTGGCTGAAACCGCGCTGAAACCTTGGAAACAGTTTGTTTACATTCTTCATTCGGTTGTACTTCGTAACAAAAATTTGGCGTCCATCTTGCGGGAAATGTGCATGCTTTGATTAGTAGGATGTTGGTATGGATTAATATATTAAAATAATTGATAACTTTAACAAAAATGAGAGAGCACAGAAGAAAATGGAACAGCTGGGATAAGAGTCGCCATGTCAAACCAACACTCCTTGCCCTGCTTCGGATCACGCCCGATAGCAAAGAAAAATGTATTGAGGTATGTAAATTGTATTTTTATTTAATTTTCTCGTTTATGGAATATTTCAGAATTGGTAAATGTTTTAGTATTCAATATTTCGGATCAATTCGGTTAGATGTTCCGTTAAATATCACCAAGTTCGTTTTGGTATCAAATATTAGAAAAATCGCTTCAAAAATTACTAATCTTAATGAAATAAAAATGTTCATTTTGTATAAAATTGAATAATTTATAATATTTTTAATGTTACATTAATCGACGTGGCAAATTTCTTTTTGAATTGTTATATTTTAAGATTAAGAATTCTGAATAGACTAGAGGAAGTCCAATTCAAGATATGAATTAAGAACATGAATGGTGTTCAATACTTTTTTTTATTCAGTGGAAGTTATAAATGAAAGCTTTAAAATAAATATATTTTAATTTTTAAGATATTATTTTTGCACAGAATATATAATTTGGTTATTACTTGTAATTCTTGATTGTTTTTATGCGCAGCTGACATAGCATTTGTTTGCGTTGGACTATCACATATTTAAAGAATTCTTATTATCTCGCTTTCTATTAAACTAACTTCCTTCCGCAAAAAGGTTTTTTTTAAATTTAGGATAGTATTAATTGAATTATGAAGTTTACTGTTTACACCACACACATACAACATAAAAATCATTGAATGTATATATAAACATTTCAATATATAATTGAATAGTAATCAATTATACTGTTGAATAATTTTTTCTTGTATGTAATTAATATTTTGATTTTGTTTACATGCTAGTATAATTTTTTTCAGCTCAACTAAAATGCTGTTCTTTGTGAATCCAAGAAAGAATTATTGAAAAGGGCAAATTATGAAAGTTTAAAAGGATGACACTTCTATTTAAACTGAGAGTTATCTTTTAAAAAAATTAACCATTTGATAAATGGTAATGGAAATTAATCAATTATTCATTTAAATTGCTTTGAGGTAGTACAGTTATTGTATTTGATATAATTTATGAAACAAACTTGCTCCTATGAACTGTGACCATCAAACAGTGACAATCCATACTTAAATAAGTCAAACGGTATCTACTAATAAATGCCATTATTTAGAAAATAGTTGTAAAAATGTTTGAACAAATTGGTGTAGTGCTTACTTTTTTTGTTGATAATAAATAATCTTTTTTGTGATTAGAAGAGTTTTTATGTTTTTAGGATTTAGTTCATACAATATACTTTGAAATTTTTATAAGTTACACTTTTGTCTAACTGGAGTACTAAAAATTTGTTTCTAAAATCTGCCTCACTCTTTCCTACATGTTGTACAAATTTCAATTCAATAAAGAGTAACTGCAATAGTTTACACATTTAACTGTTGAAACATACTTTTTGCTAATTGAGTGGAAAATTCTCCAACAAATTAAGTATGCAGTTAAAAATAGAATAAGTTGAAGAATATAGAATATTTATTTACAAAATTCCTAAACTTTATTGAATCTATTGTAAGAATAAAAAATGGAACTTCCAAATATTTTGAAGATATGAAAATAGTGTAAGTATTATTTATTTTGTTTTATATAAGCTTGCAAAGTTTCAGTTTTATAGATTTTAAAAATGCTGCTAATATTGGGAAATGGTAATTAAGGATTAGTTTACTGCACAATAAGGTGAGTAGTGAGAGTGAGTCTTTCAACCAGAATTAAGAAACATAGTTCCTACTTCCTAACATCTTGCATTAAATTGAATTTAATGAGTAATTCCTTTGATGAAAAGATATTTCCATGTAATCATACCTTACAAAATAACTAATTTTTTTCTATTGAATATTTTTTTTCTACCCTTTGCTATTATCTCCCTTTTTATAACCATTTTTCCAAAATCATGTAAGAATGAATTTCCAAAACATACTTGGAATTAAATTTGGGAAATGAAGCATTATTGTTATGAGTTACAATAATTACTTGGTTATGATAAATGTGCAAAGCGTTTAGAAATAAAAAAGATAAAATATTTTCTTTTTCTTTTATTGTTTTTATTAACTCTTTAATAAGTTCGATTAGTTAAAAGCTTCAGCTTGGTTTCTAGTTCACTCAAACAACAAAAACAAGTGACTTGCAGTGCAGATTGAGTTTGTTTACATTTTTGGAAGCATGTGAATGCATCAGTGACATTTTCCCGCCTTTTAATAGACAGATTTTATTGGTCGTTGAGCGTTTCAACGTCACGCCACGTCAAAAACACAACTAACCAATGAGCTGACTCTCCGAGATCTTCGCCTCTTTCGGAAGGCGATCTGAATACGGTGAATGAGATTCACGCTGGGCGGAAACGCCGCCGGCGGCTGATGGCGAAGATCAGAATATGGCCCATTATTTACTAGTTTCCATTGCTTTCGACTCGAATCGCATTCACTCAGTTTAGTTTCATAGTAGTTATTTTTTGCTACTCTAATTTTATTTCTTAATAATTTAACTGTAGTTTTGTAAGCAGTTTTGTAAAAAATATCTCCCGGGTGACGTAAAGTTTTCTTATAAAGGGTTTGTTTAGATTTTATGATATTATAAATTTCTAGATTAAACCATTCATTCCTGTTAAATCTGGATTTGTTTGAAGGGGTAAAACTGAAGTTATGTTTTATTGCAGTTAGTTTACCGTGGAAATCGGAGAAGCACGACAAAGCATCATGCCCAGAAACCTTAAAATCGTAGTTCTGAAGAAATTCCTCGATCTTTTTATAATTAATAGCTTTTAATTTAATTTTATCAAAGTTTTTGGTATCAGTAAAGTTATCAGATCTATTGAGTATTAGTTTGCAAACAATAGGAAAATGGTCAGATATACTATTGATTAGACGTGCAGAATATATTTTTGATATGCTTAGAGAGGTATATCGAGTAAAAACATGGTCGACACAGGTGCCAGATGATGGACGCGTTATATCAGTTATATGTGATGTGAATCCAAAAGCACTTAAAAGATCAAGGTAATAGGTGGAATATCTATTTAAATTTAAAATATCTATATTTATATCACCTATTAATATGACGTTTTTGCAGGATATTTCAGATAATATAGTTTCGAATTCAGAAATAAATGAACTAACAGTAAATGAGTGTGACCGGTATATTGAGATTATGCATAGATTAAAAGAATTACTTATTATGACAACTATTTCTGCAGTTTCCATCACAAAACTCAATTTTTTGAAATCATATTTACTTTTACAATACACCAAAATACCTCCGGATCTATTATACTCTCTGCAGCAATAAAAGGATTTAAATTCATCGATTTTGTAAAAATCTATTTCATTATCGGATAACCAAGTTTCTGATAGAACAATAACATCAATTAATTCCAATTTATTTGTCAACAAACCCATTAGCTCGTCATACTTGGATCGAACACTTTGTATGTTAAAGTGAATAACATTTAAGCAAACACTTGGAAAAAGGAGGAATTCATTTAATTTCTCAAGAGTGTCTATTGAGGTGTAATCAGATCCGGAACTAATTTGGGTTTTATTGTTGGTTGGATAAATTAAATAGATCAGATTCTTTTTTAACTCTAATCACTCTTGAGTTATCTTCTTTCCGCAAAAATATTTTCCCGTCCTTTACCCAACAGTACTTAAAATTCTGTTCAAGTTTATACTGTTTGCTTAAGTACAACAGTCTTTTAATACCTGGAGCTAGATGTTCATTCACAAACACTGGGACAGAATCAAAGAGATCGCTTACATCTGAAGCAAGAAGCCTTTTAGGTTTTGCCGCTGCAATGCACTTATCTCGCTCAAACTTAGATGTAAATTGGACAATTATGGGTTTGACGTTTTCTTTTTTAGCTGTTGGTACCCGATGGGCAACTACTATATTTTCTTGGTTATGGATATTCAGCACATTCAAAACCGATGTCACCAATTGTTTCGTATCCTCACCCTGAGTTTCGGGCAAACCTGAAATTTCAAGGTTCGAACGTCTAGAATACTGTTGTAGTTCCAGAGTTTCAGATTTCAAGGACTCTATCTCCACTTTAATAAGATTGTTGTCAGATTTTAGAGATGCATTCTCTTTCTTCAGCTCACTGATTTCATTTTTCAGACTCTGTATAGTAGTTGTGAGTTCTTTAACAATACCCTCGTGGTAATTCAAGCTATCTGAATACTCGGTGAACTGGTTTTGAATAAAGATTTTCAAATTTCTTATTTCTTCCATAAAAACACCCATGTAGCTTGGATCTTGGTCCGACTGCTTCTCCGGATTTAGGATTTCAGATGAATCCACTGGTTTCTGGGAACTAGTAGGCTGGGGATTATTAACGTCAAGCACCTGGGTCGTTCCCCGTCTGGTTTTACAACCAATACATTTCCAGCGTGATCGGGTATCCTTTGCAAGCTTTCGAAAGCTTTTCTCGGGGAATCCTCCGCAGTAAAAATGATAGTAACTCTCACAACCACCGGTACACAGGATCGAATCTTCAACTACTGTAATCCGTTCAGCACACGCAGCACAATCAATATCTACGGCCATTTTATATTCCAATAATATCCGTTGGCGCTCTGCTTAGTAATTTATATATAAATTTAGTAAAAAATATACTATTTAGATGAACTTATAAACAAAAAATCAGTATTTATTACGCAGCAGCTGAAAAGCGTCAACACAGTAAGCTCACCGCTGTTGCCACTTTTTTTGAAATATCAAATCAAAATATCAGAATCAAAAATATCAGAAAAATTACATCAAAATGATGAAAAACAAACTTACAGCATTTTTTCAACTCGTGAGTGACTTAGAGGTACGAACTTTCGTAGAACGATAGGTCATAGTAAGACAAACCAACCACCTGGTTTTCAACTTTTAAATAGATTATTAATAATTAAAAATCGAGGTGCGTGGTTTTGCCCCGTGCGGGTTTTTACCCCCACCTACCCTATTCGTAAACACAGCACTAAAATATAGCCTAGAGACATGTATCACATGCATATGCTACAAAATTTAAAAATTTTAAAAAATTTAAATTTTTTAAATTAATTTAAAATTTAATTTTTTTGAAAGATATTTTGTCTTTTTTCAATTTAATTATTTTTAAAATGATTTATTACCAAATATTGTCTAAATATTTTCCTTATTATTTGATTGAAAGATTTAACCCCTATTTTTTTTTCAATTCAAATTCTTTATTTGTTACGTACACAACATGAACATTTTACAGTTGGAACAAACACATACACGAAAAAAAAACAGGAATACATATGAGTTGCCCAGGGGTCAGAAACCCATAAGGGCAACCTAAAGGAGTTGTATTATAAAAAAATAAATTGAACATACAAATATACAATACATACAGACATTACACATGTAGATATTACACATAGAAAATGGATAATAGTGGCATCGCAAGGCAAGCTTCAGAATGACTAGATTGGAAGTTAGAGAGCGTTTGTCCTTTTTTTTTAAAAAAGTTCTTCAATATTTTCTATTGTAAAAATAAAAAGCTTTAGTAATTTTTTAAACTTAATAGGGGATTTTTCTGTTTTTATGTCATTGGGTAAAATATTGTAAAACTTAGGTGATAAATAAACATAATTTTTATGAAGAATTTCTTTTTTTGCTTTAGGTACAAAATATAAGTTTCTTGAACGTAAATTATAAGTTAAATTTCGTAGGTCAGATTCGTTTGCTTGCTTAGTAAAATAAACTATTGTTTTAAAGAAAAAAAGGTGACGAACTGGTAAAACGTTAAGTTTTTTGTAAAGATCAATTAAAGGGAACTGATTGTTACTGCTTAGAAATTTAATGATTTTATTTTGAATTTTTAATTACTGGATTTATATTTTGTAAGTAATCCCCACCCCAGGCCAGAATACCATAGCTTATTATTGAATTAACCCAAGAGTGGTAAAGTTGAAGCAAGAAGATCTTATTTATTATCTTTTTTATGAAGTAAAGTTTGTGTAAAATATAGCGTAGTTTATTTGTTAGGCAATTAACGTGGGATTTCCATTTTAGGTTCGAGTCTACATTTAAACCAAGGTATTTTATTGAAGATACTTGTTCAAGAGGGGGGCAATTACAATTAAGACCTATACAGTCATTTAAATGATAATAAAGACGAAGATTCTCAGGAGGCCCGTAGATACTGAAATTGATAAATTTTGTTTTATTTACATTTATTGCTAATTTATTAGATATAAACCAGTGTTTAATGGTCAGAAGATCCTTATTTATGTTATTTTGTAGTATACTATAATAGTTAGAACATGAGTATAGAATTACAGTATCATCTGCATAGGTTATGATTTTACCATTTAATTTTAGTTTACAGAAGTCATTTATATAGATTATAAAAAGCAAAGGTCCAAGGATTGAACCTTGTGGTAGTACACCAGACCTTATGTTTAATAGACTACTTTTAGAATTTCCCAATTTTACGAACTGTTTTCGGTTTGCTAGGTAGGAAATGAACCAATCCAGTTCACCGCCTCGAACCCCGATTGAAGATAACTTTTTAATTAAAATTTCATGATTCACACTGTCGAATGCTTTTGAGATGTCTAGGAAAATTGCAGCTGTTTTGTTGTTTTTATCTATACTGTTATATGTATATTTAGTAAATTCTATTAGCGCGTTTTCAGTACTGAGACCCGGCAAGAACCCAAATTGATTATCAGATATTATATTGAAAGTCTTTAAATAATCATAAAGTCTGGCGTGCACAATTTTTTCAAGAACTTTAGAGAAAATCGGTAAAAGAGAGATTGGTCGGTAATTAGCAAAATCATTTGTGTCACCAGATTTATGGATAGGTACCACTAACGCTGTTTTTAGGTTTTTCAACGTTAATTTTTATAAATTAATTATCTAACTAATGATTTAATCACCAATTGTGTTTTTTTTTAGGTTATAGAGGTATATACCTACAACAACCATGGGAAAATTACCTTGGTAAATGCCTCAAACGTTTTTAACAATAATTTTTAAAAAGGTCGATTTTTGAGGTCAAAAAAAATTTAAAATTTGAAAAAAAAAATAAACTCTTTATTGTCCGATTTTCTTCCATTTTTAGTATGTTATTATTCAAGTCATTTCTAATTTAAAACCGTTTAAATTATTTCTTTTGCAATTATTTTGTGGTTTTGATGTTGTAATTTTTTCGACTTTCCAAATTTTGAATTAATTTTTAAAAATTGAAATTTTAAATTTTTAAAAAATTTAAATGGTATATTCGTATTCACCATTGAAAAATAGCCTATAAACCTGTATCATAAGTTTCTATTTTCGTAATTTGATTTTTTGAAATTTTTTTCGGCCATTTTTTAAAAATAAAAAAAAAATTACACCCGTCCGATTTTGGCCGATTTTTAGTATGTTATTATTGAGGTCATTCCTAAGTGAAAACCGTTGAGAAACCTTTTATTGCAATTTGTTTGAGGTTCGGCCTTTTTTTCGCTATATTTAGGTCTATGTTTAGTGGACTAACAATCTCGCATCTTCTGTAAAGTGACGATGGATCGTGTGCTCCTCTGAAATCGAACTCACAACTCCACACATTAAATACAATTTCAGCATACAACTTCACATTATTAATAATAATTACTTCGACAGCAATCACTGACGAATTATTAAACTATATGACGAACAATATCAATGTTCACAATAGGGAAATTTTAGCTATACTATCAGGGAAGGTTTGCAACCATAAAGGAAAGTTTACTTGATCTGGGGAAAAATAACACTGATTGAGAATTTAAAATGCAGCCTCCATACAAAGTTCCAAGTCTAATGAGAATCACTCGTTTCCTTTAGTTGCCACCCACCCTGTTGATTGACAGTTGGAGGTACCGCAACGCCACTATGTGATAACTGTAGAACCATTTTCTCCGAAAGAGTAAAATCGCGTTTTGGACCCTCTGAAATATCTTTACTCTGTGAACTGAACGAGGTTGTTCAGTTTGAAAGGAACTGAAATGAGTCTTCCTAAATTACGTATATAATATGGTTTTATTGAAATGATCAGATACACTTCGCTTGCGGATGGATTGATCAGACATCGTGAAGAATGGATTTGGAAATTCTAGGTAAGAAAGGTCTCTTTCTAGGTAAGAAATTATTTAACTAAATTCTTAAGAAATTTTTGTAATAAGATCCTTTTACAAAAACCTAGTTCCTTTAGTAAAACATTGAATTTCCGTAAGATTTTTAATAATAGATAGTAAGCAGATTTGAAACTGAATGAGTTAGGCTTAAAACCAGAGTTAATAAAGTTTTTTATTATAAAAGTCTTAATATAAGTCTTCGGATCCCAACGTTAAAAAAATCGGTGTTAATGTGATTGGCTTAAAGTATACAAAGTTATTATCTATACTTTCCTTTAGGGGGGGAAGGGTTCTTCCAAATATTTACCTTCGAGCCTATCACATAGATTTGGAATTACGGTCATGGGATCAGACGAAACTTAAAAATTTCAGTTGCTATTTAATGTGAATTTTAGATGTTAGTTTATTTGAAGAGAGCGTATAACCCTTTTGTAACTCTCAAACAAGTTACTGCAGTTGCTTCAAATCTTTCTTGATATTTTGTATACTGTTAATTTTCATGCAAACTCTAACAGATTTATTCATTTCAGGTTTCAGCCGCAAAGCCATCATCTATCTGACCCAACAATTGTCAGGCAGCTTCATAGATCGTTGATGGGTATTGGTGAGTTGGCATTTTTTGTTACATTGTCAGTTATTGTCACATTACAGTTATTGTCATTTGTTTATGCGTATGCGTATTTGTTTATGCATTCGTTTATGCTTTGTTTATGCGTATGGTTGTTTAGCGGACTCCTGTTATTAAAGTGGGAGGGATGCAAATAGTGCTCCAAGTGCAGCCGTAAACAAATCGAGCTTTAGAATGTTTAATACTGAAAGCTCCGGCTGATGCCTTGTATACCTAGAACCCTCAAAGGCGGTAACTTTTTGATAGCTAAGCTTTTTCAAGCTAAAATAACCTCTTAAGCTAGAAATTTGTATGTGATGCTTCTCTACACGCTCAATAACTTTGATTTCATGATCCTTATTTTTTAAACATTGTTTTTTGTAGAAAATTACGGGAAATCAGTTATTTTAAATTATCTTCAGATTCATGCTGAACTGTTTCTATAAAAGTATTAAAACACTCACCTCTTGCTTACTTTCTATAGTTTTTAATTGTATTTTGAGTTTAAAACAGTCCATTCGTTGAATTTTGACTCTGATGACGTTTTTGGACATGCATGTAAATTTAATGCATAATAATTTACATAATGCATGTAAATTTTAGACATTACTATAGATCCTCTATTTTTTATTAAAATTTGAATGATTTGAAGTTTATCAAATAGTTTAATAGTTTGGTTCTTACGTATTATACCGTCGACCGTACCGCTCAATCAAAAACGTCATCAAAATCCATTGACTTTTCTATTGATGTGCCGCTGAATTAAACGGCCTCTGAAAGGTCGACGGTATAATACGTAAGTACCAATAGTTTTCATGTTATACGCAACCCCGAAAATTCAGTATATGCCATTATGGCATTGTCTAATTCTTGCCTGCTATCGTCGTGATTCCTCTTTTACGGTGTCTTTCCTAGTCATTTATTCTCCAATTTCAATCCGTATGTTAAGTGAAATTATGACTACAAAAGCTTTTTTTTGGCACTGCGAGTGTCTTGTCGACTTCTTGCTTGCGAAGTTAGCTTATCGTAGCGTAATGCAGGAAAAACTTACCTATTATTGTCCCTCATCGTCTCTCAATTCGCATTGAGGTTCTGTTTGTTTGTTAACCAGACAATGTTTTGAAAAATGAGACCAAGATATTTTTTTGACGCGTTCGGCTTTGCCCGCGGCTTGACGTGGTGGTTTGTAGGCGGAAAGTTCGGGTTTACTTGGAAGTAGACTAATTTCAGTATAGCGATTTTATCTGCAGAAATCTCTCCAAAAACTTTTGAACATTTGAAACCATAAGGGTTATTTATAAATGCTTCAGAGAAATATTTGTTGATTTCAAGTGCTAAAGTTCCCCTATCCGTATGATTTGGTAATTCTTTAAATTTTCATTTTTAAGTAATTTAATTTACAATGATCTTTACCATTTTTCCGGTTTGCAGAAATTTAAAACGATAGTCAGATTTTGCTGCACGTAATTTAGTAATTGTCGCACAAGCTGTGAAAAATATTTCAAAAGAACCAATGTCGCTAAGACCAAAAAAAAAGGAAGAAATCTCAACACTTCATGGTTCCAATTTTTGTCTTGTGTTGTTAGGGGCCATTCGTTAACTACGTAAGGATGATTTTGGCTATTTTTGACCCCCCCCTACCCCCATGTAAGGGTACGTAAGCTTTTTCAAAGCCCTCTCCCCTCTTCTTACGAAAGATTCCATTTCATTTTTCAAAATAATAAAATGTTAGAAAAAGAACAGTTACACTAAAACTCTTAGTTTGACGTAAATCAAAGATTTTTATTTATACACAGATAAGTAATACTCTTGCTGTCGACTACGTATTACCATTATATTATCTTTGGAATATCATTTCTCAGTAGATTTAAAAGTAAGTTTTTAAATAATCTTGAACATAAATCCGTTAAACAATCTTCAAACAAATAACTAATAGTTTTCTCTCGCTTTCTGCTTTTGTTTTGTTTCGACTTTTGACAACTGGTAGATGGATTTAACAGTTTATTTATTATCTTGACTTATTGCTACTTCAATAAAAAAGATACATCTGATATACCTTCATTTTTTTTTATTAAAGCTTCGATAATGTACCGAGATCGTCACCATTTTTAAGTTTTTCTGGGGTTATTTGACAGAAATTGGACCACTTACTTGACCGTGGGGGTGAGTTTTAAAACGTGCAATAATTAATCTTTTTAGCCAAGGAATGGAGTTCCCTTAGTGTAATGGTATTTTCAAAAAAAATAATCGGGAAAGGAATTTTCAATAAGCATGCAAGATCCCTCATTTGTTTAAAAACTGTATGATCATTAAAAATTTTCCTTCCTAGTTGCTCTAGTTGTACTCTGGTTGCGTTACGACTTGTACTCTGGTTGCGTTACGACTTGTACTCTGGTTGCGTTACGACTTGTACTCTGGTTGCGTTACGACTTGTACTCTGGTTGCGTTACGACTTGTACTCTGGTTGCGTTACGACTTGTACTCTGGTTGCGTTACGACTTGTACTCTGGTTGCGTTACGACTTGTACTCTGGTTGCGTTACGACTTGTACTCTGGTTGCGTTACGACTTGTACTCTGGTTGCGTTACGACTTGTACTCTGGTTGCGTTACGACTTGTACTCTGGTTGCGTTACGACTTGTACTCTGGTTGCGTTACGACTTGTACTCTGGTTGCGTTACGACTTGTACTCTGGTTGCGTTACGACTTGTACTCTGGTTGCGTTACGACTTGTACTCTGGTTGCGTTACGACTTGTACTCTGGTTGCGTTACGACTTGTACTCTGGTTGCGTTACGACTTGTACTCTGGTTGCGTTACGACTTGTACTCTGGTTGCGTTACGACTTGTACTCTGGTTGCGTTACGACTTGTACTCTGGTTGCGTTACGACTTGTACTCTGGTTGCGTTACGACTTGTACTCTGGTTGCGTTACGACTTGTACTCTGGTTGCGTTACGACTTGTACTCTGGTTGCGTTACGACTTGTACTCTGGTTGCGTTACGACTTGTACTCTGGTTGCGTTACGACTTGTACTCTGGTTGCGTTACGACTTGTACTCTGGTTGCGTTACGACTTGTACTCTGGTTGCGTTACGACTTGTACTCTGGTTGCGTTACGACTTGTACTCTGGTTGCGTTACGACTTGTACTCTGGTTGCGTTACGACTTGTACTCTGGTTGCGTTACGACTTGTACTCTGGTTGCGTTACGACTTGTACTCTGGTTGCGTTACGACTTGTACTCTGGTTGCGTTACGACTTGTACTCTGGTTGCGTTACGACTTGTACTCTGGTTGCGTTACGACTTGTACTCTGGTTGCGTTACGACTTGTACTCTGGTTGCGTTACGACTTGTACTCTGGTTGCGTTACGACTTGTACTCTGGTTGCGTTACGACTTGTACTCTGGTTGCGTTACGACTTGTACTCTGGTTGCGTTACGACTTGTACTCTGGTTGCGTTACGACTTGTACTCTGGTTGCGTTACGACTTGTACTCTGGTTGCGTTACGACTTGTACTCTGGTTGCGTTACGACTTGTACTCTGGTTGCGTTACGACTTGTACTCTGGTTGCGTTACGACTTGTACTCTGGTTGCGTTACGACTTGTACTCTGGTTGCGTTACGACTTGTACTCTGGTTGCGTTACGACTTGTACTCTGGTTGCGTTACGACTTGTACTCTGGTTGCGTTACGACTTGTACTCTGGTTGCGTTACGACTTGTACTCTGGTTGCGTTACGACTTGTACTCTGGTTGCGTTACGACTTGTACTCTGGTTGCGTTACGACTTGTACTCTGGTTGCGTTACGACTTGTACTCTGGTTGCGTTACGACTTGTACTCTGGTTGCGTTACGACTTGTACTCTGGTTGCGTTACGACTTGTACTCTGGTTGCGTTACGACTTGTACTCTGGTTGCGTTACGACTTGTACTCTGGTTGCGTTACGACTTGTACTCTGGTTGCGTTACGACTTGTACTCTGGTTGCGTTACGACTTGTACTCTGGTTGCGTTACGACTTGTACTCTGGTTGCGTTACGACTTGTACTCTGGTTGCGTTACGACTTGTACTCTGGTTGACCTTATGAGATTTGACTGATGATTGTCTTGATTCGCAGATTAGTCTTTGATTTAAGTTTTTAAAGCTGTAATATTAAATAGGTTTAATTTTTTTAAGTCGTTGCTTTCTTGAAATTTTAAATAGGTTCCACTGAACCACAAATACAAAACATAGTGAGCTTAGGAGATAGTGATGGAAAGACCAATATTTTTCCGTATATATTAGTTTTTGAATAAGATGTACATTAGGGTGGCCCACTTTTCTATGGGAAAAAACAAAATATAATGAATTTGCCACTGCACCCCCTCAATTTTGTAGACCTACAGAGAAAACTATTCAAACAAAGTTTTGGCTATGTACCTTAATTAGAAAGCGATAAAGTCCAAATTCGAAGATTATTATACAAAACAACTAAAAAACCAAAGATAAAACCCTCTCATTTTCTTCATGATTTTTATAGGAAACTACTAACGTTATAGATATAATGTTCCAGGTTTTGTTTTATTATCACCTTTATTTTTGTTGTAGTAATTGTCTAATGTCCAAAGAACTTCTGTAAAGTTGTTTTTTTTATTTTTAAACAGCTAATAACTCAAGAATTATGCAACTTAAAAACCTGAAATTAGTGCAATTTTAATGAAATTCATTTCTTTCGGTGTGATCCCATCGTAAGTACAATTAATTCACAGACTTATAATGTCTCCAAATATTTGACTGAATTACTTCAACCACATGTCGGCTCATCATCTTCGTTTATAAAAGATTCCAGTCATTTTGTGGAAAAATTAAGGACTCTCTCTCTCTCCAGCCTAGTGACTTACTCGTCAGTTTTGATGTTTCCCTTTTCACAAAGGTTCCTGTTTCACAGGCTCTGATTCACCTTCAGACTTTATTCACAAATGATATTTGGTTGCTGTTTAAACATGTTCTCACCACCTCTTACTTTAAATGGAATGGAAGCTTTTATGAACAAAAAGAGGGGGTAGCCATGGGAAACCCTATAAGCCCGGTTGTTGCGAATTTCTACATGGAATTTTTTGAGCAGACAGCCCTGGGATTCGCACCCTTGAAACCCAACGTGTGGCTTAGGTATGTGGACGACACTTTTGTGGTTTGGAGCCACGGCGAGGAAAAACTACCAGATTTCCTGCAACATTTGAACAAAGTCCATCCGAGCATACAATTTACCATGGAGGTAGAGAGAAACAGAGCTACCTTTCTTAGATGTGCTGGTAATACGTAAAGACGATGGGAGCCTTGGACACAGTCTACCGTAAGCCCACCCATACGGATCGCTACCTGAATAAGTCATCGAACCACCACCCCAGACAAAAAATGGCCGTCATCAAGACTCTTGCCAAGCGAGCGGAACGTATTTGTGAACCGCAGTATCTAGAGGAAGAGCTACAACATTTAGATCGAGCACTACAAGCGAACAGTTTCTCTTCTAAGGATATAGGAAGATCTTTGCACGACAGAAAATTTGAAACGCCAAATGAATCCAACAACCCAGTTCAACCTCCGATTGGAAAGGCTTTCTTGCCGTACATTAAAGGAGTTACAGATAGAATCGGGAAAATTCTAGAAGATCACGGAATCAAACCTATTTTTAAGCCAACAAGACAGCTACGTAACCTTTACCGTTCAGTTAAAGACCCAAGAGAACCACTATCGACAGCTGGAGTGTACCAGATCCCTTGTTCTTGTGGTTCAGTCTATATCGGCACCACAAAACGCTCCGTTAAAACCAGTCTCTCTGAACACGAACGACAATGCCGCCTTGGACAATATATGAAATCAGCCGTGGCTGAACACAGTCAGATGAGTAACCATGATATTTTGTTTAGCAACACTAGAGTTTTGGCCTCAACCTCGCATTTTTATCCCCGTTTATACAGAGAAGCTATTGAAATTTATAAATATCCCCATAATTTTAATCGTAAAGAAGGCATCCACCTCCAGAAGTATTGGCATCCGGCCCTCAGGAGTGTGATGCGAGTCCCTACGTCATTTCCGCCCGATCCTCCCACCGGCCAAGCAGGGGATTTTAACGAGAGTTCGCCAAGTCTACTAACGGCCGTATTCTGAAGCCTCTGGCAACCTCCAATCCAAATCAAACTTATTGAATCGGTGAACTAACGCTGTTTTATTTCCACTGATGATGTCGGACACAGCTTCCGACGAAACGTCTGGACCTTTTATTTTATTTTAGACCACGGCCTACAAGCCCGAAAGAAATGAATTTCATTAATTCAACCGGCTGTGAAAGTCTTCATGCTTACATTAGTGCAATTTTGTTTGTTAATTTTTTGTCTTTGATTTAAAATGCGTCCTGACCATCATTTTCAAAGTTTTTTTTCAAAATTTAAAAAAAAGTGAAGAAAAATTTTTTGAAAAATGGTTTTGAAAAATATTTAAAGCCTTTTAACTCTTAAAATAAACATTAGGGTGGTACAAAAAAAATTTTTTTTTGAAAAGTTGAACTCTCACCCTCCAGTTTGGTGACATTATGCTAGTTAATGCCCCTGTCAAAATATTAGATCATTTAAAGGTTATTTAGAGGTAGCTCAAAGGCTTTATAGTTCTAGCCATTAGCGTGTATTGTAAAACGAATGTTTTCGGTAAAGGAATTTGTATTTCAACTGATAAAGCAATAATATGTGTTTATAAAATGTATATTTGTTTTAGTCAAAACAAGGTAATTATATTTTAAGTTTTTAACAAAGATTATTCCTTGTCTGGAACTCGCATAACTGCTTTTCGAACTCTGAATAACAACTTTTCATTAAACTCTAAATACTAATGTCTACTTCCACTCAAAGACATTAACATCAGCTAGCTAAACTGCTACAGCATGTAAAAAATGCTATTTACTTTGCCTTCTTGACTTTGTGATTTGAGGACCAATCACACAAAAACTCAAGATAATTTTTCGAATAAGCATTGATCTATTTCAGGGGTCGGCAACCTTTTGAAACGGAAGAGCCAAAAGTTACAATTTAAAAAATTTCCCAGTTTTTAAAGAGCCACTAAATTGTTTTGCTTCAATGTTATAGTTACTTCGCGGTGGAGCTTGGATATTCCAAGTGGCATTAGAAACAACAACAACAGTATATGCTTATTATATTTTATTTTAGTTGGGGAGCATTTTTTACACATATTTTCTGAGGTACCTCCTTTTGGGTTCGGGTACTTTTTAACATCAAATTTTAGATGACTTACATACATATTGTAAATTAATTTTAGTGAACTAATTTCAAAATTTTGTAAACAAAGTAAATTCCTAGAGAAATTGGAGGATCTGGGGATCCTCCCCCAGAAAAAAGTTTTGGAAATTTATTCTTCAAAATAGCTTTGTAGCTCATTTTTAGGCCTTTTTGGATTGCACCCAAAGAGCACCTCTCATTTTTAAGTGGCAGAATTTTTAAGGAAAAATAGTATAGTTAAAATAAACAGCAAACTTTAGAGAGGGGGTGGGGGTCCCACTTCAGAAAAATTTTGGAAATTTTCTCCTAAAAGTAGTTTTTTAATTCGTTTTTTAGACCTTCTATTATGACCAAATGAGGATCCATGGGCGTAGCCAGGGTTTCACTTGGGGGGCAAGCAGGGTCGACTTTTTTATGTTTGTGGAGAACAATTTTAAAGCCCTGTGGGAGAAGGTCGTAGCCACAGTATTGTTTTGAGAGGGGTTTTTGACCTTTTATGAAATTAATGTAAAAGTTTTTGTGGGTAGCGTGGAAACATTGGAGGTCTCTTTTATCCATTAATAGGTTTAATGTAGTTTTTCAACACTTTTTTGGGTAGAATTTGCGTCCTAAAAGTAAAAAAATTATAAAAAAGGTTGTTAGTAATGAAGGTTAAAGTTTGAAGGGGGGTCTGGGGGCTGTCCCGCAGAAAATTTTGGAAATTTGACCCTAAGAACAGGGTTTCAAACTATTTTTTAAACACGTAAACCCAAATTTGGACATACATTTTTAGGTAGAATTTCGATTGTAAGGAACTTATTATAAAAAAAATTAATAATAAATATTTTAATACTAAAGGGGTACTAAATAAATTTTGAATATTTGACCCTAAAAAACTGGGTTTCCACTTAACTAAAAGTAAATTGCTCAGGACTTAGAGGGGGGCAGCTGCCCTTCCCTGCCCCCCTGGCTACGCCCATGTGAGGATCACTCCTTATAAATCACAGAATTTTCAAGGTAAAACAGCACATATTCCAATATTTTGAGGAGTGTTTGGGAGTTCTCCGAAATTATGGAATTTTTACCATTAAAAGTAGAGTTTTTACTCATCTTGAGGAATTTGGGTTACACCGCTCCTTGTGAGTATCATTGATTTGATTAGGTACTTAAAATATGTTACTGATTTTATAAGGGTTTTGATAATAAATTATAAATTTTTTTCGTATGGAACTGGAGAGCCGCAACTTTACATCGAAAGAGCCGCATGCGGCTCGCGAGCCGCAGGTTGCCGACCCCTGATCTATTTGTGTGAAAATCCTTCTCAGGTATTTACTTCAGAGCTCCAGGTGCCTTCCATCATATACAGTGGATAATAAAGATTATTTACTGTTTGAAGATACGGCAGTTTCATCAACAGTTTTAAGTTTAAACTAAAATCAAGAGAGAAGAAGGTTTTAAAAGAGTTTAACCTGTTTGTAGCACTTTGATACAAATGAAGCACTGGTTCATTGCTACTATCTCAACAGAAGCTCCTGTTCATGCTCATATAAAATTGCATTAATTTAATTAATTATAAATTGCATTGAGGAGTGACATAGAGTTCACCGTTACAGGTGGATATCTTTTGTTTTGACATAAAGTCGTTTTAATAGCTTTTGTATCGTTCCTTTTTTAAACCTTGATAGTTATAGTTTAAACTTTAAACTGTTGATGAAACAGCTATTTCTTTAAACAGTAAATAATCTTCATTATCTACTTTACATGATGGAAGGCACCTAGAGCTCTGAAGTAAACACCTTTAGTTAGAAGGAATTTCGCACAAAAAGATCAATGCTTATTCGAGAAATTACCTTGTCTCAGTTCACAAAGTCAAGAAGGCAAAGTAAATAGCATTTTTTACCAGCTCTAGCAGTTTAGCTAGCAAGTGTTAGTGTTTTTGAGTCGAAGTAGACGTTTAATTTAGAGTTGGATGAGAAGTTGTTTTTTGGAGTTCGAGAAGTTGTTATGGGAGTTCCAGACAAGGAATAATCTTCATCAAAAACTTAAATTATAATTACCTTGTTATAACTAAAACAAATATACATTTTATAAACACATATTACTGCTATATCAATTGAAATGTAAATTCCTTTACCGAAAACATGCGTTTTTCTATAGACGCTAATGGCTAAAACTTCAAAGCCTTTGAGCTACCTCTAAATAACCTTCAAATGATCTAAAATTTTAACAGGGGCATTAACTCACATAATGTCACCAAACTGGAGGATGAGAGTTCAACTTTTCAAAAAAAAATTTCTCCATAGACAAATGGACCACTCTAATAAACATTACTACCAAATTTCAAGTTGAAAAAAAAATTTATCATGTAAAAAAATAAAAATACTTGCAATTTAGGCAAGTCCCTAAACTACCCCTAAAATTATACAGCAAGAGCGATTCACTCATGTAAAATTCATAAAATCGCTAGAGGGTGCCCATATGACTTAAAACATGCAAAAATAATGTCAAATCAAAAAAAATATTTCATTAAGCCTACCCCTAAAATGACAATTTTCGACTTTTCCTCGAAAATTTGTTTCTTACATTTTCAAGTAGTTCAGACTTTTGTCTTTCCAAAACTGTTTTAATTTTACTTGTATTAGAATTAGCATTTTTAAAACAGATAGTCGTCAGCGATCGTATACAAAAATAAACTTTGAAGCTAATTTCTCAGAACTAAATTTTGCATAAAAACCTTCTTCTAATAATACTTCTAATACGTAATAATACTTCTTAATTACATATTAACTTGGGAATTCCTTAGTAGTGGTGAATTATTTTCTTTTTTATTCTACTAATTCATTTAAGAATCTTGCTATTGCTTGGATTTAGTTATTCTATTATCTTTGATTATTTTCATAAGCTCTTGATATTTTAGCGATTTAACTTTAGCTTAACTTTGCTCTCTTAATTACGTGTTTCTATTTTCTATTTTCTATTTTCTATTTTCTATTTTCTATTTTCTATTTTCTATTTTCTATTTTCTATTTTCTATTTTCTATTTTCTATTTTCTATTTTCTATTTTCTATTTTCTATTTTCTATTTTCTATTTTCTATTTTCTATTTTCTATTTTCTATTTTCTATTTTCTATTTTCTATTTTCTATTTTCTATTTTCTATTTTCTATTTTCTATTTTCTATTTTCTATTTTCTATTTTCTATTTTCTATTTTCTATTTTCTATTTTCTATTTTCTATTTTCTATTTTCTATTTTCTATTTTCTATTTTCTATTTTCTATTTTCTATTTTCTATTTTCTATTTTCTATTTTCTATTTTCTATTTTCTATTTTCTATTTTCTATTTTCTATTTTCTATTTTCTATTTTCTATTTTCTATTTTCTATTTTCTATTTTCTATTTTCTATTTTCTATTTTCTATTTTCTATTTTCTATTTTCTATTTTCTATTTTCTATTTTCTATTTTCTATTTTCTATTTTCTATTTTCTATTTTCTATTTTCTATTTTCTATTTTCTATTTTCTATTTTCTATTTTCTATTTTCTATTTTCTATTTTCTATTTTCTATTTTCTATTTTCTATTTTCTATTTTCTATTTTCTATTTTCTATTTTCTATTTTCTATTTTCTATTTTCTATTTTCTATTTTCTATTTTCTATTTTCTATTTTCTATTTTCTATTTTCTATTTTCTATTTTCTATTTTCTATTTTCTATTTTCTATTTTCTATTTTCTATTTTCTATTTTCTATTTTCTATTTTCTATTTTCTATTTTCTATTTTCTATTTTCTATTTTCTATTTTCTATTTTCTATTTTCTATTTTCTATTTTCTATTTTCTATTTTCTATTTTCTATTTTCTATTTTCTATTTTCTATTTTCTATTTTCTATTTTCTATTTTCTATTTTCTATTTTCTATTTTCTATTTTCTATTTTCTATTTTCTATTTTCTATTTTCTATTTTCTATTTTCTATTTTCTATTTTCTATTTTCTATTTTCTATTTTCTATTTTCTATTTTCTATTTTCTATTTTCTATTTTCTATTTTCTATTTTCTATTTTCTATTTTCTATTTTCTATTTTCTATTTTCTATTTTCTATTTTCTATTTTCTATTTTCTATTTTCTATTTTCTATTTTCTATTTTCTATTTTCTATTTTCTATTTTCTATTTTCTATTTTCTATTTTCTATTTTCTATTTTCTATTTTCTATTTTCTATTTTCTATTTTCTATTTTCTATTTTCTATTTTCTATTTTCTATTTTCTATTTTCTATTTTCTATTTTCTATTTTCTATTTTCTATTTTCTATTTTCTATTTTCTATTTTCTATTTTCTATTTTCTATTTTCTATTTTCTATTTTCTATTTTCTATTTTCTATTTTCTATTTTCTATTTTCTATTTTCTATTTTCTATTTTCTATTTTCTATTTTCTATTTTCTATTTTCTATTTTCTATTTTCTATTTTCTATTTTCTATTTTCTATTTTCTATTTTCTATTTTCTATTTTCTATTTTCTATTTTCTATTTTCTATTTTCTATTTTCTATTTTCTATTTTCTATTTTCTATTTTCTATTTTCTATTTTCTATTTTCTATTTTCTATTTTCTATTTTCTATTTTCTATTTTCTATTTTCTATTTTCTATTTTCTATTTTCTATTTTCTATTTTCTATTTTCTATTTTCTATTTTCTATTTTCTATTTTCTATTTTCTATTTTCTATTTTCTATTTTCTATTTTCTATTTTCTATTTTCTATTTTCTATTTTCTATTTTCTATTTTCTATTTTCTATTTTCTATTTTCTATTTTCTATTTTCTATTTTCTATTTTCTATTTTCTATTTTCTATTTTCTATTTTCTATTTTCTATTTTCTATTTTCTATTTTCTATTTTCTATTTTCTATTTTCTATTTTCTATTTTCTATTTTCTATTTTCTATTTTCTATTTTCTATTTTCTATTTTCTATTTTCTATTTTCTATTTTCTATTTTCTATTTTCTATTTTCTATTTTCTATTTTCTATTTTCTATTTTCTATTTTCTATTTTCTATTTTCTATTTTCTATTTTCTATTTTCTATTTTCTATTTTCTATTTTCTATTTTCTATTTTCTATTTTCATCGCGTACCCGAACAGGTAAAGATAAAACCCGGGCGGCTGCGCCTCGAGCATGACTCAGGTTGGGTGCTCGTCGGCGCTAGCCGACCCGTTAAGATTTCGCGCGAAATCTCGCCGGGCGGCTGCGCCTCGAGCATGACTCAGGTTGGGTGCTCGTCGGCGCTAGCCGACCCGTTAAGATTTCGCGCGAAATCTCGCCGGGCGGCTGCGCCTCGAGCATGACTCAGGTTGGGTGCTCGTCGGCGCTAGCCGACCCGTTAAGATTTCGCGCGAAATCTCGCCGGGCGGCTGCGCCTCGAGCATGACTCAGGTTGGGTGCTCGTCGGCGCTAGCCGACCCGTTAAGATTTCGCGCGAAATCTCGCCGGGCGGCTGCGCCTCGAGCATGACTCAGGTTGGGTGCTCGTCGGCGCTAGCCGACCCGTTAAGATTTCGCGCGAAATCTCGCCGGGCGGCTGCGCCTCGAGCATGACTCAGGTTGGGTGCTCGTCGGCGCTAGCCGACCCGTTAAGATTTCGCGCGAAATCTCGCCGGGCGGCTGCGCCTCGAGCATGACTCAGGTTGGGTGCTCGTCGGCGCTAGCCGACCCGTTAAGATTTCGCGCGAAATCTCGCCGGGCGGCTGCGCCTCGAGCATGACTCAGGTTGGGTGCTCGTCGGCGCTAGCCGACCCGTTAAGATTTCGCGCGAAATCTCGCCGGGCGGCTGCGCCTCGAGCATGACTCAGGTTGGGTGCTCGTCGGCGCTAGCCGACCCGTTAAGATTTCGCGCGAAATCTCGCCGGGCGGCTGCGCCTCGAGCATGACTCAGGTTGGGTGCTCGTCGGCGCTAGCCGACCCGTTAAGATTTCGCGCGAAATCTCGCCGGGCGGCTGCGCCTCGAGCATGACTCAGGTTGGGTGCTCGTCGGCGCTAGCCGACCCGTTAAGATTTCGCGCGAAATCTCGCCGGGCGGCTGCGCCTCGAGCATGACTCAGGTTGGGTGCTCGTCGGCGCTAGCCGACCCGTTAAGATTTCGCGCGAAATCTCGCCGGGCGGCTGCGCCTCGAGCATGACTCAGGTTGGGTGCTCGTCGGCGCTAGCCGACCCGTTAAGATTTCGCGCGAAATCTCGCCGGGCGGCTGCGCCTCGAGCATGACTCAGGTTGGGTGCTCGTCGGCGCTAGCCGACCCGTTAAGATTTCGCGCGAAATCTCGCCGGGCGGCTGCGCCTCGAGCATGACTCAGGTTGGGTGCTCGTCGGCGCTAGCCGACCCGTTAAGATTTCGCGCGAAATCTCGCCGGGCGGCTGCGCCTCGAGCATGACTCAGGTTGGGTGCTCGTCGGCGCTAGCCGACCCGTTAAGATTTCGCGCGAAATCTCGCCGGGCGGCTGCGCCTCGAGCATGACTCAGGTTGGGTGCTCGTCGGCGCTAGCCGACCCGTTAAGATTTCGCGCGAAATCTCGCCGGGCGGCTGCGCCTCGAGCATGACTCAGGTTGGGTGCTCGTCGGCGCTAGCCGACCCGTTAAGATTTCGCGCGAAATCTCGCCGGGCGGCTGCGCCTCGAGCATGACTCAGGTTGGGTGCTCGTCGGCGCTAGCCGACCCGTTAAGATTTCGCGCGAAATCTCGCCGGGCGGCTGCGCCTCGAGCATGACTCAGGTTGGGTGCTCGTCGGCGCTAGCCGACCCGTTAAGATTTCGCGCGAAATCTCGCCGGGCGGCTGCGCCTCGAGCATGACTCAGGTTGGGTGCTCGTCGGCGCTAGCCGACCCGTTAAGATTTCGCGCGAAATCTCGCCGGGCGGCTGCGCCTCGAGCATGACTCAGGTTGGGTGCTCGTCGGCGCTAGCCGACCCGTTAAGATTTCGCGCGAAATCTCGCCGGGCGGCTGCGCCTCGAGCATGACTCAGGTTGGGTGCTCGTCGGCGCTAGCCGACCCGTTAAGATTTCGCGCGAAATCTCGCCGGGCGGCTGCGCCTCGAGCATGACTCAGGTTGGGTGCTCGTCGGCGCTAGCCGACCCGTTAAGATTTCGCGCGAAATCTCGCCGGGCGGCTGCGCCTCGAGCATGACTCAGGTTGGGTGCTCGTCGGCGCTAGCCGACCCGTTAAGATTTCGCGCGAAATCTCGCCGGGCGGCTGCGCCTCGAGCATGACTCAGGTTGGGTGCTCGTCGGCGCTAGCCGACCCGTTAAGATTTCGCGCGAAATCTCGCCGGGCGGCTGCGCCTCGAGCATGACTCAGGTTGGGTGCTCGTCGGCGCTAGCCGACCCGTTAAGATTTCGCGCGAAATCTCGCCGGGCGGCTGCGCCTCGAGCATGACTCAGGTTGGGTGCTCGTCGGCGCTAGCCGACCCGTTAAGATTTCGCGCGAAATCTCGCCGGGCGGCTGCGCCTCGAGCATGACTCAGGTTGGGTGCTCGTCGGCGCTAGCCGACCCGTTAAGATTTCGCGCGAAATCTCGCCGGGCGGCTGCGCCTCGAGCATGACTCAGGTTGGGTGCTCGTCGGCGCTAGCCGACCCGTTAAGATTTCGCGCGAAATCTCGCCGGGCGGCTGCGCCTCGAGCATGACTCAGGTTGGGTGCTCGTCGGCGCTAGCCGACCCGTTAAGATTTCGCGCGAAATCTCGCCGGGCGGCTGCGCCTCGAGCATGACTCAGGTTGGGTGCTCGTCGGCGCTAGCCGACCCGTTAAGATTTCGCGCGAAATCTCGCCGGGCGGCTGCGCCTCGAGCATGACTCAGGTTGGGTGCTCGTCGGCGCTAGCCGACCCGTTAAGATTTCGCGCGAAATCTCGCCGGGCGGCTGCGCCTCGAGCATGACTCAGGTTGGGTGCTCGTCGGCGCTAGCCGACCCGTTAAGATTTCGCGCGAAATCTCGCCGGGCGGCTGCGCCTCGAGCATGACTCAGGTTGGGTGCTCGTCGGCGCTAGCCGACCCGTTAAGATTTCGCGCGAAATCTCGCCGGGCGGCTGCGCCTCGAGCATGACTCAGGTTGGGTGCTCGTCGGCGCTAGCCGACCCGTTAAGATTTCGCGCGAAATCTCGCCGGGCGGCTGCGCCTCGAGCATGACTCAGGTTGGGTGCTCGTCGGCGCTAGCCGACCCGTTAAGATTTCGCGCGAAATCTTCAATCGCATTTTTCAGAATCAAAAAATTACAAATTATTTGGGAAAAATTTATTTTTACAATTAATCTTTTTACTTTTAAAGGTATTAAAGTAATTAAATTATTATTGAGCGGCATTATGGATTTATTCTTAATATATTAAAACTCATGTGTGCTTTTAGATAAATGATGAAATCTTAACAAGTTGTCTCAGAAGAATAATTCTGAAGAAAACTCTGCTATTTTTTTCTAATTCTTAGTCCTTGGTAAAGGTTCTCTTTTTTTTATTAATCAGAATCCACATATTTTGTAGGATGGATCATCTCCTGAACACGGTTTAGTAGTTTAACAGCCGTATTGACCAACACGAGTTACTCTGGAGTTAGGTGTAAAACCTCGCACTCAAGAGTTAACGTTATCGACCAGACCAAAATACCTTAACTCTCGAGTGAAAAACAGTACTTCCGTTGACTCCCCAACTTTCCCGAGTTACTCTAGAGTTAACGAAACAAAATGGCCGTCGGCGATATGTTAGCATCTCTGGTTAGCAGAAAGCATTAAGGATAATGTGCAAAAGTGCTGTAGAAACTTACAAAATACTATTAAATATTATAATTTCACAAATTTTGCGTAAAATTTGTAAATTTTAGTTCGATAACTGAAATTGTTTGTAAATATTGAGTGTCATGTAGGTTTTTTTCCTCTTAATTTTTACTAGTTTTATAGGTATTGTTTGACCTGGATTTAAAAAAATAATATTAATTATAAAACACTAGATATATTGACGAGTTACTAGGTAAAATATTAAATTTAAAAAATTTATTTGTGTACTTTTTTTTTTAGAAAGTTCGTTAATAAGAGTTATTAATAGACTAGTTCGATATTTTAAAGGAAACCCTTTTGATTAAATTATTTATAAGTTAGAATCAATAATTTTTTTATATAATTTTTTTTATTGAAATGACTTGTGAGGTATTTGAGGCCGTCTATTGTCTTGTCCATTCGTGCCTGTCCAATCAGAAACGAGCCTACATTTCACTCCAGAGTATCTTAATTCGATGTTGGTCGATAAGCTAAACATTTAATACTAGAGTTAGCTTAACTCTAGAGACATCCTACTCTAGAGTTAGCTTTGAATTGACTCGAGATGGTCGATACGGCTGTAAGTAACGCTTCTTGAGGGCGCTCCGGGGGATAAAAAACAATCCTTTTTAAATCATAGGATCTTATACTTGTGACATTGCTAAATGTATTTTTAATCAAATTCAAGCTTCTATAATGTTATTCTTCGATTCAATAGCCACCTATTGACCTTTAAGACCAATATTAAGGAATTTCATTGGAAGGATCCAATTAATTCTCCGTTTGCTTACCTCCTGAGAAACGTTTGACTAAATGTATGGCAACGCAAATGCTTTGTTGATATTTTGGTTTGATTGTTTGTATTGCAAGGAGACTATTGATGTGTGGGGCATTAATACAGATATCCCTTAAAATTTCCATATTTTCTCATTATATTTTACGTATAGGATGAACCTGATTAATGTTTTATAAATGTTCACTTTCTTGTTTAGGTATGCAACCTTATAATAATTGTTTTGTTTTCTAATTTCGTCTCCAGTCAAATGAAAGTGACGTTTTTTGCTCTTTTCCCAGCTGCATACAAGAAGGAGGACTCCTTTCAAAAGCTCTATAAAGATTCCAGTATCTGCCTGTTTCATCTTTCGTTTATAGAATTCGCTCATCTCTTGGATTTTCGTGTGAGATCAGTCTTGGTTTAAAAACTAACAATGGCCAGAATGCCTACATTTACGGTAATTTGTTACATTTTAAAATCAGTTCTGGTTATAGATTTGATGTTGATCATCCATGAAATATCAACTGGAGCCTTCTACAAGTTGGTGACTGCTCAATGCTCATGGAGCACATGAAATCTGTTTCCACTTTTGCATTATTTAACCATCTTTCTAGGATTTAATTCATTTTAAAATTAATAGCAGTTTTCTATTGAAAATTAAATTGTGTGAATGATATAGTACTTTAGGATTAGCAGGGTGCAAATTTCCCTTTTTTTTTGGTTGGCAACATTTTACTTAAAATGGATGTAAAAATGTAATTTATTTCTGCTAAATGAAACCATGCTATTTTGATCAACAATTATTAAAAGTTTTGGTAAAAATTGCAAACCAGTTAAGTAATTAACACGGTTAAGTCAATGGAAACTAATCAGCTTGGTGATATTTAAAGAGGGAAAAATTAATCGAGCCATAAATGCAAACCAAATTTAAAGCAACTCTGCGCTAATTCAGATATCTTAATTGTTTTACTTCCATATTCACTGTTGACTGTTCTGCTGAATCTGAAAATTCGTAGCTAAAGCCCCTTAACTGTACAGCTTAAACTAACAGGCAAAAGGCCATTAAAAATCCACTGTTTTTTAATTATTTTTTTTCGGTAATATTTTAGAAAATTTGATACTTGCGCCTGGCAACTACAAAGTATATATGATTTTGTTGATCACTTATCATGATTAATTAACTTAATAAATTAGAAACAAAAAAAAAACTCTGCTTGGAAAGGAAATCATATGTTCTAGTTAATTTCTTTGGTAATTATGTAGTATACAGTCAACCGTTCAGCAGCCGTCTAATTTAGAGGTACAGCTATAAAAAAGTCAATGGGCTCTGATAACGGTTTTGGATTCAGAAACACGGTCAACGGTATAATTGGTAAGAACCATTTACTTTATTGTATAACCATGGTATAAAAATTACCTTTCTGTTTTAGGCATATTAAAAATTTTATTTTTTTAGAACTTCTTTGTTATCAGCCCAAATTTGTGAATAATAAAATACTCATTTTAAGTTAGAGCAATCTGTTTATAGTTGGCTTTTGTTAAATCAAAACAGATGGTTAAAATTCTTATCAACCAAAAAAAAGTTAGAAATGTTTCCAGAAAGGACCACAATAGTAAAGGGTGCTTACATTATATCCTGCTGACTGTTCAGGGACCGTTAAATTCAGCAGCACACCTATGGAACTGTCAATGAGCTTTGAAACGTTCTTGGATTTAATGAGATGGTTGACAGAATATTATGTAATAGGTAACCTAAAAATGTTTCATACGTATTATCCTGTTGGCCATCAGTTTCAGGGGTATTGTTAATCGACTTTAGCTAAATATTTTGATTTTTAGCAGTACCTACATACTGCAGAATTACCTATACCTTCCTCATGTAAATGGATTTTTGTCTGTATGATGGAAATAAACGTTATTATTATTATAAAATTAAATAAAAAGCACGGATGCAGAATGTGTCCGATCCGGAAATCTAGGATCGTGGGAAATTTTAGCCACCTGGGAAATTTCATGGAAAAGTATAATATGGAACTCGCAATTTCAGTACATTCATCAAAATTTATGTGGTGATTTTCACCTTCATCATACATCTAAGGTTTGCTTTCGTTTTGCATTTCCAATCGTTACTTGTAAACATGAATCTGACTTCTTGTGGATCTCAATCACTTTTTAAAATTTTGGGGAAATTTTCGCGTTGATTGGGGGAAATCTTGGAAGTAAAAACATTTTCTGCATCCCTCATAAAAAGTTTAAAAAAAAAATATTAATTATTGTTTAAAAAAAATTATATTTATAGAAGTTAAAAGTTATTAGAGTCAGGTTATATAAAATTTAAGTACTAAAAGGTGGAAATAACTAGATCTATGAGCTTCCTTTGAAATTCTTGAATTAGATGTTGCATTGATTTTTTTATAAAGTACCTGAGCTATTGTAAATGCATTTAAAAAAATTTATTTACAGAGGAAAAGAATTAAAGCCCCCTCGCCTCCTTCTGCCAATATTGAAAGTAGCAAAGAAGCTGAAGAATCAGGTTTGTTTTTCTATTGCAAATGTGCTAATTCTAGATATCACTACTTTAATATGAGCTTTTGTATTTTATTTATGTTATAGCAGGGTGGCTACAGATCAGGGAAAAGTCAGGGAATTTCATTCATTTGGAAAAGTCAGGGAAATTAAAAAATTTTAAAAATCAGGGAAATTTTCAATAATTGACTCACAAGAAGCATTGTAATCTAAAAGGTTTCAAAATGAGTCAAAACACTACTTCTAAGGGTAAAAATTTAAAAAATTTTGAAATAGATATACTATATTATGCTCTGATTTTCCTTGAAAATTCTGTAACTTATGATGAGTGATCTTTATTTTGTGTAAGATAAAGGGTTTGAAATATGATTTGAATCATTACTTTAAGGTACAAAATTTTCCTGAAACAGGATCCCCAAAACTCCCCTCAAAATTTTGCTGTTTATTATACTATGCTGGGTTACTTTGATAATTATACCGCTCTCCTCATTGAGCGGTGCACTTGTGGTGTAGTCAGTGATAGCAGCCGTCCTATAATTCCTATATTTTAGAGAAAACCTGGAAAAATGTCCTATATTTGTCCTTTATTTTTAAAAATGACAGTTTGTCCTATATTTTCCTTATTTTCTGTGTTCAAAAATTTAAATTGTTTGAAAAACGACGCTATTATTTTTTTAGAAATCGGGAAATTCATTGATAGCTTTCGATCTGAGTGGCGTTTACCCCAGAGCGAAACCGATCGTTTACTACGAAGAAAGTGGGCCATTCCAGCGGAAATCAACCAAGGTGGTTGGGTTGGGTCCTCCGATTTTTTTCAAATTTTCACCAAAAATCAGCCCACTAGTCAGACCGGCGAATCTGAAATATTTAGGTTGAAAAATGTTTTGTTTAAATGTTAGTTAAGATGTTAACTTCATTTTTAAAAAATTTGGGAGACTTAATTTTTGTCTTTTTGGAGAAAATGATATTTTTATGTGTGCATCTTACGCCGCAATCGTTTGGATTTCGCGTTAAACTATGGCTATAACTGGACATTTATTTAACTTTGGTGTATTTTGTAGATTTTAGCCAAGAATTAAGGCCGTAAATAGTAAAAAAAATAACATTTCAATTTTTTTTGCTATATTTACATTCAAAACTAAAATTTCATTTCTTTATGGAGAGCCTCCTGAAAAATAATTTTTGGATAGATTTTGGAACTAGATTTTTAATTATTTTCTGATTAAATGTTCTGAAATTTAATTAAAACTTTAAAATAATTTTTGAGGAGTGGTTTTACTTCTTTTACCGTTTTCCCTTGGGGCAGTTCAAATATTATGTAAGCAACTAAGGGGGGAGGGGGTTTGCTCTTTGCTTATTTTTCCTGACAAGGGGGGAGGGGGGGTATGAGTGATGCTTACGTAAGATTCTGCATTTTCGAAAATCTCTTGCTTCTTGCATAAATAATTTCAAAACTCAACCAAAAATAAATTTAACAAATACTTGAATTAGGAAATCTGACGTAAGCACTTTTTTCTGGGGACCCCCCAAACATTTTGAAGTTTTAACCCTGAAAAGTAGTGTTTTGACTCATTTTTGAACTCTTAGGGTTACTCCTAAAAAGGACAGCTCCATGTATAAGTCACCTAATTTTCAAGGAGAGAAAAACAGTACTTACTAAAAAGGATGTCAAAATTTTGGGGGGGAGGGGGGTCCGGCAGTTTCTTATGCTTCGTGTCATCGAAAGGAGCCTGTGACGGTATTGGGGAAACTCTAGACATAGTAGCCTTTCAGACAGTGCCCACGCCCATCCATTGAGAAGCTTACTGGTTAATAACTTTCAGATATATTTATTATATTTTTTAAGTTATTACTATTTGGCATGCTATTAAAATGAAAGCATTTTTTAGAAATAATCCAGATTATTGTAAAAATACTTTTATCAACACTATAAATTGTTTTGTAATATTACATACTAAGAGGTTACTATAAAAATACGTATTAAAATTATGACATTATGATAAAATAAAAAAATAGTTTTATTTTAATGTCCTATATTTTTTTGAAGAAAATCCTATATTTTTTCTTGAGCATGCTGCTATCACTGTGTAGTCCAAGAATTCCTTAAAATGAGCTAAAAACATACTTTTTTGAGGGGGAAATTTCCAAAATTTTTCTGGTGGAGGACCCCCATACCCTGCTACTTTATTGGGAATTCACATTGTTTACAAAATTTTTAAATTAAATTCACTAAAACTAATGTACAATGTACAAGTCATAAGACTTGAAGTACAATTGTGCCCTAACAAAATGCCAGGTAACCCCCTTAAACCAAAATATAGTTACGGCCATGTTATAAGCATTAATAAATGAATAAATTCTATTTCCAATTCACAATATACTAATTAGTTAACTTTTCATAGCTGAAAACTTAAAAGAAAAAACATTAATATTTAATCATATTTGATAGTAGTTTATTTGTATATAAAAAATATTATATCCTTATAATTAATATTTTACATTATTATTTTAAAAGTTATATAATTATTTTTATTTTATCTATTTGATAGAATTATATCTGTGTGTGAAGTAATTAGCTAAAAGTGTTTAAATTATTAGGAAAAGCCGAAAACCATTTAGATGTATATCAGGGAAATTTTAAAATTGTAGTCAGGGAAATTTGTTCCCCAGATTCTGTAGCCACCCTATATAGGTTTTAGTAGTTATAATAATGCAATATCAAGACTAAAGAGTGAATGATCAAATAGATCCCACTGAATAGAGATAGTCAGAAGTTTCCCTTGAAGTCCATTCTTTGGCTGATCTCTCAATATTGCACTTTTTTAAATTGTCCAGCAGTTTTGCAAGTATTTTAATTTTCATCATATTGATGTATTTAATCTTATCACCTAATTATGTTTTGTTTATATAAACAGGCCTTGAAAAAATCAGTTTTTGTAATGCCCTTGAATCACATTTGGTCCTAGCACACTAACGGAGCCTCTTCACCCCCATTCCTATTTAAAATATGCCTGTCTTGATTCCCTCTACTCACCCTCTCATTGTTTACATTAAGTTCTGAAACACCTTATTGCCATTATAAAATATTTCTTTATTGGTCATTATTTAGAAGGTAAACTGATTATTTTTTTCACTATCTCAGATATATGTAATACTCAAACAACCAAACCTCAAATTATCATGACTTGACTACTGTAGGGAAAGGTGGTGTACCCGGACCTATTTTTACTTTTGACCCCGTACTTTCTTATTTATTGAAAATAAACAGATGAAACAACTTTCCCTCAATACTTAATTGAAAATTCTTCTCGTCAAAAGTTCTTAGTTCATTTCTTATTTAATTTGTATAAGCCTTCTTTTTAAGAAATTCAGAATTACCAGATGAGACACCCAGATAAAGATGAAAATGTAACCCACACCATCTCAGATTTCTCTGGAATTTTCAGGAAACACAGTTCTGATGTAGTTCGAAAGGAATATGAAATTTTAGATTAATACGAGCAGTAGGTTTTTTTACATAAAATTTTAAACATGTCTGTTTTGCCCTCGATAGAGTCACGTTGCAGTAGTTTTCAGGAGTGTTTTTTTTATTCAAAATTTTATTGCTCAGCTGCTAAGGGTACCTGAAAGATGAAAATTTTACCCCTTGTAGTTCTTTTAATGAGATATTCAGAAAAAAATATCAGGTTAATGCTAGATCTGTATTTATTTTTATAAAAACTATGTTTGGCAACAATTCATGAATTCAAATGTTCAAAGTCAAATTTTGAAAAAGTACATCCTCAAACCTTCACCAAACTTTTTTTTAAATACTTCAGATACAATATTCTTTAATAAAAAGATAAAAACAGAAAGGGAGCTATCACAACTTTAGAGTAAAAAATTTTTGCTACATCAAACCCATGAAAATTTACGTAGGAATGTAACAAAGTCGAGTTTTTCTAAAAGTTTACCCTTAAACCTTTGCAAAGTTATTATTGTATAAGTTATTATTAAGTATTATAAAGTTAGTTGTGTAAAAAACTATACAGCTCGTATTGATCTAAAATTTCATATTCCTTTCTAACTACATCAGAACTGTGTTTCCTGAAAATTCCAGACAAATCTGAGATATTGGGTTACATGATGAAGAAAAAGAAATTTTATTGTTTCTCAGGCCGAAGCCCGCTAACAAAGGTGGAAAATACAAATACATAGGCTTACCATATTTTCTTGGGTCCAACCCAGGACATATTTTTGAAATTTCTTAATTTTAGTACCGTATCAAATCATCAAAGATTGAAAACTAAGAAAAAACATTCAAAGTTATAAACATTGAACAGAAATATCAAATTTTATTTCTTTATTCAACATTATTTTTTCAAAAATTGTTTGATTGACTTAATTTTATTATAAAATTCACTGAAAGTAAGTTCTCCAAATTAATACAGATGTTAGATACTGTGAAACAACGCAGTTTTTATAAGTTTTTTCACGATTTTTCACAAAAATGTCTGGCAAATCGTAAAAGTATGAAAACCCCGGACATTTTGCGACCCCGGACATTTCCCTGGACAGCACTTAAAACCCCGGACTGTCCGGGGTAAACCCGAACGTATGGTAAGCCTACAAATACATACAAATGCTTTCAACAAACAAACAAAAGTAATAAACAAGAATTTCACAACAAATTTCCTTTCATAACCATTTCAAAAAGAATTCATTTCAAAGAATAAATAAAATATTTTAAAAACAAGAATCTTTAAATAAGATGGGTGACATCAGGGGTTTCCAACTGGCGGCCCGCCGGGTCATTTTGTGCGGCCCGCGAAGCTCTCGAAAACCCTCCTAAAATAGCTTCAAAACACTTTTTAGCGCACTAAAATTCAAAATTTTTTCGGGGGAGAACCCCCGACCCCCCATATACCTCTTAGATTATGGACTAGCTTAGATCGTTTTCTATTGGGCAAGAATCAAAAGTTTAAAGTTTCGAGAGATCGTTTGTAAAACCTGAAATTCCCCCTGAGCGTATAGCAAGGGGGTATGAAGGCTTTTATAACCTTTATCATGAGGAGGGACAAAATGGAGTATCAAAAAATTAGGTAAAACAATCATCTAAGGAAAATTTACAGTTTCTTACGGAAGACCTTTTCATTTAAGTAATATTCAGAATTTTAAATATATTCAGTATTCTTACGAGTTGTATAAAAGAAAAAAATTCATATATCCTCTGGAATTTTGGAAAATACAGTGTAGTGCATACATTAAAAATATGTAAACAACCTTCGTCCCTCTTTTGCAGAAAAAGTTTCATATTGAAGACTCTCACAAAAAAAAATTATCATCGTTAAAAAGGAGCCAGATTACTTTGTGGCCCGCCACTTGCATTGTGATCTCGATTGCGGCCCGCGAGTACTTAGAAGTTGGAAACCCCTGATACATGATGATCTGGCATGGAATGACCCACCATTAACTTTTGAAAACATTGATTTTTATCATAAAAACGTCGATTTCACTTAAAATTAGCTCTAGTCATGAAACTAAATCCTACCCTGCTTTTAAAATAAATATACCATGTAATAAAAGTCGGATGAGGGATTTTGTCATTTACTCGAGGTATTAAAGTATATTTTGGGTAAGTCCAAGGTACATCACTTGATCATCATTTACTTTAAAATGTCTGTGCTTTATGTTCAGTTTACTTCAAGCCCTATTTCAAACACATAATATTATAGCTGAAACAGAGATGCCAACAATTCCGGATTTTGCGGAATCATTCCGCATTTCGACCCCGAATTCCGCAATTACGGATAAAGGTAGAAAAACTACGTAAACTACGCTAATTATGTTTTAAAGATAAAGTATTAAATTTTTGTCTCAATTCTCTGTTTTTAGTTTCAATCTTTTCAATACATATTTTTTTACTTAGAATTGCGAATATAAACGATAACGCTAGTAACTGATGAGATGGGCAATAAGAAGGGGAATCAATTGGAATTGAGAATATTCTAATCTGCATAGATGATTGATTCATCGGAAAAAAAGGCCTTTTCTCAAAAATTTGTGTTTTCAAGACTCTTCTAAAACTTATCAAAAATTGGGTCATTTTTTCTAAGTGCAGGATGACGCCGGATCTTTTTTTGTTGCGGGCGTGGGCGATTACGGATAAGCGTTGTCTCAGGTTGGCATCCCTGCTGATACAAAATAGAATTTGTATTTTTAAACTAATGGCTTTGAAGTGAAACATAAAATCTTTTAACGGGCAAAATCAGTTTTTAACCTATACTATCTCAAATTTTAAACTTTTAAAATAAAAATTTAGTTAAAATAAGAGCTCTGGTTGTAAGGATGTTAACTACATGTCTAGTGTTGCCATACTACCAAAAGTTTAGCTAGAAACAGTGTAGGACCGAGGTACACTTAGGTCCAAGGTGGACTACTTTCCCCTTTATCAAATTTAGCCCTTGTAATATTAATTAATTTTGGTTTCTCATGTCAGAAACCTACTTACGATTTTTCCTTCATTTGTTTATGAATGCTTGTGGACCTACTTCATATTACATGTTTCAGATGAAGAATCAAGTACAACTTCTGATGAAACATCGGAGACAAGTACATATGTAGATAGCTCCGAGTTAAGTTCCTCTAGAGAAAGTTTGAACTCATTTTCTTCCAACGAAAGCTTGAAGCCAAGTTCTTCAAAAGGAAGCTTAAAGGCAAGTTCTTCAAAAGGAAGCTTAAAGGCAAGTTCTTCAAAAGAAAGCTTGAAGGCAAGTTCTTCAAAAGAAAGCTTGAAGGCAAGTTCTTCAAAAGAAAGCTTGAAAGCAAGTTCTTCAGATGAAAGCTCCGAGTCAAGTTCTTCTGAAGAAAGCTCCGAGTCAAGTACTGAAGACAGCTCGGATTCTGAAAGTAAATCTGAAGATTCAGAATTTGCTTCAGGTGAGAGTGAAGCAGAAATGGAAGAAGAAAGTTCAAAAGACCAAACCTTGTCTGATCAAATCAAGAAAATCATAAATGGTTTAGAATTCTCAGATGAAGATACATCAAGAAAAGCTGAAAAGGGAAAGGAAGGGATGCAGCCAAGGTAAGCATAAATTAGTTGCAATTTATTAGTTTTTTTTAACTTTTTTTATTTGCTTATTCAGTATTAAATCTGACCAGTTTCATTTTTTCTAGTGCTGATTCACTAATCACACCAAAAATAATAAAAAGCTACACTGGGTAGTGATGAATTTAATTCTGTGATATAAACTCTGATACTCTTTTCAACTTAAACAAATGTTTTTCATCTACTTTGACAAGTGAATTAATTGCTTTGCCAATGAATTTCCAAAAACAAAATGTCCTTATTTTTAAAAAATTCCGCCACAGTTTGGCTCTAGTGCAGGTAAATCCCTAATATTCATTGTTCAGTATATCACTGTTTTGAAATTGTCTTGCTTATTTAGATAGGTTTCAATCCCAAGGAATAGCTATTCTTCTTTTGTGCTTCTTTTTTATTACTTTAAACTATAAACAGTTACAGGGGTGCCACTCTTCAGTACTGAGGACGGAATTCCGTCTTTTGAAGAATTCGGTGGACGGAATTCCATCCGCTGAATTTGGGAAAAAAATTATTTTTTGATTTCTCTAGAGGAATATTTTTTGGTTTATTGTGTGACTGAAATAGGCAAATTGCATCCCGAACGCCAATGTCCGCTATCTCTGGGCCTCTATCTCCTACCCTCTCCCTCTTCTAGGAAGGAAGAGGGAATTCCCCTCTTCCTTCACAGAAGAGTTCCGGGAATCCGGGCACCATAATTATCAATGGTGTTTGGTTAATCAGGGTGGTTACTTGCCAAGTATTACAATCAGGAAGAGTTTAGTATTACAATAACGGACCCTTAATCCGGCAAACTCGGGGCCGACATCATCCCGAATTTTGGAGTTTTCAGATTTCGGGTCTCCGAAAAAAACCCACCTTTTTAGACGCAGCTAAAAAGGAAAAATAACCAACTCAGTTTAACACGTTGAGGCTGGGGCCAATTTTCATGTTTTTCGCCGGGAGGCGGCTCTCGATTTCCGGCTGCGCTTCATCCGGCGGCGCCACCCGTGCGGGCCACTGGTGGACCATGCCGCCTGATGAGACAGTCTAGTGCGGGCCACCGGTGGACCGCGCCGGCGTGAACGTGTTAAAGAATGTTATTCAAAGGAATTATTAACTAATTATTACATAATTAGGTGTTCAAGTAAAGGTATTTCCTTTCTTTTTTGTACAAATTGCAGTACAAGCATTTATACATGTAGCTCTTGGCTTTTTGTAAAATGCCCATGTAACCTGAATTTCCCTACTAAAACACCTATATTAATTTTTTTAGTATTGAAATCTTCTCATGCAAAAATCTTTTAAATATTTGTGTCCCAATGTTGGCAGCTCTGCAGTTCATGCGATATCTTATATCACATTGACATAGCGGCCAACTCTCCCGAATTTCACTGTTATCTCCCGATATCCCGAAAAAGTATTAAATCTCACAAATTTCTTTATGAATCAAATTTGAGGATTTTCCCATCAATTTTCGATATTTTAACCCATATAAAGTCCAAAAAGCATTAAATGAATGTTAAATCTAATCAAAGTTGCAATAAAATCGAAACTTAGTTTTCTTCTGAAGATTTAAGTGCAAGCTGTGTTTTTTTTAGTGCAAGCAAGTTAAGCTGTGTTGTTGCAAATGTTTAAATTGATTTTGGGAAGCTTTTTTGTGCAATGTTTTTCTGATAAAAGTCTGTTGTAAGAATCCTTAAATAGTATTATTTAAAAATTTAAGTCTTAGAGAAGTACTACTGTATTTCTAACTAAATTAGATGTCGTGAAAATCTCCCTAATTTGTGTGAAAATCTCCCTAATTTTTTAGAACAATCTCCCTAATTTATATTTTCAAATGTTGGCCGCTATGCATTGATTAATTGATCTCACCTTTTCCTTTCAGAAGATTTTCATTCTCTGGTCTTTTGGGACAGAAAGGAAACAATGGTTCTGCTTCTCAGTCTAGTGACGAAAACCAGTTTGATGTAGACAGTCGAGCTGATAAAAATGAAAAAACTGAGGAGAAAGAACTGAAATCAATGGACAATGTATCAGAGAGAGGGGTAAAAAGTGTTTGCACAGGAAAGAGTGAGAAAAATGTCAATGATTTGAAGGAGACTGATGATGCTGAGCGGTCAAAACAAATTGAAAGACCTCGACGGAAAAAAAGGAGAAGAGTTTGGTGGAATGCTGGAGTAGTAGCCAGGCCTATAAATATCTGTGCCAAAGAGGCATCCAAACCTTTGATAAACCAATCTCCAATCTTGGCCAAATCTGATTGCCAACCAACAGAAAACAACACCGAGAAAGAGGTGCAGAAACTTAAATCGAGTGAGGATATATCAGAGCGAGAGGTATTAAGTGGTTGCATGGAGAAGGGTGATCAAGTTGCCAAAGATTTGAAAGAGACTGATTGTGCTGTGGAGTCGAATCAAATGCATAAAGCTCTGCAGAACAGTAAAGGAAGAGTCATGTGTAAGAAAAAAGAAGCATTTGTTAGAAGTCAATACTGTCTCAGAAAAGCCAAGATAGTTGATGTTAAAAAATTGAATGCATGTGAACCTAGCCCTAAACAGACGTGTAAACCTAGCCCTAAGCAGCCATGTAAACCTAGCCCTAAACAGCCATGTAAACCTAGCCCTAAACAGCCATGTAAACCTAGCCCTAAAGATCCATGTAAACCTAGTCCTAAGCAGCCATGTAAACCTAACCCTAAGCAACCATGTAAATCCATCTCTAAACTGCCATGTAAACCTAGTCCTAAGCGGCCATGTAAACCTAACCCTAAACAGATATGTAAACTTAGCTCTAAGCAGCCTGAAGATGTCAATCGCAGAAAAAAGACAAAGCCTTCTAAAATCACTCCAAAGACAACAGAAAAAGTTGTTAATGGCAAAGATAAGTACTCGGACAGTGAGGCAACTGAGTCTGCTGAGGAGTCAAAACTGTTCATGTTGGATTCAGACAGTGACCTCTCATTGAGGAAATTTGTTGTAGGTATCCTTGCAAGCCGAGTGATGGAAGATCATTGCTACTATGGAAACAGTTTCCGAGAGGATATAAAAAAGGTTGATGAGGTAATCGATTCAGTTATTGAAGGTCGCCCACCTCCTAATGCACATGATCATGGTTACTCCAGGGTACGATCAAGTACTCCCCCTATCGTTTCATTCCGACTTAAAAAGAAGAAGCAAAAGCATCCATCCAATCATATTTTGGAATGCTATAAGAATAATTTGTCTTCTGAAACGATGAAGAACCCTGTTTCTCATGTAAGTGTGTATTTTATACCAGTAACTTAAAATATAGGTCTGACCTTTCAAAAAAGTAATGATAAACTATGATAGTTATAGATAAGTGTAATTTGCTATCAATCATTAAAGATATCAGGCATGTTATTTTTCTGCTGATTCGCCAATCTTATAAGTATTTATTTGTAGAATTTGCTATTCGAAAATTTTAAGTTGCACTAAAAATTTTTCATTTCAGGTACGAACAGAGTAATAAGTATTTTTCAATTTCATAAATGAGTACATGGATAAAAACAATTGAATTAGAGATATTAATTTGTTTCATTATTTTATATTTATAGTTGGATATTCAATTGTACATAATATTCCAAATATAAGCTGAGAGTATCTTTTTTTCCCCTATAAATTTATCTCAGATTCATAGCTTGGTGTATAATCCAATATTAAATCCATTTGTTTTATTTGCCATATTAAAACTATCGTAAAAGGCTTGGATAACATAAAAATGACTCCAAAGGTATTTACCGCCAAAAAAAAAATTTTCTTTGTGACAAAGCTTGTATCAGAGTTTCCGTGCACCTGTAAAGTCAGGAAAAGTTATGAGTTTGAGCAATGTTTTAATTTTGTCATAGAGTCATGGATTTCAGGAAAAAGTGAAGGAAGGTCATGGATTTTTATTTCCTAACTCGAATATAATTTTTCTCAGATGGCTCGCGATGGCCTCGTCCATGATCACCTAACCTTTGCATACTTGCCTGTATCAGCTTGGTGGTTACCAAAACAAGTAGAACAGTCTTTTTTGCAACCAAAATTTTCTATATTAAAAAACATACATCGAAGTACTGCTCATGTCAAACATTAAGTAATTTAAGTGTTGGTAAGTCATGGAAAAGGAATTGCCATAGTCAAGAAAAGTCGTGGATTTGAAAATTTTCAGTTTGTATCAATAGTAAATCACTCAAATTCAGTTTGTTAAAAGTACTTGAAATTTGATGAATGAGTCCATTTATCCTAATCAGTAAATATTTCAAATTCAATTTCATACAGATTTAAAACAATTTCGGTAAATATTGTGCTGATGCAAATTTAGACTTAATATTTCTTGTTATAGGATAAAGCCAAGAGATATATACCTTCAAACAATACAAGCTCTAAAAGAAAAAATTATTTCCTCAACAAGGATAACTATAAAAATACTCTTAAAAACTGTGAATTTGAGGTAACTTGCATTTTAGTTTATAAATGGGTGTATATATCATAAACATTTTGTCACTTTTTGTATTGACTGTTTATTTTAAATGACACAGGCCAAGGATCAGCTGTTTAAGAAAGGATCCAAATCCAGATCTCTAATTAAAAAGAGTTCCAACTCTACAGAAAACTCCCTTGAAAAAGCTGATACCTGTTGTGATTCACTAAATATCAATCAGTCAAAGGTACTTGCATTTTGTTTTATAAATGATCTATCTATCCTAAGCAAAGCAGTAAAACTATTATTACCTGTGTCACACATTCAGAACTTACTTCTACCCCCTAAGTGTAATAGGACTTATGAATTACTCCTTGTCAGATTCTTCTTCCTTTAGTAATCGGGTGTTTTGCGGAAATTATTTTTACTTTTATGGTACACATTTTTCCTAACAGATATGAAAACTCAGTTTATTATTCTCATTTCCATGTTTGTTCATTACGATACAAGTTTGCAATTTCCCAACCAAAATTTCCTTAGTTACAAATATGCTTATTCTGAAGAAAAGTTAGTCCATCAAAGTTAATAGTTTTCGCCTTAAGTGGTACATTAAAGCATGACATATTCAAATTTTCAGATTGGGGAAAGAAGACTAAGACCAGCTCGAAAAGCAGCCATTGATGCAGCCCAAAAGATTACCAAGTCTGTCCATGCTAACTCACGCTCCAAGGGTCAAAATAAACTTGACCTATCGAAATTCGTCTATCCAGCTGTGGTGAAAACAGAACCTGTTGATTCAGATACAGAATCTTCTCCAGAAATGCACTCCTTTAGAACAGAAGATTCTATTCCACCTCGGTTCCCATCCAGTGCTACAGCTCAAGCAATTTCCAATGTTGAAAGGAACTGTGCTTATGAAAATTATCTTAACTTTTCGCATGCTATCCCTCCTAGGTCCATAGTGAAAACAGAGCCAGTAGAAACAGAAGATACACCTACCTTTTGTCCCACATATCCAAACCAACCTCTGAACCAATTCAGTCTCGTACCCCAAACAATACACAACGTAACTAGTAACTATGCTTCTGAAAATAACTCTGACCTTTTAGCTTCACTCTATGAAGATCTAATTCCTATTCCTGTTAGTGAAACAGATCAACCAGAAGCAGATAGATCATCACCAGTTACCCACTCACCATCCCTTCAAAAAGGAGATCCTGTTCCATCTTTCGTCATTTTTGTCGACCAAGCTCTGAATCCATCCAACAATACAGCTCAAACAATACCCAGTACTGGCTGGAACTGTGCATCTGGAAATGGACCTGAGCAATTGCCCTTTCCGATTTCTATTACGAATGTCGAGTCTTTAAAAACGGGAACAGCAGCTCCAGAAACCTGTTTATCCTCTCTCGAGACAGACAATGCATCCTTAGTCGACAACATTCATCAGAGTCAGTCTTTTCCATTAAACATTTCATCTGTAACCCCACCTTTATCAAGTGATAGCTGTCTTAAAATGGAATGTAACGAAGAATACTTGAGTGAAACTCAATATGAAACATTATCAAAAGCTCACACTCATTATAACTCAGTGAGGGATACCTTAAAGGATTTGATTCCAGGTTATGAGACCATCATGGTCTTAAATACTGTACCTTTGCCTTCTAAAAATTCCTAGTGATTCCTCCTTCAAAACTCCTATCAAGTGATTAATCAAATATAGTTCTAACTTTCTAGCCGAGTGCAGAAAAGGTTTCAGGATCCAATATTTCTGGAGAACACAATAAGTTTGGTTCAAAATTTCTATAAAAATGTCTCCTTATATTTCCATCAACATTTTCCCTTATTCTCATTTCAGTGTAAGTCACTACTAAAGTATAAAGTACAAAATATATAGTTTATATATATAGTTTTTTTTAATTACTGAACTTTCTTAAAGTTTGATAATTACCAAATCCATTAATTTTAATTTTTCTGGGCTTCATACCTTACCTTAATCTTTCTCATATATGCATGTCATTTTTGCTCAAAAAGATCTCTAGTCAAAATATGAATTTTAAAATCTCCCCTATTGACTTTATTGGTCAAAACTACTGTTGTGTTAACAAAAACATTTTTGTTAGCAAAAATTGAGAATCCTGTCATGGATAAGTGGTGCAAGAGAAGGACAACTTTAAGCTATCCTTTAGTTTTCCCTTATACTAATATTTTTGTAGTTTTCGCCTAATTTTAGAATTTGTGGCTCGTTAGCCAACATATTTGTTACTAATAACAGCTGGACGGACCTGGAAAAAGTGCCCAAACCTACGAACCTGGTTCGGGGGAAGCAAATGTCAGCTCCATAGGAGCAATACATAAGGTTTGGGAAAATTCTATTAGGTTCAGGGGAAGGTTACAACTTTTTCCAGGTCCGCAGCTGGATTTGTTGAATTTTAAGTTTTTCAAAAAATTTCCATGCAGCTGTCTTGTTTGGGGTTCGGACATATTCTGCACCCCGGCTTTCTACTTCCTTATTGGTGTTTTCCAGTTTTTAGACCAGTAGTTCCCAAACTGCTCTACAGCTCTGTCAAATCTTGACTTGAGTGCTGCAATTTCTCCACAAATATCCATATCTTAACTAAAACCCTATGCAATATCAGTGGCGGCTCATTGCTAAAATTTTAGGAGGTGCAGCTCCAGCTGCACCTAATTCAATTCATATATTTTAAGCCATACAATGCTAAATAAATCTCTAAAAAACGTGGATAGGGACCTCTTGCCTTTAGGGGTCATCCATAAATTACGTGAGGCATTTTTTCCAAAATCTGGATCCCCCCTTGGTGAGATTTAGTGAGATTTTGCTGGACCCCCCCTCCCCCCCAAGTGAGATTTACCTACAATTTTTTAAAAATAATTTGCAGTATCTTATCTGTATGTATTCCTTTTTCATACTTTAAAAAAAAGAAAATCGTATAATTTCCAACTTAAAAAGTTGACGTGAGATTTTAATTGACCCCCCTCCCCCCTTGGTGAGATTTTTCCAAACCCCTCCCCCCTTTTTTGACCTCACGTAATTCATGGATGACCCCTTACTACGATTTTCTCATTTTTCTCAAATCATGGGCATGCAATTCCATCCTACACTATTTCTTTTAAACAAAAATGTTTAAAAAATCAAATAGAAGACATAGGAACAATATTATAAGAACCTTATTGAGAGAGAGAGAATATTTTAAGAGCAAGTGTCAATTGTTTTTAAATTTTAAAATGACAATTCATAAAAAATAAATCAGGCTACCAATTAAGAACTTTTGAAAGATTACCCCCAAATTTGGAAGAAAATTCAGGTTTTTCTTTACATTTTTCACGTTTTATGAAACATAGTCAAAAAAGCAGTACGTCAGGTCACCTCCCTCACACTTAATTAACATTCAAAAACATGTCACTCACCTATTAACTTATTAATCCCATCTTACAAAGATGAAGTTGGTCCTAGCCTAACTATATTGTCTTAACTGAGAGTGAAATTAAAAACTGCATAGCAAATTCAATTTGTTATGCATAAAAACAAATTGACTACAAAAAAGTAAATAAAAAATCATTACAGATAACAGATTCGCATGCTAAATTCTTGATATTTTGATTTGATATGAAAAACTAATGCAGGGATGTTGCGGCTGCGCCAATTGCGCCAAACTGCGCCAAATCCTAAATCATGTGCTAAACTGCTACAAAAACCGTATTTTGAGCAAAACTGCGCCAGTATACGATTTTCTTGAAATCGAATTATCAAACTCTCCGCTCACGCGAAGAATACCTTCATCCTTAGGAAAAAAACTCAAATCGTCTATGGAATCTTTTCCACATTTCTACCACTTGAATTCAAAACCAATAATTCTTAACCAGCTCAATTTGCTGTGTTAAGTCAGTTGAAATGTCGAAAAATCGCGATTTTTCGCAAAAGTTTCGTTTTTTTTTGCGAAGTGTTCCGTTCTTCCCCACGACTTTCGTGGATGGCCGCGGGTGCCGATTCAAGTTGGCTTCTTCTTGCGTCGTTATGACGATGTAGAAAAAAAACTTTACCGTGGTCCGAAACCCACTAATCCGGTGTTCCGGAAGTCGGGAAAATAAAAATTTTCGGGGTTTTTTTGGGGAGTGTTCCGTTTTTCCCTCGACTTTCGTGGACGACCGTGGGTGCCGATTCAAGTTGGCTTCTTCTTGCGTCATTATTGTGATATAGAAAAAACAATTTTACCGTTGTAAGAAGGCCACAAGTCTGGTGTTCCGAAAATCTGGAAAATAGCGGTTTTTCCGCGACTGCTTTTCCTACGGACGTCTTCAACGGCGGTGCAGAAAAAACAACTTTACTGTGGTCAGAGCAGCCTGGGAAGTCTAATAAGATTATTTTTTCTCCATTGAAGTCAGTATTTTCAACTTAAGAGGATTTTCTAAGTTGCAGAGACTCCAACTACTACGGATTCTCCGTAGTTTCTACTGATGCCGTCGTTAAACTACGGACTACGGATAACATCGAAAAAGCTACGGAAAATCGGAAATCTATCATAAAAAGCACTTAAAAGCGCAAGTTTTTTCCCCAATTATGCTCTATTTTTAGGATATTTTCAGTCTACATAAAACAGGGTGGCGAGCGATAGGGTTTCGTGTTGCTTGCGGGGTATTCCGTTCTTCCCGACTTTTTTCTTGGACGGCGGGCGCCAAGTTGAAATCGGCTTCTTCTTGCGTTGGTAGTGCGATGTGGAAAAAACAACCTTATAGTGGTTAGAAGCCGTCGTCCGTTGTTTAGGACCGCATTCGGCGGAAAAGTCGAAAAATAGCGATTTTTCGCGTAAGTACCGTTTTCCCGGCGCGTAGTTGAAGCTGGTTTGTTTTCTCATTGTAATTACACTGTAGGAAAAAATTTAAGCATGGCCAGAGAAGTCCTATAAGTCCAGTGATACCTCTCACATCGCGTTTTTATCGATTTTAGTCAGTGTTTTCAACTAATTTGTTTTTCTTGATATCCTAAGTTGTAAATTTTTATTGTTAGATCACTCTGAAGCTTAATTCAGTATTTTTAAAAATCTTGTTAAATTATAACCTGTTTCAGATATGACATCAAGGGGGATGGCAGGGGATCCAGGGAATAGGTGTCTAAAACAAAACAACCCTGTTTTTTGGGTCAACTTCCAAAAAAAATTTCCTTACTCATAAGGACTACTGACAACCATCTTTGAAAGTTGGAGTCTCTGAAGTTGTAAATTTTTATTGAAAGGTCGCTTTATAGCAACTTAGATTATTATAGTGTTTTTTATCTGATTTAAGATTCCAAAAATACCTTCAAAAATACTAATTTCTTACTGTTTTGCTCTACTTAACTAAAATTTTTTGACAATATCGTTTTTGCAATTTAATATTATTACTTAAATAATTATTCTATTAACTAATTTCCTTAATTTTTATTTTATTTTGTTACATTTTGACTTAAAGTGGTTTTAAAACCTGATTTAGGAATATAATTGGCATAGTGTGTTGTTATTAAAATTAAAAAACTATTATCAATAACATTATTTTAAAAACATTAAAAATGAATTAAAAGTTTGTTCAGAATTACCATTTAACTTTTAATTTATGATAAAATGGCTTATCAGAGGTTTTTAAATATGTTTTGTGAATGTACTTTTTCTCTTTTTTTTTAATTTATAAATGCTCCTATTTTTAAATGGTACATTTTCTAAGGTACCTTTAAAGGGTTGCAATTTTGCCAGTGCCGGATCTACGGGGGGGCTTTCGGACTGAAGCCCCCCCAAAACGTCTAATATTTTACTAAGTTTGTCAAAATGCCAAAAAATTATATCCGAAATTCGGATGAGGCGTACAAAAACGAGTTGAATAAGTGGGGTTTTTGACTTAAATCTCAAAAAGTTTTCTGGGGGAGGACCCCCAGACCCCCCTTTTAGTGGTTTGAGTAGGATAATTCACTACCTTTTCTGTAAAACCATTGACAAGAAGATTCAATTTGATTATGAAAATTCTTAGCCCCCCAAACCAAATCCTGGATCCGCCACTGAATTTGCTAAGACAGATATCTAGCTGTTCAAACACCTGTTTTTGGCGTAATTCGTCTTATAAATTTTTAGTAGTTTACTTAATCGTGCATTGTTTTAAGATTAATGGTTGGGATAAATTATCAGTATATTTTAGTAACAAGAACTATTAACCCTACTATGGATTTTAATTTTGGTTGTTGCAAAAAATTGAATTGCCCTGTTCCTGCTTTAAAATTAAGATAAGTTGCTACAAAATTTAAAATCGGCTGCTACAAAAATGGTTTATTCTGCTACAAATTTTTAATTAAGCTGCTACAAACTGCTTCAAATTTTTAATTTAGCTGCTACAAACTGCTAAAACTTTTGAATTTAGCTGCTACAAATTTTAAATTTAGCTGCTACAAAATGCTCAAAGTTGTGCAACATCCCTGCTAATGCTCTCAATAGTTTTTATACCTCTTTCGGTATATTTCGGGGGCTGATCGACCCGGAGATAAATCTGTTGGTGAAACGGCGGATTGTTTTAACCGATGTGCTTAAGAGAAGGGAATGATTACTAGCATTATGGCTAATAGTAGATAATTATAAATTTAAAAAAATTACAAGGAAAAATAAAGGGAAATGAGGTTATTTTTGAAATGTTATTTAGAAAATAAAAATTGGAATTTGGAGAAATTTTGGTTGGTAATGCTGCAGCTCCGCAGTTCCCTATGGATGAACCGCCACTGTCCAATATAATACAAAATCATTTTTAATCTTATTTTCCAAAATATTTTTGGAGAACTCCCATACCCTTTTTTTTGACGGTTTGTTCTGGTTTTGAAACCCTAATATTTTTATATTTTTAACTATATACTAGTTAATTAAAAGTTATTTCATAACTACCTGGTAAGTTTTGATTGTTTCAAAATTAACCTTTTTCTTAGAAGAGGGTAAACTTTTAGGTAGTACGGCCCTACGAATCAAAAAAGTTTAGGCACCACTGCTTTAGACATTTAATGCTTTCGAAATTTCCTAAGCTTTTTTTTATAACTGGTATTCTAATATATGCTTTTGGCTTCAATTTCTCCTAAAGATCTGCAAAATACCTGTGGAACTGTAAATACTGAAATTTACATGAGGCCTTCAAGATACAAAAAGAAAATAAAGATCCAGTCATAAAATATTTTCAAATCTTCAGCCTTCAAAGAATTAACAGGAAAGAGGACCCTATTTTTCAATTCACAAAAGTTTAGCTATCTTGTTTCAATCAACAACAAAAGTATGTGTATAAATTTTTGCTCACTTACACAATTTCAAGTCAAGCCCTTTGAGAAATTGGAATTAACTTAAAACTATGATTGAGCTAAATTTCTTTCAGCAATTACCCAAATTTCTAAATGGAAATTTAAAAGATGAAAGTGTGTGTTTTTCTTTTCAATTTCTGTTTACTGCTTTTTTATTTATACAAAAAGATATCAATTATCTTTGATTATTTTTTCATCTCTCTCTATTTTTAATTATCTTAAATCTGTTTAAGATCACGCTCCATTGAATTAAATTAATTATTTTTAATCTTTCATACTTTGAAATATTTTCTACAGCCCATACAGTTAAGAAGATTATTTAATTCCGTTATTTATGTACTGCTTATCTCTTTAAAATTTGGTATTATATATGTATCTATTTTTAAAACTATATTTTTTATCATACAATTTGCCATTGTCAAATTCATAAATCAAAAGTATGGAAATTATAGCCCTGGTTCATTTGATTCTCTCTGACAACTTTCTATTTAAATAAATTTCTTTTTCTTTTGATTACTTAAAAGTTTGTTAATAACTCATTATCATCAAGAATTGAGGTGCTTGTAGCTACAACAAGCTAACTTTAACATGTTCACATTGGTGTTCGCATGTGCAGCAAACTTCTAAATTGCCCGTTAGGCCGGGTCGAAAAAGACGAAATTCAAAGAATCGAAATGTAATAGTGCGGAAAAGTTGTAACACACTAATACAAGCATAACGCAAAAAATTTTTTTGAAATCGGTCAACGTTTGACCCTCGCGCAACGCGGTCAAAGTTTTGATGTTTTGGTCATTTTTAGAGAAATTGACCGAAAATCCCAAGATCACGTGATCAAATGAAGTCCTTAATTTTTTCATAGTTGTGTACCTTCATTGTTAATAGTATGTGCCTAGTTTCATTACTTTGCATCCCCATATTTTAAAGCAATAAATTTTTAAAGTTTTAAAACTCCTGTAAAGTTGTTTTTTCCGCTTTCATAAAATAGCCATAACTCAAGAACAGCTGCAGTTAGAAACTTGCAACTGGTGTCATTCGATGCAAACTATTTTTCTGGTTAAAATGGTGGGTATCACGACTATCTTCCTTCATAACAAATATTCAAAATACTTAAAATTTAAAATAAAATTTAAAAATTTAACAAAAAAGCAAAATTCTGAAAATTGGTAAAATTGAGGTTTTATTGCAACTGAACATTTATTATGAACTTGTTTTCAAAATTTTAAGTTGACATTCCCGTGTTATCACACTGAAAAAAATATTATGCATTCGTCTTATGTACAATTTTTAGAACCCCTACTATGTACGGTTAAAGCATATAAAGTTGAGAGAAATCTAATAAAACGATCAGTTTGTGAACAAGGAGCAATAAATCAATGTATTTGAAGGTAATATGCTGGGTAAAGTAAAAATTAAAAGTTCCTATTTAATGCAACTCAAAAGAAAAATACATCTATATAAAAGGAAACAATGATGTTTTATTTAAGGTGATTTAAACCCCACTTAGGCACTTTTTGTTTTTTCTTTTTTTAACTTTATTGCTTAATGTCAACATAAATTACAATTTCTTCAGATATCTTAGTGGATATATGAGTAAGATTTGATTTTCTAAAGATAGGACTTCTTCAACGAAATAAATCTTACCCCAAAATGTTGCCAAGTTTAAAAAAATTCTCACGCTTTTGAAAAATTGAAATATTCTGAAATGAACTCGGATTTGTAATACGTACGTGATTATATTTCGCTTTGCTTTTGCAACTACAGATTTCGTCTCTTTTTCTATCCTTGAGGAGCTTTTCGCGCGTGCGTATATTCCTCTTCTCTCTACCTTTTACGGAACATCTAGAGGAGCCATCTTGTTAAAGTATGGAAAATTCTCCCCATTCTTTGACCAGACATTCATTTTTCTGTCCGATATTAGGTCCAAGATTTTCCCCTAAACAGACTTCCTCCATAAGAAGAAATTTTAAAATGTTGTTTTCAAGAAATGTTTAATTTATTCTAAGCCGAAGTTTACCACAGTAAATTTTTCACACTTGACTGATGTAGTTTAGTTGCAGATAAGGTCTTAAATTTATATGAACTATCATCTATTCCAACTGTCCATAAGTTTAGGGTGGTTCAAATAATTAACTCCTTTCATGACGCTTACTACAAGATAAGGAAATCCTGACAAAGAGACAAGGAAAAACCCATGTTTCAAGATAAATTAAAAAGTTCAAAGAACAAGCTACACACTTATTTGACTTTGCATTTTGTAAATGTCCTATAAATATTAAATGCTCTTGTAGAAAAAGGGTCTACGCATGTGATTGTCCACCATTGATTGACTGCAATTGTTAAAAGTTGAAAATAATACCAAAACTTGAAGTTAGGTTTCTATATAACCAACGAAACAAACGAATAGGGAGGATTTGTGGCGTAGACAAAGTAGAAAAAAAGACTTCTCGAAAAACGAAAAAAAGAGATCTCTCGAATAAGATTCTCTGCCAAGTTAGAATCAAGTGAAGGACCCCCACACCCGTATAAAGACGCTTTTTTCGGATGACCAAGCTGGCCACCAAAAGCGTGAAGGATTTTTATAAGAGCAGCATTCAAGTCGCGGGAAGAAATGCTTTACATTCGAAAGCAAAGGTGACTTTGGACGTGCGGTGCGCACTTTTAAGTAGGAAAATGGAGGATAATTAATTTCTAAACATAAGTTAAAAACTAACATGTCCTTCTATTAAATAGAATATTTAGTTTTGTTACTTTTTATTAATACTTTATTGGTACTTAACCGTTCATAAAGAAGGTTCTATGAGACTATACAAAAGACGAAGGCAATGTATTTTTTCAGTGAGATAACATTGAAATTTCAACTTAAAATATTTAAAACACGTTCATAGTAGATGATCAATTGCAATAAAACCTCATTTTTACCAGTTTTCAGAATTTTGTTTTTTTTGTTAAATTTTTAAATTTTATGTATTTTGAATATTTGTTACAAAGGAAGATAGTCTTGATACCCACCATTTTAACCGGAAAAATAGTCTGCATCGAATGACACCAGTTGCAAGCTTCTAACTGCAGCTGTTCTTGAGTTATGGCTATTTTATGAAAGCGGAAAAAACAACTTTACAGGAGTTTTAAAACTTTAAAAATTTATGGCTTTAAAATATGGGGATGCAAAGTAATGAAACTAGGCACATACTATTAACAATGAAGGTACACAACTATGAAAAAATTTAAGACATCATTTGATCACGTGATCTTGGGATCTTCGGTCAATTTCTCTAAAAATGATCAAAACATCAAAACTTTGACCGCGTTGCGCGAGGGTCAAACGTTGACCGATTTCAAAAATTTTTTTTGCGTTATGCTTGTATTAGTGTGTTACAACTTTTCCGCACTATTACATTTTGATTCTTTGAATTTCGTCTTTTTCGACCCGGCCTATTGCCCGTCTTGATTAAGCGTAGAAGATTTTTGCTATAAATTGTGTGTTTGATTTTCTCTCTGCTTTTTATGGGGTTTTAAAATTCTACAGATTTCACTATTGCTGATTGTAATTTCATAAGTCATGCTGTGCTGTAAATATATGTATATACAAGTATCTTTTTTACATTTTACTGTAAAATAAAAGAATGTGATTTTAACAACGAAAAAATTTATTCAAACTCTCAACTCAAAAGTAATAATAGTATATTAGTAGTCCAGTAAATTGGTGTCAAAAATAGGGTGTTTCAGGAAAAAAAATACAGAAGTTTTTTTCTCGACGGTTTTATATGTTTTCGAGGGTGCTGAACCCGAATCTGAACTTTGCATACAAAATTTCGAATGGCATTTTGGTGAAAATTCAAAAAACCCCTGAAATTTCACCTCATTTTTTGGTTTTTTGTTTGTAGAACGGAAAGTATGGGTTTCTCATGAAATTAGTAAATACAAAAAATTAAGATGATAGAAAAAAAACACGCTACAAAATTGTCAATTACAACTTTTTTGTCAGACTAATAGTTCGGCCGCTAGAGCGCGTTGAAAATAAGGCAAAATTTGCCCCTGTGGGTAAAAATCCAGAAAATGAACTTTCATCTAAAAAATAAAGTATTTTTTAAAATAAGGTACTTTAAAAAATAGTTTTATAATGTTTCACTTGAAATAAACCATCTTTTTAGTCTATTAATTAGTATTTAAATGCATTTTCCTCAGCAATTTTCCTTAAGTACGCAGTTTCAATAGAAGACAATAGTGTAATGATAAGTAAGTCGCTTGTTGAGGGAAACATACAGAAGTTTTTTTCTCAACGGTTTTATATGTTTTCGGGGGTGCTGAATCCAAATCTGAACTTTGCATACAAAATTTCGAATGGAATTTTGGGGAAAATTCGAAAAAACGCTAAAATTTCACCCGATTTTTTTTTGCTTGTAGAGCGGAAAGTACGGGTTTCTCGTGAAAATGTTAAAAGTAAGAAATAAAGATGCTATAAAACAAGCTATAAAATTGTCATTTACAATTATTTTGTCCGACTAATAGTTTGGCCACTAGTGCGCGTTGAAAAAAGGGCAAAATTCGCCCTGGTGGTGGAAAAATCCAGAAAATGACCCTTATATTCCTAAAAAAGTAATATTTCGATTTAGATAACTAAGAAAAACTAAATTTATAATTTCTTACATGATATAATCCTACTATTTATCTCAAATATTATTTATTCAATGAATGTTCTTTAGGAATTCCCTCCCAAAATCGCAGGTTTTTTAGGCAAAGAAAAATCCAGTTATTTTCTTTTTTGTCCTAGGCACCGATTCCCTATGAAAACTTGTTAAGCATAAACCCATTAGCACCCCCCAGTGATCTATTTCTAGATCGCTAAACATAGTGTCAAAAATGCTCTCTTATAAGAGAGGAAACATCCCTCAGTTCTAATATCCTGTGTTTTTTGCTTTTGCTTCATTTATTTTGTAATAGGGATGGGCTAAAGTTAGTTTTGTGGTTTCATTTTGCAGTTTTTTCATCTTCATTCGCGTTTTTCAAGAAAACAGTAAAGATATACCACTTAAGGAATCCTTTTCCAGTTTTATTTTATCTTAATAGATGTAGCTATTGGGATATAATGCAGAGTTGGGTCAAAATTAATTTATTTAGTGAAAAATAAAGTCTAAATACTGCTGATCTAAAAATAGATCACTGGGCGTTCGGTCGTTCTTTTTTTGTGTGTTGCTTACAATACGATCATTAAGTTTTTCCACTAAAAACTGATAAAATGAGTCTGAGAATACCCCGTAATGTTCAAGATGAAGTCAGCTATTGATTCTCTTAAGTAATGTAATATTAGGGTGGTTACAAAAAATCAACTTTCGAAATTCTTAGGTCTTACCCCCCTAAAATGTGCCAATAGGCTAAAAAATGAGATTGGCCAAGTTTCAGCTCAATCCGATAATATTAACCCGTGCCTCATCGAGGTCAAAGTTCAGAAAAACAGCGATTTTTAACAAAAAATCGTAGTTTTCGCCCCATAAAACTGGAACCGTTTGTCCCAGAAATCTGGTTAGGAGGTCATTTGATAGGAAATTTCATACACTTTAACTCTGAAGTTACGGAATTTTATTTGCTAAAACGGATGGGGAGCTATTTAGCATTTTCATAATAAAGGTCCGTGAAAAAGCGACTTCATTGCTAGAAAACTGGAACATTGCAATGTCACAAAAAACTTTATCCTCCGGGTTTTTACTATTACTTTTGGTCCCAATAGATAGTAAATGAGTTTTTGAACCCCCTTAGGGAATTCTAGGGTATAATTTCAAACCCCCTAGTGTTTGAAAAAAAGGAAAATATATATAATTTTTTTTTTATTTTTAAACACGCATTTTGGGACTGATAATGTGATAAAGTTGGTCCAAATACATTATTAAGAGCTTAATTAGATAGAATACCAATGGTATAGGGCCTTAACCTTTCCCTATAACCCCTATAATCTAAGCGAAAGAAGCGCGACTGAGAGGTTTTGCCAAACAAAGGCTTTAATGCCCATTAAAGTTATAAACAGAGCCAAATTACAAAATTTTCACAAAAACCTCTATAGATATGTCATTTGGTGTCAGAAATGACGTTCGAGATTATGTATGTGGGTAAAATTATAATAAAAGCGTCCTTCCGACAAAAAATCCTATTTTTACCAAAGTTACATGTTTTCAGCTAAAAGTGATCTTAGAAAAATGTATAAATTGATTTTAATGTACAATGTACCTCGAAATTCATTTGCCTATCGTTCAAGGAAAACTATTTTCTTGAAAAGTATAATAATGTTTCATTATATGTTTAATCTATAATCTAATTACTTAATATTGTGTTCTTTATTCGTCAATTGTGTTTACACCTGTGTGAAAGGAGACAAAATATCATGCAATTTAATGAAATATTAAAAAATAATTTTGATTTCACAGTAAATGTTACTATGCTTCTCATAATTAATTTTTGTAAAAAAAACCATAACCAAGATTACTCGGAAAAATATACTTAAAGACACTCCAACAGTGTATTCTCTGTAGTTTTCCCTGGATTTTTTTAAGGGCAACCAAGTTACTGTGCTAAACCTAAAGTTGAATAAACCCAAATTATAGAAAATCATTATAATTATCCAAAAACTTTTAAAACTATTTTTTTAAAATTACTTGGTAAAATTTTCTTCCTTCTCACCATGTGTAGTACACAGAAAGAAACATTTTGAAATCATTTACTATAGCATACCTTTCAAAAAGGTTACTTTCCTTGAATGATTGGCAAAGGAATTTTGTGGTATATTATAATAAATAAATTTATACATTTTTCTAAGATCCCTTTTAGCTGAAAAAATGTAACTTTGGTAGAAATAGGATTTTTTTAACATTTAGAGTCGGAAGGACGCTATTATTATAATTTTACTCATATATATAATCTCAAACTTCATTTCTGACACCAAATGACATATCTATAGAGGGGCAATTCCACGGGTAACTGACTGACATTTTTCAAGAAAAACGCTTAGTATTTTGTAATTTTCTTCTCAAAAATAAATCATAAAAAAATACTTTCCGCCCAGTTTATTGCTTTCTTGTTAGCTTAATCTAATGGCACAATTAAATTTTCAAAATATGTTTTTATTTATTTTTGAAAAATTTTAAACAACAAGGTAACTGACTGACATAAATGTTTCACAAATGTCAGTCAGTTACCATGTGGTTTAAAATTTTTCAAAAATAAATAAAAACATATTTTGAAAATTTAATTGTGCCATTAGATTAAGCTAACAAGAAAACAATAAACTGGGCGGAAAGTATTTTTTTATCATTTATTTTTGGGAAGAAAATTACAAAATACTAAGCGTTTTTCTTGAAAAATGTCAGTCAGTTACCCGTGGAATTGCCCAGAGGTTTTTGTGAAAATTTTGTAATTTGGCTCTGTTTATAACTTTAATGGGCATTAAAGCCTTTGTTTGGCAAAACCTCTCAGTCGCGCTTCTTTCGCTTAGATTATAGGGGTTATAGGGAAAGGTTAAGGCCCTATACCTTTGGTATTCTATCTAATTAAGCTCTTAATAATGTATTTGGACCAACTTTATCACATTATCAGTCCCAAAATGCGTGTTTAAAAATTAAAAAAAAATTATATATATTTTCCTTTTTTTCAAACACTAGAGGGTTTGAAATTATACCCTAGAATTCCCTTAGGGGATTTAAAAACTCATTTACTATCTATTGGGACCAAAAGTAATAGAAAAAACCCGGAGGATAAAGTTTTTTGTGACATTGCAATGTTCCAGTTTTCTAGCAATGAAGTCGCTTTTTCACGGACCTTTACTATGAAAATGCTAAATAGCTCCCCATCCGTTTTAGCAAATAAAATTCCGTAACTTCAGAGTTAAAGTGTATGAAATTTCCTATCAAATGACACCCTAACCAGATTTCTGGGACAAACGGTTCCAGTTTTGTGGGGCGAAAACTATGATTTTTTGTTAAAAATCGCTGTTTTTCTGAGCTTTGACCTCGATGAGGCACGGGTTAATATTATCGGATTGAGCTGAAACTTGGCCAATCTCATTTTTCAGCCTATTGGCACATTTTAGGGGGGTAAGACCTAAAAAAAGTTGAAAAAAAATTTTCCCCATGTAACTTGTGACCACCCTAATGTAATATATTATTGCTAATTAAATTTTATATATTCTTGTGAATAAATGGAAGGTTGGCCATTATGATTCCTTACCAATAAAGCACAGTATTGCAACCAGGTATAAAATTATTGGTGTTTATTCACATAAACTCATTTTATACAACACAAGTCAATGCAAGTAGTTTTGAAATATTTCATAGGGGAAAATATAAGACAATTAAAGGTTATCAAGAAGCTATGAAAATCTCAAATTCATAATTACAATATTTTTTTTTTAATTCGCCCTTATCCAGCCTTTGTAACCTTGAAATTGACGTTATGACAGTAAGTAGTTTATTGGAATAGGGTCGGCGAAAAGCTCAAACAAGCAGCAATTTTGAATGTTGCCATGTAAGATCAAGTTACATTTTATTTCATGAATATAATTAATTTATGGTAAAACCAATCTACAAAATTTTCAAAAAATTAACCCAATTCATTTTATTTTACTAATTAGTTACAATTTTATGTCATGTTATGTTTTCTATAATATACTTATATAAATTTAAAGGTCTTGGTTCAATTTCCCCTTTTCCCCCTATAATTACTTTCATCACAGGCTATTTGTGTATTTAATTTTGGGTAAATTATTTAATTTTATTACTATTAATTATTAAAATATTAATTATTTTTTCCACATATTTATGAATAAATAAGCGTTTTTAAAGAGAAATACTAATATTTCTATTTATTTCAGAATTTTTGAGATTTTTTTGAAGTTCAAATAGTACTTAGCTGTGTGACAAAAAAATCCTCCGAACGCCCAGTGATCTATTTTTAGATTAGCATTTTTTATAGAAACTAATGACTGTTTTGACAAAATTTGTTTATAATATTCATATTGAAGGCAAAATACACCAGATTCATGATTTTTATTCAACTCGCCCCCCAAAAAAATAATTTGGGCGTTAATGGGTTAAAAGTTAATTTTTTATCTACTACACTCATTGCTTTTTATATTACCCTCTCCTGATCACAAACTTATAAAATCTATGAATAATTTTTCTTTCTGGAAAACTATAATTTTCTGTTGTAGATTATAAAAATTCCTGGCATGATTATTAGTAATGATACCAAAATTCACAATAACTTCTTGACACGTGCAATTTTAATATTTATTTATCAGTTTCTACACCCAGGAGCGTGAATCCAATTGATTTGTTAGGGATGAAATTAAGCATAACTTGGTTATAATATAAAATTACATGGTCACAGAAAATTATCCAAGTATATTCTTTAAAGTGATGAACATAATGGTTTTCTGCATTCGGGAATGGGGTTATATCAAGTAAGAAATTATAAATGTAGTTTTCTTAGTTATCTAAATCGAAATATGACTTTTTTAGGAATATAAGGGTCATTTTCTGGATTTTTCCACCACCAGGGCGAATTTTGCCCTTTTTTCAACGCGCTCTAGTGGCCAAACTATTAGTCGGACAAAATAATTGTACATGACAATTTTATAGCTTGTTTTATCATCTTTATTTCTTACTCTTAACATTTTCACGAGAAACCCATACTTTCCGCTCTACAAGCAAAAAAACAAAAAACGGGGTGAAATTTTAGCGTTTTTTCGAATTTTCACCAAAATGCCATTCGAAATTTTTTATGCAAAGTTCAGATTTGGATTCAGCACCCCCCGAAAACATATAAAACCGTTGAGAAAAAAACTTCTGTATGTTTTCTTCAACAAGCGACTTACTTATTATTACACTATTGTCTTCTATTGAAACTGGGTTCTTCAGGAAAATTGCTGAGGAAAATGCATTTAAATACTAATTAATAGACTAAATAGATGGTTTATTTCATGTGAAACATTATAAAACTAGTTTTTAAAGTACCTTATTTAAAAAATACTTTATTTTTTAGATGAAAGTTCGATTTTCTGGATTTTTACCCGCAGGCGCAAATTTCCCTATTTTCAACGCGCTCTAGAGGCCGAACTATTAGTCTGACAAAAAAGTTGGAATGGACAATTTTGTAGCTGGTTTTATCATCTTAATTTTTTGTATTTACTATTTTCATGAGAAACCCATACTTTCCGTTCTACAAGCAAAAAACCAAAAAATGGGGTGAAATTTGAGCATTTTTTCGAATTTTCACCAAAATGCCATTCGAAATTTTGTATGCAAAGTTCAGATTCGGATTCAGCACCCTCAAAAACATATAAAATCGTCGAGAAAAAACTTCTGTATTTTTTTCCTGAAAAAACTACCAAGTTACTGGACTAATTAGCTGACCAAAGACAAGAACGAGGATCTAAAGATTTAGTTATTTAATTGAAGAAAATTCATTTTGACAGAAGGAATGAATAGCCACTAAGGCAGGTAAAAAACTCCATTATAGCTTTATAAGGGTTGTTCAAATATTACAAGAGCACCTAAGAGAGAATAGACCGAGAGCTGGATGCATATTTTGTGTATGATATAAGGTGTACGAGATATTTCACCTGGTCACCACTGCCAGAGTTCTAAGCTTTAAGCTTGGAGGGAGGGTCGAACATGTATATTTTTCGTAAAAAATTGCCGACAAGGTGAAAGTCTGGAAATAGGCTTAATGGATTGAATAAAATGAGTAAAAATAGACTACATGCAAACAGCCACAGTGCTAAGTGGAAGCGTTCTGGAGGTATTCAGGTGCTAAGTACAAAACGGAATAAAAGCGCGCGTTCCCTTGCTGCGAAAGAGATTGTGAGGATATGGGTTAAAAATTAGCACAGTTTCTGGATAGTGGAAGTTATATAAGTGCAAGTAACAGCCAATGTAGCATTCTCAAAAGGGTAAGAGGCGTTTTAACCCTTTATTTACCGACGGTACTTGTAAGTACCTCTTCCCTATGTTCCAAAATCGTCCAATTTTCGTCATGTAAGGCCAAATTTAGTTTACTTATAGTTTCTGTTACGTTAACTTGACATATTTTGGATGAGGATGAGTAAATTGGTAAATAAAGGGTTAAGGGTTGTCAAAAACTATCGAATTTTCAAAAATTTATATAAAAGTTATATATTTTTAAAATTTCCGAAAATTTGAAACTAAATTTTTTAAATTCTAAACTGACCTTCTGACCCTAATTTGCCCCCTTTTTGAAGTTTTTCTTAAATAGCGTTATTTAAGATTATCAGATCTGCTCACCCGATTGTTACACAGAAAACACAATGCAGAATACCAAGTTTTTAATTAAGTGCCTACACTCTTCAATCTAGTTATTCTTTAAAAACCTAGTATTTTGCTGTATGTTTTCTTTCTATAACAATGGGGTGAGCAGATCTGATCTTGAGAAATAAAGCTATTTCAGCAAAATGACAAAAAAAGCAAATTACGAACAGAAGGTCATTTTAGAATATCAAAAAAAAATCTTAGTTATTTCTATACATAAAATATATAGTTTCAAATTTTCGGAAATTTTCAAAGTATATAACTTTGGCATACATTAAAAATTCGTTAGGTTTCTACTTTCCTTAAAACGGCACTTATACTTTTGAGAATGCAGGGCTCACACGTCTGTGCCATTTGCGCCAAACTGCGCCAAAACCAAATTTTGATACATACTGATACAAATTGCCTGTTTTACCAGCTCCTGCGCCAAAACTGCGCCATTTTCGGAGACTACTACCACGGATTCTCCGTAGTTTCTACGGATGCCGTCGTTAAACTCCGGACTATAGATAACATCGAAAAAGCTACGGAAAATCGGAAATCTATCATAAAAAGCACCTAGAAGCGCAAGTTTTTCCCAATTATGCTCTATTTTTAGGATATTTTTTCTTGGACGGCCGGCGGGCGCCAAGTGGAAGTAGGCTTCTTGCGTTGTTAGGGCGATGTGGAAAAAACAACTTTATAGTGGTTAGAAGCCGTCATTCGGTGTTTAGGATCGCATTCTGCGGAAAAGTCGAAAAATAGCGATTTTTCGCGCAAGTACCGTTTTTCCAGCACGTAGTTGAAGATGGCTTCTTTTCACATAGCTGCCAAGTTTTACGGATTGTCCATTGTCCGTAAAATTTACGGTTTTACGGATCGACCCGAAATTTTTACGGAATTTAACGTTTTTTGCATTTTCTTCCGGTAAAACGTAAACAAATCTTGTTGCGCCAAATTAAAGTCTTATCTGCCTTATCTAGGCGTTTGGATGCGGGTAAATCGCTGAAAAAGCCGCGATTTATCGCGAAAGTTTCGTTTTGTGCGCCGCTTGTTCCGTTCCTTCCGCGACTATTTTCGACGGCCGCGGACGCCAAGTTTAAGTCTGCTTCATCTCGTGTCAGTATTAGAATGCAGGAAAAACTACTTTAACTTGGGCAAAGCCAACATGTCCGATGGTTAGAAACACGATCTTGAAAAGCCGATAAATAGCGATTTTTCGTGAAAGTTCCGTTTTATCCGCGATTGCTTCCTACCGGCCCCTAATTGAAGTTGGCTTCCTTTCACTATTGTATTTACATTGTAGAAAAAACAACTTTACTTTGGTCAGAACTAATTACTTAGGAGGTGATTTATCACTAGACCTAATAACCTCAAGTAAATAAAAATTGATAGGATGTAAAAATTGGATAAGAGCTGATAAATTAATAGAGGTTTAAGTTAAGTATTTATGAATTAAATCTATACGCACATTATTTGTCATAATCAAAATCATGGTTTTCATGTCGTACGAAAAGTTTTACTGATGCAAGTTTAAAATGTAATGAAGGGGACGCTTTTGTAATTTAAAATTAGAAAAGCTTCCCTGCAATCAAATTGCTATAAAAGACATTTTTATACTACAAAACTTGGTTTTACCTGCTACAAAAGGCATTTTTTGTGATACAAAACTTGGTTTTACCTGATACAAAAGACATTTTTTGTGATACAAAACTTGGTTTTACCTGATACAAAAGACATTTTTTGTGATACAAAACTTGGTTTTACCTGATACAAAAATTGATACAAATATTTTAAAGTGAGTGTGAGCCCTGGAATGCTATATTATTTTTATTCACACACACACACACACTCTCCTTAAAATGTGCAAATTTTCAACCTATTTCCTCAAAATCTCTTTTGCAGGGGGTCTCGCGCTGTTATTTTGTTTTGTACTTATAGCACCTGAATATCTCCAGAACGCTTCCACTTAGGACCGTGGGTGTTTGTAGTCTATTCTATATGTCAACTATTCACATGCAAACAGCCAGACGTATTCGAATAAGTCAAGTTTTCAGATTTTTTCAGCACCTTTGGTGTCCTCTGGCGGCCCTTTGTCTTCCACTTAGAGCTCTGGGAGTGTTACCCCTGACTTGTACTCACATTTTTTAATTCATTAGGCCTATTTCCAGGCTTGCACCTTGTCGGCCATTTTTCACGAAATATGTGCATGTTCGACCCACGCTCCACGCTTAAAGCTTCCACTTATAACTCTGGCTGTGGTGACTTAAGTTTTCCCAACATCAATCGAATCGGTTTCCTTCCTTATTTTTGCTGACAAGAGGAATACAGATAAGAAGAAATTCTGCTCTGCCTATAAGGAGTAGCCTTTTGGGAGTAGGGATAAAGGGATATCAAATTCACTTTATTTGAAATCTCATATCTAGGAAAAGAAATCAATATACACAAAAATCAAACTTGGCTAAGGAATTCAAAAGGGGAAAAAATGTCATTATCCGAACACTATCATTTGGCAAAAAACATCATTAATGATTCATATGAAAAATAAAAATTTTGAGTGTGCAGAATATTATTATTATTTTTTAATTTTGTAAAAAAATATTTAAGGTCAGGGTGAATTTTAAGCCAAATAACGTATAAAAAAATTTCAGCATGAACTGCTCTGAATTTCATCTTGAATTTTTTAAAAGCTCTAAACGTCTAAGTCTGTAAAAAAGTCTAAACTTTGAAGAAAAAAAAACTGAAATTTTATTTAAAAAACATTTAGACCAGTGTTTCCCAACGTGGGGCGCACGCCCCACCGGGGGGGACAATTTGAAAATTGTCAACCAAATTGTCCCTCCAGGTTGGAAAGATTCCAAAAACTGTTTGGAAGAGGACCCCCAAACCTCACTCTTAACATAACTTAGTCGATTTTTTACTATGTACTGTCTTTTCCTTCAAAATTCTGCCTCTTACAATGAGCGGGTCTTTTTGGATGTAACCTAAGTGGTCTCAAAATGAACAAAAACAGTACTTTAAAGGGGCAAATTTCTAAACTTTTTAGGGGTGGGACGCCCAGACCATCTAATTCTACTTCTTAAGTAATTTAATTAAAGCTTAACCCAGTTAAGTACTCGTAAAGACAGAAAATTCTGAGTCAACATTTCAAAATCGACAGGTGCATAAGCAGCAAATAAAGAAAAACGCTTATTTAAATAATGTAGTAGTTGATGCAGAAACTGAATTTTTTCCAATGTGCCTGTAAATATATTTGGAGCTTAAGAAAAACTTGCGGACACGTTCTTTTTCCATTGCTTTGGGATTTACTGAATTGCTACTACAATTCTGGGTATGTTATTTCGTTAAATGTTTTTCTTATATTTGGAAACTGACACAATTGTGACTTGCCTTAAAAACCCCCAAAATATGGGGTTTTGAAGAAATTTTCCTACCCTGGCTCAACTGGTCGACGGGATAATGTTAAAGAACCTCAATTTTTTCCATGGAAATGACAGAGTCATTTACCAGAGTCAAATGATTTCTTGATTTAGTTTTCGAATTCACTAGTGACAAATCACCAGTTAAAAATATGGTAATTAGTATATACAGGGTGTCCCATAAATAATGGGTCACACTTTTAGGGGGATAGAAGACACCTAGACGAGTCAGAATCACATAGGATTCGGTGGTCCCAGACCAAATCCCAGGGAGTTAAAAATGGAGCGACACCCCAAAAAAATTATTGAAAAATTCAATTTGTAGAAGAACTGCTATTGGTAGAAATTTAATTATGGTCTCAAAAATTGTGGTTGAATATGATCTTTAAAATTATCTCAAAAGTCTTTACCTTAAAATTTTTTTATTAGGAAAAAAGTTAAAAAACCACAAAAAAATGTGAAAATTCTGCCCAAACCTCATTTTGTATTTCGAAATCATCTCTTTTGATTTTATAATCTGAAAGATCATAGTTGTAAACCCTTACGTCCAAAGTTTTACGTAAAAACCATCAATATTAAACGCTTGAGATCCTGTTAAAGGTCGTTTTTTGCGTGCGAAAACTGGTTTCCTATAGCCGTTTCCAAAACGACAGTCTGCGGACGAAAAAAAACGCACTTATACCGTGCTTTAACAGTGTTAACAGGTTTTTACGTGACACTTTGGACTTAAGGGTTTACAACTATGATCTTTCAGATTATAAAATCAAGAGAAAGGATTTCGAGAAATACAAAAGGGGACATCCATAAATTACGTGAGGTGTTTTTTCCCAAAACTGGACCCCCCCTCCCCCCTTGGTGAGATTTAGTGAGATTTTTCTTGAATCCCCCTCCCCCCCAAGTGAGATTTACCTACAACTTTTAAAAATTATTTTCTATCCAATTCGTTTGCATTTTGTGTTTCATAGCAACTAATTAAGTAATAATTAAGTTAAAAAAGTTAACGTGAGATTTTAATCGACCCCCCCTCCCCCCTTGGTGAGATTTAGTGAGATTTTTCCAAACCCCTCTCCCCCTTTTTGACCTCACGTAATTTATGGATGTCCCCAAATGAGGTTTGGGCAGAATTTTCACATTTTTTTGTGTTTTTTTTTGCTTTTTTCATAATAAAAAAATATTAAGGTTAAGACTTTTGAGATAATTTTTGAGATCATATTAAATCACAATTTTTGAGACCATAATTAAATTTTTACCAATAGCAGTTCTTCTGCAAATTGAATTTTTCAATAATTTTTTGGGGGTGTCGCTCCATTTTTAACTCCCTGGGATTTGGTCTGGGAACCCGAATCCTATATGATTCTGACTCGTCTAGGTGTCTTACTATCCCCCCTAGAAGTGTGACCCACTTTTTATGGGACACCCTGAATACAATGTTTCGAAAAACCTGTAACGATAGGCTATTTCCTAAAATATTTCCCCTAGACCCATACTTCCAATGGAAGATTTTCTTCAAATGAGGTGAAGAATTATGACACCAGTTTCAACTCCATGGGGGGTCTATTTTAGAAGATGCAGAAAATAAATTTTTATACAGCCCCCGTAGATTGAAACCCCCAGTGAGAAAAATTTTCTTCTTCTTCTTCTTCATCCAATGCCTGTCCTTGGCCTTACGGCCATTAGACGTCGAGCTTCCCAGTAGCGCAAAGACAATTCATTAGGAAGGTGAAGAAGGCCGTGGCAGGTAGACAAGTGGTTACCGTCCATTCTGGACGACTGGCAGAGAGGGCATATGTCGTCAGCAGCCAACCCGAGGCGGTGGAGATGAGCCTGCAGGTAGTCATGACCCGTGGTTGTTCGAAACCGGGCAACCGCTCATCCACAAACTACAGTTGAAAATTTTAGAAACCAAACTACCGTAAAACTTAGATTTTTTGAGGTGACAAGCAGGCCCGTAGCCAGGAATTTCCCTTTGGTGGGGCGCCCACTTTTTTCAGGGGGGGCAAGTGGGTTTTCAGTTTTCAGGAGGTATCATAGGCGTAAGTTGAACTGTTTGACTAGGGGACAAAACCCATAAGACCCTCAGGCCTAAGGAGCTGTTACAAGACTTTTGTTTCAGGAGGAGTTGGGTCCTAAATTTTTCTATTTTTACCTTTTCTGTTTTCTTAAGTTTTCCTTTTTTAAATTTTAGAAATTTGAAGCTTAAAGTAGTTTTAGCCCATTTTTAGATCCTTTGGGTTAAAGAATAGAAGGAACTGCTCCTTGTAAGCCCCAGAATTGAAAAGGAAAACTCGTAAATCGAGTTTAATCACTCCTTGTTAATCTTTAAATAGACATAATTTTATAAAGGGTGTCAACGTCAACCTAACCTCCCTTTTCAGTCAGTGTTAGGGTATATAGTTTATTTCGGTAGGGGTCTAAAAATATTAGATAGCGCCCCCCATGCATATTAAATAGATTTAATGTAGTTGTTATACATTTTGGAGTTGAATTTTCGTCTAAGACAACTTCATTAATTCGTGCAATCTGTTCTTATATTAATATAAGAACAGTTTTTTTGTTATAATGGGGGATACAAGTATCAAAGGGGGGTGATAAATTTTGGAAACTTGACCCTAAAAATAGGGTTTTAAACTGCTTTTAATACTTGTAGTCCGAAATTCGGACATATATTTTTAAGTAGAATTTTGATTTTGATGATTTTTGTATTTTAAAAAAAAATGTTAATAATAAAGATTTAAATACAAAGGGGGGTATGGGGGTCCTCCCCCAGAAAAATTTTGAAAAATTGACCATGGTTTTAACTTAGCTAAAAACCTGGCCCTAAAAACCTGGGTTTTAACTTAGCTAGAAGGAAATAAAGAAGAAGGGGGCAGCTGCCCCTCCCTGCCCCCATGGCTGTGCTTGTGGATAGAATTTGTGAAAATTTTCTAGGGGGGGCAAATGAAGATGCCAGGGGGGGCTCAGCCCCCTCCTGCCCCCCCCCCGTAGCTACGGGCCTGGTGACAAGGACTACATGAAAAACTCCTCCAATCAGCCATAGTGTTGAGCTCGCTCAACTACGCTAATCCAGATACCTGTCATTGCTACTCATATCAGCGATGCCCAGGGGGGCCCATCAGCTCTCCTTTTGCGTTAATTTGTGACGTCATTGGTTTGAAAGTAACCCTCCTACCAAACTGAATGGCCAATCAGGAGTGTTGAGGAAAGGAGTGTTGAGATTTTTCTGATGTAGAAATCAGGTCCCCGAAATCAGGTACTCCTTCATACCTATTAACTATGTAAAAAATAATCGTAGCACGAGTGTTCGACTCCCAGAAACACTTGATACCCATGAATCAATACCTATAAGTTCCGATTTAGCCAAACACTGCTTTATTGTTTAATAGAATGACGCACTTTTTAACTTGCGGACGGTCCCTTAAAAATATAAACCCGCATATCTCAGTGAATATTGAAGATATCCAGACAGAATTTTTTCTATCCTATTAAGAAGTAAATGGAGAAAATTTTTTCAACTGGGGGTTTCAATCTACGGGGGCCGTATAAAAAGTTATTTTCTGCTCTTCTAAAATAGACCCCCATGGAGTTGAAACTGGTCTCATATAATTCTTCACCTCATTTGAAGAAAATTCGCCGGTGAAAGTATGGGTCTAGGGGAAATATTTTAGAAAATAGCCTATCGTTACAGGTTTTTTGAAACACCCTGTATACAAGGTGTTCGAAAACACCGTGGACAAACTTTGAGGGGTGGTAGAGGGGACCTAGACATGCATATTTCAAATAGGAATGCGGGGTCGCAGATGTACCATGTACCGTTAAAGAACCGTTAAGGACCGTTTTACGAAACAAAACATAATATAGAATTAAAAAAATTATTGCATAAGGTACTGCAATATCCATACTACTTCCACCATAAATTTGAATAAAATTGGACCACTTGTTAACCCGCGGGGGGAGTTATAAAACGTGCGATATTGTTCCCTCAGTATAATGGTATTTTTTGAACCAACTTCCATAAAAAATACCATTACACTAAGGGAACAAATATTGCACATTTTATAACTCTCCCCGCGTGTTTACAAGTGGTCCAATTTTATTCAAATTTCAATGGAAGAAGTATGGATAGGGGAGAGTGGGGCTATTTCGCACATGGGGCACATTCGGACAGACGGCATTTCCCGTAGTAATTATTAATTCAAAAATCTGAAAAAATACCAGTAGATGGAAGCATGATTACTACCTCTTGCATGAATTTTCAAAGCCCTGAGCCATTTTGTTGTATACGTACTAGAAATTTGCTAGCGTTAGAAGCAGCAAAGTAAATTTTCTTGTTTTGTTGGCGTAAAATATCAATCAAAAATAACTCTCAAGTGGACATTCAGCATTTTATTCAGTAGAAGCTCTACTAAAGTAAGTTTCTAGAAAGGTTTTATTTCCCTGCTTTAATTATAAATATCTTGTTGGGACGTGGTAAGCTTGAACTGGTAGATGGGGCACATTCGTACACCAAAAGATGGGGCAGATTCGGACATTGCGAATGTGCCTCATCTTTCCCATTTTTGATAATGAAAGTGATTAATATGTTTATAAGTGCAGTATATTTAATAACTTGAAGTTTAATTTTTTTTATTGTAATTGTTTCAAAATTTGCTGATAATATAAAATAACATCTTAAAGAAAGCTTCAGTTTTAAGGAATTTAGACAAAGATTTAAACATTGAAGAAATAAATGTCCCTGATAATGGTTTAATACCAATTGACTTGTACTTAAGTGATTTTATTCTAGTAGAATTTGCTACTAAAAAGAAAATTTTGATATGTTGGTCAATTAGAAAATTTGGAATTGAATGGTGCTTATTTAAAATTAATGATGAAAAACTTAAAAAACTCTAAAATTAATGACGAAACTTTTATTTTCCCAGTAAGTAATGATTCAACATTCATACAAAAAGATAATATCGCATTAAAAGTTCCCCAACCGTCAGTTTCAGGTGTTAGTAAGCGAGCTGTTGGTTCACTTTTCTTTTCGAATAAAACCTGACAGTTAAAATATTGGTTGAACTTTTTTTAACTAATTATATTATGTGAAATATGTCCATTGTTATATTATGTCCATGTGCAATATACTATAGGGGAGAGTGTTGTACCTACGGACGGTTGTACCTTCAGCCACCTCATTTTAAAATTCGGGAAAAAATGTAAATTTGAATTTGTGGTCGATTTTGAACGTAAACAGATGTTATCTAGTTGCTAACGTGAAATCAGCTCTTTAAAATACTATTTAAATTTTATAGTATAACAAAAATACTGTTTTTAGGTGCTCAAAGTTTTTTTTAGTGCATCACTACTAGGGTGGTTTTTTTTAAACGAAAGTTCGAATTTTTTTCGGGGCACCCCCTCAAAAGGTGCCATTTGATATAAAACTAATATTCTGAGAGTTACAGCTCAAAAAAATAATATTTAGACCCCGCCCCCGAGCGTCAAAGTTTCAAAAAAACTCTAAATTTTGCACGTTTTTAGCTATAAAATCAAAACTAATGGTTGTAAAAATACAAAGTGGGTCTCATTTTGTAGATAATTTATTTAGCTTCAACTTTTATAATTGAAACTTATTTGTGAAGCTTACAGATCATAAGATACGAGGGGTTTCATTAACTCCCCACGCAACATCTATTTTTTAAGAAGTGCCAGGAAATTTCTTTAAATTTATCAGCTACCGTAAAATGGTTCAATAACATATAAATAATAGTTTTAGACAACATAGGTACAAAATTTAATATATTAAAGAGCAAAAAAAATTTTTTCGTACATACCTGTTATTTTTTCACAATTGTAAAATAATTCAAATAAAATATATAAAATATTTTTTCAACTACTTATTAAATGAATAAAATGTGTAAAAGTTGATAAACAAGCAAAAAAAATACAAATTAATATTATTTTTGGTTTTTTCTAAAAAATAGAAATTTTATTTTCATCGCTTTGACAGTATTTTTCATAAGATCTCCCTATTTTAGAAGTAGTTTTGAGAGCAGTATTCGACACGACCCTTATCTGAAGTTCTTAAATTTAAATTGAACAGATGTAAATAAAATAGTACAAAGTTCGAGTTGATGATAAAGAAGTCAATTCAAAACTAATTATCATTAAAAATATTGAAAGTTTCATTTCTATGCAGTAGGAAAAATTTAGAATATCTTCTAAGAAAGGAATCTTGCAAGTGCTTGGTATTTATAAGGCTTGATACATCAAATATCCCTAGATACCATTGTATCATGTTAGATGTAATGCAAAACTCCAATATTGCGTGAAAAATGTTCCTTTTTAAATACAATTGTATCTAGCCCTTAAAAAAGGTAGCTATAATCAGAAGTATCTGTGGTATTCTAATGATATATCAAGGGGTTTGGTAGGGGACCCGCCACCCCCCTTCCCCCCAAAAAATCAGACTAGGTGTCCAAAACAATCATGCTACATGCTAGATGCAATACAAAAGCCCTCTGTTGTATGAAAATTCCAGTCAGTATTTCAAATAGCTTTATCAGACCTTTAAAAGTAGAATAGAAATATTATATCTTTTGAAAAAGTTCATTGTAAATGAAAAGTGATGAAACTGTCGATTTCGTTGCTGAAAAGATAATTAGACACTTAAATTAACTCTCACTATTATTATTCTACTTTCACATAGTCTTCAGCTAGTTTTATAGTTCCTCCTCATAACACAAAAGCATGTTACCTTTAATTTATTTTAAAAGCTTTCTAAGAATTCAAAAGTCTCAGGGTTTAAGTACCACAAACTATTAAAAAAATAATAATGCTATTTTTAATATTTCTGCATTTTTTTCGTAACTAACTACAGTTTTTACAAATTTAAGTTCTTGATATGAAACTAATGTTGCATCTAGCTCAGAAAACCAAACTGTAATGAAGGTGTGTATAGTAGAATACCACAGATACTTCTGATTACAGCTACCTTTTTTAAGGGCTAGATACAATTGTATTTAAAAAGGAGAATTTTCACGCAATATTGGACTTTTGCATTACATCTAGCATGATACAATGGTACCTATAGGGATGGTTTGATATATCAAGCCTTATAAATACCAAGCACTTGCAAGATTCCTTTCTTTGAAGATATATTGAATTTTTCGTAATGCATAGAAATGAAACTTCCAATACTTTTAATGATAATTAGTTTTGAATTGACTTCTTTATCATCAACTCGAACTTTGTAATATTTTATTTACATCAGGTCAATTTAAATTTAAAAACTTCAGATAAGGGTCGTGTCGAATACTGCTCTCAAAACTACTTCTAAAATAGAGGGAAATCTTATGAAAAATACTATCAAAGCGATGAAAATAAAATTTCTATAGTTAAGAAAATACGTAAAAATAATATTAATTTGTATTTTTTTGCTTCTTTATGAACTTTTACACATTATTCATTTAATAAGTAGTTGAAAAAATATTTTATATAATTTATTTGAATTGTTTTACGATTGTGAAAAAAATAACAGGTATGAACGAAAAAAAATTTTTGCTCTTTAATATATTAAATTTTGTACCTATGTTGTCTAAAACTATTATTTATATGTTATTGAACCATTTTACGGTAGCTGATAAATTTAAAGAAATTTCCTGGCACTTCTTAAAAAATAGATATTGCGTGGGGAGTTAATGAAATCCCTCGTATCTTATTATCTGTAAGCTTCACAAATAAGTTTCAATTATAAAAGTTGAAGCTAAATAAATTATCTACAAAATGAGACCCACTTTGTATTTTTACAACCATTAGTTTTGATTTTATAGCTAAAAACGTGCAAAATTTAGAGTTTTTTTGAAACTTTGACGCTCGGGGGCGGGGTCTAAATATTATTTTTTTGAGCTGTAACTCTCAGAATATTAGTTTTATATCAAATGGCAACTTTTGAGGGGGTGCCCCGAAAAAAATTCGAACTTTCGTTTAAAAAAAACCACCCTAATCACTACATTAACTCTTTTCTTCCCCTATGATTATGATATGATAATAAAATGGGATACATGGGGGAATCCCCGAGATTTTGACTTTTTAGTTTTGATATTAAAAATCGTCAGATCTCAATTCTTTTATCTTTTATAGAACTTTGAATGCAAAACCACCTCATGTTGTACCTTCGGACACCATAAGTGCTGTACCTACGGACACGTTCTTGTGGGTGTCTGTAGCTAATAGGCGTTTTAGAATCAGGTTTCATTCAACTGAATACATTTTAATAAATGTTCAATTAATTCTAAATGGTAATCTATTTGTCAGCGATTATTTTCAAGTGAATTTTAGATGAAAAATCAAATATTTTGTGATCTAAACTACTTTTTTAAATTTATGATTCTACTTGGAATTTAATGTAAATTATGGTGTAAAATCCTAAGCACCCTATCGCATTTAAGTATAATGATTAAAAAAACTTGAAATTTCCACTGAAGAAGATTTACCACCAAATTATTATTGTTATTACCACTAAATGCTTGCACAACTAAGTGTTGATTGAATTGTTTTTTTGGGGGGATCAGTGAAGTTTTCAGATTAATCAGCATGATTGATGGAACTATTATCTTAAATTCTGATCTGAAAATACCAGGTGATTTTTGTGTTTTTGGTAAAAAATCAAGACTTTTATCATTCAACTTCGTTTTAATGATCATTTACGATCTAAAACTACATTACTTTAAAAAATCTATTTTCAATTTTAAAAAGGCTTGAAATAGGTTATTTAAAGGTAATGCATCAATAAAAATGTTAATTCTTAGCTTTTTTCAACTAAAATTTCCCTTTTTAAGGGTGTCCACAGGTACAACTGGGTCTGTCCATAGGTACAACAGGTTGTTGTACCTCTGGACACAAATTTTTCCATGGTATTATAAATGCTTAAAAATCCAATTTTCAAGATTTTGGCTAGTAAAAAATATCTCTGTACTCACAAAGGTTAGGACTCTAGGTTGGGCACTTTAAATGGTCAAAATGTGATTTTACTTGTCTTAGAAAAATCCAAACGTGATTTTTGTCCAGAGGTACAACACTCTCCCCTATTGTTTACTACATTACTACAATTGTTTTCCTCATCAAAAACTTAGATGTTCAATATTTCTGAAGCTGTTTTCTTTTTGTACTAAAAGCTTCAATTTAGAGGAAAAATATGTAAAAGTGCCAAATATTTCGTTTAATTATCCTTACTGGGGCCGTGGGAGCCAAGTGGTTAAGGCATCATCGGCTTCGGGATCGGAGGGTCTCGGGTTCGATTCCCGACACCGCTAAAGACCCACCGAGTATATGCGGAGTACGTGCTCGTTAAATCTGTGGGTCCGAAAGTCCTGTGGTCCGTCATGGCGCAGTTTACCACGGGTCCAGGTGTCTGGAGACTATTTCCCTCCCCTTCAGACTCATGGCAAAATTGTGGAGGTGGCGATAAATAGTGGCAGGATCCATCATCTCATGAGGCAGAAGTCGGACTCCTGCCATTTATGGGCCTCACTTTCTCAGGAGCCGCACCCCCTTAGCCTTAAATCCTTGTAGAGCTTGGTAATGCCAAGTGGCATACGACAACAACAACAACAACAATTATCCTTACTTTAAAGTGCCATAAACTTTTTAGTTTGTAAAAATAATTATTGTATAATTTTTTGCATGTATAAGAATGTGCCCCACACGTGTGCGAAACTGCCCCACCCATGGGGCACATTCGCACAAAATGTCTCGTTTTTTAGATTGATGATATAGGTTAGAAATTCTTGATGAATGCGACCGATTATCGTTCTAAAACATCGGGAAAGGTCTTAACTTTCATTTGAATCCGAGTTTGTTTCAATATCTCATCTAGATCCAGAGAAATATGCCAAAATGCACTTTTTGTGCGAATGTGCCCCACTCTCCCCTACTGCTGTACCTCATGCAATATTTTTTTTCATTCTATTATGTTTTGTTTCGTAAAACGGGCCTTACAAAAACCTCCTTTTGTAACACCCTCGCACTACATTATGGTTTCTAGCTCTTTAACGGTACATCTGCGACCCCCCCATTCCTATTCGAAATATGCTTGTCTAGGTCCCCTCTACCACCCCTCAAAGTTTGTCCACTGTGTTTCCGAACACCCAGTATAAAACCCGGATTTGGACATTTCTTAGCTTTATGTACTTTACATCATGATGATGAATACAGCACTGGTAATTTTTCCTAATAACTTACACTTGATTGTTACGAATTAAGTAATTGCAACTTGTATATTGCAATGCTATATTGTATATTTTAAGAATATTTTTATCCTAAATCAGAGGGGGTCAGTAAAATACCCAACTGAAAAAAGAGGCAGTATAGTTGAAAATCCCTGGAATGGAACAGTCAACATGTTCTTAAGTTGGTCGTCTTGGAATCCTAAATTTTCTCAAACATACAAAGCTGCATTCTAAAAAAATATTGCTAAATGCCAGACTTGTATTAAAGTTCAGGGTTCCCTCAAGTCAGAGAATGCCCGTAACTGCCAGGAAGTTTTAAGTTGACCAAAATTTACTAAGTTGATAAGTTGACCAAAATTACTTTTGCTAAATTTTTTAAAATTTATACATCACTACTATAGATAAATAACCAATTTTGTAGAAACAATGTAATTTTTCTCATTCGGAAAATTAAAAACATTACTAACACATTAAATTTTTTTTAAATAAAATGCATGTTTGTGATGGAAAGAATTGATAAACTATTTAAAAAGTTATCTAGTTTTCGGACCGGGAAACTTTAAAAACACCTAGAGAAGTCAGGGAATCAAAGCGCTGGATTTCTCCTCCTTAATAATTTCCCGATTATTTTATCCATGCCAGAGATGGCTCGATTTGGAGAAAGATATTTTAATGCGTCAATAAATTTTCACCATATATTGTTAAGCTGCTAAATAGTAGAAGCAGCTTTTCAAAAAATGACATGGAATTAAAAGCTGAGTCATATTTCAATCAAGGTTGATTGCTTTATTTCGAAAGTTAATTTTTTATTATTTGCTATCCGTGCACGCGCGATTGGAATCAAAACATTGCTATTAGGTAAGTATGATAATAATAATAGAGATAAAGGCAGTCGCTTAGCAACTACATTGATCAGTCATCAGAAACCCTTCAAACATGTGCACATCGTATTTAAGAAAGGTTATAGTTTCACTTTTTTGTGATTAAGAAGTAAATTATATATATTTTAAGGTCCTTTAGGAAAATTTGTATTTGAAATCATTTTATGGGACAAGGTATTGTAAATTCTATTAATATTATAATGTTGTTGGCTTTCACGCTAATCATTTTCTAAAAGGTTTTGAAAATTTAATTTAAATTTCAACTTTTTTTCCACTTTGTTCCAACATTTTTCGTGATTAATTTCCTGATGGAAATATCGTTTGTTATTGTAGGGGAGACTAGGGATACTTGATCCCCACTATAGTTTTTAATTTTTTTCTCTGCTGCAAATTATCAGAATTTAGAATTTTTTGACTTCAACAATGGTTTGTTTCCCCTCACCAAAAAACTTTAAAACTACAGCTAGTTTGCTAAGTTGCATCGCACAGTTGCTACAAACATTAACATATTTGCCTTAAAAAAATTTTCTTTGCCACATTCAGACAATCGTTGCTTGAGCTTTAACAAAAAGACTGAAAAAGATGAATTGTTGCTAGTTTTTGTGTAAAAGTATAACTTAAAATTGTTGCTAGATTTCAAAGCTCTACTATTTGATTTTGGTATATTTTTTGCTATGTGATCAAGTATCTGCGTTTGGGAACCCCCACCCCGATTGTCAGCGCCACTGATGAGTTTTAGTAACATATACAGTAGGGCGTATCACAAAAAACTTTTTTTCGAAATTCAAAAAGGCATACTGAAAAAAAGGTGCCTTAGGGGTCACATATTCACCATGAAAATTTTCAGCCCGATCAAAAAATGTTTAGGTCCCCCGGAATTGGGCCAAAGTTTTGGAAATTTCCTCATTTTTCAATAAATTTACCGAAATCTCCAAGATAAAATTTTTATATAAAGTTCATAATTTTTCTAGAATAATCTACTATCCTTCCTTATAGTTGGCAGTTGGTTTCATATTTTTACTACTCTTCGTTTAGGAGTAATAATTTTTTTTAACATTACAAGTTATTCGTGAAGTTGTTTTTCCTGCATTACTAAAGTTACCATAAATCAAGTTCTATCTACCCTAGAAAGTTGTAGTTTGTGTCATTTTGATTAGAATTTTATTTTCTAACATATTTTATGCCCTGTACAAATTATTTTGGTTATGTTTTACCAGAAACACCGTGTATAATTATAAAAATAATACTAATGAGGAAGTTGCATGATTTTTTTTGATTTTTTTAATCGATTCCTCTTGCAAAAATAAGCAACTACTCAAAATTTGTGGCCGATCGAGAAATTTTTTGAATGTCAAAAAAATTAACAAAAATCCCCTTTTTAAAAGCGCGCGAAAACGCCAAGAGTTTGGATGTGACGTTGTTGTAAAGCAATGGAGTTGATGGTATTATTGCTGACGTCATCTTATAGTTTAAACAATAAACGTTTTCAGTCACGTGTTTTTTTCTCGACTTTTAAATTAAAATATTTAATTACCTGTACATTTTTTTGAAAAACTGACTAGATATTTCATTTTACCATATAAAAAACCATACGGAACACTTGTTTATTTTTGAAAATCTGACACATGCAACTTCCTTATTTTGTCGTTTACAGTAATATTTTTAAAACTCCTATGATATAAATTCGCTAAAAGAAATTTATCCATAAAAATGCACGTGAACTCAGATAACAGTATATAATAATTTAACTTTCATATATTTACTAATAATTCTAGCTATTCTAATTAAATGGAAAGTATTTGATTTATGCTTTTTTATGACTAATTTTTTGGTAAAGAGTAAAAATTCTAACTACAAATAAAACCAACAAAAAAGCCAATATTACAAATTACAAGTAAAATAAGATTTATAAGAAGTAAGATAATCACTAAGTATTACAGTAGGTATAAAGGAATACATACACTTTTACATGTAGTAGGTACATACAAATATTTCTATTCCTTTGTTTCTGAAGAAGCATCTAAGAAATCCCGTTTAGTTTCGAACTTGGAAAGGAATTTCCTGTCCAATAATCTGGATTTAATTAACACATCACAATTTTTGAACCCACAAATGCGAAGGGAAGCTTCAGTGACTTCCTTCACAATATTTCCAACTGCTTGGGTGTGCGAAGGAATTTTGAACTCCTCTCTATCACTCAATCCAGTTTAAACGATTAGCTCGATTTTTTCTTTATTAAAATTATTTAGAAGTGGTGGTTCAGTTACAGTCACATAGACTGCCAGTTTATGATGTCTACTATATCATCCGCCTCGAAATTTACTTAGGTGGTTTGAAAACCCTTTTTTCCTAGAGAATCAGCATAAGGTACTTAGACAATGATCTAAAGGATGTGGTTTAATCTACCACTCAAAGGTATGTCTTTAGGGTGAATCCAGATCAACTTCTCTTAAGAAATGTTATTTGACCCTCGAAAAAACATTAGATCTATGGCAAATAAAAAAATACAGGAAGCTCGCAAACTCCCTCAAGTAAATTTCAAGGTGGATGATATCGATGACATCATAAACTGGGAGTCAATGATTGTAGCTGAACCACTACTTCTAAATAACTTAAGTAAAAAGAAGAAATCGAGCGAATCATTGAAACTGGATTGAGTGATAGAATTCCTTCGCACACCCAAGCATTTGAAAATATTTTGAAGGAAGTCAATGAAGCTTTCCTTCGTTATTTGTGGGTTCAAAAATTGTGATGTGTTAATTAAATCCAGATTATTGGACAGGAAATTCCTTTCCAAGTTCAAAACTAAACGGGATTTCTTAGATGCTTCTTCAGAAACAAAGGAATAAAAATATTTGTATGGACCTACTATGTGTAAAAGTGTATGTATTCCTTTATACCTATACTGTAATACTTAGTGGTTATCTTATTTCTTATAAATCTTATTTTACTTGTAATTTGTAATATTGGCTTTTTTGTTGGTTTTATTTGTAGTTAGAAGTTTTACTCTTTACCAAAAAATTAGTCTTAAAAAAGGATAAATCAAATACTTTCCATTTAATTAGAATAGCTAGAATAGTAAATATTATTAGAAATTAGAATTATAGAAAGTTAAATTATTATATACTGTTATCTGAGTTCACGTGCATTTTTATGGATAAATTTCTTTTATCGAATTAATATCATAGAAGTTTTAAAAATATTACTGTAAACGATAAAATTAGTATTATTTTTATAATTATACACGGTGTTTCAGGTAAAACAAAACCAAAATAATTTGTACAGGCCATAAAATATGTTAGAAAATAAAATTCTAATCAAAATGACACAAACTACAACTTTCTAGGATAGATAGAACTTGATTAATGGTAACTCTAGTAATGCAGGAAAAACAACTTCACGAATAACTTGTGATGTTAAAAAAATTATTACTCCTAAACGAAGAGTAGTAAAAATATGAAACCAACTGCCAACTATAAGGTAAGATAATAGATTATCCTAGAAAAATTATGAACTTTATATAAAAATTTTATCTGGGAGTTTTCGGTCAATTTATTGAAAAATGAGGCAATTTCCAAAACTTTGGCCCAATTCCGGGGGACCTAAACATTATTTGATCGGGCTGAAATTTTTCATGGTGAATATGTGACCCCTAAGGCAACTTTTTTTCAGTATGCCTTTTTGAATTTCGAAAAAAAGTTTTTCGTGATACGCCCTAATATACAGGGTAAGTAAAAGAACACTGTTCAACAAATTTGACCTTCAAAATTTTTTCCTTGATTAAAATAGTCATTTATAGATTTTGGGTCGCTGGATAATAAAATCACCATTAAAATTTTCAATTGACTCAGGATTTTCGGGGAACAGCCCCTCCCCCTTTTTACGTTTTCGACGACTTTATAACTTTAAACTCGATTTTCTGGGTCAAAAAGCATTGTTTTAGTCTTCAAATTGTCCCCCAGGCAACCAAAAATGTTCAAATTAATAAAATATGATAAATCTATAACAAATGGATAAGTTTAAGGGGTAATTACCCCCCTAAAAATACAAAAATAGCTAAAAATTATGGAGGTTTCTATACGCTATTTTTTTCTCTTATTTTTTACGCAATTCCCGTTTGAAGGATCCTAACCCTTCTCCAAGGACCCAAATTTGATGACAATATGCCGCAATAATTTTTAATAAAAGCGGCTGAGGTGTTAGCCTCCCAGAAGCCCCCGCGGAAGAGTTCAGAAGACTTCCAAAATCGCGAAGGCACTCGCGAGCTCAGGAATTAATATTGATGATTTTGAAAAGATTACAAATGACGTTTTTCTTATATTTTGGGTCTATCCAAAGTAAAAACTATTCAGTTCTTTAAAAACTGACCGGTTTTAGGGAGTGAGGATTCCATGTTTCAAGATGTTAATAGATGCACGGCTGTGGATAACAATTAGGGGACACCCCCTTAAAAACTGAGGGTGATGGAGGAAAATGGGTGTCATATTTGAATTCAGCAGATCTTTTTACACAGGAAATCAGCTGGAATTCAGTTAGTGGCTTCAAATTTTTTTGTACAGTACAGTTTAACTCTAAGTGCGACTTTGAACCCTTCCGTGGGTGCTTTGGGGGCGCTCTCACCTCAACCGCTTTTAGTAAAAATCATTGCTGCATATTACTATCAAATTTGTGTCCTTGGGGAAGGGTTAGGACCCTTCAAATGTGAATTTCGTAAAAAATAAGATTAAAAAATAGCGTATTAAAACCTCTATATTTTTTAGCAAATTTTTTGCATTTTTAGGGGGGTAATTACCCCTTAAACCTATCCATTTGTTATAAATTTATCATATTTTATTAATTTGAACCTTTCTTGTCCCCTGGGGGCAATCTGAAGATTAAGCAATGCTTTTTGACCCTGAAAATCGAATTTAAAGTTATAAAGTCGTCGAAAAACGTAAAAAGGGGGAGGGGCTGTTCCCCAAAAATCCTGAGTCAATTGAGAATTTTAATGGTGATTTTCGTATTCAGCGACCCAAAACCTATAAGAAATGACTCTTTTCATCAAGGAAATTTTTTCGTTGTTGAACAGTGGAATCCACCGTGCAAGGATATGCAGAGTTCAGAGAAAATTAAACAACGTTTATTGCACGTGTAAAAGTTTTAAAAAGTACAGTGTTTCGAGGATGCTTTTAGATCCCCTTCGTCAGCTCTGTACTTTTTAAAACTTTTATACGTGCAATAAACGTTGTTTAATTTTCTATGAACTCTGCATATACAGGGTGTTTCAAAAGTCCGTTTCGCGGCATTTATTTGGAACCAACGTGTCCAAGGGTCACGGATGTAAGGTCTACCCCTAGGTAAGTAATCCTAGAGAATCGATTGAGATGACTTACAGCACCCCTACTGGCGAAATAAAAAAATACAAAAAATAATTTAAAAAGTAAAGGAGATAGAGAAATATTATTGTTGCCAACGTTATGAAGAACTCTGAAAAAAATATCATGAAAATATCGTGAATATTCGCAGAGAATTAGTACGTGAAAATAGCACTTTTTTAGGCCTCAAAAAAGTTCGTAAATTTGCAAATTTTTCAGTGTTATTGTGTAGTTTTGTGGGTTTTTTTAGTTGAATGAAGATAGAATTTAATCAAAAAAATTTTAAAAAAACTTGCAAATTTGGGAACTTTTTTACTATACAAAATAATATCTGAATACGGGGATATAATATTATTTATCTATGAGTATCTAACTTTTCAAATTTTACAAGTAGAGTGTATTTGGTAAGTAGTACACGACATCGATTATTTTATTCTACTTAACAAACAAGCCTAAAAAATACGAGTTCTTGGAAAAAATAAATGTGATTGATTTTGTTTGGTGTGATGATGGCACGATGCAATGGTAAATATACCTTCTTAATTATGATAGTAGATATTTAGATTACAATAAATTCCCGCAGGTCCAATAATAATAGGATTTTTTATATATTCTTACCTGAACTTCCTTTTACTTTTAATGGGTATGATTTGGGTGTCAAACAACTTTTCAGTCAATAAAAACGTTTGAGAAATTTAAAGTATTTAATTTAACACTAAAATAAAATTTAATAACTAAAATTAAAAATATAGTCCACTGAAAATAGAGTTGAACCTCGGACAAATTGCAATAAAAGGTTTCTCAACGGTTTTCACTTAGGAATGACCTCAATAATAACATACTAAAAATCGGCCAAAATCGGCCGGGGGGAAGTTTAATTTTTTTTAAATTTTTAAAAAATGGCCGAAAAAATATTTCAAAAAATCAAATTATAAAAACAGAGACTTATGATACATGTTTATAGGCTATTTTTCAGTGCTGAATACGAATATACCATTTAAATTTTAAAAAATTTAAAATTTCAATTTTTAAAAATTAATTCAAAATTTGGAAAGTCGAAAAAATTAAAACATCGCTCAAAACCACAAAATAATTGCAAAAGAAATAATTTAAACGGGTTTCAATTAGAAATGACTTAAATAATAACATACTAAAAATGGAAGAAAATCGGACAATAAAAAGTTTAATTTTTTTCAAATTTTCAATTTTTTTGGCCTCAAAAATCGACCTTTTTAAAAACTCTTGTTAAAAAGGTTTGAGGCATTTACCAAGGTCATTTTTCCATGGATGTTGTAGGTATATACCTCTATAACATAAAAAACCACAATTGGTGATTATATCATTAGTTAATTAATTTATAAAAATTAACGTTGAAAATACAGGTAAAATCTTTCAATCAAGTAATAAGGAAAATATTTAGACAATATTTGGTAATAAATCATTTTAAAAATAATTAAATTGAAAAAGGACAAAATATCTTTCAAAAAATTAAAATTTTAAATTAATTTTAAAAATTTAAATTTTTTAAAATTTTTAATTTTTGTAGTATATGCATGTGATACATGTCTCTAGGCTATATTTTAGTGCTGTTTACGAATATCACGCCAACTTTACAATAAAATTTAAATAAACTGTGGAAAAATTGAAGCATAAAAAACAAAATTATTGAGAAAAATGCTTCAATTTTTCCACAGTTAATTTAAATTTTATTGAAAAGTTGGCGTGATATTCGTAAACAGCACTAAAATATAGCCTAGAGACATGTATCACATGCATATACTGCAAAATTTAAAAATTTTAAAAAATTTAAATTTTTTAAATTAATTTAAAATTTTAAATTTTTGAAAGATATTTTGTCCTTTTTCAATTTAATTATTTTTAAAATGATTTATTACCAAATATTGTCTAAATATTTTCCTTATTACTTGATTGAAAGATTTAACCTGTATTTTCAACGTTAATTTTTATATATTAATTAATTAACTAATGATTTAATCACCAATTGTTGTTTTGTTATGTTATAGACCTACCTACAACATCCATGGAAAAATGACCTTGGTAAATGCCTCAAACGTTTTTAACAAGAATTTTTAAAAAGGTCGATTTTTGAGGCCAAAAAATTGAAAATTTGAAAAAAATTAAACTTTTTATTGTCCGATTTTCTTCCATTTTTAGTATGTTATTATTTAAGTCATTTCTAATTGAAAACCGTTTAAATTATTTCTTTTGCAATTATTTTGTGGTTTTGAGCGATGTTTTAATTTTTTCGACTTTCCAAATTTTGAATTAATTTTTAAAAATTGAAATTTTAAATTTTTTAAAATTTAAATGGTATATTCGTATTCAGCACTGAAAAATAGCCTATAAACATGTATCATAAGTCTCTATTTTTATAATTTGATTTTTTGAAATATTTTTTCGGCCATTTTTTAAAAATTAAAAAAAAATTAAACTTCCCCCCGGCCAATTTTGGCCGATTTTTAGTATGTTATTATTGAGGTCATTCCTAAGTGAAAACCGTTGAGAAACCTTTTATTGCAATTTGTCCGAGGTTCGGCCCTTTTTTTCGCTATTTTCAGTGGACTAATACTAAAATTGTATACCTCTTTTAGGATCTTTATTTTTTTTTTCGTTTTCAAATTAATTTGTTTAGTCATCAGCAAAAAACTTACCACTTTACCATACAAATTAAGGGGGTCCGGGACACTTAAGAAAAAAAATTTATTTATAAGTTTAAAAATTTGAAATTTTTTTGTGAAGATAAACCATCGGTTTCATTGTAAAAATCACTACTCAAAACTTTTCAGAAAAATTTTGAAAATTTTAAATTCCATTTTTGTCAAAAAAAAAAGAGGGGTAGTTTAAAATTGATATAACTCAAAATATTATTAATCAATTTTCAAATTCAATTTTCACTAAATCAAACAGAAACATATTATTTTTATTTAAGATTTATTATTTTAAGAAATATTGATAATTTGGTAAAATATGAACAATTAAGTAAAATGTTCTTGAAATTTTTACGTTACTTTTTTAAAAAATTCATATTTTAAAAACTAAACAAAATTTTTTAATTTGCTGAATCACAATTAAAGTAAAATGTATGCATAGCATGTGTTTCAAATTTCAACTCTCTATCTGGAACGGTTATTGACTTATATCAATTTAAAGATGAGGAACAGTGAAAAAACGCATCATAGATAAAAACGGATTTGAATGCAGAACATACTCGTATAATGCTAGACTACCAAAGCAGCCGGCAACAAATGATTGTATCTCCGGTTCCATTTATGATAGAAACATAATAAAAGCATCATTTTAAGCAGGAAAAACTAGTTCACATTTTAAAAGCAAATTTTTTTTTGAAAATCTGACGATTGTGTCCCCTACCCCCTTAAGGTTACAAAAGCCCCGTTCTCAAAAATTTCTCTATACTATACTGTACTTTTTATGCATGAGAAATCCAGAAAACTGTTTCTTTTCCACAGATACCGAAAATGAACTGGTTAATATTTACCTGCATATTAGGCTTTGCATTAGCCGATTTTCCAACAGTTCATATCGGAAAAAGTTCAATAAAAGGACGAAAAGTATCCGATGGACTAATAAAAGCTAACCAGTTCCTTGCAATCCCTTATGCCAAGCCACCAATAGGAGATCTTCGATTCAGACCCACAGTGCCTCTGGAAAATCTTCCAATAGAGATAAACGCCCTTGAGCAACCTCCTGCATGCCATCAGTATACGACGAAACCTTTTCCTTGGTACGCTAACACAACAATGCAAAGTGAAGACTGCCTGTACTTGAACATATGGACTCCAGTAGATGCTAGTCCTTGTAATGCCAAACCGGTATTGTTCTGGATACATGGAGGCAGTTTCAGGTACGGATCTATCAGACAAGACTATTACGATGGAACTAATTTGGCTGGGATTGGTGACATAGTTGTGGTGACAGTGAATTATCGTTTAGGGCCCTTTGGATTTCTTACCTCATCAACTGAAGATGCTCCTGGAAATGCAGGTAATAAGGTATTTTTGAAAACTTATCCGAAAAAAGTAAGTATTCTGTACTCAAAAACATTTCTGTAATTGGGTATGAAACCGTGGGTGGGGGACAAAATTTTAACTAAGCGGCTTACTTGGAACCATGTATTAAGAATTTTGCAAAATTTGTAGCTTCGACATTATTTTTCATCAAATTCATTTAAGGAGTCCCTATACAGACCAGTAATATTAATTTTAATTTGGGAGTTGTTTGAGGAAAATCCTTTTTTTATTAGATTTAAGTATTATGGAGTAAAAATTGGCCTCCAACAGTGTCTCAATTCAAAGGTAAAGTAACACTGGCTATTCAGTCGTGACAGTCAAGTCTTTGATGGTTGCATTGCAGCCGTATTTACCATACTAACCTAACCACGTTTAAGTTAACCTGGAATCAAAAATTCTAATTGGTTGTTGAAAATGGGAAGCAAGTTTTCAGCCAACCTGAGATAATAACCTGATATAAGCTCTGTACTTGGTGAAAATATTAAATTCCCCCAATTATCTATTATTACGCCAACTAGACCGCTCTGCCAATCTCTTTCCCTCTCTTTTCTGCTGGCCCTTATGCCCATAAAAACTTAACTAACCAACCAATCTCTTCCAGGTCTATGGGACATCCTGGAGGGCCTCCGGTGGGTGCATCGGAACATAAGGTCCTTTGGGGGAGACCCTGAGCAGGTCACCCTTGCAGGGGAGAGCGGGGGATCCGTCGCCGTGGCACTGCTCAGTGTATCCCCTCTAAGCCGCGGTCTCTACGTGAGACAGATCATGGAGAGTGGGTCTCCGGCCGTGCTGGGCCAAAACAAGACCAAGGAGAAGAATCTTCGCTTGACCCAGAAGCTGGCTGGCATGGTCGGCTGTGCCAATGAGTCGTTCACTGTATACCATCATCCAGTTGAGGTGGTCCAATGCTTACGAGGTAAGGACTCATCCTTTTCCACTTAGGGTTACAAATTACGCTTTGTAATTTTTTGAGATCTTATAGCCCCTACCATCCGTGCTGTCTCATTTCAGTGACCCCTCTCCTCCTCCATACACTTTCAAAACTGAACCAATCTTATAGATCTCAATAAAATCATTAGAAATGTCTCACTTTTGTCGAATGGGATTTGTCCTTTAGGGCCGGATGCAGCTATACGTTTTGTTCGCTAAACGTTCTCCCCCCAATGTCTTTTCCTGCTTTGACGTCAACAAATGACGTCAACAATGCTCGAAAGACTCGTAGCAACTCTGGATGGCTACAGGTAACGTGGGAAAACCTCGAAAAAACTATGACGCTGGTTTCGGAATTTTCCTTTGTTTAAGAAGTTTAGTTGAACCGGTTTAAACGTTTGGAAAAAACGTAGTTGCATCCGGCCTCCCGCCTACTCCAAAACGTCTGCTAGATTACAGACGTTTTTTTATGAAATGATCCAGTTTTTTATGACGTTAGAAGATCTCTTGATGTTTACGGTTGGTAAAACCACATAATGTGGTGAAATTGTCCAATATTGAAGAAGTTTAGTTTAGTTCAACCTTTTTCAAAAATGTTGCTGCATTTGGTCATGTCTATGCCGTAAGGAAAAGACAGATTGATAAGCCTGTAAAACTTGTTGCAGTATAAGATCCTTTATAAAGGTTCTGATGTGTAAACTCGTGTTTTTAATTTAGTTCTACATTTTTAATTGAATACATATCAGTTAGCTTGTTAGGTAGCAGGCAGCATTCCCTGAAAAATTCATTTGTTTCTGTGCCTAATCCTCATATTATCTTTCCTTCATTCCTTAGCTCCTTTATTCTATTAGCAAAAAAATAATAATAAACACTTGACATCCATAGCCTTTATAATGTTGATAGTTTATAGTGTTGAGTGGGTACAAAAGTTACCCATCACCATTTTATATTTTATAAGTCCATCGGCCTAACCAGGTGTACATTCCTCAATCGGGTCAACGTGTGAGGTCCAAGGATAGCCCCCGAAAGCTATATTTAACAATAACCATAGATTCCAGGTGCAGACATAAACCCTTCGTTTAATCGTCAGAAATAAGAATAGAGGTCCCCAAAATTTATTGAGGGGGTAAGACGAAGGCCCGGGAAAAAGTGAATGTTAATAAGATGGGGGAACCAACCAGAAGGCTTAATCTCTTGACATAAACTCCAAATGACTAACCACTGGGAACCCTAGATTTTTGAGGGACGTCCGTACTTCGGACCAGGACCAATATTATTATCTAGGAAATTCTAGGTGGGCGGAGTAATCATAAGAAGGGGCCTATAAATACTCCTGCAAGAGATTATTGAGGGAGTTCCCAAAATTTTCATAGTGCCAGATTGATGTGTCCACTCTACGTCCAACCACCAGAATGATGAAAGTCTGCAAATGGGTAAGTGGATACAGTTACCCCGATATTCACCAGCTCTCTCTCAGTGTATATATGTTATGAATTAGATTATTGTTTTAGTATTGAGAATCCAGCAAAATATATAATAACTTAATTTGAAATTAAATATTCTTAAAGATAAATGATAACTGTCTAAAATTTGTATAGATGCCACATATTTATTCCTACTGTTTAAAATTTGTGTAGTATTTGTGTTAAGTGTAAATAAATGTGTTTTATCGTGAAATCCAAGCCTTTTAGATCATTTTTCTAGATTCCATTGTCCTGGGTATTGTTAGTATGTTATCTTATGTTAAATGTAACTTTTAGTAAATCACAACGCAATCTAAACTCTATATAACGATCTCGGCTAATATAAATGTTGGTAGAAGGTAAGGGCCACCCAACAAAAGTGGTGCCGTTCCCTTTTAACTAAATTAAAGTGGGTTGATCATTGATAAGTTATAAGAGGGAATGGATATCATGGAAATCTAGATTGAATGATTTGGGAAGACTTGGATACAAATTATGAATTTACTATATTGACACAATTGTTCACCTACTTATTTAACCAATGCAAATGAGGGTAAAATAGCATTATAAATTGTGTGTATAAATATTTTAAACTGATAACTCGGGAAAGAGAGTAGGAAAGGGACTTTTAGATACTTATTAGTGAAGATAAAACAAAAAAAAATTTTTTGCGTAGTACATAAAGAAAATGGCACCCCCTGAAACCCAAACCCCCTTGACAAATTCCCAAATGGAAACACCCAGTTTGTCAAAATTAACCGCATTCCAAACCTTAATTCCCGCTTTTGACAATGCATCTGCTGTTACAGCAAAATATTTTTTTAACACGATAGAACAATTAGCGAATTCCGGAGAATTTTCCGATGAGGAAAGGCTAATTATTGCGAAGTCGCGTCTTCGAGGCGAGGCCTTAACTCATTTGATAAACTCAGCCAGCTTGTCCAACGAAACGGACTATAAACAATTCAAAAGAAAAATCCTTGACTTTTTTGAGGCAAAAATAAGCAGAGCCACATCACAATGTGAATTTTCAAAAATAAAAATGCACCCCTCTGAAACTGTGAGGCAATACGCCAATCGGGTGGAAATTGCCACAGAAAACTTTTTTGGCGAAACAGACGTTACTTCAGCCCCTGTGCTTAAATTATTTGAACAAACTAAACTATCAAAACTCATAGAGGGAGTGAAAGACGAGTATAAAGCTCATATTCTACTAAAAGACCCCAAAACCATCATTGAAGCCGTAAAATTTTTAGAGATTTTAGAATCTAATTGTAAAATATTGCAACCCCAAATGCTAAATGCTGTAGCCCCAAACGAGGGATTGTTCAACCAACACATACAAAACACCCACGAGCTCATAGCAGGCATTGCAAAAGAAGTAGAGGGATTAAAATTAAAGAATACGCCAGAAAATTCCTCCCAAATTTTTAAAACTAAATGTGAAATATGTCACAAAACTAACCATATAACTAGAAACTGCTTTTATAACAGTTTGACGAATAGACAAAACCCACCCAGATTATATAATGAGGGATCAAGTGGGGCTCAATATAGAAATTTTCAAACTAGACCCCAAACTAATAGATGGATCGGGGATGGAGAGAGACGGGATAACAGAGGTAGAGCTTTCTCCCCCAACAATAATTTTAACCGAGGGCAAAGAAACCGTAGTGTAAGTAGAGAAAGAGTGGGGTGGTCTAATAATTCTCAGTATGTACAAACTCCTATAAGAAATCAGGGAAACTTCCGTCGGGGTCGATTTTAAAAACTTCTCAAAAATATAATGTGCAAAATCAAATCGACCCCTCACTAAGCTGCGAACCCACTGCACACATAGTAAATACAAAACTTGTAAACACACAACATGATTTTTTCCTACCAGTAATAAATATCAAAATAAATGGGGAAACTTTAACGGGTCTTTTGGACACAGGAGCGAGTGTATCCATAATACAAAAGAAAACTTTTGATAAGATTAAACACGACCCCAAAATTAAACAAATACACAAAATTCTGAAAGTAAATGCAATAACAGGCCATGAGCTAAATATTACTGGTGCTTTTAAATTACCTATTGTGTTGGGCAATAAAAATTTCTCCCATTTATTTTATGTAGTTGAGCAGGACTTCCATGCCAATTATTCTTTGGTTATAGGTTTTGATTTTATTCAAGCCCATTCACTCATTATTGATTTTAACGAAAAGATTCTAAAATCAAATAACTTAACTATAAAGATAAGAGACGCAAATGCAGTACCCTCAACAAATAACATGCAGGGAAATTCCGCAAAATTAATTCGTAAATGCATTCTGGAACCTAACCAAATAAAAAACGTATCTGTACTAATTGAAGGTCCTGTTAAGCAAGGTGATACAATCAGTATCACATCTGTCCTAAATAACCCTGACATAAAAATCCAAAATGAGAGAGTTGACGTAGATGAATATAAGGAAGCCCATTTAACTTTAGTAAATAAATCATCGGATAGGATATCTTTAAATAAACATACTAAAATCGCGAGTATTTCTAAGCCAGATTGTCTTAGGACAATGGAGGATATAAGAAAAAAAAGAATAAGAGAGTTCAACCCCCAAAATTTTAAATTAAATCATTTACAACCATCTCAGAGAAACTCATTATTAAACCTGTTAAAAGAGTTTGCAGACATATTTAGTGATAATCTTGAGACCATAGGGTTAACAGACCAAATCTCACCAAACTTTTCAGTTGATTTTTCTAAAATTGAAAGTAAACGGGCTTATCCAGTGCCACACGCGCTGAGAGAAGAATTACAAACTCAATTGGAAAAATTGTTAAAAGCGGATATAATTGAAAGGTCTGATTCGCACATAGGACACCCTGTAATTCTAGTAAAGAAAGGCACCTCCAGTCCAAATAAACCTACTTATCGTATTGTCCAAGATTACCGCGCAACTAATGCAGCTATTAAGTTTCCAAAATATCAAATGCCCATCGCGAACCACCTGTTAGAGAAATTACGAGGATCAAAATTTTTCGCATCTTTAGATTTGCAGAGTTCGTTTTTTCAAGTCCCACTTGAGCCTAAGGACAGGGCCATAACTACTTTCAATACAGTTTTCGGAAACTTTGCTTATAAAAGATTACCACAGGGACTTAACTTCTCCCCGGGAGTCTTACAAGCATTAACCGATAAGCTTGTGGCAGATATCAAAGAACTAAATATCGCAAATTATATTGATGATTTTTGTTTAGGAAGTGATACTTTTGAGGAAATGCTCGGTAAATTAAAACAATTGTTTTTAAGAATACGGAAATTTGGGTTGACTATAAATCCCCAAAAATGTATATTTGGTGTACGGGAAATAAAATTTTTAGGGCATAAATTGAATTCTAATGGTATCACTCCCACGGACGAAAATTTACGTAAAATAGAAGATTTTCCGCGTCCAACCACGGTACGGAAAACGAGACGGTTTTTAGGTTTATGCGGTTACTATAGAAGATTTTTGCCAAATTATAGTGATATCACCACTCCACTTACAGAATTAACAAAGAAAAAGAATAAATTTGTATGGACTGAAAAAGAACAAAACGCGTTTAATACTCTAAAAGATTGGTTAGCCAAGAAACCTATTTTAACCCATCCTAATTATAATAAACAGTTCATTTTGTCAACCGACGCCTCAGATAACGCTATTGCAGCGATGTTAGGTCAGAAAGACTCACAGGGTATAATTCATCCTATTTCCTATTTTTCACGTAAATTAAATACCACTGAGTTAAAATATTCCATAATGCATAAAGAGCTATTGGCTATTGTTGAAAGTGTAAAGTCCTATACACATTACTTATATGGAACAAAATTTATAATTCGGTGTGATAATTCATCCCTGCAAACCATAAAGAACCTACCAAACCCGGCAAATCGCGTTAGTCGCTGGCTTATGTTTTTGGCTGAATTTGATTACGTTTTTGAACGAATACCCGGAGCCGAAAACTTTGCGGCAGATATATTTTCGAGGGATTTCCACACCGTAAACTTAGTTAGGCATGTACCAAATTTACAAGAAATAATACTAGAACAAAAAAATGATCCAAAATTGGCATTACTTAGAAATAAAATAGAAACACGACCAGAAGAACTAACCCCTTCAGAAAACAACTACTTTATTCATAATGACCTAATCATGCACTTGGGTTTGATAAAAAGAAGTATAGGAACTAACGAAGTAGAACAAATAGTTATCCCTGATAAATTAAAACCAGTGATTTTAGCTAATGCTCACAGTGCTCACTTTGGTCATGTTAAAACTTATGAGAAAATTAAGGAAAAGTACTATTGGGAAAATCTGTACTCTGATTCGAAAAATTACGTGCAAAGCTGCACAGAATGTATAGGTTTTAAGTCACCAAATAGACTGCAAAAAGTCCCAATTCAAAGAAACTTAATCCCAGATCGACCAGGTCAGGTCGTGTCGATAGATTTTGTAGGAAAATTACCGCGAACTGCGCAGAATAACCAATATATAATGGTCGTTATTGACCACTTTACGCGATACATGAAATTGTATGCCATGGAAAATCAAACAGCGATAAATACAGCTGAAAAACTATATAATTACATCACACAATTTGGGAAAATGGAATATTTACTAACTGATTGTGGGACAAACTTCACAGCTCAGCTTTTTAAAACAACTGCAGAAAAATTAGGTATAGACAAATTATATACTACCCCATACCACCCCCAAACAAATGGCACTAATGAGGCCAGTCATAAAGCCTTGCGTAAAACAATATCAATTTTAGCGCGAGAGACCCTACAATGGGATAAGGAACTCCCAAATTTTGAAATGTGTTATAACAACACAATTCATTCTACAACCGGGGAAAAGCCCAGTTTTCTTTTATACGGATATGATATTGATCTACCAGATGATATTAACTATAATAATAAACCAATGTCAGATTTCAATAACCCTTACCCTGAGTACATAGAAGCAAGGATGCAAAATTTGGCAAAAATTAAGAGAATAATTCGCGAAAATCTATTAAAATCAGCTGAAAACCAAGAGAACTATCAAAATAGAAATGCTAAATTAAGGGAATTTCAAATAGGGCAATTAGTGTTTCTACACCAACCCCATTATGACAGGAACTGTCACTTACCTAAGAAAAGGAATTTTAAAGGTATTTTTCGCATAATAGAAAAACATACCCCAGTAAATTACTCTATTGAAGAGATAAATAACCCAAGGGCTAAATTAATGAGGGTTCATTCCTCACGACTTATACCCTATACCTCAAGAAATGACAATCTAATAATTAATGAACAAAATCCAGAAAATATAGAACAGACATTACCCAAACAATTACCCCATGCTGTCTTTGATGAAGGGGATTACACTCCCTACCCCATTCTGTCTGATAATAGACGGGGTACCAACAGATTAGAAAAACAAAACTCCCCTAACATACCCACAATGTCTGAAAATATTCAAAGTGATAATGGAGATCGAATTGATACGGGAAATCATCATATAGTTACAGAAAATCGCGATACCAATACAGAGAATCAGGCAAATACTCCACAAAACAATATTACACCACAGGTAGTAGAAACTAAAAATAAAGAGGATGATGGAAAAAGTAATTCTGACCCCAATCAAACAAATGATCCAAAACCCAAAAGAAAACGGAAACAGATTAACGAAAATCTGCCAAAACGCGATTTTTCCCTTCGACCACGGAGAGACAATACGGTGGCGGAGGTGCATGCAGAAGATTGGGGCACTCGTTTATTCAACTGGGCGGAGCGAGTCACGCGCCCACCGGAGGAAGAAGTCCGAGAAGGACAATCCTCAATACTGACCTTTTTGGATAAAATGGCGGATAAATTAAAAGGTGATTAAGAAATATAAAATCACGATACAAATAATTGATATTTACAAAAATTGTCAATTGATTTTTTTTCTAACTAATAATCCAAATCCCAGAATATAATATTTTCTCTCAAAACCTGTTGCCAAACCCCCCAATAACAAAGGAAGCGTCACCGCCAGAATATTCCCAACCCCTCTCAAGGTCGAAACCCCTGGAGCGGCATGCTCAATAGGTCGACCCGCTATTATGTATACAATTGACCTCGGGAAGCAAGCGACACTGTCGTGTACAGTAAAAGCAGCACGGATAGGTAATTGTAGAAATAAAACGCGGAGAGGAAAATAACTGCGACATGAACGGGAAAATGTGTATAAGTTAGTAGAAATAATCTTGGAAAGGTATTGATGAGAAAAAAAAAAAAGATTAAATTGTAATACAAAATAAATGAATAATCATCAAAATTCTAATAAAAAGGAAAAAATTGAGCCATTGCATAAATGTAAAAATTACTCATATATAGAATCAAATATAAACCTGTAAGTTTGCGATTGATAATGTGTACCTATTACAAAGAGTACTGAATTGTATTAGGAATAATTGGGTTGAAGAAAATTTAATGCATGTGGAAAAAAAGGAGAAATAAACGAGAACAAGTATTAACAGACAGATATATGGAAAACCTGCGGGTCAGGTTCTTCAAGTTAAACAAAAAATAGCACAACAAAAATATATAACTATAAACACCGTGCAACTCATCCAACTAAATATAAAAAATAATAAACAAAAAATAAATGAGGAAACTTAATAAATAAATGTGGAAATAGTGTAATAAAAATAGTGATAATCAATGAAAAACAGCTAAGATAAACCCATATATACCACAGGGTACCATGGGGTGTATATGTTGTTTATGTGTTGTTTATTCAATGCAAATATGTAAAATTTCACACTAATTTAATAAATTCTCTGAGGTTCACTAGACATTGAAATACGGCCTGATCAACCGGAAATTAATGAATGGTGAATCTGCTTACATAATTTATTCTAATAAACTACATATAGTGAAAATTGTGGAAAAAAACATAACTAAATAACTTACGACGTCGGATTAACCGACAGGATTCTTGAGACGATGGTAAATTAAAATTTTCAATAATAATATCTTCCTATTAGCAATTCAATATCCTATCTTCTCTAAATAATAATTCCTATGCAACTAAAATATTGGAAAATAAACATCAGGTCATAAATAAACAAATAAAAATCATAGCGCGTTAAATGAAAAGGAAAAGAACTAAAATTACACGGTGTAAACCGCATTAAAATTTGCAACATAAAAAAATTGCCATGAATATAATAGGTTTCAAGACTCTTAAACATGCAACAATCTCATGAGGTAATTCCAAGTGCTAAATAATCATATAAAGAAAGAGGCAATATAAGAAGTAATGTAAATTTGAGCCCTATGAGACATGATATAAAGTAGATAGAAAAAGTTAAATAATCGGGGAACGATACGAAAATTTTACCGAGGTGCTGTCCAACGACTGCCTCTTCAAATGTGCTCTGTCACAGTGCAAACCAATGTTAGTAACATCCCTTCGGCCAAGGAAAAGTGTACGGACAACATACGGGCCTTTCAAGGGATCAAACGACACCGCTAAACACCATGAGTGCAAAAGCTATCTTACTAGTACCCCAGAGCTATGAATTTGTCGTGGGAATTAGTCGATTCACAACCGCGCCAGCCCGACACAGACGCTTCACACAGGAGGGGAATGTAATCACACTGTACTACAATGGGGCGGTGATCGTAAAAAGAGCGAGGTAATTGGGCACTCGGAGACACGAAATTCGGGCAGAGTAAAAGCATGTATTGGAAAGTATATAGCGAATGTTTAGGATACTTTGATAAAAACGGGACAAACATCCCAAGGACTAAATGAATATAACTAAACGAATGATAAGAATACAACGATAATGAACTAGAGAAAACATAATGGTTGAAGGAAAGGTTGAATAATGTGTCATTAATGGTAATAAAATGATATAAATGAAAAATGAAACACATTTATGAACATATTGTACGTTAAAAATTGCAAATGAATTGATGATTGGAAAAAAAAAGAAACAATCCAAACAGGATTGAGATTGAATTTGTAAATATATAAAACAGTTGGGATGGATACTCTACTTAGTGTTGTAGATTTGACAGAGTAAGACATAAGGACAAATAAAGTTCGTAAATGACTTTTAAAGTAATGTCTTAATGAAAATTAGTTGTTAAATTTATGAAAGGTGAAAATTCAAATCAGCTAAAGAATTTTCTGTTAGTGTGTATATATGATTCAAATTTAAATTATTGTACGTGCATTGTGTTAATTTATTTTTTAATATTAAATGTGCAAGCCTTATGAAACAGTCAGGGTAGATAATGAAACGAGGTTCTGAGTGTAGGCGAGAAGTATAATAAAAAAATGTGCTGACATTAGTTAAGTAACAGAAATTAATTAAACTTGATAAATTTGCTAATATTGATCTCAAAAGTGATCAAATGCTTTTAAATTTTGTATATAAATGAATAAAAATAAATAATCATATGGAATGAATTAATATTAGTAAGAAAATGAAATTTAAATTATGTACATCTGAGAGAGATGGTGTTGTTTGGTCACTGTATGTCCACTAACGCTTGCTTACAGCCACAGCTCTCTGATGACATACGCTATGTCAGAGACCACGAACATTTTCGAGAAATTAAGTTGAAATCAACCTCTGCAACCTTATCTCGAACCACCAGCCATTCTCTTTATAGACTGAAACTTGGCTAATCGGGCTGATAACCAATGTAAGCCCATTACAGTGAACAAGGAACTACGTCACAATCCCGGGGTCACACCCAGAAACTTCTATGAACTTAAGTGATCACCTGAAATAACCACGGGTAACTGTTGGACAACAGTTTCGGTAACCGACTCCACCGGATCCACATGTAGCATCCCCAGCCGGGAAGATGCCCTTCCATTGGACTGAACCTTGCGCCTGCTTAAGCTTTATAGAGCACTTACTTCATCCTAACGTTGGCATCCTCCCTTAGCGGTGCCTGTTCAGGAGCAACCTGCAACCTCGAATGCACTCAGGATGCTAGAAGGGTTCTCCATCTCAAACCACCCATTGCTAGTTCCTCATGATGCCAACCGGCATTTATGGCTGAACCACAGCGGTACGACCGCGGGTGCATATTACGATTCATCCTTCGCTTCAAAAGTCAACCGTTAGTACCTCATGCCAATCGGCATATATGACTGTCCACTGCATCTCTATCCATACGAGGAGTCATGCCACTTCCCACTGCTGAAGGAAGACATACTACTAGATTCGGCATCGAACTTAGTGCTAGGACTCTGTGTTTGTGGTGCACACGGTTATCCAATAACGGACGTTTTGGGGTGCTCCGACGAGCATTCATCTACTGATAAAAGTGTTCAACATCCCCATCGAGTACTCCGAATAGTTCCGAACTGCTCCAGTTCTCAAACTGTTTGTGCTGTAGTTATCCTGCGAACATTAGTGACTTAGCTTACCTGAGTATCATTGAAGTCGAGTGAACTGTGCAAAAGGAAGAAAACATTGAATCCAGTGAACTTTTTTTTAGTACTTCCTTAATTTTTAGAATGATTCATATATAAGTGAATTAATACTCTTTATGAATAACTGTTTATTATTTTATCTTATTTTATGCTATTCAGGTTTCAGGTAAAACGCTTTATATATTCTAGAAATTCAAATATTTGGTTGTAGTAGTAATAATGTTTATAGACTAACGAGATTTAAGGATTATCCCATTGAAAAAAGAACCTAAATTTTGAGTTATTACTGTTTTTATCTCTTTAAGAAAAACCAAATTTTTACTACTACTTTTCACCAATTTTCTGTAAATGTATTGTGTTGTCTTGTATTGTGTTTCTATTGTAACTTGTGTTGTTTAAATGTTAGGGTATAGCATGCTACCTTCATTTAGAGAAGTTGACACATTAAGCTGAGAGAGATACTGCTGTGACCCAAAAATTTAATTTCATTTAAGGTTGAATCCGCATAAAAAAAAAAAATATTTAAATTTTTTTTTCTTGGAGAAGTGGCAGGAATGTTGAGTGGGTACAAAAGTTACCCATCACCATTTTATATTTTATAAGTCCATCGGCCTAACCAGGTGTACATTCCTCAATCGGGTCAACGTGTGAGGTCCAAGGATAGCCCCCGAAAGCTATATTTAACAATAACCATAGATTCCAGGTGCAGACATAAACCCTTCGTTTAATCGTCAGAAATAAGAATAGAGGTCCCCAAAATTTATTGAGGGGGTAAGACGAAGGCCCGGGAAAAAGTGAATGTTAATAAGATGGGGGAACCAACCAGAAGGCTTAATCTCTTGACATAAACTCCAAATGACTAACCACTGGGAACCCTAGATTTTTGAGGGACGTCCGTACTTCGGACCAGGACCAATATTATTATCTAGGAAATTCTAGGTGGGCGGAGTAATCATAAGAAGGGGCCTATAAATACTCCTGCAAGAGATTATTGAGGGAGTTCCCAAAATTTTCATAGTGCCAGATTGATGTGTCCACTCTACGTCCAACCACCAGAATGATGAAAGTCTGCAAATGGGTAAGTGGATACAGTTACCCCGATATTCACCAGCTCTCTCTCAGTGTATATATGTTATGAATTAGATTATTGTTTTAGTATTGAGAATCCAGCAAAATATATAATAACTTAATTTGAAATTAAATATTCTTAAAGATAAATGATAACTGTCTAAAATTTGTATAGATGCCACATATTTATTCCTACTGTTTAAAATTTGTGTAGTATTTGTGTTAAGTGTAAATAAATGTGTTTTATCGTGAAATCCAAGCCTTTTAGATCATTTTTCTAGATTCCATTGTCCTGGGTATTGTTAGTATGTTATCTTATGTTAAATGTAACTTTTAGTAAATCACAACGCAATCTAAACTCTATATAACGATCTCGGCTAATATAAATGTTGGTAGAAGGTAAGGGCCACCCAACAATAGCACACATCCTAAGTTATAAATATCCCTAAATAATCTTGATTTATGTATGAGGAAAAAGTAACTCTTTATAGTTAAGAATGCAATCCATTCAAAGCAACTAAAATAGCTTTCAAGTCTGAACTTTATGTCCAACTTTTGTGCTCTCTCTGTGACAAACAAATATATATTTTATTAACATGTATGTATTTGTATTATGAAGGTGTTGATGAGATGACAATCACATATGCAGACCAACATGTTGATTCATCTCACCGTTCTTTTCGTCCACAAGTAGGAGACAGTATCATACCTCTGAACCCTCGACAGGCTATTGCTAATGGAATGTTCAATTGCGAAGAATTATTAATCGGCAATAACAAGGACGAAGGATCTGCTCTAGTGAGTTGTTATCGGAGGATTTTTTCAACAGAGATTAAAACTGATTATCAAGTAGAATTTCTTAAGCTAAAACAGAAAAATAGATTAATCCCTGAAGGACTTTACAATATTGAGATTTAAGAGTTTTGTCTCATTACAGTTTTGTATTTTCAGCAAATCGACTTCTCAAGCATAAGTTGTCACATAAGGAATATACACTGGTGTTCAAAATTAAGAGAAATAGCACATTTTTTCGATTTCTCCAGATCTACTCGATAGATTTTGATGAAATTTGGTATGAACATAGGTTGATATAATACCAAATAAATAAGCATTCAAAAATTGTAATACACGTGCATGCGCAGAATTAATAACCGCCAGAGTTGAAAGGTATGAAATAGCGGTTCCAGAATAGAGCAAAATAGTGGGTTTATAAGGGGTATGACACCCTCTCACTATCATGCATGCCTCTTTGAGTGATATGATAGCGTGAATAAAGCAGATAATAAAATTTTCTGGTCACTAAACCTACTTTCTCAGAAACCCCGTTTTGGGGCTCTGAAAGGTATGTGGAGGGGGTAGCGAGATGCAATTGCCTTATATAGAGTCCCTCATACCTCCCCTAAAAGGACGAAGTCTGAATCTGGCTGCCCATTCCATAAGGCGAATATCTTCCGTTTTAATGAAAATTTCTAACATGATGAGCTCCATTAAGTGAAGGATTTCTATCGATTGGAAAGTAACTACGACCGACAGAACCCCCAAAATGTGAACAAAGGTCTCCAAGATATCAACACATTACCTGAAACTGCCAGGGTTCTTCTTTCAAAGGCAGGGAGGGATCTGAAACTTGTCAAAAATATGCAAAAAATTGTCTTCAATAAGGTAATATTCAAAGGTTGAATATTTTCCTCTCTGTTAGGTCTCAAATCAATTAAACCATTGATTCTCGATGCAATCTCATGTGGAAAGAACCAGAATGCTCTGTCAGTCCTTTAATGTAGGAGAAACTGACCATTTTGGAATCGGAGATTTGGTGCTCTTTGTAATGTTGTTAAGTCTATGCCAAACCCCCTACATCTTTCAAAAGGAGAAAAGCATGGTTGAAAGTATTGTGTTGATATCTTGGAGACCTTTATTCCCCTTTTAGGGGGTTCTATCAGTCTAAATATATTTTCAATCGATAGAAATCCTTCACCTAATGGAGCTCCTCAGGTTATCAATTTTCATTAAAACAGAAGATATTCGCCATATGAAATAGTCAGCCAGATTCAAAGACTTCGCCCCTTTAGAGGAGGTATGAGGGACTTTATAAAAGGCAATTGCATCTCGCTACCCCCCTCCACATACCCTTCAGAGCCCCAAAACGGCGTTTCTGTGAAAGTAGGCTGAGTGATCAGGAAATTTTATTATCTGCCTTATTCACGCTATAAAATCACTCAAGGAGGCATGCGTGATAGTGAGAGGGTGTCATACCCCTTATAAACCCACTATTTTGCTCTATTCTGGAACCGCTATTTCATACCTTTCAACTCTGGCGGTTATTACTTCTGCGCATGCGTGTGTATTACAATTTTTGAATGATTATTTATTTGGTATTATATCAATGTTCATACCAAATTTCATCAAAATCTATTGAGTAGATCTGGAGAAATCGAAAAAATGTGCTATTTCTCTTAATTTTGATCACCAGTGTACTAACTATTCTACCACTGAAGGATCAGTATCACAATTGATCGGTATTTCCTTATAATATTCTAGCTAGTTCTGATAATCTTTCAGAAAACTAAGAGAAAAAGTAAATTAAATCGCTGGATGATGCATAATTAAGGTTCCATATAAAAATTTTATTTTCAAAATTCACTCGTGTCAAGAAATTAAGGATAATTTGTAATTTGGAAAATAATGACTCGAGTGGGAATATATGCCCCGAGAGGAAATTACTCAAATTTTTAGGGGGTACAAAGTAGCTCTAATTAATGGAGTTATGTGCACACTAAAAAAATCACATTTACAGATATTCTAGGCACTTAAAATCATGCAAGGATATTAAGATTATATTTTTTTTACAAATAAGGGGGGATTCTGCTTAATGCTTCTGACAAGGACGTTTCTGTAAGTATTCCAAATTGTGTATGGACCTCCCAAAACTCCATTGTTAATGGAGGGACACTGTCTGTACCACCTTCAAATAATTATAAGAGTAACCTAATTCCGGCGAATATATTCCCGCTCCAGAAGATTCTATAACATAAATGTCATTGAGAAAACTCAAGCTCTCAAGCGTCGCCTCCAGCCATGGACCGGTTTCGCCCTTGTTAGGGCTCATTATCACGGCATAGGAGTTTTCTCACACAATCCTCTAACCAGAGGTACTGGTGAAGAACTCTTCTTTTCATACCTTGCATTTCAGGATTTAAATATGTTCTTAGGAATGCACAGTTCATTCCGGAAGATTGTGGAGGACTAATCAATGGTCACCACTTTTTCCGTCAAAGTCGGCTAGACTAAAAGCTCTCCCTCGACTCACTTGCGTTGCCTTCCTATGCCGTGCTGATGAGCCCTAACAAGGGCGAAACCGGTCCATGGCTGGAGGCGACGCTTGAGAGCTGGAGTTTTCTCACACAATCCCCTTACCAGAGGTTCTGGTGAAGAACTCTTCTTTTTATAAATGTCATTGATATGAAACTCAGATTTGTACTGTTAGTTCGATGATACAGAATCATACTTTTCTCAACCCCTTATAAATTCATTTTCTACAGATGACCATCAACAACGCAGAAATATTCGGTTTCCTGGGAGAAAAGAACGCACTGGTGAGTAAAGAAAAGGGGAAGGAAGTCATCCGACGTTCCCTAGCATCGTTTCCCAATCTCGAAGCTCTCACCAACCAATACCTTCCTCCCGACCTTCCAGAATCTGCTTCGGTTGACAACCGACGCCGAGTGTACACGGCCATTGGTGACGCGGGAATCGTTTGTCCGTCTGTATTCGTTGCTGAGAAGTGTGCGGAAAAAGGGAACGTTTATTACTACTTCTGGGAGCATCAGTCTGAGGTTACTCCTTGGGCAAGGTGGATGGGGGTGACCCACTTCAGTGAGGTGAAGTTTGTCTTTGGAACGTCGATGCTCATCAGCGACAATGAAGTCCAGTATATTCATCAGCTTATACGTCTTTGGACCAATTTTGTGAAATTTGGGTAGGGAAATTTTGTCTTCTTTTTTATTTGAGTTTATTCAAAAGACTCACGTAAAAAATTTCATACGTCAGTAACAAAGAAGAATCCAGGGGGAGGGGCTATAGGCTGCAGCCTCCCCCTAAAAAATTTTTAAAAAGTTCTTCCAATTGTTGTATAAATTTCTTCTATAATGGAATCAATAATCTCTTATGGCGAATATCTTCCGTTTTAATGAAATTTGCTAACCTAATGAGTTCCATAAAAGGAAGGATTTCCATCCATTGAAAAAAATTAAGACCGACAGGATCCCCCAAAAGGTGAATAAAGGTCTCCAATAAATCAACACCCTACCTGCAACCGTGATTTACCTCTTTTGAAGGACGTAGGGGGATTGGCATAGACTTTAGAACATTCTTACACACAAAGCATCATATATCTGATTCCATAATGGTCAATTTCACCTACAATGAGGGACTGACAACAGAGCATTTCTGGTTCTCTCCACATGAGATTACATCGAGAATCAGTGATTCAATTGATCTGAGACCTAACAGAGGGAGAATATTCACCTTTTGAACTCCACCTGATTCAAGACAATTTCAGCATTCTTTTGAAAAGTTGCAGATCCATTAATGTCTTTCTAAGAAGGACCCTGACAGTTTCAGGTAGTGTGTTGATATCTTGGAGACCTTTATTCACCTTTTGGGGAATCCTGTCGATCTTCATTTCTTTTCAATAGAGGTAAATCCTTCACTTTATGGAGCAATTTTCATTAAAACGGAAGATAAGATATTCGGGATATGGAATGGGTAGCCAGATTTATAGAGGAGGTACGGGGGGATCTAGATAAGCCAATTTAACCCCGCTACCCCCACCAAAAAAAACTCTCCAGATCCCCAAAATCATGTTTCTGAGAAAGTAGGCTTTATGAACAGGAAATTTTATCATCTGTCTTATTCATGCAATAAATCTTTCAAAGAGGCTTGCATGATAGTGAGAGGATGTCTTACCCCGTATAAACCCATTATTTTGCTCTATTCAGGAACCGCTATTTCATATCTTTGAACTCTGACGGTTATCACTCCTGCGCAAGCATGTGTATTACAATTTTTGAATGATTATTTATTGTGTATTGTATTATATCATATCAACCTATGTTCATACACCAAATGTCATCAAAATCTGTCCACTATTTCTGGATAAAATCGAATAAATGTGCAATTTCTCTTAATTTTGAACAACCGTGTAATACGAGGGCGTTACAAAAAGCAACTTTTCCAACTCCCGCTTAATGAATCAAAACATAATTGAGTGGAAAATATTTATTGCCTCATAAGGTACAGAATAAACATTACTTTTACTATAAATTTCATTGAAATTTATCTAGAGTTCATCCTAGATAATTCTTAAACTTCCTGTATTGTGCGATTACTAAAAAAATTCTTTTTCAGGACACCCTCCGTGCAGGATCCTTATTTAAACCAGAATCCAACACCACAGTTTTGGCCTCTTTACAGTAGATACTCTCCACAAATTACAGTTTTGCCCGTACAGACAATTGGAAAGTCAATAGATGGCGAAAGACCACATCAAAAGAATTGTGAATTTTTTAGACCTTTTTACGGTTTTTAATATGCATTCAGACATTTCTATAGGGTGAAAGCATCTTTCAAAATAAAATTTACAGTTCGTGTGACTATTATTGACTTTCCATACACAATTTAGCTCCTATTAACTTTTTGTTTTTGCATCTATGGGTTGATTAGAACAGGGGTTTCGGTTTCCAACAAGTGCTCGAGAGCCAAAATCTATCTAATGATCTGAACGGAATGATCGGAAAAATGATCAATGTATTATATTATTATAACCAAGATTTATTTTTAGGAGATAGTGTTGATGTGAAACTTTTCTGGCGAGGAAACTTTGGAAATATTTTACATTGTATGAAGGAACTATGATATACTAGCTGTTATACCCGGCCTTGCACGGGGGGGAGTTTATAAATTTATTTTTTTTAAATATTTCTTAAAATACATTTATAATTTTGTAAATTAGCAATATTACAAATCATCCCGGTATCCCAGGCACCTCTTTCCTATCCCAGTGTTCCCGGTAATCTTATCCCGGTGGTCACGGTAATTTTTCTAATCCCGGCGGTCCCGGTAATTTTCCTATCTCAGTGTTTACGGTAATTTTTATATTCCGGTATTCCCGGTGTCTTTATGGTAAATTTCCTATCCCAGTGTTCTCGGTAATTTTTATAACCCGGTAATTTTTTCCATCCCGATGTTCTCGCTAATTTTCCAATCCCGGTGTTCTTGTCACTTTTTTCAATCCCGATGTTCCTGATAATGTTTAATATCTTGGTGCCTTTATAAAATAACAAATTTGAAACCATAATAAAAAGTGTAGTAAATTAGTAAGTCTAGTGAACAAATTAACAAATTTAAAACCAGTGTTTAAAACTAAAATAAAAGATCTAGTAAATGAAAAAGTCTAGTGATCTGTCTCATTTGAAACAATGTTTTATTTTTAACTCGTTGTATGACTGGTAAAACAGGTTTTCAAACACGGAAAAATAAGTGAAAAAAGAAGAAAAATTGGAAAAAAAGAATGAAGGACCGATTTTCTCTTTATAAATTATAGCCTATGTGTTATTCTGATGCATAAGCTACATTATAGTAAAATTTCATTAAAATCCATTCAGTAGTTTTTGCGTGAAAGAGTAAAAAACATCCAGACAAACATTTCACAATTATAATAGTAGTAGGATTTTCAAAAACTTGAATTTCTATAAAAAGTGTTTTACGAAAGGAACTCTTACGAGAAATCTTCTGTTGAAGGGCTTGGAATATTTTCGCGACATTGTTTCCTGTATAAGTTGAACCTCTTTTGTTATATCTGAGACCCCTTGGGATATTACAGAGTCCAATATGGAATGTCTCCCTGTCCATATATTACACACCAAGGAAAATTTCATGGCAAGTCTCCCAAGCTTGAAATTGTTTATTCGCTTAGAAAACGAGTAAAACTAAAATATCAAGTGAACAAGGGTTTTCCACCGAAAATTTTAGAATTATAATATGCCAAAAATGGACAGCCCCAATTACAAGTGACAAAAAATTCCCAAGTGTTAGTGCATGTGACGTATCCATATCTGAAAAGTAGCTGTGTGACAGAAATTCCTTCTGAATGTTTGAAGCGGTTACAGCAAGGAGGAATCCAGAAGAAGGAGGGAAGGAGCTCGATGTGCTATACGGTTACAGCCGGTCCCAAACATCAATTTAACTATTTTCCAGCATTTAATAAATTTTATTTTATTAAATTCAGTTTAATCTCAAAAATGGGCCTTACGGCCGTATTCACCGGTAACCTGACCGGCGGTCAGGTCAGGAAACCCTGGTTACAGCCTCTGATTGGTGGAAAAATAATTCAATATTTTCCTTCCACCAATCAGAGGCTGTAACCATGGTTTCCTGACCTGACCACCGGTCAGGTTACCGGTGAATACGGCCTTTAGTGGTAACAAATTGTAACAAAAGGTTTTTTGACAGATTTCGGCTCTACTATATGTACATGGGAAAACAAAATTGGATGACAGGAAGTGGGTTTTTTCAAGATGTCTTCCAAAAACCTAAAAATCAAGAAATCCTTTAACTCTTGTGTTTGAAACGTAAATAGTCCCCTATTTTGTATTTAAAAATAAATACTTTAGGTAGTCAAAGGTTCTAATAAGCGTTGTTTTCATTCAAGAATTTTATAGGGAGAAATTTATCAACAGTTAATTGAATTCTGGGTGCTTTTTAAAAATAAAGTTTATGTATTCTTGCTAGCTGATACCTTATAAAAAACTAATTTATCACCTCAAATTGTTCACTATTTCTTTATTAAATCTTTAAATTATGCGTTTACAGAAAGTGTTGATAAATATGTTCAATTTGCCCAATCTTTGTAAATTATCCTGCAGAAATACGTATATCAAATTCTCCGTTTTTTATAAATTTTTCGCTCGCATTTTTATTTTCTGGCACCTAAATTATTCAATAGCGTACATTTTAATTTACAAAATATAACAAATGATCCAACATTTAAATATTTATAACTAGCTGGTATGCCCGGCCTTGCACGGGTGGAGATGGAGATTTTTTTCCTTAAAATTTTAAATTCATTTTCTACTTTCCAGGCGCGGATCCAAGGGGTAGCACTCTGGACAGCGCCCCCCTTCGGAACCCAAAAAGGTTGTCAAAATGAGTAAAACCCTACTTTTACCGGTCTACTTTCCAATTTTTTTTTCTGGGGGAGGACACCCATACCTCCCATTAGTATCACCAGGGGATCTTCAGATATGATTTTTAGGAAATTCCCAACATTTTGACATTTTGGGTGAAGAAGTAAAGATAATAGTGTTGAAAAGTGCCCCCCTTAGACTCAAAAAGTTTCTAAAAATTTGTTTAAACCAGCGGTTCCCAAAGTGGTCCATATGGACCCCCAGTGGTCCACAGCGACTTCCAGGGGGTCCACCGGCATGAAAATGAAAATTGGGGGTCCACAGAAACTTCTAGGGGGTCCACAGCGACTTTCAGAGGTTCATGGGGGAAATTTCATTAAAAAGGAAAACTGATAAGTTTAAAAAATTTTGTCTTTTTTGTAATCAAATTTTAGTATAATATGAAAAGTTGGTTATCACCATAGTTATTATACCGAGTCCTTGCAGCGCTAGCACTGGCAATGGAATAATTTCTCTCTTATCGCGGTGAAGAGCCCCCAACCAGCGGCGCATAATTCAATTTCATAAATTAAAACTCAATTTCCGTAATGCATAATTTGACTTCTTTTCATAGTTGAACTTAATTAATTATTGTTTGTTAACATGCCATATATTAATTGTGATTATTTCTGAAATTTTATGATTGGATGAGTGAATAACTCACTTATAAGCCATTAACTGTGACAAGTTCACGACCAAAATTTTTATTGTTAAAGCTAAAAGTATTTGTGCCTTAAAATGTAATGATATTAAAAGTTTAGATTTGTTTTTTGTTTCAAACTTTTTAAATGTTTGATTTTATAATTTCATTAAAACTGTTGTGTAACCATATCAGTGGCAATTTGATTTCTTTTAATAGTTGAACTCAATTAAATATTGTTTGTTAACATGCCATATATAAATTAGTTATTTCTGAACTTTTATGATTTGGCAAATCAATAACTCACTCATAAGCCATTAATTTTGACAAATTTGCGACCAAAACGTATTAAATATTAAATATTAAAAAAAAAGTTTTTTTAATATTTAAAAGTATAAAATCAAAGGCTTATCAAATGCACGAAAAAAAACTTGAAAAAATAACAAAATTTATGCGTGGTTTAGAAATTTATATAAAAAACATAATATTTTAGCTACTTTTTGAACGGTCCCTTAGAGACAGGGGGTCCACGGGGTACGAAAAATGTCGTCAGGGGGTCCACGGATCAAAAAAGTTTGGGAACCCCTGGTTTAAACCCTATACATTTACACGTCAAATTAAAAAAAATTTCTGGGGGAGGACCCCCAAACCCAATGGTACCAACGGGGATTTTGTGTGGAAAAGTGCCCCCCTCTTGGAGCCGTGCTGGATTCGCGCCTATATTTTAATGAGTGAAAGGTATCGAATCAAGCATTTTAAATTTTGAACGATTTCTGCATTTACCACATGATTCCCATAAAAACAAAAAAAATAATAGAAAAGTATTCTTCCAAAAATCACTTAAAATGCTCAATTAGAGCCCTTAATTAATCGTATTTTCATGATTTTATTATATCTTTCGTATAAAATTTAATAAAACATTCCTGCAATTTAAGAAAAAATACAATATTTCCACTTAAAAGGTTTTGAATATTACTCTAGTGTTTTGGTCTGTTAACCAACTTTATTAAAAGCAACAATATGATCATTTGATTTTTCATCCTCGTTTCCAAGGAGACTATTTTAACAACAATGCTATTCCATGAAACTTTTTATTTAAAAATTAAACTATAAAATAAAAATATTCTGCACTAAACTTACCAGTTTTAAAATTTTAAATTTTGTTGAAATATATTTTTAGATTACTAATATAATTTTTAAACAGCTTTAGATATAGCTTTTCTTTTGAAAACTTGTTATTTTGCATTATGTTTTTTTTGTAACAATGGGGGAACAGATCTCTTCCTGAGGAGAAATAAAGCTATTTCAGCAAAATGACCATAAAAAGGGTTAAAAGAGGGTCAAGGGGTCAATTAAATTTTCGAAACATAGCCTATGTTTTTTCTGGGATTGTTTTACGTATATATACCAAGTTTGGTGCAGATTGGAAGAAAACTGTGGATTTGTATAAAAGACAAACAAACACACACACGCCACCACATTGACTTTTATTATATTAGACTGGCTGATATGCCCGGCCTTGCACGGGTGAAGAGTATAAATTTATTATTTGAGGCGTTTGCTATCAAAACCAGCTCATTCCATATTTTTCTGAAATCCACTTTTTAGCATATTTTGAAAGTTTAGAGGGTCCTTCATAACCTGGCGAAGGGGTATAGCTCAAGCCCAGCTCATTCCAACCCAAAATTAGATTAAAAGTGAAAACTGTGACCTCAACTGTGAAATTTCAAATCATTTGAAAAAGTTAAGTGAACGTCATTTATTTAAACTCGTAAAGACACAAATATTAACTGGTAAACTGGAAAAAACCAATTCACAACTTAATTGAACAAAAAAAAACTGAAAAAAGCATGAAAAATCGTGTTTTTGTATCAAAATCAGCTCATTCCAACCTAATTAGTGTAATTACGCCCAAGGTAATGCAACTGAAATGAAAATGAAAAACTAATCGAATTCTAGATGGTTATACCTACAGTTAAAAATTTAAAAAACAAATTTAGCTTTAGAACTGTGGACGTGAGAAGTTTTTTGTCTCTCCTAAAATTTCCAAAAATGGAATAAGCTGGTTTTGATAGCAAACGCCTCATTTTTAAGTTTTCCCAAATACATTTCTAATTTTGTATAATCAGCTTTTACCAATCATACCGGTATCCCAGGCGTCTTTTTCATATTCCGGTGTTCCCGGTAACTTTTCCTATCCCGGTGTTCCTATAGTAATTTTTCTTATCTCGGTGTTCCCGGGTTGATTAAAATTCCTTCAGTTCTCAAGCAATATAATTTTTGAATGATTTCCAAATTTACATGGAAAAAGTATTCTAAAAATTATTTAAAATGCTTAGATCCCTTGATTAATCATATCGTTAGGAATTAACGTTTTCAGTGAAATTATTCAATAATTAAAGCTTATTCCATTTTGCAAATTAAGAAAAAAAAGCAATATTTTCTAGTTGAAAGGGAGTTTTAATAGTTTTTGGTTTGTTAACCAACTTTCTTAAAAGCTGAAATATTATCGCCTTTTGATTTTACATCCTCGTTTCCATGGAAACTATCTTAACAACAATAACATTCCATAAAGTTTTTTAAATTATAAAAATTAGATAAACTCTCAAATAAAAATAAGTTAAACTATACTTAAAACTTAAAATTTCATTGAAATATGTTTCTAAATTACTAATATAATTTTTAAATGGACTTGTACCTAGTGTTTCTATTAAAAACTTGTTATTATGCATGAAGTTTTCTTTGTAACAATGGAGTAAGCAGATCTCTTTTTAAGGAGAAATAAAGCTATTTCTGCAAAATGACCATAAAAAGGGTCAAAAGCAAAAGAGGGTCATTAAAATTTTTCGAAACATAGCCTATGTTTTTTTCTGAGTTTTTTAACGTAGGTATACCAAGTTTGGTGCAGATCGGAAGTGAACTGTGGATTTGTATAAAAGACAACCATACATATAATATTAGCTAAAATCTTCAAAATTAGATTTTTAATTCATTTTAATAACTTGACGAAATTTGTGTCCATAGGTACAACAACGTGCTCTCCCTATGGACAGACCCAGTTGTACCTGTGGACACCCTTAAAAAGGAAAGTTAAAGTTGAAAAAAGCTTAAAATGAACATTTTTATTGGTGTATTACCTTTTAATAAACTATTTCAAGCATTTTTAAAATTGGAAGTAGATTTTTTAAAGTAATGTAGTTTTAGATCGTAAATGATCATTAAATCGAAGTTGATTGATAAAAGTCTTGATTTTTTTTATCAAAAATACATAAATCACATTGGATTTTCAGCTTGAAATTTGAGGTAATAGTTTCATCAATCATGATGATTGATCTGATCACTTCATTGATAAAAAAAACAATCCGATCGACACTTATAGTTTTGCAAGTATTGGGAGATAATAACTTTCGCTTACCTTCTTCGGTGGAAATTTTAAGTTTTTTGTAATCATCATAGTTAAATGCGATAGTGTGCTAAAGATTTTATACCATATTTTACATTAAATGCAAAGTAAATTCAAAGATTTAAAAAAGTAGTTTAGATCACAAAATATTTGATTTTTCATCCAAAATCACTTGAAAATAATCGCCAACAAATTTATAACCATTTAGAATTAATTTAAGATGCGTTAAAATGTATTCAATTTAATGAAACCTGATTAAAATACGCCGATTAGCTACAGACACCCACAAGAACGTGTCCGTAGGTACAACACGTATGGTGTCCGAAGGTACAACACCAGGTGCTTTTGTGTTTAAAATTCTATAAAAAATTAAAGAATTGATATCTGACGATTTCTAATATCAAAAATAAAAAGTCAAAATCTCGGGGATTCACCTCTATATCTCATTTTATCGTATTATAATCAAATGAGAAGAAAAATATTAATGTAGTGATGCACTAAAAAAAACTTTGAGCACCTAAAAATAGTAAATTTATTATATTGTATTTAAATATTATTTTAAAGAGCTGATTTCACGTTAGCAACTAGATAGCATCTGTTTACTTTCAAATTCAACCACAAATTCAAATTTCCATTATTTCCCGAATTTTAAAACGCGGTGGCTGAAGGTACAACCGTCCTTAGGTACAGCACTCGCACTCTCCCCTATATATATACAGGGTGTCCCACGAGAAGTGGCCCAACCCCTTTAACTTTTGAACCCCTACAGATATAGTCATGAAAGTGGGGTCTAAGTATAGTAAAGTGACCATGCCCTATCAGATGAGACAACTTTCAACGCCCTCTAGTGGAAACTTTAGGAGTTATAATTTTTATTTTAAAAACTATTTGAGGTATGTGAAAAAAGTCAATGACTAAGTTGTAGAGCATCATCGATTTAGTAGGAAAAGACACCTTAAGCAGAAAAATATCTTGAATAAAATCCCTAAAACGCACGCTCAAATAGGTTGAATTTACGTAGATTTAACGTCTTAAAACGCTCCTCACGAGGCGAAAATGAGAAATTTTCAATTTAATGAACTAAGAATACTTTTAGTCATTTTAACTTAAATCATAAAAATAAAAATTTCTTATTTTCACCTCGTGAAGAGCGTCTTAAGATGTAAAAGCTACGTAAATTCAACCTAATTGAGCGTGCGTTTTAGGGGTTTTATTCAAGATATTTTTCTGCTTAAGGTGTCTTTTCCTACTGAATCGATGCTGCTCTACAACTTAGTCACTGACTTTTTTCACATAACTCACATAGTTTTCAAAATAAAAATTATAACTCCTAAAGTTTCCGCTAGAGGGCGTTGAAAGTTATCTCATCGGATAGAGAATGGTCCCTTTACTATACCTAGACCCCACTTTCATGACTATATCTGTAGGGGTTCAAAAGTTAAAGGGGTTGAGCCACTTCTCGTGGGACACCCTGTATATGTATATATATATATATATATATATATATATATATATATATATATATATATATATATATATATATATATATCCAGAATTACTGAATATATCCAGAAATTACTGAAGCTTGGTATAAGGGGAAAAGCAGCGCTATGGATAATGAACTTCCTAAACAACAGAGAACACCAAGTCCGGTGGAGAAACTGCATATCGGAAAAAATAAGCACAAACAGAGGAGTACCGCAAGGCAGCGTATTGAGTAGCTACCTATTCTCAATATATATGCATGACATTTTTGAAACAGCATACAGTGATACAAAGATACTAACCTACGCAGACGACATATACGTTTATGCAAAACACGAAAATTTAGCCAAAGTAACAGAAAATATACAAAACACTTTAGATAGAATAAATAGATGGTGCAAATATTGGAAATTGGAAATAAAACCGCAGAAATCATACGCAATAAACTTCTCGAATAAAAAACAAAGACCCACGATGGAATTCAAGCTAAATCAACTGGAAATCCCATGGACGGACAGTATCAAGATATTAGGAGTATATTTCACAAAAAATTTAACCTTTAACGAGCACTTTCAGCACTTAAAAAAGAAAGTGACAAGGAAAATAAACGCACTAAAAGCGATCTCAGGGAAAAGATGGGGAGCAAGATCATATCATCTAATTAACATTGTAAACAGCACAATCAGAAGCAATCTAGAATTCGGAAGTCAAGTGTTGATTTCGGCAAGCAAAACACAACTAAACAACATAGAAATATTATATAATAAGGCACTAAGGATAGCTACAGGGTTACCGAAATGGACACCTATCCCATTACTGTTAAGAGAATCAGAACAACTTCCTATAGTTCTAAGATACAAAGGGCAATTACTGAAATTTGGTATAAAACAGATCGCCAATGGAGAAGAGTCGGATTTAGCAAAGAAATTCCTCAAAATCTCAAAACCAAGATTAAAGAGACATCCACCCAATACATTTACATTTCAGGAAATAATGAAAGGATACGAAATAAATAGCAATGAAATAGTCGCAGCAAAGATGGACGAAACCAAAAGGAAAAATGTCGAGATAATAACGGATAGATACGAGTTTCAAGACAAAAAAAAAATTAAAGATGAAATAAAAAGCTATTTCAACGAATACAGAGAGAATGAATTAAAGAATAAAATAATATATGCCACAGATGCATCTAAAACTAAAACTGACACCAAGATAGCAGCAATAAACAGAAAAGATCAAACCAAAAAATCCGGAGCAATAAATCCCATCAACAGCATATTCACTGGAGAAGCGATGGCAATAGGTATAGCACTAGAAGAGATCATTCAACTAAACAGGGAAACTGAAAGAAATTATGCCATTCTAACCGACAGCTTATCAGTCCTCAAAGCACTAGAACAAATAAGACAGAATTCCCCAAAGATAATAGTGGAAATTAATAACCTATTAATCAAAATTGCAGCAATGGACAAGAAGATTGAATTAGTATGGACCCCAGGACATATGGAGATAAAAGAAAACGAGGAAGCAGACTACGAAGCAAAAAACGCACCTGACAACATCATACGAAAATCCATTTCCCCTGAAGATTTAATAAAGGAAATAACAAGAAAAATTACGGAAGAAAATGACGAATATTGGAGAAAAAGCAAATACTACAATAGCTTTAAACATATTGATAATTTAACACACAAAGACAAACTTATAGCAAAAAATAGGGAAATGGACACTTTATTAGCCAGACTAAGAACCAAAACCCTTCCAACAAAAGCAAATCTGTTCAAAGTAAAAGTAGCCCCAGACCCCATATGCAATACATGCAAAATCATAGACACAAATGACCATTTACTACTACACTGCAAAAAGTACAGCAAACAAAGAAAAAAACTTATGGAAGACATAAACGTCAAATCAAATGCTGTTTCGGATATACTGGACATAAATAACGAAAATAAAGACAAAAAAATAAAGGCACTATCAGAGTTTCTAAAAAGCATAGAAAAACAGCTAAGTTAAACCAAATTATGGAATCTTTCTAAATAAAACAGAAAACAAATGAAGAAGACGAGGACGAAGCAACTCGAAAGAGTAGGCAAATGTCCCTACATAGCCAAATGGCTAACCATCCATCCATCCATATATATATATATATATATATATATATATATATATATATATATATATATATATATATATATATATATATATATATATATATATATATATATATATATATATATATATATATATATATATATATATATATATATATATATATATATATATATATATATATATATATATATATATATATATAAAACAAATACATTTGAAATTTAAGATCATATGTACCATGTGTACTAGGGTGGGTCAAAAATATTTTTTTCACATTTTCCCAGGGGCACAGCGACAAAAGGGTGCCAAATGGTCTCAAACTAACATGTGTAAAATATTATTCGATTATAATAACTCTTTTTGCCTCCGGATTGGCCTCAAAGTTTCAATTAATATAGTAATTTCATGTAAAAATGGACGAACGAAAATCAAGCTTTTACCTCGATTGCACAAATCCGTCATGAATATAAATGTGCACAATGGTATAAAAATCATCATTGAAGACTATAAAATAATTATAAATGGAACCAGAGTTGAAATACTTGAGTTGTAATACAACATATTTTTAAATATATCAATGGTTAGAACTGGCAATCAAAAATTTCTTGCTGGAATCATTAATATGTGCGAAACCTTTATTGTCGGTTGAGTAGGATGGTAAAAACATTAAATTTTTTAATAAAATGGATATGCCAGAAGGTGACTACCTTTTTTGGGTTATAGGTTTCAACCCTAAGGAAAACATTTGGATAATAGTTTAAACGTTGGGATTTCCTTGAAATTTCTTGGCATATTAGAAATAGTCCATCCCAAGTGTCCCCATATGATTCCCTAATGCCTAAAAATAAATTAAAACCAAATCCACTCCCTTCCTCAAATTTTGAAATATTTTCTTAAGAAGAGCGGTAGATCCCAGTTTTCAGTTTAAAGCTCAGTATTATCCCTCAAGTTTTTAAATAAGTTACATTACTTTTCAAAACTTACTTATAATTATCCTTAACAGTTAAATTTGCGATATTTTAACTTTTATGAACGCATAAGGGAATGCTAAGAAGCTATTTTGTGTCAATCCTCAAGGAAGTATAATTTCATGGGTGTGGGTTTCAGTCTATTGCTATATCAAAAAATTAGGTAAATCATGACAGAGCGAATCATAACTGATATTGCATATGAACGAACTATCTATTCGACAATTGTTTCAACACATTTTTGCGATCATATTTGGATCCCAAGACTAGCCAGTGAAATAACTGCCCGCTGAATTTCGAAAGTGCGGCATATTTATGTTTCTATTTTGAAAAATTAAAAATACCGTTTTATACTGACCAAACTTGAAGGAGAATGTAAATGAACTACCAATATTTAAAATTTGTACCACTGACAATCCACTGTTTGTTGGCAAAAAAGAGATTCATATTCTACGGCTCTTGTTAACATGATAGCATATTATATTGCCACTTCGGCAGTTGTTTTTGTATTAATAATGCATGAAGATGACTAATGTGATTAAAATTGCTTTTAAATACCCTTATTTGTGAACTTTAAAGAGTTATCGACAAAAATATTTAATTTATAAAATTTAAAAAAATATAAAAAATTACATATTTTTGTTCTATTTGAGGCCAATCCGGAGGCAAAAAGAGTTATTATAATGGAATAATATTTTACACATGTTAGTTTGAGACCATTTGGCACCCTTTTCTTGCTGTGCCCGATAGAATTTGTAAAAATTTTTTTTCGCCATAGGAAAATGACCCACCCTAATGTGTACCCACTATAACTCCCAGACACTCAAAGAAATTGAAGGTGTCCACAGGTGCGCCCACGTCATCAGTGGTCCCGGACGCACTCTGTGGACGGCACAGCTTTCTGTAGCACGCGGAAGGACAAAGTCGAAATTCCGCGTGCTGGGACCAGAGCTGCGCCCAAACCAGATCAAAGCAGAAAAAACTGTATGAAAATTGAAACATTTGGATGCAAAAGCACCCTAAAATAGAAAGTAACGAGATGCATCTTACCGGAATGTTCAGGAAGGTTGATCATAATGGCAAAGCCCTTTTTAAATTGTCTGTGTGGAGTTTAGTTGTCAAAAAACGCGTAATGATATTGTGCTTAAAGTACTCAATCAGATTTGTGGGAAAATTATTGTCTGACAAAACAACCAAAAGAAGTTCAATCTGTGCATTGAATCCAATTGTATTCGATATATATATATATATATATATATATATATATATATATATATATATATATGCATATATATATATATATGCAATATAATATACAATTTTTAATATTATTGTTTTCCTATATATATATATATATATATATATATATATATATATATATATATATATATATATATATATATATATATATATATATATATATATATATATATATATATATATATATATATATATATATATATATATATATATATATATAGGAAAACAATAATATTCAAAATTGTATATTATATTGCATATATATATATATATATATATATATATATAGGGGAGAGTGTTGTACCTATGGACAAAAATCACGTTGGGATTTTTCTAAGACAGGTAAAATCACATTTTGACCATTTAAAGTGCCCAAAAACCTATAGTCTTAACCTTTGGGAGTAGAGATATATTTTTTATTAGTCAAAATCTTGAAAATTGGATTTTTAATCATTTATAATAACTTGGAAAAATTTGTGTCCAAAGGTACAACAACCTGTTGTACCTATGGACAGACCCAGTTGTACCTGTGGACACCCTTAAAAAGGGAAGTTTTACTTGAAAAAAGCTAAGAATGAACATTTTTATTGATGAATTACCTTTTAATAACCTATTTCAAGCCTTTTTAAAATTGAAAATAGATTTTTTAAAGTAATGTAGTTTTAGATCGTAAATGATCATTAAAACGAAGTTGAATGATAAAAGTCTTGATTTTTTACCAAAAACACAAAAATCACATGGTATTTTCAGATCAGAATTTAAGGTAATAGTTTCATCAATCATGCTGATTGATCTGACAACTTCACTGATAAAAAAAAACCAATTCGATCGACACTTAGTTGTGCAAGCATTTGGTGGTAATAACAATAATAATTTGGTGTTAAATCTTCTTCATTGGAAATTTTAAGTGTTTTAAATCATCATACTTAAATGCGATAGGGTGCTTAGGGTTTTACACCATATTTTACATTAAATTCCAAGTAGAATTATAAATTTAAAAAAGTAGTTTATATCACAAAATATTTGATTTTTCATCTAAAATTCACTTGAAAATAACCGCTGACAAATAGATTACCATTTAGAATTAATTTAACATTTATCAAAATGTATTCAGTTAAATGAATCCTGATTCTAAAACGCCGATTAGCTAAAGACACCCACAAGAACGTGTCCGTAGGTACAACACTCATGGTGTCCGAAGGTACAGCATCAGGTGTTTTTGCATTCAAAGTTCTATAAAAGATAAAATAATTGAGATCTGACGATTTCTAATATCAAAACTAAAAAGTCAAAATCTCGGGGATTCCCCCCATATATCTCATTTTATCATATCATAATCATAGAGCAAGAAAATAATTAATGTAGTGATGCACTAAAAAAAACTTTGAGCACCTAAAAACAGTATTTTTATTATAGAAAATTTAAATAATATTTTAAACAGCTGATTTCACGTTAGCAACTAGATAGCATCTGTTTACATTTAAAATCGACCACAAATTCAAATTTACATTTTTTCCCGAATTTTAAAATGAGGTGTCAGCCACCTCATTTTAAAATTCGGGAAAAAATGTAAATTTGAATTTGTAGGTATTTGTAGGTACAACCGTCCGTAGGTACAACACTCTCCCCTATATATATATATATATATATATATATATATATATATAGCCACACTTGATTTTATTATATTAGATTTAATTTTATAATAGACATAGATGATTTGGATGATTTTTTAAGTTATAGAACGGGCATATCTAGTAACTTTTATGCCTTAAGCCAGTGGTGCCCAACTTTTTTTTTCCCCGAGGGCCAATTTGCTTATGAAGATTTATCTCGCGAGCCACATAAAAACACTATTAATGGTTTTTCTAAACATGAAGAAAAATTACATACCCGTTTTCAATGAGAAGTTAGCATGTGTTTGGAGGATACTAGTTCTTGTAAATTCGGCTCTAAATTTGTAACACTAATCCTTAAAACTGAATTAAGATGATTTTATCTGTAAGTCGAGATCGACCATTAGTTTTTCTTCTTTTCAGAACAGAGAAGGTTTGCTTACAAACATATGGTGCTCGCGAAAGTGGAGATAATTTTCATCCCGTGCTTACGCAGATTCAGGAACTTTTCAGCGAGGAGCCCTCCGTAAAAGTCGGGTGAAGACTTTTCCCTTAACATTTCTTGCAGCTACGAATGACTCTGCAACTCAATTAATTCCAGTTGAATATTAGTTGGTGCTGTTGAAACGTTGGCATAAAAAGGATTCTCTAATAAACGTATTTCTTCTTTAAGTCTATTGAAATCTTGAACAACAGTTCATCAAAATTATCTTTCAGGATTTTAAGGAGATTACCAAATATCCTTATAAACTAATTCAAATAGCTAACTGATACTGAAAAATATTTATCCAATGGCAAATTCTTCATATCTAGAAAAACCAAAACGGAGAATTAAAGAAAAAAAACAATACCGGGTGTTGAAGAATTCCTTTTTTATCATCTTATTTTAGATGGAAGTGCCATAATGTCTTGCAAGATGTCGTGATTTTCTTGGAAGATTTCTGAAAGTGTTTTTTGTTTCTAAGATTTAACCAGTCCGCGGGCCACATTTGGCCAGCGGGCCGTAGGTTGGGCACCACTGCCTTAAGCTGTGTTTGCCATTTTTCTTTTGAAATACATTCTAATCAAAGTGTTTTAGTTTTTTATTACTTTGTGTTTGCAGTAATCTTCAAAAATTATTTTACCTTCATTGTTTTTTTTTATTTAATTTTACTTTAATACTCCTGCTAGTTTTTTGTCAACTAATGGGCTTTCTTTACCACAGTATTATATTTTTAAAAATGAAAACTCCTGAAAATGCGTTTAGAAAAATGAAATAAGGATCATCGTCAATGGGAAACAAGCATTTTATTGAAAAAAATTACACGTAAATATATATATTCACATCTGATTAATTCACATGATGTATATCTTTGAAAATTAAAAGTTCTGATTTCATATTAATAATTAAAATCACGTAAAGAAAGTCCATGTAAAACCAAACGCTGTCACTATCAGCAAAAAAAATTATACGACATAAAAATTACTAAGTACTCAAAACAACAAATCAACAACATTTCACTGAAAAAAATGTAACAACTCTAATTTCAACTTAATTTGATTTTCAGTTCATGATTTATTTTAAAAAACATGATCTTCAAGAGTCTCAAAATAATTTGACGATGTGATTTCTTTCCTCGTAAAATATATAAATGCGATGTAATAATTTATGATGAAAGCGCGAAGAACAAATATGATGTCTTTTAATTTCAAAGAAAACATTTCTGAAACGTTTTCGAAAGGTCCTATCATAGAAAAACACATACCCGTGAAAATCGGGGGATACGCAGAATTTGATACCTTTGAGTTGCCAGTGGAATTCGCGGGTCAGATGGTTAATATGCCATTGAAAATAGTAACTTCAATTTCAACTTATAGTTTGATTTTCAGTTCATAACTTGTTATTTAAAAAAAGTGATCCGTCTCAAAATAATTTTTCATATGAGATTTCTTTCCATATCAAATATATAAATGCAATGTCATAGCTTATGATGAAAACGCAAAGAACGAATCAGAAGTGTTTTCATTCCAAGGAAAACACTTCCGAAACGTTCTCCAGCAGGTCCTATTGAGATTCCTTCGTAAAATAAAAGCACAAAATCAAAATATGATACACCACAGACTAACACACGCTACGCTATATAAAATGATGTCTCTTTCATATGCACTTAGTCTGATTTAATTGAACACAGTCACCTCCAGATTAGTTTCTTCCTATCTGCTCGATGAAAACAGGCGATTTGAATTGGCTAGGTTCTCTGGGCGATTAGATCGCAGATTTCCTATCTGTAAAAAAAATTTTGTGAGAAACAGATACACCTCACTTTGAATAAAACACAGCAAATTATGGAATTAGTACACACTTTACAAGTATCTACTAGTAACATAAGCGTAACGAGGGGGTTATTGGGGATGTAACCCCCCATTGCATCGTCGGTTTCTAAAACAAAGAATTGAAAAATTTCCCCTAGAAAATTGTGCTGTTTATATCGACCCTTTTTTTCGGATCTTATTCAAAGGGCCTCAAAGTGAGTTTAACCACTACTTCAAGAGATAAATTTTTAAAAAAAATTCTGGGGGAGAACCCACAAACCCCATTTAAAGTTTTGACGTCTTTTATACTGTGTTTTAAAACCAGCCTTTAAAATCAAGTTTCCATAATATTTATAATCAAAATAACATGTATATAATATATTTTTTAATTTAAAGCTACATGATTGTACCTATTATAGTATACCTATATTATGAGAAGTCTTTTTTTAAAGGGAGTAATATGTTAGAGTGGTGGGAGTAACTCTAACACCCCCAATGAGTCAACTCTAGTTACGCCACTGGCTAGTATACAGTTTACTAGCACACGTATCTACTAGTATACAGTTTACTAGCACACGTATCTACTAGTATACAGTTTACTAGCACACGTATCTACTAGTACACAGTTTACTAGCACACGTATCTACTAGTATACAGTTTACTAGCACACGTATCTACTAGTACACAGTTTACTAGCACACGTATCTACTAGTACACAGTTTACTAGCACACGTATCTACTAGTACACAGTTTACTAGCACACGTATCTACTAGTACACAGTTTACTAGCACACGTATCTACTAGTACACAGTTTACTAGCACACGTATCTACTAGTACACAGTTTACTAGCACACGTATCTACTAGTACACAGTTTACTAGCACACGTATCTACTAGTACACAGTTTACTAGCACTCTAGCACACGCACTGAGCTATAAAACGTTAATATATAGTTTGTTTTATAGCTCAGTGAGCACACGTATCTACTAGTAAACACTTTACTAGCACAAAGTTTACAAGTACCAGCAGTTAACATTTTACTTAATTTCGGTGCACCTTTTTTAATACATATAACCACCTTTTTTTTCTCTTATCATGGCCCAGATAACGGAGCGAACTCCTTCGCGTGTTGCACCCTGTGTACCCGCTTTATTTTATTCTGTTTTCTTTCTCTTTTTCTTTCTTTTTTTTCTTTCTTTTTTTTTCTTTTCCCTTTTCAATATCCTCTTCCAGAAGCTTCTCTCCTGTGGTTGTCTTCATGTGTCATTATATCCTGGATTAAGAGCGGCCTCCGGCCGCTGACGGTCCACTAATAAACGCATCCAGAGCAAACATTTTACTAGAAATCACTGAGCTATAAAACAAACTGGAGCGACAACCTCCGATACTATAACAAGCGACCAAACGTGCCGGCGCGGAAGGTTAAATTGCCCCGATTGCTCGCAGCAATCGGGGCAATCCCCGCATGACCATCTTTTAATCCGCCCATGCCTGTTTTTTTTTAAATATTATGAGCAAAATTTAGAATGGTCGTTTCCTTCTGTGTATACAACTGGGCTAAAGGTGGACACAAATTGGAGCCGAGCGGCGAAGGCGAACAGCCACGAACACACTCTGCGCACGCGCAACTCGGAGGCTCTAAGAGCGGCGCTTGCGCAGAGTGTGTTCGTGGCTGTTCGCTACGCCGCTCGGCTCCAATTTGTGTCCACCTTAACAGATGGGGAAAATTAAAAGAAGATGGAAAGGCACTGGCTATTGGCACGGCCTTTTTTCAACTAAACTCTACTCTAATGTCCACGGTCCGGCGGTCCATTGGTTCCATCACTAAGCTCCAAGACTGATCCGTAATCACGAGACCTACAGCGCATGCGCCAAGGGCCGTTTGGGCCGTGCAAATAGACACTTCGAAATGGAAATCCTTTCCGTGGTGTGATGCGGTTTCAGCACGCTCACTAGTCACTCCAGTTTGTTTTATAGCTCAGTGCTAGAAATAGTGTAACGACTAGTATACACTTTGCTTGTACCACTTTATAAAAATCGGTCTTATAGCAACTAGTTCCTCGGTTATTTTCAAAGCATTGTCAATTCACCAATTTTGGTAAACGAATGGACTGTTTTAAACATCGAGTGAAACCTCGAGTTAACCTCTGTGAACCTCGAGGACTTTGTCTAGCCAACTAATAGAGCTAACAGAGGTCTCATCACCATACACGTTAAATGACAACTTTGGAAGCATGGTTAAAGCTATCTATACTCTGTGGTTTAGCCTGTGGAGTAAGCCCCATAACCACCACGTGTGAACTTACAAAAAAGTGAAAGCAATAGTTTAAAAAAGTCAGGTGGTGTGATTTATCTATAAGATACTGATAGATATTGGTTTAAATATATTCTATGATGAACTTTTGGCTTAGGCTTAGCGAGCACTAGATACTTCTGTCGCCAGAGACTATAATACTAGGTCACTCGAGAGCTATGTATTTCAATGGTGATATTTTTGGCAATGAGCCAAGTGTCTCGTCGCCTATGCGCGCGCTCTAGCTTCTTGCAATAGCCAGGGTGAAAATTTTGTCTCTATCGCCGTGACAAAAGTCTTTAGTGCGCGCTTAGCCTTAATGATTTATAGTTTGTCATAAACGATATCGACCCTGGAGATAGTTTTCAATACTAGGTGCATTTTCATAGGCGTTAGTAGTTTGGAATGTAAGTTATGCAACTAAGCTTTTTTAAAGCCCCCTAAAATTTTTCCATGAAATAAAGAGTGAAACATTTTATAGAAACAGTTTTTTTGGAAGGTTTGAAGTGGTAAATTTATTTTCCTAACACAATGAATGTCATGAAGAATTTTCTGTTATTTCGGGTGCTTTGCATTCTCTAAAATTTCAGTCCGTTCCCATATCATTTCGTACATACGGTAGTAAGTTTAATTTTTAAAATTACAATAAACAAATAAAAATTCCATCTCCTACTAGAATGAAGTTATATCTCTATGTTTACTTCACAATTCTTAAACACCGTTTTAAAGCACATTTATTATTATTATTATTATTCAAATCAATTTCCACTAAGTATACACTGTTGTCTACTGATCTAATTTTGTCAAAGCTAAATAAGTCGCTAAGGGTTACAACCAAGACCTCCTCAAAATGTTTATTGTGCACTCCACAACTCCGCTTAAATAGTACTACTTAGTCTACTACATCATCAAGAAACAGTTTGTGCCTCACTAGATCACTGAGCGTGTGTTGCTCCACTAGGTCCTAAACCACAATTTGTTTCCAATAGATTATGGAGAATGAGGTGCCTCATTGCGACTTGGAGCAGAGTGTGTCCCACTACATCTTACGTTAGAGGTCTCCGTGGCCCACTACTTCTCCCTCCGATAGGGGTTGGAGGGTTTCCTCCAGCAGGGAGAGAACCAGGGTTTACCCATCTAAGTTTAGGAGCAGATTTCACCTTTCTAGTTCCCGAGTCATATGAATGTATTAGTGGATTGCTTGAACCTGGGAAAGGAAGGATTCTTTGAATTAATTTAGGTCCTAGAAAAACTGCTTAACCTTACCAATAATCAAGCTTTATTAAACTCCTATTTATCTGTAAACAGTCGCTTCAGCTCTTTGTTAAAGGGGAAACTGAGTCTATACCGTTGGTTCTATGTTTCGGTGAAATAAGGGATGTCTATTTTTCTTTTCTTTAGAAGGTTTGAAGATTAATTGTTTCCTGAGGGAAGAAAACTACAAACACTTATTTTTTATAGGAAGGTACCTTCCTATACCGTGCTGATGAGCCCTAACAAGGGCGAAACCGGTCCACGGTTGGAGGCCACGCTTGAGAGCTGGAGTTTTCTCACACATTCCTCTAACCAGAGGTTACTGGTGATGAACTCTTCTTTTCACTTATTTTTTACTTTAAGACTTTAACTAGCGGCCTACCGTTACTTGGTCTAAAGAGTTTATGTATGGACTCTTATTAAGATTTCTTTGGGTCTTAACTTTACAATTTAAAACACCGTCTTTAGTACAATTTTATTAAAATCATCTTACACTCAAGTCCATTAGTCTTCCATTAACTTAACTCAGCCGAAACTAAATCTATGGTTACAATATTGCAAAGCTTTTAAAATTTTCAAATATTACAATATTATATAAAAAATATTACATCGTAACTACGCTTTAAATACTATTTGTCTCACTATTTCTATGACCAGAATGTAACCCACAAGACTATTGAGCTAGATTTGTTCCTATAGTTCCTGAACCGTAGGTTTTTCCTCTAGGTCATGAAGATGGGGTTCCCTCATTACGCCTAGGAGAGGGGCGTGACGTACGTCTTGGAGAAGGGCGCGATGGACTCTGACTTCGAGAACCCCTAGGTCTTGGTGAAGTAGATCTTGTAGGTGGTTCAGTAGATCTTGTAGGTGGTGGTCCACCAATAGGAGGTGGAACTGGGGATACACCACCATGAACCGGGGCAGGGTTCGCCCACCTAGGTTGTGGAGCAGATGGAACAGCATTAGGTCCTTGAGAATTGAGTGGTTTACGAGGTCTTCCGAGATCGGTGGATCCAAAACCACCATGTACTGGAGTATAGATTGGTTGAGATGATCCGTAATCAGTAGATCCAAAACCACCATTTACTGGAGTATAGATTGGCTTACGAGATGATCCGTAATCAGTAGATCGAAAACCGCCATGCGGCGGAGGTGATGAATGTATAATTCGATTGCTACTTGAACCTGGGAAATGTAGATCAAGTCTTTGAATTAATTAAGGATCAGTAAAAGGGTTAAGCCTTATGAGAATCTTCACGCATCCTTAAATCTACTCAGACTTATCGATAGTACGTACTAATAGATTTTATGATACGCTTAAGATTTCTGTTCGCTGTAAAATCATTCCCAAAGTATGCACATAAAGCTACAATTTCTTAATAGCGTTAGTTTCTTATTGCAATGAGAAAAACGAAACTGCGAAACTGCCACAACTCAAAATTCAAGTTGAGGTCGTGCTGAATATGCTCAGAACACGCCGAGGCCATTTTTTAAGGGGCACATACCCAAAATGGTCAGTTTGAAAAGAAACTAAACGTTCTGAACTTTAGCCAATGCAACCACTATCCAACAGACATTTTTTTTTTGTCTTTGTTTTCTTTTGTTTCCTTAATTTTTTTTCACTTTTACTTTCATACGTTTCTCTCTTGATTCTTTCGTGTTTTTCTTTTACTTCATTTATCTATTTCATTTCCTCTAATCTTTTTTCGAATTATCTTATTGTCTTTCTAAAAAATGTCTCATCTTTCTATATCTCATCATTTCACTTCTCACGAATGATTCTCTAATAACCTTATAATCCGACCTTTTAATTTGTCTTCATTGTTTTCTCTTTTCATTGCCTTCTTTTTCCGGGCAGTTCCAAAGTCATTTGGTTGTTGTCTTTTTTTAATTCCTACCTGTTTTTTTCTTTTCTATTAGTTTCGTTCTCAAAGAGGATTAATTAAATATTCAGGCATTAATAATTACTTAATTACAAATGCAATTAACATTAAAAATTAAACATTGTGTAGTTAATTTTTTTTCGATGAAAAGTCTATTTTTATTGTATTTTTAATAGAAGTAATTATAACTGATGGTTAATTGGTTGCAACGTCTCATGGGTGATGTGGTTTTTGGTGACAAGGGAACGAGAATTAAAGTAACAAAATTATACAGGGTGTATCTGAAATGGTGCAACAAACTTTCAGGGATGATAGTACTCATCAAGACGAACAAGAATCGGTATAGAAAGGGGGGTCAAAAGGGGGGTTAAAAATGGAGCGACACCCCAAAAAAATCATTGAAAAATTCAATTTGTAGAAGAACTACTATTGGTAAAAACTTAATTATGGTCTCAAAAATTGTGGATTAATATGATCTTTAAAATTACCTCAAAAGTCTTTACGTTAAAATTTGTTTTATTATGAAAAAAGTTAAAAAACACAAAAAATGTAAAAACTCTGCCAAAACCTTATTTTGTATTTCGAAATCCTTTCTTTTGATTTAATAATCTGAAAGATCATAGTTGAAAACCCTTAAATCCAAAGTTTCACGTAAATACAATCAATATTAAACGCTTGAGATCCTTTTAAAGTTTGTTTTTTGGGTGCTCAAGCAGTTTTTCAGAGCTGTTTCCAGAACAGCTGTTAGCGCACCCAAAAAACAAACTTTAAAAGGATCTCAAGCTTTTAATATTGATTGTATTTACGTGAAACTTTGGACTTAAGGGTTTTCAACTATGATCTTTCAGATTATCAAATCAAAAGAAATGATTTCGAAATATAAAATAAGGTTTTGGCAGAGTTTTCACATTTTTTTGTGTTTTTTAACTTTTTTCATTATTAAACAAATTTTAATGTGAAGATATTGAGGTAATTTTAAAGATCATATTAAACCACAATTTTTGAGACCATAATTAAGTTTTTACCAATAGTAGTTCTTCAACAAATTGAATTTTTCAATGATTTTTTTGGGGTGTTGCTCCATTTTTAACTCCCTGGGATTTGGTCTGGGACCCCCCTTTCTACACCGATTCTTGTTCGTCTTGATGAGTACTATCATCCCTGAAAGTTTGTTGCACCATTTCAGATACACCCTGTATACAATACAGGGTGATTCAGAAATAATCATCAATAATTGGGGGGAAGGTAGAGGGGCCCTAGACAAGCATATACTCCTGTTCATAAAAAATGCATCACCATGAAGGACTTGTTAGATTTTGATGAAATTTACACAGCAAGTGATCTTTGTGGATACAAATAAATGATATAATTTTCAGAACAAAAGAATAAAATTTAATATAGAAAATTGGTGTTTAATGTCTTCCATACGCGCTGCAATGAGAGCCTCTATACGACAGGTCATCGAATCAAACAGATTGAAATTTTGACTGAGGAGGTGATTTTTATCTAAGATTCATCCCAAATCCAAAGTTTGCCAATATTGGCAACATAACAAGCATTTTAACCATGAGGACAAACCAACGAAATTTTAGTCAAGCTCCATAGGTGAAATTTTGGATGAAGAAATTTGTCGAGAAAGTTACTGTCTTTATTGGATGTAAAGTGAGTTTGGAAAATTCCAAAAAACATGTGTACGGGATTTGTTCTGATGAATTACAGCTTCAGGATCGCTTCAAATGTAGGTATAACTTTTGGCTCCAAAAATTTTTAGAAATTTTTTTAAGAAATGAGATTGCCCTCATTTTTTATCTAATGAGATTGCCCATGGTACCCAATAGTGCTCCAGGTCAAAACACTTCTCTTCTTCACCCCAGACTCAAGATAAAACACTCCAAAAATTGCGATTTTCGGCATAGCGTCCAAACCCAACTTAGGTGTCATGTTAACCAAAATTGATGGGGGATTTCTTTAAAAGGACAATTTGTTATGAGTAATCTTGCGAAAATATTTTTTTGTGAATCCCATGGTAGCTTTATGCACCGATGGAATTCCATCGATGGAGCGCTGTGAAAAAACGATACTTGGTGAATTTTGGTGCAATGGCGACCAATTAACTGATGGAGCAGACAATGATAGACCTGTAATAGTATTCTAACAATTTGAAACATGTCGAAAAGTCACTCAATGATCCGGCACTGCCATACGAATGAAGCCTCTTTCATCCCAAGCTGACGTGACTATAAGGGGTTCAGACCCCAATTTTCAACTAGCCTCACCCTTTTTGGGTCTCTGTTTTCAAACCCATATCAATATATTGTCCGATTTCCCTTCATCTGACCAGCGGTAAAACAGTGTGAAAAACACCCTTCCGGGAAGCCTAACATTATTGCTCTTTAAAACTATGTTAAAGTTTCATATGCCATCCGTTAAGGTCTAAGGGGTATAATGACATCAAATGACAAGAATATCAAGGGTAAACAACCTTCTTACAAGCCCTTAACGTCCCGTTACAGCCCCCAAAATATACAAATAAATCAGTGGTTGAGAAGACACTGCTCAGCTCGCGCATGCGCTATAGGTCTGAATTTGGTGTCATTTGATAATCAAACAATAATGAACATACCCTGAAAATTTCAAGTTGATCAGACAATTCCTTCTTGGTGTTGCATTTTTTATGAACAGGAGTATATTTCGAATAGGGATGGTGGGGCGCAGCCTTACCGTTAAAGAGCAAGGACCTAATGTAGTGCGAGTGCATTTCAAAAGGCCGTTTTTAGAAGGATCGTGTGACGAAAAAAAACATAATAAAATGAAAAACATTATTGAATGAGGTACAGGAGTATCCGTACTACTTAAATACTCAATGTGATAGAAATTTGACCACTTTCTAAACCGTGGGGTTAGTTTTAAAACGTGCAATATTAATCTCTTAGTCAAAGAATGGAGTTCCCTTAATGGTATTTAGGAAAATGATGATCGGGGAAGGAATTTTCAATGATCAAACAGTTTCAATGATCAATGTTACGATCATTGAAAATTCCTTCCCCGATCATCATTTTTCTAAATACCATTAAGGGAATTCCATTCTTTGACTAAAAGATTAATATTGCACTTTTGAAACTCACTCCACGGTTTAGAAAGTGATTCAAATTCTATCGAATTCATGGTGTAAGTGGTAGGGATACTTCCTTACCTCATGCAATAGATTTTTTCATTTCATTATGTTTTGTTTCGTCACAGGATCCTTCTAAAAACGGCCTTTTGAAATGCACTCGCACTACATTAGGTCCTAGCTCTTTAACGGTAAGGCTGCGCCCCACCATCCCTATTCGAAGGCCCCTCTACCTCCCCCCCCAATTATTGATGATTATTTCTGAATCACCCCGTAGAGGAGGGAGGATGAGAAAATCAATGTAAGTGAAAATACTCAGAGAAATGTAAGAAAGTAAAAAAAGACAAGAAAAATAAAATGAAGAAAACAAAAAGAAAGGATGAGTAAAAGTTAAAAATGTGTCATTGTTTAACATCGATAAACCTTTACCATTTTTAACATCTCATGCTTGACATCTAGAAAATGTGTTCAAAACTTATGAGTCCTATCGTGGTTGCATTAGGTAAAATTCAGAACGAGTTGTCTTTTCGAGATGACTATTTCGGGTTTTGAGGCCCTTTTAAAAAATTTAGATCGTGCTCACATTGAAAATGCTTAGAACGCGTTACAATATATGCAAAATGCCAGAACGTGTTGTAAAATTTGCAAAATGCCTGATGGCATGGTGGCAATTTTTGTCAGTTTTTAGGATAGCCTATTTGTGCGTGTGGGTCTGACTTCTGTGCAACTGATATAATTACTTTTTTCATATTTATGCCATATTGGTTTGTTCTTAGTTTTTTAAATGAGATTTTGTATGTAAAATAAAGGTTAAAGTTCTTATAAAAACAAAAAATAAAATCTTTATTATATACATTTTTAACATTTTCTAATAATTCCCATTTCTTACAAAAATATCAAATACCATAAACAAAGTAAAAAGTATCACATGCATATATACACTCTGAAATCAGATCAAATAAACTTTTGATGTAGGAATCATAAATAAATTAGCACCATATGAGCTGTTGAGGATGAAAGTGGTACAAGTCCAAAAATACAAAATTGGAGGAAAGCATGGATTTGGGTTTCTATGTTCCTTTACCTAATGTGGTAATCGATTAAGTCACCCGGTTCACGTACCCCGTTCGCACTGCCAGAATAAGGAGCCCTTTATTTTCCACTCCACCCCATATTTATTAGTACGCGTCTACTAATAATTATGCAGTGTGGTCAACTAATAACTATTTACCATCATTATCATTCAATTTATCCAACTGTAATCCAGTTAGCTTGTTTTGCTTTTATTTGAGATTCAGAAACAGTTTTCTTAAAATCGTCCGTCATTTAATTATCTTTTTTTGCATTTTTACTTGTATAATATTCTTGTATTTACTTGTGATAATATTCATAAACTTTAAGTTATATATTAACAAATCAAACATTTCTTAATATTAAAATATAAGAATTTTACAATTCGTGCGGTTAGTTATTTACGCACAATAAAGTGCTTATTATCGGCCCTTTTCAGAGCGAACAGTTTTAAAAAAGGCCCTATCCGGTAATGTGCACAATGCAATGAAGGGCCCTTTAGATGCAGTGCGAACGGGGTATTACTCAAACCTACGTTTATTGGATTTAAAAACATTCGATTACTCAAAACTACGTTCAGTGGACTTACACCACATTCATTCTAAGCAGCTCATATGTAACGCGTAATTACTGCAGAAATCAGTGTCAAATTTTGCAGCCACTATTTCATCGGTGGAAAACTTTCTACTCCCTTCCGGTGCAGTGGTTGCAGTTAAGAGCCAGATTCTTAGACAGGATCAAAAGGTAAATAATCATATACTAAAACAAAAACCATATTACGATTATTTCATGCCTAAATAACATGATTTGGTAGTTAAATGTGAAGTTTTCAGTTTTTCTATGCTGGAAATGAGCTAACTTTTCAAGAGTAGTGAAAACAGCTTTGATTGAGCAATTCAGAAAAAATACCACAATTTTAGCTTGATTCGTAGAGTTATCTTTGAAGATTCGGAAACGGAATATTGTTTTAAGTGGAAAAAATTGTGAATTTGTTATGAATTATTTGAACGGAAGAAAAACTTCCATAGATGCTGTTTCAAAACGAAACCACCGTTCCGCAGAGGTTAAAAAGGTTGTTATCATTGTTTTCATTTTTTTAAATGTAAACGATCCTAATATGAAAAATTTTACACCAGTATTTCCATTAGGGTGTCTCAAAAAAAACTTTTTCGAAAAACCTCGCTCCCCAGGGCTTTTTCCATTCCTTTTGGTCCCAAAAGATAGTGTGTGAAGTTTCAGCCCCCTAAGTTAACTCTAGGGTTTGCCTGTAGAGCCCCAAAGTTTGAAAAAGTGGAAAAAATGACTAAATTTCAGAATTTTCAAAAAATTTATTTTATGAGTGAAACTGGATAAAAATGGTTCAAATGTGTTACTTAGGACTTATTTATTTATGTCTAATAATTGTACCCTATAGCCCCTGCAATTTAAGATTAAAACGTACTACTTAGGGACGTTACGCTCGCCAAAGCTTATAATGCACTACCGGTGGACGAATTGAATTGAATCCGAATTGATTTGAAGGAACTCCCTCAAATGATGCCATTTGGTGCTAAATTGATATTATAAACTGTAAAAACTAGTGAAATAACAATAATGAGGCCCTCCACTGAGCTTATAATGTAAAAAGTGTTTTTCTTCAAGATTGTTTGTTTCCAGCTGATCAAACCCAAAATTTGTACTAAATAGGGGTTGTTGTACTTTTTTAGATACCAAACTTTGAAACCTTTATAGGGGTTTCATTTTTAATAAGTAGAACTAAGTTTTAACAGCACAGATCGGAAATGACATGGATATCTCCAATACCAGCTTTTTTTAAAGTTAGGAAAATAGTTTAATACGTGTGAATCTTGGTTGAAATGTTAAGAAAGAAGTTCTTACCACTAATACGTTTAAAGGGAGTAATTTTCTAACTTAAAAAAGAAAACCTATTTTCACTTCTGGTATAGGAAATATCCATGTCATTTCCGATCTGTGCTGTTAAAACTTAGTTCTACTTATTAAAAATGAAACCCCTATAAAGGTTTCAAAGTTTGGTATCTAAAAAAGTACAACAACCCCTATTTAGTACAAATTTTGGGTTTGATCAGCTGGAAACAAACAATCTTGAAGAAAAACACTTTTTACATTATAAGCTCAGTGGAGGGCCTCATTATTGTTATTTCACTAGTTTTTACAGTTTATAATATCAATTTAGCACCAAATGGCATCATTTGAGGGAGTTCCTTCAAATCAATTCGGATTCAATTCAATTCGTCCACCGGTAGTGCATTATAAGCTTTGGCGAGCGTAACGTCCCTAAGTAGTACGTTTTAATCTTAAATTGCAGGGGCTATAGGGTACAATTATTAGACATAAATAAATATAACCCATCTAAATAAGTCCTAAGTAACACATTTGAACCATTTTTATCCAGTTTCACTCATAAAATAAATTTTTTGAAAATTCTGAAATTTAGTCATTTTTTCCACTTTTTCAAACTTTGGGGCTCTACAGGCAAACCCTAGAGTTAACTTAGGGGGCTGAAACTTCACACACTATCTTTTGGGACCAAAAGAAATGGGAAAAGCCCTGGGGAGCGAGGTTTTTCGAAAAAAAGTTTTTTTGAGACACCCTAATTTCCATGTTTAAGACTTTATATAATTTGAAACTTAAAGTTGAAATTGAAGGATTGAAGAATAAGAATGTTAACATAATTAAAAATTATCCAAATTTAAATTACGTTCTTTTTTTTAAATTTAAATAATGGAACTCTATTTTTTATTTTATGATATTGTTTTTTGCTTATTTACCGGGCAACTTGACAGAGTAGGCAGCGGGAATAATTAAAATTCTGTTAGGAACAACAAACTCAGAAAATATAAATGGGGGTAACATTTTCAGTCTAATTTTCATTTTTCTTCCATTATTTTTAAAATTGTTTGAATCATTACAAATGATGGTTTGAAAGAACTCTCATCAGGCACGTGGGTAGTTAAAATAGGGTAGGTTTTTTGGAGGCAAACGCGCGAAGGGCACAAAAACTCAACAACACCAAAAGGTCGATCTCAATACTTTTCCGTTAAGCCAGATATGAACCAAACGTGAGCCAAGTCGCCAAGCGAAGCCAATGACGGTGGAATTCTACATTATTTGGCTATTTTTCTATACGGGCTATTGCGCCCGGCTAACGGAAAAGTACCTCAATCTCTTCACAGTCACTAGAACTAAATCACTGTCTGGATTCACAAATCGCCATCTAACATCAGTAATCCCAACTGTCGTCACTCTGGACCACCAACTTGGCCAGGGTCTTCCTCTAATCCAGTGTTTCCCAACCTTTTTCGGCCCATGCCCCACCGAAGCCTTTCTAAATTTTCCATGCCCCCCATGTCTATTTTTTTTTTCGAAAATCCTTCTTGGAAATTAAATAAAGCCTGGAGGTCCATGCCCACCTGGGGGGCAATTTGGTTGAAAATTTTCAAATTGCCCCCCTGGAAAATCAAATTGCCCCCCGGTGACGCGTGCGCCCCACGTTGGGAAACACTGCTCTAACCCATAATCACAGTGGTCACATACCATGACCACGAAGACATAACCACGTAATCAACACCATAATTTGTTAGTCAATACCCACTGCCAGCGCGGTCTCCTTTTATGTGTGGGCTTTAAAGCTTTTTATAATTTCTTTGTATAGATCCGAATTGTCTAAGTAGAAGAATTATAGCCAAAGTGGGGTTATACTCTTCCCGTAGTTGGAGCTGTGACGCGTCAACAGTGTTCTACTTGAAACTAGAGCTTTTTGTATATGGAATTCCGTAACACTCGCTCCTTATGAACTGACCGTCCCGACAGTTAACATTCAAAAAAAACTTCCAACAAAAGTACTTACACAAAGGCAATAAACATAAAAAATTACCCTCTCACAATAAACATAAGACAATTACAATGAGACAACAAATTACAAGACAATTTACAAACTAAATTGTACAGTCCACAATGGTTGTCACAGGGGTAATCTGTTCACACCACTGAGCTTTACAGCAAACTGGAGTGACGACTGAGCGTGCCGAAAAAAGGCCGAAACCGCATCACACCTTATCGAAGTGTGTGTCCGCTCGTAAAGGATTTCTATCTTCTTTTAGCTTTCCCCATCTGTTAGCATAGTTGTATTCACCACATGAAACGACCATTCTAAAATTTTGCTTATAATATTTTAAAAAACAGGCATGGGCGAATTAAAAGGGGATCACGGGGGTAAATGCCCTTCCAACTTTTTGAGAAAATTTTATTTTTATAAGAGAAAATCCTGTTTCCAAAGCCCTTAGGGGCAGCTTGCCCCACAAGGTATCCAGTATGCCTCCCCAGGGTTCACCACCTAAATCCACCCATAAAAAAGTGGTTAAATGTAAGTCTATGCAGAAATTAGTTTTGCCCGGTTCGCGAAATTACTGTAACCTACCGCGTCGGCACGTTCGGTCGCATGTTTTGCTATAGGAGGTTGTCAATCCAGTTTGTTTTATAACTCAGTGGTTCACACAAACCCACTTTGAATCTGTCAGACCCAGATTTTCTTATCCTGAAAATCACATCTTCCAGTTTATCAAGGTTCATTCTACTCAGTCGAATGACCTGTAGTCTGTGTTGCTGAGGCCATTGAAGAACTACTGATTCTCCCGAGACTGGTGTTTTGCGGAACACACGTCGTCGATACTTGATGTTAATTGTTACTTCCAGCGAACTTCCGGACATACATCTGTTCTCCCTCAAATCGTGCATATCGATCATCCCATGTGCATGTGGGTGCATGGCTATCCGGAATATTCCTACGATCCTCTGGTGCAACTTCAGGATGAGGATCCTTAGAAGTTGCTGCAAGGCACTTCACAGACGAAGGAGAGGCATGGGGTCTTGGACTTCGAATCTTGAGGGTGGTCTCCGATGACCAATGGGCAAACTGGATCATCATGGCTTTGTTGAAAGCACTTCAAACATACACATTAGTTTGTCGTAGACCACATCAACGGCAGAGGAACAGGAATCCCGGCTCACGAAGATCTTGGCGAAATGTTCTTGATCATCACCATTCTAGGGCGGAATCTCTACTCCAGTCAACTATAGCTTAACCACTGAGAACTTGAACAGCATCGCAAGTCCAAATTTGTCTCGTCCGTCAGCCACTCTAACATTTGAATATCAAACTAGAACCTTCTGTTTCTCGAACTCCGCAACATTATGATGTAAAATATTCCATTTTGTTTCTATTGGAGGCGGTAATCCATATATGCCAATTTTAAATGGCAATGTTTCATCACCTTCACCTTTCTCCGGGAATAAGATGCCAATATTCTTAAAGGAATCTTAAGTGGATCTTATTACGGAATCTAAGAGGGCCTTCGTAGGTCTTACGGATTTTAGTTTTTGAGAAAAGGTCTTAAAATAGGGTTACAACACAACGGATACGAGTATGGTAAGGAAGGGAGTTGACCGTGCCATGATTCAATTTAAAATAGATGAAAACACATCTATGGGTTAGAAACCATTGCTTCAAAAAGAAACTGCAAAATAGTTACCAGATCCACTGTTTAACGCCGTTGTCAGCTCGTGATCTCCGAGATGATCCTCTCTTTCGTTTGGCCAGTGAAGTTCGATGCCCAGATAGTATAGCCATCCTCCAACGATGGCTCCAACGTGAGGACCGATGAGACCAACCCACCAGTAGTTACGATACCTATAAGAAATAGTTAAGATGGACTATTAGTCAAGAACAGTTGAAAAAATAATTTCAATCACTATTTAAAAAATTATGAAACCTCTTCTAGAAGTTTAAATTGATAAAAGGATGGTTGATAAAACATTGTAAAAATAATCAAAGGAATTTAAAAGGATAAAATAATATTACATAAGTTAGCATCTTACAGATAAATTTCTAGCAGCAGTAGGGGAGAGGGGGATACTTAATAGCATAGGGGATACTTTAGCCACCCCTATTTTTTCCTGTGCATGTTAATTTTTCGTTCCAATTCTGGTGACATGTGAACAAATTTATAGTTTTCTAAAGTTGATGAAAAAAATCACAATACTCGGTTCCATTTTAGAGGTGTTGTAACCATAAGTTGTTTTTCACCTATCTGATATAAATATTCAGGGTAATGTTTTTTGTCTATTTTTTCGTAATGAAATTTGTGTTTTTAGGTAGAACATAAATAGAATTAAATCCTATAGGTTAATTTTAAATCTATGTAAGTTCATTAAAAAAGCATGCATGCATTTTTTAGTAAAAGCTCCTTAAAAGAAAATGGTGCTTGTGGGAATACTTCAGCTATCTCCATTCTTGGGGTAAAAATTACAGGCAAAAATAAAAATTAACTCTATAAAGAAAGGCTATTTACTTGTCATTTTTTTAAATGCTTTTTTCTTCTATAGCTCTATTTAAAACTATTTTTTTAAAGTTTTAATATAAGTAATTGCCAACTGATGCAATATTTTAAATTTAATGTAGTGTCAAATTATCAATTTATTATTTTTCATAGTTATTTTTAAAATAAATTTATCAATCAATCGAAAAATTAAACTGTAAAAGTGGATCAAGTATCCCCCCTCTCCCCTATACTTCCGTCCTAAGCGAAAGTGTACACTAACGCAATTTCTCACAGATTTACTTTGAGAAAAATCTCGCCAAAAGAGTATTTGGCGGATTTTTAATTCTATGCGGTAGACCCTCCTTTTAAGATCACATATTAGCTAAGCCCAAAAAAAACCTCTGTTATCAGTTACAACGTTGGGTTGCGTTTGGGTCCGGATTGCGTATATATTTATGGCAAGCAGGGTTCAATTACACAATTACAAATTATTAGCATTTCAGCTGCAAACTCGAGGGAGTCGCATATTCCAGATGTAATAATAACATTGATATATTATATGTTCTTAAAACAATATGTTTAAAAATATTCCGTTTTAGTTTAAATAATATTTTCAATTTAAATTTATGTTAATTTCAATCTTACAAAAATATTAGTTTGCTTTCAATTCTGATATTTAAGGAGTTTTTTCATGATCTTGCCAACCATTCTAGTGGCTTGGAAGTAGCGAGATATATTCTCGCCAATTTAAAAACATGCCAAGGGAGAGCAGAAAATGAAGTTTTAAGAAAACTCGTTAAGGTACATTTCGCTTAGGACGGCAGTATATGCAAAGAAGAGTTGTTCTCCATATGAAATAAGCTATTTGTGAACAGACATTATCTGTTGAATAACTTTTTAAAGGAAACTATAATGAAGTTTTCTCTTTTTGGTACAATTTTACTCTAGAGAACTTCAATTTCTAGCTTATTGTTTTAAAAGTTTTAATCATTAACCAAATCATTAATGCAAGCTAGGCAACAACTACGCCACGATGACGTCAAACGTACGGGAAAATCAATGAATTGAATCGATTAAATTCACTGATTTTTCCCGTACATTTAACATCATCGTGACGTAGTTGTCACAGGCCTTATATATAGAGGATCTTTGTTTTTTTCTGCATGTTCTTGTTCATATTTCGTTTGAAGTTTAATCAGAACAACAGCTTTAAATTATTAAAATGTAGGTCTTAAGAGAATAACCTGGTGTTAGTGATACTCCTTTCTTACTTATACAAAAATTAATTTATTTACTAAACAACATCAATCAATACCAACGTATTTATTTACTGAAACAAATGCTTAGCAAACAGCACAAAAACGAATACTTACGTGAAAACATCAGCACCATAGCCAGCTACGGCAGTGAAGCACCTTGTGGCGAAATCTCTGGCTGGATTCAGAGGTGCCATACAGTTCGCTCCGAAGCACATGGCTAATGCGGAAATCATGAAACCCAAACAGATGGGATGCATCCAGGCGGGAATGTTCAGGTTCCGTTTGTCGATGATGGCAAGAGCAGTGAACATCAGCAGACCAGTGCCCACGACCTGGAAGTGAGAAAATTTAATTACAGAAATCTCAATTATTAAAGCAACCCATAAGTCAAGTTTTCAAAACACTGTTTTGTCCTTTCAGTCCTAACCAATCCTTCAAGAAAATTTACTGGTAACAACTTGAACTCACAATAGGAGGGATCTTGCAAATTCTCACCAAGAAGGCCTGTAAAAATCTCACGTCCATCTTGAATTCAGATGTTATAGTACATTTTTTAAATCTTAAAAAATATTCTGCCCTTTTCTTTGAAATTAGTTGGTTTGTCTTATTTGGCACAAGGGTTCCTATACTATACGGACAAAATGTATCAGGATAACTTGTTGTTTGGAAAAGTAAGTAAATTAATGCTTTAGTTTTTTTTAAATAGGTATAATACTATTGAAAGTATAATTGCCAATTTTATGAAAAACGTCTGTATTAATGCTTATTTACTGAAAAAAATGCATGACCATTTGAAAGAAATTCAAAAAGTAATGTAAATCTCTCCCAGGGAAGACAAAATCATAGGTGAATCCATCCAAAGGGAGGAGATGGTACAAATTTAAAAAAATATACGTCGCACAATTAATGTACATATACAATGTTTACCCAACTTTGCACCAAGTAGTTTTCATACCCTTATTTTTATAGGGGGGCAAATTTTATCGCAATTCATTTTACATTTTCCCCTATTTCAAGTCCATTGATTCAGCATTATGCTTAAATAATAATTGGGTAAGGAAAGCAGAGGAAAAACTCATTAACTTAATTCAAGAACTTACTTGATCAACAAAGCAGCTTAAGAGTGAGACGAAGGGTTTCGGATAAGTAGCCCAGATGTAGGCTGTTGCAGTGTCCCCGGTAATAGTTCTGTTTGGATCAAAATGATCCAAGAAATCTAGAACACGAATCAAGAAAATAAATTACAATACCAACATTCTCTAGATTTATACACTATCTACCAATAAGTATTTGGACACATGTAATACAAAAGAAAGACAAACTTTATTTATAATCAATAGTTGGTAGAGCTTCCACGAGAGGCAATTACCAGCGTGAACCCTCCGGGACATACTTTCCACAAGTTCTTGTGTAACGGCTAGTGGTATTTTCTTCCACTCGGCTTGGAGAAGACATACAAATTCCTTCACCAATTTTGTACGGGTAGGGGACATCCTAATTCGGCGATCCAACTCGTCCCAGAGGTTCTCGATAGGGTTCAGGTCTGGGCTCAGGGCAGACCAGTCCATTCGATTAACCCTATTGGCACCATACCAAGCCTTGGTGACCTTCGCAACATGACAGCTGGCATTGTCGTCCTGGAAGTAACAGGGGTCCACCCCGTAAAACTGCCACAACCTAGGAAGCACATTGTCATCGAAAATAGTGCAGTAGGCATCAGCGTTGAGATTACCATGAATGAATGGGGACCAAGGGTCCCAATCTCAGGACCGTAGATATAGTTATTTTATTTGCATGAGTGTCCAAATACTTATTGGTAGATAGTACAACTCAACTGACTAATGATAATAATACCAACCTTTGTAGTTTACAAAGAGAACAGCTGATGCTACAAATGCTCCTAAATGTTGAGCCAGAAGGTAATGTCCAACCTTTTTCCATGGAAATTTTCCTAGCGTCGCAAAGGCCACTGTAACGGCAGGGTTTATGTGGCCACCTAAAAAAACAATGTAATAAAATTTAGCAGATATTAAATTTCAGTTCATTAATGCATTTTTTATATCTTTCTAGTTTTATCTATAATAATGAATATCCCATCAACGAGCGGAATTGAACGATTCTGCGCCGGCCCGTTTCGGAGAAAAACAAAAAAAAATTTCTTCTAATTTTTAGAAGGATTATTAAAGAGTTCTATTTACTTTCATTTTATTTCTCGCGTTGAAACGGCCCGCGCCAAAACGGCCACGCCGAGTAATAATATAGACCACTATAGAAACTATTTTGACAAGTTATGGTTATGTATGACGTTACAAACGTTATGATCCAGAATGTTCTATTCAACTATAATAGGAGTTTGTTGTATGATCAAAAGTTTAAAAAATTCGCGAACATACAAAGTACATTAATATCTAAGGAATAAAAACGTTTTTTTTTCCCAGCAAGTTGATTAGTCGCAGTCTATAAAACGATCAAATATTAATAGTTTTGACACAAAATGTTGGAAGAAATTATAAATTATAAAATTAATCGTGTTCTTTATAAAGCAGGAAAATGTATGGTATTTATGTAGCTTAAATGAATTTTTGTGACTTTCCGATGTTATTTCTTCCTTCTCTTTCGGTAAATGAACTCTACGTTCGTTTCCCTAGAGGGCAGCACCACCAGGAAATGGGACCGCTCAATGGAACCGCAGAATTAAATATGTATTTAAATTTTATTATCAAAAACATTGGTAAAAAATCCTGTTAATAATAAAAATACTAAGCGCTGTAAATTTTAGAAAAACCATTTTCTCTTTCCAAATTATCTCGTGTACCTATCATTTGCACACCAGAGTTTATTATATTTCTCTTTTTGACTGCTAATCAGTGGCGGATTTCCAAATGTGCCGCCTATAGGCTGAACCAAAATTTGCCGCCTATATGCTATACATCTTAACAAAACTAACCAGGGGTGTCATTTCAGTTTTTGGTTGGGGGTCATAGATTTTAAGTGGGTTTGGTACGCGCCGTGACTTGACTTTTGGTTTCTTATATTTTTTGGGGAGGGGTGAGGTCTAACTGAACGTCTGAACATCTTCTTAAGGTCCCGAGTGTATACCTGAAGTGTTAGATCACTTAAATAATGTTTTACACGAAAATTTTACAATGTAAGCTCGAAGTAAAAATAGGGGGTCTGGGCCCCCCCCAGAAATTTTTTGAAAACTTGCTTCTTAAAGAAGTATTTCAGCTCATTCTGAGACCCTTACACAGGGCCGTAACTAGACTTTTTTTCGGGGGGTTGGAAATTTTCTAGCAACTTTATTTTGATTTTGTTGGTGACCTAGGTAAGAAGACAGCGGCGGACCCAGGATTTGGTATCGGGGGGATGAAGATTTTCAATATCAAAATCGTCATCCAATACCATAGAAGGGGGTCTGTGGGTCCTCCCCCAGAAAATTTTTGGAAATTTAAGTAATAAAAAGCAGTTTTTCAACTCGTTTTGGTACACCTAATCCGGATTTCAGACATTACATTTTCAAGAATTTAATTAACATTTTTGTAGGATTTTTGCACTTCAATGAACTTTTTACGGAAAAGTGGTAAATAACAGGGTACGAAATTCCAAAGGGGGGTCTGGGGGTCCTCCCCCAGAAAATTTCTGGAAATTTGACCCTAAAAATCAGGACTTTAACTCGTTTTAGAGTCGCTTTTCCCTTTTTTTACACCCCTGAGTTCCCACTTCCCTTCCTTCTCACAGTTAGTTCTTATTTCTTTTGGAGAGGGGGCTTAAGTCCCCTAGCCCCCCTGGATCCGCTAGTGTGATGAGTAGAGCTCCTAACTCACGGCCCCTTTATGATTTCACTCATTTTTAGACTAACTCGAAGAGGATCACTCCTTGTAAGTCCCAATATTTTCAAGAAGCGAGTGTTATAAAAATTTCAAGGGGGGTTGGGGGTTCTTCCCCCAAAAAAATTTTGAATTTTGAACCTTAAAAGTAGGGGTTCTATGCATTTTAAGGCTGATTTTTAAGGAAAAACAGTAAGTAAAAAATTGATGTCAAAATTTCGGGGGTAGTGTTTGAGTAGTAGTGTTTGAACCCCCAAACCCCCTTGATTACGGCCCTGCCCTTACAGTTCCTTGAAAACCATAGAATTTTCTGGAGGAAAAAGTTTTAAAAAACGTCCAACGGGGGCCAGAGGTCCTCTCCCAGAAAATATTTTTGGAAATTTCCCCAAACTTGTGTTTATCTACTTTTAAACTCTATGGAGAGGGAAAAACTTCTTGTAGGCAGCATAATTTTCCAGGGGAAACACTGTATAACAGATATCAAAATTTGAGAGGGGAGTGTGGGGGTTCTCCCCCAAACATTTTTTTAATTGTCTATTAAAGTAGTGTTTTAGCTCATTTTGAGACCCTTTGGGTAACAAAGAGAAAAGTTTCTTGAAAACCACAGAATTGCTTTTTTGAAGGGACGTTCTCGTCTGAGCTTATGTTTAGTTTTTCATTTCTCCTCTCCTTTTTTTATTCAGAAAAAAATTCTGCCATCAAAAATTTGCCGCCTACTAAAATTTGCCGCCGTAGGCTATAGCCTAGCTAGCCTATTTAGAAATCCGCTACTGCTGCTAATAATACAAAGTGTGGTCCTTTTATGACTACTAGAAAGTAAGAAGACTAAAAAAACAATATCAATATGGAATCTGGAAAATTTATATTACTATCTCTTTCTTTGCTTAGATACATTATTTAAAACTTTATAATGATATTTCTTTCCGTAATAAACCACGACTTTCCAGTTCTCGTCTTTAGAGGGCAGCACTACAAGAAAAATGGGGAACAGCTGGATCCGAATTCATTAATGTTGCATTTAACTCGGTACGGTATTACAATGGGTATTACAGTGAAAAGATAAAGTAATTCAAAATAGTAAAATATTTTTAAGGAAAACAATTTATTCCAAAAACATAATTAAAGAATAGGTTTTAAAAGAATTTTTATTACGCTTTTTTTTAGTTTCTAAAGTATGTATTTAACGGGTTACATTAAGCAACTCTACTAAATTATATAATAAAAATATATTTTAATTTAAATTACTTTTTAAAACACTACTTTTAAGGGTGAAAATTCAAAACAAATTCAAAAGAGTCTCAAATTGAGTTAAAACACTATTTTTAGAGAAAATATCCAAATTATTCTGTTATAGGACTTCTTACCCCACCCCCTTTCAAATTTCTTCATTTATTGTACTATACTGTCCTAAAATTCTGCTACATAAATTCTCCAAAGATAAAAAAAAATTCCATTGTGATCACAATTAGCAGTGCTCTTTGAGGATTATCTATAAAGGCTCAGAATAAGCTTAAATATATATTGAGGGAAAACTTTCCCATCCTTTTATGGAGAAGAATCCCCAGGACCCCCTATATTTTACCAGGGATTCACACTTTTTATATAATTTTTAATTTGAAATTTACCACACTAAAAATAAAAATAATTGTAGCTTAAGTTACACAATGGGTAAACACAATAAGTACTAAAGAAGCTTAAATGTCTAATTAGTACAAGTTGGAAATGTTTAAATACGACCATAGAAGTACAAGTTGGTGTCTACTCCTTTTCTATAGTATAACTTTACATCATACTACAGTCTTTGTAAATAAAATTGGCGGCTTACTACTAGTCATTTCCCTGTTGCGTTGCCATTGTGACAAGCTGCCAATTTTATTTACTCGGACCATAGTGCTACCATAGCTACACTAATACCCGTGCCGTGATTATAGAATCCACGCGGACTCGTCAGTCTCTATCATTAATTTTCATTGCTCTGACAAAAGCAAATTTGAAGGGTTAAATACTACAAAAATGCAAAAAAAATCGCACCATAATTGAATAAGAATACATAACCAACTAAGTGTAAACTCCTACTCTCAAGCGTCTCCTCCAGCCATCAACCGGTTTTGTCCTTGTTAGGACTCATCACACAGCACTAATACACTGGTATCCAAAAATAAAGGATAACTACTTTCATATTAATGACACAAATCTTATTTCCTTATCATTGAAATTAATAGGATCTTCCAAGAGGGAAAATATGTGGTCCAGGATCAAATTACCCTTACAATAGTTTAAAGAGAACAGAAGCCCCCCGATCGATAAGGAACTTTCCACATACATTCGTAGCGTAGCGGTAGCACAAACGTTTATGTATAAGAGTCTTCTAACAAAAATATATTTCCGATCATTTGTAGAATAAGACATTCCTGTACTCCATGAGCTAATTTAGAGCGTGAAATAACTTCAGGTAGGATTTTTAGACGCTATTACACAGCGTTCGAAATTCCACTGCATCACTGATCCAACACTACTGAAAAAACGGCTCGGACCACTAAGGTCAGAAAATCACTGGTCCGCCGAACCAGTGGCGAGAAAATATCCCACTCTCTAGTTTTATCCCCATTTTTTCCTGCTATACACACCTGATTAAATATCTGCATTAAAACATTGCCATCGTCCTTGCCCTTCAAACTTCGTTTACCGTTGACCTTATCATACAGATCATTGATGGTGATCCAGAACATCTCTCAACAAAATAATAGCTAGGAAGATTTGTTAAATTTCACACACAGGAGGCAAGAGAGGGAAGAAACGAGTGTGAGAACTTTCAATGTAAACTCCGTGACATTTTAAAACTTACATACCTGCAGACTAGTTTGTCCTGCTCTTTACATTCTTTGCTTTTGATATTGTATAGAAAGGGAAATGAGCCGATAAAATCTGAGGAAACTATAGCAAAGAAATACCTCAAACTCTAGCGTAGCAAACTTTTAGCTCGTTGTATGAGGTTTGACTGTTACAAAATTTGGTCACTTTGGGTTGGACGTATGATATGCGACAGCAACCCCAAGAAGGGGTTAAATTTAGCATAGGAACCAGTCATTTTTTTGTTTACGGACCAGTAAGATTGACAAAGCACTGGTCCGCAGAACCAGTGGAATTTTTTCCCAATTTCTAACTCTGGGATTTCCAATTTCGGGACACACACTCTATCTTCATTTTGGGGTGGGTTTTAGCTATTGCGGATCCTTTATAGGTGAATGGTAACCATACTTTTTGAAGCTCTCCTATGTTTTGCTTCGAATTATGTCTGGAAACACAGAAATTTACATAAAAGGAGCTGTGATGTTTTTGTATCATTATTCCCACAAAATCATATTATCCGTAATTGTTGCACAAGAGTATAAATTTCTCAAGAAATATTCAGCCCCGAACTAAATTTAACTTCAACCAAATCCCAGTGTCTCCCAGCCCAAAAAGACCTCCACTATATCTGTCCCCTCCCTAACTCAACAAAACGCTTATTAGCTTAAAACACCCGATCAATACCCATCCGAGTGGCCCCACTGCGATTCAGGGCGGGCGTTTCGAAGACGCCGGAACAAACATTGCCTTATACAATCAGAGCTTGGAACCGATATAAGAAGCGTGAAAGACCACTGAAAGACAGTCCGGACCACTAAGGTCAGAAAAGTGGTGCAAAAATGTCCCGATCTCCAGTTATAGCCCCTTATTTCCAGTAATACACCTGATTAAATATCTGCATTAAAACATCACCCTTGCCCTTCAAACTTCGTTCACTGTTGACCTTTAAATACTGGTCATTGATGAGGGTCCAGAACATCTGTCAACAAAATTTCAAGGAACTGCTAGGGGTGTTAAATTTCAAGGGACAAGGAAGGAAAGAAACAGGTGAGAAAATAAACAACTTAAACTCCATGAGAAATTTATGACTAGTGCCACCCTGCTCCTTAAGTTCTTTGCTTTTGATATTGAATTAAAAGTTAGCTTAGAAAATGTAGTGAGGCAACTACAGCAACGAAATAACTGAAATTCATAGCTTAGCAAAACTTTAGCCCGCTGTATGAGGATGAGGCGAGACTGTTACGAAATTGGGCCACTTATCGTTGGACATGATATGCAACCGCCACGAAGAATGGGTTGAATAGGTTAAAAAATTTGAAACCTGTCCCATTTAATTTGATGGACCAGTCGTTTTGGTTGAAGGCCAGTTAAGATTGGCATTGGAATGGTCCTCATCAGGACCAGTTGATTTTTCCCCAATTTCTAAGTCTAATACTGGATATAATTATAAGGACTTACCGGTGACGTTCCCACACGTCGCGACGCCCAGCATTACGGCGATTCCCCACGCCCACACGACGGCAAACACGTCGTCTACCTTGCGTCCCTCCAGCACCGTTTGAGCGAAGGCTGCATCTCCGAAGAGCTGGAAGAGAGGATATTTCATTAAAATTAGGCATAGCAGAATGAGAATGAGTAGTTATTAGATAGTAAGGATAGTAGATTCTTGATGTAGATCTTGTATAATCATTTCATACAAATGTGATAGAAATTTGGGGAAGATTAAATTAGTGCAGCCTTTCCCATATAACGCGATTTTGTTTAGAATGCAGGAACTTTTCTGTAGTAGATCCACCCGAAGAAAAAAATGTTAGAGGGGACATAGTGACCCAACGGATGGGGTCAAAAGGATACCTAGGCACCAAATTTTGCAATTATATTCTCGAAAACTAATTGATAATTTTTCTCCAAGGATTCCAGGACATTTATTTTCCTAGGGCATTTAAATACGTTATCTTAAATCCCGATTTAAACTACTTCAACTGAAGTCTGAAAAAAATTATGAGCTTTCTTTTTTCAATGACAGTCCCATACGCAGTTTCAAACAACTACGAACACATTAATCGCGTTATATGAGAGTCATTTGTGCTTAAATATACCTATGAGGTAAGTTACGGTAAATAAAAACGTTAGTAAAATTTTTAGCTACCTAAATAATGTTAGAGTTCAAGAAATCACAAGCCGTGACACACACACATGGACAAAGTATGAACCTACTGTGCACTAAAGTTTTTTCTACACCACCTATTAGCAATTTTTATTCTCCATTGGTTAATCTTAATACAACGCCTCTTCTCTACAAAAATAAGTAAAAACAAACGCGCTTTAACTCTAAAAATTTTACACCTATGGAGAACTATTCACTTTAAACATTACAGTGAATAAAAAAACGAGCACGTAACTCAAAAAGTAACCATTCAGGATCAGTAACCATTCAGTAACTCCACTTCTTTGTTCAACGCAATAACTATCAATTCATTACTGTTAACATGCATGCTTAATAGGTAAAGTGTGATGGATATTTCCTAGTCACGGTGAACAATAAGAATTAAGTGATAGTCTTCAGAATATTCTACACTACACAAATGAACCTTGATGAGTCAGTTTAAGATTTCTAAGTTTCGCGTGAGCTACAGTGACCTTAAATTATTCTTTCATTATTTCTTTTGAAAATTGGTGTGGAGGAGTATTGTTTTAAATTCTGTATACCAAAAGCTTTAGCACGGTTCCTAGTTCCTATCAAGGGGTTACATAAACTATTCCAGAAAATTTTCATTTCTGTATCTCAATATAACGGGTAACTATAAAATTTAAATGAATATATACTTGTTCGTTGAAAAATAATGCGATATACTACACTGCTGAGCAAAAATTAAGGACGGAACTGTTTTTTCAACATAACTAATAGAATTATTGTTCATCCATAAAACTAATACCATAAGATGAGAATACAGGGCCCGAGAACAAATTTTCCCTATCAATTTTTAAGGGGGTAAATGGGCCCTCCATTGATCATGGAGTTCCATTTCACATTTGGAGCTGTTACAAAAACGTCTATGTAAGAGGAATTTAACCGAGAAATTTAAGTTTTTTCATTGACCCGAAATGTCTTCTTGAAGAAGCAAATGGGCCTCGAGAATACAGAAACACAGTTGCATACATCAGGGAAAATATCTTTTGAGTGTAGGGGGTGTTGAAAGGTCAATAAGTATAGTACAGTAAACTTCATTTTAAAGATAATGGGATATTTTTACAGACATATTTTTCCTTTCAGACATATATAAAAGTCCATAAACACTTAAAAAATACTTCTTTTTTGAATGTTAATAACAGATGCCCTTTCTGTGAAACTAATGCAATTCTTTGTGCCATTTCAGCACCCCTTAGACAGCATAGAAATTTTCACTGACATCTGCAATAGCGTATTTGTGTTCTCATGTCACTTTTACTTCTTTTAGAAGACATTTTGGGTCAATGATTTCTCTTTATTAGTAAAAAAGCCGCAGAAGATCACAATTTGGCTTTTTCAAAGTTTTTCATAAGAAACAATATTAATGAATAAAGTTACTTTCCGGGTCCCCAGACCTAAACGCAATCAGGCACATGTGAGACCTACTAAAAACATGGTTGACGGTAAGATACCACTTACCAAAAATGACCCAGAACCTAAAACTTGCCAAAAATGATGATTATACCGATATCTCTCAATAAAACCTAAAAAATACCATTTAAAACCATTTAAAGGCAGCAAAAACGTTTCAAAATATGCATTGAGTTCAGGAATAATCATATTCATTGCAAACAACTTTACTTTCTCGGTTAAATTCCTCTTACATAGACGTTTTTGTCACAGCTCAAAAAGTGAAATGGAACTCCATTATCATTGGAGGGCCCATTTACCCCTTAAAAATTTGATAGGGAAAATTTGTTCTCGGGCCCTCTATTCTCACCCATTGAACATCTTTTGGTATTATTTTAATGGATGAACAATAATTCTACTAAGTGTTATGTTGAAAAAACAGTTCCGTCCTTAATTTTTGCACAGCAGTGTATGTTAAGGATATGAGTTGATTGAGTTCTGTGTGATTTTGTAAGCATCATTCTGCGGTAATTTTAGTTTTACAGGAAATAACTTTTAAATCTCTCTATTCTAAAAAAAGTTTTTGGTGAACGGTTTCCAGAGAAAGGCTTTTTAATTACTGATCCGTATAACACATATTTGGTATCAAACTGTCCGGATTCTTTTGAGGATGTGCAAAGTGCCTTTAGAATTTCTAAAAAAAATCTCAATTTTAAAATATTTCCATTTTTGTAGATTTCGGATAAGGTCGCAGTTATAAAGCAAGAAACTATGAATTTAAAACCATTGAAAACATATTTCACTGGTTTTTTAATATTCAAATAGATTAAATAATCATCTTTCTATTTATAAGACGAATTTAAAAAATATATTTTGTGTTTTTTTTAACAATATTTATGTTTTTATTGTTCAAACGGTTTTCATTATATTTTAAACTTATAATATAATTAATTTATTTTTTATTTTTTAAATAACAAATTAATATTTTTATACTTATCTTTGTAGTTGTGGCAACCTAATCATTACTATATTTACAACTAGCTGTTATACCCGGCCTTGCACGGGTGGGGTGTATAAATTTATTTTTTAAAATATTTCTTAAAATATATTAATAATTTTGTAAATTAGCAAAATTACAAATCATCCCGGTATCCCAGGAACCTCTTTCCTATCCCAGTGTTCCCGGTATCCCAGGCGCCTCTTTCCTATCCCAGTGTTCCCGGTAATCTTATCCCGGTGGTCACGGTAATTTTTCTAATCCCGGCGTTCCCGGTAATTTTCCTACCTCAGTGTTTACGGTAATTTTTATATTCCGGTATTCTGGGTGTCTTTATGGTAAATTTCCTGTCCGAGTGTTCTCGGTAATTTTCATAACCCGGTAATTTTTCCATCCCGATGTTCCTGATAATGTTTAATATCTTAGTGCCTTTATAAAATAAAAAATTTGAAACCATAGTAAAAAGTCTAGTAAATTAGTATGTCTAGTGAACAAATTAAGAAATTTAAAACCCACTGAGCTATATAACAACAGTGTTAAAACCAGTGTTTAAAACTAAAATAAAAGATCTAGTAAATGAAAAAGTCTAGTGATCTGTGTCTCATTTGAAACAATGTTTTATTTTTAACTCGTTGTATGACTGGTAAAACAGGTTTTCAAACACGGAAAAATAAGTGAAAAAAAACAGGAAAAACGGGAAAAAAAGAATGAAGGACTGATTTTCTCTTTATAAATTATAGCCCATGTCCTATTCTGATGTATAAGCTACATTATGGTCAAAATTTCATTAAAATCCATTCAGTAGTTTTTGCGTGAAAGAGTAACAAACATCCAGACAAACATTCACAATTATAATAGTAGTAGGATACAATATACACTCGCTTTCGGAAATTTTGAATTTTGCATTTATTTTTTATATCCTTTTGCAAGTATGTTTTTAAGGTAGTAAAATGTAACTCTTTATTTCATAATGACAAAACGCAAACAACTAAATAACACGGGTGAATGTTTTAGATATAAGGATGAAAATGTTGGTCTTGACATTCGGTGTCGTTGCTATGAAAATGACACAACTTCGAAGTTTGTTTCTCATGAAGATAAAATTCTAAATTTTCGCGATGTTTAAGATAATTACTACATTTTTAACAGTCAATCATTACAAATTTTAAGAAAGTTAAATTTATTCCTGAGATATTTCAATGCTTCCCTTAATGTATCTGTGAAAAAACATTACCTTAGGGAAATGGGTAAAAGAATGTTTACACTGCTTTGTTGTTAATTTTCTCGGGGTTCAATTCCGTTATAGTTCCCGCTAAATATCGCCAATCTCTTTCGAACGCTCAATATTCAAATGTAAACCAATTTTTCTAATTTTTAATGATAAACTGAATAGTTATAGATCTAATTAAACACTTTAAACTATGAATTTGAAACAATTTAGCAATATTTATACTTTATAGTGTCCAAAAGAGATTAGTGATATTTAGCGGGAACTATAACGGAATTCAACCCCAAGATAATTAACAACAGAGCAATGTAAACATTTTTTACCCATTTCCCTAAGGTAATGTGTTTTTCACAGATATATTAAGGGAAGCACTGAAACATTAAGGGAAGGTTCATATTTAGCGGGAACTATATATGAACCTTTCTTGGAATTATAAAGCGATCCGCCAATTCATGTTACCATAAAGGAAATGATAAAATTCCACCACTGAATAAACATTCGCTATTTTTGAAAGAATACCACGGAGAAGTACAACCCCTGTGTTAAGAATGTTTTATAAAGTGAGTAAGTGCAATGAGCTGGGTTTTGTGGGGAATTGTGAAGCGGTCCAAAAGTTACTGCGTCAGCAGTTAACGGGGGTTGGCGAGCGATAGCGAGCAGGGGGCGGTAGCCCCCTAGTAGTTTAAAATAAAGTAGATTTTTTTTTAATTTGTCGATTAGGGTATGATAGTCGTTTGTCTCTATAGTTTTGGAAGAAACAATGAACTTCATTCAAATTCTTTCAACTTTTTTAAGAAAATTAACTCAAATAGAAGAAAACGTATGGCTTTCGAAAATGTATAATTCCTATGCGAAGTGTTCATAAAACGCAAGCAAACAACAGATTTTTTTGGCACTGAGTATATAAACCACTTGTACTTATTGTTTTGTTTCAAACGAGAAATAAATATGTTGTTCAAGGTTAAACATGAGCATTATTGTCAGTGTTGATCCTAAAAGCAGTACAGGTAGTCGAACTTTTTTTCGCTATAAGGTATAATAATGTAAGGATCAAAAAGATTTTTAATAATTCTTCATTGATAATTTCTTGGCGTCATTTAATTTAACTGCATTTATCCATGAACTGTACTGTACAACTTGACGTAAAAGTTTTGGAGTACTAAAACTAAAAGATGGTGGTAATTCATCAAATACTTAAATATCTTTTCAACTTGATCTCTTTTGATAAAAATATTAAATTGAAACATTTAAAATTCATTTTTTCTAAAATCCCTAATCGACGTTGAATTACTCGATGTATTTTGTATTTTAAGTTTGAATTCCTTTTCTCTCGGGAATAAAAAAGAGGGGTTTCTGAAAAACTAAAACAAAAAATAAGTTCCAAACTTATTATTCAGCCTAAATTATGTAAAAATATTACATTTTTCCTGATCCTAATTGCACGTTTTTGTTCAGCGTTAAGCACAAAAACCCTTGTAGTAATTTAGAGACCTTATGAATGAACATTTTTATGAACTGAAAACAACGAAAAGAACTTTTTTTAGGATATACCGTAAATGGAATAAGCAACAAGTCCTCACCATTCCAACTCATTGTAACTAACACCAGATAATTTCTTTTTCGATATTTAAAAAGAACTTTACCATACTTAACCTTAATTTCTAACTAATAGACGATGGGCCCATCTTAACCTACTTTCGCTGAAGCCTGAGCAGTGGTTGTATGGTGTCGGGGTGAAGATCCAAGTGTTTTTTAGACAAGATGTGTTAAGCTATATTTAGAATCTATTCTTAAAATAAAGATTCGCCATAAGTTCCCGTAATACATAACAGGTCTTCAAATCATTACATCAGATAGAGATTGTCTCGTACCATCAAGAACTTGGCTAGGTTTCGCAGAAGCTAGACAATGTTTGGGAAATTATGAGTTCTGGGCAACAGAGGGTGACAGTCTGACAGTCAACTATTTTTACGAGTTCTGAAGGAGATGGTAATTACAGGGGCTATCTTTCAATGAGGAAGTTGCATGATTTTTTTTGATTTTTTTATCGATTCCTCTTGCGAAAATAAGCAACTACCCAAAATTTGAGGCCGACCAAGAAATTTTTTGATTGTCAAAAAAATTAACAAAAATCCCCTTTTTAAAAGCGCACGAAAACGCCAAGAGTTTGGATGTGACGTCATCTTATACTTAACATTGTTGTAAAGCAATGGAGTTGATGGTATTATTGTTGACGTCATCTTATAGTTTAAACAATAAACGTTTTCAGTCACGTGTTTTTTTCTCGACTTTTAAATTAAAATATTTAATTACCTGTACATTTTTTTGAAAAACTGACTAGATATTTCATTTTACCATACAAAAAACCATACGGCGGAACACTTGTTTGTTTTTGAAAATCTGACACATGCAACTTCCTTATTACGAGAGGTGATTTTAACCTTTAAAGACGTTTTGCTTATTGTGAAATTTACCCTACTTATAATTCCATAAAAATAAAATTTCTTAGTTGTCTGTAGAATTATTTTTTTCTTAAGGAAATTAGTTTACAATAGATATAAATGGGTCTCTCTTTTACATAAAACCAAAGGAAACAGGGTTTTGTTCTACAGCTTCACAAAAAAGTTTACAACCTTATTAAAACAAAATTTTATCAACTGTAATCCTGTATAACTTCCCTTCTCTTCAATAATCGGAATTTCGTAAAAAATCCCATTAACACAATTTATAACGCATCACCCGGGAAATAACGACGTAACTGCACATGAAGGAATTTTAATCATACATAAGCTTAGCGTCAAGACTTATATAGTCATCAGGTCGAGTCAAGATTCATTCATAGTACCATATGGAAACTTGGTGGCACATATGAAATAAAAGTTCTACGATTTGCAGCTACGTCGTTCTTCCGGGAGAAAGGTGATACCATACCAAGATTATCGCAGGGATATAAATTTCCAGTCCCCATGTAGGTCTTGGTTAAATGATACTACAAATTTAAAAGCTTTCAATGTTTGTTGATAATTTTTTTTAAGGATTTGCGTTTTCAAAATCAAGCTTATGCTTTGAAAAGGGTCCATAACCCCTAATATGAGTTTTCTACTGGAGACCCAAATACCTCTGAGTAGCTTTTGAAAATTGTCTGAAGATCACTACAAGTTTCTTCACCCCAGTTACCCCGGAAGACGTCGTCGGCCGGTCTTATCTCTTGCCTTATGACATCCCGCAAAGCAGTTTCTTGGCACTAAACGCCTTCTCAAACTGCAAATAAGTGTTTAGGAGGGAGTAAAAATAAGGCAACCCACTTTAAAGGAGATGGCACTTGTGCCGACTACCAGACTACTGAAATAGGAGGTGTGTTAGGGGCTGTTATGAGCCAAACCACCTTGCAAAGACTTTAGAAGCACTAAATTTAGTGTTCTCAAGCGTTGTCATTTGGATGTTGTCAACAATACTACCTGCCAATGCAAAATTTGTTCAGGAAAACAAATGTTTTTTTTTATTTGTGAACTCTTTATCATTTTTACGGCAGCAAGTTACCTATTGTACGAATTACGAAGCTATTAACAGGTTTTAAATAACAATCTAATCTAAAGCCCAAAGACACATTTGACAGTAGGCTACAAGCATCCTACTAGTTAAAGTATCGTAAATTGTAAACTATTATAATTTAAAGACCCCCCAGGTTGGTTGGTTGGTTGGTTGTTTTTGGTTTTATGGCGCAAGGTCCCTATATCGGACATTCCGCGCCAAATACAAGATCAATGGTTAAAAATATATTTTAATTAAAAGTCATGTCTGTTTTCAACCATTATTAAAAGATGAAGTTTATTTAAAATGTTTAAAATATGCGGACGTGAAGCCCGTAGTCGAGCGTAGTCTATACGCCATTCATAAAACTTTTATATGGTAAAAATAAATTTAGACATGCCACCATATTTCAATTGCATACGATTATATGCCGTGGATTATTCCACTGGCATTTAAAAACGGAAATAATGATGGATGATGTTGATGACCTAAAAGTTCGGTTAAAACAGGTGATGTAGTTTTAAAATAGTGGACATAGTAAAACAAAAGACCCCCCAGGACTTCTCCAAATCCTGTTTGATCTATTTTTTAGTTTTTCTATACTTATAATTTATATCAATATTACTTAAAGTAGTACCCTTAAATTAGAACAAAGGTTGGACCTTTTCTCGACTTAAAACTAAGCACAGAAACGCTGAAAATTTGCGGAGAAAAGAATAGAACGTCGCGACGTTCAGGACTAAGAAATAGAAAAGGTTTGTAAAGTTAAAAGGGTTTTCGAAAAAAAGAAAACAGTCTTCATAACTTTTCTAGATAACTTTTCAGAATGTAACTATATGTTTTTAGTTACTAGTAATAGAAATTCATAATTTCAATATCGATAGCATTACACAATCTTGAGAAAGTTTATATTGGAAGTATAGATAGATGAGGAAATTAAACTTGAGGAAAAAGCGTGAATTAAATGGCTTTACAGCTGACGTACTTAATCCTCTATGTGAGATACGTTGAAATACCAAAAATCTAATAATAATTAAAGGCTAATAGTGTCGTAGAAATGTAGGAAGTTCGTTCAAGGTCGCTCTTATTTTTAAAGCAGGAAAACGCTACAAACTTACGTAAAATTAAGTAACCAACTTCATAAATCGTCAGTTTCTTCAGATAAGAATCGGTACTCGACTCTACCTAAAATTAAATATCAACGCAATACAGCTTTAAAATTTTAAAAGTTGGAAACTCAAAAAGTTTAAATATTTCATCAATCAGGGGACAGAGGACAAAACTTCACTATGAGAAACTCTTTTACAGCAACTAATTGACCTAATCGTTGTATATCTTGGATATCCACCAAGCATTGCATCACACAAGGGCTTGACAAATTGATTCTGGAGACAAAACCTAAACAGAGTTGAAGTTGAAAGCACAAACAGGGAAAGTCACCGAAATGTTCCTGCGGAAGAGAGGTTAAAGTTCCCGGAAGCTGGTTGATCGAAGGGAGTTTTTCATTGTCTTTTTTTTTAGAATGTGTTACTGGAGTTGACATTCTTGAATTGTATTCAAGTGTGAGTAATTAATAAATAAGTCCTGGGGTTAATGAATCCTCGGTTATGGAGTTTGGCTTATTCTCCTGTTCTTATTATGACTCTGAGTTTAGATAAATGGATATATTACAAATTTTATAAAAACTTTCATAAGTTGTGTTCACTCTACAAAAAAGTTTATTTTAAAATACTCATTCAAACCCTTATTTGGATATAAAACTAAAATGATTCACGAGATCCAAAAAGGACGGAAGCATTTCTCACGGATTAAAAAGGATCAGTAAAGAATACAAGAGTTTTAGGGACTGAGAATTCAATAGCAATATTATACTCATCATTATCTTCTTTTTTCAGTGAAGTGTATCAGGTCTTCGTCTCAATCAACAAAAAATTTTTATTGCAACGTTCCTTCATAACAAAAGGTTTATACAGATTAGGCTAAAGAAACAAAAATATATATTTTTTAAACTAATAACTTTGTGTTTTTATCCATTTGTTTAGTATTATTTGTCCTCATTTCTCTTAACTTCTTCAAAAATTATACTTACTGATAGACCAGTGCAGAAGCCTTTGAAAATGGTAAAAAGTGAAAAAAATAATAGTAGGATGAAACACATTGGAAAAGGAAGAGAATATAACAAAAAAGAAAGGAAAAATAAATTACGGCCGATCTGAGGTCGGAAAAAGGAAGGGGGGGGTAAAAAGGGGGTTTTTTAGAATAAAAAACGGTTTATCTCGATTTCCGGCAAAACTACAAGTCCTATAGAAAAAATTTGAGTAGCAAAGTTATAGGTAATAAAAAGATCTAAAACTTTTGTATTCAAACTTTTTCACATAACCTCACAATTTATGTGAAAAATTCAAATAATCAAGTTTTTGTTTTTTTATTTTTATCTCTTACAAAAAAAAAATTTTTCAGGAAATTCGGTGAAAACTTACGTTTTGATGTCCCAAACACACTTTAATTTTTTTGATATAAAATATTTATATTTTCTCCTTATTTTGACTTGATATCGAAAAAGCACCCTAATTTTCAATCGAAAATTCTCACGTCAAAATATCTGCTTTTTTAAAAAAGTCGGTGGGCTTTTTGTTCGTTGAAATCTCTACTTTCTGATGGTGTAAAAAATATATATGCATCACTATGGTAAATGTTCTCAGAAAATGCAAAGAAATGAAAAAAGCTCGATGATAATTCAATTATAAAAACCATACAAAATACCATTTTTGCAAGAAAAATTTTTATATAACGAGAAAAACAAGGACAAAATGTTAAAACCGTTAATGAAAAGATTACAGTCACAAGGATTTTCCTGTAAACAAGCAGAAGAAAATACAGACAAGCTGACATAATTAAGGCCTCGATAGAAAATGAAAGAAATACTAATAAAACTGTCTTTGTTGTGGGACAAGATATTGATCTTTTGGTCCTTTTAAATAAATTAAATTCAAATAATCATGACATTTATTTCCTCAAGCCAGGTTATTGAAATGTAATATATCTATTTTTCACGTCTATATAGTTTCAAATATGAATCCTTCAAAAACATTGTATCATTTCTGCATTGTTTTTCTGGTATTTCCTTGCAAAAATGGTATTTTTGTATGGTTTTCATTATTGCACTCTCTTCGAGCTTTTTTCGTTTCTTTGCATTTTCTGAGAACATTTACCATAGTGATGCATATATTTTTTTACACCATCAGAAAGTAGAGATTTCAACGAACAAAAAGCCCACCGACTTTTTTAAAAAAGCAGATATTTTGACGTGAGAATTTTCGATTGAAAATTAGGGTGCTTTTTCGATATCAAGTCAAAATAAGCAGAAAATATAAATATTTTAAATAAAAAAAATTAAAGTGTGTTTGGGACATCAAAAGGTAAGTTTTCACCGAATTTCGTGAAAAAGAAAATTTTTTTTTGTAGGAGATAAAAATAAAAAACCAAAAACTTGATTATTTGAATTTTTCACATAAATTTTGAGGTTATGTGAAAAAAGTGTGAATACAAAAGTTGTAGATCTTTGTATTACCTACAACTTTGCTATTCAAATTTTTTCTATAGGACTTGTAGTTTTGCCGGAAATCAAGATAAACCGTTTTTTATTCTAAAAAAACCCCTTTTTACCCCCCTTCCTTTTCCCGACCTCAGATCGGCCGTAATTTATTTTTCCTTTATTTTTTGTTATATTCTCTTCCTTTTACAATGTGTTTCATCCTACTATAATTTTTTTTCGTTTCAAAAATTATCGACCCTGGACTATGACGAGAAAAACAAACAACTTCCATTACAACCTTAGAAATTTATCACATTAAAATAGCATTGACGTATGAGTGAGGTGAGTTAAAGAAAAGTAAAATAAATGAATGTATTCGGTATCAGTTTCATAAGCTTCTGATTTTTAACAAGACAAATTAGTGCTTTCTTTAACTAAAAATAATATTACTACAAACTTTTGCCACTTATCAATAATTCGAAAATGGAAAACTAAGCATTGACTCCTATACAGGGTGATTCAGAAATAATCATCAATAATTGGAGGGGAGGTAGAGGGGCCCTAGACAAGCATATTTCGAATAGGGGTGGTGGGGCGCAGCCTTACAGTTAAAGAGCTAGGACCTAATGTAGTGCGAGCGCGTTTCAAAAGGTCATTTTTAGAAGGACCGTGTGACGAAACAAAACAAAATAAAATGAAAAAATCTATTGCATGAGGTAAGGAAGTATCCCTACTACTTACACTATGAATTCGATAGAATTTAAACCACTTTCTAAACCGTGGAGTGAGTTTCAAAAGTGCAATATTAATCTTTTTGTCAAAAAATGGAGTTCCCTTAATGATATTTAGAAAAATGATGATCAGGGAAGGAATTTTCAGTGATCGTAACATTGATCATTGAAACTGTTTGATCATTGAAAATTCCTTCCCCTATCATCATTTTTCTAAATACCATTAAGGGAACTCCATTGTTTGACTAAGAGATTAATATTGCACGTTTTAAAACTCACTCTACGGTTCAGCAAGTGGTCCAATTTCAATCACATTGAGGATTTAAGTAGTACGGATACTCTTGTACCTCATACAATAATTTTTTTTTCATTTTATTATGTTTTGTTTCGTCACACGGGCCTTCTAAAAACGGCCTTTTGAAAAGCGCTCGCACTACATTAGGTCCTAGCTCTTTAAGTGTAAGGCTGCGCCCCACCATCCCTGTTCGAAATATGCTTGTCTAGGGCCCCTCTACCTCCCCCCCAAATTATTGATGATTATTTCTGAATCACCCTGTATAAAACAATTGTAAAATATTCAGTAACACTATTCCTCTATTTAACATCCACTAACTACCAAGTCATACCCTTTTTTATTTTAAATAAATGAGTAAATATACCTGAAATTATCTTTTTTCACATTCAGTGCAAAAAAACCTATTTTCTAGAAGTTGAACCCCAAATGCAATTTATAGCTAACTTCAAATTGTTGCCTCATAGAATAAATGCAATTTTAATGAGCTTTACTACAGCGCGTGGGTAGATGATCTCTTTTGATGAACACCCCGTGAAAAAACACCGCCTTTCAGACAAAGAAATATATAGCCATGACGCGAAGTTGGCTAAAGTCATTAAGAGACACTGGAGAACTGATGACAACGGGACTGATCTAAATGTCATATGCCGTTTAAGACATCTGAGGGCAGATGCATGACTAGTTTTTGCTTTTCCAAATTTGGCTTTCACCTGACCTACATTTTCTTGGGAAAATTGGAAAGCAGATTGTTCCTGTTTTTCCATGTTCGGGAGATTGATGTATTCTGTCATCGATCGCCAGTAGTTGTCCCTTAGATCTTCAAAAACTGAAGCCAAATTTAAATTATTCATTCAATAACCACTAACACCGGCAAGAATACGGGAGAAATATTATCATTTACATAATTAAGAATATAATTATATTAAATTGTAATTTAATTTTAATTTTCATGTTCCACAATATTCGACTAGAAATAAAATTGTCTTTAAAATCCCCTCTTGTACCAAAAATTATATCTTAAATCAGTCAATATATGTATTTTTTAAATTAGTAAACAATATGTCAATCAATAGTGATATTTTCTTTGATTCTTATTTCAAGTTAAGCAATGATTTGGTACCTTGTCTTAATTTTTGATTTGTATTTTTAACATCTGATTTCTTTATGTATTTTTGTATTTGTTATGTTGTATTGTAACTCTTGTTGTGTATCTTTTTTTCCTCTGCCATGTAATTGGATCTTTTTCTGTTTGGCAGTAAGCAAATAAATAAATAAATAATTTCACATTCTTCTCACACTTAAAAGGATGAAGTATTAAATCTTAAAGTGGCACACTTCATAATGAGGAAGTTGCATGATTTTTTATATTTTTTTAATCGATTCTTCATGCAAAAATAAGCAACTAACTAAAATTTGAGGCCGATCGAGAAATTTTTTGATTGCTAAAAAATTAACAACATCCCTTTTTCAAAGCGCACGAAAACGCCAAGAGTTTGTGATGTGACGTCATCGTACGGTGACCATTGTTGGAAAGCAACGGAGTTGATGGTATGATTGTTGACGTCATCGTACGTTTTAAATAATAAGCGTTTTCAGTCACGTGTTCTTTTCTCGACTTTTAAATTAAAATATTTAATTACTTGTACATTTTTTTTGAAAAATTGACTATATATTTCATTTTACCATACAAAACACCATACGGAACACTTAAATATTTATGAAAATCTGACACATACAGATTCCTTATTACCATCTTCTTATTATCGTAATTGAAAAAAATGCCTAACAAATAGATTGGAATAGATAAAAAAAACTTAAAATACCAAACTTTACGAAATAGAATTTTCAACATGTATGCTAATGGGTGTAATCATGACTCCAGTTAAATGAAAAGAAATATTAATTTTTTAGTGTATTTTGGAGGATATTGCAGTAATATGTATTCTTTTAAAGCAGAAGTTTTGAATTAGGTTTATTTTTTTTATACTTTTCGAAATTAAAAAGTTATCTTAAATTTAAAAATAAGGAAGGCAAGTAAAATAACTCAATTTCATTAATTTTAATTTATCGGTATCGCGAAAAGGAACTTTCCCTCTTTGGATCCTTCTGGCTACGCTTATGTATAAAATGCATGGGTGGAATCATAACTATTCTAGAAAAACCTTATATATGAATGAAAAATGTATAACAGATATTGGAAAAACGTGAAGTGATTTTATGATAGAAGATAAACTATATCCGAACAAAGAAAGCGTATACAAACCGTTATTGATACAAAAATCAAAGAAATGGCACATTTTGTCATTTAGCACATTCTATGATTGACTCACTCTGTAACTGAATTAATCTGTAGATAAACACTATTATTACATCTGAACTTAACCTAGTAAGGTTGAGTTTTTATAAAACTATGGAACATCAGATATTGAACCCTGCAGATGCGTAACATACTTTTGAACGAATTTTGATCGGGCCGTTTGGACATCGCTCGTTAAACACGTTCTCAGCAGATTGCTGACCTTTCGTCTAGGTATCGTCTGCGCCCATTTTGGACCAGTCAATTGTCATTAAAGTCATGCAACCGATTACTTCTATTTTGAGGACGGAGATCCAAGAACTCAACCAATGTCAACTGTTGCGACAGTGTAAGGGGCTGGTGCCAAAGACGATGAGTATCTTGGATTGATGGGGTATAAAACAATGGAGGAAACCTTCAGGTGGTTTTGGAACCTCCTGTGGCAGGTGAAATTTTGCTGGAAAATGGTGAAATTTCGGATGTTGGAGATATTTAGGCAAAAGGTTGAAATTTATACTATCATTACATTTCTACTTTTACACCATTTGTATCATTCCTAAACTTTTTAAAAATTCCATTTATTTTAAAATACCTTCAATTAGCTTTAAAAATTGAATAAAAGTTACATAAAAAGCTAACTACATAATTTCCCTCAAAACATATACAATTTCCTTCAAACTAAAATTATGTTCTGTAAATAGATCCAGACATTAAACGCCTAAAACTTTTTGAAGGTCTAACGTCTTCTACCACTTATTCTTTTAAATTGAATGGATGGTAAGAATACATTACGGTCAGTAAAATCTATAAAATATTCTAAAATTGCTAGCGAAAAAGGCAATATAATATTAATATTTAAAACTCGCATATATTATTTATAATTAAATATTTTTCGCATTTTGGGCTCTCAGTTAAATAATTAAATCACAAGGCGTCTTTTTTTTATTTCTTAGGCAAATTTATTTTAGGCATAACAACGAGCTTTTCAGCTTAGTCTAACAAATGAAAAAACCCAGACCATCCGCGGAATGTTTTCCTGAAAACAATCCCTTCCCAAGTAAGCACCCCAGAAATGGCAACGCGACGAATTCAAACGATCCGCGCGCTCAGCGAACAAACGGAACCCGGAAAACGCATTCTTTGCGGCAAGGGAGTAAAAACTAACGGAACGACAGAAAAAAAACTCAAGCAAAGAGAGGGAGAGAAAGTGAAAGGATTAAAAAGAACTTAAAAAAGAATCGCTCCAAAGCGCGTCGACCTTCCCAACTGCCGAACGCCCTTTCCTCGGAAGATAGAAGTCAGGAGGATGTTCCCTGAAGGTCAAACGAAAGTTGAGGCACTTTTTGGAGAGTTCCAAGCAGGGGGGAGCCAGGTAGAGAAAAGGTTCAAAGGGAGCCAATCCATGATGACACACTGAGAACTGCCGCTGGTAACGCTTTGCACCTGTTGTTCAGCTGCCAAATCGGCTTCAGTTCTGGAATCCATCATTACCTGTGTTGTTGTTTGTGTGATGATAGGTCACAAAGAGGCTTCTGGACAGGTGAAAAACACCCCTAATTGAACGAAATGGTTTTTGGGGTGTATGTTAGCGTAGCTTTTCCCTGACAACCGTTAATTTTGTATGTAGGGCTGGCCCTGTTTCTTGCAATTTGCTTTTTGTGGAACATCACTGACAACATCATGAATCTTTACTGAAATCATTTATCATTGAGGGAGGAGTGTTGTATAGATGGAGATTATGAAATAGCTGATACATAGAGAACTTTAGCCCCACAATACATTCAATATTTTATTCATTCCCCTCTACCAGGGGTCCCAACAAGACAAAGTAACACAGCTCATAAGAAATATGTCAAATTAACTAACTGCAACTAGAAGTAAACGAAATTTAGCCATACATGACAAAAAAATTGAACGAATCTTGCACGTTTGTGCTGCTTGACTTCAATTCTACATCACTATGGTCAAAAACTATAAAATTAAATTTTACACACTAGGTAATTTGATACTGATCACCGGCCTTTTTTCCACGTAAAACCACAATTTTATTTATAGATATTCATACAGTTATTTTAATGATAACGTTATTGATGTATTTACAAGTTTACTGTAGTAAAGCTATTTTAAGTTCTTTTAGTCTAAGTTAAAATTAGTTGGAAAATTTTGAGCTCGACGTTATCATATAATTTTTTTAATTGACATTTCTGACGAATACGAATTGTTGCTTGAAAAAACAAATTCCTAATTTCACTTTGATTGTACGTATAATTTACCTTAAAGGCCTTTAAAATTTGGTAATTATTTACCCTAAAAATTATTAGATTGCAATTTAAATTACAAACAAGAAATTTAAAGGAGCTTACGTTTTTAAAATTTATTTTAGTTGTAAAAGTAAGCTAATATATGTTTTTCTTCAATAGATGCCAAAACAAGAAGATGACAGGTCGATTAAAAAATCTTGCAAACCTTATTAAAATATGTAAGAAAATAGTTTGTCTAAAATGCCACTAAAAAATAGGGCATCAATACTATGTCAAATAAGAAACTTATTTGCACTGAAAGAAACATTATCACTGCTTAAGCCATCTCAAGAACTATAAAAATAAACTTCCATTTCCTGAAATAAATAGGCCACGACATTTGAACTAATGGTTGTCCTCCAAGCTGATAACAAATAATTAAGAGATAATTACAAACGCTTTCTTCCTTTTAATCATTAGCGGTACCGTTTACACTATACACGTAGCAAAAAATTCTCAAATAAAAAACGTATAGTACTTATATCTTCTTACAGTTAATAATTCTGGATATTTTTTGCTTAGTTTACTACTTGTATACTTTGTTATAAAGTCAAAAATGGATATTATAAAAATAAAAAAGTTATACAATAATTCGTTTACAATAGGTACCTGAATTAAATTGTTTCAATATCTTAACTCCAAATTAAGTACTAACATCATATTAAAATTTAAAACAAATTTAAATTTAATGGTAAAATCCTATTTTTTAAATTAAAGGCAATAAAAATAACGAACAAAGTAATAGTGAAATTAATAATGACCAAAATCTAATTTTAAATACAACTAAACTATTTGATACATTATGGACAATTAATAAATTATTCTATAAATTAAAATATTCTGTATTGATACTAATATTAGTATCTATAGAATAAGAGTATGTATATATTGTATAAATAGCTACTTAGTATATTTTATCAAGCTTTTGGTATACTTACAGCTGTATTCTACTCAATTGAGTTAATCGCGTGGTAAGTGAAACCCTATAAGACTGTGTTTTCAGAGTGTGTTGAAAATCGGTATTCTGCTGCCTAGGATGACCAAACACGGTTTTAACTGGCTTTCCAAAACTCAATATCGGTAGCCATCTTGTCCGTCCTAACCGAAATAACTAATCTGACTATTATAAGGTAGTTTCAATTATTAAAATATATTTCATGGACCTAAAAACTCTTCAAACAATACAAAAAACTGATTAAAAACTACCTACGTTATTGGTTAAAAATGAAAATATCATTTACTTCATTGTGCTGCCATCTATAATCAAAAAGCTAAATGAAATCACTTCAGGTTATTGTAACTCCAGCAGACTATTTTAAGTACATTAATATAACCTTTAATCTTGTAAAAACACTTTTTTACAATGAAAGAAAAGTATTCCATCATAACAAGCAACCCAATGACGAATAATTTAATGAATAAAATATTAATCCACAATCGTAGTAATAGATTTAAGATGGCGGCGAACTGTAGGCTGTGCGCCTGTTTACAGTGCAGGTATACCTACGCAAAGAAAACATAGTTCCTTCGCAAAATATAGATGTTGTTTCATCTAGATGTTGAATATTAATTTCTAAGAGCTCTTTTTGATGTACAAGAGCTATTGATCTGAAAATAATGTACTTATCTCATGAAAAGGCATTGTAAACTTTGTCCGAGAACACTGTTATTCAACTTACCGGCCAAATTTACCGGATTACAATTAACACCGAATAAACGTGGTTTTAGGAGGAGTAGAATACGAAAAGTCCCAAAAACAGGGTAAATCGCATGAGAATGTGTTACGACGTTTGTGTAGAATACAGCCATTAGTTTTAAGATTAATATGTTATGAGCATTTTAAAAAGTTACAAATAAAATTTACAAAAAACTACTTTGTTTTGACTCAACCAAATAAAACACCTTTTTTTCAAATGTGACAAGTTTATCAAATTCTTCAAATTAATGAAATGCCTTTCTCATCACTGAATTGGAAATATCGAAATTTTCAGTGTGTAATACCCCGTTCGCACTGCCGCTAAAGGGCCCTTAAACTTTAAGTGCACTTAAACTTTAAGTGCGTTTTCTTAAAACAGCGTTCGCACTGGCAAAGGGTGATTGAGCACTTAATTGTGGAAATCTAAGAAATGTTTAATTTATTATTATATAACTTAAAACTAATAAATATAATCACCAACTTTTAAAAAAAAATAAAGTAAAAATGTAAAAATACATAAATAATTATTAATTGACAGACGATTTAAGAAAACTATTTCTGAATTTCAAATAAAAACAAAAACGAGACAAGCTGACTGGATTGTAGTGGGATAAATTGGATCATATCAAGGTAAATAAACTAAATTTTTTTATTAAACTAAATTTAATCAGTTTTTGGTCCATTGTTTTCCATATTTTGATGTACTTTTATTTTACCAACTGGGTCTTTTTGCCTTAAAAATCTAAAATATCTGGATACAATGGAATATTAGTTTGGCATAGCAGAACACGAAATAAATTTTATCATATTCATAACAAGAATGTTCTGAAAAGATTTCTTGATTGAATTTTTGTTTAATATTTTGATTTCTTTTTATCAGCAGCTGTTTTTAATTACATTTACACTATTAAGTAATTAAAAGCAATGAGCGGAGATATTGAAGTACAGCATTGTTTAGCTCACGGTTCAATTTTTGATGGGCTTTTTTGTGTTAAATTATTGTACTAATTCAAAGAACCTAATAACCTATAAATATGTTCGTAATTGTGTCCAGTTTAAACTGTTTTAACAGTGTCCTTGGTCTTTATTTGAAGAAATATCACCGAAAATAAATTTTTCCCATCCTGGGAAACATTGTGCGCCGCCATCTTTGTTGATTTTCAAACACCCTTAAAAAATGGGGCGATTTTGTTATTCCTAAAGTGTGTTTCTATGGCAACTAAGTGCGAAATGAAAATAGAGGGTCTTTTTCCTGCCAGTGCGAACGGGGTATTAGGCATTGATTACAAAGGAGATTTTTTAGTATTTTAAATGGTGTTTTGAATTATGCAATGAATCACTGTATAAATGATATTAAATAAGTATATTATCACAGAAGAAGACATCTTAAAGGAATGATAACTCATAACACCTAGTTTAAATAAATTCTAATTTAACTAAATACTATATTAGGTTTGAAGTTTTAGATAAAAAGCAGAAGCAGTTAAGTGTAACTTAAAATTACCTAACGTGGTTCCTCAAGGGGTTCACCAATACATTATATAACCTCCGAAAAGTCTTTAATTTTAATATAAATGTATAAATACTATGATTTCTAAGAAACTTCCACCCATGCTAAAGTGAATAAAACATTGATCCAAAGTAAGAAAAGTAAGATCCAAGTCCAAAGTAAGAAAAGACATTACTATTAGGAAAAATGACTCAATGAATCGGTAAGATAAACAAATATCAAGACATACTAGTTCTATTGAATTGAGTTAACTCCTTGTATAACTTGTGTATAAATCATCCATTAATTGCATCAAATATTCTTACCATCAAGTAACCAACTTGATGTGAAACCAAGAAAACTAACATTTAAGTTATGACTAACCAACACTAACTAACAAATATTGATGACATATTCTTTCACTGTGATCAACTCCACATGATATATATCTTACTAATTCTGCTAATAAAAAAACTGCAAATCTTTGTTGCTCTCCTAACAAGGAATTAACAACATCCAAATCGTCTATTTTAACATCTGCAAGCAAGTAATTCAACTCTGAATAAATACGAGATCTCCAATAGCTGAATAAATAACGAACTACATATGAGTGACATTAGAGGTGACAGAGGTACCTCTGTACTCCTAGCTTCACGGAAAGCATCACTGTCATTCTTAAAAATTAAATACAGGAGATCCCTGTCAAAGGAATGGTAAAAACTGGGTCAATCATCAGCGGCTATAGCAAATTGGGATTATGTTCGATTTCTATGTGCGGCGTATTCCTTTTCAAAAAGCGTTATTATTCGCGTCGTAGACCATGGCCTTGGCTGACCATGTTCAAACAAACCATGTGTAAGCACAACTGCTCAGTCTGCTTTTCATTCAAATGAATCGGCGGAAAATTCAATGCAGAAAAAACGAGGTACACATCAATGTTGGGGTGTATGAAATCAGGAAGGTTCGTCATGTAATCCAGATCAGATATAAAGGAGGGAGTGGTTTCAATCGGTTTTGGGTGACCTGCTGTAACGTTGTGACGTACTTCAATGGATTTCCTCTAGTGGAAGTTTTAAATTTTTAATTAAAAAGTACGAGCGATGGACGCTTTCCTTGTTCAAAATTGGGTCTATGAGTTAAATTTCTATAATTACCTCCACCACTATTATTATACCATTTATACCACTTCGCTACATATTCCTCAACATTATAATGCAAAAGTTCGACTACGAGTGGTGTTTATCAATTCTAAAAATAGTTCAACTGAAGAAATATTTCTGAAGTATTGAAAAATTGATTTTACCCTTAATACGATTAAATAAAAAACTGCAGTCGCAAACAAGCTGCAGATGAGACGCCATGAACGAAATTCCCCGCAGTCTAAGTGCAGAAACCAGTCAAGCAACGTCGCTTGACTTGTTTCTTCACTAAAGCTGAAATTTAACATGCTGGAAAACTATATTAAAATCAAGTTAGTTTTATTATTCTTACACTAAATGTGCGTTTACCCCTACTGAATTCCATGACACCAATAACTCAGTTTTTTTATAAAAAAGGCGTTTAACATGTTTCAGAAATAAGTGATTTAATTATCAATGAACAAGTTAATAAACATCAGTAAAAAATATTTCAAGATAATTTTCCCAGTCTAAGCAAATTAACATCGAGAAAATACATAAATTAAGCATTGCAATTAGTAATGTGAATAATTTATCTATACTTTATATCACTAGGGGGCTCTGCCCCCTGCTCGCTATCGCTCACCAACCCCCGGAACTGCTTCGCAGTTCTTTTCAGATCGCTTCGCGATCTGCTCTGCTCGCTTATTTCATCTCAACAGTCCAGCACAATCCCGGGCTCGTCGGCTTAGATAATGCCCCTTTAAAAGTGAAACTATCTCTCTAGCTTATCAATAATTTAATTCCTTGAAGATATCAAAATAAAACTACTACTGAAATATCTCCTTTTTTAAACTTATTAATAATGTTTTCAAAAAATATCCTGCAAGTGTACTAATTATCATCTTAGAGAAAAAGCACGCCATTAAAAAAACTTTTAAATTTATAAAATGCACTTGTGCATCTAGTAAATCATCGGAAATAAAAGAAATCAGACTCATCCTCAGTGGACTCAGACAAATCGGCTGTTTCTCTCTAGTGAACCACCAGAAAAAGAAGAAAAAATTGATACTTTAAATCTTAATAATTCTAAAACTAATTCGAATTTGTAAAAAATAGAAACGCCAAACATATATAAAAATATTTTTATGTGTTTTTAATATCATAGTTCTACTGAAATTTGAAATACCTTTTAGCTATTTCAATACCTTTTAAGCTATTGAAAATAATAAAAGAACAAACAATTGATTTTGGTGTGTGAAATTTTATATTTAAATAGCTATTGTAAGTTTGTGGAAAACACTTATCAGTCTTTTAAAGATATTTTATTTAGAAAGTATTTTGAAGAGCATTTTTAAAGCGTGAAAGGAATTATTTTCATCATAAAATACGGCGTCGATTGGTCGTTGTGATTGAAGGGATAATAAATTTTACGACAGTTTCTTGCTGCTAACTGCAACTTTATCCGTAATCCAGAAAAATGGAAATATTTTAGAATTGAGAATTTTTTTAGAAATTCTAAAGGCTTATTGCACATCCTCAAAAGAATCCGAACAGTTTGATACCAAAAACATGTTACACGGATCAGTAATTAAAAAGCCTTTCTCTGGAAACCATTTACCAAAACTTTTTTTTAGAATAGAGAGAAACTTTTGTAGTTATTATAGTTATGTAACTATAACAAAATCTAGCTGTGACATGTTATTTTTGTAAATCCTAAAACAAATTAGGTATATTATTTTACGAACACAAATGATACAGATAATTTAAATCTACTACAGATTGATGCAAATTTAGCTACAGGTATAAATGTTTCAATGCCATCGCATAAGATGGACTAAGGATATCCTGAAAGGTCATTTATATGATCACTATCTATAATTAAACCTCAAATACCCATTGCTCACAATCGTCACTCAACATTGACACCTTTCTACATCATAATCAAACACTCAAAAAAAGTGCAAACAACCGAACCGGTCTCAAAACATTGACCCTTCTTATATGATTGATGACACGATCCTTCTGTGATACACTGCCCACAGCCGCCCAACACATCACATAACGTGCAGATCTGAATTGTAGGTTTATTGAACCAACCCACATTGTTGGGAATAGACGGTCACCTGCTATTATTTGGCCTCGGGTGTTGTGTTCAAAATGGTGGTGATGCGTATGAATACGAAAGAAAAAAGGGTTCTTGCGTAATAATATGCAAATATGTGTGGAATTAAAAGGCAGAAATTTTTGTGGTTTGATGAACAGCGAGTTATTCAGACAGGGAAATGAAAATTAGTTTTGAATATTTAGAACTGTTTTCGTAGTAATAATTAAAATATTCGAAAAACTCTGCTTTTTAAGGAAATTAACAACGCATGAAGTATGCCACAAAGATTCCAAATAAAATGTGAATTAAAGTCCATAGCTAATAATCAGGGTTGGGAAAAACCCGGGTTTTTTTGAAAAAAAACTCAAGTGGGTTGGGTTTTTTCGGGTTTTTTCAATAAAACCCCGAAAAAACCCATATAAAACTGGGTTTTTTCGGAAAAAGTGTGGGTTTTTTCAAAATTAAGTGGTTTTCTCCTATCAAGTAAGTGGGTTTTTTTTCAAATTTTAGTGAGTTCTTTCTATGTTAAACGTGGTATGTCAAAATAATGTTAGTTTTTCCATAGTTAAGTGGGTTTATTCAAAGATTTTATACTTTGAAAAAACCCACTGAAATTTAAAAAATATCCAAAACTTTGAAATAACCCATTCAATATTGAGAGAAATCTAACTTTGAAAAAACCCACTGAAATTTAAAAAATCTTCTTTATTTTTTATATCTAGTTTGAACTTTAAACGTCCTAAATTTTGAAAAAAAAACCATTCAGTAATGAAAAAACCCACTGAAAGAACCTAGTTACCTTTTAAAAAAACTCCCTGAAATTGAAAAAACACCATTTAATTTTTAATACCTAGTTTAAATTTTGAAAAACCCTTTAAAATTTAAAAAATATCCTAAACTTTGAAAAAAAAACGAATTAAATTTTGAAGGAACTGCCAAAATCTTGATTTTTCTTGAAAAAACCCAAAAATGGGTCCAAAATGTGGGTTTTTTCACATGGGTTTTTTTGAAAAAACCCATTGGGTCCAACCCAATTGGGTCCAATCCAGCCAACCCTGCTAATAATTAAGTCAAGTTCTTCAAACCAATAACTTTTCAAAGAGAAATCATTTGAATAAATTTAATTTAAAAAATATATTATTAAACAATCCCTTGCATATATATCTTCAATGCTCTATATTGAGCGTTGTTTTCCCATGACCCCCTGTAGCGTTAACTTTAGAAACTTATCGAATAAGCAGTAAATCAGAACAATTACGCTAACATCTTCTTTAACTAAAATAAGACAGTATGAAAATAGTTTATAGAATACATTGTATCATATCGACCTACTTAGAGTTTTAAAACAATCAAAGAAAATACGAAATACACTATCATTTATCATCCTTTTGTAATTATTTACGTACTGTAAAGGTTTAGTTTTCAGGCAGTATTTTCATCTGTTGCAAAACGATTTTTTTTAAATAGAAAATTTGTTTTTACCTTTTTATTCAATCTTTCTATAATTGATAGAAAATTAAGAAAGTGCGAAACATTTTTTCATTTTAATAACATTTAATGTTTGTCTATATAAGATCATAGAAAAACTGGTTTTAGTAAAATTATTGGATGTTCAAAAAATATTTACATGATATCCTTCCTACATCATATTCTTAACCAATAGAAAACATTTCAATAAATTTTCGGTATCATATTACCCAATAAAAACAAGACATTTTTATCTGTTTTTAAGTTCAAGTAAGAAGTTTTGAAAACTTATTCATTCCCAAACATTCTAGATAATTTCTTAATTAGCTAATACAGTTAATCTCTTTAAATATGATAAGAAAGTGAAAAACATTTGTAAAGATTATCACAGTGATTGATTAGTTTTAGTTTCATAGCTAAGACTAACCGTGGGAAAAGAAATGGTTATTAATTTACAAACTACGACCAACATTTACAGAATGATGGCGTTTCTGTTTACGTGATACTATGTTACAAGCCGGAGTTCAAGTGTGGTGCCATTCCTTTCGCTTTTAAAGTTTTCTTCACTGTTATCACAATGCTAAAAGAAGTGTCAATGAAGAAAAAAAGGAAAAATCGCGAATAAACGGAAAGCAATTTAAATAGCAAATTAAGTTTAGCAACATGAAAGTTTCAAAAGTTCGACATCACATTGGGAGAAGGGGTCTTTGAACGTGTCAACATGTGACATGGGAAGAGAAGGGTAGATACCTCCTGATGGAAAATATGCGATGCAATTTGAATCGTCAGTTTGAAAAAGGGAAAAGCCAAGTTTTGAAATAATTGTGGAAAAACTGTACATGTAAAGAGGTTTTCCCCGTATAACCACCAAATATTTACTGGAAATTCAGGGACGTACTATTTATAATTGAGAACAATCATCGAAAAAAATATATAAGCATGTTTAAGAATATTGCAGTCCAAAATAGGTAATAAGACTTATTCCCTTTTTCAAACTTTTGAAATTTTAGCTTAAAAATCTGAAAAATCACTTAAATTGACAATTAAATCATGATTCTGCTTAATTCACGGCACAAAAGAGATAAATAGAAAGACTAAGACAAAAAATTTTATCTTGAAACTGAGTCATTAAGGCAGTTTAATGAATATTAATGTAGTTTTGAAGGAGTTCAACGTTCACTTGATAAAAAAGGTAAAAGCACTTTTAAATTAAAAACAAATGTTTCGGCTTTCTTTACAACACAAAGAATTAGAAAAAGACACGTTATCTTAAATTTACAATTATAAAAATAAGAAATATCTAATAAATTGGCATCGATTTCGTCAAATTCAAGGGGCTGTGTATCTGGAAATCCCTAGAGGAAGTAATTTTTTTCATCTCTCCACTCATGTGTAGAACGAAACTTGGATATTTTTAAAAACAAAAAGTCCATTTGCAATTTTTTTCGACTTATTCCCTGTTTTAATTCATTTGTTAATGAACCTTAATTCGATAAAAAACTTAAATTAGAAAAATAAATAAAAATTTTGCACTTGAATAAAAACACAATCGAGATATTTTAATGATGTAAGAATGCTCATATTCTCCCTATTGACCTAAAGAGTGTTCCAAAGTGATAAATACTTAGGAGTGCTATGCTTTTAGTTTAGCAGGAAGTTTTGCCGGAACCTGGTCAACCAAAGAGATAAAAGCTTCAAAAGGAAGTCCAAAACCGATTTTCAAGAATTCCCTTTCAAGCTTATGCATACTAATACACATTTAAGAAGCCTCCTCAAGATACAAGAAAAAATCCATTGATACACAGTAAGACGTTTAAAAGGAAGAAAAGTAGAGAAAATTAATTCACAATTGGAAAAAATTATCTTATCATGCAAAATACAATAAATAAAACTTTTCTTTGCTGTAACCAGGAAATTTGTTTTTAAGGAGCAAATTTCCGTCTTAAGTCGTGAGGACATAAGATTATTGAACATTTATCAACATTATTTATGAACATTATCGACTAAATGGGCAATACCATCATTTTTTGAAAACAGAAAAAAGCATTTTTCTGTAAAGGAAATAGATCTAAATCCAAAAATCCACATGAAAAGTTTCAAAAAAACTTAGCTAATTAAATTTTTAAAATTAAAATCGCCAAGCCCTTTGTCTTTGTTTAGGGTAAAAGTACGTCACAACTGACTCATACAGACTTTAACGAGAAACCCAACAATGACTTTGATTTGTTTGAACGATTAAGGCAATTAAGGAAGTTTTCATCTATTTAAATTAAGGCATTGTTTGAAATCAATGTATAGGGTAAAAGTACAATACTGGCAAAAAAAATCGACTCAGACCCTATATCTCCGGAACGGCTTGTGATATAAAGACAAATAAGGTATCATTTTTCATGATTTAAAGTATTCTATATACAGAAAATTTTTCAAGTTCTTAGGGGGTCGTCTTCATATTAAACGAAGCACCAACTTTCGTTTTTCCTATGGAAACCATCAAAGATTATTCCTGATTCTGAAAGAGCACCCTCTAAAACCCCCCAAAACCAGTTTTCATGCCATTTGGTCCCCAAATGAAGCCAGGAGTGGGGGTTGAAGTTCGTCGAATTTACGTTGAATTCTCGATTTTGATCCTTTCAACTATCAACCCCGCAGGATCAAAATCGAGAATTCAACGTAAAAAACGAGATTTCAACGTAAATTCGACGAACTTCAACCCCTACTCCTGGCTTCATTTGGGGACCAAATGGCATGAAAACTGGTTTTGGGGGATTTTAGAGGGTGCTCTTTCAGAATCTGGAATAATCTTTGATGGTTTCCATAGGAAAAACGAAAGTTGGTGCTTCGTTTAATATGAAGACGACCCCCTAAGAACTTGAAAAATTTTCTGTATATAGAATACTTTAAATCATGAAAAATGATACCTTATTTGTCTTTATATCACAAGCCGTTCCGGAGATATAGGGTCTGAGTCGATTTTTTTTTGCCAGTATTGTACGTCACATTGGGAAATTGGACGATTTAACGCCTTTTTTAAAGTCGAACTTTGAAATTACATGAAAAAATATATAATCATCGTAATTAAAAAAATTTTGCACGTATATTCCGCTCTAGGGTATCTCTATCGAATAAAAAAATAAATAGTGGTATTGCCCATTATTAGCAATTTCCTTACTTCCTTTTTAATGGGAATGAAATCAATGAAAACCTGACAAGACAAAAATATCTCTATGGTGGAAGAATTGTATAAACTGAAATAATTTACCAAATTTTTTAGATAGGAATCTACTTTTATTTTAAATCATACGTAGGTAGTGTAATCAATTATTTGCAATTATTTTATGTAAGAACGCCCGCGTACAAGGTTCAGGGGAAATTTAGGTAGCTGTGGGGAAAGTATTTGCTCAAGTTCAAAAAGGAAAAACACTACAAATCCAAAGCTTATTTTATTTAACGATTATTAGCGACAATTTTTTGTCGGGATTTCTATGGAAATTAAGTGAAAACTACGTAGTTACGGATGTAGAGTACAAAATAGAGTTACCAAGGTGAACACCTAGAAATTGTTTTTTCCTCACGTTTTAATTGATATGCAGAAAAACAACGTAACTCTGACAGGATCGGTACTCACTAAAAAGCACGTTCTTGTTTAATCAAATCAATGTTCTTGTAAATAGAGCAATATAACTTAATTTGGGTTAATTTTAGAAATAAAAAAATGTGTCGTGGTGAAATAATAGGCCTTGCAACATTTTATGCACATCTGCAACACTTTCGTTATAAAATACAATTTAACTTCAGTGAGGAAAACTTGGATAAGATGAAACATACACAAGGATGAAAGTGGAAGGAGTGGAATAATTAGAGAGAAATATTAATGGAGAACAATAAAGGACCAAGAATAAGGAAGTAAAAGATGGATAAATCAAACATTTTTGACCACTGATCCGATACGTTCCGGGCAAAACAAACCAATGCTTCTATCCACAGGTGTCAAGTAGTGCTAAATGGAAGGGGGCAATGCAAATGACGAAATCGTAGTACTATCAGCTGGAAGTTCTAAAATAGTTTCCGTGCAGCGCATGTTATGCAAGGGATGGGCGGAGGGTATTTTTAAACGCCAGAGTTATGACTCGTGGAAGAATGGAAGAGCTTGCAGGTTCCATCCCAGGCTGGCTGCTCCCGGTTATTATTGCTAACTCAGCTGTCTGCAGCCACAAGTTGTCTTGCAAGAGCTTAATCCACCACAAGGTGGAGTTTGTAAACTGCAAAAACTAGTCGTAAACAGTGAACTAATTAGCATTTCCCCCAATTGAAGATAAAATCAGCTTTTGCATGAATTTTTAAGTGGTGTAAAAGGTATTATTAAAGAGTAAAAAATTTTCTACTCAAAGCTATAAGTATTGTTCACATTTTGAGTTTAAAGCGACAATTTCACACAGTGAAAAATTAAAATGTGCATCGGTTTGCGTTGGGATAAGGATAAACCAATACGACCTAAACCTAAAACGTACTAGAATTTCACAAATTACCATCTGCTTTTAGATAAATATCCTTTATAGTAGTAATGCATTGTTCATGTTGTCAATGTTTGGATATTCAATTTGTTAAATTTCCATTCTAACTATTTACAGATTAAGTAAGAATAAATTAAGACTACACTAATTTTAAACTTAAAGGCACGTGCAACGAGTACCTACCTATAAAAAGAATTTTTTTAGTTAGTCTCACAAAGTATTCAAGAGTTAATGTTAATAGTTTTAAATTCAAAGTAATGGTTATTACAAACTATTTTTTTTTTCTTTGTGCAGAATTTTTTACCCTTGTTAGAAAACTTCTGGTGTTTGAAGAATGAACTGTTAGTCTATTAATTTTTTTAAATTGGCCTAATTTTAAATTAAGTGTAGCTTAAGTCACAATATAGATGTATTGTGAAAGTCACAAAAGTTTAACGTAATCAAAAATAATACCCATAATTAGTATTATAAAATTTGACTTGGGACTAAGAAGAAAATTCTATCATTGCCTTTTTCTACACAAACTTGATAAGTTAGCCTCAAGAAACAGACTTTCTAGTTTAGGTTAATGACCCGGTTTCAAATCAATTTAGGCATCTAGTTTGCATACCTTGTTTTTCAACCTAAACCAGTAGATTAAGAATGACTGGAATTGCAATGGGATAAGCACGCATAGACTGCAAAAGTAGGTGTAAAAAATTGTAATTAACATTTGACCTTTTTGAATTTTAATCAAAATATGCATTTGTAAATAAATAAATTGAGATAAAGTCCCACAATAATGAAACTAATGTTATAAACTCAAAGAAAAGGAAAATTCTTCAAGTTTAAATTAAATAGTATCTTGACGTTTGAAGTTTTAAAATTGATTTCAGCTTATATTGCAATCGCTTTTATTACAATTGTATTGTAGTGTTTAAAATGTTAGAAAAACAAATATTGGAAACATACGATTTTCTCCATAAACAAAACTCTTCTATATTGTTCTATGCTTCTGACTTAGAGCAGTAATGGCGAGTTAATTCTAATTAAATAATAAAAAATCCAATAACATTAATGAGGATTGACATACACTAACTCTAACAACTGATTTGGGAGTCTGTTTTAAATTAAGAAAGTACAAGAAAACAAATACCTCAGAAAATATATCAAACTCTTTTCCATCACCTCATCATTCGCAAACAATATTTAGCTAGCAAATCAGATAAATCGGAATTTAAACTATTTCTAACGAAAGTGCCTACACAACACCCCCACAGAGAACTTAACATGCGTAATTAAGCCTCCTTATTTCGCAAAACCACCTTCGTAACCTTCAAATTTCTCCTCAAGGTCAAGATCAAACGTGTCTCAAGTTACGTAAGTAAGTCAAGATCAACCCAGTTTCCTCGTCTTCCTAACTATTTGCTCCATATGCGGAAGAGAAGATTGATTTGGTTGACTTTTTTTCTCCCTCTCCTGGTTATTCTACTTCTCAACAGCCAGGTGTCCTCCTTACAGATCTCGATGCCTGGGGAATCAATCGCACCACTGATTTTGTACGAACACACCCCGAAGGATTATCAGTTTGTTATTGGGACTGCGTGCGTTTTGATCCACACGTAGTGTCTAGATGAGCTTGCAATGTGCAGTGAAATCGCACGTTAATTTAGATGAAATTTCTAGGAAAAGTGTTGTAATAAAATAATTGCCTTTACAATATTTCGGTTTTCTCATCCTTATCAAAACTGGTAAATGATAGTCCTTTACTTCTTTAATTCTTTTGTTTACATGGTCAAAAAATTTGATCAAAACTGTAAATATATGAACATTTTAAAAAGTGAAAGATGATAAGAATAAAAATATGAAAGTTTGCAAGATTTTTCACAACTCTTTGAATTTATAAGATAATTTTAAAATTTATTTTTCAATATTATAACGAGGTTAGGGGGTATTCCTTGATCCTAGTTACGTCTATAAATATAAGTAGGAATGAAATTATCTTTAACGGACAATAGAATTTTTACAATCCAAGACCGATCCCGGTGATCAAATCGCAAGATTATACACCTAAAATAAAATCAGGTTAATAGGGCTTGAAAAACAAAGAACTGTCCAAATTTTGAGAACCAGTGAGCCGAACAAATGATCAAAATCAACAATAATAGCGAATCAGACACTGACTGTCACATTTTGATGAAGAATAAATCATTAAAATCCACAATTCCCATTCAGAAACGGGGAGCCCTAAGGTCGACAAACCCATAGTAATCCACAAAACGGGAGGATTTACGGATCGATAAACTGGGAGCGGGAGTTCCAGCTCACTTTTGATTGGATCCCTTGGATCACGTGCTCGAGAAGCGGGAATCCTGGCCAGCGAGCGTAAGAGGAGCCGGCTTCTCTATTTATTTGTGTTTGACAATGGCAATTTTTCTAGTTTTATATCTGTGGGGGGACGATTTTCTGGAGTTTTTATTCACGGAGGTGATGAACTTATCAGAATTTGTGCAAGGAGAAGGAATATTTATTATGGTACTTTTCAAGTGAATAGTGGATGTGGGATATTTAGAAAATTCTCCATTTTGGGTCAACAAAAAGGCAGTTTATTTCTTTCAAATTAACTGGATATTTTTAAGTCTGGTGTTTTTTCAATTAATATAATTGTTTTATGTTCATATTAATCATAAAAAACGAGGTATCCTTTAGGTGATCCTTAAATATATCCTTAATGATATACAAATGAAAATTAGAAGTTATTTAAAAATATAATGTTAATTTTTTAATTTTAATTTTCAATTATCCTTTCATTGCCAAAAATAACATGTTTCAAAACAAACGCCGATAGTGAACTACCTTTTTCTTGTTCAAAAATGTATTCCAAGTAAAATAATTTTGAATATAAAATGTTGTTTAATTAAGAACTTGTTACATTTTAATTTAATGTTTACTTCAACGAAAGAAAACAAACTATAGAAATACAAATCTTTTCTTTTTAAATATTTATGCTTGGTCAACAGAAAAGTGCCAATTTCTTTTGACAAAAGACAAGTGTTTTTCCATAACTTAGTTGCAGAAAATTCTGTAGAGCCCAGAGTTGTCTAAAATAACAGTTACTCCTCCATACACGACGAACGAAAATAATAAAAATCAATGATCAATCAATAATAGGGCGTATCACGAAATAATAAACATTACTCCTACAAGAAGACTAGTAAAACTATGAAACCAACTGCAAGCTATAAGGTATGGTAGTAGTAGATTATCCTAGAAAAATTATGAACTTTGTATGAAAATCTTATCTTGGAGGTTTTGGTCAAATTATTGAAAAATGAGACAATGAGGAAGTTGCATGATTTTTTTTTTAATTTTTTTTATCGATTCCTCTTGCAAAAATAATCAACTACCCAAAATTTGAGGCCGATTGAGAAATTTTTTGATTGCCAAAAAAATTAACAAAAATCCCCTTTTTAAAAGCGCGCGAAAACGCCAAGAGTTTGGATGTGACGTCATCTTATACTAAACATTGTTGTAAAGCAATGGAGTTGATGGTATTATTGTTGACGTCATCTTATAGTTTAAACAATAAACGTTTTCAGTCACGTGTTTTTTTCTCGACTTTTAAATTAAAATATTTAAGAACCTGTACAATTTTTTTGAAAAACTGACTAGATATTTCATTTTACATACAAAAAACCATACGGAACACTTGTTTGCTTTTGAAAATCTGACACACGCAACTTCCTTATTTCCAAAACTTTGCCCTAATTCCGTGGGACCTAAATTTTTTGATTGGGCTTAAACTTTTTATGGAGAATATGGGACCCCTGAAGCATCTTTTTTTTGTATGTCTTTTTGAATTGAAAAAAATTCCGTGATATGCGATGCCCTAATCAATAATTCCCATTAATGGAAAAGAGCTTGGGTGAACAAAGGTCTATGTAATATTAAAGAAGCCGCAAATTTTATAGATTAGCTGAACCAGAAAAGAACAGTTAAGGGACAATAGTGGACAATTCAAACATTCGAAGATAAACGCACGGATCGTACAGGAATGAATATATGAGAATCAAAACAACTCAAATACTTTTGAGCATAAAGCAAGCCGAAGGATTTTCAACCCTTTTTTGTGTAAATTACGAAGTAGTACTTTGCCAAGTGAGAGGTATAACTAAATGAAAATTCCTCTTATAATATGCTATTTATTATTTCAATCGAATAAAATTCATACAAAAATTAAATTAACATGATATGTTTGTTCTCTTTAGTAAAGCTCCAGCTCAATATCCCCATATATTAAAAATTATTTCTTTATGAAATTTATTCCTTAAGTGAAACTCCATTTCCATTGCATGCTTTTACTTTAAATTCTTGTTTAAAGATAAACTTTCCCTTCTGAATCTATTTAGCTGATCACGATACATTAAAAATTAATATTTTCCAGCGTCTTAAATTTTTCTCACCGAACATACTATAAATAATACATTAAAAATAACAAGGATAGGGGAGACCGGGGAGGGATGGGACACTTTTTCCAAGAATATTTTTAAAAAATTTAGTTTTCATTGTATAAAATTTGAAACTTTCTAGGGAACATTTTAACATGTTTAAAAAATATAACCAAAGTAATAGCAAACCAAACTTAGGATTTATGAACGAATTAAAGTAACCTCTAAAAGTGTCCCATCCCACCCCGGGCCGAGGTGGGATGGGACATATCTTTTTTAAATTCAAATTTATGATAACTTTTCAAATATATGATTAAAAACCACAAAGATGGAAGTATTTTACACATTTTAAAGATTAATTACAAACACATCAGTTATTTTACCTGATATTTACTGCGAAAAATCTAACTTAAGTGAAAAATACAAAAAAGTTAAAATTATTTTTTAATGTAAAAAAATATGTTTTCAACTGCAATACTAATCACTTTCAAAACAAAAGCATGTCCCATCCCACCCCAAGTCATGGTGTCCCATCCCACCAGTTTTAAAAAATAAGTTCTTTCAAAAGAACTGTAGCTTTCAGGCTTAACTCAACTATATATTCGTAAATACATTATTCGGTTTAGAAAACAATATAAACCATTAAGAAAGCAACCAAGAATCAGATTGAAAATTCACTTTGAAAAGTGTAATACTTAGTTGCTTTTGCTTATAGTGAAACAATCTTTTTCATTCAGAAACTTGTAGGAGCTTGCAACTAAAATAGTAAACAGCAACAAGTATGAAGCCATGGTGGCTTTATTTGGTGGAACACTCAAAAACTAATTTTATTTATAATTTTAAGATTTATTGAAGGTGTCCCATCCTACCCAGTGTCCTATCCATCCCCGGTCTCCCTTACATAAAAATGTTAAGCTGTTCTAAAAATTCTTAATATAAATTTTAATTTTGCTAGTTGGCAACAATTTTTTTTTCTTTAGATTTCATCTTCTCTTTTCAATATATTTTAGATTTAGAGCATATGAAAAGATATAATTGACTCAAGATTGATTGAAAGATTGTCCTAGAACAAATAAGCCATAAGCACAAGCAGCCCTTGTTAAGAAAGTTTCCTTCTATTCATTTTATAGCTATCGAGTATTAAGGACTCCTAAAATTAGAGCATTTAAAATTCAAAATATTTTTCAAAGGCTTAAGAAAGGTGAGAACGTCGTAAACAAAGCTGATAATAAAAACGGTGTAACTTAGTCCGCTTAGTAACTAAGCACTACTGGCATAAAAACGTTTTACGTCATCTTTAAGATGAAGTGGAACACATGCCTCCCACCGTGCTGTTGTCAAGAGGAATAAGAACGATAATATTGCTGAAATAATGTGTGGCAAATAATAAGTAGTGCAAATTGTGTTATAATTACATTATCATTGCTTCCTGCTATTTTTAAAGCTTTTTGTGTCACACTCTAAAAGTAGATTTTAAATGCAGCACCTACAATTTTTTTCTAGATTTTCTTTGGTCTAAGGCTGGAAAAAATCCATTATTTTAAATTTTAAACTATAGTTTGAACGGTCTCATTAATTAAGAGAAAATCCGAACCAATATTAACATTATTTTGAGCCATCAACCAGTATTGAGTTTGACTGTCGCATTATGCATTATATTTCGCATACTGCGTAATTCAGAAACAAGCATGCTATAGATTCGAAAAAAAAAAGGTTTTGGTTCTTGAATCCCCCAACACTATAAAAAGATTATACAGATAAAAGATAAAATTTTAATGTGTATTTTTAAATGACTAGGGAGCTACCGCCCCCTGCTCGCTATCGCTCGCCAACCCCCGTTAACTGCTGACGCAGGGCCTTTCGGATCGCTTCGCAATCCCCACAAAACCCTGCTCACTAAAATTATTTATTTATAAAACATTCGTTATAACAATTAGTAGAAAAAACTTCAACCAACTTTATTGAAGCACACTCTCTTAAAAGTTAGAATATTTATTGGTTAAATTATCAATAATTTAATCAACACGTTTTCCTTGAAAATATCCATCAAGTTTGCTCGTGCTATTGTTATTCAATATTTACAAAAACGTTCAGCAATGAATCTGTTAAATTTAATATAGTACCTAGTAACTCGTCAAAATATCTAGTGTTTTTTTTAACAGCAACAACAATTTATTAGGAATAGTTAAGTTCAATTTACAGAAGGGAGGAAAAAAAACATCAGGAACTATTAATTTGACACTAAGGGGATAAGAATCCCTTAAAAGTGCATTTGTAATTTAGAATAATAATACCTTACGAAGAGAAAAAAAATAAAAGTATATAATTACACATATACATACACATATACATTACAAAAAAACAATATTAAATAGAAATTACAAATTACAGGACTGGCAATGGTGTCAGTTGCAATACATATGTATATTTGAACCCAATTAAAAAAATTTTTTTATCAATAATAATGAATAAATCCAAAAAAAATATGTATTGACCACAAAACTATATGAAACGTAAACTATGGAATAGGTAAATCTTCTGAGTTAAATAAAAATAGCTTTAATTTTTTTTTGAATAAAGTTATTTTAGGTGTTATTTGAATATCAATTGGCAATTCAATTATCATTCAATTTATCATTCAAGTTTTAGTTTTAAAACAGGCTTTTTAAACAATACTATTTAAGCTATTAAAAATGATAAGAGACAAAATCTACATTGCACTCAATGTTTACAAACAATTAATTTTGGTGTGTGAAATTCTATACTTGAATAGTAGATCTGTGAGTTTCTGGAAAACTCTTATCAGTCTTTTAAAAATATTTTATTTAGAAAGTACATATTTTGAAGCGCATTTTCAAAGCGTGAAAGGAATTATTTTCATCGATAATGAGTAACGTCGGTTGGTCATTGTGATTGGAGGAATAATAAATTGAACGACAGTTTCTTGCTGTTAACTGCAACCTTATTCGTAATCCAGAAAAATGGAAATATCTTAGAATTGAGAATTTTTTTAGAAATTCTAAAGGCACTTTGCACATCCTCAAAAGAATCCGAACAGTTTGATACCAAAAACATGTTATACGGATCAGTAATTAAAAAGCCTTTCTCTGGAAACCATTTACAAAAACTTTTTTTTAGAATAGAGAGATACCCAACACTATTTTCTTAAAATTATACCGTATAAACCAAAAAGGTTAAATTTTCCAAGAAAATTAAAGTTTCTAAACTAATATGGATTGAAAATTTTAACATTTGAAGTGCTTGCGGCAACCACGAGCTAACTTAAGCTCCTTGCTGCATTTAGTAGACGAACTCTAATTCTTCAGAGCTTTTATTTATTAATATATTTTCCTATGTTTCATCTTGACACTACTTCAATAGATCCCGAAACGTTTGCCTTGAATAATAGATTCTGTATTGATACTTTTTCCAAACCTCTAGTGCTATTTATACCTATTTTAGCTTTATGTGAAGTATTTCAGAGTTATATTCAAAACAAAAGGCGGGGAAAAACTGCACGAGCTATGAGGCAATATCCAGTCGAATGATGAAACAAATCTTCTTAATCGAACCATCAAATGATTTTGCATTGGGGAGATATCATCCTTTTAATAGAACAATAACTTCTAAATTAAGAAGCTCGCATCCAATCAATTAGAAATTGTTAAACACAATATTAACACTGTATATCTAATCGTTGGAATAAAAATAAACCGGATTAGTACGGCATAACCTCGATATATCGAACAAATCCTTAAACAATTCGCGATATCGAGTTTTTGAGATAACAAAGTTACTCCAAATACAAAATTAATTAGTGCTTTATCTCAAGGGGAAAGTATTTTTTCGTGATATGAATGTTTTTGAGATATCAGTTTGAGATAATGAGGTTATACTCGTGTCAAAAAATTAATAATAGCTTAATTTTTTGTGAATGATACAAAATATTAGATCCTTGTCGATTAAATTCTTCGCAACTTTCACATTTAATGTTTGATGTTTGATTTGATCATCATCATCGATTAAATTCATGACATGAAATGTTCTTTTAAGAGTGGGAATATATAATCTGTGATTGAGTTATCTTAACAATAGCTTAAGATGGTACAGAGGCCGCATTCGAAACGGGAATGTCCGTGTTAGAGTCATTTAGCAAAAAATTCCCAAATTATTTGTAAATTCGAAAATATTCTTCATCTCCATGCATGATTTTAAGTGAGTGGAATACTTTTAAGTATGATTTTTTTAGGCGATATTAGAGACATCCCCTCAATCTTCATTTTGGGCAGATTTTAGCTCTTGGACCCTTTATTGGCCGGTGGTAACCATTATTTACAAAGCTCTCATATGCGTTTGCTTAGACTTATGTCTGGGGACACTAAAAATTAACTCCATGATCAATGCAGGGCATCTGCTGCCTCGGTCACTTAAACTATTGTTAGTGTGTTTTGATCCCAAACTTAGTCCCATAATTAGAACATCCTATTGCATGAATTACATTGACAAGGAACTAAAATTTGTGTAATTTTTTCCTGAAAAATCAAATTATCCTTAATTTTTAGATACGAGTGTAGTAACTCAACTTTTTGATGAATGTCATTCCAATGGTCTTAAATATTTTTGATAAGTTGTAAAATATTAAATAAGTTTCATACAAAATCGCATTTTCTGAATCACACTTAAAATGTATTTTGCATATTCTATTAATTTATGGACATTTTTGATAGAGGGCAGGTAAAAGAAATATTAGTGCTCGCACACAATAATAAACCTTGGTTATTTGAACATGGTTCTCCTATAAAACTACATTTAACAAACGATTTTTTCAAAACAGAGAAATAACTAATTATTTGTTTGAATAAATGTCTAAATAACTATTTATTTTAAAATAAGTTCGCCAGTTCTCTAAATAATCTAGTCATTTTGACAGTGAGTCACTGGAAATGGTGAACTAAATAAAAAGTCAAACACCTCTTATACTCTGACTTAAACTCTTTTTTCCCTTTACTTTCTCCACGGAGAAAAAAATCATCCTTCCCTCATAGTATTTACATTTTTGAAACTGGCAAACGGTAGTAGAGCGCAAGGCAGGTGCACCCACCACACGAAATCTAAATATTCATTGAGTCATCCAAACAACGAACCCCCCAAAAATCGATTGGAGTACTACTTGCTGCTCCCAGCTCATCCGAACCCACAACTTTCCCCATTTACTCATTCATTGCAGCATAAATCAATTTTTCTTTCGAAGCAACAAGTTCCATTCCTTAGAGTTCGTGTCTATTTGAAGGGAACATTGCCAAGAAAACAAATTATCACATTCTTGTTAAACTCTTAATATAATAAAGTTTTAATGGTACTTAAGCATTTGCCGGGCGCAAATCTTGACAAACATCTTTGTTAGCAACATTTTACAAATAGCACATAAAAATTTAACAAAAAAGTTAAAATAACATTGATAGGTTAGATATTTTAATGGTTTATTGGTATAATTTATTAATATTGAAGGTACACCATAAACCTGTCCGCTGGCGCCCGGTTAATCTTGGAGTACCATTTTATTACAAATTATAAATAGAACTGCCATTTAAAGTATTATGATTTTTGAAAATATTTACACAATTTGTGGAACGTTTAAAAAAAATTTCTAAAAAAAAAAGAAAAAGATATTTTTTACGACTGTGAGGAGCAAAATTACCTACTTTGTATTTTTTCCCAGAAACTTATTTTCTATTATTTATACACAACCAAAGTAAAGAACTTATATAAGATAATACAAATTCAGTGTAAAATTGAAGAAAGTTTAAATGTAACCTTAAGCACCAACTGAAAGTTACCCTTAAGCACCACCACCTATAAGTTAACGTAAGTAGTATAAAACTTCCTATAACTGGAATTACATACTTATAAGTCAGCGATCTTTTATCAGGAAAATCAAAGACCATAAGGAAAATCCTAATTTGCAAATACTACATCCATATAAGTTTGATATGAGACAATTTGATTGAACGTATTACGAAATAAGATAATGAATTGCGTAAAGGAATTCGAACTATTTAACAAATTATTTATGATTAGGATATTCCCAAAAGTACAAACAAAGAGAAAACTAATCTACGTTTATGTTATTTAACCCCCTATCATATATTTTTCAAAAAGTTTTATGCAAATTAAAATCGATTTCTGGTGGAAATCTACGATAAAAAACTAAACTATAAGCCCTCTTACTTTTAGTGAATAGTATGCATTTTTATTCTGAACTTTAGATATATTAAAAATAAAAACGTTTTAACTGAAATTCATAAAAATGATCAAGTAGAATTAAATAGAAAAATCGATAACCGAAAATGGCTAAGTATTACCTATCTTAAAAATAACCAAGTAAATATAAATAAAGGACACCTACAAATGCTCAAGGTCGCCAAAGATCCAAAAACAAGGCATCTAAAACCCACGAATAATGGATCACAACAACTGAGGTTTCTTTGGAAATCTTCAAATTTGCTGAAAGATCCTCAGGTGTTTGTGATGCAACGTTTGCTGGAGTTACGATCACCAACTTAACCCACTTGTAAAAAGCGTCATTAAAATAAGCAATATTAATTTAAAATCACTATAATTAATTTTGATAAAATTGTATCATTTAAAGAAAAATATGATTAGAATAAATATTAAGGTGAATGAGATTAAACAGCATAAATGATTTAACTAGAATGTGAACCCCTTTATAAGATCAATTTGACAATTTTAATCGAACCGATCTTTACATAATATTTTTAAGAAATTTTTTAGAAATCTAATAACAATTCTAATAATAAACTCATTAAATAGTCAAAACCGGCAAGCATCAAGAAATCATGTTTTCTAAAACCCTAACACAGATATCATGTTACTATTTATTAAGATACTCAGATGAAATTACTTTCATACCAGCAAACGTAAATCGGGTTCAAACCTCCGTCTTTGAAAACGAACTTTTTTATCTGTCGATAAACAATTAAAAATTAACGAAAAGTTGTACTCACGACCAAAATGAAAGTTCCCAAGAATTCACCCAAGAATTCACGAACAATCGTGTTTCGAATTCGAAGGTTCTTCAGGAAATTATAGGGGACAGGGTCACCCATTTTGTTCAAATGTCTTTGGTAGAAAATTTAAGGTGATCCTGGCCACCACAGCTGCTTCTCGGAGTAATGTTGGATGAGGAAGAGACAGTTCGAAAGCACACAGCAGAGTTCTGAATGATCCAGTTTGCCACATGAAAAGATTGGAACTGGGAGCGTAATATTTGGCTTGATATCGCCATGGCGGTTTTTTACTCCGCACTCCGCTGGCTCTATTGAGCCTGTTGAGCGTTCTAGTTCTAACAGCCAGATTCTTTTATTTAAAAAAAATTTAAAACTTATAATAACTCCTTAATTAACGATATTAAAGTATGGTAAAAATGCGAAGCTTCAGTTCTAAATAAAGTATACGAAGCTTAAGTTTTCAAAAAGTAAAAAAGTTTGGAAATAACTGAAAAACTAGGCGTGTTTAGTGCATGTTTTTATTACTAGTAAATGATAAAAGGATAAAAAAAATTTAGGTACACATAAATTTATTTTTTTTAAACTTTAAAACACTAGGGAGCTACCGCCCCCTGATCGCTATCGCTCACCACACAATTTTCAACTCGCTGAACTTAACACAATTTATTAAACAATTTACAGAAAAAACATCAACCAACTTTCCAAAAATACGTCACCAAATCCCCTCCATGAATAAATCTCCCTTAAAAGTTTGAATATGTATTAACTCGAACTTATCAAAAATTTAAACGAAATATTTTTAAAAATATTCATCTTAATTATTTTTAATCTATGATTATAAAAATAACTAATTCTAATTGTTTCTCAATATTCGGACAAACAAAAACCATTATTTTAAAGTAACTCGTTAGTATAATATGCCTAGTGTTTATAATTCATATTTTTTTTAAACCCAGACTTGTTAAACAATACCGTTTAAGCATTTGAAAATAATAAGAGACAAAACATCACTCTATGTTTACAATTAATTTCGATAAAATCAGACTAAAAATTTTAAATATTGGACAAAAAGTGTGAAATTTCAGTAGAAAATGGCGTACATGTAAGTTTTTAGAATATGTTTTTATCAGTCTTTGAGTGATATTTCATCAAGAAAGTTCTTTTTTAAAAGATGAAGAAACATGTTTCATCTTAAAATATAGCGTCAATCGGTCGTTGTGATTGGATGCATAATTATTTGATTGACAATACTTGCTTTGTAACTGCGACCTTATCCGTTATCTAAAAAAATGGAAATATTTTAAAATTGAGAATTTGTTTGAAAAATCGAAGGGCCTACTCGGAAATCCGGAAAGAATCGGGTCATTTTGATACCATATATGTGGCAATTGGTTCAGTAATTAAAAAGCCTTTCTCTGGAAACCGTTCACCTAAAACTTTTTTTAGAATAGAGAGACTAGATAATGAAAGGTTCGATTAAAAAAGTCATGATTCGCAAATTCTTATTCAATACATATTTTTCTATTTATTTATGGCATGTTATTAGAAGAGATTACGTTAATAGCATAATAATAAAATATGAAGTGTTTAATTAAAAAGAAAAATGTTGTCGTTTCCGCTCATACTCATAGCCTTTTGTTTCAGATATTTTTCGCTTTATATAGTTAAATAACTACAAAAACTTGAAATAATTTTAAAAACTTAATTTAAATTATCAATATTTTGATTATGAATAACGATATAAAAGTAATAATCTAAAATAAATTATGGAGAAATGGAGAAACGTAGTAAAACTCACTCATTATTTTACCAAAAAAAACCAGAAACCTGTTCAAAAAAATAAAATTTGATAAAGTGAAAGATTGTTAAGTTTTTTGAACATTTCATTGGATCTGAAAATGCATTATGTAAAAGTTAAATGTGTTCAGCATGAAATGAAAAATTACAGTTTGCTTCAGTTTCTAAATCAAATGCAAAATTCTTAATTAGGCTTTTTTTTTCATTGGTTCAAATCCGTTAGAGTCCCCGCTAAATATCGCCATGTTTTTTTGAACGCTATTATATTCAAATATCGACATATTTTTGGGATGTTTATTGATAAACTGAACATTTATTGGTCTAATGAAACTTTTTATACTATGACTTTGAAATTAATTAGCAATATTTCTACATTTTGGCTTTCAAAAAACATGGCGATATTTAGCGGGGACTCTAACGGAATTGAACCTTTTCACTACACATAAAAAATGTATAGAAAATTAAGTTACCGAAAAAGATTTTCCATACTCAGGAAATCCTTTGATTTAACATTGCCACAATTCAACAAAATAGTCAATACTGTTTGTATTTATAAAATATCCTTCTATAAATTAAGTAAAGTGCTCAAATTTGAGCTTCGATTGGAAACTTTCTCTTTTAACTAACTTTTAAATTCAATAATATCGATATATTAGATTATATTTATAATAATACACTACTGTTCATAAATTAAGGACGGAACTGTTTTTTCAACATAACACCTAGTGAAATTATTTTTCATCAATGAAAATTATACCAAGAGATGTTCAATGGGTGGGAATACAGGGCCCGAAAGCAAATTTTCTCTACCAATATTTTAAGGGGGTAAATGGACCCTCCATTGATAATGGAGTCCCTTACAATTTGGAGCTGTGGCAGAAACGTCTGTGTAAGAGGTATTTTACCGAAAACTTTATGGTTATTGTAATGAATATGATTACTCCTGAACTCAGTGCATATTTTTAAAAGCCTGTGTTACCTTTAAATGGTATGTTTTATGTTTTATTGATAGAAATCGGTCTAATCATCATTTTTGGCAAGTTTTAGCTTCTGGGTCATTTTTGGTAATTGGTATCTTACCGTCAACCATGTTTTTAGTAGTTCTTACATGTGCTAGATTATGTTTCGGTCTGGAGACCCTGAAAGTAAATTATTTCTTTCAATATCGTGACTTTCAAGAAACTTTGAGATAGCCAAATTGTGATTTTGTGCAACTTTTTCTCTCATAAAGAGAAATTCCTGACCTGAAATTTCTTCTAAGAGAATCAAATGGGACATGAGAACACAGGTACCCAATAGCAAACATCAGTGAAAATATCTGCGGTGTATACGAGGTGCTCAAACGGCACAACATAATTGTATAGTTTCACAGAAAGGACATCTGTTATTAATGTTTGAAAAAAAAAGTATTTTTTAGTGTTTATGGACGTAGACATACCTAAAAAGAAACATATAGTTGTAAAAATATCTCCATTACCTTTGAAATGAGTTTTTAAGACATATAATTTCTCCATTGATACTCTATTACTGTTATAGACATTTCAACACTCCCTATACACGAAAAAAAATTTCCCTGATGTCTGCGATCACGTGCCTGGATTCTCATGTCCCATTCGCTTCTTTTAGAAGAAATTTCAGATCAAGAATTTCTCTTTATGAGAGAAAAAGTTGCACAAAATCACAATTTGGCTATCTCAAAGTTTCTTGAAAGTCACGATATTGAAAGAAATAATTTACTTTCAGGGTCTCCAGACCTAAACATAATCTAGCACATGTAAGAACTACTAAAAACATGGTTGACGGTAAGATACCAATTACCAAAAATGACCCAGAAGCTAAAACTTGCCAAAAATGATGATTAGACCGATTTCTATCAATAAAACATAAAAAATACCATTTAAAGGTAACACAGGCTTTTAAAAATATGTACTGAGTTCAGGAGTAATCATATTCATTACAATAACCATAAAGTTTTCGGTAAAATACCTCTTACACAGACGTATCTGCCACAGCTCCAAATTGTAATGGGACTCCATTATCAATGGAGGGTCCATTTACCCCCTTAAAATATTGGTAGAGAAAATTTGCTTTCGGGCCCTGTATTCCCACCCATTGAACATCTCTTGGTATAATTTTCATTGATGAAAAATAATTTCACTAGGGGTTATGTTGAAAAAACAGTACCGTCCTTAATTTATGAACAGTAGTGTAATAAAGGGGATTATTGAGTGAAAATCCCTTCCTAGTAATGTTGTTTGTTCCGCAACAAATGAAACACGAAGAAAAAGCAGGTTCATGAAGGTATCCGTTAAGTAACTCTCACTGTAACCACCAAATTTTCGGATAAATACAAGACCCTCTATACACAGACCTCCCAACCAAGACCCTCTATATACAGGGTGTTTCAAAATTGCGTTGCACGGCTTTTATTCGGAACCAGCGCCTCCTAGGGTCATGGAAGTAAGGTCTACCCCTAGGTAAGTGACCCTGGAGAATCCATTGAGATGACTTACAGCGCCCCTAGCGGCGAAATTTAAAAGTTAAAAAAATTAATTTAAAAACTAAAGGAGATAGGACAAAAACCTCAATGAGAGTATAGTTGCCAATGTCAAGAAGAACTCATTGAAAAAAATTTGATCAAAATATCTTGAATATTCGCGGAGATATTAGCATGTGAAAATAGTACTTTTTCAGGGGTCAAAAAGTAAAAAGTTCGCATATTTGCAAATTTTTCAGTGTTATTGTGTAGTTTTGTGTTTTTTTGGTTGAAAGAACACAAAATTTAATCAAAAAATCAAAACAATTTGCAAATATGCGAACTTTTTACTTTTTGACCCCTGAAAAAGTGCTATTTTCACATGCTAATATCTCAGCGAATATTCAAGATATTTTGATAAAATTTTTTTCAATGAGTTCTTCTTGACGTTGGCAACAATACTCTTACTGAGGTTTTTGCCCTATCTACTTAAGTTTTTAAACTAATTTTTTTAACTTTTTAATTTCGCCGCTAGGGGCGCTGTAAGTCACCTCAATGGATTCTCCAGGGTCACTTACCTAGGGGTAGCCCTTACTTCCATGACCCTAGGAGGCGCTGGTTCCGAATAAAAGCCGTGCAACGCAATTTTGAAACACCCTGTATACACTCACTTCCAAAAGTTAAGCACGGAACTGTTTCTTCAACCTAACACCTAGTACAATTATTATTCATACATGAAAATCATACCACAAGATGTTCTACTAGTGGGAATATAGGGCCCGAGAACAAATTTTCCCTACCAATAATTTAAGGGGGTAAATGGGCCATCCATTGATAATGGAGTTCCATTACACATTTGGAGCAGTGACAGAAACATCTATGTAAGAGGTATTTAACGGAAAACTTTATGTTTTTTCTAAAGAATATTGTTATTCCTAAACTCAACGCATGTTTTCAAACGTGTGTGCTAACTTTAAATGACCTTTTTAAGGTTTTATAGGGAGATATCGGTCTAATCATCATTTTTGGCAAGTTTCAGCCTCTGGGTAATTTTTGGCAAGTGGTATCAGACCGTCAACCATGTTATTTAGTAGCTCTCACATGTGCTTGAATGCGTTTAGGTCTGTGAACCCAGAAAGTACCCTTATTCTTTCAAAATCGTTACTTATGAAAAATTTAAGATTGCCAAATTGTGATTTTTTGCAGCTTTTTCACTCTTAAAGATAAATCCTCGACCCGATATTTGTTCCAAAAGGAGCAAATGGGACATCAGAACACATGTAAACGATTGCAGACATCAGTGAAAAGCTCTGCGGCATATAGGGGGTGTTAAAACGGCAATAGTTCCAGAGAAGAAATTAAATGTCTTAAAAACTCATTTAAAAAAAAGAATCAAGATATTTTTAGAGATTTCTTTCTTTTCAGACATGTATACGCCCATAAACACTAAAAAATTTCCCTTTTTTGAACGTTAAAAACAGATGCCTTTCCTGTAAAATTATAAAATTTTTTGTGCAGTTTCAACACCCCCTATATGCCACAGAGCTTTTCACTAATGTCTGCAATTGTATACATGTGTTCTCATGTCCCATTTGCTCCTTTTAGAAGACATTTTGGGTCAAGGACTTATATTTAAGAGTGAAAAAGCTGCAAAAAATCACAATTTGGCTATCTTATAGTTTTTCATAAGTAACGATATTGAAAAAAAAGGGTACTTTCTGGGTCCTCAGACCTAAACGCCTTCAAGCACATGTAAGAGCTACTAAATAAAATAGTTGACGGTCTGATACCTCTTACCAAAAATGACCCAGAGGCTAAAACGTGCCAAAAATAATGACTAGACCGATAGCTCTAAATAAAACCTTAAAAATGTCATTTTAAGGTAGCACACACGCTTGAAAACATGCGTTGAGATTAGGAATAACAATATTCTTTAGAAAAAACATAAAATTTTCCATTAAATACCTCTCACATAGACGTTTCTGTCACTGCTCCAAATGTGTAATGGAACTCCATTATCAATGGAGGGCCCATTTACCCCCTTAAGTTATTGGTAGGGAAAATTTTTTCTAGGGCCCTGTATTCCCACTAGTTGAACATCTTGTGGTAGGATTTCCATGTATGAAAAATAATTCTACTAGGTGTTAGGTTGAAAAAACAATTCCGTGCTTAACTTTTGGAAGTGAGGTAGTAGTAGTAGTATAGAGGGTCTTGATAAATACCCCAGCTAGAAAATGTGTGCACTTTTTATGCAAAAAAATGTGCTTTGTGCACAATTTGTGCATAAAAAGTGGATAATTTTTGAATACTTAACAAGTATTCACTTTTGCTGTGCACAATTTGTACATAAAAAGTTAATATTTTTTGAATACCTAAAAATGTATACACTTTTGCTGCAAATTATTTGTACTTTTTGTGCATACAAATAAAGTGCATTTTCTATGTTGCAAAACACTTTGCAAAAATTTTGCATACATAATTAACCATTTTATTTGTCTGCAAAAATTTTACATTTTTTTTACTGAAATGTAGAATACACATTTTCAAAAACAAACTTCATTTTTACCAGATATTTGGTTAATTAATTGCCTCTGCATGCAAAGTCCAAATTTTGTGACTTTAAGAATTAAAATAAAAGCCTAAGCATTATTTACTATATTTGTATAGATAGAGTATTATATACTATTCATCATAAAGCAGAATATGTGAGATTGAAAGAAAAAATGTTTACATTCAAAAAACATTTATTTTAAGAAATATTTAAAACCTTCATCAATTTATTTCCTTTTTAAAAAATTTTCTTCGTATTAATTTTTTTACTAGTTATATATTAGATTTATATTTTATCTACTAGTTTTTTAATTAAATTCTGTACCATATCGGAGTTCCATATTGGAGATATAAATTAAGTCTTGAATTTATGGTAGGGTTATAAAAAGTGTAACAGAATAATCTTATTAAAATTATAAATAAAAAGAACCTAATTAAAAAAGAAATTACTAAAACTGATTTTAATACTTTTGTTATCTTATTTAAGAGCAAATTGTGATAAAGTGTGTAAAACAAAATCAAATTTATTGACGAGAAACAGACAAAACAGTTTGTTTTCTATTCGAATACCAGAGAGTTGTTTTGATCTTATTATTATTATTATATTGAAGTAGTAGGGACATTTGCTGCCCAAGAATGGTCGCTTTGTCCTCTTCTTCCTTTGCCTTCAATTTTTCACCCGAGAGTGATTCTTTTAAATTGTTCTCCTAAAAACTTTTTATACGTTTCTTTTTCCAAGCTCCAATATTTTCTTTTTATTCAAATATTTCACTTAGGAAAATTCCTACAGCCTGTAGTCCTTTCCTTGATCTCAATGCTCGCTCCATAATTCCATTAACATCCAGATCTTCATCAGTCTTCATTTCCAGTCTCACCTTCAAGTTACTTCTCAGATGAGAATATTTTCCACAAAATATTAGGACATGTTCTACGGTCTCGTCCTTTTTGCACGTCCTTTTTTTTTAAAGTGCTCACTGGTTTACGTTATGTACTATTTCCTGTTTTAATTTTATCGTTACTTTTCATTTGGAGAGTTTTTGGATTACTACCAAGGCCAAGGGACATAGAATTCTGTGCTTGCAATGAGTTATAATACTTTTGCATTTCCGCTGATACAAAATTACTGTTCTTTTGAAATTTCAAATTACTCGGGGTTTCTTCTTTTTTAACTTTTTTTCCAGGTTTATTTCTATTTTTAGATGGGAGTTCACTTTCTTCTTTGAGTTCTGTTATTGCCTTCTCAACCTTTTCTAATGATGAATTAATTGCTTGAATTGCCAGCATGAAATGATTTGCTTGTTGTTGCAGAGCGGCTTGTAATGAGGCTTGGAACTGTTTATTCATATTTTCCGAGTGCTTGTTTAGTAAGTCTATCATTTCTATTTTTGTAGTGTTGGTTTGTTCGGTTGGTTTGTTGATGCGAGTGACTGTTGCGTAGGAATTTTTTGGCTTCCAACGCCTCCTGGCTTCATTCGTGGTAAGGCCGTTTATGGCCTTAAACTTTAACATTTCCTCTTCTTCTTTGAAGTGATCGCATTCTTTATTATTTGCCTTATGATTCCCTTTGCAAAGGAGGCAGCAGGTACTTTCTTTACATTCTATATCTGTGTGACACTTTCCACAATTTACGCAGTGTTGCGTCTCCTTGCAAAATTTGGACGGGTGATCAAATCCAAAACATTTTTGACATTGTCTTGGCCTATCCACGAATAGATTAATTTTGCTTCTCAACATCCATAGCTTAATGTGTTGAGGTAATGCTCTCCCATACATTGTAACTAATATAGTTTCAGTGTTTACATATTTATTGTTTTGTTTCTTCGTAAATCTAGTGATGCTATGAATTCTTATTTGATTTTCTTCCTCGATATCTCTTTTCACATCTTCCAGTTTTTCTTCAATCGGAACATTAAACAATAGGAATCTGGTTGTTATTGATTCGTATTGAAGAGATGGTATCACTTCCTTTCCAAGCAGATTTTTAACCGTTACTAATTCTTTTGCTGTTTTCAGATGTTTTGTCATAACTAATATTTTTCCATTCCTTGCGTATATGATTTCATCAACATTTCCTATATTCGTTACTTTACATTTAAAGCACTCCTTCAGTAGTTTCGGGTTATTTTTGGAAATTTTATCTTGAGTAGGATTTAATACAACTACGTATTTCTCTGCACTATTCACAGCCGCATACTCCAGCTGAGTTTTAAGATCATCTTTGTTTGACAGAAAGTTCTCGTTATCAAACTCCATATTTTTCATTCCTCTGTTTCCATCCACCGCGGCGATCACCACCATCTTTGGTGGAATGCCAAACTATCTTCCAGTCCTTATAAAAACCAGCAAGAACGTCTTTCTCTCAACTGCTCGGCTTGTTTTAATTTATAATAAAATTACAAAAATTCAATACAGTCAACCAAAGAAAAAATCACGAAAATAGCAAAATAAACACCATCAAAAATCACGCTCGATAGACACGTCTAATTCTAAACGCCATTTTTTTCTTTTTTTCTGTTTTGCTCTTTTCGTCTACAATTAATAAGTAAACAAACAACTAATGGTGATGCCACTAGAGAAATTTCAAAATTTAAAGTAATTAAAATTAAAATAAGTAATAAAAAAGTTATATTATTGTCAATTATCGTGTGATGAGCAAGAAAAGAACGTTAGGGCTAATATTAAAAGTGAAAAATGAATTTAAATAAACTTAACATACTTGTAAAGTTTGTTGAAGATGAAAAGTTTGACGTTCTTAAGCTAAGGAACTCCACTTCAGTGTCATTTAATACAGAAAAGATACAAGAATGGGACCGTGGAGAACTTACCAATATTATTTGGAATGGAACAACTTACGGAGGATACATTATAAAGTTTGGAGGCAAGATTTATTCTGTTTTATATTAAAAGTAAATATAATTGGAATCTTTGTTTAGGTTGTCATTGTTTCAGTTTTGAACTGACTATGCTATCTTCTTTCAAATTTTAAATTGTGTATAGAATATTTTTAATATGTCTTTGTTTATGTGTCTATCTTTAATTGTCTATGTGAAAATATATATATTGAATAGCTGAATACAAATGTAAATATCATATTTAATTTATCGTCCTCATCCATTGAGTCCTCGATCTTGTTGTCATTCAATTACTAACCCTAATACGATCTTGACCAATAAACTAGTAATACATAATTGCTAACGATCACGTGATTGGCAACTTCAGCATTGGGCCTATCTAGCCATTCTACATTTTTGACACGTTCTGTAGTAAGATATCTTTAAATCTTTTGAATAAAACGATTTAATTAAACGCAGTTACAAAATTAGGATTGCAAAAATTGTGCACAAAAAGAGTATCATTTTGGCTCATCTGTTTTTGCATAAAATGTGTAAAATGAATTGTGCACAAAAAGAGTATCATTTTGGCCCATCCGTTTTTGCATAAAAAGTGTAAAATAAATTGTGCACAAAAAGAGTATCATTTTGGCCCATCCGTTTTTGCATAAAAAGTGTAAAATGAATTGAGCATATATTTGCATACTTTAGTTTGCAAATTTTTTGCAAAATTCAGTTTACACTTTTTTTGCAAAAACGGATGGGCCAAAATGATACTCTTTTTGTGCACAATTTTTTTACACTTTTTTTGTACACTTTTTCTAGCTGGGACCCTACGTAAACTAGGCAAGAATGCAAAAGATAAAGAATTAAAATAACAAAAATTAAGTGTTCCAAACTATTGAACTGTAAGGAACACTAGAGAACAAGGGGATTTTGCCTGCTTATGGATATTTTATGATAGCCTTCTTAGAAATCAAGTTTACTCGCGGTAGTACAGATCTTAATAATAGACACGGAATCAAAATCAAGTCTGTTGTCAAAACTCCGAACATGTTTTGCTATTGATAATTTTTCATACTATTTTCATCATTCATTTCTATTCATAAGATTTTTGTGTTCTCTCAATATAAATTTCAGAGTATGTTTTTTTGTCTAATAATGGTATGAGCTGGTCAAAATAAAAGTCAAAGAATGAAGTTTTGAGTAATTGTAGGTTTTCTTTAACAGCGCCTGTATTGCTGTATTGTTCCAATGGAGAAATTATTTTTAGGCTGTTCCTTTATTACCCAAACCGACTTAAATGTTAAAAATGTGTTAATTTGCACAAATGTACACTTCCTGGAGCAAAAATTAACTCAATACCTAATTTGGAAGTAAAAGCTTATGGTAGAAAGAAAAATAAAATGTTATTTAACCTGTTTAATATTTTTTTGGTCCATCTCTGAAACTCTTATTCCAAAATCTGTGCACTTGAATCTATCTATCAATACCTTTTCTTTCAATAAAAATAGAGGTTAGGGATCCCCTGTTCTATACTAATACTTGTTCATCTTGATTATTCCTGTCATCCCTAAATGGTTGTTGCGTGATATACCTTGTATAACCATTTCTTATATTTTTATAGAACTAGGGAGCTACCGCCTCCTGCTTGCTATCGCTCACCAACCCCCGTAAACTGCTTACGCAGGACCTTTTGCTTCGCAATTCCCACAAATTCCAACTAGCTGAACTTAATACACTTAATAAAACAATTAAACAATTTGCAGTAAAAACGTCAACCAACTTTCCAAAAATAAGTCACCAAATCCCCTCCATGAATAAATCTCCCTTAAAAGTTTGAATATATATTAACTCTAACTTATCAAAAATTTAACGAAATGTTTTTTAAAATATTCAGCTTAACTATTTTTAATCTATTTTTATAAAAATAACTATATCTAATTGTTAATCAATATTCTGACCAAACAAAAACCATTATTTTAAAGTAAGGCTAAGCGTGCACTAGATACTTTTGTCACGGCGACAGAGACAAAATTATCACCCTGGGTATTGCAAGAAGCTAGAGCGCGCGCACAGACGACGAGACTCTTGGCCGATTGCCAAGAATCTCTCCATAGAAATGCATTGCTCTCGAGTGACCTAGTGTTTATAGTCGCCGCGACAGAAGTCTCTAGTGCGCGCTTAGCCTTACTCGTTAATATATGCCTAGTGTTTATCATTCATATTTTTGTTTAAACACAGACTTGTTAAACAATGCCGTTTAAACAATTGAAACTAATAAGAGACAAAACCTACACATCACTCCATGTTTACTACTAGGGTGGCCCACTTTTCTATGGGAAAAACAAAGTGTTATGAAATTGCCACGGCACCCCCTCAATTTTTTAGACCTACAGAGAAAACTATTTAGGCAAAGTTTGGGCTCTGTACCTTAATTAGAAAGCGATGACCAAGAGGAGTGAGAAAGTCCAAATTCGAATATTTTTATACAAAACAACTAAAAAACCAAAGATAAAACCCTCTCATTTTGTTCATGATTTTATAGGAAACTACTAACGTTATAGATATAATGTTCCAGGTTTTGTTTTTTTATCACCTTTATTTTGGTTGTAGTAATTGTCTAATGTCCAAAGAACTTCTGTAAAGTCCATATGACTTAAAACATGCAAAAAATGTCAAATAAAAAAAAATTCTTTCATTAATTTTTTTTTAATTTTGAAAAAAAAATTTGATCATGATTGAACTTTTTGGTCATGATTCACATTAAATCAAAGACAAAAAATTAACAAACAAAATGGGACTAATTTCATGTTTTTAAGAAGTTGTATAGTTCTAGAGTTATTAGATGTTTAAAAATGCAGGAAAAGCAACTTTACAAAAGTTCTTAGGACATTAAAAAATTACTACAACAAAAACAAAGGTGATAAAAAAACAAAACCTGGAACATTATATCTATAACGTTAGTAGTTTTTTATAAAAAAAATCATGAACAAAATGAGAGGGTTTGATCTTTTGTTTTTAGTTGTATTTTTTCACTCCTCTTGGTCATCGACTTCTAATTCGAATACAGAGTTGAAATTTTGGCTGTGAGCTTCTATTAGCTGTTCGAAAAAAAGTAGAGGGTGCCCAGAACTCTACCTGAAAAAAAAGTTTTTTGGGCCACCCAAAAAACTTTTTTTTACAATTAATTTCGATTAAATCAGACTAAAAATTATAAATATTGGCCAAAAAAGGTGAAATTTTAGTACAAATTGGCGTACATTTAAGTTTTTCTAATAGGTTTTTATCAGTCTTTGAATGATATTTCATTTAGAAAGTACATTTTTAAAAGGTGAAATAACATGTTTCATCTTAAAATATGGCGTCAATCGGTCGTTGTGATTGGATGCATAATAATTTGATTGACAGTACTTGATTTGTAACTGCGACCTTATCCGTTATCTGAATAAATGGAAATATTTTAAAATTGAGAATTTTTTGAAAAATCGAAGGGACATTTTGGGGAAGGGATTTTTTGAAATCCGGACATTTCGAAACCATATACGTGTCATTCGGTTCAGTAATTAAAAAGCCTTTCTCTGGAAACCGTTCACCAAAAACTTTTTTTAGAATAGAGAGATTAAAACATGAAAAAAACCTTACAGATCATTTTGGATCATCATACTTACCCATTTGTGGCTTTAAATCACACATTATATGTTGTTGTGCGCTTTTTCATACGGATTATAATAAAAGGGGGAGAAATCTGTCTAAGTACCGGTAATTCAAAAAAGCAAGAACTCGCTGATATCCCGTAAAATCAAAAAAGCAAAATGTAGTAGAGTTTATGCAAAAAGGCTTGCTAATGTTTTTCTATGGCAAAACAAAGAAAATGAGACCTTTCATTTCTACACTTTTACTATCGTGTATAGTTGTAAACAGATGCCTCCCAAAAAACTAAGAGGTCCGCTTCAGAGGCCTTGAGCCGTAAAATCCGAAACACAATAGGAAATTTTAAAATAAATTAAAAAATAATTTTTTTAAGTAGTGTGCGTTTCACTTATTTTTTAAAATCCCATTTGTGTATCTCTCTTATCTTCTTTATCTCATACTATTTATTTTAATTCTATCTATCGCTTTATTTTATCAAGGGTGGAACTAAAAACGAATTTTGCCCCCCAAAGCGCTTTGTAATAGGAGAACGAAAGAGTTGCCCTTAGTCATTAGTATCAATATGTGGAAACTAGAAATTGATCAAAAAATATCTTGATGTGTGCCGCAAAGGCATTGAAGTTTTGAAAAAATGCTGATTTTTATACAAAACAACTAAAACAACACAGATTACACCCTTACATTTTGTTCAGGTTTTTTTATAAAGAACTACTAATGTTATAGATATAATGTTGCAGGTTTTGTTTTGTTATCACTCCTCTTTTTATAGCGATAATTTTTTAGTATCATAGAAATTTTTAAAGTTGTTTATCCTTCATTTTTACATATAGCTATAACTTTTGAACAATAGAACCTAAAAACATGAAATCAATTCCATTTTGTAGTAATTTTATTACTTCATTAATGTTTATTACTTGTTTTCTATAGTTTAAATTTTTTGTTGCATTTAATAATGATTTCAGTTTTTTTTTCTCATTTTGAAAATAAAAACTTAAGATTGGTTGTTATAATGCACACCAAATGAAAGAGAAAAAATTACTAACAAAATGAACCAGAATACATGTTTTTAAGTTGTATTGTTCTAAAGAAAGTTATGGCTATTTGTTATAGAAAGTTATGTTTGTGTGTAAAAAAGTGTGTAAGAAAGTGTTATATTTGTTATTATACAGGGTGTTTCAAAATTGCGTTGCACGGCTTTTATTCGGAACCAACGCCTCCTAGGGTCACGGAAGTAAGGTCTACCCCTAGGTACGTGAGCCTGGAGAATCCATTGAGATGACTTACAGCGCCCCTAGCGGCGAAATTAAAAAGTTAAAAAAATTAATTTAAAAACTAAAGGAGATAGAGCAAAAACCTCAGTGAGAGTATTGTTGCCAACGTCAAGTAGAACTCAGTGAAAAAAATTTGATCAAAATATCTTGAATATTCACGGAGATATTAGCATGTGAAAATAGCACTTTTTCAGGGGTCAAAAAATAAAAAGTTCACATATTTCCAAATTTTTCAGTGTTATTGTGTAGTTTTATGTTTTTTTAGTTGAAAGAAACCAAAATTAAATCAAAAAATCAAAAAAATTTGCAAATATGCTAACTTTTTACTTTTTGACCCTTGAAAAAGTGCTATTTTCACATGCTAATATCTCCGCGAATATTCAAGATATTTTGATCAAATTTTTTCAGTGAGTTTTTCTTGACGTTGGCAACAATACTCTCACTGAGGTTTTTGCTCTATCTCCTTTAGTTTTTAAATTAATTTTTTTAACTTTTTAATTTCGCCGCTAGGGGCGCTGTCAGTCATCTCAATGGATTCTCCGGGCTCACTTACCTAGGGGTAGACCTTACTTCCATGACCCTAGGAGGCGTTGGTTCCGAATAAAAGCCGTGCAACGCAATTTTGAAACACCCTGTATATTATATATGAAAGTTATAGTTATAGCTATGTGATACAAACAACTCTATTAATATTTTTTTCTCTATTGTTTATAGTAGATATATATTCTTATGTACATTTTTAGTTTCTGTGTTTTGTTCGTTCCTATTATGTGTTCAATGTAAAATTGCTATATAAAATAATAAACGTTATGTTTATGTATGTTTATTTAAAAAATGCAGGATAAACAACTTTAAAAATTTTTCTTTCGTACTAAAATAAAAAAAAACCTGAAATATATTACATCAGTATTTCTTTAAAAAAAAGTCATGAACGAAATGTGAGGGTAGATGTGGGTTTTCCGGAAATTTTTGAAACGGAAAATTTTCCAAGCCAATAAATTATAATAAAGTATTGTTAAATTAAACTTCCGATCACTGGAGGCAACAAATTTACAAAACTGGAGTATTTTCATCAATTCTGGATAATGTTCCTTTGAGATTCATCCAAAAATAAAACAAACTAAACTAATTAATAAAGCTTTGAAATCATGATTTAAAATTTTTAAATCATATATTTAATGTTATAATACAATACATATTGAAATACTATAAATAATGTTTATAAAATGTCTCGATATATTCAATTAAAAGATGCCACATAAAGAGATATTATTTCATTATTTATTTATTTACTAAATTGACCTATGAATAACTGAAATGAAAACAAAATAGTATTCTAAAATTACTGGCAGGGGCATATTTCTCACAAAAAAATTTAATTGATTTTTTATCCAAGTTCCAATATACCACAAAGAAAGTCACTAAAGACAATGATCTCAATGCAAAAAAAATAACAGTAACATTAAATTTATATCAAACTAATTGGACTTCTTTGAAAGAGAAGCGAAAATTCCGGAAAAACAGTGGAAAATTTTCTACTTTGGAAAATTTTCAATCTGTGATTTTTTTACTTTTGTCTATATATATAAAAATCAATGTTTGTATGTATGTATGTCTGTATGTCCTGTATAGTTTTTTACTTTTCGAACCTACATTAACTATTAAACTATACCACGTTGATCTACTCGCTCCAGGGAAGGTTTCTGAATAAAAATTATTTAAAATCGATGCATCCTAATAACTTTTTTGGCCAACTTTATGCTTAAAAACCCAAATTTCATGCCTATTTTCATGGCAAACCCATTGTTGTAAAGAAGATGTAACTTTAATTGTTGTAGGCATATTCTCGATTGTTGCAGATTGAAATCGATTGTTGTAGTTAAAAATCCATTGTTGTAGCATAAACATAAAAGTGGTTCCTTTATTTAACTATTTCCACATTTGGACTGGCGAAGCCCATCTGTAACACACCAGGATAATTTTTTTTTTTTAGAAATGGACTGGCCAAGCCCATCTGTAACGCACCAGATGATATTTATTAAAAAAGTGAAACCCGGGCGAAGCCCGGGTCTAGCGCGTCAGCGCTAGTCTATATATATAAAAATCAATGTCTGTCTGTCTGTCTGTCTGTCTGTCTGTATGTTTGTATGTATGTATGTATGTATGTATGTCCTTTATAGTTTTAAACTTTTCGAACCTACATTAACTATTAAACTATACCACGTTGATCTACTCGCTCCAAGGAAGGTTTCTGAAGAATAATAATTTAAAATCGAAGCATCCTAACAACTTTTTTGGCCCATTTTATGCTTGAAAACCCATATTTCATGCCTAACTTCAGGGCAAAACCACATTGTTGTAAATATAACAATAGAAGATGTAATTTTAATTGTTGTAGGCATATTCTCGATTGTTGCATTTTAAAATCCATTGTTGTAGCATGCACATGAAATTGGCTCCTTTATTTAACTATTTCCACATTTGGACTGGCGAAGCCCATCTGTAACACACCAAATAGTTTTCTTTAAAAATGGACTGGCGAAGCCCATCTGTAACACACCAAATAGTTTTCTTTAAAAATGGACTGGCGAAGCCCATCTGTAACCCACCAGGTGATATTTTTTTAAAAACTGAAACCCGGGCGAAGCCCGGGTCTAGCGCGTCAGCGCTAGTCTATATATAAAAATGAATGTCTGTTTGTATGTATGTACTATGTATGTCCTTTATAGTTTTAAACTTTTCGAACTTACATTAATTGTTAAACTATACCACGTTGATCTACTCGCTCCAGGGAAGGATTCTGAATAAAAATAATTTAAAATCGAAGCGTCCTTATAACTTTTTTAGTCAATTTTATGCTTAAAAACCCATATTTCATGCCTAACTTCAGGGCAAAACCACATTGTTGTAAATAAAACAATAGAAGATGTAACATTGATTGTTGTAGGCATGATATCGATTGTTGTAGTTTAAAATCCATTGTTGTAGCATAAACATAAAAATTTATCCTATATTTAACTATTTCCCCATTAGGACTGGCGAAGCCCATCTGTAACACACCAGAATATTTTTTTTTTCAAAAATGGACTGGCGAAGCCCATCTTAAACGCACCAGATGATATTTATTAAAAAACGGAAACCAGTTTTGAATAAAAATCAGCATTTTCTCAAAACTTCAAGGCCTTTGCAGCACTTTATGATATTATTTTATTAATTTTTATATAGTGATATTGATGGCTAAAGGCAACTTTTGCACGCTATTACAAATTGAATATATGAAAAGGTTTTCGTCCCACCCTACATCCCACATCTTTCTCCATCTTCATCCTCCTCAACTCTTTTATTTTTTAAATCCACTTCTCTTTTTTCTTTCACATCTTTATACCCCTCCTATATTCTTCAAACTCTCCCATTTACTCCTCATTCTCTTCAACCTTCTCTTATCCTCCTCTCATTCATCTCCTCCCATCCTCTTGGTCATTCAATCCCTCTCATCTTTATCCATCTCATGAGAGATAATAAAGAGCTTTTGCACAAACTTGGTGTAGCTCGGGCTTCTTATTTACTATCTGTACATTAGCTTAGAATATAGTGCATTGTACCCATGTATAGTTTGTAAAGATGAAGCCAGGGCTACATCAAGTTTGTGCAAAAACGGAAATTGTCAACAGCAGTTAAATACAACCTTATTCCGTAACCAAGTATAATGAAAAAAAAGATAGTTCTAGTACTTTTAAGATAAATAAAACAATAATATTATCAACTCCGGGAGTTGTTTTTATACACACTTTTTACACACTGTTTTATACTTTTTTCTTTCACATCTTTATACCCCTCCTATATTCTTCAAACTCTCCCATTTACTCCTCATTCTCTTCAACCTTCTCTTATCCTCCTCTCATTCATCTCCTCCCATCCTCTTGGTCATTCAATCCCTCTCATCTTTATCCATCTCATGAGAGATAATAAAGAGCTTTTGCACAAACTTGGTGTAGCTCGGGCTTCTTATTTACTATCTGTACATTAGCTTAGAATATAGTGCATTGTACCCATGTATAGTTTGTAAAGATGAAGCCAGGGCTACATCAAGTTTGTGCAAAAACGGAAATTGTCAACAGCAGTTAAATACAACCTTATTCCGTAACCAAGTATAATGAAAAAAAAGATAGTTCTAGTACTTTTAAGATAAATAAAACAATAATATTATCAACTCCGGGAGTTGTTTTAAAAATTTTAAAAGTGGTACGTTTGAGATTTTGAGAGAAATCAAACTTCTAATTATATTTTATTTTGTAAAATACCAAAGCAAATTATACTACACCAGTTAAAAATACTTTATAATGACCCAGATTTCATTAGAGCAATTTAAAGAAATCGTGTTGGCCCATTTTTTAACCTATTTTTGTCCATTTTCCAAATTATAATTCCAGACAGAACGACAATATTTTTTCATGAAATGGTATTTTTTCAAGTTTATATCAATAGAACAACTGTGTACCGAATTTCAAGGAAATCTGATATGGTGATGCCAAAAAGTTAAGTTAATTAGACGAGGAATACCCTAAAGAAAAAATCATTTAATGCGTGATTTCGCGTGAGAGTTTAGAGAAAGACTTTAGAATAAAATTTTGAAAAAATCTTTTACTGGCGCCATCTTAACAATAGAATGATAATTTTTAATAATGCAAAAAGGGTTAAAATAGGTTATCTAATACTTTCCCTGTTAAGTTTTTATGCTGTTGATGAATGATTTTACGCTTAGTAATAATAATGAAAAGATGGAATCTTGATCTGAAAAAAAACCCGGTTTCATAATTTTTTATATTTTAACTAAAAGATTTGAATATAGAAAAATAATGCCCAATATTTGCCCGTAACATATATATCATGCATTTTTTTAGAACATCATTCTAAAAATTCAAAATCTACACAAAAACTTGTACCGTAATTTGGTAAACATCACGGATGCGTCCCGTTTCAGAAACGTTGTATAATTTTTTAGTTAAAAATGCGCTAATGATCCAGACAAATACATGTGATTTTAAAAAAAACTTTAAAAAAAAAGATGAACCGTAAAACGGTGTGAATCGGATTAGAATGGTGAATCGGATAACTTTTGAAAAAAAAGTTTTTTAAACCAAAATAGCTCCGGCTGTGTTAGAGTTTTAGAATTAGGATGAAAAGGGATCGATTCTACACATCTTTTAGAAGTTGTATCGGACATTAACAAAATTTTATGATCATACCTTGGGTTTACCAGGGCTTAGAAGTTAAACACAAAAAAGTTACAAAATTCTAGCTGTCAAAACTTTGTTAATTACACGCGAATAAAATAACTTTATTTTCCCAATTTTCGGTGTGCCCCCAGTTCTTACAAAAGACTGTGCAATCATATTTTAAATAAATGGTGTGTACAATTTACAATTATTTTTTAGTGAAACAATTGCTTCCCGACTACATGATGCGGGGTGAATTGGATCGTTCATAAAAATTCTTTGTTTTCTACCTTTAGTCATTTTTCTGCTATCTGTTGATGATTATCAACACCTAAAGTCATGAATCTATATAACGGGGGCCATGAGGGATCGTTATTCCCCTCATTAATATATTTCCGTAATTTACTTCGTATTTTGTATAGGAGAAATTCTTATGGTGCATGTATTTATGAAAAAAATTTCATTAAAGGCTAATTTTAGGATCTTTTATCCCTTAAAGACGTCAAAATTGCATATTTTCCAACAAAAACTGCCAGTGATCCGATTTACCCCGCATTGAGGGAAAATCGGATCATGACACTTAAAAATATATAGGGGAGAGTGCTGTACCTAAGGACGGTTGTACCTTCAGCCACCGCGTTTTAAAATTCGGGAAATAATGGAAATTTGAATTTGTGGTTGAATTTGAATGTAAACAGATGCTATCTAGTTGCTAACATGAAATCAGCTCTTTAAAATAATATTTAAATTCAATATAATAAATTTACTGTTTTTAGGTGCTCAAAGTTTTCTCATTTGATTATAATACGATAAAATGAGATATAGAGGTGAATCCCCGAGATTTTGACTTTTTATTTTTGATATTAGAAATCGTCAGATATCAATTCTTTAATTTTTTATAGAATTTTAAACACAAAAGCACCTGGTGTTGTACCTTCGGACACCATAAGTGTTGTACCTACGGACACGTTCTTGTGGGTGTCTGTAGCTAATCGGCGTATTTTAATCAGGTTTCATTAAATTGAATACATTTTAACGCATCTTAAATTAATTCTAAATGATTATAAATTTGTTGGCGATTATTTTCAAGTGATTTTAGATGAAAAATCAAATATTTTGTGATCTAAACTACTTTTTTAAATCTTTGAATTTACTTTGCATTTAATGTAAAATATGGTATAAAATATTTAGAACACTATCGCATTTAACTATGATGATTACAAAAAACTTAAAATTTCCAACGAAGAAGGTAAGCGAAAGTTATTATCTCCCAATACTTGCAAAACTATAAGTGTCGATCGAATTGTTTTTTTTATCAATGAAGTGATCAGATCAATCATCATGATTGATGAAACTATTACCTCAAAATTCAAGCTGAAAATCCCATGTGATTTATGTATTTTTGATAAAAAATCAAGACTTTTATCAATCAAATACAAATACAAATTTTGTCGACCAGCTACAGGCTCGAAGCCCAACAAGGCTGGTCCATGTTTTATTTATTCACCCATTCCCACTGACTGTCTAGTTTTAGCTTAAACTCATATACACTCTTCGAATTTACTATATGTTCTGGCAATGCATTCCATATATCTATTACCCTATTGAAGAAGTAGTATTTTCTTAAATCCCGATTGAAATGAGTCTTATTCAATTTGTACCAATGGCCCCTTGTTCTGTTATCCCTATTAAAGTCTAAACCTTCTGTATCCCCTTGCTTTACGAACTTGAAGAGCTGAATCAAATCCCCCCTCCTTCTTCTTCTCTCCAGTGTATACATGTTTAGCCTACTCAAACGCTCATTGTAATCTAGGTGTGTCATTCCCTTAATTATTTTTTATCGTATTAGTATCAATTATCAACTTCGTTTTAATGATCATTTATGATCTAAAACTACATTACTTTAAAAAATCTACTTCCAATTTTAAAAATGCTTGAAATAGTTTATAAAAAGGTAATACACCAATAAAAATGTTCATTTTAAGCTTTTTTCAACTTAAACTTTCCGGTGTCCACAGGTACAACTGGGTCTGTCCATAGGGAGAGCACGTTGTTGTACCTATGGACACAAATTTCGTCAAGTTATTAATATGAATTAAAAATCCAATTTTGAAGATTTCAGCTAATAAAAAATATTACCCTCTTTGTTAAGGTTAGGACTATAGGTTGGGCACTTTAAATGGTAAAAATGTGATTTTACCTGTCTTAGAAAAATCCAAACGTGATTTTTGTCCACATGTACAACACTCTCCCCTATGTATGAAATGTACTATTCAAGGTAATTGAATTCAAAAGGTTCTACAAGTATTATTGGGGACTCGAAATATTATTTTTTAAGCATTCCAAAATCTTTATTAAGAAAATTTTGGCAGCAGTTCAAAGTTCAAAAGTGATCTGATTCACCTTGTTGGATGAAGAAGACACTCCCTGCTGGACCATTCCTTATTCCTTTTATTTGAGGATTTTACATAATATTAAATTTTTAAACATGCAGATTCTAATTCATTAACTACGTTGCGATTTTTCATCCTCACCCTCTTTTCAAAATGGTAGTGTTGGGTTTTGGAAGTTTCTTGAGGGGCTAAATTGAAAGGATTCAATATTGTTGAAGGGTCCCATGGAGGCTTTCTAGTTAAGTCCTAATTACTTAGTTTTTACAGCCAGATATTAAATTGAAGGGATCATATTTTGCTTTGTAGAAGTTCTATAAATTTTTGAAAAGAGAAATGAATACAAAAATTAAATAGCGAAGCAACAGAGAAGACACTAGGTCATACCAACACTGATGATGTAGCCCGAAAACGTTTGTAAACTTTCTCTGGACCAACAACCCGAATATTCGTTGTGATCTTAATTTTTATAGTTTTTCCCTTGAAAATTCTGCAGTTTGCAAGGAGCAATCCTCTTCAAGTGTAACCCAAATGGTTTCAAAATGATTTAAAACACTACTCTTTGGAGGTATACCTACTTTTGAGGGTAAAATTCTGGACAGTATACCCCAAAACCCCCTTCCCAAATTTTGACGTCTCTGTTATAGTGTTTTTCCCTTGAAAATCCCCTTTCAAAAAGCGAGTTCCTATTGGGGGAAAAGAATTTCAAAATGAGGTAAAACACTGGTTTATGGGGCAAATTTTGAAAAAAAATTTGGGAAGGATCCCTAGCCCCCTCGAATATTTGACGTCTATTAATATTTTCTTTCTTGGAAATTCTATGGTCTACAAGGAGTTGATCTCTTTGGATGTAAATCTTAAGGTCTCAAAACAAAGCTGAAACCCAACTTTTAGAGGCAAATTTTCAAAAATTTTCTGGGGACCCTTTTTTACTTAGAGCTTACATTGTGGAATTCAAGTAGGCCAAGATTCAAGTATTACTTGTAAATGCTCTAAAACATAACGTATATGAATGTACTCTCATTAGTAAAGAGGTACTTGGAAATAACGTTAAGTCAACCCCCCCTCAAAACAAGTCTGGTTACGGCCCTGATGTATACCATGAGGGTGTACCTGATGTACCATATGATGACCATATTGATGTACCATCAAAAGGCATTCGGAACCCTTCGTCTGAGGTGAGGGATTTAATATATGGGACACCTCAAAATTACTATACAAAATTACCAGTGGGACCATATGTAACGCACTCGCCCAGGGGCTCTTAGAAAGGCGGCAAACTCCGCATTTTCACATGAAATCAAACTCGGCTTTAGCTGCTTTGAGTTTATCAGGGCTTAATCTGCGGACCTTAGCCACAATGGGCGGACCAAAAGTCTCAATATAGTGGACAGTATCATGCTTAACTCTAAAATGCTCAAGTCTAGGCAATTCTAGAATTAAATCGTCGTATCTAATATAATAAAATTGAATGTGTGTATGTATGTATGGTTGTCTTTTATACAAATCCACAGTTTACTTCCGATCTGCACCAAACTTGGTATACCTACGTAAAAAAACTCAGAAAAAAACATAGGCTATGTTTCGAAAACTTTAATTGACCACTTGACCCTCTTTTGACCCCTTTTATGGTCATTTTGCTGAAATAGCTTTATTTCTCCTCAACAAGAGATCTGCTTACTCCATTGTTACAAAGAAAAATTAATGCTAAACAACAAGTTTTTAATAGAAACACTAAGTCTATTTAAAAATTATATTAATAATTTAAAAATCTATTTCAATGAAATTTAAAAATTTTAAGTACAGTTTAACATATTTTTATTTGAGAGTTTATCTAATTTTTATATTTTAAAAAAACTTTATGGAATGTCATTGCTGTTAAGATAGTCTCCATGGAAACGAGGATGTAAAATCAAAAGGTGATAATATTTTACCTTTTAAGAAAGTTGGTTAACAAACAAAAAACTGTTAAAACTACCTTTCAACGCCTTTCAACAAGAAAAGATTGATTTTGAAAAGCTTTAATTATTGAATAATTTCACCGAAAACGGTAATTCCCGAAGATATGATTAATCAAGGAATCTAAGCAATTTTAAATAATTTTTAGAATACTTTTTCCCTGTAAATGTGGAAACCATTCAAAAATTATATTGCTTAAGAACTGAAGGAATTTTAATCCACCCGGGAACACCGGGATAAGAAAAATTACTAGAAACACCGGGATAGGAAAAGTTACCGGGAACACCGGAATGTGAAAAAAAAACGCCTGGGATACCGGGATGATTGGTAAATGCTGATTATACAAAATTAGAAATGTATTTGGGAAAACTTAAAAATAATAAATTTATACTCTGCACCCGTGCAAGGCCGGGCATACCAGCTAGTACACTAGGGTGGGTTGGGGTAAAGTGGGTCTTGGGGTAAAATGGGTCAGTTTTAATTAACTCGATATAAATCAAATTTAAATTGAATAATTTTCGCTCAATTTTTTTGTATTATAATCTTTTATCTGTTGGCAATATTTTTCGACTGTCAAAAATTAATATTTATGATTTTGAGGACTGAAAAAATATTTAATTTGAACCATAAATGATGTCATCGAAAAAACAGGGTTTACTAACTTCCAAAATATCTATATATTGTAATAAATTACAGCAGACTTTTGTAATATTTTTCCATAAAAGAAAGTCTGAGAGACATTTCAAGACAATCAGCTTAGAAAAATATAAAATATTTTATCTTTTATAACACTATTTTGTACTTGGGGTAAAATGGGTCATAGTTCGGAGGCATTCTGTATTAATTCAAACAATGTTTTTAACTTATTTCCTTCAAATATACATTGAACTGTCATACAAGTTTATTTTTTTATCCAAACGAAGTATTTTAATTTCTAAATTTGAACAATGTTCATTAACTTCGAACTTTTACAATTTCATTAAAGTGCAACTTAAAACAAATTTTTTCAGATAAAAACGGCTTAGCCGATTGCCTTTTTCTTACTTTCATGTATATTTAGTAATAAATATATTTTTGACATCTTTTTGCAATGAGACCCATTTTACCCCACATTGGGGTAAAATAGGTCATTACTTTTGATGCTAAGTTTAAGCAACTTATAACTAAAAAATATTTGATAAAATTAGATGAAAATGTTCTCAAGGATTGTAGTGTCAAGATCCAATTGAAAGAAATCATTAAAAAGTAATAGTTTTGATGAAATAAAACTTTGAATGTGAAGGTACCTTAAAATTGACCCATTTTACCCCAACCCACCCTATATAGTACTAACAATAGTTGTCACACTGGGCACCCGAGTCGGCATTACCACACCACGATTGCCAATATTAATGGTAGGGTCAATTAACTTCCTATTTTTAATGTCAACCAATAAATTGAAATGTTCTAAAAAATCAACGCCTAATATTGGTTTAGAAACATTTGCGATCACAAAGGTAAAATTAAAATTTCGACGCAAACCAAAATCCAAAGACAGAAATTTTGATCCATAAGTTTTAATCGTTGAACCATTAGCCGCATACAAGATATTTCTGGAAGCTGGCAAAAGGCCGAGATCAGACCCAGAATCAACAAGAAACTGTAATTTAGTTTTACGATCGGTAATATAGAGGCGGCGATTGTAAACTACGCCCTTATCAGCATTGATCACATATTCTAATGCTGGGCTTCTTAGTTTAAATCAAATTCACATGGTTTGATACACTTAAGGAAGGGCTTTAGCAGCATATTTCTTATGATACCAGCACAATTTGGTAGAATCAGTATTAGACTCAACCTTCTCAGTAACTTGCAACTCCCTACTTGCCTGTTTACCAGAACGTCCTCGCGGAACACTTCTCACTCTGTTGAGCTGACGAATTGGGGACTTTAAACTGAATTTGAACTTTTTTTAATAAAGTGAGTGCGACGCCACAAATACAATGTAGGTGTATGTGATCAAAAAGTCAACAGACTCAATACCCTAGTGATAACTTCGGATAATGCTCTCACGATTTTACATATACCGCTAAAGAAAAGAGAAGCTGCTTATCCTAAACGTAACTTCCGTGAGATAGTCCCCAAGGATACTGATAATTAAAAAACGAACCTTTCTTCAGTCAATATCGATAGCTTTTCCATTCTAACTCTTTATCAGTCATAAGAGATGGGGAAATCAAAGAGCTGAAGAGGATTTTACCTCCTACATCTCCCAACACTTCCATTAATCAAACTTCACTCTCGATCAGAGCACTTCACTATGGCAGCTCCAAACGTAATTTTGATCTGGCGAATCGAAAACTTCTCATTTCCAAGAGACAAAATCATAGACAGTCCGCCATTTGACGCAGGGCAAACCGCTTGGCATTTGCGGTTGTTTTCATCAAGAGGCAAACTGGGAAGCAGCGTAAAACGATCTACGGAAGGCCCCCGCAACATTATTGCCAGCTTTAGTTTGTCCATAGCCAAGAATGACGGCAGCAATGAAATCATCCAAACGGTTACCGAGAGAAACTTCTTGCTTGATGACAGCAGTACATGCGATGGTTCGGGACTCGAGGCTGATGATTTCGAAGGTCTCACTACCTACCTCGACCAGAGAACCTTGACAATCCTTTGCCAAGTGCGATTTTGCAACATTGCAGTTGACCAGTCCGTCCAGTACTGGGCAACCACTCGCTTCGGTGAGGATCGCTTAGTGCAGTTTGATTGGGAAGTCAAGAATTGGAGCAATAAGAAAGTACACGCCAAAGAAATTCTACTGTCTGCCAGATGTGGGAAGATAAAAATGGAACTTTTGAAAGAGCATAACTTAGTTCATGTTGAACTCTTGAATCCAGAACACTGGGAAAATTGGTTTGTTTCAATTTCAATACGAGTTCAAAGGGAAAGTGGTAGAAATAGGGATTTTGAATCATTATTAGAGGAGGAAACTAAGCATTCTATTGAGGGTTTGAAGGATGAAAATTTAACAGCCAAGGAAATGGAAAATTTTGTGACCGAGAATGTGTTAAATCTGCAATGCCATTTTAGTTTTATAAGTATTATAGAGAACAGAATTACTAAAGAAATTTATGGTGAAGAATGAACTATAAATGCAATAGTTGGTCTTATTTTTCTCCCAAGTCTTACATAAAAAGGCAAGGCGAGATAAATTAACACGGTTGGCAAAAAACCTGGTTTTTAAAAAAAATATAAACCTGGTTTATTTGGTTTGAACCATTGAGTTGTAAATGAGACATTTATTTCAGGGGTTGTTTATAATTGATAAATGATTTGTAATTTCAATTAATTAAATTAATTAGTTAATTATAATTAAATTAATTTGTTTTAAAGATAATTTTTGATTTTAAAGTATTCCAATTTGACTATATAATATTATTGTAGTGAATAAAAATCTGTGTTAATTTATGAACTAAAGAAATTTTGTTAGAAAGAGAAAATTTTATTTTTAAATAAGAAGTAAAAGTGAAATGTAAACAACTAATGTTAATTGAAATTGGATAATTGATTGAGATAATTAATCCGATTAAGGAAATCAATGTTTTTTTTATTAATTTAGTAAAAAACCCAACTGGTTTTTATCTGTTTATAAACAAACCAACTGGTTTTTGGTTTTTATCAGTAAAGAAATCGATGGTTTTTATAAATTTAGTAAAAGAATCAACTGGTTTTTATGACTGACAAATAAGACAAATTGGTTTTATCAATTAATTAAAATCCAAGCCATCTTCTAACAGTGTAAAACAGATAACTTTTGTGTATCTTTAGTTACTCTTTGAAATAATGTTTCATTTTAAAGGAAATTAATAAATAAACTTTCTCTTGCAACATATAATAAGTTTAATTTAAGCATTTAAGGTTAAGTTTAGATAGAGATAATTCAATAATTAAAACCATTAAATAAAATGATTTCTGATTTTTAATCACTTTAAAATGTCATTTTGATGAATCTGACCTTTTAATTTTGTGCAAAAGATTATACTTAATAACACTTTCTTTAAAAAAATCCTGAAAATATTTTATAATTTCTAAAAAAAACCAAGTGTTTTTTTTGGTAAAAAAACATTTGGTTTAAACCGGCCAACCCTGTAAATTAAGGCATTTATAAACTCGATCGCCAAATTTAAAGTGACTTTTTTACTGTTACTACCTCCAATTTAAAAAAGTAGCTTCTAATCTTTTTGCCACAGAAGAAATAAATAATACTTTAATTTACTTAGCTAATATCCCTCTTTGGGTTTTTTTAAATTTTTTTCTTCTTACACTAATATTGTATCTCTCTGCTTATACTAATGTATTTTCTACTGATATTGTAACCTGATTGATGGAAATGTATAATCACTTTATCAAATGTGAGTCAATTTATCTAATAATTAAATGTTTGCTTTGAGCTGTTAGTGTGTAGTAATCTTTCATTTGGTCACATGTAACAAATTTTGGAGTGAAAATTTATTCATTACAAAAGGAGATGGCCATAACATCATTTTCTCTATTGTTATCCAACATCTGCAAACATTTCTATTTTGATCCACAAGATCACAAATATTTTATTGTCAAATTTAATTACAAAATTGACCAGATATTTCAGAGTTGAGTTGATATTTCATCAAACTTAAAAATTAATTTTCTCCAAAAAAATAAGGGTTTTCAAAAAATAGTTCGAGAAATGAACGTAATTTATTTAACATATTTATGAAAAATAAAGGCAATCAGCATCAATTTAAAGTTTTAAGCACACTAGCCTATACTACAGAAAAAACCGACTTTTAGTATGTTAAATTGAGGTCATTTCCAAGTGAAAACTATACATAGAACATTTTTTAAGGTTTGACCTTTTTTAGTAGATTTGCAGGACTATTTCTGCAATGCAACCAACAGATGATACTAGGAAGCCACCTTTACAGGTAGAATCAGTGATAGCAGATTGATGCATTAGAAAGCGCAGGGGTCTGTCTAGACTTTTTGTGAAGGGTTCGTTTTTTTTTAAATTGTGAAAATCTACTCATAATTTTGTGAATTTTAGTAAGTGTTAAAATAGTTTCTTTTCAACCAGGAGCCTGTTTTGTGAAAATAAGCACACAAATTTGCAGTATTGTGAAAAATAGTGTCCATTTAAAGGCGAAAATACTTGGTGAAGGGTCCGTTTTTAAGGTAAAATACTTTGTGAAGGGTCCTTTTTAACAATGAAACATTTTGTGAAGGGTCCAAAAACGGACCCAAATTTCTTCTAAACAGACCCCTGAAGCGACTCATAAACCTAGAAATTGTAAAATAAGATTTTGGGAATGCTTCCTTGCCAATTCATTGAAGCTAATTTTAGTTTTGTGAAAGGGTGGTTTTTATGAATTTGTTATTTGTATATGGGCCGATTTTATGAACTGGAATTTTGAGAAGGGACTGCAATCAGGCACAGATTCAAGGGGGCACTCTGGACAGTAGACCCAAAAGGGTGGTTTTTATGAATTTGTTATTTGTATATGGGCCGATTTTATGAACTGGAATTTTGAGAAGGGACTGCAATCAGGCACAGATTCAAGGGGGCACTCTGGACAGTAGACCCAAAAGGGTGGTTTTTATGAATTTGTTATTTGTATATGGGCCGATTTTATGAACTGGAATTTTGAGAAGGGACTGCAATCAGGCACAGATTCCAGGGGGCACTCTGGACAGTAGACCCAAAAGGGTGGTTTTTATGAATTTGTTATTTGTATATGGGCCGATTTTATGAACTGGAATTTTGAGAAGGGACTGCAATCAGGCACAGATTCAAGGGGGCACTCTGGACAGTAGACCCAAAAGGGTGGTTTTTATGAATTTGTTATTTGTATATGGGCCGATTTTATGAACTGGAATTTTGAGAAGGGACTGCAATCAGGCACAGATTCCAGGGGGCACTCTGGACAGTAGACCCAAAAGGGTGGTTTTTATGAATTTGTTATTTGTATATGGGCCGATTTTATGAACTGGAATTTTGAGAGAAACTGCAATCACCCGACCGACGACATCCTCGGTCGTTACTGGGAGGCTCAGTGTCAGATGGCCGAAAGGCCAAGAACAGGCGTAGGATAAAGTAAAGTAAAGTAGGCACGGATTCAGGGGGCACTCTGGACAGTAGACCCAAAAAGGTTCTCAAAATGTATGTGTGAGTTAAAACCCTACTTTTACCAGTAAAATTTTAAAACTTTTTCTGGAGAGGACCACAATACCACCCAGCTGTACCACAAGTGGATCTTGCACAATACTTTTTAGAAAATCCCTAACAATTTGACATTTTTTGTCAAAAGGTAAAGGTGATGGTTTGGAAATGTGCCCCCCCCCTGGAGCCGAGCAGGATCTGTTTCTGACTGCAATAGGGGCTAATTTTCAGCTGGATCAACCCTATTTTGTGGATGAATTTGTCTATTGAAAAAAAATTTTACACTAAATACAGATGTAAATAATCAAAAAGAGCTTATGAAAGTATTACGTGAAAACCTGTTATCTTTAAAAACATTTTTATTAGTTATAATGCAGTGTGCAACATGCACGAACTTGCAGTATGTTTTGAACATACATTAAATACTAACAGGCATGGGAAATACTTAGACATTTTTAAAAAATTCTAAGGGCTTATTGCACATCCTCAAAAGAATCATAACAGTTTGATACCAGAAATGTGTTATACGGATCAGTAATTAATAAGCCTTTATCTTGAAACTGTTTACCAAAAACTTTCTTTTATAATAGAGAAACATGAATTTCCAGAATTTATGGTGTTATCAGGGGTAGAAGTGACCAAATAAAACTATATAGGATTTTTCAAAAAAAAAAATATAGGACAAAAATAAATTTTTAATAGTTTGGTAATACGACTAAATGACACTTTTGTATCAGTTTTAAGTTTTTGGTATTTAGGATTTACAACCACAAATTTACTTGTACTAGGCTACAAAAAATGGCAAGAATAAGAGTCAAACTATATTGAAACTAAATATTTTCATGAATTTTCAAACAAATGAACTTTGAAAAAAAATAAGGTACTTAATTTAAAAGATCCTTTTAGTTAATTTAATATAACATAATACGAGTTATTTTAATCTATTGCAAAAAATAAGAATGCATGAATAGGAAAATAAATTTAAAAAAAACAGGTTCCAGTAATTTTAAAATCTAGAAAAAAATTCCCAGCAAAGAGGTTTTAAAATTGTTTTCCTGATAAAAAAAAACAGATTGAATAATACTTTATAACATCAAGGTACTTTGCTTTCTTACATAATAGCAAGCAATGTAAAGATCTTTTAATGGGCCTGCTAAAACTGTCTATATTTGGGACACATGTAAACAATTCTTCTAAAACCAGGTTTTAAGTCGAGAATATCGACATGACACGAAAATCGCGAACATGAGAGAATAAAGTTGTGTGTTTTTTCTGCCCTCATCGAATCTGAAAATTCAACTTTATAGGCAAAATCCCAAAGAATAATTGAAAACTCATTAACTTTCAGAAGAAATCCGGACCATGATACGATTTTAGGACTTCTGAATGATCAGAACACATCCTATAATAATTAAAAGCCATCTAAAATTTTAAATTTAAGGCATTTAGTAAGTATCAAAAATATTTTTCAAGGATATTAAAGACATTAAATTTAAATTTTGAATACTTGAACTCGAAAGTAGGGTCATTTGATGGAATATAGGATTATTTTTTGAAATATAGGATAAATAGGATTTATAGGACGCTTTTTTCATGTTTTTTGAAAATATAGGATTTATAGGAAATATAGGACGACTTCTACCCGTGTTATAAAAACCAGATCTCTGGGGCTACCACAGAAAAGTAGCATATCTGCTTACAGGAGAAATCACCGTTTCTCCTGACTCAAATACTCAAAACAAGATTGTTATGCAAATTTTGGCAGTTTTTAATAGTTATAATCTAGTTTTGGTTCCTAGTTTAATTATTTAGCATAATTTGGCAAAATTCTGGAAGAGCTAAGGATTTATTTGTTTTTGGCACCCTTCTAAAACTTTCAAAAGATTTGCCAAAAGTAACTTAGTGAATTAATTCTGTAAGCCTATAATAACAAGTTTTTTCCTTTTATTTAGCAGATAATTTAGGTTAATATTTTAACCTGAAATATCAACAAGGAGATATTTTGAATCACGAGTGTTAGGTGTTAAAAGGTCAGGGTAAGTTATCTAAGCAAGAACTAGGACATCAGGGTTCATACAAATTTTCAGAAATCAAAATCAAGGAGTATTCCAGGAGTGTTTTCAAAAAATTCAAGGAGTTCCTTTTCACATAACTTAAGAAAGACAAATTTTTACATAGCTTCAAACACACACTGTACCAATTACACTCCTAAATCAGGTTTTAAAACCACTTTAAAAGTCAAAATGTAACTAAAATAAAATAAATTAGTTAATAGAATAATTATTTAATAATTAAATTGCAAAATCGATATTGTCAAAAACCTTTAGTTAAGTAAAAAAAGTAAGACATTATTATTTGGTATTTTTAGAATCTTATAAATCAGATCATACCTAAAACAGGTAATAATCTAACAAGATTTTAAAAAACACTATTATCAACTTATTAAGTTGTTATAAACTAAAGCGACCTTTCAGTAAAAATAGACAACTTAGAAAATCCTTTTAAGTTGAAAATACTAAAAGAATAGAGAAAAAATCATCTTATTAGAGACTTATCAAGCTGGTCTGACCAAAGTAAAGTTGTTTTATCAGCACCGCCGTTGAAGCTAACTTCAACAGACGTCCGTAGAAAAAGCAGTCACGGAAAAAACGGAACTGTAGCGAAAAATTGCTATTTTTCCGATTTCCGGAACAGTGGGGTTCTAACCACCGTAAAGTTGTTTTCCTACATTGCAATAAAGACGCAAGAAGAAGTCAACTTGAATCGGCACCCGCGGCCGTCCAAGAAAGTCGGGGGAAAACAGAACACATCGAAAAAAAAAGTTCCGAAAAATTGCTATTTTTCCGATTTCCGGAACAGTGGGGTTCTAACCACCGTAAAGTTGTTTTCCTACATTGCAATAAAAACGCAAGAAGAAGCCAACTTGAATCGGCACCCGCGGCCGTCTATGAAAGTCCGCGGGACGAATGGAACATAACGAAGAAAAAAACGAAACTTTCGCGAAAAATCGCGATTTCCGTCTTTTTAACGACTTAACGCTGCGGATTGAAACCTATTTTATAGGGGAAATAAATTTATAAAAGAAATGTTCAGGATGAAAATCAAGGAGTTTTTAAGGAGTACAACCCAAATTCGAGGAGTTTCCATAGTGCTTGAAAATGAAATCCATATTCAAGGAGTTTTTAAGTAGTTTTCAAGCAGCGTACGAACCCTGGACATGTACACCTGTGTTTTCTAAACAAGAAAAAAATAAAGATAAAAGAATGTTAAAATAGAAAATTTATTTCACATAATACAAACTTTGCAGAGCTAAAACAATGAAGACTAAGTACATCACTGCTGTGACTTTACAATTTGTTAACAACATTAGGTATAACATGAAAGCCCTTTAAAGTTGTGGTAAAATAACTTATTTTTTTATTTGCATCCGATTACAATAAATGATCTCGGGGGTCATTCACAAATAACATAAAAGAGGAGACTTGGATAACATAGAAGCACATGCCCATGCCAAGCACAGAAAGTTCCAGAATTTTGCAGAAAATATTTTAAATGGTTTAACTTTTTTATAGATAAATTGATTTTTTACAGCTGTTGCACATGAAGCATTATCCCAGCACTTAGGTAAACAATGGGACTGTCATGTTTCAAATCACAACAACTGGGCACACTTCATTTGCAGAAAATATTTTAAGACAATTTGGATGTAGCTCACGAACCTATTTTATTATCCAATGGCTGGTTTAGTTTAATTAAATTGTTATTAATAAAAATATTAATCATAATGTAATTTTTCAAATGGCAAAAGTTGGGAACAATTGAAAAGCTACAAAATTATGGCATTAGAATGGATGGATGATGGAAATGTAAAAATTTGCCATAAGGGTGAGAAGTACAAGTGCCTTTGAAATTTGTGTAACATAATTTGTGAATGATCCCTTTGCTAGTAAGCACAGCCATACGATCAAGGGGAAAATACCATTACATTAAAATTAACAATATTTGCATTTTCAATTCTTGTCAAAAGTGATCCAACAAGAATATTTACTTATGAGTTCTTTTCTTTATCACGAAACACAAACAAGCATTGCCAACTCTAGGACAAGCACATATCTTAAAAACAAAAGTAAATCTAGATCAGTGGTTCCCAACCTGGGGGATTTGTGTTATCAAGGGGGCAATAAATAAGGGAGGGGCGATGGGTATTTAAAGGGGGAAAATAAAATAGTACTGTATGACAGACTGTATTCAGACTTAAGGTACCAATACAAGTTAAAACCGTTTCTTGGGGTTGAATTTCCAAAAATTTTCTGGGGGAGGACCCCCAAACCCCCTTTTGTACTTAGAACTTAATTTTTCAAAACTTTTTTATAATTACTAGTTTATCAAAATCCTACCTAAAATATATGTCTGAAATTCCGAAGAGGTGTACCATAACTAGTTAAAAACCTGTTTTTTGGAGTCTTATTTCCAAAAAGTTTCTGGGGGAGGACCCCCGGACCTAAAATTGCTTTTTTATTGACACTTTACTTCAAATTAAAATTAGACATACAATGAGAATGAAAAGGGGGCGATAGGTGTTAGTCAACCTCTAGAAAGGGGGCGATGGGCTACAAAAGGTAGGGAACCACTGATCTAGATAACTGCATTCTGAAAGGAGATAGTGACAGTTGAATAAAAAATTTTGTATGTACCTTTCAGGTTAGTTCTGGCAACATGACAAAACTGCACCATCATTCAGCAATCAAAGGATTAAACAGGTTTGATATTGAAATTCCAACAGCAAATCATTAAAAGTTTTTATTGCACACTTTGTTTTTTCGGTTCTTAAATATTATACCGTTGACCATAATGCTTAATCAAAAACACAAATCTCATTGACTTTTCTATTGATGTGCCAATGAATTAGACGGTCACTGAAGGGTCGACGGGATAATACGTAAGTACTGTTTATTCTTATTAAATTATCAAATATGATCTAGCCATCATTTGTGAATTTTGACAAATAAAACCTTGTAATTATTTACTGCACCATCTTAATGATAAATACAAAAAAGATTAAACAAACTTAATGAAGTTTGGTAGTTTTCTTTCATTGCTCTATAGCTAAGAAATAAGCTGTTTCAAATTTTTATAGTCATCCCTCTTAAAAAAGACATTGGAAGTGAATACCCCTTACTAGGCTTGTTTCAAATAAACACCATATAACACAAAAAAATTTCTTGGATAATTCAATATAAAATCCGAATCCCTAATATCTTTTTTTCAAAATCAGGTAAAATACCAACTAAATTTTGTTTAGATTCAAACTTCACAAGAACAATAACAGATATAATAGAATAAAACTGCAGATGATCTTCCAAAAATTTCACAAGGGGTTAAAGTAAAGTATAGGTAAAAGTAACAATCTTTGCCACCATAAAATATTATAAAAACAAATAAAATGGTATGTGCCTGGGACTTGACAGTTTCTTATAGAGAAGTTTTTGATGAAAAACAAACAATGAATATGAATTGATTTAAAGACATGTTAGTTAATTAAAACTCAAGGAAGATTATTATATTTGTTTTCATTTTACAGAAAAAATAATGTATAGGATTATAACTCACATTATTTCATGAGTAAAATATGCCTGTACAATGCATGAGAATGTAGAGACAAAAATGACTAACCATGATAAAATATACAACCATTAAAATGGGTTTTTAAAAATGTCCTTACCAAAATTTTCTATATTTCTAATTCAAAACACTTTCAGCAACTAGAAAAGAAATTCTAATGAGAAATTTTCTATTAATTTCCTTATGATTAAAAAAGATATTTAGTTAAAATGTGTTTCATAACCCTATCCGATCTGTTGGCCTTTATTTCCAAAAGAGAAAAAAGCTAATTTAGAAAAATTATTCTAAAAGGGGTTTGATTTTAATTAAATATCAAACTACTTGAATAGAATTCTTAGCACTTAGTACAGAGCAAAACAAAATATTAATTCATAATCAAAATCATAGTTCAGAAAATTAAGTAAAATATGATTAGGTTATTTAGTAGCAAATCAAGGGGTTATTTTTACATTTATAAAATTAAATGTTAAAACAGATTGAAGTTTTTGATAAGATTACCTATATTACATTTCTTGGCCAATCTTTAGAGGCATTTTTATCCATTTAATTCAAAATTAGTCTGAAAAATATACAAAATTATTAACTACTTTCATCCACAATTGAACAATTTGGTTTACAGAAGGGCAGTAGGTACCATTTAATGCTTTTTTCAATTAAATCATATAGTTAAAAACAAAACATTTATTTGTAATTTTGAAATGACATATGTAGAATTCTGTAGAACCAACAGTGGCATAAACACTGATAAAAGGTTTTAGGTTGTCACGGGGTGAAAGTTGTAAAGTTTCCCAGAAAGGAATTAGGCATACCAAAATTTAAATTTAATTTTTTCTACATAAGTGTTTTACAAATAAATATTGTAAGTTTAGTTAAATTTGGAATCTTTGATAATGTCTATTAAACACTAAAAATAAAGCTCTTTTTATTTTGAATTAGTTCTCTTACAGGAATAGCTTGAATGACTTAAGAGAATGTCTGAGTCTTTGCTAAAAGAGCATGGTAATGTTATAAATATGACTTAGCCAGGTTTTTGAAATTAAGGTCTGGTCACTAATATCAATAGACAAAAACAGTTATTAGTATTCTATTTAGGGGATTATCAAACTAAACAAATGGGCATTAATAACACTGGGGAACAATTTTGAACATAATTTCTGTTGACTTGAATTTTTTGGCTGTTTTAGAGTTCAATGGGCACACTGATTAGAAAACTTTTGTTAGTTTTCTTCTATCACGTCAACTTTTTTGGCAAACAGCCACGCCCCCTTTTTACGTTTTTCAATGACTTAATGATTTTGAATTCGATTTTCAAGGTCAAAAATCATTACTTTAGTCTTTAAATTACACCCGAGAGGACAAGAATGGTTAAAGTTTCTAAAATATGAAAATTTGTGGCCAATGGATAGGTTTAAGGGGTTATTACCCCCTAAAAACGCAAAAAAATCGTTAAAAATGATAGTTTATTTTACACTATTTTTTACACTTATTTTTTATGCAATTCCTTTTCAAAAGGTTCTAACCCATCCCCAAAGACCTAAATTTAATGAAAATAAACAGCAATGATTTTTACAAAAAGCGGTTGAGGCATTAGCGCCCTAGAAGCACCTGCGAAAGGGTTCGGAAGATTCTCTTTCGCTTCGGGGACGATAACACCTCAACCGCTTTTAGTAAAAATCATTGCTGCCTATTTTCATTAAATTTGGGTCCTTGGGGAAAGGTTAAGACATTTTAAAGAGGAATTGCATAAAAAATAAAAGTAAGAAAAGCTTAAAATAACCTCTATCCTTTATTACGTTCCTTTTTTGCATTTCAGGGTTTTTTCTTTATTTTTTTACGCAATTCCTCTTTAAAAGGTCTTAACCCTTCCCCAAGGACCCAAATTTAATGAAAATAGGCAGCAATGATTTTTACTAAAAGTGTGGTTGAGGTGTTCGCGTCCTCTAAGCGAAAGAGAGTATTCCGAACCCTTCCGCGGGTGCTTCGCGGGCGCTAATGCCTCAACCGCTTTTTGTAAAAATCATTGCGGCCAATTTTCATTAAATTTGGGCCCTTGGTGATGGGTTAGGACCTTTTGAAAAGGAATTGCGTAAAAAATAAGTGTAAAAAATAGCGTAAAATAAACTATCATTTTTAACGATTTTTTACGTTTTTAGGGGGGTAATAACCCCTTGAACCTATCCATTGGCCACAAATTTTCATATTTTAGAAACTTTAACCATTCTTGTCCTCTCGGGTGTAATTTAAAGACTAAAGTAATGATTTTTGACCCTGAAAATCGAATTCAAAGTCATTAAGTCATTCAAAAACGTAAAAAGGAGGTGTGGCTGTTTGCCAAAAAAGTGGATGTGACGGACAAAAACTACAGTTACTTTTGGATTCAGGGGCCAAAAGAGATTCAAAAACAAGTCACAGTTCTAAGACAACGAAATGGTTGTTCCCCAGTGTAATGAAACAATTAAAAATATAAAATCATTTGAAATTATTAAAATGAATGAAAACAACCCAAAATATACAATGCAAGAATGATTCTGCAAAAATATAAGTTAACTAAATAATTTTAAAAAAGGTTGTAGAGAGAAAAAGAGAACAAATCCAAAAGTAACATTTAAATATTTTACTGATCACTTTCCTGGACTGATAAGAAAAGATGGGATCCAGCATCCAAATTTCAAAATTTAAGTCCGCAACTTGAAGCACAAAAAATACCAAAAATAATAAAAAACAGTAATTAAACTTGTAACTAGTGGTTCCACCCCAAGAACTCAACATAATCCAAAATACAACTCACAATAGCATAGCTAAATCTAAGTACAAAAAATAGAAAATAATTTAACAAACATCTTTAGTAAATCACAGGTCGCATTTGGCATCATCCGATCCAGAAGGAGACTCTGAACCTAAGCCCACAACATTGTCACATGCATTATCATCTGAACTGTTAAGACCCATACCACTTTCGTCATCATCAGATGAGTCGCAACTTGCAGCACAGCGTGCGTTTCTGATCCCTGCAACACCCTTCTTGGCAATGGTGACCACATCCCTTTTAACACGCCTTTTTCGAAAGGTATCATTTCGGCGGTACTGGATAGATTTTTCAAAGTCGATGACATACAGGAATCCAGCAATGAGAACTTCACAGCTAGAATAAAAAGGACATACTTAAAAACTGCTTACCCTAAAATATTTTTCAATCAAACACAACATTGTATTTTACTCTAGGATTTCTAGTTTGCCTTTTCTCTGGATTTCTGGTTATGCCGCTGTTAGGGCAAAGGTGAATGAAACCAAGCTATTTGCAGGAGAATTACTGGATACACTTTAAACCAACGTTCGAAATTCGGTAGTCTGCTGGTCCAAGAGCACTGAAAAACTGCTCGGACCACTATGGTCAGAAAATGTATCCTGCTCTTTAGTTCTAGCCAAGTTCTTTTTTTCTTTGCTAAAGAACTAATTTATGGCAATTAGTGCAATCTTAACATTTAATTAAGAGAAGTACCTAATAGGATATTTTAAATTCATTTGTTTATTTATATTTAGTAAGTTTGTTTTTCAGCTTAATTTTTTAAAATTAATTATTTGTATTCACTTAATATGCAATAGTTACTTTAAAAAATTAAAACATGTCCTTTTTAATTTGTCAAACCAGTCATTATGGTTGTGGTTGAGGACCAGTAAGGTTTGCAAAGTAGTGGTCCGCCCCCAGGACAAGTGAAAATTTTTCCCAATTTCTAACACTGCTTTAAACAGTTACTTTTTTTCTCCTTTTTGATGTGCTGCTTCTATTTCAGAGCTGGTTCGGTCATCATACTGCCACCATCCATTTCGTCCCTCATAAAACCACTGAAACGAACCATCGAAGGTCACGCTAGGAGAAGGTGCAGATATTAAGTTTGGGTTATCCAAGTAGGTAGATGGTATTTCCTAAAAACAAAATTTAAATTAGGAAGAGTCAGGGATGCAGAAAATGTTTTTACATCCAAGATTTCCCCCAATCGATACAAAATTTTCCCAAAATTTTAAAAAGCGATAAAGATCTAAAAAAAATCCTATTCATGTTTACAAAAGCAACGATCGGAAACGCAATACAAAAAGGAACCTTATATCTGTGATGAAGGAGAAAATCGCCAAGTAAATTTTGATAAATGAACTGAAATTGAATTCAATATTGTACTTTTCCACATAATTTCCCCATGTGGCTAAAATTTCCCCCGATCCTAGATCGCCGGATCGGACATATTCTGCATCCGTGGGAAGAGTAAGGAATTGCCAAAACCACAGAATTTGCCAGTTAAATTTTTGTGGTTTCAATTTATGTAGTTTAAATATTTTACCAAGCAAATTTATAAAGAGGTCAAAAACACTGATCATGATAAACTGTAATAAATCACTGTTGTAATACAATTCCTAAGAAAAACTCGTGAATACCTAAAAGGGGCCCCTCTAAATTCAGACCAAATATAAATACAAATGAAATCCGTTTTAAGGGTTAAATTTCCGAACATTTTTTGGGGGAGGGCCAAGGTGAATGCCATATCTTCAAAAATCTACAAATTTTCCTGATTTTTAATGATAAACTAAATAGTTTTTGATCTAATTAAACATTTTAATCTATAAGTTTAAAATTATTTTTAGCAGGTTTTCTACTTTTTGGTGTTTAAAAGAGCATGGCGGTCTTAAGCGGGAACGTAAACAGAACTGTCCCATTGCCAAAAACTGGAGACCAGACAGCTGGGCGATGCTACAGAGTAGCAGGGGAGGATTCAGGATTTGAGGGGGGCTAATACTTTTCATAATCCAATTGAATCTTCTTGATTATCTTAAAATGGAAAAGGTAGTGAAATATACTACTCATTTTGTTTTGATGCATAAAATGCCATATAGTGTAATACTTTTCATTTTGGGGGACTTGAGCCCCCTAGCCCCCCTTGGATTCACTAGTGCAGAGTAGTTCCCAAGGTGGTAGCATGCATGACAGGCAGCAATTCGCATGCACCTGTTTGTATGATTTAATAAAACTGTTTCATTATTTAACATATAATTGGTAAATTTCAGATTCTATAAAAGCTCGATTTACACCCTCACAATTCATTTTGTTTAGATCTTAGAGTACCGTCAAGATTAATTAATAACATACCTGGCGACACATGGCACACCTCTTGTTTTGATTTGTAACCCCTTTAACACACAAATAACAGAAGATGTGACGACATGGAAGCTGCACTGGTTGGACATAAGGTTGGAGACAAACAGCACATTCAGATTTACTTGATCCATCTAAAATGAGATATCAGAAACTTTTTGGTTCACATACAAAAAAACAAACGATTTTGCAATCAAGGTTAAATTGCCCCTGCTAAACCATGATTCCGCAAGCACCAGGCAGGAAGAAGCAAAAACAACGATTAAATCCACACAACCACAGCGAATCATCCCTTAATGAGGAACAGGAACAAAAAGAAACTCAAAACTAATAATAAAGTTCCAGAAGAATGAGATTAGTATAAACCTGCTGATTAGTCTGTAATGGAAGATGGGGGGGCTTTACCCGCCTCTCCCTACAGGGTAGGTCCAGGTTATATCCCACTAGGTCCAGGGATGCCCCAGCAGGAACAGTCAAGGCATACCATACATGGCATTGACAACATGGGTTACCATATTGGAAACTATCGCCAAACTGGCGAAATGGGCCTTTACTTGTAAAGATAAACTTTATTGAAGTCCGAAATACAGTGGCGATATTTAACGGAATTGATTACTAATCAATAAATAAAAACGCACTTACCATCATAAGTAGTACTATCAGGTTCCTCTTTAATGTTTGACATCTAAAAACGAGAATAAACACGTTTAGATTGGAAAACATTACATTTCAAACATTCTTTAAGTTTTAATACTTGAAAATAGTCGTATTTCCTAAAACCGTTACTAAAATGATCTAATCAAATTTTTAATTAATTTGTTTATTATGGCAACTGTACAAGTCAAAATTTAACAGCAAAATTTCAAATAGTACCTTCAATTGGAAAATTTTTCGAGAAGAGTGGGGTTTTGAAGTTTTGACACAGGTTCTTCAGAGATTGACAAAATTTTTTTTCTTTTTCTTTGAAAGAAATATAAATCGGTACACAATTTACAAATATAAATTCCAAGTTGTAAATTTGTGAGTTTCACGGAAGTTCATAGTGTTGTATTCAATTTTTTACAACTGATTTATCCCAAGGATTTATCCATTTGTTTCTAAAAACAAATGAAAATGGATCGTTTCGTTATTTGAATGAAGGGTTGTGTTGTGTTACTCCTTCACAAATTAAATTTATCTTATTTTCATTTATATCACAGAGTTCCAGAAAACAGATGGCCATAGGTTCATCATCACCACGCCGTCATCCTCTGCAAAAAATTTATACAATTTCGGTGAATTAGGTTTTTCTATCATTCTTTATTCCTTTGTTAAAATAAACTGGTTTCAAAACTTTTAGTTTGCTTTACTCATTTCACTCAGATTTGGCTCCATCCTCACCAAACCTTATCTGAATAGTCGGTGGAATCAATCACCCATTATTTTTTTTGATATATCAGGCAAACTTTCTGAAAAGTGCATAAATAAACGTTTTCGATTAAACTTGACTATTTAAATACTTTTTGTTGGTGCAATATGGCCTAATTTGGATCGACCAGTGGTCAAATGGGGTTGACCAAAGGTCAGGGACCCTCAAACCACCACGAGACAGAAAGAGAAGGTCAGAAAAGTTACATAAATTTAGCGAGAAAAAATGTAATGACTATGTTCAAGAGATCTTGGTCAACACCAAAATGTATTTTATTTTCATCGGCCGTCCTGTTAAACACAACCAAATACTATTTGTTAAAATATCTCCAGTGGCGGCTCGAAAGTAAGGGGTGCTGCTCCGGTGGTACCAAGTTGGCAACGTATTTTAAGCGATATAATGCCAAATTATATTTCTATTAAAAAATTTCCAAAGACGTGGAAAAAATCAAATAGAAAAGATGGGAACAACATAAAATTTCGAGTTATTCTATTTCATTTAGTATCTCAAAAGCAAATGAAACTAAAATATCACTTTTTGTGCAGATCCTTTTTATAAGGAAGGCGCAAGCGGCTCCAATGGAGCAAGCAGAAGCCTCTAATAACCCAACTTGAACTTAACTATTCACTTAAAATTGAATCGTCAGTTGGGAGAAGGGAATAAGGCAGAAAAAAACTGTTTAAGTAATGGAATTTTCATTGTATAACCACTAAATTTTAACTTGAAGTTCAGAACCATATTTAGAAAACAGAGCAACCATCAAAACAAATATAAGTATATTCAAAAATATTTTACAGTCAAAATAAGTTGATGGACTTATTCCCTTCTTCCACCCACCTTATGGAATTTTTCTGATGAAAAAAACCTTAAAAACCCCTTAAATTCACATTTAAATTATATTTCTTTTTAGTTTATTCCACAAAAGGGTGAAATAAAAATGAGACAAGTAAAATTCAAAATTATAGAAAAACTGAGTTATTAAATAAAGCAGTATCAATGGAGTCAAACATTCCCTGCATAAAAAAGTTTGAAAAAAAAATGAAATTAAGAGAAAATTTTATTTTAACTTTGTTTGCAGCACAAAGAATGTGAAAAGAAAGACAAATTAACTTAAATTTAAAATTAACTTAAAAAATACAAAGAATGGACATCGATTTCACAACTTCAAGGGGTGATTCTCCCTATAGGGGTTTAGTGCATGGGGGTTCAGTGTGATGATTCAATGAATTTCAAAATCAGTTAAAATTTAAACTTTATTTAACAGAAGTAAAATCATAAGTCAAGAATAAGAAGAAGAATAAAACGCGTAACAGTGGTGTATATACAGGGTGTTTCAAAATTGCGTTGCACGGCTTTTATTCGAAACCAGCGCTTCCTAGGGTCATGAAAGTAAGGTCTACCCCTAGGTAAGTGACCCTGGAGAATCCATTGAGATGACTTACAGCGCCCCTAGCGGCGTAATTAAAAAGTTAAAAAAATTAATTTAAAAACTAAAGGAGATAGAGCAAAAATCCCAGTGAGAGTATTGTTGCCAACGTCAAGAAAAACTCATTGCAAAAAATTTGATCAAAATATCTTGAATATTCGCGGAGATATTAGCATGTGAAAATAGCACTTTTTCAGGGGTCAAAAAGTAAAAAGTTCGCATATTTGCAAGTTTTTTTGATTTTTTGATTAAATTTTGTGTTCTTTCAACTAAAAAGACACAAAACTACACAATAACACTGAAAAATTTGCAAATATGCGAACTTTTTACTTTTTGACCCCTGAAAAAGTGCTATTTTCACATGCTAATATCTCTGCGAATATTCAAGATATTTTGATCAAATTTTTTGCAATGAGTTTTTGTTGACGTTGGCAACAATACTCTCACTGAGGTTTTTGCTCTATCTCCTTTAGTTTTCAAATTAATTTTTTTAACTTTTTAATTACGCCGCTAGGGGCGCTGTAAGTCATCTCAATGGATTCTCCAGGGTCACTTACCTAGGGGTAAACCTTACTTCCATGACCCTACGAAGCGCTGGTTCCGAATAAAAGCCGTGCAACGCAATTTTGAAACACCATGTATAGTAACAAAACGATCGGAAATACAGCGCCACCTGGCAAACCAAATAAGAAAGGTAACTTCTGAGAGAGTGGGAAACAGATTCAGAGTTGGAATCTAACAAGGGGGGCTATTTATTTCTCCCCTCTTTTCACCCATGTGTAGAGCAAAGCTTGGAGATTGTTTTGAGCACAAAAAGTAAATTTGTCATTTTTTGGACTTAATTTCCTTCTTCATACTGACGATTCAACTAGCCATGGGGGTTGTAATATATAATTTTAGAAAAATATGCTGGCTGAACCTTAAACTATAAGGGTATTACAAATTTTTTGGGGGGGAGAAAAATAAATACACAAAAAAAACACCCACCACAATTTTACAAGTTTTTGTTTTATTTTTGTTGAGCAATAAAAATGTTACAGAAAAATCACAAGTTACAGATTCGAACTAAATATTGAAAGAAAATAAAGATTCCCAGCAAACAATAGTTTCAAAGTTTTGAGATCATGAGCTGTTTTTGAATTTAGTTTCAGGCAGTTGGAAAACTACTTGAAAAATCTTTCATAGAAATTCAATGAAAAGGCTAAATTATAAATAAACAAAAGTAGGTTAAATTAAAGTAATACAAGTATGCAATTCCACATCAAAACACTTTAAATACACCTTTTTACAGGACACACATTATTTACTTTATAAAAGTTCAGCTAAAAAAATATATATGCTTTTATTATTAATTTAACACATGCATATATATACATACAATATATGCTATATAGAATGTTCATTATATATATGAACTACAAAAATGTTATAACTACCCAAGATAATCTTTAATTTCAACTAGTACATAATCAACTTTTAAAAGAGGAAATCCCTGACAGTAGTGATGATAAGTATACTTTTTAAGTGCACAAACTACAGTAAATTTTTAGCCATAGAACAACATAAATAAGCTATTACCCAAGCTGAAAATTTCACATTATTAACACAAATATTTTTATGGAAATAAAATATAATTATCTAGTTTCTTGATTTTATACTTGGAATGGCTAAGATTTTAAAAAATAAAGGTTGTGTTATAAATGATTAACTACAGTGTTTACAAGCTCTGTCCTAGATTAATAATCAATTGATTTTAAATAACATAATAAAATGTATGATAAAGTTAATTTTTTCCATCATATTTACTTGAAAAACATCTACTTCAATAACTATTAACAATGATAGAAACACACATACATGAGTATTTCTAAAGACCTTATACACTGTAAGCAGGGGGGGTTCATCCAGGTTTTTCAGTCAGGGTCCTGTTTTAGGAATTTTGTGAAAAGTTAAATGGAATTTTGTGAAAAACCAAAGGAATTTTGTGAAAATGAAGGGATGTAGTACAACCACAGCATTTATAACTTTTGAAAATAGCCGAAATTGGGCAAATTCCATTCCAAAATGATGGAAACTAATTTTAAAAACAATTTTCAAACCACTTTTGATCTTAGGAATTTTGTGAAGGGTCCCAAAACAGACCCATTTTCATTCTAGATGAACCCCTGCCTGTAAGGTAAAAAATTAAATAAACTGAAAAAAAAAAGATATGGGTAGTTAGCAAAATACTTTAAGTTAAACTTGAAACGATACAAATACTTTAAGAGGTAAAGCTGTACTAAATTTAGACAAATAGTTATAGTTGAACACTTTCAGGTACAAATAAATACAAGATAAACACAAGCAATTGTGTTAAATATAATATATTAATAAATTAATTATAAATTAAGTGTAAAATAAAAACAGCACAGTTGTCCTAGTAATATAAAGAATAACAAATATCAAGAAAGGGCAATTTTGTTCCTTAAGAAAACAAAGTTACACTGTAAAGTAAGTGCAAATAATTTTACAAAAGCAAGTGATGGAACCATCCACATTTACAGATGACAGAATCCTCAAAAAGATAAAAAAGTATGTCAATTACAATTCACGTACAAAAGGACAAAATGGTACGACGCTAAAAATACTAGAGTAGATACTTCAATAGTAGTTAAATAAATAACAAACAAATAACAGTGTGGCAGTTTTAAATATGCATGGTAAAGTTGAAAGTAAATGGCAGTGTTGAAACCTCCTTATAAATAACAGGTATCAGATATTAGTGTACATATAAATCCACACTTCACAGTGCATCATAAATTATGAGCAAATCTAATGAGTTGATGGAAGTATATTTTCATGAATTATCAAACGTTGGCACCAAAAGAAAAAAATCAAAAAGACTTAATAAAGATTTTGCATCTAAATGTTAACTCAAGAATTTGGCAGCAAAAAATAAGATTTCATAATTACTTCAGTAAATTTAAGTACACTTTTAAAGTAGGCAGTTATTCTATTTTTGCAGGAAGAGAGATAATCGTTTATAATTCTTTAACTCACTTAAGATTTAAGCACTGAAGACTTTAAAAATAGAACTTTTTAACTTATGGTTCTTACAGTTTTAAGAAGCTACTTCATAATTTTTGGGGTTTTCAAGATCATGAGCCAAAATATGAAAGAATAACTTCTGATGGTGAGGGAGCTAAAATAGCCCTGACACTGCCAACCAAAGGTCTATTGTATTTTCCCCAGTTTATGTGCCAAAATATAGTAGAAAAATTGGCAAGAAGCAGATAGACTTCCCCTCATTAAGAGCACTAATGGCCTTATTCACTACCTGACCAACAGTTAACCATCGATTAAAGAAGAATTTCACCAATAAGGGTCAGTGAAAAGCTCATTTTCTTTCTTCAGCTGCTGGTAAACCACTGATCAAGTGGCAGTGAATAAGACCATTAGTGGCTGCCTTAGAACAGAAAAGTATCAAACTTTAATCTTGTTTACTTATACCAAGGGTGAAAATTTTGCCCATCACTAGTTGTAAAAACATGGAAAAAGGATAGAAAGGTCAGAAACATCTGAGGCATTATGAGATAGTTAGATATTTATAAAAATTAGAGATTTTTTAAAAGGTTTTTCTTATAAACACATATAGTAAAGGGGGATATTGTTTGAACATTGCCAACCTCAATACAACCATTCTCAGGATAACAAGACAATGAAAAAAATAAATGTATTGATTTTTTACCTGGAATTCAGATTACAAATTACCTTTCATGAGCCAGTTCTTTCAAATCTTATTAATTGGATCTAGTAAACATTTTTAAAGTGTTGATTCAGTTTATTGTACTTTAAAAGTAAAAGGAATTCAAAAGGCAAATTTAACTGTAGACAATTTTACAGAAATTAAATAAAAGTAATGCTGAAGGAGACAATTTAATGAAGTGAAATCAATTCAGGAGTAGAAAAGCCATAAGAGTTATGTAACATTTTAAAAGGAAGGATTTATACAAAATGTAATTATGTGCCAAGATTTTTAAATTTAACAAAACGTAATAAAGTCATAATCTGGAAGTATATCTGTATCCATATTATAGAATTATTTATAGATTTTAAATTCACTGTTAGTAAATGATACATCTTGAAGGATATCAAGTACTATATAAAGTTGGAAGCAAGAAATAACTGCCTAATATTGAAATTATGTTGTTAAAGTATATAAATTTGAAAATCATACAGTAGTTTACAACCCAACAGTAGTTTAACACCCCCACATTAAAATGACAGGTAATAAAAGTAGGGATTGTTTAATCATAATGATAATTTTATTCCTTTTACAACATTCTTTCTTGAAAATGAGTTGTAACAGAAGGAGTTGCTAAATGTTTATTGCTTATAAATGGATATTAAGATCAGTAACCATCTCTTTCATATAAGGAACATATATCTTAATTTTTTTTTGTAGATAAAACGTTAGGATTAAGTTATGGAATTCTTTCTTCCATCAATTAAGGATTTACAAGGGTGAGAATAAGAAGCATTTGGCACTTATCTAGGTAATGTAAAAATCCATACAGTTATTCAGTTGAACACCTAGGTTTTCCAGGAAATACAACTTCAAATCTCAAATAGGGGGCTATTCACAAAATTAAAGATAAGATTAAAAGGGAAAATTCAAAGATGTGAGAGAAGTCTGATTTCTGAAGTCTGTTTGGTAATAAAACTTATTTATTGCTTAGTAAAAATTCTAATTAATACAATTTCGGATTTTTCCAGAAAATAATTTTAACTTCTTGGGTGTATCAGATGTCTTATGCACAATTAAATAAGTATTTTTATTATTGCTATTTATACTAGTGTTTTTCTTAGATGAAATGGAAATTCATGGTTGGAGAGAGATCATTTTGTGTGATTTATGTTAAGAGGAATAAAACTGTTCACCATAAAAAATAACACATAACAAAAGTTTAAAGCTATTACATATAAAACATGAATCACAGGGTTAAGAATAGCTTTTATACAGGCAGTATGAATTTACACAAAGCACCCAAGACGGCCACTTCGATGAATTGAGAAATGATGAAATAATAATTAAGTTAAAGATTTTCTAGTAAAAATCACATTCAAAATTGGAATAAAATCTGGGCAGTGTATCTGGCAGTGTCCTGTACAAGTTCACAGTCAGAGGTAAGGCTCTTTTCTTGAGACTAGGATGGTTTATTTCTTAGAAAGCACTCCAAGCTTTTATCCAGTTCCTAAGAAAATACAATTCTAATTATACTTTTAAGACTTGTTTATTTACATGATCAGCTTAAACTATATCACAAATATTATATCTACATAGCAAATATCAAATTGCAAGTAAATGGTACATTCAGGGTTCATGGCGACAGTTAGAAAAAATATAGGAAATTTTCTTCATAAATACAAGACATTTTGCTTTAAAAATATAGGACATTTGCTTCAAAAATAGAGGACAATTGCTTCAAAATTAGAGGACATATGTCAGAAAAAATTCAAAACAGTCAGTTTTTTCTTATTTATAAATATAGATGAATGAACAGTGCAAGTTAAAAGCTTGAAAGTATATTTATTTTAGAAATTCAAACCTTTAAAAATAAAATAAAGCTAAGATGTAAAATCTATAAAATTTTTATAACACTTTTGAATGAAAAAAAACCAATTGAATCCTTTAATTATCTATGCTATTTAAAAATTGATGCAAATCTTGATTAAATTCAACAAAATTTTTTAACTCACTTTTAACAATATTTTCTTATCTAAATCTCTTCTATGGTTATACACACACTGCTGTAAAACTGAGTATAACTGCAACAATCTCTCAACAGTATAGTCCTCAGTAACCCTCACTACCTGAGTGATGAAACTATTCAATGCTGCTTTGTCAATTGTGATTTTAACTTGTAGATTCTCACATACTTCAGCTACAGCTGGAAAAAAATAACAAACAATTGTAAGGCCATCATGGATATAAACAGTTATATATTTAAGATAATTTCAATGAGTTTTAGATACAATGAAATTTTCAGTTACCTTGATTCTTTGCTGGAGACTTCACTATTTCCATCTGCACAGGAGTTTTAGGGCTGGCAGCTGATTTCTAGGCAAAAGAGAAGCAATTAATGAACTTAAGATAGGAAAAAAATACAAGATATCTACAAGATAGACAAGTACTAAGCTTTCAAAATACATTCAAATGCTTATTTTTGAAAAGGACACACTATATTACAATTGAGAAAATAAGATGTAGAGTAACGCGCTTCAAATTGAAGATTCAATAATCTTTGGGAATAATAGAGTTCCAAGTACAAAAGGGATCCTACCCCAGAAATTTTTTTGAAGATTTACCCTAAAAAGAGGACTTAAACTTGTTCTGGAAACACATAGTCCAAATTTTGGACATACATTTTTATGAATTTGGTAATGTTTAGGTAGGATTTTGATGACTTTATTACAAAAAAGTTGCTAATAACAAAGTTCAAAGTAACGAAAGGGGGGTCTATATGGATCCACACCAGAAATTTGACCCTAAAAACAAGATTTTACTTGTTTTGGTACACATAGTCTGAATTTCGGGGGGCCAGGCCCCCCTTTTATATACACCCCTGATAAAGTGAGAGGAAAACTAAAACCAAGGGAGTTAGTTACCTGTCTCGAGGGTGATCGATGTAAAGAGGTGGCGGGCGGGCTAAGCAGAACACTCTTTGAGCAATTGGATTCCTTTGGTATATCACAGGACAGATGATGCTTCGACGGTGAGGTAGGATGGGAAACCAGATCACCCACAACAGCCTCGTTGGCACCATAGATGGAGTCTGTTGCCAAGCACTCGCCCTTGTCCGCACAAATCATGTCATGGAATGCCGAGACCCCTTTCGGAGAGACGATGGTCGCCGATGAGTCCGTCCCAGACATCTCCTTCCTCTCCTCTGAGTTCTTCCCCAGGATGAATTCCAGGTTGGGGTCATCGGTGGGTTGCGTCTCTTCCTGCGTGGGCTGCAGTGGGTCGGAGGTCTTGATGAATTTGGAGTTGGTGTGGAATTTCATGTTCTTGGCACGGTTGTTGACGCTCGCGTTCTTGATCTTGCGCCGGATCAGCCTCTGTTTGCAGCCTCCGTAGACGGGGTACTTCTTCCTCTTCCGCCAGATCATGTAGCGAACGGACCGAGCTGGGAGATCAAAAGTGCGTTAGAACTAGAACTGTTTTTAAAATAATTGTTTTAAGTGAATTTTTGGAAAATATGATGAAGGAAATATCACCTATACTTCACAGCAACGTTTCTTGAACCCAATACGTCACTACGCAGAAGGAGAAAGTGAGTAAACATAAAGCCTATTGAATAGATATGAGGAATTTCGATACGCGAATTGTGATAAAAAGACTATTTATACATGGGTTTAACGAAATAATCATATTTTAAAATTCACATTCTTTGTTTCACTCGAAATTCAGACACAGCGATGGGAACTACTTTGTTTATTAGTGACGTGGTAGGTTCAACTTAAGTTGCTGTCTAGTATAGAATGCTTGTTTGTTTACACACTAATCCAACAGCTTATGGGTGAGGCTAGTTTTACCTACTTCTTTTACAAAAATTCATGGAAATACTGGAAAGTAATTAACTTTACTTCATCCAGGTAGTCAATTATTAACAATTAGACATAATCTCTAACACAATTAACAATCTATTTCATACATTGATTCATGCATATGAAATAAAGTTTGTAAAGACATGTTTAGCATTGTACATTGCAGTCAATGGCTAACAAGTTACTCATCAGTATATTCCACACAAAACAAATGTTTTGTTTTGTATCAAGGAGTTTTTAATCAAATGCAAACATTTCAAATTTCACAAGACATTCATTACAAAATTAATAAGTTTTCTCATTATCAAAATGCTTGTCTATTGTTTTAGCAATCATAAGCAGTATTCTTTCTTAAAAAAATTACAATAAAACCCCACACTTACTTGGATTTTGGTAGTTCTGAATCTTATTGGAAGGACTTCCAGCAGACACACCTCCGGTACCCATCTCTCTCAGCCTCTTGCTGAATCTTGTTGGAGACGAAAGGGTCTCGCTGTTTTCCTTACGGTCGCTTGGTTTTTCTGAAGTGTCCATAGGAGATTCTTTGGTTCTCTTAAGATCGTTTGTAGAGGTTGAGGTAGATCGAGAAGGAGTTGTCGGCAACTTATTTACCGCATTATTTTTTCGAGGGGGATTGCTGACTGTGCTTTCACCTGAAAAAAATTTCATTCTTCAAATCATGATTAGCAATTTTATCATACAATAAACAATTCAACCTATCTTTATAATCCAGTATAAAGAAATCATATCAAATTCTTTTAATAAACTGCCACTTTAATACACTGCTTCTGATTATGAATTTTGCGCGACAGCCCAGGGTGGGCCAAAGCCTTCTGAACTAGACGACTCCAGCCGCCCCTACTAGCAGCCAAACTTCTCCAATTTTTAGTTTTGAGGGTCAAACAGTCCCCCTTAACAGCATCTATCCAACGAAGATAAGGTCTTCCTCTTCTTCGTGCGGTTACTGGCCTTGCTGTGAAAATTTCCTTTAAAACACTATTGTTATTCAAGCGAATGATATGTCCTGCCCAATTGAGATGGCTTATTTTTATGTAATGGACAACATCTGGTTCTTTGAACGTTCGATATAATTTAATGTTGAATCTTCTACGCCAGACACCCTTTTCCTGTATTCCTCCATTATTACTTCTTAATTTCTTTCGTTAAAAAGTTCACAAAATCTTCTCCTCCGTCCAAGTCTCTGAGGTGTAAGTCAGGACAGGACGGATGAGGGTCTTAAAAAGCAAAAGCTTAGTCTTTCTCGATAAAAGGTCAGATCTCAACAAATGCTTTGATCCATAAAATGCTCTATTAGCGGCAGCTATCCGCCTCTTTATTTCAGGCATAATTTTGTTATTTTTTTCAAACATCGATCCTAGATAAACAAACTCTGTAACCATTTCAAATCGATTATTAATTTTTGCATCAGATAATATTACTCCATTAAAATGCTAAAAAGACTTTCAAAAACAATAATCTAGTTCATACCTCTTTCTCTTCGAGCTGTTTGGATTTCTATACACATTTTTTCAAATTCTGCATCTAACTCTGATAAAACTAATGCATGGGCAACATCTTTCAAGGCACAAGCTCTGTGTCGAATTATTTTATCTATAAATACATACAAAAAGTATTATTGTAGCAAAAAGAATGTCATTAAATATAGCAGATTCCCAAAAATGAAATAAAATTTGTAAAGAAAATGTAAAGTTAAGAAATTATTACCAGATGGAACTCTGTCAGGATTGTATTCTAATGCATTCTGACACACAAGATCAATATCACTCAAGAATTGAGCCACTGTTTCATAACGATTTTTGTCAATTTTAGTCATCATTGTTTCCAAATCCATAGGATTTTTAATAACTTCTTGATAATCAGGAACCTAAAGAAAAAAAAAGAATTATCAAAGAATTTTACATTTTAATATAATGATTACAAACAAAATTATGTAATAATAAACAACAACTTTGATTCCTATATTATTTTCATTACAATTTCAAAAAGTGATTATTTATTTTCAAATGCAATTATTAAACCAGAGAGGGAGTGGCAGACAAATAAAACTATTATAGCTGCCATGACAAGATGGACCAGTTTGGTTCTGGCTTTATGGAAAGTATGGAAAACTTATTGAATTTCAACTTGACTCTTTATCAGTATAATATTATTTCAAAGCTGCCTACATTGGGGAACAAAAATTTGGGAGTTTTAATCGGGAGTATCCCAAATAAATCGTGAGAGTTGGCATGTATGTTAAATGATACATTAGATAACATTCAAAGAGCTTACCTCATCAGGATCCACAGGTCGAGAGAACACAGTGAATCGTCTATCTTTAGCTAGTTTTGTAAGGATATCTCGAAGAAACAATCTCAATTCTCTGAGGGTAGCTTCTTCCCTTTCCTTCAATTTATTTAACTCCTCGGCAGTTAACTTCCTGCATACAGGTGGAGGAGCTTTAGGCAACACCTCTTGTGCAGCTGGAATGAAAAAGAAAAACGCATATTAAAGTAAACTCAATCAGTACTGTTATCAGTGCAGTTGTGGTGCTCAGATTATGCTAAATAAAAAGCAATTTTTAGAGTAGATAATTAATTATATTTTGTCACAACAACTCTAATTAAGATTACAACATTAAACAATAAAGATGATGGCAAAAAGGGTCACATATTCAATTAGTTATCTTCTATGAAAGCAATCAAATATTCATCAAAACAAGCGAACCAATGATTGAAAAGATACATTGGAAAATAAATATATTTGACCAAGTTATTGTGCGCTCTAGTGATTTTTTTTAATTTTTCCAAAAATAAAATCTGTTTCATTTCAGCAAGATACAAAAGAAGAACAAGAGCTCAGTGCTAAATGAACCACCAAAAGAATAGTAAAACAATTAAACACATCATGGTTAACAATAAATTCTACATATAAAAGCTTAAAACTACAGTTTAAACACTTGAGTGGAAGTAGATGAAATTATACAATAACATATGATCTCATCATAAGGTTTCATTTTATAAGTACCTTTTTGAATAGGCTTATGGGGCAGCTTGTAGATTTCTTTTACTAAAGCTGAAAAGAATGCCTTCCTCTCTTCTGGTGTTGGATTTCGCATTGAAAACACTTGATCAGCACAAGCTCCAAATATTTCTTGTATCTGTTCAAAAACAGGCATAGTAGTTAATTAGGCTGGCTCATGAAGCAACTGATTGATTTCATATTTTATATTAATAAATGCAAAATAGAAAACTATATAATCACAGGCTGGTGTATTGAGCTAGAGCTGAAATTTACATTAAATAATCCAGAGATTTCACAACAAAAAAACAACTATAAATGCATGTCTATTTACTATTAAACTTGAAATAGATGTTTATTAAATTTTAGTAAGTAATTTTTTGGCACTGATATGTTATCTAGAACCACTTATCAACAACTCATAAAAGACCTTTAACAGGTTCCTATTCTTGAAAATAAGGATTTAAACACAAAAACTACGTTTTAGGTTTTTACAGGTCTAAAGTGCCCAGACAAAACAGTTTATGTTAAAAAAGCTTAGCTAACATACTTAGCATGAACTGTCATTAAAAGAAAAAGGATCAACAAACTTTTAAAGGAAGTTGATAATAGTTAACATCACTAGTGGCAAATAACATCAATGGCAAGGAAGGGTCCAAGTCTTGCAGGAGGGATAAAAAGGTGGCTCGAACAGTTTCTGATAAAGTTTCCCACCAATAGCCAATGTGAGGCAAGAAGATGACACTTGGAACATTCCTTTGAGCTTCATGAAAAATCTGAAATAAATTTTTTACAAAGGGAATTATTTTTTCATTTAAGAAAACTAATGTTTTAAACGTTGATTTTGAAATCCTTTTACTTATAATTATAACAATGAAAGTTTTTACTTTTGAGAGTAATAAAATGATGAGAATAGTACCTCAAAATAAACATATTAAAATTTATTTTTGGCTAAAAATATTTAATTCACTTTAAAGTGTAAGGTATTTTGTTTTAAAATATGGTTAGCCTTTATGTAGACTCTGAAGAATGATACTAATGCATAATTTAAAACAATAGTTTTCTTTAAATATTTAATAGATTAATTTTGATAGAAAATGAATGAGTACTCACCTGAGCACATGCTTCTTCTGGTGCTCGTGTTGTGACAGCATACAGAGCAGGAATGTCTAACCTATGGATTGTGACGCTTTCAAACAGATGCAAAACAGCTGGAGCGAGACTACCCTGTCCCTGGCCTTCTTTTCCAGATATTAAAAAGTATGGACGATGCACAACAGGGGAAAAGCTGGAAAAAAACACCAGTAAATGAGTCGACTAGTCACCAAGTCTATAAAATATCCTTCTCAATTAAGTTTAAATGTTAATTTTTAACTTTAGAAGCATAACAGAAGGAATAAACAATTTCAAAAATTTTAAGCATTATTTCAAAACTACAATCATTTAACATTATTAAGCAGAGAATAAATTGTAGTTTGTTTTGCAAAATCAGTCATTTTCGGCATTTTGTAAGGATAAAATTTATTATTTGGAGTATTTTTCACACCTTTAATAGAGGCATTTTCTTCACAGAAATATAAGTTTGAAAGTATTTGATTAAATATTAATAGCATGTAGAGAAAATAAGATTAAAATATTAATATAACTTAAACCAAATATAACTAATTTGAATTAATTTGCAAAGTTTGTACACTTGATAAGATACAAATGAACCCAAAACAGTTAGAGCAAAAGCAAAGATAAGTTTTTAAGTTGAAGTAAACCCTTAAAACTTGAATTCCCTGTAAATGCTTACCTAGCTAAGGGTGATTTGATTTCAGATAATCTCAGTTTACTTCTAGGAGACATGACACAGGAATTATTGACCTTTACAGCTTCGTCGACATAAAGGCAAGTATCACTATCTTCAGAGTCAACTTCTAGAATTGGCCTGTCAGCAGCACCAGTTTGACCTACACGTGAACAAAACATCACTGAATAAGAGAGCAAAGTTTGAAAGATGATGCTATGCTATTATTGACAAGTAATGGCATTTGACCTTAAGGAGGGAAAAAAACTCTCAAGGCAGAAAGGTAGCAAGTTTTATATTCAAAAACACATTTTCTTAATACTGTTAAAAAAGAACTGATTGAGAAAGTCAAACTCACCAGGTAAGTTCTTGGTAGTAAATGTAAGAAAAGGAAATATTTTGGAAATCCTTTGAATCACAGATTGTAAAATAGGTTCTAACAGAGGCTTTACTATAGGAGATAGGGGTTTAGAAGACACCACAGAGCACCGTTGAACAGACGGTTTCATTTTCTTCAAAGCACTGATAAAATCTACCGATTGTACCTAAATTAAAAATACATGTATTGAGTGCTGAATTTCTTTAATTAGTTGTTTACTTAACCTCTTAAAACTAATAACATAAATGGCATTGGATGAAATTTAAAACAATTTCAATTAGTATATTTAAGGGTATTTCAACAGGCATTTTTACAAGGATTTTCTTTTTCTTATTCAAAATAAATGTATTAATGTGTTTTCAGATATCAAAATTGATGGTTGTAAAATATGATAAAAGGAAAACCTATTCCATTCCTTCTTTGAAAAAGAATCAATTGAATTGAATTGAATGTTTTTAAACAAACACACATTTTTACAAATTATCCCACAGGGGTACTTTACTTTAGGACAAAAATTACTATAACTAATATACTGAAAATGATTACCTGAATGGTTTCAACATCTAATTGAAGTTTCTCCTTAGACTGGTAAATTTGAGGATATCTACGTCTAAGAGCTACAAGAGCAGCTTCTGAACATAATGCTTTTAAATCAGCACCACAGTATCCAGCAGTGCAAGCTGCCAGTTCAGCAAGCAGGCTTTCGGGAAGAGGGGGAATCCAATCTTTAGTGATGATATTAAGAATTTGCTCTCGAGCCTAGAAAACATTTAACATAATTTAAACCTTATGTAAATCTATATAAGAGCACATACATTCTTGCCAATATCATTCTTCAAGAGAGAGTATCACACAAAATTTTATAATATTAGTTATGGTATAATAGTAGGATGGGAATAAGAGAGTAAGTAGTTTAATGTCCCCTTTTAATAAAGTGATTCATAGATCCAAAATCTCAATCAAATGGATGTAATAAATGGTCACAAGTATGGAAATTTTAAATATATAGCTACCAAAACATCCTTAGTCCTGAGATTCGTACAAAAACTTAAAAAATATGGTTTTTACCAGCGTTAGAAATTGGGAAAAAAATCCACTGGTCCTGCGGACCAGTGCTTTACCAATCTTACTGGTCCGCAACAAAAATAACTGGTCCGACAAATTAAAAAGGACCAATTTAAATATTATTATAAAGTAACCATTGCACGGAATCTGAGTACCAAATAGTAATGCTAAAAATTAATACATATTCAATTATAAGTTACCAGCTGTAAATATGAAATTTATATAAAGTAAGTACTAATAAAATAAATTTATGAGAAATAAGCAATAGCTCCAAAAAATGAATTACTTTTAAAATATCTTATTAATTAAATTCCTTTCTTGATTAAATAATATTTCACTAACTGACATACAAATAAAATAATCTTCTTGATTAAATAACATTTCTCTAATTTACATAAAAATTGGATACAATTGCACTAATTGGCAAAAATAAAAACTATTCTTGAACAAATGATATTGCTCACAAATTAATACATAACTTAGAATTAGTTTTACATTGTTAGTTGACAAACTGGTTGTAATCTGGTTTATTTAATGAAATTAATTTTTTTGCCTTTCTCCCGATTCCAAGCAAAGAGAAATTGCAGGCGATATTTTTTCACCACTGGTCCAGCGGACCAGTGATTTTCCGATTCCACTGGTCCGAGCCGTTTTTTGGTTGTCCCGGACCAGCAATCCAGTACAATTTCGAACGCTGATTTTTACTATGGCTTGATGGACCTAAACTATTAAGAATGGCTTTTCCAATCATATATAGTGTTTGTATGCGATTAAATAAAAACAGCAGTCCCAAATAAGCTGCAGATGAGACAGCATGAACAAAATTCCCTGCAGTTTAAGTGCAGAAACCAGTCAAGCGACGTCATTTGACTCGTTTCTGCACTAAAGCTGAAATTTAACATGCTGGAAAACTATTTTAAAATCACGCTATTTTTATTATTCTTACACTAAAATGTGCGCTTACCCCTACAGAATCCCATGAAACCAATAACTCATTTTTGAAAAAAGTGGCGTTTGATACGTTTCAGAAATAAGTGATTCAATTTAAAGCTAACACATAGTCAAACTAGTAACTCAATTTGTGGGAAAACTATCCTTAGTTCCGTTTACATGTAAAGACACAAACAGACCAACAAAATACAATTCCTAGCTATCACATTACTAATTCTTAGCTCAAAGAATACCTGAAAGGGTGGTAAAGGAAACAGCAACTCCCTATCAAAACGACCAGGTCTCCGAAGAGCTGGATCGATGGCATCCAAGCGATTTGTAGCCCCTATGATGACAATCTCTCCTCTGTTGTCCAAGCCGTCCATCAGTGCAAGCAGAGTCGAAACAATGGAACTGTGGATCTGATCTTGACGAGTGGAACGGACTGGAGCTAAGCCATCAATCTCGTCAAAGAATATAATGGATGGTCTCATGGAATAAGCCTGAAATTTAGACAGTTAATATTCAACCCAGCAACAAAATTTAAGATAATTCTTTTTGAAGAAAGACAAAAAAGCTTTAGCTGTCTTACTTGGTCAAACAAAAGACGCAGTTGTCGTTCCGATTCCCCAACCCATTTACTCAGGCAGTCAGCTCCTTTTCTCATGAAGAAAGCAACCCTTTTGTCCCCTGTGCTGCATTCATTAGCAAGAGCACGAGCTACCAGGGTTTTACCCGTACCTGAAATTTTGGCGGATGAGTAAATCATCACATGAACTATCACAATCAGAGATATTAAATAAATTTTTTTAAAAATTTCGTAAAAAAATAATCTTTATAGAAAACTATCACAGCTTAGATGAAAGTCTAAGTTGTGATAAAGTTAATAGGTAAGTTGGTATGTTATGAAAAGGTAAGAGGTGGTTGGTAAATAAAACATAAAAGGTAGGTAAGGTTGTGATAGTCAACTATCACAACTAGCATGAACTTGAAACTATTCAGAAAAGATAAGAAAAGGTACTGAAAGATTTATAGTCAGAGAAGGGTCATGATAGCAAATTGAAAAGCAGACCATTCTTTATAGTATTTACAGTTAATAAGTGCATTTTAAGTCCATTGACTGAATCCTCAAAATCCATTAAATAGAAATCATATGCCACAAAAACACAAAGCCTACCTGGTTGTCCATAAAACAAAACTCCCCTAGGTGGAGCAATTTTAAATCTTTGAAATACTTCTGGATACATTAACGGAAACAAAATCATTTCTTTGAGAGAATGTATATGTTTATCTAGTCCACCAATATTATCAAAAGACACCTGGAAAAAAATGGTTGCAATAAGAAACTATCTTTTTTAAAACTCTAAGAAGTGAAATGATTAAAGAACCTTAAGATAACGTACCGATTTGTCAATGCTCATTGGATCAATGTCGGCCAAACTACTGCCTATTTTCATCCTATCTCGCAATGCGCCTTTAGAAAGGTCATCTTCAATGAAGTTAAGAGGAAGGCACCTGACGAAGAGATGAAATGGGTTACTTAAACAGAGAACTAACACATTAAACATTATCATCCAATACTAAAGACAAATCAAAAACCCTTCTAAAAAATTCTTCCTACAAAAAAATAACTTTCTAACCTGTTTCTAGCTCTGGCCATGCTGAGAGCTTTTCGCTTTTCAAAACGTCTCTCATCATCACTAGAGCTACTAGACGAACTATTGTGAATAGCATGTCTTTTTCTGCAAAAAATTCAATATGGTTAACATTGTATCTGGAAGTATGCTGCGATAGAATGTATTAAGTTACACATAATCTCAGAGCATTTTAAGAATTACTTCAGTTTTAAACTTTATAACTTTTTAAATGCAACCTTTGACATCTACAAGGAAAATGCTAAGAAAAATTAAGAACATTTCTTTTCAAGTACTAAAGAACAGTTTATAAACATTTTGTTCTATAGCAGGGGTTTCCAACTTCTAAGTACTCGCAGGCCGCAATCGAAATCACAAGTTAAGTGGCGGGACGCAAAGTAATCTGGCTTTTTAACGATGATAATTTTTTGGGGGGTGAGACTCTTCAATATGAAACTTTTGGGGGCATCCATAAATTACGTGAGGTCAAAAAGAGGGGGAGGGGTTTGGAAAAATCTCACCAAGGGGGGAGGGGGGGTTGATTAAAATCTCACGTCAACTTTTTAAGTTAGAAATTATACGATTTTCTTTTTTTTAAGTATGAGAAACAGATAAGATACTGCAAATTATTTCTAAAAAGTTATAGGTAAATCTCACTTGGGGGGAGGGGGGGTCCAGCAAAATCTCACCAAGGGGGGAGGGGGGGGTCCAGATTTTGGAAAAAACGCCTCACGTAAGTTATGGATGTCCCCTTTCCAGCAAAAGAGGAACGAAGGTTGTTTACATATTTTGAATGTATGCACTACTGTATTTTCCTAAATTCAAGAGGATAGCTATATAAATTTTTTTACTCTTATACAACTCGTAGGAATACTGAATATATATTTAATATTCTGAATATTACTTAAATAAAAAGGTCTTTTCAAGAAAATGTTTGTAAATTTTCCTTAGAGGATTGTTTTATCTAATTTTTTTATACTCCATTTTGTCCCTCATGATAAAGGTTATAAAAGCCTTCATACCCCCTGGCTACACTCAGGGGGAGTTCCAGGTTTTACAAACGACCTCTCGTATAAGTTAAACTCTATTGCCTTTATCTAAAGTAAACTGACATTTAAACCTCCATAAAAGTACTGTAATGAGATAGACATTTCAAAGTTTAAGAAATACATACAAAATACAAGAGCAGCCACTCTTAATATCCTACCTTCTATACAAGTGCGAGCGGTGGGCAGTGCTTTTAAAACTATCTCTTTCTCTGGGAGCATGGTGTTGAGTTGCTTCAAAAATTGTAGTGGTGGCTGATCGCCTAGGACGGGTAGGTTCTAAAAAGTTTTTAAAATTTAAGTTATCAAGCATTGAAAAAACAAAATGAACTAATTATATTATTTTGATTAACTGCAATAAACCAAGATAATTATTAGCAAGAATTTCTCAAATACAATAAAACTAACCAGATAAAATGCAACAGTGACATTTTATACAATTCTATCCTGTAATCACTGGTAAAGCTTGTTGTAAATTAATGAATCCTGTACTATTTTTACTTTAGTTAAAGTGTTTATCAATGTAAAGTAAACAAACTTATATAATCATATTTATTAAGTAAACAAAATTAATAAACTAATCAATACAAAAAAAATACAGATAACTTACGAATAGGAAACTGAAACCTTTCAGTAATGGGTTTCTTAGGCCTTAGTGAATACTTCGACCCATGGACTACACTATCCCCTTGAGATGCATCCACATTCAGCTCAGTGGGAAATTGATTGGTAGCTGGGAATAAAAAATGCAAAGATAATTAAGCACAATATGATTTGCTATAAGTAATCAAAATTTTTAACAATTTCCTTTTTTTTAAAGTGGTGTTGGCACAAAAATATACAAACGCCCAAAGTTTGTAAGGAGAGCAGAAGGCAGTCATTGGCAAGCAAAGTGCATAGGAGAGCTAGTTAAATTAATTCTCAACGAAAAATCATCTATTATTTTATTAGCATTGCTACTGTTTACATGTCATAGTTCGTTAAAAAGCTGAAAAACTTAAAAAGGGTTAAAAAGCCAACATGCAAAAACCAGAGAAAGATAACTGACCTGACAGTTAATTAACCGTAGAGTAGATGAACTAGAAAAAGATAGTAAAGGACTGGTAAAAAAAGTGACTTACATTCTTCAAGGTCACTTTGGTCTTCAATAGTATCAGAATCAGAGATTCCATTTTGATCTGTGTCTTCAGTGTCAGCCATGCTACCGCCATCACGAGAAATGCGTCGGGAGTAAAAAGTGTGTACAGTCTTTCTTTTCTTACGCTTCACACGACTGTACATATCTTCATACTTCTGAAACAGTTCACTTCTATAGCTGGCATTACATAAATATTTTAAAGGTCCATCCCCTGATTTATAAGGCCTTGTTTGTTTATTAAGGATAAAAAAATAGTTACAATAAAAAAGAAAGTTGTGTAATTTTTATAAATTTGGGATATTTTAAAATCAAATTATGCAAGTATTTATTCATGTGAAGTTTTGGATAATTTGAACAATTTGGTGGTCTTTCTTCAGCTTTGAATTACATGAGTTGCACTCCATTTGAAAACTCTGAGAATGAGTAATTTGAGTTACTGAGTTAGTTCACAACTATCGTGCATTCCATGCTAATTTTAACAAAAAGAGTACAAAATAGTAACTATAATTAGTTTTTAAATAGATCCAGTCAATGAGAAACATGCATTGACTTACCAAATAGTATTTCATAGTTAACTATCCTATCATCTAAGTTTGTTACAAATTTTGTTCTACTATATAGCATGCTAATGCAGTGGCGGATCCAGGATTTGGTTTTGGGGGGGGCTAAGAATTTTCAGAATCCAATGGAATCTTCTTGTTAATGGTAATAGGGAAAAGGTAGTGAATTATCCTACTGAAACCACTAAAAGGGGGGTCCTCCCCCATAAAATTTTTGGAAATTTAAGTCAAAAACTCCACTTTTTCAACTCATTTTGGTACACCTCATCTGAATTTCGGATATAATTTTTTGCGTTTTGACAAACTTAGTAAAATATTAGACGTTTTGGGGGGGCTTTAGCCCGAAAGCCCCCCCCCTGTAGATCCGCCACTGTGCTAATGCTAAAGCATACCTTGAAATTGACCTTCACCTCTTCTAGAGTAATTTTGATTGATCACACAGTGATTAGTTTATTTTAAAATCCTAACTGCTTTTTAAGTAGAAGCAAAAAGCATAATTCAAAAGACATTTATCCTCAATTAAAAATAATGAATATCATGTATGAAAAAAAATACCAAATGATTTGTAAGCTTAGATTATAAAAAGTCGATTCTATGAAACTTAAAATTATGTTAGTTAGTTAAAAAAAATAAAGTTATATTGATAGGGGGAAAGAGATCTAAACTACTTATATATGTACAGAAAACAATGAATTCAATTGTTATTTATCATTTTTCAATTTTAACAAACTCATAACTATCAGGTAACTTAGCATTTTCAAAGGGAAAAAAGGAATATTTTAAGATCTTCAAAGTCTTTACAAGAAGTATTATCCAATTATTTCCTCAACTTCCATTACAAAAGTATAAAATAGGTACCCATTTGCAAATAAGAAAGAAGTCGCAATAGCAAACAGCAATTTTCTATGAGTTCTTTATAATTACCCTTAGTAACCCTTTCCCCTAAAACTAAAAACAATTGCTACAAAAATTCTGAATTAGTTCTGCTTTTTTCCCAACGATCCGCTTTTCGAAAACCTAAAAAGAAACAGTGCTTCCATATAATCCTGTTCACCGGGCTTCAGAAAACCAAAAAGCAAAGCCAAAACCCTTTAAACAGGCCCCCCAAATCCCTTGAAACCGATATGTTTCAAGGGATAATAAGCAAGAAATGAAGAAAAAATTATATTTGATTGCATTAAGAAACACACTTACCAACCCATCTGTGGTGAGGCCCAGTCGGCCGAGCTCGGAACTATTCCTCAGGGAGCGCCTCGGCCGAACGCAAGGCTCATCCTGGGGGCTTCTTTGGTCACCAGCAAACAGGGACTCAAACTTAGAGAACTCTGGAATGCTGGTAGCAAGGAGCCAGGTCTGGTTGAGGTTGTCATACGTGAACTTGCGCTGGCGAGTGCTGCGACGAACGTTCTGCTTTTCGTCTATGGCGTTTCCACTGCCATTCACATACATCTCGTTTGAGTTGGAACGGGACGGCAGCAACCTCTGGTCAGTGTCTCGGCTGGATTCTAGCTCGCGTTTGATCGAGTGGGGCAAGCCTATCTTTCTCAAACCTGCAAATGGTCAAAATCAATGGAAACAGCGTTGTGGTAAACTTTGAATGTATTGAATGAGGCAATGAAGATAATTAGCCTTTCAACCTTTAAGGATAACTTTGTTATGAGTAGCCGGTATTGAAATTTCAAACACAGAAATGAAACTAAAAAAATAAGCAACTAGATATCTTCTACAAGCAAATGCTGTTAACAAGCCCATCACAAAATAAAAAGCGACTATAACTCAAAATTTTTTTATTAATGTTTGCAAAATAAAGCGCTATATTAATACCTTTAAAATGTTAGTTATTTTAATGATTAGTTTCAAGCAAAGCAACAGATAAAAAAAATGTGAAGAAAACCCAGCTCTAGCTTATTATTGCTTTAGATTTAATAAGCATACAAGAGAAAAAGACATTTACCATGTCTACCAAATTTCCTTATGTGACCCCCAACTTTGTTAGGGATCTTCCTTCGTAACGAGGTGTTAGTGAAGGAGCTTTCATCGGTTTCAGTTTCCTAAAGGAAGAAAAAGGGTCGCCATCTCAGAAAACACATTACCCAACAACTAGGTACCTACTAGCATTTAACCTTTAATCTATATTCAGACAACCAACTAACTTCCTAGATAAAAATTTGGACAACCCTTTTTTCAAATAGCCAAAGAAAAAAACTAAGATGAAATAAATTTGAAACTCTCTCACATGCAGAGTATTTTCGAAAGCATTAAGATAATCTTTTCTCAAACAGCAAAGTTACTTGAATTATTTTAATTTTTTTTCACTTGTAGATGGTTTGTGCAGAAGTTGGTAGCATCTATGTCAGAAATGGGAGCTTAATTTCAGGTGTATCTACTATATATTGGTGTTATTTTTGCATAATTCTTTAATTTTTTTCGTTTTTATGCAGTAGGATATAATCTCCGGAATCAACTATATAATACCTAATATTTATTAAAGCCAATCCTAATTTCATTTGTTCCTAATAAAGAAACATTTCACAAAAAAATTGAAATTATACCTGCATTGACAGGAAAATACACTATAAATTCTTACCCAAGGGGAAAAAAAGAAAATGTGAAACTAAACCTATTAAGTATCTCTAAAAAAACCCTTCTTGTCAAACATGATTTTGCTTTTGTTTAACTTTTTAAAACTATTGTTAAGTATTTTTTTCCAACTTTCATTAAAATCTTATTGCAAATTCGTACATTCATAAAAAGTGACTGATATACTCCCCTACACTATTAAACTTCTTGGCAGTTTTTGAAAAAATGAAGATAGTAGTTTTTAAGAAAATTAATGAAGGCAGCAACAAAGATGAGAAGATGCTGTTTTCAAGTGCTTTTCGCAGCAAAGTTCTATGGAAAACCTTATTTCCGGTCTGATTCTTTGTGTAAAAGCTAAATCTTAGCTCAGATGCTCAGTTGTCCATACTTTAAAGCAAGTAATGGCTGGCTAAGAAACCCTATAGACACTTTTTTTTGGAAAAAAAGAAAAGTAGAAATCCAATTATCCAAATTTTTCATTATCTGAATGGGGTCCGGTCCCAATTGATTTGGATCATTGGAGTTCTACTGCAATTAAAGTTATAATATTTTCAGGAAATAGAGAAGACATTTTGGATTAGATGAAAAAATTTTTAATCCTTGCAATGAAAACCTGCAAAAAGTTTTAAGAAGCCTTTTGCGACAGAATAATCTTGGTTGGTTGGGGATGTTCTATAATTTGTTGTTATAATACAATAACCCATAAAACAAGGCTAGTTAAGGTCAAGATCATAAGTCATGGTAGAATTAGGATAAGAACATGTAGTATGTTTTTTATCTGATGAAATCTGTTTTGTAAGCATAAAAATTACCAAACGTGTGAATAAATGTAACACACCTTTTATCAAACATGATTTCCGTAACACACTCGTATTACACATCTTCCTTAACCAAATAACCAGATAATTCTTAGATTTACTAACTTAAAACATTCTTTTTACATTTTAAGTTAAAGAAAGCTCCTGAAAAATTAAGTGAATAATATTGTTTATTAGGACATAGGTAAAAACTCAGGACATTTTGGAAGATCTGAATGTTTCTTAAGAGGTATGATGACTCAGTAGAACTCTACTTTTTTAAAGAAAAAAAGTTTAAATGTAGAAAACACTGTGTACTTTAATAAAATTTTGTAACAAATTAACTTAGGTACCTAATACCTATTAACCCAAATAATTTCAAAAATTAGGAATTTTGAATTGAGGTATCAAAGTGTACAATCCTGTATTGCATCACATTTTTAACACTTGGTTAATACCTAAAATATATCCAATTAAAAATATGTAGTTAAATAAAAAAATTAAAGTTTAAAAAAAATCACAATTTTCATTTGTTCACAAATATAAGGAATGCTGCTTAACAAAGTAGAGAACTTTGCAAGTCCCTTAAATGAAATATCTTTCTTGAGCAGTAAGATAAATTTGTCATATACTACTTAGATCCACATATTGATATTTTGAACTAAAATGTTATTATAAATACTGACTGGAAGAATAAGATGATTGAAATATTCCCAAATTGTCTTGAGTACTATCATGTAAGTTTTGAGCAACGCAATTTAAAGACGACTACTATTTTTATCTCGCAATATTTGTAAAAAAAATCTAGACAACAGGATAGCTTAGGCCTTGTATATTTCAACATTTATTCACAATTAAGGGAGAAGGAAATCGGAAATACATAAGACAATAACTATCAGAGTATGATTGTGTTCAAAAACGTAAACAGTAAAAAAACATCAGTGAGGTCATTGTTTGTTATGGGAAAACTAAAAATGTAATATTCAAATCTTACTCTGTCATCCTCTATAGCTGTTCCACCTGTGCTTGATCTGGTTTTCATGTTGATACTTTTCACAGGATTTCATCAAATTCTATCAAATACGAACATTTTTGCCAATTAGTTGGATAAAATTGAAACAAACCGTGCCGAATAACATAAACATACCGACACCTCATACAACACAAAACATTACAAACTAGTCAGTAGGGTTGCCATTTATTCAGACAACCTTCGAACACTCGAAGACAAAAGTGAAAGGTTACCAGATATAGATGTTACTCTAAAATACCTTCACTCAATAAAGAAATGCGCTCTTACTTCTTACTTAAAAGTGTTAGAATCTTAGAAATTTAAGTAAAATTTTCAATTTAAGTGTGAAAAATGAAAATGCAAATTTTTTTCTTTCTATTAGATAAGACATTAAAATAAAGAAAAACCTTTCTCTATCTGCAAAATATTTCTAAAAAACGACCAGAGCGACCTACCCTCTCCCTTTTCTCAAAATTTTAACACACATATTATTTTTTAAGTTTTACAATATTTATGTGTTTAACTTTTGAGAAAAGAAAACTTCAGTACTTAAAAAGTATTCTCAGCTTTTAGGAACTATCCCTCCTCCCGGGAGAAGAGGCTCCGCTCCGCACCCCCCTCTCTCTTGTAGTCCTTTGTTGAGCCGTTCTCATCTCGATTGGTTAAAGTTTCATTAAGAAAGAAGAAAAACATCATTAAAAATGAATGCTTGACTTCAGATTCTGATCTCCCTTTTTTCCCTAAGTATTTTCAGCTTTTAGAAACAACCCTTCTCTAGAAAGAGGAAGGTTTCTTTCTCTCCCTTCCTCTCTTACCCTAATTTTTGGTAGGAGAGCTGATGGATAGATGGACATATAGGACAGAAAGAAGGAAGGGGTATGGTAAAGTGTGAAAGGGTAAAAAGGGGGCAGAAAAAGTGTGGCAGTCATAGACTATCCCAAAGGGGGTTTGTGATTTGCATATTCTTTTAAAAGACCGTTTTTAATTCGTTATTTTTCTAGATTTCATGAATTTTTAAAATTTCTAAGGACTTTTCGTTTACCCAGTACAGCGATAAATTTAAGAACTTTTTCGGGCCTTGAAAATAGGACTGTAAAAATTTAGAAACCTATCAGATGTCATGGTGACTAATTTCGATGAATAGTAATTTAAAAACACATAAAATAGGTAGAAGTAATCACATAAAATAAATTGGAGGTGATTCTTAATTTGTAACGGACGGACCCTTGTTATTAAAAACAGTGATAAATATGATCGCTAATCGCTAATATTTTCTTGAATATTACAGATATTTTCATGAAATATTTTTCTGTGATTTCGTTATAATGATGCATTCAACTAAGTACTTTCTAAGTGAAACTTTTGTTTTATCTCTTTTAAATTTCAGTTAATTTTTGAACTTTCTTACATTTTCTGCCCTAAAAACAGTTAAATAGCCCCATTTAAAAACAGTTATAATATGATCGCTAATAGCTAATATTTTCTTGAATATTACAGATATTTTTAAGAATTTTTTTTCTGTGATTTCGTTATAATGATGCATTCAACTACTTTCTAAGTGAAACTTTTGTTTTATCTCTTTTAAATTTCAGTTAATTTTTGAACTTTCTTACATTTTCTGCTAGGAGGGTTGTAAGCTGTCTCATTCAGTGGATTCAGCATACTTACCACTTTAACGTGTATACATCTTTCTACGACTGTAAAAAACGTTGAATCCATAATGTAAAAGCTGTGAAACGGACTTTTGAAACACCCTGTGCATCCGTTTGTATGTTATCTCTACCAAGAAATACAATAAATTTTGAATGTTATTTATTCCTAGATAATTTTTGAAAGAAGTGGAAAGAAAATAAAAGGAGTTATAAATGAATATCAAGTGAAGATTTTGTAGGAGGCAAAATCACAGCCGTTTGAAAATTCCAGGATGCGTTTCGCCTTTTCACAAGGTAAAATTTAGTAGGACGCTTGTTAATTTAGCTTAACTTAACCTAATAATCTTTACGTATCATTGACAACCTGTAATTTCTGCACTAATTATCTAAAAAAAGGCAGGCCATAAATAAAAATTTTCGATTTTCTTATACAGTTGAACCCTTTTTCAAGGTTCAAAAAGTATTGCTTCATTTGTGAATATATACAGGGTGTATCTGAAATGGTCCAACAAACTTTCAGGGATGATAGTACTCACCAAGACGAACAAGAATCGGTATAGAAAGGGGGATCTCAGGGAGTTAAAAATGGAGCGACACCCCAAAAAAATCATTGAAAATTTCAATTTGTAGAACTACTATTAGTAAAAACTTAATTATGGTCTCAAAAATTGTGAGTTTTCTAGAGCTGTTTCCAAAACAGCTGTTTGCGCACGCAAAAAACCAACTTTAACAGGATCTCAAGCGTTCAATGTTGATTGTATTTATGTGAAAATTTGAACTAATGGGTTTTCAACCATGATCTTTCAGATTATCAAATCAAAAGAAAGGATTTCGAAATACAAAATAAGGTTTTGTCAGAGTTTTCACATTTTTTTTTGTGTTTTTAAACTTTTTTTTCATAATAAAACAAATTTTAAAGTGAAGACTTTTGAGATAATTTTAAAGATCATATTAAACCACAATTTTTGAGACCATAATTAAGTTTTTACCAATAGTAGTTCTTCTACAAATTGAAATTTTCAATGATTTTTTTGGGGTGTCGCTCTATTTTTAACTCCCTGAGATTTGGTCTGGGATCCCCCGTTCTATACCGATTCTTGTTCGTCTAGATGAGTACTATCATCCCTGAAAGTTTGTCGCACTATTTCAGATACACCTTGTGTACGAAATACTGGTACAAAATAAAAAACCTTTTTTAGAACTTGGAGTTAACGAAAAACATTTATTTACATTCGTTTTATTTACAAAATTTTAAAAACATATCTTCAGAACAATGAGCGATAGCGATTTACAACTCCGTACTCCGTTGGCATTGTTAGACAATTATTTAATAATTACCCAGAACATCAATTACCCAGAACATCCTCCCACCTTTTTGATTACAATTATAGTGCTTAAATAATCAAAAAAAAACCCAAATAACCCAAATATAGATATTAAAGCCCTAAAGTTCATAAAGTCAGTTTTTCAGGAAAACACTTAAGTTCATAAAGTCAGTTTTTTCAGGAAAGCACTTAAGTTCATAAAGTCAGTTTTTTCAGGAAAGCACTTAAGTTCATAAAGTCAGTTTTTTCCGGAATTTTGATTCTCTCGGTCAGCTTCAGTAATAATTATATTAGAGGCTTCCACTTTGTCAGTGGCTGCTTTGATCTCGACCTCGAGGGAGCTCTTATGGGAAGAACTTGCTGTTGGGATCTCTGAAGGGGTAGAAACTTCCAATGGGTAGATTCGTTGTACTGGACGCAGTAACTGCGATTTAGCTGTTTGTACACGAACAAGTCTTGTCTTCCCATCTCTTCCCGGAAGAAGCTCGATGACTTTTCCCAAAGGCCAAGAAATTCTTTTTGTGTTATCGCTGCCAATTAGGACTATGTCTCCAATAACAATTGGTCTAGTTTCTTTGGATGCTCTTCGTTGGACAAGTTGGCCTAAGTACTCCGAACGGAAACGTTTGCGAAGATCTTTTTGTAAGGCTTGTCGATATTGAACTCTTTTATTCAGGGACTTATTGTCGGCTTCATCAAAGTCAGTAGTTGTACACTCTCTGATATCTTGTAGGAACATGGATGGAGTGAGTGGAGTTAAACTGCTTTCATCGTTTTCTGTGATATAGGTGAGGGGTCTTGAATTTATTATTGCTTCACAATCACACAATATAGTGGTTAATTCTTCATGCGAGAGATAAGCTTTACCAAGAACTCTTTTGAGAAGATCCTTCATCATTCTAATCAGTCTCTCCCAAAAACCACCCCACCATGCCGCAGTTGGAGGGTTGAACTTCCACTCAATGCGATCGATTGTACCTTGTTTCATAACTTTCTGCCAATCAATAAGTTGAAAAATGTTAGCTGCCCCAACGAAGTTGGTGCCATTATCACAATAAATAGTAGAACACCTGCCTCGTCTTGCTATAAATCGACGCAAGGCCATTAGGAATGCTTCGGTGGAAATGCTTGAGACAAGCTCTAAATGCACAGCTCTGAATACAGCGCAGGTAAACAAGATAATCCACACTTTTCGATTTCCTTTCAAAAATAAGGGACCCGCCGCATGCATTTTCGCCGATCCCAACCGTTTCGTCCAATGAAGACTCGGGCGCATGCGTTCGGACTTGGATATTTCCACAATACTCCGTGGTCTTGAATGGTGTTGCCAAATTTTGGCATAAATCGCGTTTTTGGAGAGTTTTGAGAATATGTTTAGGAATACTTAAGAGTTCTGGAATGTTCTGTTTTACAATTTTTACTTTCATGAATTATACCTAAAGTAAGCATTTTTTTCACAGTTTAGCAAAGTTTAAGCAAAAGTTTTTTTTAAACCTTTCTTTTAATAATCAATATATACATTTCTCTTACATGTTGCTCAAATTTGGCTGTATTTCTTATCCTTGGTTTGCAACAATCAATTTTTTTTATTTAGATTTACAAAATATGTGGATTTTTTAATAAAAAAAATTATTTCTACAGAGGCCGTTCAAATATTATGTAAGCACCTAAGGGGGGACGGGTTTGCTCTTTGCTTATTTTTCCAGACAACATGGGAAGTCAGTGACGCTTACATAAGATCTTACTAACACTGCATTTTTGAAAATCTCTCGTTTACTGCATAAATTCAAAATTCAACCAAAAATAAATTTTACTTTAAAATTTGTTAATACAAAAAAGGGGATCGGGCAGTTTTCTTACCTAATAATGAGGGAGGTTTGTGGTTTGCTTATCTTTGCTGCTAAGGGGGTTTCAAATGTTACCCAAAATATACTTGGATATATTAGCATGTGAAAATTAGCAGGCCTCAAAAATGAAAAAGTTAGCAACTTCACAAATTTCCAGTGTCCTTATGTAGTTTTGTGTTTTTTTAGTTAAATAAAGACACAATTTCATCAAACATTTAAAAAAACTGAAAAGTATTGTTTTTACATGCCACATATTTATCTCCACGAATAATCATGACATTTTCATGAATTTTTTCAGTGCGTTTTTAATTCCAATGACAAAAATACTCTCATTATGGTTTTGGGTCTATCTCCTCCATTTTTAATTAATTTTTTTAACTTTTTAATTTTGCCTTTAGAGGCACTGTACTGTAAGTGTGTCTTCTCAGTGGATTTTTTAGGGTCACTTACACAGGGGTAGACTATATTTCCATGAGCCTAGGAGGCGTTGGTTCCAAATAAAAGCAGTGAAACTGACTTTTGAAACACCAGTATATATATTTACTTAACCCTTATAAATTTTTGGTCTATATACTCTGATTTCGTTTCATAATAAAACTTACACACAAGTGGGGAGTATGTCTGAATTCAGAGAATTCATTTATTCACAGAATTCATTTCTGTAAAAGTTAAATTTCTGTTAACAAAAAAACCCTTCAGTTATAATTCTTTTAAACTTTGGATTAACATACTTTTAAAACATTATATTACATAAGCATAATTAAAACATAATTACATTATATTAGTAAAAATGCTTACATAACATAATATTTATTAATGAATCAATAATATTAGAAAATATACTTATTTATAAATTTCACACATTTTCAAGTAAAAATGACTTTATTACTGTATATTTAATACAGTCTCATTAGAATATATTTTTATTACATACCAAAGGTTAGATAAGTAGACCAGATCAAAAAATTTATTGTGTACATAACTGTCAATTACGAACAAAAGTAGATTAAAACTTTTAAATTATTATTTAAAACTTTTAAATGATATTTTACTTTTAACAAGTAAGATAAGTACTATGGCTTTACAAAAATTGACTGAGATCTAAAATATCCCACCCCCAATTCCGCTAAAAATGTATAAACTTGTAAACGAAAAAAAACACAGAATATATCCAAGTAATTTTATCGCCAATCAGAACAAGCCCAATTTAACCGCCAAGCAAAATGTAACAACTGAACAACCTCAGACTTCGCAGACTTCGACGCATGCGCCTGAGTCTTCGTTGGACGAAACGGTTGGGATCGGCGAAAATGCCCGCCGCATCAATTCCTGTTACTTGAAAAACAGCAGCGTCACGTACTCGATTTTCTGGTAGAGGAGCCGGGATACTTTTCATCTCTTTGGCAGTAAATCGCCTACAAATGACACAGCTCGAAATTACCTTTCTTACAGATCTTCTGATAGACACTATCCAATAGTTTTCTCTTAAGGCATTAATCAAAATTTGGCTACCGCAGTGCATATTCTTCTCATGATAAAAACGAATGAGTCTAGTAACAACCTCATGATCTGATGGTAGTAGAATAGGCTTCCTAAAATTGTGAGTGTCTTTCCTATAGATGATTTGCGTTTTAACCCTCAGAATATTATTTTCATCGTTATAAACCGATAGATTTTTTAGTTTCTGGTCGTTTTCTCCTTGAAAAGATTCTTGCTGAACTATCCTGAAGATCATCACCTCTGCTCTTGTTAATTCATTTACAGTTAGTTCACCTTTGATTTTGCTATCCTTGAGGGAACGACAGTTATGTATGAATCTTGCAATCCAGCCTATCAATCTTATCATTTTTTCATATTTCGAGAAGTATCGGCAATACCAGTTGTCTTTGGTTGATGTCTTGCATTTAGTCAGCAAACAGGTTGACTTTGATCGCTCTTTTAAAATCTCCTCGTCGTTGTTGATATCTATCGTGGTTGTCTTGTCCCAGATCTCGCTTGATTCTTTTAACCATGCTGGCCCCTCCCACCATTCCATAGCTTTCAAAGCTTTAGGAGAACATCCTCGAGATGGAAGGTCTGCTGGGTTCTCTTTTCCTGCGACATGATGCCAAGAGGATATATCGGTTAATTTTCTTATTTCATCTGTGCGATTCTTCACAAAAACTGACCAGTTCTCTTCGTTAGTAATCCAAGCGAGAACTGTTGTTGAATCACTCCAAAAATATTGTCTGATATCTTTCCAGTCTAGAGCTTGTAAAACTGATTCTGCAAGTCTTGCTCCCACCAATGCAGCGGTTAACTCGAGTCTAGGAATGGTTCCGCTTTTTAATGGAGTGATACGAGATTTGGCTGATAAAAGACTAAGTTTAACACTATCCTGTTCTTCAATTCTCAAGAAAACTACTGCTGCATAGGCATTTTTACTGGCATCACAAAACGTGTGAAGAGACAATTTCTGTTGATTTTTTGAACTCACTTGAATCCATCTGGGAATATCTATTTCTTCTAATTTCTTTAAATCCCTAAACCATTGAAGGAATTCTTTTCGTAGGTCGTCTCCGATTTCGTCATCCCAGTCCACACCCATTACCCAAGCTTTCTGTAACATCAACTTTGGGCAAATCATTACTGGAGCTGTATAACCAATGGGATCAAAAATTCGGTGGGCTATAGATAGAATAACTCTTTTAGTAACTTTATCAATATTGATTTCTGTCAACCACTTCATGTTGACTTTGAGCATATCTTCACCTTTGTTCCAATTTAAACCTAAGATGGTTGATTCTGTTGGCAAATCTTTAGAATATGAATGTTCCCAACTTCTAAGCTCAAAATTTCCCTTTTGCATTAGCTCAATTGCGTTTTGTTTAAATTCTGTCAGTTCAAGTGTTGTGTCAACACTGGTCAAAGAGTTGTCAACATAAAAACTCTGTAACAACTTTTTCTTAAAATCTTCATCAAAGTCTCGGTCATTTTGTATATGATACCTGATGACAGAGGCCAAAAGAAAAGGGCTACTCTTTACACCGAAAACCACTCTGGTATGTCGGAATACTCTATGGGTGTTATTTTCTTCATTCTTCCACCACAAAAACCTTACAAAATCTCTATCTTCTTTGGTGATACTTATTTGAAGAAATGCTTTTCTGATATCTGAAGATATTCCAATCTCTCTTTCCCTAAAACGCAATAAAACATCAGGAATGAGTTCTATCAAATTAGGGCCACAGTGTAAAGAGTCGTTTAATGAAGGATGCCCTTTCATATGAGCAGAAGCATCGAAGACTGGCCGAATGGGAGTGGTACTGCTTTCTTTGATTACCGGTCGATGAGGCAAGTAGTTTCCAGGTAAGTCAATTTCATTAAGTGGTACTTCTTCAATGATTCCCTCATGAAGCCAGCTCTCAAAAACTTTTTCATATTCATCATAAATAGACTTGGATTTCAGCTGAACAGTAGTGCGATCCAATCTTTTTTGTGCTAAGCTTAAGTTGTCTGGTAAAAAAGACTCATTTTCCTCCCATGGTAAATTAACTTCGTATCTTCCTTGGTCATTGACTTTCACCGTCTGAAGAAAATGGTCCTCGGCTTCAATATCTTTTTCTAACTTCGATTTCTTCTCAATGGGTTCTTTAATTCCAATTAGGTCTAGTCTCCACAGATTGGCCATCTCAGCTTCTTGAACAAAAAGTGATATTACTGACATGGAGAGACTTTCCTCACAAGATTCCTTTTGAGGTACCTTTCCCATTAAGGTCCATCCAAGATATGTGTTTGTTGCTACCATTCCATTAGACAAGACTCTTTGCTGTCCAGTCAATAACTTGCCTATCATGTCTGCTCCTATTAGTACATGTACTTGTTCATAAGTTTGGCTAACATCTGTTAATTCTATTCCTAAACTTCTTAATTCTTCAAGCCATGGACCTTTATTTACCGGTAGTATCTTTTCACAAATTACATCTTGGCCCAGGACTTCCAACTTGCATGAGAATTTTCCCTTTAGGGGTGAAATTCTAATTTCATACTTCTTATGTTTTCTAACATCCGTAGTTACACCACCAAAAAGGGAATGAGCCACATCCATTTCTTCTACAGGGGTACATTTCATTGATTCAGCAACGTTATTCATGATGTATGATCTCTGAGATGCGGTATCAATCAACAGACGAACATCCATTTCTTTGCCGTTGGTGACAAGCTTGCCGACCACAGTCTGTAGAAACACTTTCGGATTCTGGTTTAAATTCGTCATATTAACTTCCTTTTCTGTTGATGGTGCTGATTCCTTGGGAGCCATTTTGATACATTTTTCCAAATTATCACACATAAGTGTCGTGTGTTTCCGACCACAGAGAAGACATTTTATAAAATTTCTGCATCTCATAGAAACGTGTCCAGGAATTAGACATGAAAAACACCCTTTTTTATTTCTAAGAATTTCCTGTCTCTCGGACAAAGACATTTTTTGTGCAGAGAAACAGTCTGCACTTTTATGTTTTCCATCACAAAATATGCAACCTCTCTTTTGCTCCCTTACATGAGAAACGGTGTGTAAAACAGCAGCAGTTGATGGTGTAACATTCTTACTAATTTCGAAACCAGTCTTTTTCTTTTTGGTTAGCTTACTATCCTCAGCTTTCTGCAGGCCAAATCCATCCATAGCTAAATTTATTCTGGCTTCCCCCTCAACTTCGGATTTAAGAAACTCCATCAGTTTGTTCAGTCTCTCTTTTGCCTCTAACTTAGGAGTGGAAGAAGTACTTCTGTGATAGGCCTTTAAAAATTCTTCAGGGAAACAGGATTCCACCATTGGGTAAAGGACAGAGGCACACTTGTCTGTAGTTACCCCAAGAGTGTCCAAAGCTCTTAAATATGTTTCCAGTTTATCATATAATGAAGTAAGTGGAAAAGCTCTATTTATCTGTACATTAATAATCAACTTTAAAAGCTCTCTTACGTATACTTCTACTAGCAGATCTTCATTTCCAAAACGAGATTTGAGACTGTCCACAGCTTTAATATAATTATCTCCTGTTGGTGGGAAACTTTCGACAATTTCTCTCGCCCGGGAACCAATCACCGTGGCCTGTATAAGATACTGGAACTTATCTTCCATGGCAATCTCATCATCACCGTCTATGTGCTGGAACTGGCTCCAGAATGGCAACCATTCTTTGATATCATCACCAAATTGCCTAAACTCTAGTTTCGGTAACGTAAATTTTCTTCTTGAATTCACTATATCGGCAGGAATGGAACTTTGAATCGCCGTACTTGAATTTGCCATTCCTGCTTGAGCCTTGACCATTTCCAATTCATGAGCCATTCTAGCCATTTCAAGCTGATGATCCATTCTAGCTTTTTCTACGTCTCTTTCCATTCTAGCTTTCTCTGCTTCTTTTTCCATTCTAGCTGCGTCTTTTTCCATTGCAGCCTTCTTATTCTTTTCTTGAAGTATCTCTTCTTCTTGTTTCTTTCTATCCTCGACAGTAGTTTCGATTATCGATTTCACAAATTCTGGATCCTTCTTATATTCATCGCATTCCAGTATCAAGCTTTTTAGTTTCGCTAAAGTGGAATCTTCCGGCACTTTAACTCCAAGTTCTTCTAAGACGAACTGCAAATCGGCTTTTCTAAATCCTACTTTAAAAATACTCGCCATTCTATGTGCTGCTTCGTCCCTGTTCGGGCGCCAAAAAAATGTACGAAATACTGGTACAAAATAAAAAACCTTTTTTAGAACTTGGAGTTAACGAAAAACATTTATTTACATTCGTTTTATTTACAAAATTTTAAAAACATATCTTCAGAACAATGAGCGATAGCGATTTACAACTCCGTACTCCGTTGGCATTGTTAGACAATTATTTAATAATTACCCAGAACATCAATTACCCAGAACACCTTGTATATCCCCTTAAAAATCAAATATATTTTTTGGCAGCTCTTTGTCTTTTTTACGACATTATTACACAGTTTTCTAACTGAAGTTTTTGTTCCATCTCTTTTGAGCGTTTAATTAATTTCTTTAGGTTTCTTATTTAATCTCTGGAGGGCTGTAAGCTGTCTCAATGGATTCAGCATGGTTAGTTTCAGCGCTTTTTAAATCTTGCATAGCTGCGGATATATGAAAAAACAGTTCATTGCAAAAGCCGTTCAATCAAAAACACAAAAAATATTGCACGTGTAAAGCTATGAGTTTTTTTTCAGCGGTTTTTTTTTAACTGTTTTTTTCGCGACACCATCGCCACGGCCCCAGAGCCGTAACCAGACTACCAGACTTATGTTTCTGGGGGGGGTTGACTCCTAACAAGTACAAATGAGTTTTAGTTTACTTAAAAGTAAAGTAGTATATAAATTATGTTAAAATTCTACAATTTTATCAGAGGCGTATACATATTTTATTTCGGGAGGGACCCAAAATTATTCCCCTGCCCCTCCCATGTATGTTTTATAATAGGTCTAATGTAGCTTTTTAGTAAATTTTTAGGTAGAATTTCCGTTTTAAAGAACTAAATATAAAAAAAGTGAGTAATTAAGTAATTAAGTTCTAATTCGACTCTAAAAAACAGGTTTTAACTAGTTTTGATACTCCTAGTTAGAATTAGTTAAATTTTGAATTTGATACTCAAGTTAGAATTTTGGATAAATACATTTTTAGGTAATATTTGCATTTCGATGAACTTAAAGTAAAAAAAAGAAATAATGGTTTTAAGTTCAAAAGGGTGTATGGGGATCATTTCCAGAAAATTTTAATTTGACCCTAAATACACAGGATTTGAACTTGGTTTTTGTACCTTAATCCGAATTTCAGACATTATTCTTAGGTGGAATTTCTATTTTGAGGATTTTATTTTTAAAATTTTGAATATACTTAAAGTACCAAGTACTTGTTTGTTGCCACTCTCCCCGAAGTTTTGACTTTGGTTATTATTCTGTTTTTCCACGGATAGGTCCTCTTTAGATGCCCTTCAAACAAGGTCTCTAATAGAGTCAAATACAATTTAAATTTAAGGACAGAATTTCAGAAATTTGAGGAAAGCCAGACTTTCCAGCTTTGCTTATGACTCACTATGTTGTACTAACTGAAAGTTTGGCCTTTGAGTTCCTCAAGATTCAATTCTTACCTGTAATCGTTTGAAAACACTACATTTAATGTGAAATGTAAGCTTGAGGTGGGTTCTTACCTTAAGAACCCAAAGCACCCTGCAAAAAAAATGAAATTACGAGTCTTTTCCGATTGACGTTTCCGATTGTCACGCCATCAGTAGAATACTTTTTTCATCATAAATATCTGTTCTTTTGAAAACTGAATATATACGAAAATGATTTCACAAAATTAACAACGAAGATCTTCTAAACAAAGCCAAACAGAAACCAATGGAGTCTGAAATTAAGAAATGGAAATGAACTTTTACAAAATCTTGGCTTACTTATTGAAGTTTAAAAACTTCATGTCACGTTTTCTGAACATCAAAATTCCGCTTTAAGAACTTGAGAAATTACGCTTGAACGCTAAGTTAAGAACTAATTTTTGATAACAAAATTTTTTTTGTGAAAGCGAATTAATTTTTAACAATTAATGTACTATAATATAATAAACGACATTAATTTTAGTTTAAGTTTTGGGGCATTGAAAATTAAAGCGGGGTAGGTAGTTTTTCTGAAGTTTTCTATCAGCCTTAAACTTATCCAAATTCATTAATATATTTTGAAATTATTAATCCATTTATAGTAGTTCCAATTCTTTTTATATTCCATCTGTAAAAAAAGCCATTGAAGTTAAGACTTGTTGAGTTTATAACATTCTTCTTTTTGTAGTTGGTAACTAAAAAAAGCATTTATTAAATTGAAATGAAATATTATCTTATTCTTGAAGCTAAAAATAAAATCTATAGTAAAATTTAATCATACAATAATCATAAACAATGGCATAATGATGATTATAATTTTTTATAATTCTACTTTAAAAATGCCAAATTTAGTTAAGTTTAATTCAAATTAACTCTTACAACCTGTATAATATTAAAGCCTTTTTGACTTAAAATCCTGAAAAACAAAAATATGATTTTATTCACGCAAAAAGTTGAAAACATTTAATCATACATTATCAATAAAATCTCAAATTGAATTTTGATGTTTCTAAAATCTAAACTATTTGAATTAAAGTTTTAATTTCTTGTAAGTTAAAAACTGTTTATTTTTTTATAAATATTATTAGTTTGAGTTTTATTAACGAAAATATTAGAAAGATAATTTTGGGAAATTTTTACACGAGTAAAAATTTATTTCTGGGAGAATACTATGCTTATCACAATTGGGTATGAACCTCATACCCCGAAATTAATGAATAATTTAGTTATTTAACGCCATATTAAGTTGCAAACGTCCCAAGTGTTAACTACAAAAAATATAATATTTTTGAATTTCACTGATCTAATGACTGTTATTCAGCGTCAGTCGAATTCTAAGTAGTTCTACTTTTACATAACCAATCTCTATTCTACATTAATTTTATAACAGAGTAAAATATGCAGTAACTCTGCTAATAAAAGTTAAGAATAACTTAGCAATATTAGACTTATTGAGATTGACAAAGGTTTTATTAATAAAGTTTTGGATTTTGTAACTGGTTGGCACAGTTACGGTTTTCGAGTTCATATAAATATGACCTGTATCTTCAAATGTATCAGTAATGGGCGTAATATTCACGGGGTTTGATTGTCCCCACATAACTTTCCCTAGCAAATTGAGTGACAGTTTGACAAGCCAAAACCGGATCACTTTTCATCAAAACCTCCCATTCCTTGGACCTCAAAACTGCCTGATAATTCTCCAAAATGAACTCGCGGGCCACCGAAATGAGACTATCGTCTGCATGTCGGTCCCCCAACATCAGGACGTCGCACACGTTCGAAACGGACACATTGGACCCTAGAACGGCAGAGCATTCCCTTTTGAGGGAGGGCACTTGGTACTTGTCGGCTGCGTAGTACATATTCTGGATGGTCTCCAACTGCGTATCGTCGCCTACTCTTCCAGTGTACAGGAAGAGCAGGAACTCCTGCAATGTTGTAACATCCATGTCCTCAACGTCAACTTCACCGTTCAGTCCTTCCGCCATACCACTGGCCAGCATGGCTTTGAAGACTGGGGATCGAGCACACAGGATGCTCTTGTGGGCAGGAAAGGAGGCGTGGCCACAGCGAAGGGTGAAGTCTGGCATGTCCTGGTTTTGGTAAAGGCACATGAGGTCTTTTGAAAGATCCAACACAGCCCTGTCGATTCTGGAGTCTTTCGTCGCTTCTTCTACTGTTTCAACAGGATAGAGATGACCAGCGGTCAGTCTGACCCCTTCCCCTAAAGAGTGGGAGAGGTCGATTGTCTCACGTGTGCTGCCTGGTACGATTTGTAAGCGCCAGATCATGGAAATTCGCTTATTTCTGATGGCATGTAGAGATAAACCCAAATTGATTGTTATTCTACCATCAAACACATATTTACCTTTTTTAGTTTCCGAATAGGCATTGTCAATGAAAATGTCGATGCTGCTTAGCATTATCATATTGTTCGGCTTTGGGATGGACTCCAATTTAAAAACTCCTTTACCTGATAGAGGGTCTTTCGAGGCATTGATGATTATCATTTGTGTGGTTCCGTTAAAAGTACAATGGCTCTTAGAAACGAATTCCTCGTTACGGGCAGAAACGTTTTCGAAAACTACAGGCGGCACTTTAAAAGTTCTGTCGAAAACCTCGATGACTGTGCGCACACGATGAAATGCATTTGAAAAACTCTTTAATCGTAATCGAAGAGTGATGGTGTCTTCGGACCACGTATTAGGAATCACAACTTCCACGTATTTATACGCGGGGTGTAGTTTCTCATCCCAGGAAGGTATTCGCAATGGATCCTTAAATAGGCGGCATCCATTTGAACCAACGATTGAGAGTTCACATTCAGAGGATCCTCCTATCCATACTTCGAACACGCGCACAATTGAATGATTTTCGCGGCCATTCAGACCTTTTGGAAACAGTTCCAAGCCACTTGAGTTCGAGAAAAGGAAGATTTTAGGGCTTTCCAGTCGCATCCCGTGAAGTTCGTGGCTCCAGGCGCTGTAGTTTTCTATTGTCCATTCTAGGATTTCTCCTCCAAATTCAACATCTGTCTCTTTTGTATCCATTTTACACAAACCGAAGTTCGGTTTCAGATCATATCGAAACGATGGAATAGGATAATCTAACACACTGGCATTTTCATTTTTATCTTGGACTGAAAAAGATAAATTAAGGACTAACTGGATAAGATAAGTTTGAGAGTTTCCATAGTTACGGATAATGAATTTCATAAAAGCTTTTGAGTAGTTGTGCGTTGATATTGAGAATATGAAAACATAGATTAACTCAACTCATTGTTTGTTATATCGCATCGTACTTTTTAAACTTTTTATTTATGAATCAAGATCATATGATTATTTCAAGCTGTATTGGAATAAATTTTGTTCTAAAATAAGCTAATAATTATAAAAAGTTAGTAGGAAATGTATAAGAAATTATCAAACTTTTTAAACATAGCGAATCATCTCTGAAATACAAACTGCACAGTAAAAAAATCCACCTTTATACACTTAATTTTTTATTGTTTTTGACGAAAATTTTCCGTGGATTTTTCAACAAAGATAATTATGATTTAGTAAAATCATTACTAAAAGAATAAGTTTTAAAAACAGTATACGTACATGTCAAGATTTCTTGTGATTATTTAGTTAAAAGGAAGCCAATTATCTTTTAGCTAGGTGTATGTAATATGTTTGCAGAGAAAACGTCATAATGACATTCGGAATTATGAAATTTGTTATAATTATATTGATTAAATATAGATGGCAATTATATTGATAGATAGATAATTATATTGATTGTTGTTATTGCCTCCTGTAACAAATGTAAAAGAATTTTCAGGTTTCTTTCAAATAACGGAAAGTTTTTCTCATTTGAAAGAAAAAAATATTTCCTCTATGTACAGAAAATAACCAACAACACTTTATAGAATAGACGAGATTAGTGATGACGTTTTTTGTTTTGTTTGGAAACGTTGATTCGATCCGTGATTGGTTACATACGGATCCGTACTGTCCGTACAGTTCACGGAACCAATCACAGACTGAATTTACGTTTCCAAACTAAACAAAAAACGTCACACTAATCTCGTCTATTTATTCTGCCTAAATTTTGTGAATTTCGGCAATACAGTTTAAGATTCACAAGAAAAATGTAAATAAAAGCATGCATAATCTTTAAGCTTTAAAAGTGAAAGCAAAAAAAACATAAAAAAGTAAGATACTACTTTCTTATTTCCTAGGGTTAATTTTTACAGAGGTTTAACAAGGCACTGTATATTTGGACGGCTTTTTTCAACTAAACTCTACTCTAATTTCCAAGGCGAAGCTACAGCTATGCGTTTCATTGGTTCAATCACTAAGCACCTAGACTGCTACGTCATCACGAGACCTACAGCGCATGCGCCACTAGCCGTTTTGGCCGTCCAAATATACACTTCGGTTTAAACAATGCCTAAAATATTATTAAATTTATTTCAAGGATCCTTCGTGTCTTTTGATCAATCATTCTTGATAAGTTCAGCAACTATTCTATTTTTTAATCCCTCCCTGGTCCCCCCCGATACTGGATTTCAACCTTGAACCTACGGTTTTGCTATTGATCTGGATTTAGAGGGTCATTGAGCTTACCAGAGAATTCAATCAATAAGCTGATAGGGCGGGATATCCACTGCTTAGAGGCTTAGAGGAGTCAATTCAACTTATATGGAGTTCAACTCTATACCGATTATGTCGCACCCTTTCTACTAAAGTTTTACAACTCAAAAATTGTAATTTTTGAGTTATGACCGCCATTAGGCGTAGTTTTGTGGGCATCGAACTCTTTACCTTGTGAAAAGAACTCTCTACCTTTAATCGAACTTTTAACCTTTTTACAATAGAACTTTTAAACCTTTATTACATGCAGATTTTAACTTGTATATTTTAATCTTAATCGTTAGAATTATCATCATTATAAATAGCAGCAATATTGTATATCAGTACTACCGCACACACGCACCTTTACTTTGTATTTTACTAACCTTTTTAAAATGTTCTGTTGAGTTTTAATAAACGTTAAGTTTTTGTTAAACCAAGCATGGCTTTTTATTACTCTTCTGTGCCCACAAACGACTCGACTTGGAGTGATGGCTTTCCGCCACATTGGTGACTGCCACAGTTTTCACATCTCTACCAATCTTCAAAAGAGCCAGAAGTTGCATTGAAAAATCAGCCGCCAGATCGCAGTTATGGCTTTTTGTTGTAATCAAGATGGCTATGATTCCTTTTACTGAAATGCCACATCTTGAGTTGTCGTCCAGCCGTCGTTGAGTATGAACTACTAGAACAATGGCTCATAGTTTGAGATGTATCGTTTTTCTTATTGACAAATTCAAAAATACTAAAATGTGCCTAGTAAGTGTTAAGTAAGTGCCTAGTAATAGTTTAATTGTGGGCTAACAATGATCCTAACAATAAAAAGGGGATCTTGGGGTCCTTCCCCAGAGACAATTTTAAAATTTGACCCTTAAAAACATGGTTTTAACTTGTTTTTTTAGCAATATAGGATAAATTGCAGTTGCAACATTTCCTAAGAAAATTCCTAAAATTTGCATTGCTCCTCCCGGTGTGGATGGGGAGAAACACTGAATATTTTTTTCCCAAATCTTATTTGAATAACCGACTAGATTTGCATTATCGGCATATTAAGGTGACACACATAGTACGTATTTACGTTAATTGCTTTTTCCATTCGACACCTAGTGTAGTTCCTTAAATTTTTATTCTTTTAACTATGTGGTAATTTGATAAATTTCAAAATTTCAAATAATAGTTTGATAATTCAAAAGTCAATAACACGTTTGTAAAAATTATAAAAAGATACTTCATATTCAGAAAAATTAAAAATCTTCTCGCGACCCACCAAAAACTGACTGTCGACCCACTAGTGGGTCGCGACCCACAGTTTGAGAAACTCTGATCTAAACTATAGGGGAGAGTGTTGTACCTCTGGACAAAAATCACGTTTGGATTTTTCTAAGACAGGTAAAATCACATTTTTAACATTTAAAGTGCCCAACCTATAGTCCAAACCTTAGCAAAGAGGGTAATATTTTTTATTAGCTAAAATCTTCAAAATTGGATTTTTATTCATTTTAATAACTTGACGAAATTTGTGTCCATAGGTACAACAACGTGCTCTCCCTATGGACAGACCCAGTTGTACCCTTAAAAAGGAAATTTTGTAGTTGATAATAGCTTAAAATGAATATTTTTATTGGTGCATTACCTTTTAATAAACTTTTTCAAGCATTTTTAAAATTGAGAATAGATTTTTTAAAGTAATGTAGTTTTAGATCGAAATACAAAATAAAGTTTTGGCAAAGTTTTCACAATTTTTTGTGGTTTTTAAACTTTTTTTGTAATAAAAAAATTTTAAACTGAAAACTTTTAAAATAGTTTTAAAGATCATATTAAACCACAATTTTTGAGACCATTATTAAACTTTTACCAATAGTAGTTCTTCTACAAATTGAATTTTTCAGTAATTTTTTTGGAGTGTCGCTCCATTTTTAACTCCCTGGGATTTGGTCTGGGACCCCCAAATCTTATTTGATTCTGACTCGTCTAGGTGTCTACTATCCCCCCTAGAAGTGTGACCCAACATTTATGGGACACCCTGTATATGGTAATCTTTAAGCCAGAAGACTATTTTGTGATAATTTAACTGTCACTTCATACCGTAACATCTCTAAAAACTGTATTAATAATAATAATAAAAAAAGAATTAAAATTTCATTGAAAGCGCACAAGTTACTTTTATCAATTTCATTTAAAAGAGTGGTGTGTATTTTTAATGCATAAAGTGTAATAAATAAGCTGTTCTAGATACTTTAACCCTTTATGTCCCGACGGGACATATTTTGGATGAGGATGAGGAAAATTATTTGGGTCATGAAGGGTTAACTGATTTTGTGTGGTCAGAAGATAAATTTAATATTGCTATGAATAATTTGAAAGTTATGCATTAGCCTTTACAAATTAAAAACATCTTATACCTAGTTATTTTGAAAATTTTAAAGAATTCTGAAAATTTTATTCTTATTCACAGCTCACATTCTATATTTATTAATTTATTGCTAATTTTGTACTTTTAGCTCTATCATTTTTTTAAAATTGCACAAACTTTAAAAAATATAAAAAATTCTTCAATAAATAATTTCTTGTTTTTGATATCAAAATCATCAAATTTTCAAAAATTAAGAACCTTGTTTGAACTACATAGGATTTCCTTTTTGTCATTTTATAAAAACAATTTACTATTTCGTACAAAACCATACAAGCTTTTACTAAATAATATTTTATCGTCATTTATTTTTTTTACAAAATTTAAATTTAAATCTTCATTGCAAAATCTAATTAATATAAAAAACACATTATTTTTTAATGTTCTTTATTTTGTAAAGTGTTGTTCTGTGGTACTTAAATTCTTCTGGGAAAATAATATTTTCCAAAAATTGAATTTCAATTAAATTTCTTCAATCATTTAAATTTTTAAGGCCTATCTGTGACCACAAAAAAGAGTGAGCCGTATTCTGTGCAGGCTTGGGTTAGAGGGATAGTGTTTTGAGGAAGAGGGAAGGGAAAATTGATTAATATAATAGTTTGTAAGATTTTTTTTATCACTATAACTGTAAAATATTTCTCAGAAGGAAAATTATAGATCTATATCCAGAACTTTAAAACTTTGACATAGACGGAAGTATTTTGTGTAGTTAATAATGTCCAAATGCCAACTTTAAAAAAGTTTTCCTAACCCACTCTGACCACATTTTGAGGTCAAGTAAATTCACTGGAAAAGGTTTTGTAAAATGTCGAAGCTTCTTTACACGAATTAATTTTATTCGTAAAGGTGTGAATTTTTCTATGATGGATGCATCAAAAACTTGCATTTGAGAAACATTTAAAATATTATGCATTTAAATGGCAGTTCATACGTTTTTTTTACACTCTGAACTACTATTGAATTCTAGCCCACAAAACAAAACATAATCAACTTTATTCCTTCTCTCACAACCATCACATGAAACACCACATCAAACGAAACCCATGCCAAAATGTTCATAAGAAAATAGCACAAATATGACGCCACACATTTAACTTAACATATCTTCTTCAAGTCATTTTATACACAGTTCTAAAGTCTTTTGAGTTAGTTACGTGGGTTGCTTCATGAACCTCACAGTCATGCCGTCTCCTCCCGCTCTGGACCTGAAGTAGGAGTAACCTACGAATCCAAGCGCACCGACGATAAGTCCTAGGACCAGCATGCCTATTACTAGTCCAGTGAAACCCTCTGAAAAAATCAGTGAGAATGAGTTTGGAACAAAGGTTCTCAAAATATGGGAAAAAAGACTAAAGAGCAAGGGTGAGTTAGTATGAAGAGTGAAAATTAAAAAGAGAAGGTGAAAATTAGAGAGTGGAGAAGGTACAAAATTAAGGTAAAATATATGAAAATTCTATAAAGAGGAGTCGGAGTAAAGATAATATACAGGGTGTTTCAAAAGTCCGTTTCGCTGCTTTTATTGGGAACCAACGTGTACTAGGGTCACGGAAGAAAACCCTTAGGTAAGTGACCCCGGGGAATCCATTGAGATGACTTACAGCGCCCCTAGAGGCGAAATGAAAAAGTTTAAAAAATAAATTTAAAAACTAAAGGAAATCAGTAAGAGTATTGTTGCCACCTTTATGATGAACTCACTGAAAAAAGTTTCATGAAAATATCGTGAATATTTGCGGAGATATTAGGATATGAAAACAGCAGTTTTACAGGCCTCAAAAAAGAAAAAGTTCGCAAATCTGCAAGTTTTTTTTTATTAAATTTTGTCTTAATTCAACTAAAAAAAGCATAAAACTACACAATAACAATCGTTAATTTGCAAATTAACGATTGTTTTCTTTTTTGAGGCCTGAAAAAATGCTATTTTCACATGCTAATATCACCACGAATATTCACGATTTTTTCATGAAATTTTTTTCAGTGAGTTCTTCATAGCGTTGGAAACAATACTCTTACTGAGGTTTTTGCCCTTTCTCCTTTAGTTCTTAAATTAATATTAACTTTTTTATTTCACCACTAGGGGTGCTGTTTCTTCAATGGATTTTCCAGGGTCACTTACCTAGAGGTAGACCTTACTTTCGTGACTCTAGGAAACGTAGGTTTCATATAAAAGTCAGGAAACGGACTTTTGAAACACCCTGTATACATGGGGCTTCAGATAAGTGCTTCATAACTCGGAAGTGAGTAGAAGAGATGTTTAGAGATTTATTTAACCTACTTCTTCATAACACAGTACATTTATCATTATTTTTTAACTTCAGTTAAAGTTAATATCAAGTTATTAGGTATTGAACCTCATTATATATACTTCAGAAACAAGATATTGTCTTTAAAATCTTTACATTATGTTTACTTGATATGCGTTCGATTATCCCTAAGAACTTAAGTTAAATGAAAAAATATTTTTAAGATCTTTCATTTTTTTAGTAATTTTAGTAAAATATACAGAAATTATCTAAATTTGATGAATGAAAAATATTTTTATACATTGAAATTACAGATATACAACATGTTACGTACTTGAGGTGTATCCAGAACCTTTTGGGATAGCTTTCTGGTCCGGTTTCCTCCAATCATCTACTTTTTTCTCTAAAAGAAGCACAAAACTCGTTAATGTAAATATATACTCAAATATATACTCATTTTAAACTAGTCAGGTAGAGAAGTAAGTTTCATTCAGTGAAACTTTCCCTCAAAAATGTAAAATGGCTGTTTTCAGAATAAAGTTGTTTCTTTCTTTTGGAACAAGTTTAGAAATTCAAAAGTCTTTCAGTAATTTAAAGATCCTGCAGAAAGGGAAAAAGATGACCATATGCCAAGGATTATGTAAGTAAAAAAACGGGCTTTTTCAAATTAATTGGATGAAAATTTGAAGATTTTTAAGCCGATTGCTTCAAATTTATATTTTAACAAAATTATCAAAAAGTTATTAACAAAAACAAAAAAAATACAATTATATTTACAAAAGTGGTTGTTACGAAATGGAAGATTTTAAGATCTTAACAAAATTATTTCACTTAAAAAACTTTAGGAATGTAATAAAACAATATATTAATAGGAAAACTACAATACTAAAAACTACAAAGTTTATGCGTATTATTTCATCAAACCTTTATAGAAATGAAAATTTTTTTAATGAAACCTGACATTTGATGGTGTAAAAAACTAGTCAAAAATGTTCTTTATATTAAAGAAATAAATATTAGATGTGCTTTAAAATGCAATTTTATGTTCCCTAAACGCTATGAAGCGTTTAATGTTATAGGTCAGGGGTCGGCAACCTTTTGAAACAGAGGATCCAAAAGTTACAACTTTCAAAATTTCCCAGTTTTTAAAGAGCTACAATTTTTTTTGTTTCAATTTTATAATACATAAATATATATTTGATTTAGATTGGGAGGGTAATTTTAGTAAAGTACTTTTTTACATCAAGTTTTAGATGACTTACTGTAGGGAACTTAATTAAAAAAATTCGAAAAAAATTTGGAAGGTCTGGGGGTCCTCCCCCAGGAAAAATTTTGGAAATTTCCCCTTCAAAATAGCGTTTTAGCTAAGTTTTAGGTTTTTGGATTGCACCATAAAAGTACCACTCATTACTTAAGTGACAGAATTTTCAAGGAAAATGGTATAGTTATAATGAACAGCAAAGTTTTTAGGGGGTGGATGGTCCTACTTCAGAAAAATTTTGGAAATTTTCCAATCTTTAGTTTAGTTAGTGTTTCTATTTATTTTTAAAACTTCTACTATAGACCATATGAGGATCACTCTTCATACGTCATAAAATTTTCAAGGAAAAACAGCACAATTTTATATTCCAAAATTTTGAGGGGTGTTTGGGGATTCTCCCCCCGAAATTGTTTGGAGTTTTTACCTCTAAAACTAGTGTTTTTACTCATGTGGAGAACTTAAGGTTTACACCGCTCCTTTTGAGTCACATTGATTCTATTAGGTACGTAAAAATAATTTTTCTGTTTTTTAAATGTTTGGTAATAAATTATAATTTTTTTTCGTATGGAACTGAAGAGCCGCATGCGGCTCGCGAGCCGCAGGTTGCAGACCCCTGTTATAGGTCATTAAGTCCATACCTCCCTCTCTAAAATCTAACACCTTTTGTACATTAAAAACCCCATAATTGTTACAGTTAAAACGCACGCAGATCTGAAACCAACATGAAAAACTGGCCCATAAATGTTGCATACTAAGAATGAACAGGAAAATTTTCCCCTTTGGTTTGATAATTTTACAAACAATTGTCAAAACTCCGATTATTGAATAACAGTGGGAAGGTTTGTACTGTTTCAAAAAACGAGACGCGTTTTCAGACGTCTGAAACCAGAGTCTGTAAAGGAGACTAGACAGAACCAGTTATTGATTGTCTTCTGCGCTGTGGTATTTACTGTCGAGGATGTTGTATCCATAAGTGTTCTCGTTGTTGAAAGTGCCTATACATAAAAGGCATACATTTTTTTGAGTTTTTTCAGATTTTTAAGATTTCTTGCAAGGTGATATCATGCACTCCCCCTTTTTTAAATTACTACTATTACAAAATGATCGTGATGAAGATCTAAAGACAAGAAGCACGTGTTTTCGTTTAAAAAGATCATTGTAAGTCATTGATTTGTAATATCTTATAGGATTTTCATCAGATTCTGGATGTCGTTTTTAAATTACTCTTACAAAGTTATTAAATAATATTTTTTCAACTACGAAAATATCCTACTGAGAAATCCCCCTCAGATCAATTAAATAATATATTAAAAACAATTTTAATGTAAATTTTTTGTATAATTATTTACTTTTACTTTAAAAATTGAATAGGTGACTTAAAAAATTAAAAGATCCCTTATTTCTGTGATTTATGACAAAAATGTAAGTTATTCTTACTATAAAAATAAGGGTTTTTAGTTTTATTAATAAATTTTCTATAAAGACTTTTTCAAAAAAAATTATTATAAAATTAGAAAATATGTAAACACAGCAAATTATGTTCTCAAATTTTTTAATTGCGAAAAAGGGCCTAGCAAAATAAATCTGATTGAAGACCACACTAATCCTGGAATGTCTATTTTTAGAGTTTGTTTTTAACTTTGAAGTAAACAGTTGTTCACCGAATCAATAACAGATATTTGAAACATTTTAAATAAACACTACACCAAGCAAACCTTTTAAAAACATTTAGGTGTGGCTTACGAGTTATAATAAACTAAAAAAACTTGAAATAAATAGCGAAATGTCACAGAAACAACAACAACAACAGTTTACACACACACCCAATTCTTTCCATCTTAGAGCTGTGCTTAAATTTTTAAAATTTTCTTGTATCTTAGCAAACAGTCCGTTTATCAATTAATATATTTAGTATAATTAGTAGTGTGACTACTGAATTATTTGAAACCGAGTCTGGTATTTCAAAATAGAAAAAATTGAATCGGGCATATTTGAAACAAAAAGTTTCACATCGAAATGAAAACATCATCGATTTACTCAAATTTGAAAGAGCCACTTTTTTCAGTGCTCATATCGTCACCTTATAATCAAAAACTACTATGTTCTTAAATCCCACAGCAGTCGTTCAGTCTCGATCGTGTTATTAGCATTGTCAAAGGATTGCTTGCAGGGCATTGCTAACCCTTTTAGACCTAGCCATACATAGCCATCTAGAGCTAGAAGGCCTGGACAGCTAAAAGGATGAGTCATTCTTTTCGTCGGAAGCTTTCGAACGATTAGTTGAGGAGCGCGGGAAAACACGAGAAGCGCGCGCTTATTGGAGGTTAGCCACCTTGAAGACGGAGAGAATGACTCATCATGGCTAAGTGTCCAGGCCTCCTCTTCTAGATGGCTATGCTTAGAGATCCTGTATACGAGAGAGAGACGACAACTCGCTTAAAAGCATCTCTGCGCATCCTTGCGCGCAGTTAAAACTGTCCAAATCCCCAATTCTGTCCAAACTGTATCATGCCGCTTATCTCGCTCCCATGCTAATCCTATGAAGGAAACCTGCGGTGAACAGAAAACGCTGTTGACCAATCAGCGCTCTATACCGGGTTGTCGCCTCTCTCGTATACAGGCTCTCTAGCTATGCCTAGCCGCACCAAATTTTTCGTACAATTCAATGACAATCTCGTGTTGTCTGATGTGGCAAGCAGGTTGCCACATCAGATTCAACATATTTCGTCATATTATACAATGAGTGAGGGATTTGCTTGATTTTATACTTTTTTGATACATTATAGTTTAAAACTCCGAAATTTCTGATTTTTAAGTTCAAAAATGTGTTTTAAATAATTTAAAATTCAATTTTATTTCTGCCAAAGCGTCAGAAAAGTCACGTTATCAGAAAACGGGCTTCTATTGAATGTGACATCACAGCGCATTAAAACCATTGTTTGCTGTTTTCACGTGATCAGAAAACGGGCTTCTATTAGATGTGACCTGACAGCGCATGATTTGTGATTTGAAAGTGTTTTCGCGCCCTAACCAAAAACGAAATTTCAAAAATTTATATCTCAGAAACTAGGCTACGAAAATACTTGATGTAAACGTCATTCTACATGGTTTTTTTATCTACTATTTTAATAAAACTTAATCACAAAATGTGAGAATACCTCATTGTAAGTCGCCAAAGACCGGGATTGCCGAAGTTTGCCGAACGGCGATAGTAGTGTTTGATAGTCAGGTGACGATGCAAAACTAATTATAATAACTAATAAATTAGTAATTAGTTATTACTAATAACTCACTCTCATAATGATGGCACAAATCTCTGACTGTGGTAGTCACATCCTGTTCCGCTAATGTCTTAGAGCTGAGATAGCATACGCTGTCAGTCGAATAGGTCTCTGTAGCAGGGCAGTAGTTGAAGGACTTGCAGGTGGCTTTGAGCTCCTCGGAGCAGATCTGGGCGCACTCTTCCAGAGACAACTCGTTCCGAGCGTCTTTGGTGTCATCAATCATGGTGTAGCCCATGTCGTCGTAGTCGTTGGTGTATTTGGCTGCACGGAGAAGAGAAATTGTTTAGTTTGAATAAGGAAATGTTTTAGAAAAACGTGTGGTGGTGTTAAGTTTAGATTTTCAGTGTTCGTCCGAACGGATGTTAGATTGTTCTTTTTAAGTAGACCACCATGTCAGCAAAAATAAGCTTATTGCAAACCCCCATTTATGATTGCGTAAGCACTTTCAATTTCCTCGCCGTTATTCTTTTTGTAGGAAACGTTTCATAGTGTTTTTTAAAATTTAGAACAAGTTAAATGTATAGTAATCGGCTCAAAATTAATGGAATGTTTACTTAATTCTGTTCAAGAAAATTTTTAGTTAGTACAACTCAAAAAGAATCCATCTATATTTCATTTTTGTCTTAATTCAGCTTTTGCCATTATAATCCACTCAGTAAATGCTGACTAAGGTTGCTAGAACCATTCTTTTCGAGCTTCAAATAAGTATTTAAGTATTTTTAATGTCTTTCGTAATAAATTACTTTCATATTACCTTCCTGTTAGAAAAAATTAAATATCTTACACTCCCCACACCTTTAGAATGTTCTTAGCAAAAAGTTCAATTCAATTAAAAAAAATACAAAAGTTGTTTTTTCTGCATAGAGAAGCCACTGAAGGAAATGCAGCATTTACAGGTATAGCATCGTATATAGGAAAAGCAAACTTTACAAGTGTTTTAGTGACGTTTAATAATAAAATTAGTAAAGGTGTTTTCACTGCATATAGAGACTCCGAAAGGAAAAACAGCATTTACAGGAATAATATTGTATAGAGGAAAAGCAAAATTGACATGTAATTCGTTTTCACTTCACATTGATTGATTTTTATTTAAAAAAAATTCAAGTTTTAATGTTTTTCCCATTTAATTAAAGTGATGATTGCAAATAACAAGTTACTAAAGTATTTCCCTTCCCAATAAACTGAGTTGATACGTTACTATTTCGATTGAAACAACCATAAAAAATATTAATAATCTACTCCCAAAGATTCTAATACATCTTTATCTACTTATCTAACATCGAAATAACAAGAGATCAATGCACACAAAACGAATGAAGACAAATAATTTAAGAACATTTTCCAGTGCTCAACTTAAATTACTATTTTCTGCTCACCTGCATAGTGGACACAGGTCGACTTCTTGTTCTTGTCAATGGCAACCTCCCCAGGCCTCAGATCCAAGATATGCCTGGAGTGCAGGACGCAGGTTTTGTCGGACCGGCAGAACTCGAACCCGCGGCACTTGATCTTTTTGTCTTCTTTGCACGTCCTAGCACAGTCCTCTAGAGTGTTGATATTCGTGTAAACGTCGTCTCCGCCAATCAGAGACACCCTTCCTGGGTAGGGTTCGTACAGGTCGATGTATTTCACTGAAAAAAGTCACAGAAAACATTTTACCTCGCAGAATTTGAAAACATGCCTCAATGAGAAACGATAAGAACAGTGCCTCTTAAACTTTCAATATTGGTGACCCAAATTTCCAATTGTAATTTTCATCGTGTCCCCTCTTTTATACAGTAACAATGTATGCAAAGTAATAATATGTTTGACGTTAAGGCTAAGCGCGCACTAGAGACTTTTGTTACGGCGACAGAGACAAAATTATCACCCTGGCTATTGCAAGAAGCTAGAGAGCGCGCACAGAAGACGAGACACTTGGCCGGTTGCCAAGAGTCATCTCCATAGAAATGCATTGCTTTCGAGTGACCTAGTGTTTATAGTCGCCGTGACAGAAGTCTCTAGTGCGCGCTTAGCCTAAAGCTACAACTCCTGAAGAAAACCGGTTATGAACCACTGTGCAAAGTAATGGGATACTTTCATCTGAAGTCAGGGGTCACATGTCGTAGGGAAAACACCATTGCAAGGACCTATCATAACGTTGCATAGCGACCGGATATCCCATATTAGGTAATACATCTTATCGACAAACCAATCAACGCTCTCTTACCTACGGCAGTTTCGTCTTCTTCTCCGTGTGAAAGTATCCCAATGGGGGGTCTGGGGTTCTTCCCCCAGAAAATTTTAAGAGTTTTAGTTTGATAAAAAGCTATTCCTTGGGGGATTTTCGAGGATACATAGCACCCCTGGACCTGACTTAATATTTTAACTTTTCGATCATACCCACAGCATTGGCGTATTAAGAAATTTTTTTCGGTATGGACTCTGTATAACGTAATAGACCCATACGTAGATTTTTGTTTTAAGAAGGAAACATTTATTTCAAAGCCCTAAAAAATGCAGCTTTCTTAGAAACCTACCTTTCCCCTCACAGTTTAAGAACCATTGGATTAGAAGACAATAACTCACGCGAGTAGATGTAGCAGTTCTCGTCGTCCTTGGTGCTGTCGGGACTCGTCTTCCTGTCCACGAAGAGCGTGGAGGACAGCATGCACTGCTTGTTGGTGGCTTTGGGGCAGAAGGAGAAGCTGGCGCACGCGATGCTCTCGGAGTCCTTGCACGCCTTGTAGCAATCGTTGACGCTGTCGACATACTCCATCTTTTGCGTGGTGACGTCGGTGTTCACCAGCTTCGCGAACTTGATGGCGATGCCGTAAGGCTTGTCCTCGCCTCCTGGAAGAGACAAGAGCAATGCAACTTCGCAACCAGAAAAATGTGTCTTTCTGACCTCTCGCTTTGTTTTTTTTTAATTAAGGAGAAATGAAATACATAGGAGGGTGGTTTCTCGGGAAGTTTCGTCGGAAATTGATAAGGGGAGAAGGTGCTCGATTGAACTGAGCCTGCTCTGATTGAATAATAAGATCGAATAAATAAAAAATCAAACTGGACCGCCAGATGTTTCCCCAAGCAAGCTTAGTCCTGGCCGTGGGGAGCCTAGTGATTAAGGCATCGGCTTCGGGATCGGAGAGTCCTGGGTTTGATTCCCAACACCGCTGAAGACCCACCGATTATATGCGGAGCACGTGCTCGTTAAATCTGTGAGTTCGAATGTCCTGTGGTCGGTCATGGCGCAGTTTACCATGGGTCCAGGTCGTCTGGAGACTATTTCCCTCCCCTTCAAAGACATGGCAAAATTGTGGAGGTGGTGATAGATGGTGGCGACATCTATCATACGAGGATTACAACAACAACAAGCTTAGTCCTCATTTTATCGACCCAGTAAGGATGAAGGGCTGAGTTGACCCATGACCAGCTACCCAAGCAGAAGCCACAAAGAATCGAACCTGGGTCGGTAATGCTCGCTGCCAGACACGCTGACCACTACACCACCGTGGCATCGGCTATACTCTGTTCATTTTGAACTGGCACCTGAAAATATTTCCTTCCCCACCACCGAATCAGTAACCATGGCAACTATCAACTTCAAAGTGACGAAGAAGGCATACTATTGGCCGCGCGAAGGGCGTAGCCATGGTTACGCTTCTAGCGGGGGGGAAAGCACTATTCTTCAGGTGCCAGTTCAAAATAAATAGAGTATAATAAGATGCAACCAGCAAAAAAGTGTCCACGATAGCAACAAAGTAAGAATTTCACCACATTGGTTCGTTCGGGCACCTTGTCCCTATAGACTCTTGTCGAAAATTGTGGACAAACATCAATAGCCAAAAGAGGTATTGGTACCCGAAACTAGTAATTAAACCGTGCAAATTTTCACATTTGTATCACAGAAGATCCTAATCTGATCTAATGGTTACGTAAAAATCATCAAGTTCTTATCTAAAATGAGGAATTAATAACAAAGATATCAGTGGTTATGAGCAATTTTTAATGAAAAGAAAAATGTAAGAGAAGCTTTGACCTATTAATTACCGTACAAAAAGGAATGGAATATCAAAGCATACCTGTGTATGGTCCCTCTCCGGTAAGAATGTTTTCAATTGGAACTATTTTCTGTAAAATAAAATGTACCAAATGTCTATATTGGATCATAATCATCAATTATTTCATTTACCAAAACTTAAAAGTAATTAAATTAATTCTTTAACTAAAATAATTTATACTAAGGGAAAATTATTTATTAATGTTTATCAAATTATGCACAGACTAAAAATAATGAAAATTCTATACATATTCTAAAATGTACTACAGTACTGGGAGAAAAAAACGACTCAGACTCTATATCTCCGGAACGGCTTGTGATATAAAGACAAATAAGGTATAATTTTTCATGGGGGGATTTGAAGTATTCTACAGGGTGATTCAGAAATAATCATCAATAATTGGGGGGTGAGGTAGAGGGCCCCTAGACAAGCATATTTCGAATAGGAATAGTGGGGCGCAGCCTTACAGTTAAAGAGCTAGGACCTAATGTAGTGCGAGCGCGTTTCAAAAGGTCGTTTTTAGAAGGCCCGTGTGACGAAACAAAACATAATAAAATGAAAAAATCTATTGCATGAGGTAAAGAAGTATCCCTACTACTTACACCATGAATTCGATAGAATTTGAACCACTTTCTAAACCGTGGAGTTAGTTTCAAAAGTGCAATATTAATATTTTTGTCAAAAAATGGAGTTCCCTTAATGGTATTTAGAAAAATGATGATCGGGGAAGGAATTTTCAATTATCGTAAAATTGATCATTGAAACTGTTTGATCATTGAAAATTCATTCCCCAATCATCATTTTTCTAAATACCATTAAGGGAACTCCATTGTTTGACTAAGAGATTAATATTGCACGTTTTAAAACTCACCCTACGGATCAGCAAGTGGTCCAATTTCTATCACATTGAGGATTTAAGTAGTACGGATACTCTTGTACCTCATGCAATAATGTTTTTCATTTTATTATGTTTTGTTTCGTCACACGGGCCTTTTAAAAACGGCCTTTTGAAACGCGACCGCACTACATTAGGTCCTAGCTCTTTAACGGTAAGGCTGCGCCCCACCATCCCTATTCGAAATATGTTTGTCTAGGGCCCCTCTACCTCCCCCCCAATTATTGATGATTATTTCTGAATCACCCTGTATACAGAAAAATTTTCAAGTTCTTAGGGGGTCGTCTTCATATTAAACGAAGAACCAACTTTCGTTTTTCCTATGGGTGACATCAAAGATGTCTAAAACAAAAACCCCCCAAAACCAATTTTCATGTCATTTGGTCCCCAAACAAAGCCAGGAGTGGGGGTTTAAGTTCGTCGAATTTACGTTGAAATATCGTTCTTTACGTTGAATTCTCGATTTGGATCCTTACAACCATCAACCCCGCAGAGTAAAAACGAGATTTCAACGTATATTCGACGAACTTCAACCCCCCACTCCTGGCTTTATTTGGGGTCCAAATGACATGAAAATTGGTTTTGGGGGGTTTTAGGGGGTGCTCTTTCAGAATCGGGAATAATCTTTGATGTCGTCCATAGGAAAAACGAAAGTTGATGCTTCGTTTAATATGAAGACGACCCCCAAAGAACTTGCCGTTCCGGAGATATAGGGTCTGGATCGGTTTTTTTCAGTATTTTACGTTAAAAACTCTTGCATATAATGTACAAACATCTTTTTACTCCCTTTTTCCTTTAAGAAAAAAACCATAAATTCAGTTCATTAACTTTTTGTTCACAGTTATTAGATAAAAATGAATTCCATATCAATAAGTAGATGAGCTAGTTATAATGCGAGAAAAGTACATGTACAGTCGGCTGCAAAAAAATCGAAACAGAGACGATTGTGAGCGATTGGTTGGGGTTAGAAGGATACTGTAAGCACCAATGTTCATGATTTAATGTCCTCTTTAAAAAACGCTATAGTTTTAGTCCTTAAGGGACCGTCTACATATTAAAAGAAGCACCAACTTTCGTTTTTCCTATGGGTGACATCAAATATTATTCCCGATTCTGAAAGAGCACCCCCTAAAACCCCCCAAAACCAAGTTTCGTGTCGTTTGGCCCACAAACAAAGCCGGGAGTGGGGGTTGAAATTCGTCGAATTTACGTTGAAATCTCGTTTTTCAAAGATTTTGATCCTTACAACCATTAACCCCGTGCACACTGAAGGAAATTTCAACTAGAAAAATTTGCGCCAATCTCTTACCGCCAAAGACCTACAGCTTATGAAAATTACGGTAACCATAAAAATCGTTAGACATATTTATTATTAAAACCTTGCTGAATGTAGCCGTGTGGCGTAACGGTTAGTGTGCCTGGTCGCTAAGATATAAAATCAAGTTCGAATCGCATACCTGCCGTAAGCTTTATTTGCTTTTAGAAGTTTGAAGATGCCTTGAATTTAATCTTCTAATAAAGTTAAAATTAATGTTCTTATTTTTTTACTCTCTTTATTTCTGTAAAAGGAAAAATCAACCTATTTTTGTGAGCATGCAATATTTTTTAATTAAAAATTTAGTTACCTTCGTAAAGTAATTTAATGAATTGAATAACTTTACAAACAATTACAATTTTTTCAGATGTAAAGATTAGAAAACTACTTTACAATATTCTACTAAAAATTTCGCCTGCATTACATTTGAAATATTTTTGAATTATATGAATAAAATTTCAAATAAAAAAAAGAGTATACTATACAGATTCGTTCGTTACATAGATTTCACAAAGGAATTTTGCTTTAAATAAAATTTCTAATTTTAAAAAAGTCACGCTACCTAATAATGACGGTCTTATCTTACACATGCATTATCTATTAAAAGGAATTCAATGTTTTGGTTTATCTTTGATATTAAATGTAATCAAGATCTAAATTTAATACAAATATTAACATATTGCTGAATTCGGTATCATACCTTTCACATATTCCGTACGTCAACGTCAAACGTCATTTCATCCCTCCCCTTGGACTACCACCATATTTTTACTTATCACAGGACCATACAAGGGTTTCACCAGCCGCCTACCCCTATAGTAGTTTTCAGGTCTATAGAAGAAAGTATTTAAGAAGTACCCTACGCAGCCAGTGCGTTAATGCTTCGAATGAAAGTAGACCCACATAATTAACTAATAATAAATAAAATAGTGGTGACCACAAAAGAAAATATTAACACTACTTTAAAAATTTAGCTACCACTTTAAATTTAATATTATTTCTTATAGCTATAGTGAATAAATCCTTGCCTTCAGCCTGAAATCGGGAGCACAGCAGATCCACCTGCATGTGGTATCAAAGATAAATGGATCCTAAATTCTTACTGGCATCGAATTTAAAAACTAATTTAGGGTATTTTAAAACTGTTTGATTGGGGTGAATGGGTTTAAATGCAAATAGGGACTTCTGCAGTTTGTGTTTGAAAGTTTTAAAACACAAACTGCTTAAAAAACAAAAATATATAACCCCTAAAATAAAACTATATAATACCCCTTTCAATTTTTTCCCGAAATTTTGGCAGTAAAAATGTTTTCGATTCTCTCCCCTTCCAAAAAAAACTCACCCATGATTTATAAAGACATATTCTTGCTCTTTTCTTTATGGAATTTATTAAAAACTTCAAAAAGAATAAAATATAATTTTTGAAAATTTATCAATGACCACACGATTATGAATTTTTCCCCTTAAACTCCAATTTCTTTAAAATATCAAGAATCGTCAAATCGTCAGTATGATTAAAGTTAATTAATTTTAAATCATCAAATTTATTAACTTTAAAGTTTAATGTTTGACTTGTCAACAGATTTAATATTTACTATATTGGTATTTTATTCATCAAGCACACAACGTTCAGAAACTTCAAAGTTTTACCTTAAATATTATAAGAACTCTATATCCAATGTAATGAAACATAACTCCCAATTAATTATTAAAAATATGACTGTATAGAATCATTATAATCAATATTTTAAAAAAATTATGAAATTTTTCTATCCCTATATGTATAAGCAAATTTAAAATTTTTTAATTACTTTAATTTTTTGAGATAATGTAGGTTTTTTCAGTGTAAATTTCTATTGGAAACATTCTTTAAATATTAATATTAAAATATACCTCAAAACATCAATCAAACTATTTGTATTAAAATATTTTTACTGGAATTTTTGAGATGTAAAAGCATGAATTACTGGTGTTTGTGGCGTTATCCTCATGAATTACTGTTTTATTAATTAGCTAAATTTTTCCAGCTCTTTTACATCAAACCACTTTCATAATTTTGGGTGAAACGAGGTTTATTTCCTTCTTTCAGGAAGTAAAAAATTGTTATTTGTAATTAATAACTCTCAATTAACTATTATAACAAACGGCAATAAAAAATGTATAAATTTGTTTATAAGGCTTTAGATTTAAAAAAAATACTCAACATCTATTCATCTTTGTGTTTGCATGTATCCCTATAGTTTAACCTTGAACAATGAGACATGCAGAATTGCGGGGACAGAACCTGCAACCTAGCGATCACGAGTTTGTTACTGTACTAACTAGGCTACTACTTTAGGGCATCCTAATTGGAAGACAAAATTACTCCAAAATATCGATAAATAGCCAAATCTGTTTAAACTTTCGTAATAATTGTGCCAAAATAGAGATAAATATCCAAATCTGCTTTAACTTTCCTAAAAATTTTTCTAATTGAAATTTCCTACAGTGTGCGCGGGGTTAGTGGTTGTAAGGATTGAAACGAAATTTCAACGTAAATTCGACGAACTTAAAACCCCTCTCCTGCCTTTGTTTGTGGGCCAAACGACACGAAACTTGGTTTTTGGGGGTTTTAGGGGGTGCTCTTTCAGAATCGGGAATAATATTTGATGTCAACCATAGGAAAAACGAAAGTTGGTGCTTCTTTTAATATGTAGACGGCCCCTTAAGGACTTAAACTATAGCATTTCTTAAAGAGGACATTAAATCATGAAAATTGGCGTTTACAGTATCCTTCTAACCCCAACCAATCGCTCACAATCGTCTCTGTTTCGATTTTTTTGCAGCCGACTGTACATAAGTGGATATGATAAGTCGCCAAATCTGTGAAGTTTGGCAGTGTCGAAATCTACGGGTATTGCTGTACTACATAGTATGACAATCTTAAAATTTTGATTCTATATCGTGACTTTCTACTTTTCTTTAAACCAGTGTTTCCCAACCTTTTTCGGTCCATGCCCCACCAAAGCCTTTCCAAATTTTTCATGCCCAATGTCTTTTTTTTCGAACATCCTAATAAAATCCCTTAAATAAAACCAGGTGGTCCATGCACATAATATGTTAAGCCCCCCTTATGCATACATTAATAGGTTTAATGTACCTTTTCAATACATTTTTAGGTAGGATTCTCATTTTTCTGAACTTTGAAATGATTGTGAGTAGTGAGTTAACATTTCTAAAAGGGGGCAGGACTGGGGCCCCTCCCCCAGAACATTCTTCGAATTTTGACCCTGAAAAACAGGCTTTTAACTCATTTTGGTACCCCTAGTCCAAATTTCAGGAAGGAGGATCTTGGATATTTTGGGTAGTAATATTTTTCGTGATACAAAGATATCCGCTGGCCGGATGAGCCGCGGGCTGTAGTTTGGAGACCCCTGTCTTTGCTTATTAGGCTTTTCATTGTCTTCATTTTTTGAAATCTCTAAATAATGGTACTCATTGGTTAATTGTAAAAAGCATCCTTACAACACCTCCATTTCGCGAACGTATGTTCGTGGAGAACTGCGAATATGTAAGCAGTACCCGCTGTTCTATAAAAACAAAATAAATCCAATTAAAATATTCGGGGAATATTCGGCACTCGCATTCGCGCGCACGTGTGGAGCCGGAGTTATGTTTTATTTTAGTTTGTATTTATTTCAACTTATCCTACTGATCAAATTGTTTTTCTAATTAAATAAATGTTAATCTCCTTCAATATATTTGATTACCTGAAGTTATTTCCCACATTTACGTTTCCTCTTTTTTACTGCTAATTTTACTACTTTGAATTAATTACACTGTTCTACAAATTTGACCTTCAAAATTTTTTCCTTGATGAAAATAGTCAATTCTTATAGATTTTGGGTCGCTGAATACGAAAATCACCATTAAAATTCTCAATTGACTCAGGATTTTCGGGGAACAGCCCCTCCCCTTTTTTACGTTTTTCGACGACCTTATAACTTTAAACTCGATTTTCAGGGTCAAAAAGCATTATTTTAGTCTTCAAATTGCTCCCCAGTTAACAAGTAATGTTCAAATTAATAAAATATGATAAATTTATAACAAATGGATAGGGTTAAGGGGTAATTACCCCCCTAAAAATACAAAAAAAAAGCTAAAAATTAGAAAGGTTTCTATACGCTATTTTTCTTCTTATTTTTTACGCAAATCCCGTTTGAAGGGTCCTAACCCTTCCCCAAGGACCCAAATTTGATGACAATATGCAGCAATAATTTTTACTAAAAGCGGTTGAGGTGTTAGCCTCCCAGAAGTCCCCGCGGAAGAGTTCGGAAGACTTGCAGAATCGCGAAGGCGCTCGCGAGTTCAGGAATTAATATGGATGATTTTGAAAAGATTAAAAATGACGTTTTTCTTATATTTTGGGTGTATCCTAAGTAGAAACTCTTCAGTTCTTTAAAAACTGACCGGTTTTCGGGAGTGAGGATTCCATGTTTCAAGATGTTAATAGATGCACGGCTGTGGATAACAATTAGGGGGCATCCCCTTAAAAACTGAGGGTGATGGAGGAAAATGGGTGTCATATTTGAATTCAGCAGATCATTTTACACAAGAATCAGCTAAAATTCAGTAAGTGGCTTCAAATTTTTTTTTGTACAGCACAGTTAAACTCTAAGTGCGGCATTGAACCCTTCCGTGGGTGCTCTGGGGGCGCTCTCACCTCAACCGCTGTTAGCAAAAATCATTGCTGCATATTGCCATCAAATTTGGGTCCTTGGGGAAGGGTTAGGACCCTTCAAACGTGAATTGCGTATAAAATAAGAGGAAAAAATAGCGTATAAAAACCTCTATAATTTTTAGCTATTTTTTGCATTTTTAGGACCCCTTAAACCTATCCATTTGTTATAAAATTATCATATTTTATTAATTTGAACATTTCTTGTCCCCTGGGGGGCAATTTGAAGATTAAATCAATGCTTTTTGACCCTGAAAATCGAGTTCAAAGTTATAAAGTCGTTAAAAAACGTGAAAAGGGGGAGGGGCTGTTCCCCGAAAATCCTGAGTCAATTGAGAATTTTAATGGTGATTTTCCTATTCAGCGACCCAAAATCTATAAGAAATGACTATTTTCATCAAGGAAATTTTTTCAGTGTAGAACAGTGTTATTTGTTGCATATTCTTTTGAAAATACTTCTAACCATGGGCGGATTTAGGTGGTGGACCCTGGGAGGCACACTGGAAACCTTGAGGGGGGCAATATGTCCCCGATGGCTTTGGAAACATGATATTCCATTATAAAAACGAAATTTTCTGAAAAAATTAGGGGGGGCACTGCCCCCCATGAGCCCCCTTAAATCCGTTCATGCTTCTAACTGAAGAACACTTATTGATGCACAAAGTGAAAAACGCCAAAAAAAGTTCAAAATAACCTTTTTAATTGAATAATTAGAAGATTTTACGAGTTTGCTGGAAAGCTAACTTTACAGGGAGTTCTTCAACCTCACCTGACAAAAATGTTGATATTTCGCTCTAGAAATTTTAATAAAAAAAGTTTAGGAGATCTATCTTCAAGCCAATAAAATTTACTATGAAATGAGAAGCGAACTATATTTTTAGGAAGCATAGTTCCGATTTTATGGGCAAAAAACTACGTTTTTTCGCTTTTTTTCTGAACTTTGACCTCAATGAGGCGGGTCTTAATATTATCCGATTGAGCTTAAACTTTGCCAATCTTATTTTCTAGCTCATTGTCACATTTTAGGGGGGGTCCCTCCGAAGAAATTCGGAAGTCGGTGTTTTTGTAACCACCCTAGTGTACATGTTGAGCCTACTCAAACGCTCATTGTAATCTAGGTGTGCCATTCCCTTAATTATTTTTGTAGCTCTATGCTGAACCCTTTCAATTACTTCTATATCCTTTCTCATATATGGAGCCCAGAATTGTACAGCATATTCTAGGTGAGGTCTTACCAAGCCCTTATATAATGGCAATATTATATTCTTATCCCTTGAAGTTACAGTCTTTTTGATATACCCCAATAACCTATTTGCCTTTTTATCCGCAGCAAAACATTGGTGACCCATTTTAAAGTCACTGTGTATTATAGCCTGAGAGCTGGATGCAAATTTTGGGAATGATAAGGTGCACGAGATATTTCACCTGGAACAGATTCGATTGATGATGGGAAAACTTATGTCACCAACGCCAGAAGGCGGAGTGGAAGCTTTCAGTTCGAAAGGGGGGGTCGAACATGCAAACAGCGTGCGGTCCCTAGCGACAGAGATTTTGAGGAAATCGGTTGAAATTTTGCACAGTTTAAGGAGAGTGTAAATAAAAGATAATGTAGCATTCTCAAAAGTATAAGTTGTGTTTTAAGGGTCGTAGAGAACTAAACGAATTTTCGAATGTTTATATGAATGATCTGTACGGCCGACGAGGTGCAAGGCTGGACATAGGCTTAATGTATTGAAGAATGTTAGTAAAAGTTAGGGTAACACTCCCAGAAGACTAAGTGGAAGACAAAGGGTGGCCAGAAGTCACCAAAGGTGCAGAAAAATCTTAAAACCCGAATCATTCGGAAACTTCTGGCTGTTTGCATATGTATAGCTGACATATAGAACAAACTATATGCAAATAGCCAGAAGTCTGAGTGGAAGCGTTCGGGAGATATTCAGGCGCGAAGTACAAAACCGAATAAAAGCGCGGGGTCCCTAGCGACAGAAATTTTGAGGAAATCGGTTGAAAATTTGCACAGTTTAAGGAGAGTGTGAATAAAAGATAATTTAGCATTCTCAACAGTATAAGTTATGTTTTAAGGGTTGTAGGAAACTAACGAATTTTCCAATGTTTATATGTAACATATGACTTATAACACATAACTTTTCTCTTGCAACAATGACTAATAATATGCCAAAAACAAAGCTAACAATGACTTTATATTTATAAGCGTATTATTAGTCATTGTTGCAAGAGAAAAGCTGTCAAACGACATGGTGCTCTACCACTTTACAACTGAATTTCCCACGATCATTTTCAATCAGCACCGTAAAATTTTTACTTGGTCACTTCTATGCATAAAAGGTAAAATTTAAATTTTTAGAAATTTAAAAAATACATAACTTTCATATAAACATTCGAAAATTCGTTAGTTTCCTACAACCCTTAAAACACAACTTATACTGTTGAGAATGCTAAATTATCTTTTATTCACACTCTCCTTAAACTGTGCAAATTTTCAACCGATTTCCTCAAAATTTCTGTCGCAAGGGACCGCGCGCTTTTATTCGGTTTTGTACTTCGCGCCTGAATATCTCCCAAACGCTTCCACTCAGACTTCTGGCTATTTGCATATAGTTTGTTCTATATGTCAGCTATACATATGCAAACAGCCATAAGTTTCCGAATGATTCGGGTTTTAAGATTTTTCTGCACCTTTGGTGACTTCTGGCCACCCTTTGTCTTCCACTTAGTCTTCTGGGAGTGTTACCCTAACTTTTACTAACATTCTTCAATACATTAAGCCTATGTCCAGCCTTGCACCTCGTCGGCCGTACAGATCATTCATATAAACATTCGAAAATTCGTTTAGTTCTCTACGACCCTTAAAACACAACTTATACTTTTGAGAATGCTACATTATCTTTTATTTACACTCTCCTTAAACTGTGCAAAATTTCAACCGATTTCCTCAAAATCTCTGTTGCTAGGGACCGCGCGCTGTTTGCATGTTCGACCCCCCCTTTCGAACTGAAAGCTTCCACTCCGCCTTCTGGCGTTGGTGACATAAGTTTTCCCATCATCAATCGAATCTGTTCCAGGTGAAATATCTCGTGCACCTTATCATTCCCAAAATTTGCATCCAGCTCTTAGACCATTATCACCCCAAGATCCTTGACCGTATCTCCCTCCTTAAACCTTACTCCTTGCAGCCAGTACTCGGCTCCATTATTCTTATAACCCATATGCAGTACTTGACATTTCCCCAAATTGAATGACATACCCCATTTTACAGCCCATTCAGAAATCCTATCAAGATCACCTTGTAAATTTTCAATTTGTGTCTTGGTATCCACTGTCCCCCATAATTTTAAATCATTTGCAAATATACTGATTCTATTCTTAATCATTAGAATTACGTCCCCCAGTTCTTCCGCACATTCCACTAATACTCTCGGATAGATCTCATCCGGCCCAGGTGCTTTCGTTGGCTTTATATTTTTCAGCTGATGTACTATGTCTTCCCTGTTAAATTTGCAATCCCTTATTGTACCCCAGCAAAGATTCCATTCCTATGATCATCTTTTAATTTATATTCTCCATTAAAGACCCAAAGGAAAAAGTTGTTTAACACATTTGCCATACCCTCCTCATCTTGAATTAATTCACCTTCCCTCCCCTCTAACGGGCCCAGTGTAGTACTTAATTTATTTTTACCACCTGCATATGCAAAAAATTCTTTTGGATTTGTATTTATCTCCCTTGCCAGTTTTTCCTCCAAGGACAGCTTTTGCCTCCTACTCATGTTTTTAAATTCCTTCCTGTATGTATTGGCTCGGTGGTTTTGGTAACAAATTTAATTGAAAATTAAAATAATAAAATATCATATTATCTTCAATCTCATACCCATCATGATATTTTTCGGTGTAAATATTTTTTGTGTGTTTTCAAGACGGCGGGCGGCAGAAAAACCTTATTTATCATTTTTCCAGACCCTTTTCAGTTATAAAGTAAAAGCTAATCAGAGTATAATAATGAAATTTTAAACAAGTATATACAAATAATTATCTGAGATATTGAATAGAAAATCAGTAAGCAATTCTTTTGGAAGGAGATATAAATGTTTACAAGCAATAAGAAATACAATTTTCAGTTCTAGATGATCGCCGACGTACTGGTCTAGTGGTTACAGTATCTGACCGCGAAGCAGTACGTCTGGGGTTCGAATCCCCGTTTGGCATGGATGTTAGTTTCTGTCCTTGTGTGATGAATGATTGTGCCCCCCCCCCTGTAAAAAGGGGTTGTGCGAGCAAATGGTTGTATGGCGCGGGTAACAATACTTCACTAAAGCACTGGATACTCTACTTTAAGTAGCGACATCACGCTCAACTCTTTAAGGTAGAGTATCCAGGGCTTTATACCTCACCTCCGGGGCTTCGGTCCACAGGTGCTCGCTGGGTAACGCCAAGTAGGTACTTCTTATAGGGCAGTGGTAAAAGGATAATATCCAGTAGAACCCGCCCATTAGAGAAAAGAAGTTTTAAATGATCATTAATTTAGCCAACAAGATGGTTGTGCTGGATTATTGGATGCTTTGATCGTGAAGCATTGAAGGGGGATTGGTGAGCGTTATAGCGAGCAGCAGTTAACTCTCTAATTTGGTAAAAAATAATTCATAAAATGTTTCTCAAATGTAGGTTTAGTTCTTAGTAGATAAAAAGGTAAAGTTTTACTTAAAAACAATAATCCAATAAAATCTCAAAAAATTCGGTACTTCATCCTATCAGGATTTCTATTCTCTTGGGGTTGATGAGCTGTCGGGATTCTGACCCACACCCTCCCGCCATCTCCTTCAAGTCTACTCAGTTCTACCGCCTAGGGATCTAAAGAATCGTTCGATTCGATTCTGGAATCGATTCCTGAGGTTCGATTCTTGGATTCGATTCCAGCCATCGATTCCTTAGAGCCAGTATCGAAAAAATATATTTGAACTTCTCTATTTCAACAAATCAAAGATAATTAGTAATTATTATTAGTTTAATTAATATTCAGAATATTAATTATTTATCAAAATACTAATTAATTGTTAATAATTATCAGTTACATCTATGTAAAAGTAAAAGTTTTCCATTAGTACAATTTTAGATAGTAACTTAACATAAAAAACATTGAATATTAATGAGTTCTAAGTACAAAAGGGGGTCCTCCCCCTGGAAAAACTTTGCAAATTTGACAAAAAAAAAACCCAGGGTTTTAACTTCTTTTGGTTGGGTAAGAGATTTCCGTGTTGGCGAAACGTCTCTGGCACCCTCTTTTTTATAATACGAGTAAAAAACTCACGTCAGTATTGTCGTCGAGTTTGAACACAATTTCCACTTTCTGTTTGTCAATGGCGTCTTCAAGCGATTTCAGAGCGTCTTTCAGGTATGCCTCATTGTTCACTGAGTCACGGGTGACTCCTGCATTAAAAATAATATCTGATCAGTTTTATGTTTCCGAATCACTATTAAATAATAAAAGAGAGAAGTTTAAGTCTTTAAATTTGAAAGACTCAAATCCCACAGAATTCTTTCGGAAAGGAAGGAATTATTAGTATTTTTTAGTTAAAGTAACATGTCAACATTTTCCGATGCACTGTAAAATATTATTTCTTCCAATAACGGAAATTAACCGGCCAGCATTGTAGCTGGATAATTTCTGTACTTTGAGGAAAGTATTTTTCTATTACGTCTAATGAGAGAAACTTTCCTTTATTTGAAGAAGCTTGAGAGTTCTTTTAGGTTAATTACACTAGGCAGGCTTTAGAGCAGGGGTTCCCAAACTTTTTTGGACCGTGGACCCCCTGATGACATTTTTCGTACCCCGTGGACCCTCTGTCTAAGGGACAGTTCAAAAAGTAGCTAAAAATATTGTTTTTGATATAAATTTCTAAACCACCTATAAATTTTGTAATTTTTTCAAGTATTTTTTTGTGCATTGATAAGCATTTGATTTCACACTTTTATATATTTAAAAAACCGTTTTTTTTAGTTTTGCCTTCAGACGATATTTTAAAGGAAATTATAACAATCAAACATTTAAAACGTTTGAAATAAAAACAAATCTAAACTTTTAATGTCACTACATTTCAAGACACAAAAACTTTTAACTTTAACAATAAGTTTGGGTTGTAATCTTGTCAAAGTTAATGGCTTATGAGTGAGTTATTTATTTGCCAAATCATAAAAATTCAGAAATAACTACAATTTATATATGGCATGTTTAGAAACAATATTTGATTGAGTTCCACTATTAAAACAAATCAAATGTCCATTGATATCGTTGCACAACATTTTTAATGAAATTATAAAGATCAAACATTTAAAAAGTTTGAAACTAAAAACAAATCTAAACTTTTAATATTATTACATTTCAAGGCACAAAAACTTTTAGATTTAACAATAACAATTTTGGTCGCAAACTTGTCACAGTTTAACTACATAACATGTTAAGTAGTTAAACGGTCATAAACAGTAATGGTTTATGAGTGAGTTATTCATTCACCCAATCATAAAATTTCAGAAATAATCACAATTAATAGATGGCATGTTAACTAACAATATTTAATTAAGTTCAACTATGAAAAGAAGTCAAATAATGCATTACTGAAATTGAGTTTTAATTTATATTGAATTATGCGCAGCTGGTCGGGGGCTCTTCACCGCGATAAAAGATAAATGATTCCATCGCCCCTGCTAGCGTTGCGAGGACTCTGTTTCATATTATACTAAAATTTTATTATAAAAAAGACAAAATTTTTGAAACTTATAAAAAGTTTTCCATTTTAATGAAATTTTTCCCGTGAACCTCTGAAAGTCGTTGTGGACCCCCTAGAAGTTTCTGTGGACCCCCAATTTTCATTTTCATGCCCGTGGACCCCCTGAAAGTTGCTATGGACCACTGGGGGTCCATATGGACCACTTTGGGAACCGCTGCTTTAGAGCAATAAACATAATATATTTCATATCCCCGAATGACAATGAGACATCGGACCGACAAACATATTACACACAAACCCAGGGGCGAATCCAGGTTCAACTTCTGGGGGGCATGAAGATTTTCATGTCCTTTTTCGTTATAAAATCTGGGATAGTCTTGAAATACAAAGGATAATGTACTATTAAAGGATATGGGCTTCGTTAAGAAATTTTGTTTGGAAGTAAATTTTCGCCCCTCATTCCTACTCTAATCACACAACAAATATCTTCCCTCGAGTTATGGGTCCTTATGGTGTATGTCACCCAAAAAAACTTGAATAACAGCGGAAATTTCTATATTACGTTTTTTTTGTGGGATCTTCGTCGAAAATCGCGTCTTTCCTCGTTCAAATTGAAGCCCACATATTTAGGCTATGATTCAAGTTTCGTCGGGTAGCATACATCATGGGTCCGTAACTCGAGTGAAGAAATTCGTTGTGTGATTAGAGTAGGAATGAGGGGGGAAAAACCAATTTTCGGCCTTTTTGGCTTGCTCGCTCCATAGGATAGCACGGGGAACTTTCAGGGCCAATGCGCCACTTCAAGATACTATTAGAAAATTCTGAAAAAAAAAATCACAGGTGATCTCTGCCACCTTAGACAACTTTTCCGCACTACTGCATCATTAAAATACAAAAAAGGTTTTTTCGATACACCCTATTGCACATACTTGTTTTTAAAATTTGTTCTTTTAGTTACGATTTTATAAAATCAAAATTATCTTTATGGACAAATCCAATGAAAATGCACGTTTTCTAGTTATATGGAAACTTTTCGTCAAAAACAATAGAACATTTAAAGTAAAAAGACGAACTTTTTTTTACAGAGTAACTATTTACAAGAAAACATAAGATTCAAAAGGATGAAAGCATACTTAGCCAAGTTTCACATTTTTCTTGAGGATTAAAGGTTGTTTCTCCCTCCTCTTTTGGATCGAAGATACTTTTCGATTTCAGAAAACAAACTTTATTACACATATGAAATCCCCTGAAAACAAAGCCCATTTAAATAGCTTTAAAAATGACCCCTTTAGAATTGCTTCTTGACACTAATTTTTATGACTCCTGATTCAATTGAATTAATTTTAAAAATATATTTAAGTACACAAAATATAAAATTTAGTAACATAAAAAATTTGAGTACTAATTCTGATCGTCAAAGTGACTGATATAATTTACGTTCAATATTTAAAAAAAAGTTAATTAGAGTTGAATTTCAAACAAAAATGTCGATAATTTTTTTATAGTCTATAAATGAATTAATTTTAATAAATCAATTATAAATATTTTAAAATAAAGGCCATTAATCCATAAATAATGCTAATACGAAAAATTTACGAATTATAGGATAGATATTCCAAATTTTAAGAGTTTCAGAATCACTTAAGAAAGTTTCTTTTTCTATAATTAGAGTATTTCTTGAACAAGTATCACCTTTTAAAGGGATTTAAAATCGGCACAATATTTACTATTGTTTTTAGGAGAAGAAAAATTTAACATTTAACAATAACATTGAAAATTTAATATTCATGATTCCAAGTACTAAGAACTAAGTTGTTCAGTTTTCTTAAGGATTTGTTTAAAAAATGGGATAAAAATATAAGCTTTATAAAAGAAAATTCAAAATTTTATTTCTTTTTCTAAGGAAATTCTACATGGACAAATTCTTCATTGGATCTCAAAGAAGATCCATACTTACAAGCAAGTAAAGTCATTATTGCCTACACAGGAGAAAGCACATTTTTCTTGAGAATCAGCACCACTTATTGGTTTTAGGTAATTATCTGCTATTTCTGTTATTAGTCCTTCATATTCCAAATAGAATTGTTCTGCAAAATAGCATTATTTCAGTGCTTCTGTTTTTCTCCATTAAGAAGAAGAAGAAGAAGAACATTTTTATTTTCAAAAACAACAATTCATACAAAATTAGACACATAAAAAACAAGATATTAATGACAATAAATACAAAAAATTTTGATATATGAGTTTCCCAGGAGTCAGAGACCCATATGGCAGCCTATAGAGAATTATAATGTGATATTACAAATAAAATAAAAAATAAAAAAATACATATAAATTAAAATTAAAATAAAGAATTGAAAGTGATATCGCAGGGCAAGCTTCAGATTTACTTCCATAAAATAAAGATCCGAATGAGCGTTTAATTACATTTTTTTTAATCTTCGATATTTTCCATTGTGAAAATGTAGATCTTTAATAATTTTTTAAACCTAAAAGGGGACTTCTTGGATTTTATATTTTCGGGTAAAGTGTTAAAGAATTTAGGTGATAAATATACGTAGTTTTTATGGAAAATTTCTTTTTTTGCTTTAGGCACTACATATAAATGTTTTGAACGTAAATTATAATTTAGATTACGTAAATCAGAGCTATTATCTTGTTTAAAAAAATAAATAACTGCTTTGAAGAAAAAAGGTACCGAAGTGGTAATATATTTAGTTTTTTGTAGAGATCAAATAAAGGGAACTGTCTACAACTGCTTAAAAATTTAATGATCTTGTTCTGAATTTTAACTATTGGATTAATATTTTCTCGGTAATCTCCTCCCCAAACAACAATTCCGTAACTCATTATTGAGTTGACCCAGGAATGATATAATTGAAACAAAAAGCTTTTACGATTTATCTTTTTAATAAAATAAAACTTGTGGAGAATAAAGCGTAGTTTGTTGGTTAAGTATTTTGCATGGGATTTCCATTTTAAATTAAAATCTACATGTAATCCTAGGTATTTTATTGAAGATACTTGTTGAAGGGGTGGGAAATTACAATTAGAATTATTACAGTCTATTAAATGGTAATAAAGGTAAAGATGTTCAGACGGCCCGTAGATGCTGAAATTAATAAATTTAGTTTTATTTATATTTATAGATAATTTATTAGCATAGAACAGGTGTTTAATGGTCAGAAGATCTTTATTTATAATATTTTGTAATATGTCATAGTTTGAATGTGAGTACAGGATCACTGTATCGTCTGCGTAGGTTATGATTTTGCCATTTAATTTTAGTTTACAGAAATCATTGATATATGTTATGAATAGTAAAGGTCCAAGAATTGAGCCTTGTGGTACGCCAGACTTTATATTTAAATTATTACTACTAAAATAATTTACTTTTACAAACTGTTTTCGGTTGTTTAGATAGGAAGTAAACCATTTAAATCCCACTCCTCGAACCCCAATTGAAGATAACTTGTCAAGTAAAATACTATGATTGACACTATCAAAGGCTTTTGATATGTCCAAAAAAACAGCTACATATTTATTATTTTGATCTATTCTATTATGAGTATATTTAATAAATGCTAATAGCGCGTCTTCAGTACTGAGACCTGGCAAAAACCCAAATTGGTTATCAGAGATGATGCTAAAAGTCTTTAAATAATCATAAAGTCTAGTGAGTACAATTTTTTTTAAACTTTTGAGAAGATTGGTAAAAGAGATATTGATTAACTAAGCATAATTGTAAAAAAATTAAGCTTTTAAATTATACAAACGTTTCTGATTTTTTTACTCTAAAAGCACGACCAAAAATTCAAAACCATCTTTACTTATGAACTTAATTTAAAAATTGCACCGAAAATTATTTTAAAAAAAGCAAAATAATAGCATTTACTTCCGAATTTTCAATGAGGTGAATTTTTTTATTTTTTATTTTTCAGAAACGTGAACCTATATTAAAATTTTTAGTCATCCTAGATATTATTTGCGTTTGTTAAACACGAGATAAAAATTTCAAATTTAGATATTTTTTAGGAATAGGGGGTTACAGAAAATAATGGAAAAGTGGCATTGCACACTCGAACAATACACTCGTGTCCACAAATTAAGGATAACTTGATTTGGTATTTCCCAACTTTTCAGGAGATGAAAAAAAACTTTTTCGCTCTTAATACTTTCCATTTTGAAACAAGGTCCTGACATTCTATGTCCCAATTTTAAGTTTAATTTTTGGCTTGGTGAGTGTCCTCATCCGTGTATGGGTTTCCTTTCGGCTTTGCCCCGTGCGCATAATTGCCGGTTCCTCAACGACATCAATTAGATATTCGTCTGCTGGGAGACCGCAGGACGCCGCAACGTCACCTTTCACCTTTAGGCATGAATTTTCTACTTGCGGTTTCTGTAAGCGTGGGTTTTTTACGTGGATGGGTGTTTAGCCCATCGCACAACCCTCCTCTTTTATTGTTTTAAACCAGGGTTTCCCAAACCTTTTCATGCATCGAACCCTTGGTAGTATTTTACGCAGGCCATCGACCCCGTTTTAAAATATCCGAATAAATTATTTAAGAAAAATTATTTATGAAGGAAAATTTTACAGCCGGTTTTGTTCACTAGTAATGTGCAGTTCAATATGGATAATTTATAGGTGAACCAAATGAGCAATAGACCACCAAAGAAGCATTAATCTTTCAAAACTTCGAAATTAAAAATTAGTATTTAAAGAAAGTTCAAGGGACCAGAAAAGTTCTTTCAATCATCCACAACATTGCGTTGTACAATAAGATAGCAAGATTTTATCAAAATAAAAAAACTCTAAAAAGGAAGAAATTTTGAAGCACTCAAAATAAACTAAAATACAAAAAAATTTAATAATTTCAATTAACAAATTCAGAAACAAAATTATTAGTATTATTACAATACAAATTAAGGGTAATTACGGAATATATTCAATGAGAAGGGTAAGCCTGATGCTGGCCAGCATCAGGCTTACCCTTCTCATCATACTAACGGCATCAGCAGCCCGGGCTGTTAAAGAGGGGATATTGGGTTTAAAATTACTTAATATTATACGTAAATAATATCTTTCTAAAACATTCAATATGTTTCTTGATTTTCTCAAAAAATTTCTTGATTTCTATCATCTGGCTCAAGTTCATTTGAAGAGTTTGATGTCGAACTAGAATTTTTTCTGCACTTTTCTTTATTATGACTGTTTAACTTTGATCCACCCCCAAACGACCCCTAGAGCTTCATCGACCCCCAGGGGGTCGACAACCCTGATTTAAACCTTTATTTTCAGCATTTTTGACCGGGATTCAATAAGAAATGCTTCTCCGTGCCGGCGTTCCTAACGACGTCAATGATACTCCTGCAATTATGTCATTTTGCAGGCAATCGATTGCAGTAATACTAATATGACAAAATTGACGATTGCAGCGATTTGGATCGGTTTTTTTTTCGCAAAACCGTTTGATCCGGGGTAGAAATTTACATTAAGATTGATGTATGGCCACTCAAAATGGCCAAAATGTCAGTTACGTCGTGTTGTGCCTTAAGCGACGATTTGTTCCTCTAATGTAATTTTCAGGGTCCCTGTCGAAACAAACACACATGACATTTTTAAAAATATAGTTACCACCCACCAATGAGAGATACAAGAGTTAAAATCCACCCGAAATGAAGATTGAGGGGTTATCACGTCTAAAGTCATACTTAAAGGTATTCCACACACTTAAAATTAGGCTTGGGGTTCAGGAATACCATATCCTTTTCAAATAAAAGGGAAGAATTTGCTAAATGACTATCGTAAGAATTTTTCTGCGACCACCTTAATTTTCGGACACAAGTGTTGTAAAATTTGAATTTTCGCGTGTGACTATTACAAGAAAATCCGCTAAAACGTCGAATCTCCGACATCTTGAAAGAACGGGACAAAGACAGGAGAGAGCCATTAAACGACGTTTCTTTTCTGAGGGTGAAACTCCTCTCACAAATTGCCGTAAATTTCAACACTGAGGGAAATGAGGAAATAGGGGCTAATATTACGATTTGAGTCAATTTTGATCGAATTGGCTAAAATGTACGCGATATTTGACAGGTGTAACAGTTTTTAGGCATATTATTGCATAACACTAAGGGTAATCGTTCGGTTGAAATTCTGCAAATAGAGTTAAATTAAACTGATCAAAAATAGTTGGCTATAAGAATAAACTTTTTGTGTTGCTTACTCAGTGCTGGGGGTCTATCCAACATTAATCCAGTAACAATAACGCCTGTTGATTTGTAATCAATCTAGAATGAAGAAAATTATTAATGAAGTTATATAGTGCTGTCCTTTAAAAAAACCTACTTTTCAGTTTTCCTTCATTAAAAGCTTAAAAAATATGACGAACAAAATAGTGTTGTAACGGCTCATCCTCCACTACATTTTAGTGCTTAGTATTTTTAATTCCAACTCTCCGTTACATATTGGCAAAGTAAGAATAAAAAAACAATTTTCCTAAAAAAAACCAAAGTACCCTAAAAAACCCACGCTTGAAAATACTCAAAAAATGAAAAAAATATGATTGAAAGGTTTATTTTTATAGAAAAGAGAATAGTTAAGATAATTAAAACCAAGTGTATTACAAATTATTTCTAAAATTAAAACTGTGATTTTTTCTACTTAAGAATTTTGCATTCAAAACACAACGACAATAGCGTTTTTATTGTTGTATTTTAATGAAAACGACCTATTAAATATAAATACTTAATACACTTTTTATAAAAAAGCTTAAAAAACAGCAATTGGCACTGATATTTTATTTCAAATCCCCAACTATTAACTCTCAAAACCTATTTTCGAGTAAAACTCGGTAAAATGCTATACAGGGTGGTCCTAAATTCGTGGTACAAACTGGGTAGGGTAGGTAGAGGGGACCTAGACAAGCATATTTTGAAAAATTAGAGGGGGAGCAGATGCACCGTTAAAGAGCTATGACCTAATGTAGTGCGCGAGCGTTACAAAAGGACGTTTTGCCAAGGCCCTTTTTACGAAAAAAACATAATGAAATGAAAAAATTTATTGCGTGAGGTACAGCAGTATCCGTACTACTTACACCATAAATTTGATGGAAATTGGAAGACTTGCTAAACCGTGGGGTGAGTTTTAAAACGCGCAGTATTAATCTTTTAGCCAAAGAATGGAGAACCCTTAATGGTATTTAGAAAAATGATGATCGGGGAAGGAATTTTCAAAGATCATACATTGATCATTGACACTGTATGATCATTGAAAATTCCTTCCCCGATCATCATTTTTCTAAATACCATTACACTAATTTAAAGGAACTCCATTCTTTGGCTAAAATATTAATATTGCATGTTTTAAAACTCACTCCACGGTTTAGCAAGTGGTCCAATTTCTATCAAATTTATGATGTAAGTAGTAAGGATACTGCTGTACCTCATGCTATAAATTTTTTCAATTCATTATGTTTTTTTTGGTTAAACGGGCCTTGGCAAAACGTCCTTTTGTAACACTCTCGCACTACATTAGGTCCTAGCTCTTTAACGGTGTAACTGCGACCCTCCTTTCTATACCAATTCTTGTTCGTCTTGATGTACTCTACCTACCCTCCCCAGTTTGTTCCACGAATTTAGGACCATCCTGTATTTTCATGGAAATGGCTTTTTTTGGTATCATTGATTTTTTATCAAAAATACTGAAAAAAATCGAGAATTACTTAAACAACTATTCTATTTGCATAATTAGTTGTATTATCATGAATTAATATTAAGTATTTTGCATAATATTTTAATTATTTTGTCATTTATTACAAAAGGAAAAAAATTTTTTTAGGCACCCTATCGGTTTTCTCACCCCTCATTTCAAAGACTACCGTAAGGCCCTTAATTGGCGGACTGAGCTGAAGGTTTGATTTTTTTATTCTTATAATAATCGGATAACACAAAAACACATGAAAAATGCTTTTAAGTCTTTATAACATATATTTTTACAGCATCAAAATCTGCATAACTAAATCATATGTTAAGCAAAAAATCGACATTTTATATTTATTCAAAAAACTAAGTAATAAACGTTTCTTTGACTTGTTTTTACGTTCCCTGACACTCTAAATTGAGAATGAAATGCACATGAGAATTTAAAATTATTTCAATTATTTATTTAAAATTCTCTTAAGGTACATTTTGGAGTGGGTTTTTTTAAAGGACAGCACTATAATTGCTTCTCCTGTAAATTATGCAAAATCATAATTCTCATACTTGAATAATACGAAAACCACCTTTATTTTGCACATAAATTTAAAACTTTAAGACGGACTAGTTTCAAGGGCACTTGGATCCTCGAAACAAGTATCTCTCTATTCTAAAAAAAAGTTTTTGGTGAACGGTTTCCAGAGAAATGCTTTTTAATTACTGATCCGTATAACACATATTTGGTATCAAACTATCCGGATTCTTTTGAGGATGTGCAAAGTGCCTTTAGAATTTCTAAAAAAATTCTCAATTTTAAAATATTTCCATTTTTTTAGATTACGGATAAGGTAGCAGTTACTAAGCAAGCAGCTATCAAACAACTTATTATCATCCAATCATAACAACCAACTGACACCATATTTTATGATAATACGAATTCCTTTCACGTTTTAAAAATGTACTTTCCAAATTAAATATATTTCAAAAACAGATAAAAGTATTATAAAAACTTACATACATGCTTTTTCATATTAGAATATCACATATTTTGTTTTAAATGTAACAATTTTTGTTCTGATAAATGAAATTGTTTGTAAACATTAAGTGTCATGTAGGTTTTTTTTCTACTTATTTCCAATGGTTTAAAAGGTATTGTTTAACAAGTCTGGGTTGAAACAAAAATAATAATTACTAAACACTAGGTGTACTGACGAGTTACTAGGTACAAGATAGGACTTAAAAGATTAATCAGTGTAAGTTTTTTTCAGAATATTAAAGAAACAATAGTTATATTAATAGACGAGTTAGAAAAAACATTTTGATTAAATTATGAATAAGTTAAAGTTGATAAATATTCTAACTTTAAGAAAGAATTATTCATGGAAATGACCTATGACGTATGTTTGAAAAGTTGGTTGATGTTTCTTCTACTAATAATTGTTTTTATTTATGTTTTATAAAGTGAGTTAAGTTCAGTTGATCTTGGATCTTGGTATTGTAGTAATTGCGAAGCAATCTAAAAGGTCCTGCGTCAGCAGTTAACGGGGGTTGGCGAGCGATAGCGAGCAGGGGGCGGTAGCTCCCTAGTGTTTTAAAGTTTTGAATTGTATGTGCAAAACAAACGTGGTTTTTGTATTATTACTCACTAGCTGTTATACCCGGCCTTGCACGGGTGGGGTGTATAATATTATTTTTTAAAATATTTCTTAAAATACATTAATAATTTCGTAAATTAGCAATATTACAAATCATCCCGGTATCCCAGGAACCTCTTTCCTATCCCAGTGTTCCCGTTATCCCAGGCGCCTCTTTCCTATCCCAGTGTTCCCGGTAATCTTATCCCGGTGGTCACGGTAATTTTTCTAATCCCGGCGTTCCCGGTAATTTTCCTACCTCAGTGTTTACGGTAATTTTTATATTCCGGTATTCTGGGTGTCTTTATGGTAAATTTCCTGTCCGAGTGTTCTCGGTAATTTTCATAACCCGGTAATTTTTCCATCCCGATGTTCCTGATAATGTTTAATATCTTGGTGCCTTTATAAAATAAAAAATTTGAAACCATAGTAAAAAGTCTAGTAAATTAGTATGTCTAGTGAACAAATTAAGAAATTTAAAACCCACTGAGCTATATAACAACAGTGTTAAAACCAGTGTTTAAAACTAAAATAAAAGATCTAGTAAATGAAAAAGTCTAGTGATCTGTGTCTCATTTGAAACAATGTTTTATTTTTAACTCGTTGTATGACTGGTAAAACAGGTTTTCAAACACGGAAAAATAAGTGAAAAAAAAGCAGGAAAAACGGGAAAAAAAGAATGAAGGACTGATTTTCTCTTTATAAATTATAGCCCATGTCCTATTCTGATGTATAAGCTACATTATGGTAAAATTTCATTAAAATCCATTCAGTAGTTTTTGCGTGAAAGAGTAACAAACATCCAGACAAACATTCACAATTATAATAGTAGTAGGATTTGCACAGCATGCTGTTAGTACATATCATACTATGATTTTCAAAAAGATCCACGTTCTCTAAAGCCAATGTATTCAATAACTAGTACAAAAATATTCTTTTTTAAACATATTTAACTTACTGAAAGCATTGGTAGCCTCATGTCAGAAATCTTGGCATACTTATGAATCTGTCCTTTGATCAACTCTTTAATTAAATCATCTTTTTCTTCCATTTTGGCAGCTAGTTGCGGTGCAACTATTTGGAAAAAAACATTTGTAAAAATAAATAATCTTTAATAGTTATCTTTGGTTTTAATATATAGATTAAGAAATGTATAACCCCGCCCCCCAAAACATCCCAATTGAAAAATTAACTTATTTCCCTCACGGAATAAAAAATGGGTTGTCCCATAAGTTCTGTTACTTTTTACAAAGTTTCGTGTTTGAAAATTTTTTATGAAAAACTGGTAATAGGTGGAGATTTCAAACAAAAAGGATTTTGATATATGTATATTTATGAACATAGTGTGAGATTTTGGTAGTTCTCATGATATTATTTCTTTTCAAAATGGTGGTTTGAAAAAAAGACCACAAACGATGATTTTCGCGTAATTTGTTTCTTTTTTTAAAAAACTAGGAAGAACTCATAATTCAGGGCTAAAAAAGTTTTACTTTTTTATTTGAAATGTTTAGTTTAAGATGTCATAGTTTCAAGATAATTCGATAAGTTTAACTTAGGAAATTTCGGTCCCAAACATAACATCTATTGCAAAAAACTTACCTCAGTAATGTTAGTCATTTCAAAGAAATTCTTACGAAAAATTCAAATCAAAATCAATAAAAAAGCTTAGGAAAGACCCAAGTATTCAAAATATGCAGTATATTAAATGAATGAATTTAAGTTCAGAAAATAGTGCGCACAATGCAAGCGCGCAACGTTTTAAGCCTATCCCAATTACACTCTCTGAACTTACGCTCAGCGAACAAAGCAATTTTCTTTGCTTCATACGAAAACATTACAATAAAAACAACTCCTTGGCAATTAGAAATAAATCAATTGAATGATATTATGAAATGATACTTTCAATGCATTAATGGCATCAATTCAATGCATTAACAAGCATTATGGTTCAAAAAACACCTGCCTTTAATTACTTCATACCAGCTGCTTAGAAAAACAATAGGCTTGCTTTAAAAAACACGTGAAATTACCAATATATGAAGTTTTAAAGCCAAAATTTCCAACCTTAAACTTATCGAATCATCTTGAAACTATGACATCGTAATCTAAACATTTCAAATATACAGTAAAACTTTTTTTAGCCATGAATTATGCGTTCTTCCTAGTTTTTAAAACAAAAGAAAAAAATTACGCGAAAATCGTCGTTTTTGGTCTTTTTTTCAAACCGCCATTTTAAAAAGAAATAATATCCCGAGAACTACCAAAATCCCACATTATGTTCATAAATATACATATATCAAAATCCCTTTTGTTTGAAATCTCCACCTATTACCAGTTTTTCATAAAAATTTTCAAAGACAAAACTTCGTAAAAAAGTAACAGAACTTATGGGACAACCCAATACAAAAATACAAAAAATACAACTGGATAATGATAATGATAATGATAATGATAATGATAATGATAATGATAATGATAATAATAATAATAATAATAATAATAATAATAATAATAATAATAATAATAATAATAATAATAATAATAATAATAATAATAATAATAATAATAATAATAATAATAATAATAATAATAATAATAATAATAATAATAATAATAATAATAATAATAATAATAATAATAATAATAATAATAATAATTATAATAATAATAATACAGGAACAGGGTGTTTCAAAAGTCTGTTTCGCGGCATTTATTTGGAACTAACATGTCCTAGGGCCATGGTAGTAAGGTCTACCCTTAGGTAAGTAAACCCCTAAAGAATCTATTGAGAGATTTACAGCGCCCTTAGCGGCGAAATAAAAAAAGACAACCAAACTATAATTTAAAAACTATTGGAGATAGCGAAAAAACATCACAGTGAGAGTATTGTTGCCAAAACTCACAGAAAAAAGTTTCATGAAAATATATTAGGATGTGAAAATAGCACTTTTGCAGACCTCAAAAAAGATAAATTTCGCAAATTTATAACACCCTGAATTTTGAATTTTGAAACACCCTGTAATTGCATCCGGTTAATTGCAGTGTCTCTGGATTCAGCTTTAGTAATTGTAACTTCCTTGGAAAGCGTACAGATCACATAAGGAACCTAATTTTTATCAGACACACCCCTAGAAAATCGACATAGACGAAAAAAATCATGTCAGTTTGGTTCCCTTATCTCTTCTTAGTGTTGTTGGTTTCCCAAAAAACGTGGTCTTTACCTTAAACCTAATGGTTTAAGGTAAAGAACACGTTTATGAATCAATGGTCGACCCTATATGGCTCGTAAAAAGAGCATAGAAGGTGATTAAAAATGATAAATAAAATGAAATAAAAAAAAGTTTATAATATAATGATAAAAAATTTAAAAATCTATAGCTCATTTCTGATTTTGAAAAGTCTTACCTTCCAACATCATAACGAAATAGGATTTGTCTGTCAATGACGGAAAGCACCTTCCAAGACTAAAACTTTTGTACATAGCAGGCCAGATCTGGTCATCAAATGCAAAAATGTTGTACTGGAGGTGAATTACCACCTGCAATTGTAAACAATGGAAGTTATTATTAAAAAGCCAGCTTTTTGAATATCTTAAAAAAATTGCTAAGAATCGTAATACGCATTTTATTGGTTTTTCTCTTATAAGGTACGCTTTTATTTTGTTGTAAACATTTGTTAATATTCCCTTTCGAAAATCTAGTAATTTAGATGTTCATAAGGCCATAAGGATTATGTTCATAAGGCCATATGGATTATGTGGATGTAGTATCATTTCAATAAAAAACTGCTCAAATATAATGCTAAATATATAGTTACTTTTTTATTTAATATTATTTTTAAGCTAGGACCTTTTTGCCTCTCGTCTCATAGTTTATGGTTTTATTAACAGGAACAACAAGAGTGGATTGAAAGAAAAAGTTTTCAAAAGTTCAGTTTTTTATAAATATCATAGATAGATTTAAAATAAATACGACTGTTATTAGCCACGGCAAATGACCCGTACATTCAATATAACAGGCTGATAATTGGTGGAAATGTAGAGGATAGTGTCCTTATTGATATCCTGAAATTTCCAAAAATTCTGTGGTGGGGAAAACCCGCCATCTTGGATTGCGTTTTCCTAGCGACTGAACCAAGGGTCCGATTGAGTTCATTTTCGTCCCAAATAGTTTAAAATTGTGTATTTTAAGAGACAGCGTCAAAAAATTTAAAATGAAAAGCTTAACCTTAATTAAAATTATTTTTTATTTTATTACTGCTTTGCTGAGTTAAAATGTTGGTAAACATTCGAGATAACAAGCTGAAAATTGGTGAAAAAATAGAAGGCAGTGTCCGAATTGAGATATCCCGAAATTCCCAAAAAATCCCTCCAAGGAAAACCGCCATTTTGAAACAACCGCCGCAATCTTGGGTTGCATTTTAAAGCATATAGCGACTGATCTAATTATTCTGGTAGTTAATTTATTCAATAAAAACATGCAATTACGTGCATGGTCAAAAATATCACCGTTTGGTTGCAACTTAATCAAATAGAATGGACCAAACGGTCAAATTGAAGAAAACAAACTATGCACAAACGATATAGCAACCAAACGGTGATATTTTTGACCATGCACATAATTGCATGTTTTTATTGAATAAATTAACTACATTTTAAGCCTAAATTTACTTTAATCGCTCGAAAAGTTTTTTATTCGACTTTAAAATTGCAGGTTTTTTTTCAGCTTCATTAATGCCTTTTTGGGGGAAATTTCATTGTTGTGGAAAGAGAAAACTCCATTATCACTATACTTCAATTGAGAGTCTCAGATGGCGGAGGTTTTTCCAAAATGGCGGATTTTCCCCAACACAGAATTTTTGGGAATTTCAGGATATCAATAAGAGCACTACCATCTACATTTCCACCAATTTTCAGCCTGTTATATTGAATGTCCGGGTTCGTCCCATATTTTGTCTAATTTCCTGGACTATATACATTTGATCCTATGCTTGTGTATTTCCAAGAAAAAATACGCGTAAAAGAGAAAGATTATAAGAATTTATAAACATTTCTATATAACTTAATTATATTGAATTTTTGTTTTATAATTGAAATGGTATCTTTACCTTTTTAGTATCCTTCTCATAGCCTTTGATCTGGTAAAAGATAGGAATTCTGGTTTCAGTTTCTCCATCAACTGCTACTTCGTAGTAGTCCTAAAACAAAAAAGTCATTTAACTTACCGGGAAAAAAGCCCAGAAATTTCTGTAAATTTAAAGGTTATGCGTATTGGTTATAAACTAAATACATTTCTAACTGATAATCATTTAAATTTTGGTAAGAGATACATCCCTTTATGAACTATTTTTTTAAGAATTTACAAAAATGTTCTAGAACAGAAAATGAAATCCCACTACTATGGAACGCAAGTTAATCACAAAAATTTAATCCTTATTTTCAAAACTGACTCCATTATTAAGTTGGATAGATTCCTCTGAACCGAATTCTTAAATTTAATATCGAATCGGTTTTGGAACCCATTTCATCACAAAATTTGATACGCCAACCATGGTTTGTAAAGGATGTCTTTAAGCTTGATCAACAAGCTTTAAAGATCAAAAGATAGGGCCAAAATTGAGCTTTTATAAAGAAATTATAGTAAGATCTGTTCTGTAACAGATTATTCATAAACAATATGGGTGTCATGGAATCTTACTTGGGAGTAGAAGACGGAGACCACTAGTCTTTGTAGGTCCTTCTTCATGAATTTGACGTCATACTCCACACTTTCAAAACTATCACACCATATTCCTCTCATGAGTCTCTGAAAAATACCAAGAGTATTTGAACCGCCAGTTTGAAAAAGGTAATAAGTCCAAAAAATGACAGACTTTTTGTGCTGAAAAAGTCTTTGCTCTCTACATGAGTAAAAAAGAGGTGGAAAGCAACTACCTCCTACAGGGAGATATTGCCCTTTGAAGTTAATTAATTAATTAACCCAATCCGCCCCCCCAACCTCTCGGTTTGTGGGGTAATAGGGGGATCGGGATTAGGGTCAGAGCTTTATTGAAACATAAAAGATTTACAGGCGATTGTACAATAAAATTTGGTAAAATACAGTTAAAATATGGTACAGAAAATTCGTGTAATATTTTAAGCTATATAAAATTTGTAACATAAGTTATATTAAAAGCTTAAACTCTATCAAAATTTCAAAAGAAATATTTTAAATTAAAAGTTAAAACCATTTAAAAATTAAAAGTTAAAACCATTTAAAAATTAAAAGTTAAAACCATTTAAAAATTAAAAGTTAAAACCATTTAAAAATTAAAAGTTAAAACCATTTAAAAATTAAAAGTCTTATAAGCTGGGATCCCGATCTTCTGTGCGGACAGGCACCTCACCCCGCCGACAGTTGGTCCACCACCTCCTTTGCTTTTAGAACAGACATTCTTATTCTGTTCTAAAAGCAAAGGAGGTGGTGGACCAACTGTCGGCGGGGTGAGGTGCCTGTCCGCCCTTTGAAGTTGCGAAATAGATGTCCATTCAATCTATTCTTTCGGTTAATTCGGAATTAAAATTAATTTGTCTTATTCTTTGTGTTGTAAACTAGGCCAAAAAATTTTGCTTTTAATATAAAAGTGTTTTAAATTCTTTTTATTTTATCCACGGAAGGTTTGACTCCATTCATATTCACTTACTAAATTTATACTGCCTTAATGACTGAGTTTCATATAATTTTTAAATGTTATTTGACTTTTAATCCTTCTAATTCTCACTTTTGTGTTGTGAAATAAGCAGAAATATAATTTAATCGTCCATTTAACTGGTTTTTAAAATTTTTCTTCACTTGAAATTTCATAAGGTTGAAAAAGGAATGAGTCCATTAACTTTTTTCAACTGTAAAATACTTTTGAATCTTCTTATTTTTGTTTCGATTATTACTCTTTTTTTCTAAATAGGGACCTTAATTTCCAGTAAAAATTTGGTGGTTATACAACGAAAATTCCATTAATTATACATTTATTTCCGATTTTCTCAAAATTTGTTTTTTGGACTTATTTCCTTTTTAAAACTGACGATTCCTTTTTGAATGCACTTTTTATTTTCAACAGTAGATTGAAAGAAATAGAGTTTGAAATAAAAATATGTGATTCTGGCGAAATAGAATAATACCAGGCGGTGTCTTGGATAAAACTTTGTATGATGTTTGATTTATTGTTTAAGTTAAAATTCAATTTCAATATCTTTGTTTAGTAACATTTGTCCTATTAATTTCTAAATAAAGTTCCTCATATGATAATTTGTCTTTATTCTTATAGTTAACTTTACCAAATCCGCATCAAGTAAAAGAAGCAAAGGAAATATCAAAATTTTTTCTATCGTGATTTTCTCGAAAACTGTAAGGTATAATTCTTTGGTCATTTCTTACGTACTCCCCTTTAAAAAAGCTGACTGTGCAGAGTTTTGGGTGGACTTGACAAAACAACTAGTAAACGCATAGTGAACTCGTATTCATACGTATGGTATAAATCAGTGGTTCCCAACAGGTGGTCCGCGGACCACTGGTGGTCCGTGAGGCTATCGGAGGTGGTCCGCGAGAGGATTTTTGAACATAACCAAAAATGTGTTGAAATTAAAAAATCATTCGTCTCATAAATAAAAATTGTTAGGTTCTTTTTTCTCTCCTATGATTCATTTGTTCATTTCACTCACGTTATTCAACTAATGTTTATTACAAAATAGAAACGAAATGTGATTATGTTGCGAATAAAATTAATTGAAACTCAGAGGCGCCAGTGTGGGGTAAATAAAGAATGGAGTGATAAAAATTTACTGTGCAAAAAAGGTTAAAATGAGTAAAAAGGCAACGTTTATAATATGCACATATTTATTAGAGTTAAAAAAACGATTCATACGATCGTTTCGGGGATACATGGATCCCCCTCGTCAGTGAAAGATGACAAATGCAAAAATGACCACGACATATAAACATTTTAAAACACAGAAAAAGGGTGATGCCAAAGCAAAAAGCACAAGTTTAAAACAAAATTGATACAAAAAATTTTTAAGACTTCCAAATCAAAGAAAGAAAATTCTTTCTTTTTTTTATTTGGAATTGAATTTTTCTTTCTTTGATTTGGAAGTCTTAAAATTTTTTTGTATCAATTTTGTTTTAAACTTGTGCTTTTTGCTTTGGCATCACCCTTTTTCTGTGTTTTAAAATGTTTATATGTCGTGGTCATTTTTGCATTTGTCATCTTTCACTGACGAGGGGGATCCATGTATCCCCGAAACGATCGTATGAATCGTTTTTTTAAACTCTAATAAATATGTGCATATTATAAACGTTGCCTTTTTACTCATTTTAAAAGAATGGAGTGTTCGGACTTTTACATGGTTTGTTACGAAGCGAAGCGTGTACGTGTTGAAAGATACTACAAATTGCATGCTAATAGGAAGAGGAAATTTCTGATACAAGCGAAATAGGTTTGTTCGAAGATCTAAGAAAAATTTTTTGTCAAAAATGCGAGTCTTTTGAAGGGATGAATCATTTTCTTTTTAAATTGCTCCTTTGAAATAATATTTATCGACTTTCGACTTTTGGAAGAACATCAGTTAGCCTCGCGTATACAGAGTGTATCTGAAATGGTGCAACAAACTTTCAGGGATGATAGTACTCATCAAGACGAACAAGAATCGGTTTAGAAAGGGGGGTCCCAGACCAAATCCCCGGGAGTTAAAAATGGAGCGACACCCCAAAAAAATCATTGAAAAATTCAATTTGTAGAAGAACTACTATTGGTAAAAACTTCATTATGGTCTCAAAAATTGTGGTTTAATATGATCTTTAAAATTATCTCAAAAGTCTTCACTTGAAAATTTGTTTCATTATGAAAAAAGTTAAAAAAACACAAAAAAATGTGAAAATTCTGCCAAAACCTTATTTTGTATTTTGAAATCCTTTCTTTTGATTTGATAATCTGAAAGATCATAGTTGAAAACCCTTAAGTCCAAAGTTTCACGTAAAAACCATCAATATTAAACGCTGGAGATCCTGTTAAAGTTCGTTTTTTGCGTTCGGAAATGGCCGTTTCCAGTTAGCGGACGCAATAAAGGGACAAACCATCCTTTAACAGGATCTCAAGCGTTCAATATTGATTGTATTTACGTGAAACTTTGGACATAAGAGTTTTTAACTATGATCTTTCAGATTATCAAATCAAAAGAAAGGATTTTGAAATACAAAATAAGGTTTTGGCAGAGTTTTCACATTTTTTTGTGTTTTTAAACTTTTTTCATAATAAAACAAATTTTAAAGTGAAGATTTTTGAGATAATTTTAAAGATCATATTAAACCACAATTTTTGAGACCATAATTAAGTTTTTACCAATAGTAGTTCTTCTACAAATTGAATTTTACAATTATTTTTTTGGGGTGTCGCTCCATTTTTAACTCCCTGAGATTCGGTCTGGGACCCCCCTTTCTATACCGATTCTTGTTCGTCTTGATGAGTGCTATCATCCCTGAAAGTTTGTTACACCATTTCAGATACACCCTGTATAATAATTTCTGCTACAACTCTCAGTCAGTGTATGTACACACAGTTTACTGTTTTGTGATAAAGAATTCCACGTCATCTTAATTTGTCCTATAGTTTAAATTCCGAAATAAGTATGTATACTTTGTTTCAAATTTAAATCTACTAATAATATAACAATACTGTTGTTGGGTATGAAAAAAAATTACTCTTTGATACTGATGTTATTTAAACCTGGGGTAACTTGGGTGTAGTCATTATCATGAACTTTTCCAGGGCTAATAGATCGACAAGCGGACCTAAAAACTTATCTTCATTTGTAAAGTACCCTCGTCTTTAATGGCTTTTATAAAAGGTTTATTTTTAATAATTGAATTTAAAATAATGTCATGATAACTTTTCTTTAAAGTTTAATGGATTATTTGATTTACCGTTCCATTAAGATGCGTATTAAGGCTCTGTTTCCTGTACTATTAAGAAAAAAAATCAAACTTTTCCCCCTCTGTGAGGAATGAGTGCATTGAAAAAAAAGTTAAATTTTTTAAGATAAAGTTTGTAATAGGGATGGTCCTCCAAGGTTCAAATTTAAGTGAAGTGGTCCGCGGACATATTTGAGTTGGGAACCACTGGTATAAATAAAACAATAATAATTAATGAAAAAAACCTTTTTAAAGAACAACGTTTTTAAAATGCACTAAAAAGTATAAAATAATTTTTTGCAACTCCTTGTAAAACGAAAAACGTGGGGATCATGCAATAATATTTACAGCCACTACTCTTGTCACTCTATTTACCATTATACCCACAGTTAAAAATTATTTAAATGAATGATGAAATTAAGTTGTATTAAATACCTAAAGCATGATCCCCACGTTTTTCGTTTTACAAGGAGTTGCAAAAAATTATTTTAGACTTTTTAGTGCATTTTAAAAACGTTGTTCTTTAAAAAGGTTTTTTTTCATTAATTATTTTCTGGTTTTAAGTTTTTTTGTGTAAAGTTTAGAATTCGCGACCTGAACCCCTTCCAAGAATTTGATTCCTTTCTCTTTCTCTCTATATTAAAAAAAAGTTACTGTCACCGCTGCCGCCGCTGCCGCCGCTGCCGCCGCTGCCGCTGTTTCAGAAAATTTAATTTTTCAACTCTTTGAACTCTCATATCGCAAAAACTACTTGATAGAAATTTATGAAATTTGAAATGTATGTAGAAGAATATTTGGGGCACATTCTCGAACAAAAAGCTAACTGATGTGATAATTATTACTGGGGTATTTTTAAGGTCAAAGTTGAAGTTTTTCTTTTTTCGCCGCGTAATCCAGTTCAGCGAAATCTATTGGCAGCAGAACTATGACTTTTTGCAGCCTAATACTCTGAAGTATGAAGATGTGCACTACGTCGCCCTTTTTTCGAATTTCGAATTTGGTTTAGAGTAATTAATTTTTTAATTTTTGAAATTTTTGACACTTTTTCGTTTTTTTCTATCTAAAATAAAAACTAATCACGGTATCAATATGATTTTTTAAGCACTTATATTCTTATTTTTTAGAAAGAGATTGGCGTTTAATTCTTTAAAAAATTCTAATTAGTTTTGGAATTATTAAGCATCAAAGTTTAATTTTTTTCATAGTTTTAGTAGGTCTTTATCAGACGTGTTTAATGTTTTTAAATTTTATATTTGCCTGTTCACTAGATTGTCGCGAGCACGGATATTTAAATTTAAAAGATTTGTGGTGCACATTTTTGCTCTAAGTTTGCTAGCGATATAGTATAGACTTGGTTAAAAATCTTTTAAAGATACTACGATATTTTTGAACCACTAGAGAAATAAATAATTTAGATTTTTGAGTGTTATTTGTGCCGATGAAAGGAAGAGGATTTTCCGGAAGTTTGTTTTACTCCGCTAAAGATCGATTGCAGATATTGCAGATCGCGAAGCTATCTGTAAAGAGCTGCATAGCAGTTACGGGGGTTGGTGAGCGTAAGCGAGCAGGGGACGGTAGCCCCCTATCCATTAAATTATTGACAATTTAAGAAGGAATATTTCAGTAAAAGTTTTATTTTGATATTTTTGTGGTAATGATCCGAATTAAATTATTGAAAAGTTTGAGAGATAAAAAATTTCGATATTAAATGATCATTAACTATACTCTCTTCATTTAGAATTAGCGCCTGAGACGTAATGTATTAAAAGCAGTTATTATTCTAATTATCATCAAAAAATTTTTCTTCTGCAATGACAAGGCAGCCTAAGCAGAAGTAGTCAAAATACTGAAAAACAATCGGTCACTGAAGTTGTCTGATGAGCGTTATTAAGCATTATTGAGCGTTTTTTATCCTGTTTCAGTAGCCTATTCTAAATGAACAGACTATAAGCAGACAAGTTCTAGCTTGTACTGGATAGTTGAGATGAAACAAGCGAGCTCTGCTCGCTAAGATCGCGAAGCGACCTTCAAAGAACTGCGAAGCAGTTCCGGGGGTTGGTGAGCGATAGCGAGCAGGGGGCAGAGCCCCCTAGTTTAATAAAACTAAAAAGTGTTTTTTTCTGAACTTTAACTATAACACATGGCTTTACTCTGTTTTGTTAAAATCATTGCACAGTTTTTGCCTCTAGCTATTATGACGTTGGCTTAGATGACGTTGGAAATTTTTGAAACACTATAGCAATATAAAAAAAGTGTTTTAAAAATATATTGGTGACAAACTTGTCATTCCCTTAAAAATAGTTATAAAGTCAGTCCCTTAGATGTATTACAAATACAAAACTTGCATGAAGTACTTGCATGTACTGTGTATTACTTTTATTCTTACAAATTTTCATTTTACTAATATTTTATACAACACTTCTAAAGCCATCTTGATAACGAGAGGAGGCAAACTGCACAACAATGATTTTTTAACAATAAGGTCCTGGGTCCTATAGTTGAACTTTTAAACTTTAAGTCCCCCTGGGGGTTCAGGGACACCAAATTGAACCGAACTAACAAGATAATATCGTATTGTCATCCAGATCTGAACTATGTTCAAAATTTCAAGTCTCTAGCTCATGGGGAAGTATGCTTAAAATTGATTACTAAATTCCTCCGGAACAGACAGATAGACAGACGGACGGACGGACAGACAAGATTGAAAGCGACCTAATAAAAACGTTGTAAAAAGGATCTGTTTTCCTCACTTTTCCCATGTAGTAAAAAGTTTCCGCATCCAGTTTCATAACCTCAGCTGGATCTTTCATGTGTCCAATCAACTGGGCATCGGTTGCTTCGAAGAAGGAATTCCTCAAAGGTTTAATCTGGCAACTTCTTCCATCAATACTATATTTCACACCTAAAAATGTAAAGAAATACTCAGTCCTCGCACTAGTCTACTAGGACACCATGAAAGGAATCGCAAAGCAACAGAGTTAGGTATATATTGTCGGCTTATAGGAGAAAGGCACTAAACGGCTGTATTCACCCCTAACTTGACCTAAGGTTAACCTGGAATCAAGCTTTTTCAACAACTCTGATTGGCTTAAAACTTGTTTCTCTTTTTCAACTACCAATCAAAGTTTAATTCCAGGTTAACCTTTGGTTAGGTTATTGGTGAAGATTTAGCTGGTGAGATTTTGTAAATCCGCTCGTTCTTTGGCGTTGTTCTATTGCTCCCAAAAGATTTTCCATAAGTGACTTAATGCCCTTTGCCTGTAAGCCGACGATATATTTATATCGGTTAGTTTTAAAATTGTTTAAAATTGATCTTTCATGCTTTAAATATTTGGCGTCATAAACAACTTGATGATATTTAACGTGAGACAGTTAAGTGAATTGAACCCGATATTCATATTTAACAACAAAACAAACAGATTAACACTTGTTTGCTGTAAAAGCATTTTTATGTGCTTAAAATTCATTATAAAAGCTGTTCCTTTTTCATAAAACATTAAAATTATTTAGAGTTAATTATAATGTGTATAAATATGTATTTTCAATGAACTTCTGGAAAATGAAACCCGATATCCAAGTATGAAATCTGATAATTTTCTGTATTGTTTTTATTTCAATTTCTCTATCTTGCAGTCACGTACAAAAAATAATTCCGTAGTGTATGGGGGGAACATTTTTTTGTTTTTAAGTTATATTGAAAATGACACAATCTGAGGGTACAACCGATTTCTTGTAAGCATTTATTTTTGGCCTAGAACTGCATTATAAGGCGCTCAGGATGACAGATAATAGTACTTCCTTCCTGTAAAGGATGCTCCTTTGTTTTGGGATAGATTACTAAACTTCTTTGCATCATGATCAGCATCAAATTAAACGAAATAATTTTGTGCATAAAACTGGCATTTCTCTCCCAGTCTTTGAAAGAATCGGTTAAACTGTCTTCAAACTGTAAGTACATTCATAATATTTTGTTATATTTAAAATATCGAGAAAACGTGCTTAGTAGTTGTCTGATATTAGTTCTCTAATGGATAGGTATATTTATAAACGGTTTCACTTGTAATAATACTAGATGAATATACTAGATTTTTCCCCATAGGGCATTAAAACCTAGCATACATCATTATTATGCAATTTTTTTCAATTCCATTAAATCTATAAATTTACTTACCGGTATTGAAGTCGCTCAACTCAGAAAGGTATCCAGTTCTTGAAAATTTGTCAAATCGGGCCATCGAATGCTTGCTATCATACCAAACCTAAATGTATAAAATCTGTAAGAAGCTTAACTTTTTGCATATAAAAAATATGGAAGAAGTTCTGGAGGTTTCAGACATTGACTTATAAACTAGTGCGTAACTCAGTCGTCTACAATCGTACATTTGGGAAAATATCCCAAAAGCTCTAAAAGGTTCTATAAAATAATATAGATAAGGAGAGCAACTTCATAATTCCTGCAACTTTCTCTACATAAATGATATAAAAAAGTGACTTTATTTGGTCGAATCAAATGTTTAAAAGGAAAAAAAATTTAATACCCAATAGGGTAGGTGGGGGTAAAAACCCGCACGAGGCAAAAGCACGCACCGCGATTTTTAATTGTTAATGATCGATTCAAAAGTTGAAAACCAGGTGGTTGGTTTGTCTTATTGTGACCTATTGTTCTGTGAAAATTCGTACCCCTAAGTCACTCATGAGTTTGAAAAATGCCAAAAGTTTGTTTTTCATCATTTTGATGTAATTTTTCTGATCTTTTACTTAAAAATTACGTAAAATAGGGCTTGAGGGGAAATACAAACAAATAGCCCAATGATAAGATAGCAGTTCAACTTCAGTTTCATTTTGAAAGAATTGCCTCCTCCCTTTTGCCTTCTCCCTTTTGAAAGATATTTGGTCAATCTGAAATGAATTGCAACAACAGATTGACAATTTTCATTAAAACTTATCATATTTATATTTAATATTGTTGGTTTGCTTAGAAATATTAAAACAACATTAAGAGCATTATTTTTAGTGTTTTTATAATGAAAAATTATGTTTATCCATGTTTATTTCACTTGGGAACCAAGATTTGCAAGTGCGTGTCTTTGCCCCATTTTGCGAGGCAAAGCCCCGCGAATTTTTTTTCTACTAAATTGTAAATTTCTCCTAAAATACCATCGATAAGAGTTTAAACTTGGATTGGTTTTGTAGGTAGGATCTCTATCTAACATCTCCAATTAAAATTTCGGGATTATCTACCCCCTTTCGACGACAATGTTAAAAATACTGAAAATTGCGTGGCTTTGCCCCCCCCACCTACCCTATATATCAATAATATTTTTTCCAAATGTCATGTTAAAACCATTCATATAAGTTAATAAATTTTGATCAGTTTTTTATATAAATTGCTCTTATTATGACAGGTGGGTGGTAAGGTCATTGTAGATGAATTATTATTATCCTTTTTTAACATATCTTTCATGTACAATCTTTCATATCTTTCAAATACGATGCTTTATAAAAGAAATAGTTTAATTCTTCAGAAATTACATCTAATTTTAAAAAATTACAACTTTATGATTCTAATAAAAACACTGATTCGGGTAAAAAAATACATGCTTTTTTAACTACCTACTATTTAATCTTCGAATTGAACTCTTTTATGGAAATTACTTTTGTTAATTACAGGATATTTCGAAAATACAGAATCGTGATACATTACTGACATTTCCCTTGTAAGTAAAAATATAAGCAAATAGAAAACCTCTCTTCTCTTATAAGATACTTACGTATAATATTTGAACGGTCACATAATTTGTTCCGTTAATTTTATTTATCAAGAAATGGGGTGTTCTGTTCACGTTTTCTCTAATTTTCATTAGCTTATTAATACTATGTCTGTGACTAGGGATATAAAAAATCGTTTGATTCGATTCCGGAATCGATTCCTGAGGTTCGATTCCAACCTGGTATCGATTCCTTAGAGCCAGTATCGAAAAAGTAGAATTGAACCTATTTCAATCACAAATCAAAGATAATCAGTAATTATTATAAATTTAATTAGAAACCAGCAAAATATTAATTGCACTACTCGACAAAAAAATAGGGTCAAAATGCTTCTGACACAAATCAAGCAGATTCTTATGTAAAATGACCCCCTGAATCCGAATCCGCCCCCCGTTTTTCTCCATCAGGCTCAGATTTTCGGGGAACAGCCCCTCCCCCTTTTTGCGTTTTTCAATCACTTAATGACTTTGAATTCGGGTTTCAGGGGCAAAAACTATTACTTTAGCCTTTAAATTACACCCGAGGGAACAAGAAAGGTTAAAGCTTCTAAAATATACAAATTTGTAGCAAATGGATAAGTTTAAGGGGTTATTACCCCCCTAAAAATGCAAAAAAATCGTTCAAAATCATGGAGATTGTTTTTGGCTATTTTTTCCTCTAATTTTTTTATTCAATTCATCATTAAAGGGTCCTAACCCTTCCCCAAGGAACCGAATTTAATGAATATATGCAGCAGGGATTTTTGCTAAAAGCGGTTGAGGCTCGGGTTAGCGCCCCCGAAGCACTCGCGGAAGAGACTCTCTGAATCGCGCGGCCGCTCGTGGACTCAGGAATTAATATTCATATTTTGAAAAGCTCAAAAATGACATTGTTTTTATATTTCAGGTCTATCTTGAGGGAAATTGTTCAGTTCGTTAAAAACTGGCCATTTTTTGGGGATGGGGGTTCCATGTTTCAAGCTGTTAATAGATGCGTGGGCTGAGGATAGCAATTGGGGGGTGTCCCATTAAAAATTGAGGGTGATGGGGGAAAACGGGTGTGATATTTGCGTTCAGAAGGTCATTTTACACAAGAATCGACTGAAATTCAGTCAGTAACAGTTGGAATTATTTTTGTATAGCAGTTTAACCCTTAAGTATGGCATCGCACCCTTCCGTGGATGCTATGGGGGCGCTAACACCTCAACCGCTTTTTGTAAAAATCATTGCTGCATATATTCATTAAATTTGGGTCCTTGGGTAAGGGTTAGGACCCTTTAATAATGAATTGCGTAAAAAATAAGAGGAAAAAATAGCCAAAAATAATCTCTGTAATTTTTAACGATTTTTTTTGCATTTTTAGGGGGGAAATAACCCCTTAAACTCATCCATTTGCAAGAAATTCGTATATTTTAGAAGCTTTAACCTTTCTTGTTTCCTCAGGTGTAATTTAAAGGCTAAAGTTTTTGCCCCTGAAAATCGAATTCAAAGTCATTAAGTCTTCGAAAAACGCAAAAAGGGGGAGGGGCTGTTCCCCAAAAATATGAACGTGATGGAGAAAAACGGGGGTCGGATTCGGATTCAGGGGGTCATTTTACATAAGAATCTGCTTGATTTGTGTCAGAAGCATTTTAACCCTATTTTTTTGTCGAGTAGTGTTGTTATCAAAATATACTAATTAATTAGAGAAAATTTTTAATTATCTGCATTAATTAGAAAATTAAGGACGATTCCTGCTGCCAAATAATAATTAATTTTTGAGTACTAATTAATTAAAGAACAAAATTGTTAATAAGAATCTGCATTAATTAGAAAATTAAGTACGATTCCTAAGATTAGATTGAAACCGAATCGATAAATATTTAGAACCCTATCTGTGACATTATCCTCTTAGTTTATGTTGTTACAAACCATTGGCGTCGGCGGCTCCTAAAAATTGGGGGGGGGCGCCTCTAGGATTCGGGATTCCTCCCAAAACGTTTTTTTAACTATTGGATAATTACCCCAAAAAAATCCTTTTTTTTATTTCGCCCTCGTTTAACAATTTTAAGGAGGTTTTGAATCAACTAATTAACATATTATGTCCCCTTTTTTAAAAAAATGGTTAGTATTTTTGCACTAAAAGGGGGGTCTGGGGGTTCTCCCCCATAAAAATTTTAGAAATTCGACCTTTTAAATACTGGTTTAAACTCATTTTAAAGTGTTATAAGATTACAGTTTCAAAATAAAAAATTTTATGCTTTAACCAGTGCTGTAGCTAGTTTTTTTGAGGGGTCTTATTAAATTATTGTTTTTTTTTAGCTATAAACAGAATGTTTTGTTGGGATAATGTTTTCTCATTCTCACTTGCTTCACTCTAAATGAAATCGTGTTCTAAAAATGGTGTGTCCGTCCCCCTCTTGCTCTTGTATACTACTCTTAAATTAAGTGCCATTGGTATATTGACAGTTGACACCATCCTTTATGATTAAAAGTCAAAGAAACACACATTTATAAAATTTCCGGTCGCCCTCAAAAGTTAAAAAAAAGTTTTTTTTAAAACAGTACTACCAATTATTGGGGGGGACAAGTCCCCCCCGGCGACGACGCCCGTGTTACACACTATACAAAAGGAATGGAAAATTAGTGTTCGTATGTGATTGAGTGAGTGAGTGAGTGATTGTGTGAGTGAGTGATAATTCTCTTACGTGGTGATTTTCAACATCGTATTTTATCTCAGAAGCATCGGGATCGGTCTGCAGCACATTGAACACTTCTGCGGAGTACATGAAGACGCTGGGTATCTTTGGCATAGTTCGAGTAGCTTTCTTGTGTCTGCATCCAAGACCCAAGGGCGGCTAAAATCAAAAAGTGGTTGTCATGAAAGTTTCTCTTTGAGGGAAACTTCACCTACTTTTAATACACGAGGCAAACAATCAAACCATGCTTTCTCCTTCAAATACAAATTTTCAGGAAACACAAAAAACTAATAACTTAAAAAATAACTAATTTAAAAACCTAATTATCGTTTTTTTAGTTCTATAACGAGTCACTGAGAAGATTTGTAGTCATAATTTACCTAAAAACTTAAAATTAATTATTAAAAATGCATTTGAAATTTGGAGAAATCTCGTTTTGATCGAACACATAGGAGGAAACATGGTTTGAATGTTTCCAACATGGACAAAACACTTTTTTTATGAAAAAAATTAATCCTACTCTTCTCAAAAACTATTCTTTTTGTTTCTGATATGCAATGTACAGTTGGGGAAATAAAAAACGACTCAGTTGCGATTTCTGGCGAACCACTTGGATTAGGAAGACAAATGAGGTGTCATTTTTTATTTTTTAAAGTATTCTTTAAACAAAAAAATTTTCGAGTCCTTAGGGGGTCGTCTTCATATTAAACGAAACACTAACTTTTTTTTTTCAATGGGGACCCCCAATTATTATGATATTTTCTGAAAGGCCATCCCTTAAAACCCATAAATACCCAGTTTCATCCAGATTGATTCAAAATTAAAATTTTTTTGAAAAAATTAAAAAAAATTAATTTTTAAAATCGTGAAATATTTTGATGGTAATCGATTCAGGTAGTAATTTGATGTATAAAGCCAAAATTTCAATCGATTTCATGGAATAGTTTTTGATAAAAACGAACGAGAAAGAATATTTGCGGTATGCATTCGGCAACGGTATACCGCCCCTTAAGTTCGTTTTTATCAAAATCTATTCGGTGAAATCGATTGAAATTTTGGATTTGTACATAAAATTACTACCTGAATCGATTACCATCAAAATATTTCACGATTTTAAAAATTAATTTTTTTTTAATTTTTTCAAAAATTTTTTAATTGTGAATCAATCTGGATGAAACTGGGTATTTAGGGGTTTTGAGGGAAGACCTTTCAGAAAATATCATAATAATTGGGGGTCCCCATTGAAAAAAAAAAGTTAGTGTTTCGTTTAATATGAAGACGACCCCCTAAGGACTCGAAAATTTTTTGTTCAAAGAATACTTTAAAAAATGAAAAATGACACCTCATTTGTCTTCCTAACCCAAGTGGTTTGCCAGAAATCGCAACTGAGTCGTTTTTTATTTCCCCAACTGTGCATTTAAAAAAAATAAGGTGATTTTGTATCAAAAAGTCCCCACCACTATTTTTACATCACCAACTTTACGCTGACAAATGAGTGGGTCACGTGACGAATAAGAACAGCTATGATTGGCTGTGACTGGAGGAATCACTGTTTGACTGAAAACAGGCTCTGAAATAAACACTTTTTGATTGAAACATCAATTTTCTAAGTACATTTAGAATAGGTTAAAACTTGTTTTAGTTGAAGATAATAGCATTATTTTGTGCAGTTTAATGGGGAGATCATGAAAATAGCAGTAACTCATTTTTTTTTTATTTTTTTTTTGGAGAAAACACGGTTTGATTGTTTGCTCCTCACATATTGATTAAAATTATTTTTAGCAAACTATAATCTGCTTAAATATCTAGTTAAAAAACGTTTTTATCCTTTTGGACTTAAAAGGTAAAAAATATTAAACATTATGTTTTATTGACGCAGAATTTATAGGATTTTTAAAAAACGTCTCGTGGACCAATAGTGAAAATCCCTCCTCTTATTTTAAAATTAACATCTATTCAATATTTAAAAAAAATCATCAGTAGACTGTACAGAAAACGTACCCACTCTAGGGAGAAAAATTAACTTATTCATTGAAGTCAATTCTAAATTATTAAAGTAAATATAAAGAAAATTTCCTAAAACTTAAATTTGAAAATAGTATCAGGAAATTAGTTATGTTACTGATATTTTTAAATATTAGATGATTGTTCCAGTTGTGTTAAAATAATAAGTAAGCTGAATAAGCTTATTTCTACCCTCATTTAATATTTTTAAATACTACTGGATGATTGTTCCAGTATTAAATAATAAATAAGCCTATAAGAATAAGCTTATTTATACCCAGCCTTAGTATTTAAAAATACTGGATGATTCTGCATGAGGGGGTAGGTAGGTAGGTAGAGTATACCCAAAGACAATTCCAGAATCGTCCTTAAAAGGGAGGTCCCCTAAAGTAATCCTGAGGTGCAAGAGTGGGGACAAAAGTTGTCAGAAGAAATAAAAGATGAGTCGTTGGGGGTAGAAATAAAATTTTAGATCCAATTTTCATCTTTTAACTTATTTATAAAAACTTAGCAAAGAGTTTGTCACATAAAGGAATCGTCTTTTAAATGGGACAATCACAAACGATCTTACAGTTGTATTACCGTTTCTCTGCAATACATAGTTCCTTCATCTTTCATATCCCTTGTTAATCTTCGACTACGATCCGATGTCTTCAGATTAAAATTACGGCTTTTTTCTATGCGATTTCAAACATAATCTTTGAATTCTCTACTCTCCCTAAACCAGTGGCTCCTATCTCGTAGAAGTTCGCGGACCACTAACTAACCCTAAATTTAGAATCTTTACGATAAGTCTTTTATAACTTAAGATCCTTCACCCTACACCCTCATAAAATTACATGATGAATGTTCATTTTCCCAAATTCAGCATTAAAACACTTAAAATGATGTTTATTTTGACGACTTTTTTACCTGAAAAACCAACCAATCTGCAATGGTGGGTCTGAAGTAGGCAAAATCGTTGGTGAGGTTGACGGGAGCCATTTCATCAGTATCTACCATTCTCGAGGATTTCCCGATTGCTTCAATTCGAATAGGAACTCGCATACCTTTCATCTGATAGGGGGTGGTCCACCCGTCAGCTAAGGATAGAATAAATGTTTCAGCATTCGACTGAATTAGAAGACTGTTGGTCATTCTACTACATTCACCACTATAAAAGTCGGAAATCTACCCTATGGGTATTCTACACTACCCTATGTGTTACAGCCAAAGCCGGAAGTCTGGCCTCTTGGTGAATTGGCCGGCCAAATCGCGAAATGGCAGAGAGGTTTGGCCAAAGTGCAATTTGGCCGGCCAATTCACGAAGTGGCCACGATGTTCCGGCCATAACGCGATGTGCTCAATCAAGAATGCCCACAGGCCCTAAAGAATAAAGAATTAATATTTGTTTTATTAAAAAGTTAATTTGCTAATATTGCCCCTTTTGTTTTCTTTTTTTATTTAAAAATATAAAAAATAGACAAGTGAGGACAAGTTTTTAAAATAAAACTTAAAAATTTTTATTTTTTACTTTGTCTCAAATGCCCACATCCCACCTCAGTTAGCTGCGGGTACCGCAGCTAGTAATTTTTAAAGAATGAAGTTATGGTTATACAGAACCAATAATACGCGCCAATGATTTTTTCTTCCAACTTTGGCCGATTCTCCCCCAGCCACTTCGTGCTCTGGCCGGCCAATTCGCGAATTGGCCAGCCAATTTACAGTGTTCTTAGCCATTTCAGGATTTGGCTGGCCATTTCGCGAAGTGGCAGAATTCGGGCTTTGGCCGTAACATATGTATGCTACCGAAAAAGCAGGGTATGAATTTAATAATCGCACTTAATCGACAAACTCTGCTTTTATGTTTATCTATTGTGTAGTATTTTAAAAATCGGGCTTTGGTAAAGCCATAAAACTCGTTATTAGTTTTTATAGGGGAATAGGTTTTGATTAAAAATTATTACTTTTGAGCTTTTCAGTTTTAATTAGATAATAATGATTGATTCATGATGAAAAATATTACCAAAATATAAAACTCAAACAGCGGCAAAACCGCTTGTCTAATTTTTCGACGATAGGAGTTATCTTTGGTATTCCCTCCATTTCAGGTATATCTCTATTTTAATTATCTTTCAGGTGACAAACATTTTAGTAAAAAAATATTACTCAAAAAATAATGATTTCACAAGTAACCACATTAAAGCATGATCACTAGTAAGGATTAAAACTTGTTTGTGGGTTTTTTACTCTTCTCATTTCAAGCGATGATCCTGTTTTGATGAGAAAAGCTGGCTCTTTTTTTTAAAGGGGCAAATAAAGATTTTGAGTTTTAGAGACATTGTGAAAAATGGTTGAGTGCAAAACGTAAGGTAGACAATAAAAAAAAAGAAAACAAAATAGAATGAGAGAGAGAAATAATAAGAGGATTTTACAAGATTGAGACTAAAACAAAGTCGGCCCAGATTTGTTGCCCAATATCCAAGTATATTTCTTTTTAGGTACCAGGGACAAGCCTTGTGTACTTTTTTGGTAAAACAAATTTTTTATGTTATTATGCGTGTTGTGGGTTCTGTTAAAAGGTATGTTTATTGTAAGTCTGTGTATTATTCTAAATATGCAATATGAAGAGATGAAGAATAAAGGAGAAAAGTTTGAGGAAAAAGAAATAGAGAGAGGGAAAGAAAGAAAGGGAGAGAAGGGGGAATGGTTGAGCGAAGTACTGCATGGAGGAAAATTGAAAAGAGAAGTGAGAGAGAGAGAAAATTATTAGGAAGGTGAGAAGTGAAAGAAAAGGAGAGAAAATGAGAGAGAGAGAGAGAGAGAGAGAGAGAGAGAGAGAGAGAGAGAGAGAGAGAGAAGTGGAATCAACAGAGAGCAAAATGAAAAACAAATCTAGTACTTTATTACAGAATTTTCTGGGCACCTAAACTAAGCTAAACCACTGCCTTCGATGTCTCCACAGCACCCACCTTCCTAGTTCCATGTGGGGTGAGGATATAGAAAAGGTTCACCCGAGAGGGGCCCCTGCTTTTTCTACCTTACTTGGGCCTCTCCTCCCAAAGGCGGTGAAAGGGAGGGTCGCTGCGGACCCATTGTTCCCAAAGGGGGTGGAATAAAGCACGGCACCCTTGATGGGGAAGCAGCTGTGCGTCGTACTACCATTTTGACTCAAATCGCAAACGATGAGAGCACACTTGCTTGCATTAGGTTTTATTTTTCATCGATTTAAGCTCGATGTTGTATAATCAAGTTTTACTTTCATTAAGGTAAAGGTGGAAAAGGTATAAACGGAAGTTGTGGTAGAAAGAGACGTTAAAAGACGTTTGGTCAATGAATTTCAATTTCATTCCATGTCTCATTATTGCATTTATTCAATAAAGGATCCACTATTGAGTGCTTAACTTTACATACCTCTTAACATTATTCCTACAGGAACCTAAGATTCTTTTAAAAAAAGTGAAATTTATTCAACTTCCTGTCAAATATAGTTTTTCTACTTATAGCAACTAAGAAATCAACGATAAATTGAACAAAGCATTCATTTAATTGTACTAATAGAATACCTTGAATCAAGCTTCAGGACTTGATTGATTACTCCAGGTTAAATAATATTAGTTGATCTAATCTTTTTATATTATCAAACTATGGTAATGTGACGCATGTGATATATTTAATCAATTGTTTTAATAGTTATCTCCCTGTTACTGTCATGTTTTGGAATCTTACAATATTTTAGGGTTGAGGAAGGAAATTTACTGGATGTATTTAAGAACCTTTTTCTTTTTAATTCCCCAACTACTCAATAGGTTTTAATAAACTCCATTTAAGCTTTATTTCTCTGTCAGTCGGAAACTTTGTTGAAAATTTCCACCTTCTAAATAGGCATAGTAGGAAAAATTAAAGTTTCTTCTACTCTTGATTAACTACCAAATTATTCAAATTATTAGGAAATACATATTATTCATTTTTTATATTAAAATTTTTACTTGGTGTTGACCTTAAGTGTCCTCTAGCCGAGACTAAGGCCTCTCACGAAAATAACTTTTCACCACTTGACAAATTTTATAGGGTTTTATTAGTTTTATAAGAACTTATGCTATTACCTGCAAAGTAGTAGGTGAGGGCCATATCATCCTCTTCGCCTATGATGTTTAAACTGTAAGCATCACATTCAATTTTCCTTATTCTCACTCTACCTTCGTATAGCTGAAAAAAAGGTATAACACTTATAAATAAAGTAATAAGCTAATAAAGCTATTTAGTACATGAAAGTAGTTTCTTTACCAATTATTTCATTTGTTTTTGACAAATAGTTGATGGTATCAAAAGATTTTTCAACTTAAAAAATTCCTTTACTTGTGTACCTTTTTTGCTGATTAATACTAATAGTAATAACGAAGAAAGCTAGAGTACTTACTATATCACTCCTTCTCTCGTTAGCATACCAGAGAGCTGCACTTGGACCAATAATCAGTGGTTGGTGGTTTAGCCATCCATAATATATCGCATTGTAGGTTTTCATAGATATATCAGTGTCTAGCGATTCGCAATTTCCGTCCTCTGTTCAAGAATGCAATTAGAAAAATGTTAAGATTTGAAGCTGATTCTCAGAATTTGGAATCAAAGCACACAGTTTTAAACATAACATCTCCCGGATTCCAGAGTGACTTCAAAACAATTTAGTTGCATTGAGAGCTAAAAGATTCCTTTAAAGAATGATAGTATAAAAAATAACGTAAAAATAACTTTTGTTCTTATCTCTTTTCGTTTTCAATTTGCCAATTTCAAAATTTTGCCACTGGGGCGTTGCTGTCGTTTGCATTAGGTTGGGCTTAGTCAATTTAATATACCGTTACTTCTTTTTCACCATTGTAGCTCTTTCTATTCGCAAGTATTTTCAGGTTAAAGGGACTATTCATGTTTCTGGTTTGAACTACATATAGGCGGATGTCATCAAGGGCTTTGTGACGTCACACAGTTGAACTCGTCTGTAGGTTTACTGTTAAATTTTTACATAACTATTTGTAAGTTGAAAAAGAACCAGCATCCTTGTAGTTTTGAGTCAAAATTTTTATAATTTTTTTTATAAATTTTACAATGTAGGTACCTTTTAAAAAGAAAAACCTAGACAGACCCACCGTGAAACGGGGTGAATCGGATCAGTTTTGAACTTTGAACTGCTGTCAAAAATTTACTAACAAAGGTTGTGGAATGCTTTAAGAAGAATAATTAAATTTCTAATTAATACTTTTAGAACCCTTTGAAAACTTCAATTACCTTGAAAGGTTAATTTTATACACATTTTTAAGTGTCGTGATTCGATTTACCCTCAATGTGCGCGGTGAATCGGATCACTGCCAGTTTTTGTTAAAAAAATGCTATTTTGATATTAGAATCTTAAAATTAGGTTTTAAATAGTCTGATAAGGTAAAATGATTTAAGTTTACTAAAATTAATGAAAAGTTTTTTTCCGAAATAAACCCACTGTAAAAATCTGTTTAAATGTAAAACCAATATTTGGTGCAAAGTTTTTAATTTCCCGAAACTTTGGTGCAATGAAAAAGCTAGATTGTACCAACAGTTGGTAGTATGATTGAAAAATACTTTTATGGTGCAATTGGTTGCACCAAAGTTTGGTAAAATGCTCTTAACTGGGACCGTTGTTTAGTTGTGTTTGTATTCGAGTGTTCTGTAGTTTTGTTTTCGCATCCGTCACAAAGAAAAATGATATTATGATAAGTTTTAAAGTTATTGTGAATCCCCGCTGGAGCAGTGGCAGTGCTTGCATAGCATGCGGCAGTTCGTGGGTTCTATTATCCCCAGTGATTATTATTTCATTAAAATTTCCAAAAAACAGCAAAAAGTAACACCTTATTGCACTCTCTAATTTTGAGTGCCTTAAAACACCATATTATGGAGCAACCTCTTTCTGATTTTTGGTGCCAGTGATAGCACCATAATATGGTTAAATTATGACTAATTTTTTAGCCAGCAAATAAATACTAGATTTTGGTGAAACACGGCCCAAAGTTTTTACAGTGTACAGAAAGATATTAATAAGGGTATTGATGCTCTCTCTTCATGCCCCCTATTATACCTACTCACAGGGCTCGATTTCTAAAAAAAGAGGTGCCGGAACGGTAAAACAAAAGCATTTACCTATTTTTAAATTTAAATTCACAAAATAAATTCAAATGTGTTGTACTAGATTAGGAAAAGTGTTCCAGGGGGTGCAGAATAGGTCCGAACAATATTCGGGTTAATTTGAGGCAGTTGTTGGGAAATTTTTGCCTAAGTTTATAAAGAAAAAACTCATACTATTCCAAGTTTTTATTAGAAAAAATATTTTCACTACGGACAATATCATATTCTCCAAAATCATACGGTAAATAGGTAAAAATTACGGATGTATAGCGAAAATCTACGGATATCGCTAAAAAACGAGTTTCTCTGGTGAATACCTGAAAGTTGCCTTTTCCTTCGTTTTGACTGAGATGCAACGAAAACGACGTATCTATATGATGGGTGTCTGGATTTTCATTAAAAATAATTTTCTTGTTTAATAACAACGCTATTTTTGTCTTTAAAGGGATATTTTTGGGGAAATTTTGAAGAAAATTTGGAGACATTTTTAGGGAAAATTTCGGAGAAAATTGTGTTCTGGGGAAGTATTGGGCCCTGCTGGAACATTTTCTGCACCCCTGGAGTGTTCTAACTTATTTATTGTATAAGAAGATGAAGGTTTTATACAATTTTTTTTGTAAAACACCTTTTTTGTAGAGTGGGTTGTATTTTTTCCCATCAGGGTTCCTCTTGTAGGAGGGCGGGACCGCTTATCATCAATGAACCATTAGTGTTGTATATTTTGTCAAATTTATGGAATAGAGAATGCGTAGTTAAGTCCTGAAATAGTAGAATTTAAGATGCCGCAAGGTTACAACACATTTTGGCAAATTTGATGTAAAATTACTCTCAGTATTTCATTTTCAAACGGGCTAAACTTTAACGAAAATACACTGCAGTGAAATATGCTATTGAAAGTATTTAAAAAAATTTTAAATTCAATTTTAATATATCTTGTTAAAACAAAATGTGAAGTTTTTTAAAGTTACACCACTTTTCCTAATAAAACAATAAAAAGACATTTCAATGGTGACTTTCAGCTTTATCTAAATTTTGAATTAAGCTGAAAGTCATCATTTTCACCATCTAAAATATAGTCCGAAATGTCATTTGGTCCTCATTGTATTGCATCTCTCGCGATCGCTCTTTGCTTTTGATGGCTGATGCAGAATGATGACCAGATGCTAGCCGAGTCCACGTATTTTACCGGGACAGAATTGTCTTAATTGTAGTTTTATTAGTCGTTTTAAAAAATGAAATTAATATTTATCCGAAAAAGAGGTTCCGGACCGTTCCGGCCCAAATTGAGCCCTGCCTACTCATATCTATCTACTTAAATAACAAATTGAAACCTGAAAAATGACTAAAGGTAGAAAACCAAGTATTTTTATGACTGATCCGATTCAACTCGCATCAGTAGTCGGAAAGCACTTGTTTCATTAAAATGTTCACCAAAAATCAGAATTACCTCTTATTTAAAATTTGACTGCAAGGAAATCTTTGCAAGAATGGGAAGATTACTGGAGGCACTAAAATTAAGGTAAAGAAGTTATATTTTTTTTGGTGAAATTAGCAAAGCTTAGACAGCCACACAAATTTTTTCGACCTTTTTCGTATTCACCTTCAAAGCCTTGGTAGACCCAAAATATTATCGTAAAATATTTTTCTATGGCCGAAACAACTTTTAAAGAATGTGTAGAATCAGTTGGTTTTCATCCTGATTCTATAACTCTAACACAACCGAAGCTATAATGGTTTAAAAAACTTTTTTCCAACAGTGAACAGTGTGCGTACGCTCTGAATCTTAAAACCTTTGGTAATAGGACGACACCACGACACGTACTGTTATTGCGCTCCTTTTCAGGGTTGATTTTGGACCCATTTTGGTTTTTTTAAAAGAAAAATCAAGATTTTTTGACAGTTTTAATATTGAAGAAAAACATTTAAAGAAATAACATACCAAGAACTGCATTTGAGTGGGTATTTTCAAAATTTTAACCAGGTTTAAATAAAAAAGGTTTTTTTCATTATTGAAAGGTTTTCAAAATTTTGGACCTTTAAAGTAAAAACTATAAAAAATTAAGGAGGGTATTTTTAAATTTCAGTGTTTTTTTTTTAAGTTAAATAGATTTTTTTCAAAGCTTAGGATATTTTTAAAATTTGAGTGGGTTTTTTTTTCATTATTGAATAGGTTTTTTCAAAAAACCCACTTCATTATGGAAAAACTGGCAGTATTTTGACAGAACACATTTAGCATAGAGAGAACTCACTAAAATTCGAAATAACCACTTATCTTATAGGAGAAAATAATTAATGAAAAAAAACCTTTTTAAAGAACAACGTTTTTAAAATGCACTAAAAAGTATAAAATAATTTTTTGCAACTCCTTGTAAAACGAAAACCGTGGGGATCATGCAATAATATTTACAGCCACTACTCTTGTCACTCTATTTACCATTATATCCAAAGTTAAAAATTATTTAAATTAATGATGAAATTAAGTTGGATTAAATGCCTAATGCATGATCCCCACGTTTTTCGTTTTACAAGGAGTTGCAAAAAATTATTTTATACTTTTTAGTGCATTTTAAAAACGTTGTTCTTTAAAAAGGTTTTTTTTCATTAATTATTTTCTGGTTTTTAGTTTTGTTGTGTAAAGTTTAGAATTCGCGACCTGAACGCCTTCCAAGAAATTGATTCTTTTCTATTTTTTAATAAAACTAAAAAGTGTTTTTTTTTCTGAACTTTAACTATAACACATGGCTTTACTTTGTTTTGTTAAAATCATTGCACAGTTTTTGCCTCTAGCTATTATTCAGATGACGTTGGAAATTTTTGAAACACTAGTAATATAAAAAAGTGTTTAAAAAATATATTGGTGAGAAAATTGTCAGTGACTAATTAATAAAGTCAGTCCCTTAGATATATTACAAATACCAAAACTTGCATGAAGTACTGCATGTACTGTGTATTAATTTTATTCTTACAAATTTTCATTTTACTTATATTTTATACAACACTTCTAAAGCCATCTTGATAACGAGAGGAGGCAAACTGTGCACAACAATGATTTTTAACAATAAGGTCCTATAGTTGAACTTCTAAACTTTAAGTCCCCCTGGGGGTTCAGGGACAGCAAGTTGAACCGAACTAACGAGATAATATTGTATTGTCATCCAGATCTGAACTATGTTCAAAATTTCAAGTCTCTAGCTCATGGGGAAGTATGTTTAAAATTGATTACTAAATTCCTCCCGAACAGACAGATAGACGGACGGACGGACAGACAGACAAGATTGAAAGCGACCTAATAAAAACGTTGTAAAATACACTTAATTTTGAAAAAAAAACCACACTTTTTCGGAAAAAACCTAATTTTACATGGGTTTCTTCAGGGTTTTATTGAAAAAACCCTAAAACCCCCCAACTCACTTGTTTTTTTTTTTTTAAAACCCGGGTTTTTACCAACCCTGCTCCTTTTAAAAGTTAAACTAAAAAATTAAGTTTGAAAATAAATAGGTATCGCAATTAAAAATTCCTGCGTGTATATATCCTCTCTTTGCTATCTCCTCTGTCAAATAAAAAATAAATAAAATTACGGACATTGCACAATACTCACGCCTGCCCTAACTTATCACAAAAGATGACAAAACTATTTCTCACCATCCATGTACGTAACTTCATCTGTTGCATTGTTATAGAAATAAGAAGCGGACTTTCCTGAGTCTTTAACTTCCAATCTTCCTCTTGGGGTTGAACTGTCATAGTATTCAGTGACAAATCCAGAAAGTTGCTGCAAATATGAAAGAACTAGAGATGTTAAATAATCGTTCAAACTGAACAAGTGCATAAAACTTTTCTGGAAATAAAATGAGTTACCTTAATATTATCTGTGATCTGAACTTCTGTCTGATAAAATTCTAAATCGAAATCTTTTATGTGAGGAAACTCAGGGCCTAAAAAATAATTAGTAATTTTATTATTCCTTACTATTTCTAAAAATGTACCTTATAGAACTAATAAAATAGATTAATAAATAAATAAGTAGAAATACGATGGTTTTCAAAGAAATATCATAGTTTTTTGTTCTAAATTGGATTTTTTCTCCATAATTTAGACAATTCATCAATATAGGATGTTAAAATACTATTTATCATACTGTTCATCTTTGTCTTTACTTCGAAAATTTCGCTTGATAACTTTAAAATTATATCAGTTTTGCAAAGAAATTATATGTTTATTTAATGATTTTCCTACCAATAAAGCTTGATATGAACTTAGAATAGATTATTACTAGTAATGGGGAATTAATTAACACAAGCATACTACATGGTATAGCATTGTCTAAAGCTAACTCAACGGTTTAATTTTTCTTTTGGGACCTGGGCCAAAGTTACCCCAATTCATGGTAACTTTGACCTGAAATTTCAAAGTTTTATTCCAAATATTTAAAACTTGAAGAAACCACACTTTGATAAGAGTTTTTATATGATATTATTATATACATTTTAATATGCTTAGAATAATATAAACCATTGAAACGGTCAAATAACGTTGGGAAAACATTTTTTTTGCTTTTAATGTGAAAAAACCATCTCTTTGGTTCAAAGTTGCTCCAATTTAAAGGGTGTTAGTAATCTCTCTTACCTTCTGCAGCAAATGCACTGAGAACAAAAAACAGAAAAGCGAGAATGACACCCATTCTCTTTGAAGAGGCCATATTTGAATCCTGGTGTCTGGAACGATAAGAAAAATCAGTGTTTCTTCAAAGAATTATATAGATGTGATCTTATCATTTTTATAAAACCGCGTAACAATAAACCTAATGGGATTAGCCGGGCGCTAATCGCTACCGTCGGCCTATATTGTAAACGTTTCATGATTTACACATAAAAATATTACAAAAATTCAAAGAAACAATACTAATTGAGATATTTTAATGGTTTATGATTTTATATTTGATTACTTTAGGCGTTTTAACATAAAACTCGACGCTTGAGTCCGGCTAATCCTAAAGTAGTACCATACCACCTTGTAAATATCGCACTTTTAAGGCTACCCCCTAAGAACGAAAAATCTTTGCTCTTGAAAACAAGTTTTAAGTATGATAATATTGGCAAACTTTATTTCTACCCCTGTTTCTACACAGCCTATAAACTTTTTTAACACTATATATTTTTCATGTACCTTTCCTTGTATCTCTTAAAAACAAAAATATTACAAATCAAATTTTACTCTTAAAAATTTTAATATTTAGCTATAAAATATCACAAAAAACACAGAGCAAAAATATTAAAATTTCATTTTTTTGTTATACGCCCCTTTCAAAATCTAATATGAGGCGCCGTAAAATTATTTGAATGTTCTTGCTGATGTCCCTTGAGCATGGAAATACCGACCGGGGCGCAGGGTGTTTCCCCCAGTTTTTAGGTGAGGGGGGCGGACATTATATCAGTAATGAGACAGAAGACAGAACTAGGTAATAAAGGCGCCTATAATCTTTATAATATGCGTTAGAAACCCACTATCAAAGGTGGTAGTGGGGGGAGAGCAAAAGGTTGCTCACCCCTTTCCAGTTTTTGAAGCCTTTGAGCCAGGGGGCATGAAACTTAGCTCTTAAAACGACAGTCTCAAAACTGAGTAAAAAGTACTCAAACTGGCTCCATCCAAATGTACTCAAATTTGAAAACATGAATATACTCATTTCTTAAAATGCGCATATTCAAAAATTAAACATCTTGAGCTTGAACTCAAAAATGAGCTCATGATGCTTCATTTTTGAGTAGGCACATTTCCAGAAATGAGTATATTCATGTTTTCAAATTTAAGTACGTTTGGATTGGAGCCATTTTGAGTACTTTTTACTCAGTTTTGAGACTGTCGTTTTAAGAGTGTTGTGTCCAGGCTGAGTGGATAGCCCGACGCTGGAACCCTGTTGATTCAGGTTGATTCACCAGCAGATTGGGTGATCACTTATCAATCCCGGAGAGATGAAGGCCTGAATTAACCGGAAAAACATTATGACCCCCCTGCAAGTTTTGGAAATGAATTAGGTAAAGATGGGGGAATCCACTGGGAAGGTTGATCACCCCCCTACAGATGTCACAGGAGTACATCTTCAAGTGTCATCCAAAGGATCCAAAAGTCAGTAAAACATCCCTCAGACCCCCTTCTCCGTTTTTCATCTTTAAAGTCAGTTCACGCACAATTTCTTATATCCAGTTTATCAAAATGCAAATTCTAGGGGATATCCTAAAAAATATCAACTAAAATTTTTTAAATCAGATTGGGGGAACATACACGCTCATACATACAAAAGTTCCTAGGAGTAAAAAGTTTTCCAATACTTCCCCCCCTCACTTTTTAAAACGTTGCCATGTCCTTTCTCTTAAGGTCCATGTGTAAAATAAATTACAAATTTAGTTACAAAAAGATTTACAAGGTAATTACAAGAAAAATTAGGCCTGAAGATTATAAATATAAGGGAACAATACATGAAAACAATAAAAGAACAATGTAAATCAGGAACATTAGTAGCGTTGAACAGATTGTCATAAATTATGGGTTTAATGTCTGTCGTAAGGTTAGTAGTAGTAAGAATGGTTTATAATTACGGGAATAGGGTGCAAAATTAAACGAGGAAGTTTTCAATGTTCCCAAAGGGAAAACAAAACCTATTTTAATTTCTTTCTAAATATATGTTTGAATGGACTTTTGGACAGATTCCACTTGTTTTTAGTAAAAAGTATGCTGTGCAATATTGCAACAGAACCAAAAGGAAGTAATACGTGCATACATAATGAAACTAAACTTTTCAATATGGAATATGAAGATTTTGGACTCATTCAAACAAGAACATGTAAATGGGACCCTGTTGATTAAATATGTTTCAAAATTTTATGAAATAATCTGAAAACGTGCAATACCTAACCTTTAGAGGTCAATGTAATTCCCCCTTAGAACGTGTTTTACTAAGAAGACTCATAACTGTAATCTATAAATACTGCAACAATAATTTACTTGCCTTTACAACAAGAGAAAATCCAGAAAAGGGGAACAGAGGGATATTCTATTACTTCTTATTTATTATAATAAGTAAAAAGATAGTACACTGGGAGATCATTTGTAAAAAAAAACGATGATAACTGAAAACTCGTAGTTTATTAAGGATCATTCACACTGTTTCACTTTCACTCTTCATCCTGAGTGATTCACTGATGTGAATCACAAGTTTGTATAGAAAAGTTAAGAAGTATAGAGTGAAAATCCCATTCACACTGTTTACTTCGGAGGATTCCTCAAAAAGGAAGAATCCTCAAAACTGAAAAGTCTGAATGAACCATAATACCATTAAGTTACATACACCCAAGCAGCACAAATATTCAAGATTAGTCCAATTTTTGTCATGTACAGCCAAATTTCGTTAAATTCGAGTAGTAGGTAAACTCGACATATTTGGTATGAGTTGTACAACTAGTTTGCCCTCCGGATCCGCCCCTGCCATATAACATAACTTTAAAGAAGTTTCAATCGATGCAATCAGAAAAAGATGAACTATTAAATGATATTAATTATACAATTAGCTCAAGTCAAAATTAAAACAATTTACCTCAGGACTTGCAAGCTTTTCGGGGGAGGTATAAATCACAGAGCACAAGAATCCAGTCGTCAGCCCTCGATCAACAGAGCCTCGACAGTAGGTGATGAGGGTAACTCGGTCCCGAGTCCTGTTCCTCCCACCGAGATCGGACTTTATCACCTGACCCACTTCAAATTCTGTAATAATTCATTGTCTTCACTTTTTAATGGTAATAAGATATCTGTTCATTTGATCGATAAGGCAGATGCATTGTTTCTCCCCGATAAACCGCCCCTGCTCTCTGTGGTTGTGATTTCCCTTTTTTTGTTCCGAGCTAAAAAGAGTGCGACGCGTGTTATCTTGTCGAATTTGATTATCATCTGTGGGGTATCTGAGTGCAGCGGTAAGGAGGGTGTATGTTTGATTGTAGTAACTGTAACAAGTATGCTGCGAGAGAAAAAAATTATATTCTGATTTTAGGAATTGCTAGGGAACCGTTTACAAATTATGGTGCATATTTAGAGAGGGTAAAACTTGAGTGGCAAATGTGAGAAGTTGAAATACAGTCGAGTACGCTTAATGTGATCGCAATTGTCAGAGACTAAACTGATAACATTATCCGATCGATAACAATAAGCGATCTCATATAAAAAAACAGCAAACAGTGTAACTAGATTGTTTGCTTTAAAATCAAAATCATGTAATCGTAATAAAGGTATTCAAAACTATTTTTACACTATTTATTACATAATCTGAATTCCAGTAAACAAGGGGAAATCAAAATCTCTTATCAGAAACATCTGCAAAGCATCTTGGTGTTTCTTTAACCAACCACAATTATGGATTCTCGGACCCCCCATAACCGTTTTCTGTCATTATAATATGCCGAATATGTTTTTTTCTTATACTGAGTTTCAGAAGAAAGAAGCGCCAGATCTTCTCATGGATACAGATATTTACTTGTAAAAATTTATCTTCAAAATTAAACTCGAACTCAAAAGCGGTCGTTTTAAAGGGGATATGGACAAATTTTGATAATATTAAGCGGAGCGATGATTCATAGTTGATCACATTAAACGTTATATTTTACATTAAATTAAATAGGAATGATCGGGACCTGTCGATTTCGATAACATTATCCGATTGATAACATTAACCGTGATCACATTAAGCGGATTCGACTGTATTTGTGTTATCACACTTAACTGTTTCTTCAATGCTTTTTAAAATTTTGATCTGCAAGAAAACCTTGTCTAGTAACTGTAAAATTGTTATTTGGTAACTGTACCTTTATCTGTTTCATGTTTGTAGTATATTCATAGTCAGTTAATAAACGTTAGCTTTTTTGACTGATACTTCTCTGCTTCCTGACAAACCTATAGTAATTTAATAGCCACTGATGCAGACCCCATTTGCCTTTATGGAGTTTTTTCATACAAAAATTCATAGTGGTGTCATAATTTTTTATTGCAAAATCAATAGCATATGTAATACCGTACACGGGGGGAATTGGAACACGGGGTTTTTTCATTATTTAACTCCCTTTCAAATTACTGTCATGGTGCATTCGTCCATAGATATTAAGAACAAAGCAAATATCCATTGCTAATATTATGCTCTATTAAAATGAACCAAACAAATGTAAAAAAATAGCATATTTGAATTAATTTTTTTAAGTGTCCCAATTCACTACGTGTAACGATCCCTTTCATTTCGAATTTAAATGCATATACCTGGTGGATTTCCATTATATGATAAATATAATTGCTTTTTAAGCATTAAATTATTAACTTTCCTGATTTTCATTAACATTTCCCTTTTATAATACTTATTATTAATTATATTCACCATTATTTGATGTTGACATTTCTTATTCCCTTATATAACAAAAGGTCGTATTTCCTTTTTTACCAAAATAAAGGCATTAACGTAATATATCCCTCCATTAATACTTAATTTAACTAATAACAGTAATTTGTATTAAGAAGGAGAAGGAGTCGACCAACTTTTTTTTGAACACACGCAATCGAAATGGAGAAAATAATGCTATGCAATTACTATCAGATGAATTAATTATTATCATTATATTCGATGATGGATGCATAATATCATAGTGGAATAGCTACAGCTGTTTCATTATTATGCCTCCACCGGATCGATATTACATTAATTAAGCAATTCAGAAGTTTATCGGTTTTAAGTAAACATGCTAAGAAAACGTCGTTTTGTATTTCTACTGCCAATAATCCATGAAAAATACATCATCGAAGAAAGACATTCACAGTCAGTTAAACTCTTGCCGAAAGAAGGGATGCTTGGCGTAACTTTTACTGACACACATGCTTGGCAATAGATACCATTAGAATAGCCCATTTGCAATTCAGACTCTCTTACTTAGAGCTAACTGGTTCGAGCTAATTGTTTTATCTACATGATTTCTTATAACCATATATCCTTAGAATATTATCAATAAATGAAGATAACCTGTTACTATTACTAATTTGCAGAGAGGGTTATCTTTTACAAAATTAGATGCGTCGGAGAACTCTGCTATTTCATACGAAGTTCACAACTTTTTTAAGAAGTTACAGATGAAATATCAAGGATAAACTCCTTTTGGAATTAAAAACATACTCACGTCATGGCATCTAGAAGATTGCACAGGACATCCAGAGACTCTCCAACAACAGGTCCCGTTGAAGACACCATCACGCAGGACAAGGAATTCGACTTCATCACCAAGGCTTTTCTGCTGTCCGGGATCGTATTCCTCCGCCCCAGGACCCCCTGGGGTATCTCCCGCTTCTTAGTTCTGTGTCTGGACGTGACCCTGAGCGCCCTCTGTCTGTACTTCATGGTGGTCAGCGTGGTCAGCGCGAGCAAGAAGTCCCCTCACTCCGCCGGCCACGCCTTCATCTCCGCTTTCTCCACTCTGGTCGCGCTCTGCATACGGTTCACGGTTCTCTGGAAGCGGAACCGAATTCGCAAGTGCTTCGAGATGATCCTCAGACTCAACAAGGACATGTTCTTGCAGCAGGATGGAAAATCCCTCAGGCGGTTCGCCTGGGCTTCCTGCAGCTTCGCGATCCTGTTCCCTCTCAGCATGATGACGTACGGGTTGATGTCAGGCAACTTCCATGGAAGTATCAGGAAGTACCACATGATGTACCTGTTTGTGGACAAGACCCCATCTATGAACCCTCCCTTGTGGAAGACGGTCCTGATCTTCGGTCTGACGACCGTCAACGTCCTGCTCTGCAAGTGCCTGCCCCTTCTCACCATGATCCTGTGCACGTTCGTGTTCACTCGCCTGCGCGACGTCAACCGCAGCTTCCTGGCGCAGCTGGAAGCGAGCATGCTCGCGAACATGCCGCAGAAGTTGTTCGCGGACTACACCACCCTCTACGGGCGAATCACCAACACAGTCGAGAAGGTGGAGTCCGGGTTTTCGCTAGTGTCCTTTTTCCTGTACGGGTACATGCTGAGCTGCGTGTTTTCCGTCACCAGCTACATGGTCACTCGGCCGCAAGACTCGAAGAGTCTCGCAGGGATCTTGCTCCAAGCGGCCATGTTCGTCGAGACGGTAGCGTGCTTCGTGTTTCTGAGCGTCCGAGCGGCCAGCGTCAATGAGTCGGCTGTGGAAGTGAAGAATCTGATCCACTCGCTGCCCGCCAAGAGGTTCGTCGACTTCTCGCCGAATCTGACGGCGACACTCTTGCAGCTTGCCAACAACTTCGCGAGCGAGGTCTGCGTCACCGGATGGGGACTGTTCATAATCAACCGGGGCTTCATACTGACCACGGCGGGCGTCGTCGTCACTTACGGTGTCATTCTTGTGCAGTTGGGAAGCTGAATGACTAACTTCAGTGCAATATTCACGTTTCAATTCTATGAGGGGAAGAGGAAATATCTTGAAGGATCGAAGCACCTACATCCTACAATTTCCAAAAAATGAAAACATCATAATTGATAGCCCTGTAAATTATTACTCCTTCTTAACACGTTCACGCCGGGGCCGATTTTCATGGTTTTCGCTGGGAGGCGGCGCAGACTACATGCATGGACTACATGCTGCGCTTCATCTGCCTGCGCCACCCGATAAAGCGTTCTGATGGTGTGGGCCACCGGTGGACAGCGCCGGCGTGAACGTGTTAAGTTAACCTGAATTTTCCAAATATGTGTAGTATTTTTCTTTATCACATTTTTGAGGAAAATGAAGAGATCGTTCTTTTTCTGATAATACACTAAAACACACTTTTACCTTTTAAACCAGTGGTTCCCAAGTAAGCACTAAGCAAGTACGTTCATAGTACGCTATACGTTAGCCAATGACCATTACCCATGTTTAAGAGCATCATATGAGAATTACATGATCAATTATGGAAAAATGAACATTCATCTTGCAATTTCGTGACTGCGAAGGATTTCAATTTAACAAGGGTGTCGTAAAGGTCTCAATTTTAGCCTTTTTTTGTCCGAGGACCTCTAATACGAGTTGGAAACAACTGTTCTAAACAGGTTCGCTATCGTTAGAGAAAATTGAATGGAATCATCAACTAAATATAATCTATAGACGTTTTTGCCTTATATTTTCATTATTTTAAGAAAAGACTATAAAAAAAGACTACACACATTTTAATACATAGTTACATAAAAAAAGATAGAGTTCATTCCCTTCTTCTCCTTTGATGTTTCGGAGTTATTAAATTTAAGTATGCATTTGGTGTATTGAATGTATTTAATGAATGAATTAAGACTGTATTTATCTTGATAATTCAGAAATAATGACCATACCAAGGGGATCAAGGTGTTTTAAAATTTTTATATTATTTTAGATTTTAAAAAACTATTATCATTTAATTAATCAAAGCCCAAAAGGTAAAATTTATCAAAATATCTAGTAACTTAAGCGTCTATATTTATTATTTTCAGTTTTTACTTGTAGAAATATTTCCATTTCATTTCATTAAAATATTATGATAATTTATTATACTTACTTGTCGAAAAAATTAAGTGTTAAAAAATAAATATATAGTCTTTTTTATGTGTACGAATATTGACCCATTGAACCACTAAAAAAATTATTACTTATTTTGTTCAAAAATAAAAAACTAATGTATTCTACTCATTCTAAGAACTCATGAAGTTGTTATCTACATGCTATGCATCTATTAATTGGCCTGATTTGATGACGGAATCAGATTCAGGAACTCTTAAAACACCTACTATAAAAATACGTAACATCAAAAATGATCTTTAAAATACACAAAGAACACTTTTTCAATGCTTTACTTTTCAGGTAGATATAGAAAGGACATTAGATATTATGTGATAAATCAAGAATGCTCTAACGTTCATTTATCAAACTGAAAAGCGCGTTTTATCAATATTCGTTTAACATTACGATAAACGCGCAAAACTCTACAACAATAGACAAAGTTCTCATTATTTTACCTATATTTTCCTTTTTTACCTACAACTCTAAAGTATAAATAATATGGATTAAAGTTTTTAAAACTTAACTGCTTCATATTTACAAAACAAGTTCACCTTTCATACATACGTTAATAGAATCGTAAGTTTAAAAGAGGTAAGAAGTCCACACAAAAATGTCAAATAGACTTTTTGTACTAAAAAAAATCTCCAAACTTAGCTCTACACATGAGTGAGAAAAGAGTAAAAAAAACTACTCCTTATAGGCAGATACAGCACCTTGAAATTGACGAAATCGATGTCCATCCATTGTATTTTTTTTATTAAATTTGAAATTTTAATTCATTTGTGTGTCTTTCTTTTCTTATTATTAGCCTTTTTAAACTAAAAAAACATATGTTACTATATACAGGCAGTGTGATAAATCGGGCATTATTAATAACACCCGAAGTGGAGGAGGGCAATGTGATAAATTCAATGACATTTATCATCACTTTGCCCGCTTCCACTCTGGACATTATTAATAATGCCCAATTAATCACTTTTCCCGTAACATATATATACAGGGTGTATCTGAAATGGTGCAACAAACTTTCAGGGATGATAGTACTCATCAAGACGAACAAGAATCGGTATAGAAAGGGGGGTCCCAGACCAAATCCCAGGGAGTTAAAAATGGAGCGACACCCAAAAAAATCATTGAAAAATTCAATTTGTAGAAGAACTACTATTGATAAAAACTTAATTATGGTCTCAAAAATTGTGGTTTAATATGATCTTTAAAATTACCTCAAAAGTCTTCACTTTAAAATTTGTTTTATTATGAAAAAAGTTAAAAAACACAAAAAATGTGAAAACTCTGCCAAAACCTTATTTTGTATTTCGAAATCCTTTCTTTTGATTTGATAATCTGAAAGATCATAGTTGAAAACCCTTAAGTCCAAAATTTCACGTAAATACAATCCATATTAAACGCTTGAGATCCTGTTAAAGTTTGTTTTTTGCGTGCGCTAACAGCTGTTCTGGAAACAGCTCTAAAAAACTGCTTGCACACCCAAAAAACAAACTTTAAAAGGATCTCAAGCGTTTAATATTGATTGTATTTACGTGAAACTTTGGACTTAAGGGTTTTCAACTATGATCTTTCAGATTATCAAATCAAAAGAAAGGATTTCGAAATACAAAATAAGGTTTTGGCAGAGTTTTCACATTTTTTTGTGTTTTTTAACTTTTTTCATAATAAAACAAATTTTAAAGTGAAGACTTTTGAAGTAATTTTAAAGATCATATTAAACCACAATTTTTGAGACCATAATTAAGTTTTTATCAATAGAAGTTCTTCAACAAATTGAATTTTTCAATGATTTTTTATGGTGTCGCTCCATTTTTAACTCCCTGGGATTTGGTCTGGGACCCCCCTTTCTATACCGATTCTTGTTGGTCTTGATGAGTACTATCATCCCTGAAAGTTTGTTGCACCATTTCAGATACACCCTGTATATAATTTGTTTTTAATTTAATTTTTCAGTATCCAATGAATGCTTTTTATGCCCTAAAAGTTTTTGGGTCTGGGCCTAGGGGAGGGTCCAGACCTGGCTGCACCCTTGCCCAGAAATACAACTTTTTATTGGGCGTTTATCTAAGCGTTTAAATAATAATTGTCGCTTACATTAAAAAAACCTAGTGGGACCTGCACCCTGCTCACTATCCCTTACCAACTCCTGGAAGTGCGTCTTATTGCTTTTCAGATCGCTTCGCGATCTCAGTGAGCGGAGCTCGTCGTTTTTCATCTCACTAATTCAGAACAACCCACTGAGCGGCTTAATTATTGCTTGTTTAATACCAAACTTTCTTAACACCCTTACTTAATAATATAATCCGGATCCTTACTCCCATGAGAGTTAACGCTTTTGACGCTTTTTTGAAGGAGTTTTGGACATGTTTTTTTTTGCTGGGGTTATAGCAGAAAAAAAGCAAAAAAAAGCATCAAAAATTTTGAAATTTTAAGACTCCAAAATTAATATAAAAAAGGGGCTACAAAGGTGAAGATCTTCATATCTATCAAAAAATTGCAATTCTGCTTACTTTTAAAAGATTTTGCTGGGGGTGAACTTGCAGTAGATCGACTTTGATTATGAAATAGTAACTCCACAAAGAATAATCTCATTAATTTCATTTTTTAATCAGCTTTCGGAGCAAAAATGACTCCTATACATTTTCCTACATATGTTCAAAATTTCATAAATAGTATCTAATAGTTTTTGCGTAAGGAGAGTTCAAAGTTCTCAAAATGAATGATAATAAAAACGATTTGCAAAGGAAAACTTTGGTTGTTATATTGAAGACACAGAGTATATAATCCGAATTACCTAAGGTAAAGTTCGAAATATTTCATACTTTGCCTAGATAATCCACATATTACCAAATTAAGTACTACATGAACTGTAAAATTTTACAACGTGATATGGAGGGACCACCCACCGTGTTTAGGTGGGAGCACAGAGTATAGAGCTTAACAGAGGATTCGTCTACATAGACGTTAATGGCTCCTTTTTTAACATGTGATTTCCCATAGACAACTTCAAGTTCATCGGACCGCCTCTTATAGTTCACGTCACTCCTGCTACATCTCTGCGATTCGCCCACTGAAGCTGTCACTCGAGCAGCACCGATGAAATTAAAATGCCTAGTGAAATTATTTATAATCTGAGAGCTGAATTAAATTAAGTACCCAAAGAGGAAAACTGCCGTTTGGAATCTCTGTTAGCTCCTTATACTCTGTGATTAAAGATAAATCAAAATTTCCGGTAAAGATTTCCTCCTTGATTAGTGTAAATAGTATAAGAAAGGCACTGTCTATTTGGAAACTGCTACGTAACCACGAAACCTACAGCGCATGCACCACGGGCCGTTTGGGCCGTCCAAATCATAGACCTTAGAGAGAGATAGACGGAGCAAGTGGGGAAAACCGGTGTTCGAACATGTCAAGCCGAGCGACCCACAATCACGTGACCTCTGTCGTTGTTTTTGCGCTCTTTTGCGGGGCCGATGTTCTGCGCGGACTTTGCGCGTTAACATATTTTGATTTACGATGTATTTCGGTAAGAACAGTTTAAAACACATTTTTTAAGAAACACACAAGCCGGCGAATATGCGATCCCAAGACTTTTTTTTTACTTTTTGTTGATAATCTTATTCTTTTTTAAAAATTTAGAAATGAAAGTACTTCTAAACTATAAATGAAATAAAAAAAGTAACTGGAAGTTTAGAATACAAATCAAAAAGCATAATTTCGATACATTTAATTTTGAAAAGCTCATATACATTACTCTTAACTAAGACTGTGAAGAAGGTACTTCCTTATTTTTATTGTTGATTCTATGATAATCAAATCCATTCATTACTGCATAGATAAAAAAAATAAGAATGATGCAAGTGGTTAACATTATTAAGAACTGTCTTTTGAACTGAGTACCCAATTAAAATACTTCCCCAAACTCAATAAACAAACTTTATCAAATAAATTTAAAATCAATGAAATATTCTTAAAATTAATTTGTTAGAAATATATTAATCACTCATCATCATACATACTTACATCATGAATTTTTAATTTCGATATTACAATTGAATTTTTTAGTTCTAATTTTTTTTATTTCATTAAAAAGCACCTAGTCTTAATAGGGCCTGCCTTCATCTTTGATTAACAATTAAGCAAAATAACTTAAAATATATATACATTCAAGACCAATGACAAAACAAAACAATTTAAGAGAAAAAAATTTATTGAAAAATACAAAACATTAACATTTACGACACAAGATTGGAAAAGCAACATAATTTGGTCATACTCACAGACAATAAGAGACAGACCGGTCAATAGGCGGGGCTTATCCAGAGAGCTCAAGTGGCGCCTGCGACAAGCGGTACCGGCATTAATCGATTAATTTAATATTTTTTAATCGAAATCCTTATACATTTTTTTGTTGACGAAACTTGCAATATTCGATTTCGAAAGTAAACATGAAGTTTGTGTAAATCGTTTAATCGTACTCTTTTAAATTGTTTTCAAGATTTATAAATCATTTTAACAGTGTCTTTTTGCATTAAGGCACATTTTATCTCGTTTCTTCTCTATTTTGCAATGTATTGGAAAATCTGTGTTGCATTCTTGAACTTGATTTCTAAGCCTGACAGAATTCAGTATAATTCGCGTTAATTATAGGCGTATGTATTTAATTCAGATGAAAATGTATACTAGTATGTGCCTGAGATCTGGGATTAGTATTTGCAAAAGATGTTGTTCGTTTAGATTCACGAGGATTGCAACTTCATTTACACATCGTGTTTGTCTTAAAAGGCCAAGGGATTATAACAAATATTTGTAGTTATTGAAATATGAGATTTAATAAAATAATTTAGATTCATTATTTACTTGTGTGAGTCTTGATTACTTTATATTTAAGCTTGTATTTTTACAATCAAGTTTTTCATCATATGCGATCACGAAATTTTGTTGATGAACAAACCTGAATGATTTAATTTAAACTTTCTATTATAACAGCAAATTTAAAAAAATTGTTGAAAAAAAAGATATTTTTTAAATTTTAAAAACCATTTAATGGGCTTATGTGATCGCCAAGGATCGCGATCCTGGTGATCATATGGTCGATGGATTACGTCTTCGAAAAACGGCTCCATGGTTGCCAGACCTAAAAGCTTAACTGTAACCACAGTTTTAGTGCAGGTACCACGGGTTGAGGGCGTTCGTGTCGTAGGCCGCCCATTGACCGGTCTGTCTCTTATTGTCTGTGGTCATACTCATACTGATCAGAGAAATGCTCTTTGTTTAAACAATATTCCACAATATAATTTTATATCATTCAGTCAATGAGGATTCCCGCATTTTTCAAGTAAAAAAGGATCTAAATTCAAATACCAACACGGAAAGTTCTTAAAAAATTAGTTAATTCAATAATTTAAAATAAAAATCGACATTCGCTTTGAATTTTAAGAACATTGTTTTGGATTACTTGACGTCACTCATCATCACAAAAAAATTCCCCCCCTTGAAAAAAAATTCAAACAACGTTTGTACAAGGATAAAAGTAGTACTGCCTTTTAATCTAAATTAAAAAAGACTTCATTAATATATTTTTAGTTTTCTGACACAGATTAACTTAGATGGAATCATGAATTATACATCTTACGTTTGTTGACCATTCTAATCCAATATACCACATTAAAGTACAAAATCTACTTAGAAATATAATTTACTTAATTTTTATTAATTAAAAGTTATTATATTTTCTAAATATTAAATCTTACACTATAAACAAACGATGATGTTATGTGAATGAGTAATTGATTGGGTCTATTTTCGTTTTAACTCCTTCCTAATCAAAGGAAGTTTTATACTAAAGTAAACTTAAATGAATATACCGTAAAGTAAAAGGTTTAAAATAATAATTACGAGAATAATGAATATCCTTGGCCGGCTCTAACCGAACAATTGTAAGCAACGCAGCTGTTCACCATTACTTTTCTATGGGAGAGGATGGTTTTGGTTTGGTTTGGTTTTTGGGGTAACATATATTTTCCGGTATGTGTGCTTGATCTCAAGGATCCGCTTATACACCTTCGTCAAGTGAGACAGACACAACAGAATTTTTACTGACACAAAGAAGGAAAATACACCCAGGGGAGAGGTCAGAATCGAACTGACGACGGAAACAGTACACATACTGCTGGCGTGAAGGGCAGTGAGCAGACCCAACCGGCCATCCGTTCCCCCTATGGGAGAGGAGGGAATGAAGCCTGGAAGCTGCCCACAGTCATGTGACCTACAGGGACACGATCTTCGAACATAACAACCGGTTTCTCGGGTATGCCCTGCTCCGTCTATATCTCTCTCTAAGGTCTATGGTCCAAATAGACACTTCGTATAAAGAAAACAAACAAGTGATCCCATAGTGAAATGAGTCTCTTGTGCAAAGAATCGTAGGTGGATTCCAAAACCAAATTTCCAAACTGATATTTGCTTAAAACATCTGGCAACAACCTTGGTGTCACCGCTGATTGACGGCTGACAACCGTAAACACAACGAAACACACGGGGACGGGATCGCCCGTGAAATCCCGGTTTGTCACCGATTTCTTTACAAGTAAATATACCTGTTTGATGTGATTAACAACTGTATTATGTAGTTTAGGGTCTCATTGAAAGGCATTTCATGTTAAGGAGCTTTCAGTTGTCATTTTATAAGAAGTAGATGTTTTCGTTCAGACAAAATCTCAATTTGTCAATTAATTCTCGTTTGTACCTAGATTTCTCATTCATTCTTGTCTTTCAGAATAATTTTAATATCAAAAATAGGAAAATTAATTTTTAAAAATTTAGAATTTGATAGTTATACTCCATGAGTAAAGGCAATTTATAGCTAGTATGATTTGCTTTAAACTTACCTTTTCCACATTTTGTAGGTAATGACAAGATTTTTCTGGAATGGATTATTGATTTCAAAGAATGCAAAGTCTCAGACCAAGGCTTCTTGACTTAATGGTAAGTATTTTAATTAAAATTAGGAAGGATTATTAGGATTTATTTTGCTCTTGCAAAAAATTTCAAATTAAAATTGTTCCTAAATGTTAAGAACCCTGAATTGTACTGAAAACCTTTATATATGATCATAAATGCCTGTGACTCACCTAAAAATCAATATGCAAGACTAGGTCTTATAAATGAATCATACCCAATTCATTTTCATAATTTTTCTTGCTATTTTGAAAACTCCCTGTCATTAAATCGATGGAATCTGAAATAAATTAGAGATATCATGGTCTCTTCAAAAATATAAAATTAATTAATATACCTACTTTATTTGAAGAGTACCTAAATATTATTTTGAGGTATCAAAGTTCGAGACGTATAACTATGTTTATATCTACATGTATAAAAACTTTAAATTATTGTGATTTTTATCTTCTAATGTACGTTTTTTTTGAAAAGTTACCCTTTAAAGATGAAGGGAAAAATTGCTAAACGATAAGTATGCAGTAGTTATTTAGAATTCCGCTGACTACGCCTAACAGTCTTATTTACTGCTAACCAGTGGTAGAAGTGGGTGAACTAAAAGTGGGGGGATGGCCTAGCCCAAGTCCCCCCCCCCAGAATTTTCTTTTTACTCTGTTACCTCCATTTATATTTTTTTGCATGGTATGCGTATATTTATGAAGTATTAAACTCTAAATAGTTTTTATATTTTGAGCATTTTTTCTGAATTTTGATTGATTTTAATGATGCCTAATTTTTACTTATACTGCCGTTACTTGCTTTCTATTTATTTTTAAAGAAGAATAAAGAAATTTCGTTTGTGAACCTTTATTTAACTATTGGATTTTAGATCAACCCCTGTTAAACACAAATATATCAAATGCCCTCTGAGTGAATAAATATCCGGTTCATTTCATTTTCCCGTTTCATTTCATTACTTCATAAATATACATTACCACACAAAATGTCTCTCCTTCGCGTACTTCATGACAAATGTTTGTCTATACACCTCAGCATGAAAAATAGAGGGGGTCTAGGGGTTCTCCCCCAGAAAAGTTTTGAAATTTTGATCTTTAAAAGTAGTATTTTAACTCATTTTTGGACATGTTGGGCCCTTTTTTTACACACAAAGGGTCCAATTACTCCTTGTACCCTCCAGAATTTTCAAGAGGGAACAATACATATTTTATAAAAAGCCAAATTTTAGGGGAGATTGAACCCCTAACAACCTCTTTGGATAGAGCCCAAATTAAGTGAAACTTGAATAATTTAAAATAAAATTTAGGTAGTAGTAGTTTTCAGGGCTCCCAGCAGGTCTCTTTTTTCCCTAAAAGTCTCTTTTTTCACCTGAGGTCTCTAAAAGTCTCTTTTTTAGGATCAATGTCTCTTTTTTTCCTTTTTTCCCTACTTTTAAGGGTTAGATTTACAAAATTTTTCTGGGGGAGCGCCCCCAGACCCCCTCTACCTTTGAAATTTTTATGTCTTTTTATATCCTGTGATTTTCCGTAGAAATTTCTGACTTACAAGATATCGGTCTCTTTGGGTGTTAGCAATGGGTCAACAATATTAGTTGAAACAATACTTTGAAGGCTAATTTTCCCCAAACTTTTCCAGTGAAGAACCCTCATCCCTGTATCTTTACTTGGGGTTCATATTTTATACAAACTGCGAACAAAATTTTACAGGGTCTGTTAGTTTGAATCAATTCGTCCCCTTCCAACCCCCCCCACAAAAGTCTGGTTTGGGGTTTCAAGTGTGAAATAACTTTTAGGTTGCAGAACTGATATAACTTGATTATACTCAAGGCATCTATTAGGGTAAAATACAAAAATTTTACGGAAGCCATGGAAAAAATTGTATGTGAAAAATAGTCTGAAAAGTATTATCCGAAGAAATTATAAGTATTATCCTGTTTTGATTATGTTAAAGGGGTATGAAGGATAAATATGACCTTATGACATCCTTATTTAGCAGCATAGCCAGGATTTTCCTTTGGAGGTCCAAAAAAATGCATTATTGTAAATCAATGAAATTTCTGTAGTTACCCAAATATATTGGTCATTTTTAACTATACTCCTCTCTGTTAATTAAGAGGTTAACTCCTCTTTGTTAATTATAGGATCTCTCCTCAAAAACATTTTGCAAATTTGCTCCTTGGAAACAGTGTCGAACTCGTTTTTGGCCTCAGGCCCATAACTAGATATTTGTTTTGGGGATTTGACTCAATACTTATGAGAGTACTAAATACTTATGAGAGTTTTTACATGCTTTGTTTTAAAACGCTTACTGTGATAGGATGTTAATCTGTGTGCAATAAGTCTAAAGTTTGAGGGCGCTTCACCAGAAAAATTTTGGAAATTTGATCTTTTGAAGCAGTGTTTTAGCTCATTTTGAGACCTTTTCAGTTACATCCAAAGACTTCCTTGTAAGCCACACTGAGTTTCAAAGGGATGTTTGGGGTCCTCCCATAGAAAATATTTGTTATTTAAACATTAAAAGAGTATAGTGTAAACTCACATATTTGAGCTCTATTGGGTTACAACTACTAGTAAAGAGGATCGCTCTTTTAAAGTGTAGAATTTTTATGAGAAACACAGTATCAAAATTTCTCCCTTGAGTGGCAACTGGTTATTATAAAATCAAAACTATAGGGTCTGAACCCAAAGAACCCCCCCTTTTGGCTACAGCACTATTTTTTTATTCAAGAATAATCTCAACTTCTCAGTTTTTTAATTTTAATTTGATTCAAGTTACGAAAAGTATACTTTCTGTTTTGAAGGATTATCCGAATACTTCATTTCAACATTTAAAAATTACCTTGAAAATGTACTTTATTATTTTAATTAAATTTTTTTATTGTACCAAAAATAAAAAAAGGACACAATTACAAGTTCACATAGCCACCTGGGATCTCAATCTTTGGCAATCAATCGCCTTTTTATCTAATTTTATAACATTAACTATTTTGTGAGGATAAAACTCTGAAATTTTTGTTTCATCGACCTATTTTTTTTCGTGACACTGTTAAATTTTGACTTAAAATTTCGGTCTCTTTTTCCTCTTTTTTAAAGATATTAGGTCTCTTTTTTCCCTAAAGACAAACCAAATGTCTGCTGGGAGCCCTGAGTTTTAAATTCGCATATTTTCAAATAAATTTAAAGAAAACTAATTTTAAAAAATGTAGAATGAAGTGCTACATTTAATGATGTGATGATGAAAATGATGAAATTTTTTAAAAGTTTATTTAGTATAAAAGTAGTTGTAAATAAAGTGCTTTTAAGAAATACACTTAAGTTCAAGTGCTAATAAGCCCAGAATTTTAAATATTTAAAGAAATTAAAAACCACACCTGAACACCGTTATCGTTCATTTGATTCTCCACATGATCCTTTTTAACTTGATGTAAATATTCCACTTCTCTGTCCTCGCATCCGTTATTCTGTATCGGATGTTTTTATCTTGAAACCAACTACTCAAATTAATTTAGAATTTAGGATCTAAATTAGGTATTAAATAACAGAAGCGAACTATAAGCGCGCAAACAGCAACCGCAAAGAATAATTGTTTTGAGCCACTCACATCATCTTCCCTCTCACCAATATTCCCGCCTTTTTTGTTTTTACTTTTTCTGGAAAAGAGATTATGTGCTCTTGGTTAATTTCTGTGGCATATATTTTCTGTAACGGGGAGACGTTGTTTATACTTTGAGGGGGTCGAATCGAAGCAGCTCTCTCTGCAATTTGTTTACACGTTTTTGTAATGCGAGGACAGTCTCCCGTGTACGTATTTTCTAAAAAAAACTACCCCGACTCATTCTAATAAACCTGTCAGACATTCCTCGGAAGATGAGAACAGAGGGACCTCCACGTTACGTGTGTTGAGAGAAGTTTGGAAGACGGTTTCTCAATATGAACACAATGGGCTACACGTAGACAAGGGTTTTGTAATTTTTCAAAAAGCGGTGCGAAGAATTTCAGTGGTTTTAGAAGTGGGGTGATGATTTTTAGTAATTAAGAAGTGAGGGGATGGATTTTAGTGGAAATAAAAGTGGGGGGACGGATGGGTACTTTTACGAAAAGTGGGGGGACGCGTCACCCCGCATCCCCCGCACTTATAGCACTGCTGCTAACTGACCAGCAGTCAAAGATGGATTCTGCCAAAGTTGACCAAAATCTTGTTTTTGCTGGTTAGGAAGCAGTGAATAAGGCCATAAATATAAATATGTTTTGATCACCTTCTTACTATCTTCAAATTATTTGTTCTATTTGTGTCAATGCATTTACTATGAGTTTTGTTTATGAATAAAGTCCCTTGATTAATTACACTGGTCAACACTCATTTTGATGGCTGGAATATTAAAGCTGTTTTTGTATATATTTGACCTCCTGATTCCGAATATGACATCCGTTTTTGCTCATCAGCTCTAGTTTTTAAGATATTCGAAAATTAAGTTTTTTCACTTTTGACCTACCTTTTATACAATATGGTGCTATAAAAATGACTTAAAAATAAAAAACCTTACCACCCAAGGCTTTTCCTATTCCTTAGGCTCCCAATAGATAGTGTATAAAGTTTCAGCCCCCCAAGTTAATTTTAAGGGGTACCTATAGGGCCCTAAAGTTGAAAAAAAGTCGAAAAATTGGTCTTTTTTTCAGAATTTTTAAAAAAATATTTTTGAGTTTTCTAATTTGATAAAACTGGCTAATATATGTTTTTTAGAACTTATTCAGACCGCTAAAAATATTTTTACTTTAAAACTGCACCTCTTTAGAGCGATTTTTTAGTTTTAAGGTGAGAATAAGGGTCATTTCGCTTAAAAACGCTTGGTACCAATAATGGTGGTTGAAATGAATAAATTTCGAAGTAAGTCATCAAAAAAGATGTACTTTGATATAAAACTGAAATTTCATATGATACAGATCAGTGAAAAAAAGCATTTTTTCAAATTTTAGGGCTTGAAAGCTCGAGAGAAGCTTCTACTGTTTTACTGATCTTTATCATGTGAAATTCAGTTTTACATCAAAGGACATCTTTTTTGATGACTTACTTCTGAAAAATTCGAAATTTATTCGTTTCAACCACCATTATTGGTACCAAGCGTTTTTGAGGGAAATGACCCTAATTCTCGCATTAAAACTAAAAAATCGCTCTAAAGAGGTGCAGTTTTAAAGTAAAAATATTTTTAGCGGTCTAAATAAGTTCTAAAACACATATATTAGCCAGTTTTATCAAATTAAAAAACTCAAAAATAAATTTTTAAAAATTCTGAAAAAAAGACCAATTTTTCGACTTTTTTTTAACTTTAGGGCCCTACAGATACCCTTTAAAATTAACTTGGGGGCTGAAACTTTATACACTATCTATTGAGACCCTAAGGAATAGGAAAAGCCTTGGGTGGTTAGGTTTTTTATTTTTAAGTCCTTTTTATAGCACCATATTGTATAAAAGGTAGGTGAAAAGTGAAAAAAACTTAATTTTCGAATATCTTAAAAACTAGAGCTGATGAGCAAAAACGGATGCCATATTCGGAATCAGGAGGTCAAATATATACAAAAACAGCTTTAATATTCCAGCCATCAGAAAAAAAGTTTTTTTTTGTAGACCAGTGTTATTTTTCTTTTAGTTAAACTTCTACCCAGTGCCTGAGCTAGCTTGACTCAGAAGGATCTTGCTTGATTCTTGCTCCATAAGACATATTTATTTCACAATAAAGTCAATTCTAAAAGATTATTTTTTTAACCTGTCTGTTTCATAAACCCTAGCTGTTTTTTTCCATAAACCTAGAATATAGTGAACTGTAGGGTTATAATGAATCTTTCCACTAAAATTAAAATTAGTTAAACTCTGATAAATGTATTTATTTGGTTCAATATCAGTTAACTATTAAGGAGTTTGATAGTTATATTTCTATTTTTAAATTTATTTAATTTTGATCTATTAATATTAACTTTCAGATTGAAGTAACAGATCAAAGTAGCTTATAACACAATGACTGTAACTTATAGTGCAGAAGTAGCCACAAGTAAAGGATTTGGGTGCTTTTGGAAGTTACTTTTCAGGTTTGTAATTTGTTTATTGGTATTGTAAATGCATCAGAAATAGAAAAATAGTACTTCATGATGATTATTACAATATTTTCCATTGCAACAGAGTATTTATTTCAATTTAAGCAAAAAATATTTTTTAATCACATTTGTTGCTAATTTTGCCACTAAATATTTTAAGGCTTTTTAAAATTGACACCTATTTAAAAACAACTTTTTATATTTTCATTTGAAATTTAAGTTACATTTTTTTGCAAATTTTAATAATTTCCATATTATTTTTTCAAACTACTAATTACCCTTAAAATCAAATTGTAAATTACTTTTTAGCTATCTTTATTTTGTTTTATCTAATAAACTGAAGTCCTGTTTTAAACCTACTTATCAGTTTCTTAGTTGCTCCTGTTTAATAACGTATCAATATCCACTAAGAACACTCTTTTGGAGATAATAGTCTTTAGTTTTGCTTCTATTCCTAACCTTTACCTTAAGTGTTACATACTTTTCCATGGAACTTGCTCATTGCCTCACCTGTAGAGGAGATTTTGCCAAAAGACTTGGAAACCTATCAAAGTGGCTTGAGCCTGGGCCCTAATCAACTTTTAAAGGGTGACTTGTCACAATGTGACTCTGTTTAGTTCACAGCATGCATGACACCTTGTTTTAAAATGGAGTACCTCCTGACAACAGATCCAACGTGCTTTCTTTATTCAAAGGCAGTGGTTGGATGAATGCCTAATCTTCTTGAATTGCAAGAAAGCCTCTTGTATTGAAACATTCTTCTAACTTGATGTATTTTAAGATAAGATCCAGTATTAGTTAGTGTTCTGCATTTACTTTTTTTCTTCAAAACGGTTCAGGATGTAACTTTAATTAATTATGTGCTATTTATTTAAACATTACTTTGAGGAGTAAAAAAAATTAAAAACTGCATCACTTGCGTAAGTGTTTCCAGCCAAATCCAAATTTTTTAGCCCTTAACAATTTTTTACATATTTTTTAATTTTTTCATAAAAGCATTCATTTTAAGTATTTTTTACTGAATTTAGTTTTAGTAAAAAGTATTTAGCATTAAATACTTTTTACTAAATACTTATTTAGTATTTTTAGTTATAGTATTAAATTTAGTGTCCAATTTCATTAATAAAAGTAACGTTTGCACTATTTGTTCACTTAATAAATAATAATTTTAATTCTATTAAAAATTAAATTAAATTAACTACCAAAGGCACATTTCAAATTCTAAACAGAATAAAAATAAATGAATTTTCTTAACAGAAATACAGTATGTGGTTATAACTTTACTTATAATGTTTCTTTTCTACAGATGGCGAGGAAGTATATATAAGCTATTGTGGCCTGATTTGGGCCTTTATTTATCAGTTTATTACTTTTTAAGTCTGATCTACAGAGTTGCCTTAAATGAAGCTCAGAGAAGGTTTGTTTTTTATTTGTTATCTAATGACACTTCTATCATCAAAACCCAGCTTAATTAATTTTAAAATCCATTTAAGGTAGTAAAAGTATACAGTAAAAATTATTTAAAGTAAGAAATAATTGGTCCTACTGGGTTGTTCAATATTCATGGTTTGTACGGTGCTTAAAACTTTAAAAAGTGCTTACTTCTTATATCCGATTATAAGGCCCTTATAAAGTGCTTAAAAATTATTTATTTTTTAATATGGTTTTTATTTTTTTCTCAAAACATGAGTCATTAAAAAGTGCTTATTTGTAGACAGAAACAGTCAATTTTTCTTGTGCTTCCATCAAATGTATTTTGTTACACATTTTTCTTCAATAATTTCAATTGGGGCATTTCTCTCAAGCGACTCAACTCGAGTTAATGTTCGTTCAATCCTTTATGGTTTGAAAAAGAAGTTAGCAAAAATTGGCTTGTGGAAATGTCAAAAATAAAATAAAGGAAAACAAATTGTAAACACTTGGTCTCCTTTAACCATTTTAAATACTTTTTTGCAGTCATTAATTATACATTGTTTGTTAATATCTAATATGTGAGCTCATTAATGTTATTCCTATTTGAGAGACAAAAATAAACTCCAGTGTTCTTGAAAACATTTTATTTATAGTTAGAAATGTGCACAGGTAGGTGATTAAAACTTTTCATAAGTCCTTATTTTACTTTTCAAACTTCTGTACAAACCATGATATTATGTAGGAATGATTATTTTTGTCAAAACAACACTACACATATATTGCTGGATAATCTTTTGAAAAAAAGGTCCACTTAAGATCATGGGTGGATTTAGATGTTGAACCCTGGGGGTGCAAGCTGTCCCTGATGGCTTTAAAAACATGCTTTTCCCCTATAAAAATGGAATTTTCTCAAAAAGTTAAAGGTGTGTTGCACCCCCTTAAATCCGCTCATGCTTAAGATACTCAGTAATTTTAAGTAATTGATTTTATGATTTTCTTTGTGTTCACCCTAATCTTTTATCTTTAATTTCAGATATTTTGAAAAAGTCTCATTATACTGCAAGACTTATGGAGATCTCATTCCTGTTTCTTTTATTTTGGGTTTTTATGTATCCATTGTTGTAAAACGATGGTGGGATTCTTTCAATTGTATTCCATGGCCTGATACTTTAGCTTTCTTTGTCAGTGCTTATATTCATGGTCAGGTAAACCACTCTGTAAATTATATTGTAATTAGTACTTCTTAAAGTGCTGCTATGTGATTCTTAAAATGCAGATACTGCTTAACCAACGGTTGTAAAAGGGTCACGTGATTTTTACAGACGTTGCACAGCCGATAGTACTCGACTTGAATGAAATAAAATCTCCATATTGATATTAACCAAGGAGCGGAACTGTTTAATATCAAAATATTGAGATTTTATTTCATACAAAAGGATCGGCCGTGCAACGTCTGTAAAAATCACATGACCCTTTTACTTTTGTTGGCTAAGCTGTAGTTGCAGCTTTGTTGTGTTAATATATTTTGAGATGAAGTTTTAAAAGATATTTGAAAAAAATTCTGTAATAATATTTTTAATTAATTAATTATTTTTGTTTACTTAACTTTAATTCTTTAGATTTAATATAAAATAGATTTTACCTTAAACTTATCAAATCTATTTAAGAGAAATTTAATTCTAGTTTGAGATAGGATTATATATAGAATAATATATGTTACTTTGAATACCAATATTATGACCTTGTAAAATATAGGGGTTGTTGAAACTAAACTATAGTTTACTTTATGTTTTTTTCTTTTATGTAGTGAAGTAAAGATTTTTTTGCTTTTAAATTCTAGGATGATCGGGGTCGTTTAATGCGTAGATCCATTATGAGGTATGCAAATCTTGCTCTTGTCATCACATTATCTTGCATTAGTCCTTGTGTAAAGAAACGCTTTCCTACTATGGATCATCTTGTTGATGCAGGTAATGATTTGAATTAAAAGAACTTTCAAATTTTCATTGTGCAATGAGCTCCTTCTATCGTGAAAAAAATGCTGCAGTCGGTCATTTTTCCTATTTATTTCTTTTCGATTTCTAGGCATCCTCCTTCCCAATGAAAAGAAGGTCATGGAACAGTTGAAAACAACTCATTCTACTTATTGGATGCCTTTAGTCTGGGCATCAAGTATTGCTAGCAGAGCTAGAAAAGAAGGGAGAGTGAGAGATGATTTTGCTCTAAATACTCTTGTTGGGGTAAATCATTTTTTTCCATTACAATAGCAAGAAGATTAGAAGTTTGGTCAATTCTTAACTGTTCTCTCTAATTAAAAGTTTAATCTCTTCAACCTTAATTTTTTGTAAAAATAACTAGCTTAATTTACATTTAAATTATCCTGGTAGTGACAGTTACTAATTCTGAATAATTGTGTTAAATACTGTTTAATATTTATTCTCTCTTCCACTGACTTCGCTTCATTAATTTATGTTCAGATCTTGGGAATGGCAATACTTCTGTTGCATTAATGTTAATAAGGTTCAATAGTTGTTTAACACTAGAATCTAGAGTGGTGGCCATATAGGTCGTTTTTTAATATGATTATTTGCAAAATTAATGCTTGGGTACTTCAAGTTATCTAAGAAAAATGCAAACTCAGAGTACCTTGGCTGTATTTTCCCACTTTCATACATATAGTAATGTAAATTCTTCTTCTGATAAGTAGCAGAATTAGTAGTATTTTTGGTACTTTTCCATTATACTGGCACAGGCGATAAAGTCTCCAATAATGATGCAACCAACACCAAATGGAATATCGGCACTGGGAACCTTTTGCCTCCAGATTTTCTAAGCAATGCTGAAAGCTCCGACCTTGACGTTGATCTTTGAACGATCACTAATCCTTCCATTCGGGCAGATGTTCGTTCGATGATTCATTGCTACCAACCTAATAAAGTAAAGGAATCGGAAATACAGATACGTCTCATTCTTTTGGATGATATTGCTTCCTATGATTTGTTCCGGCGACTGTGTGCTGTGACCAAAAAGTCAGCCTGGCGAGATTTCCGCCGGTGTAATGGAAAAGTACTGTATTTTTTATCTGCCCAGATGAAACAAAATTAAGTAGGGAATAATGTTTCAGTGAAAGATGTGTCACACTTGATCTTATTGTTGTTTCGTGTAAAACATATTGTTATTTCATAATTTTGTTGTGTAAATTCTATATTAAATTTTGCTTTTTTGACAATTATTTAGTAATTTTACATTGAACCTTTTTTTATAGACAATAGCAAAGTATCGAGCATTATGTGGTGGTCTATATAATTATGATTGGATAAGCATACCTTTAGTTTATACTCAGGTATACAAATTTTACATAAAAATATCACATGTTTTTATTTAGCTAAATGTTATTGTTTATATAGTTTGTATTTAACTTCTCTATTGTTTACTTTGTTATAAGCAATATTTTTTCTGACAAAACATAAAGTAATGTAATTTTTTTATTATGCTGTTATTCTCAAATTAGAGCTTTAAGAATGACTCATTTTAAGTCTTTTATCCCTCAGTATAATTGTTTATTTTTTGTAGGTTGTTACTCTAGTAGTTTATACATTCTTTTTGTCAACACTCATGGGGAGACAGTATTTAGATCCAAAACAAGGCCATCCAGGTTATGATGTTGATTTGTACATTCCTGTATTTAATTTCCTTCAGTTTTTCTTCTACATGGGCTGGTTAAAGGTGAGTAAACCCTAATTAAATCTGTTAGTATGCATAATAGTCATGGAGTATTTTACAAGTGGTGCATATAATACACCATTTACAGTTTGATCACAAATATTTCCCTTTTTATAAATTTTTTTATTCTTATTTTAAATAAAAATATTTCAAGCAAAGTAAAAACCAATTTATATCTATTGGTTTTACTTTGTTTAAAATCTTGAGATATTTTTATTTCATAATACAAAGGTAGTAATTTAATGTGGTGGTCATAATTAAAGGCTTAAGGCAGCGGTTCTCAAACTGTGCTCCGCGGAGCCCTTAGGGCTCCGCCAAGCATTTCCAGGGGCTCCACGAAGAACTTTGAAATAAATACATTTTTTGATAATTTCTAATTTGCTTTTCTCTGAAATGTTATAAATAACTTTCTGTAAGGTGTTGGTAAGGTCTGCAGGATTTTGCCTTTTTCAGGTCTTTTTTGGTTTACCAAAACAAGTTAAAACCCTGTTTTTAGGGTCAAATTTCCAAAACTTTTTTGGGGGAGGAACCCCCAGGATGCGACGGTTTGGCGCTGGCCGTTTGGGCGCCGTTCCCGTTTCGGCACCAAATTTTTCTTCTCCTAATTTTTAGAAGAATTATGAGAGTTCTATTTTCTTTCATTTTATTTCTGCCGCTGAAACGGCCGCACCGAATAGTAGCACACCAAGGAACCCCATTCCCCCACCTTTCAAACTGATTACTCAGCACCTTTTTTTATAAAGTTCACCAAAAACAAGGGAAAACCAGTTTTTAGTAGAATCAAATTTCCAACCCCCCTTTATAGCATTTGGAACTTAATTACTCAAAACGTTTCTTATATTCTCTTTTGGGGGAGGACCCCCAAAACCACCAATTTGGACAATGATGTACCTAAAACGAGTTAAAAAACTGTTTTTAAGGATCACATTTCACAAAATCTTCTGGGGAGGAAGGACCCCCCCCAGACCTTTCTATTGTACTTGAATCTTAATTCGTCACAATTTTTCTTACAAATAAATTATCTTAGATGCAAATTATACCTAAAAATGTTTTTAAAAGCTACGTTAAACTGTTAAATATGCCTGGGAGGGGCTAAGGAATAATTTTGGACCCGTCCCGAAATAAATTTCCATTACGCTTTTATTTCTAGAAGCAATGGGTTTGATGTAATTTGCTTTCATACCTTGAAAAATTTATTTCGGAAAAGGGATCCGCGAATAATTTGTCTCTTGAAAAGGGCTCCTCGACATAAAAAGTTTGAGAACCCCTGGCTTAAGGTTATTACTGTGTTACTAAAACCTAGGGATTTGAACTAACGTATTCAAGTAAACTTAAATAATTTATTTACTACAATTAAACTTCTTACCATTGATTTTCTACAAAATTTGTTTGCCATCAAACCATTTTAAAGCTACTTTGCTTTCAGAAAGCTGAAATTTTTACTATGTTGCTAGATTACTAACATTTCCTTTTAATCTGTTAATCAATTATATGATGTATGGAAAAAGTAAAAGAGTATCACGTATTACAAAAATAACTATGTGAAGGATTGAGTTTTAAAATAATATTCAACTTGTAGAATTTAATTCATACACAGAATTCTTGTAATTAAAAAAATAATTTTGCAGGTATAAGAATGCAACTTGCTGCTTGTGAATTCTTTAATTAATTTTGCTTTCCCTTTATAAGTAATTTTTTTATTCTTTTCATCTATTTTTAAATTGCTGTATTATGTAGGTGGCAGAAACATTAGTAAACCCCTTTGGCGAGGATGATGATGATTTTGAAGTCAACTGGGTAATAGACCGCGATATACAAGTAAGTTACAATTATTTTAAGGAGAAATATAATAATAAAAAGAATTTTTGAAAAAAAAATAAATGAATAAAACATTTGAGTTTTATCGGTAAATGCATTCGGTAGATTTAACTTATGCTATACAGAAGCATGTAATCTACCTGGAGATGCATAGTTCTTTAGTTGTATCCTTCGAGATGCTCAATTATCCTAAATAAATCACTCTTAACATGTCTAAATAATTAATCTGATTAGCTTTGACACTTTACAACATTTGTTTTGTTAATTAAAGTTTTAATAATTATGCATTTACACAAAAATTTAACCATGCTTTCTGGGTTAGATTTACATTGAGAATAAATGAAAATGTCCTTGTCTAGAGTTCTGAAATACTTATCATCCTTGGCAACTAATATTGGATAGGTCAGTCCTTTCTAACATGGAGAACATTTGTATTTCAGGTATCTTATTTGATTGTGGATGAAATGCACGAAGAACATCCTGAACTCATTAAGGATCAGTACTGGGATGAAATTATGCCTGATCTCCCATACACAGCAGGTTCTGTGCAATTTTACTCTGAGCCACCCATGGGGTCTGCAGCTAATCTAGTGTAAGTGATTCTGGTCATAAGAGAATGAATATTTATTTTATGACTTAATGGCTGTTATTTTACTGTGTGTGTGAGGAGGAGGAGTTTACCAAAACTTGATTTTTTTCAATTTTCTTTTATTGTAAAATAGAAAAAAATTCAGACATCATATTATACATCCTATTGTTTATTCACAGAATCCCACCTCACGAAGCTGAATTTGTGCCTTTAGAAACATTAGAGGAGAATGATGATGATGATAACCTCAGTGATGTAAAGGTTAGCCCATTTATTCTACATTGCAAATTTTTAAAATTACCTGATAATAAATGATTGATTTTTCTTATGAATTATTAAAAAAATTTTCCAGTAGATTGATGCAGGATCTCTGTTACTAATTTTCTAACTTAACTAACTACAGTCGAATCCACTTAATGTAATCACAATTGTCCGAGATTAAACTGATAACATTATCCGATTGATAACAATAAGCGATTTTATATCAAAAAGTAGCAGACAGTGTAGCTATATTGTTTGCTTTAAAATCAGAATAACGTACTCGTAATTAATGTATTTAAAAGCATTTTACACTATGTATTTGGCAACTTAACATTTTTAGGGGAAAATATAAGAGTAGTTCAAATAATAAAAACTAAATAATAGCTTACTTTATATTTTTATTTATATAGAAAGGTCTCTCTTTTTGTGTGCACTCCATTATATCCTTCTAATCTAATAAACCCCTTATTTTATAATCTGAATTTCAATAAACAAGGGAAAATTAAAATATCTTATTAGAAACATCTGCCAGGCGCCGATGGTTTCTCACAAGCATGGTTTCGGACCCCCCCCCGTTTCCGTTATCTTTCAATATATGCGGAATGTTTTCTTATTCTTACTAATGAGTTTCAGAAAAAAAGAAACTCCAGATGCTCTAGGGTGGGGCAGAGATGTTTACTTAAAGAAATTGGCCTTCAAAACGAAACCCAATACTGAATAGCGGACGTTTTTTAGAAGATAACGACAAATTTTGATAACATTAAGCGGCGTGTTGATCCATAGTTGATCACATTAAATGATACATTTTACATTAAATTAAATAGGAATGATCGGGACCTGTCGATTTCAATAACATTATCCGATTGATGACATTAACCGTGATCACATTAAGCGGATTCGACTGTAATTTGTGATTAATATTATTATTATTATTCTATTGCAACCTGGTTTAGGATATTTTCTTTTTGCATTACAATATGTATCATGCTCTTAGAATATATTTCTTACTTTAGGTTAATGGAATACCTTGTGAAACAACTAACCCTTTGACTCATAACTTGTCTGGGAGCTCCTACAGTGGATTATCCAAATTAGGTCGCTCTTTCCATCCAAGATCCTATGAGAGAAAAGGAATCTTAAATATGATGCAGGACTTTTTGAGCAGGGAATCATCAGGTAGGTGAATTTTGTTTGATAGGATTCAATCCACTCAAGTATCTATGTTGAATAGATTTACAAGATATATTTACATACTCCATGTTTTGAGTCTTAGCCTGTTCTATGAATATTTGTTAGTTTTTTCCTTTTCTGCACGTGCTTTGTGATGCCAGTCTCTTTTAAGAAAGTTTTGAGTTACTAGTACATTGTTTTTTTTATATTAGAGTTACCTGAATGTTTCTCTAAATATGTGTAGTAAATAAAAAATTGTAAATATAAGAATTTTCAATTAAAAGACTAAATTGATTCTCATTTAACCAAATTTTTCAGGCTATAAATTTTTATGTTTTGCTGGCGTTTTTGTGAGATTTTAATGATTTTTTACCATACTTGATTTGTCGATTGAAGTGAATCCAATCAAATAACATTATTTTGGTTTAACTTCTTAGAGGACTAATGTCTTTGTGTAAGGATTTCTTCTTAAAACTCAATAGTTTCTAACTATTCCATTTAGTAATGCTCATTTTTTTATTTCAGTGAGAAAGAAAAAGCTGTGGAAAGCTCCTTCCAAAGACAGCACTATTGGTCCATCAGCATCCTGTGAAACTTCAGGTCCTCCAACACCTGATGAGTACAAAGACCACAGTGGATTCACTGTAAGAACTTAATTCATTGCTGCATAAAATTAACATTTTTACCACCATTTTAGAAACTGTGGCATAAAAGTTTTTAAATATATAATCTCTCAAATAATTACCATAATTTCAGGTAGATAATCCATAGCTTTTATGAGTTTAAAATAAAAAATTAACCTCTCAATTGTATTAGTTTTCTTATGATAGTAATTTTTGCTGCAGCCTATTAGGTTGTGCAACTTATCTTATAAAGTTTCTTATAATTAATCTTATAATTTTTAATTGTGTCTAGGCTTATCTACCAGAAATTACAGTAGGTACACTGATTTAGTGTTTAAAAATTATTTTACTAAGTACTGTCTTAAGTATAACAAACTGATTTTCTGTCTGGTGAATATTTTTCTGAAGGGGCTTTTATTTTCATTGCTTAACCAAAGAAATTTTTTGCAGGACGACATTTTCCACTTGTCTGATTTATCCCTTGCTTCCAAAGGAACAGGCTTTGCCCAAAGCCCTGGTGACTTCAGCAACATCCCAGTGGAAGACATATTTTGGCAAAAGAAGTCTGATAGACAGCTTAGAAACTTGAATCGTTCTGTATCCAAGGTGTCTACCCCCAGAAGTGAAGTTCCCGATGAAGAGTCCCTTAGGGTCCCTGGCGGCGTACTTCGAAAGAAAAGCTCTAACAGCCTTAAACAGTTCTTTAGGTCTGGAAGGTATAGGGGCTCGCAGAAATCATTGATTGATTCCGCTAAGAGAAGATCTAAGCTGACTCTGAAAAATCAAAGCAGTGAAGTTAGTGTGAGTGTTTTGTTTCTTTGAATATCTTTCCCATTAACTTTTCTATCACTTTTTAATTTTAACTTTTTACTCGACCATTTACAATCTTGTATGGTTCTTACGTATTATGCCGTCGACCGTGCCGCTGAAGCCGAACACGTTTAAAATCCCTTTGACTGTTCTATAGCTGTACCGCTGAATTTAACGGCTGCTAAACAGTCGACGGTATAATACGTAAGTATCCTTGTACGTATTACTAATAATGACTTATGGTGGGGGGTACGAGAGCCCTAACTGAGCAATCAATAGTCTATTGCAGGGGTTCTCAAACTTTTATACATTGTGACTCACTTTTAATAAACAAAATGTTACGCAACCCACCTCATCTTCTGTTAATTTTCCAATGCCCCCTTTTCCTGCAAACTTTTTGCAACAGTTAATCACGTTTATGTTCTTGGTTTTCAATGTCAAAAACCTTAAGTTATAGTTCAAATCTAAGAAAGTAGTATCTGATGTTGTCTTTCTGAGGTAAAAACTCTTGAAAATTGAACTTACTCAGATCTCTTTTACAATAGTTTTTAATTACTAGTACAATATACATTGGTTCACTAGTACCTTACACACTCACAGAGAACCGTGGAGCGTGTTTTTAATCGCAAATGCGCTTAGTACGTAGTCGGGGCACGTAAACCACATTTCCTAGAACCTAGAACTCACAGAGAACGTGAACAGAAGTTATTTTCTCTCTTGTCAACCCCTGCAACAGCAATAATGTTAAGGTGTCATTTTAGACAACAATATCCAGTTAAAAGACCAATGGCTATTTTGATCTCCTATCTACATAACCTACAATCTTGTATGCTAAAGATAGCTTATTTCTTATTTTTTTAAACTTGAAGTTCCCAATTGGGAACATTCAGCTGTATAAGTTTAATATAGCTGAAGTTCTTAAGTGTTGATGTCATTCTTTTGTGTTTCTATAACAGTCACAAAACTATTTCTTATATTGATTTAGGATGGTGATAGTGTCATAAATGTCAAAATAGATTCAGAAGAGGAGGATAAAACCTCTAATAATTCTGAAGAAGAGGTTACTGTTATGGAGAACATTGATAACATGAGCAAGAGCACTAACTTTATAGGTAAATTACCTTTTATTGTTCACGTCAAGAAAGATTTATCAACTAACAAATTATATTTTCTGCTTACAGTTTTTCATTAAAGTAACATTGAAATAGTTAAAATATTGGATTTTGTAGATTTATAAAGAATTTCAATGTTTTAGCACCCCTTGTATTTCTTTAACTATAGTTGTGCTTTCTCTTAACTTTTATAGCAATCTTTTTATGCTCTGTACAAAAATGAAGTTTATAAAGTCTGAATCTTTAAAAATTCCTATTTTCTTGAAAATAAGCAGGAATCTAGACTACATGTATTGTAAACTCAAACATGCTTGTTTGAAAAACAATCCTTTTATAAACAAAAACTATCAAACAGAACTAAGAAAAATGATCTACTGCCTGTCCTCCTAGAAAAAGAATGTAATATGACCCTCACATGATTACATAAGAGAAAATTCAAAAAATTCAAATAATATTTTTACAGTAGGAACTTCTTTGAATCAGTGTAATTTTTGTGTCCCTCAAAATTCTGCCAGTGCTTTGGCACATATTGAACAGGCCTAAATACAGGTTAAAGAGTTATGAGTATTTCTGAAAAGTAGAGACAAAGTTTATTACAGTGAAGTCCTAAGTAAAAAAATATCCTCTCCAAAAGAAAAAAAACGGTGGCCATAGTTTTCTTATGGCAACTTATTTTGATGTGATTTATGCAATAATGAAACTATTTTATGACATTCTTTCTTATTTGTGCTATCCAGTTGAAAAGTAAGTTTTGTTTTATGACAGTGGTTTAGATAAGAAAATTACGCTGATATCATGCACATCATCAACTAGTAGTGTCCCAGTTTTTGTGTAGCCAGTTAGAACAAGCATGGGCTATTTTTTTCATATGTGTAGCTGTATAGTCCAATATAATAGTCTAATTTAAGAAGATTCCAGACTATGTGTCGTATTTCTAATTTAGTCTATATTAAAGCAGCTTGATGGTATGTTAGAAAGAGAGTAATTTTTTTGTTAGTATTTTTTTAGAAAGCATGGAATTAAATGTAATTGGTATTTAGATCATTATTTATTAAAATTATTCTATGGTTTGGTGTATAAGATGTTATTTACATTTATATTTACATTGAGCTTTAAAGTTGAGTTGTTCTAATCAGGGATCAATTAAATATATCCAAACTCAAAGCTTATTTTCCTGTACTACCTATTTATGTCTTAAAATTAGAATTTTACATTAGTTTAACTTTATAAATGGGTTATAAAAAGATTTATTTTATGGTAGTTGTTTGTCTCAATATTCAAAAGTTACCAATATTTATCAAAAAAGAGAAACTTGTGTATAATTTTAATGATAATGATAAATGTCTAATTTTACTATTCATGGATTACTGAGCTCCTTAATACAGTGTCTTGTAAACTTTTGAGTTCGATTCTTTTGTTGATATTTTTCTAAGTAGCAATTGTGTACAGGGGGGGGATCCAGGTTTTACTTCTTAAAGGGGGTGCACCAGGATGTTTAAAACATATTCTGATGTAAAATCTGCAATATTTTTGAAAATAATTAAGTATAATATACTCTTTTTAGGACTTGTGTAAAGCTATACAGGGTGCGTCAAAAGTTCGTGAGAACTTTAAAAATTAATAACAAAAAAACGAAAAAAAATAAAAATGTGCCGTCCGCTGCAATGTTCTTGATTTGGCTTTGGATTTTTTTACACCAAATTTTGAAAATTCGTAGTTCCCCGACCTATATGTAGATTACAGCACCACTTTTTACTAAAATAGGGAATTTTGGCCAGCAAAGTTCCCCCTTTTACTTCAGTGTAGGGATAAATCGAATATTGCGATTGAATCGATTTCCGAATCAAATAAAACTCTAATCCTCGGAATCTAACCGTCAGGGCCGGTTTTAAGTCATGCTGATCTTTTAAACATTTGATTAGAATGTTAAATTAAGACATTTTATGATGTTTCTCGCACAAATTTAAACTTTTTACGAATGAATTTAGTCCGATCGCGTGCAGTGATAACCGGTCTTAATTTGTATGCTATGTTTTTTTTATTTATTCGGTCTTTAAGAGGGAGAAATCTACTCTAATCTTAGAAGTTTTCAGATTTCTCTTTTTTCCATCTGATTTTCAAGTTACTCTTTAAAGTTTTAAATGATCAGATTTTTCGAAACATTTTAAATGTCACCCCCACATCTTTTAGTTGGTATGGTAAAATGAAAAAACTAAAATTAACAGATAAAATTTCCGTTTACGACTGTGCAAGTAAAAATGATCAGAATGACAATCAGTATGGTCATTTCATAGAATCGTTTTTTTGGGGGGCTAAACATTTTGTCAAAATCTATCGTTTCAGGGAATAGGGGATTGATTCAAACTTTTTTCTAATAGTCCCCATTCATACCAAGTGTACGTGATTAAATTATTAAAGCAGATTGTTAGAACTTTTACTATAATGATTTAAATCATAGACAAAGCGTATTAATTACGATTTTCTGTGTAACGAGCCAAGATGAGGGATGAGGTCCCCACTGAATAGTTTTGAAATTTTATTCAGAAAGAAATATCTGAACTTTCTTTTATAAAACCTTTATTATTTGTCAGAAATGTTTTGTCATTTTTTTAGAGCTGTGATCATCCCGATCCACCTTTCTTTTGTAACTAGGGATAAATCTAGATGTACTGTGGTTGTGGTGGATCTAAGTGTATCGTATCCCAGGGAGGCGCACAAGAAATCTTGGTTGGCAAGATGTCCCAAATTTTTCTGAAAACATGATTTAAGCATACAAAATCGAATTCTCTTGACATTCATTTTCTCTTATAAACTCTCCATAAATCCACTCAATGCTCAAAAGTAAGAGGCTATTATAAGGTGAAACTATGAAGTTTCTATGCGACGCCAGATCGCCTATGCGTTTTAAAAAAACTTTATCTCAGATCACTATTAGAATATTTTTTTAAATTTTAAAACGATGTATTGCCCTCTCTTTTTCCCTCTTCGATCATACTCAAGCAAACCAAAATTTAATATGAAGTTTCGAAGGGATTTTGAAAAATATTAATTTAAATACTGATAAGTGTTCCTCTTTAAATAATTGATAATTACTAATAAATAATTTCTAAAATTTTTAAGAGAGAGAGAAGACCCAATAAATAAAAAAACCCTAGCATACAAATTAAGATCCGTTATCACTGTAAGTAGATCGGAATAAATTCATTCGTAAAAAGCTTAAATTTGTGCTAGAAACATCATAAAATATCTTAATATAACATTCTAATCAAATGTTTAAAAGATCAGCATGACTTAAAACCGGCCCTGATGGTTAGATTCCGAAGATTAGAGTTTCATTTGATTAAGAAATCGATTCAATCGCAATATTCGATTTATCCCTACACTGAAGTAAAAGGGGGAACTTTGCTGGCCGAAATTCCCTATTTTAGTAAAAAGTGGTGCTGTCATCTACATATAGGTCGGGGAACTACGAATTTTCAAAATTTGGTGTAAAAAAATCCAAAGCCAAATCAAGAACATTGCAGCAGACAGCACATTTTTATCTCTTTTCGTTTTTTTATTATTAATTTTTAAAGTTCTCACGAACTTTTGACGCACCCTGTACATTGAAGCATTACAAAGTTCAAAAGTTACAATTTATTTTGAAACTTTTCTTTTGATGTCTCTTACTTCACCATTCAACTTACATCCTTCTTGGGGGCACATTCCCCTACCCTTGGATCCGCCATGAATAACGTTCATTTAACATTACAGTGTTTAAAATAAAAAAGTGTCAAATCTAGTCCATTTTTCTTGATGTAATAATGCACCTGAAAAGCTTAAATTTATTTAAAACTTATCTATTCACTTTATGAATATGCTTTAATGCAATCTGTCTTTACAGATGCCCATAGCCCTCAAGGCTCAGTCCCAATATCCTTCAGTCAGCCCCGGAACAGCCTCCCCCAGACCTTCAACTTCTCCCCTACAAAACTAGCCAAGGAGCCGAGTACGTCCACCCTGGTGGCGGTCGATGGCTCCCTGGAGGGGACTCCCCCCCTCAACGACATAGTCGTCAACCCCACACCACCAACTCCCCCAAAACCAGCCACGGCCCCCGAAGCAAAACCCGAGCCGACAGCAAAAGCCAAAGAGAGTCCCAAAGGGCTAGAACGGTCGTCTCTGAGCCAATCAGTCAGCCCGTCCCAGCCGAAACCGCCGAGACGAGTGCCGCCGAGGAAGTACCCCAAGAGGGCGGCGAGCCTGCACATTAACATGAACCGCAAGGATAGTGACACATCCAGCCTGTCCGGACTGCAGAAGTTTTGGGACCGCCACCGAACCCAGGGGTTCTTTGGGACATCAAGCCAACCGTCGAGTCCCACCGGTCCAGAGAAGAGCCCCATTTGGAAGAGGAAGTTTCCCTCCCGCAAGGGGCTCTTCAGTCGTCGGGACAGGCCCCCGTTGACCCGGCCGACCAGTACCCTTGAGATGCCTCCTTCCAATCCGGAGCTGATCGTTTCCACTCCGAGTCCGACCGAAGCGAAGAATGTGAAGAATCTCGAGACGAAGCCTGCAGATGTTTAGTGAGGTACTTTTTGTTTATCTGTTCCATTAACCATCCCCAAGCTGTTCTGACTGCCAAATATTAGAAATGTGGCTGTGAATTGCAAACGACGCAAAAAATATATAGTTGCATGATGGCAGCAGCCAAATTATCAGAATATTTCAATAATTGGCAACCAAAACATTTTGGTGGTTTTTAATAGAGTGGTATTACTTTAAATTATATTTCAATAGTATCAATTGTGTTGGTATATATTTACATTTTACTGCTTGTATGAAGGCATTGTTATACACATTTGGCTAAGTATGTTAAAAATGCATTAATATCATATAGTAATTAAAAAAAGACTTTTTCAAAGGTACTGCTAGTTCCTTTTGTTATCTGAAAGTAACTGCTCAGATATAATTTTGAATTTTCAATGCTATTTTATGAAATAATACATTTATGTGTCTGGGTCATTTTTATAACACTTAAACGTCCAAAATCTAAAATTCTCACTGTATAGATACTAATTTAGATCTGTTATTAAAAATAAAAACTATCTCCTTATGGAATTAAACGTGTTTCAATAGATTGCAATGATTGCTCATTGCCTTACGTTTAGCATTACCGTCTGAAATGCACGTTTGAATTGTTGGAATGTATCTGAGCATTTTCAAACTGGTTTCTTCAGCAATGAAAGTTATGATTAAATAGGTTAATCATAATTTTGAGATACATTTCATAAAAACCAGAGCATTTTTTTTCAGGATGGGATGGGGGTAGGGTCTAAGGACTTGTTATACTTTACATCTACTGTATGAATATTTAATATCCTTAGGGTATTTTACATATACATACCAAATACTGATATTATAACAGTCCACCATCTGATGTCTTGTTAGAGTTGTGCAGAAACCAGTTTTGATTGTTAATAAATTTTAGTAGATAAATTTGCAAATTGAAGTTACCTGGTTTGATTTAGTTGTTCCATTAAATCAAATAGATCACTAATCAGTCAATCACTAAATCAAATTGAATTTTAATAAAACTACATAAAATATTACATAAAGATTTATTACCTATTTGATGAACCTACAACTTACATTGTTGATTCTATCAGATAATTCAAAACCAAAGAGTAAGTTTGAGTTTCAAGTTTTGAAAAAGTATCCAATAAAATTGCTTAAAAATAACATTTAATGTTTTAGTACTTCAAAAAGTGGTCAAGTTAGCGATTTTTTTAAATATATGTAGGAAATATGCTCCAGTTGAGAGGTTTTTCAATTATAAATACCACCACACATATTTGCAAAAGGATTTAGACCATCAGTATGCTAAATGTTAAAATGAATTCACATAACTTATTTTGGTGAATTTTATAATGTATTGTAACAAGAATGTATTTTTAAAAAAATAGTTATAACAACTGTTGAAAAATATTACTAAGCATTTAATGGTTCAGTGAACTGTTAAAGGCTTTAAGTAATTTTCAAAAATATGTTGGTTAAACTACAAAAAATAAAGGAAGGATTAAAATAAATTTGACATAAAAATAAAACTTTAACGTGGGTTTTTTTAATTTATATATTACTATTTCAAATGTTTATTGGCTAAAAATTGTATATTGACTGTTGAAATATTCAAACAGATTCAACTCTGCTTTTTTAATGGTTACCAACTTGTGATATTTGTACAGTATTCACACATGTTTGTTCTTGTTTTTGTACATGTTAGAGCTTATGTACATTTTCACCTTCTGTTTGAGTTCTGAATACTTTATAAGGAACTTTGTTTTTGCACTTAAAGCATGCATCGTTTTGTGCCCTGTTGATTGTAAAAAAAGTTCTAGTCAATTTAGTTCATTGATCATTTATGTATGATCACTAAAACCCGAGTTATTGATTTTGTTATTTGTAAAGTAAATTGTTTTGATTACTTAAAATATTTTGATATTGGTTGATTTTTACGTTACAGTGTATAGCAACTAAGTACTTTATAGGAGTGTTATTTTTTATCCATGTGTAGATGATGTAAACATTTCTAATTGGGTGAATAATTCTTTTTAAGCTTACTAAAAAAAAGTAACTGTTCTCTAAGCTTGAAGAATGGAATCAAATGCATAATGTTAAAATCATACCATTAATTTAATTTCAAACTTTCTATTTTATTTTCTCTTGTAAATCAAAACTCCTTATTTTTATTTGGGTTTAATTAGTTAAACATGCTCTTAATCTGGAGTGCAATTTTCCCCTAATCAAATAAGGTTTTGTTTTCTGAACTTTACTGAAAGTATCTTAAAATTTAAATTTTTTGTCTTTCATGTGCTCTCATTTTTTAAAAAGACTTCAGTTCAAATAAATTGTATAATTTACAAATAAAAGTTTTCAATAATACATAAATTGTCTAATTTTCAAAAATAAATTTTGTAATTTACACTTATTTTTTAGTAGTATAAGTGCATTTGTCAACTGATGTGAGGAACCCTAATCAGTCATATAAATTCTAGTTTTTATACCCTTTTCTGGTTTCTATTAATTGTCATAAATACATTATGTCATAATAAATAGTAATATGACCAAGATTTAACTAAGGGGTTCACGGGGGCACTGCCTCCTCATAAAAGTTTGGGAAAGTTGGCCCTTGAAAATTGAATATAAACTCATTTTTTACATGGGTGCCACTCTTCCATACTGGGTACGGGATTCCGTCTTTTTAAAAGCTCTTTGAACGGAATTCCATCCCTGGTATATTGAAACCCAAAGATCTATTTGTACTAAATTTCAGTACTTATGTAGTTCATTTTGCTCACAAATAAGCCGGCTTTACTCAGATACAGCTTTAACTTAAAATTTAAGGAACTATTAAATTGTTCATATTTTTAAAAAACTGCTAGACTGGGGGGAAATTATAGTTTTAAGTTCCGTATCGCAATTTTTTAAGAGTGGCACCCACGATTTTTTATCATCTGGGTTTCTAGGTGTCATCTGTTAATTACATCACTTTTGATGAAATTTAAAAAAAAATTCAATCTAATGAGAAATCTGTATTGGAGATTTTTGGACAATCTCCAGTGTCAATTTCAATCATAAAAACATCCTTACCTTGTCCTTCTATATGTAACTTTGCTTCAACATAAAAGTTTTATATTCTCTCACTCTTTATCTCAATGTATTTATCCAATTTTCTTCACAGTTATCCTGTATCAGTTTTTAATATTCAAAACACTATTTATTTAAAGTACTTTTATTTAGTAAAAAGGGAAGATCATTCAAGATAAATCATTAACGGTTTGACGTATTTTTTATGAATTGTAAAACATTTATTTAAAGGCCTTAATGTGATAAATGTTTTAAAGATTATGTATACTGCTATAAACGCTGTTATTTGTCGATACTTAATTTTTTTATTCAAATAATTAGAAGTACTTAGATTTATATTTTATTTTAAAACTCACTAACTCTTAAAATCAAAATTAGTCCTATATTAATGAATGTCAAATTATATATACTTACAAGACATACTCTTACAATACTTGTTTAATTCAACTTTTAAATGTTTTAGATGTAATAATGTACTTGTATAAATTTAAACAAGGCAATTAAATGAAGATGTACATTTTAAATACCTAAATAATATGAAAAAGTATTGTTATTACAAGTTTTTTCTCTCATGTTTCTCCTTCCTAGCTTGTATCTGTGTCTACACAAAAGTACAGTTGACCTCCTCTTAACCAGACCTCTTTACCCTGAATATCTGCTATAGTTAAAGTACAATGCTACACTTTAAAAAAAACTGCCAAATTATGCATAAAAAGTCAGTCTCCGAATTTCATTCTTAGACAGAAAAATTACTTGAGTTTAAAATATTCTTGTCAATGTAAAACTTTTGTAATAAATTGATATTTTAATACATTCATTAACTTTGAAAAAGTACATTTACAACTTAAAATTTCTATTATCTGTTTTAACTAGAATGTTTGTTTCTTAATCGACTTATACCTGGCCCCCATTTGAGCTGGTTAAGAGGAAGCCTTCAATTGTTATAATGTACTATACCTCCTTTCAACATTGTGTCGCAAGCTTTACCAAAACCATTCATCAAAAATATTTGCATATTTATTTTTATTGAAATATTAATATTTCTGTTTAAAGGACAGTTGTATATCAGTATGTTTTTTAACCCTTTATATCCCGACAGGACTTGTAAGTCCCACTGCCCAAGCACCACTAATGTTCAAGATTCGTCTAATTTTCGTCATGTAGGACCAAATTTCGTTTACTTCTAGTTGCAGTTACGTAAACTTGGCATATTTTGGAGGAGGTATACTACTAGGATAATATGAAGCTTATATATTTAATATACCTAATAAGTATAACGTATAGAAATACGGCACAATTTTTCTGAGAAACATAATTTGTGATATAAAGGGTTAAAGCAATTGGTTTTTATTTGAAGGCAGTTATAGATTTCTTTATCGACGAATTTAAAACGTAACCTTCTGTTTAATTTACTTTCTTCTAAAAACTACTTTTTGTGTTTAATTTTTAAACAGTTTTATAAACCAAACCTCGCATTGCCTTTGCTAAACATATTAAAATGAACTAAAAGAAAAGCTAAAGCAAAATTGTACGTCCTGGGTACAATTGTACTTAAATTCGGGTTTCATATGTTTCGTAAAATTCTATCTACATTATCTGCAACTACTACTATTTTGCAGGGGTGCAGAATATAACCGAACGCCCGAACATGTTTCGATGGAAATTCAGGCAGTTGTGGGGAAATTTTTTGCCTAAATCAATGAAGAAAAAGTCTACAAATCCAATTTAGTTGTAACAAAATATTTTGGATGGGGACAATATTATACCCTCCAAATTCTATGTAAAATTAGGTGAAAACTACGGATCTACTCAAAAAAAGTTCCTTGGTGAATACCTGAAAGTTGGCTTTTCCTTGCATTTTGATTGATATGCAGGTAAATCAACCTATCTGTCACGGGATATCCTTATAAAAATCATGTTCTTGTTTAATTGCTAAAAGAACGTTTTAAAGATTAAGTGACATGGTGTACAAGAAAAATAAAATAAGGTATCAAGTCCTTAAAAATTAAATCTAATGGGTTATTAGGTAATTATTGAACCTTGTAGAAGTAATTTTAGAGACATTTTAGGGGGAAATTAATTGTGTTCTGGAGAAATAATGGGATCTGAAACATTTTCTGCACCCCTACTTTTTGTTAATTAACCCTGATATTTTTATTTTTAAGGTCAATATTTTGTCAAAACTACATTTTTAAAGTCCAGGGTTTTTAAATAAAACTTGTGTGATAACTTGATATTCTTAAAAATTTTGTTAATGTATTAAGATAGAAGAATGCAAATATTTTTTTAATGAATACACTTGAATATACTGTAAGTGAGTTGGGTGCTGATAAGTGATAAAACTTATGGTATGTTGGAGTGAAAAACATTTGTTTGATATTATAGTTCTGATCATTAATTCTTATGTTCGAACTTCAAGCAAATTTTATGCGGATTAATTTTGCTATTCAATCATTGCCATACTGAATGAGTATTTTTTGAATTAATGATATTATACTTCCTCTATTATGCACATGCAGCACTTGTTCTTCAAAGTAATTTTTGAGTTATAGTATTTATTTTTCTAGTCACTGCTTTTAACAATTATTTTGTTAATCACATGAATCTCAGGCATTTCTCTAAGTGCCCACACTATCCTGTGATTAAATATGTTATTATGCAAGCTAGTTGATGAAAGATATATTTTTACGAAGTGAAGTGGTAAGATCTGAATATATGATGTGATGGATATATATACGTATTTTATCTCTTTGCTGTTATAATAAAAGCTTTATTCATTTTTCTTCCTGTTTCTTTTACTTTCCTCTCTATAATTGTATCATATTTTCACTTTTTTTTCAAAAAAGAGTGTTTTCAGGTGACGTCACGACCAGTTATGTTCTTTTAACTGTTAACTGCTGTAGATCAACGCGTCTGATGCTAAGGCCGTCGATGCTAGGTCCGATGATCTCGATGCTAGGTCCGAGTCATGTGATTGCAAATGCTCCATTAGTTTTGGTTACTAGCAACGGGAAGTAAAAAATGTTAAAATCTTTTTGTTGTGTCGGTCGGAGTTTTTTACTTACGTTTGAGTAAGAAGAGTATCACTCAAAAAATTATTTGTTGCTGAAAAGCTTCGACGTTTGGAAAAATTAATATTTGTAATCTTTGAAAACAACATGAAATATTTAATAGTTTTAAAATAGGTGCCTCTTTGATACATTCATTCAAAGCAAAATTATGCAGAATTTTAAAGCCTGTTGGTATTTACTTTTTCAATAAAATTCATGAATTTAAATTATCAATACATTTCTTGTTTACCCGAATTGAACGATATTTTTTGTTAACGTGAAGTTGTACCAGCAAATTTATTCTTACAATTTTAAAACTGAAATGGGTTTTGCCCTTTGAACAACCCTCAAGCTTTCATAGCCACTGGCATAAGCCATCACCACCCTATCAAAATTGGTTTTTTTTCTTACTGTCCATTAGTTTCCCTGTGTAAGTTGTTTCCCGTGTTCCGCTAGTTCTTGTTTTGTCATGCGATAGAAATTTCCCCTTCATTTGTTCCTCCTGTTTATTTATTTTCATCTTTTACAGTTCTTATTAACTAGCTGAAATCTCAAATGAAAATTCATACCACTGAGTATCTAGAGATTCCTGTGGTGTCCTTAAAAATGACTTTACTCAAATCACTACATCTACTAAAATAAAAAAAACATCAGCGTTCTACTATGTTTTTCAAGTTAAGAGAAAATTTAAGTTATCAGCTTTTGAAAAGTTAAATTTATTATTTTAACTTTTAAAGGGGAAAAAGAAAACGTTTTTACCCTATTGTTTACAAACGGGAGAGGGATTTGAATAAACCAGTAAATAATTTTTTTCCTTATAGATTTAAAATTATGTATTAGTTTCGACTAAACTTTATAGCTTCACTATTTTACATTCTAATCCTAATTATTCTTACGGAGCAACTATTAATTGCTTTAATATTTTCATCGGATTTTTCTTTATCATTCATATTGGAGTTTATTAACAATTATTTTCAAAACATCTAAACTTTAATACTCAATGTTCTATTGATCTTCCGTATCTCTCTAATATGATTTTTTAATCGGCTTTATCCCCCTAGTTTATTAAGAAAAGTAAATGATGTATAACATTTTAGGATTAAAGTTAATCTATTCGGTTATAGTAATAAAATCATTTTGTTTTCACCTTTTATTTAGTGAAACACGGGGACACACACACAATCATACAGAAAGGATCTAAATTTCCATCACAGCTCTTGCTTTGATAGAACTACTGAAAACATCTTTTTAAGTCAAATAACACATTCTTCCATAAAAAGAAGAAAACATGCCTTGCTTACGTAGAGCAGTTAATTCGAATGACACGAAACTAAACAGACATGGAAAATATTTACGCAAAAGATCACAATTTATACTTGCGTTCTTTTGTCCTTTTCGCATGTCACCTCGTCGAAAACAAAATGTTAGGATGCCTCAAGAATTATGAAAGAGACCTAGTGCAAAGTTTCTCATTGTCTGCTTCTTCTAGAACCTCACTTAATGATGGAAAAACCATAATTTATTCCACAATAGATGTTTTAAGTGCATCAAAAGCATGCATTTGATTGTCCTTTGGAAATGGTATAATAGGTTGGTAAGCTTCAAATTCTTTGGAATCCTTTGTTTGTCAGTTCTGACGTTCTTGTGAGGTGTGGAAAGAAAGACGTGACGTGATTTATAATTCGGAATCATAGTTTTTAAATCTGTTTAAAAAGCGTTTCAAATGTTTTTCAAAATAATTCTTCTTTAGTTTTAAAAGTAATTGTTCTTACCAACTATGTATTAAAATGATAGAGAAATTGAAGTTATAGGTACCTAATGATTTTAAAAATTGGCTTCTTACGTATATTAACCCGTTGACCATGCCGCTGAATTCGTAAACCTTATCAAATCACATTAACTGCTCTATAGCTGTGTTGCTGAATTTGACGGCTACTGAATGGTCGACGGGATAATACGTTAGCACCAAAAATTGGTTTGAAAATACGAATTTGCTTTACATACAAAATATTATTGAACTTTTAAAACTTAAAGCACCATGTTTAAGGTGAATAGATATTCCCAAACATTGGGATCTCAGGAGGACAGCTTTTTCCCCAAGATATGTTCAAAGTTAAACAATCTTGTATCAACCAAATTTGAACCTTTACGGCCATATACACCAGTAACTTAACCGGAGGTCAAATGACAGTCAAGCTTCTGACACTGAGCTATAAAACAAACTGGAGTGACTAGTTAGCGTGCCGAAACCGCATCACACCGCGGAAAGGATTTCCATCTTCTTTTAATTTTTCCCTATCTGTTAGCACAGTTGTATGCACATAATGAAACGACCATTCTAAATTTTGCTCATAATATTTAAAAAAAACAGGCATGGGTTTATTAAAAGGGGGAAATGCTCTTCCAACTTTGCTTCCAGCTTGCCCCGATTGCTTCAAGCAATCGGGGCAATTTAACCTTCCGCGCTGGCATGATCCGTCGCTTGTTATAGTATCGGAGGTTGTCACTCCAGTTTGTTTTATAGCTCAGTGGCTTCTGATTGGCCGTTGAAGAAATAAAACTAGTTTTCCACCAATCACAGGTTTGACTCACGGTTAAGTTACCGGTGAATACGTCCGTTAGTCGTAAAAACTGAACTTGTTTCAAACAGTTCAAATGAAAAACAGTATTCTAACATACTCTCCTACTCTTTTCCCGTAAATTTTAGTCCAAGAGTTTGGCAACGAGAATTAATTTCGTTGCTCTCTTTCTTAACATGAATCCCATCTTATTCCCAAGGGACTCCTTAATATTTTCAAGCAAGGCTATCTTGATGTATATATATATATCTTATCTCGACCGCAAGGGAATATTTTTTTACTTTCTTCTACGTCTCTACGCATTCAACTTAAATAAAGTTAGTCGAGTTGTTCTTAATCATAAAAGACATGTTCCATAACCTGTCCTCTCTCTAGTTAAACAATGTCAACCGTTTTTTATTCGAAAGGTCCCCTCTTGTAATTTCCAGGTAATGGGTGTGACGTTGCGTTCTACATTTCGGAAGGGTTATTTTGGTGTCTCACCTGGCATTGCACTGAGAGAAGAGGGTGGGAAATGGCGTAAAATGAGGGCGCTTGGATTTGGTACCCCAATTAATGGGAGTAACATGGCAACGGGTCTGTTTGCATTAAGTTTTTCTAGTTTTCTGGAAAGATTTTCTTTTTTTTTCAGTAGAACAAAAGTTTGATGAAAGTTATAGGAATGTAGACGGAGATCTTACTATCATCACTAACAGTTTATAAAAAACTAGCTGATATACCCGCCGTTGCTCGGGGGGAAAATTATTATCAAACTGTGAGTTAAAATAAATAATAATTATTTTCTTCGCTATATCCCTTTCCAGGGCGTCATTTAGGGGCAATAGGGTCAACTGCCTTCCCGCTAGGATTCTTCTTTGATGTATACTTCCTTTAGATATAAAGAAAACTTTAAAAACATGACCTGTTTAGAATTAATATGTGAAATCTCCATTCTTAAGAGTGATATTTTCAAATTAGATAAAAGTTAGAGGGATGCCCTCTTCTTAACCTCCTGATTTTAAGAAGTTACATCTTTGTTCTCTTAAATATCCTTTGGTTACATCATCCATTTCTGCAATTGATAATGCATAGCTGTGATAAATTCTTCCACCTTCGCTTCATAATAAAGGTAAAGGTCTACTGTTGAAAACAATTTCTACAAACTTAATATTTATTTCCCTTTCCCATCCCGCTATGTTTTTATAAAATTCAAAGTACATAAAAATAAATACTTGCGTAAGATGTGAAACAAAACCTAAAAAACCTTTTGGAATTAAAGTATCAATAACCGGTATTTAAAATTGAAATTTAAAAAAGTCAGGGGGAGTATTATCAGTATAAATAAAAGTTTTGCTATATCATAGAAATTAATTCCCAGGTTCTAAAGTGACTGGTGAATTCTTTATTAACTTTTCTTTAAATTTAATGTTGAAAGATAAACAAACTTTTATTTTTCAAAGACCCAAAATGATCCTTTTCAGCATTTATTTATCTTATCCTTGATATTATTTTTAACTATCTTAACTATAAAATTTAAGGACATAACATATAACGAACTAAAAAAGTAACTATATTATGCTGAAATCAGAATTTAGATTCCTTCAGCAATTGTACGTAGATAGATGCAGCCTACGTTTGGGATACAAAAATATGCATTATTATATTACTTTTATTATTAAATAAAAATTATAGAAATGTACGCATCATTGGCACCATTTATTTCTGGTTCGATTAATAAGTTAACTTATTTTTTCAAAAAAGAAAAAAAAATGGTTTTCTTAAGTATAAATTAATTTAATTCGAGGAAATTTTTAAATTCGTTTGAACGGGATAATTAATGTATTTCCATAAAAAGAATGCTATCATCAAAGATTAATTTTATTAACTCCCCTTCAAAATCAGTAATTCATATGTGTCTTTTATGAAGCAAAAAAACCCTTCTCATTTAACAGCATGATTTACCTAAAACTTTGAGCAGCTTATACATTAAAATTAAAAATTTCCCTGTAGGTCCACTATATTTTCATAGGGATTTTTTACAGTACCCTTACTCAACCTTTCTCATAAATACCGAAGCCACGATGTACTGATATGAACCATAAAAACTTAACCTTTTAAAATCTATCCATCTCAAATCCTTTCAAAAGTAACAATTTTTTATCCATCAACTGATTGGATCCCATTAAAACAGCATAATCCCACCCAAACTGCTCTGAAATGGTAAAATCACTGATTCGCAACCGACGGAACATCGCAAGCGCATTCTTAAAAGGTGTCTCCCTACTCTTGAACAGACTCGGAACAGACGATCTGCGACAGCAAACGTTCTCTTGGGGCCGCCCGTGGCAATAAGCAACGGATGGTGAAGTCACCTTCATCCTCCAACGCACAGGCATCGCTCAGAAACTTGTTTCACAGATACGTTCCCGGTCTTTGTCTATTCCTATTGTCATAAAGAACACGGGTTTGAAGCTTAGCCGGGAAACAAACATTCAGGTGACGGCATTTGGTGAATGGCATCGAAGTAAGTGAACGAGGACAGGGAAAATGGGCGCTGTTTTTTTGAGATTGGAATGGTGGTGATTTACAAATAATTCTAAAAAAATGATAAAAACTAGGGTCTTCATTTATGGGTAGGCTTACCCTATTTTCTTGTGTCCAACGCAGGACATATTTTTTAAATTACTTTAATATTATTACTTTAGTATTACGTACCCTATCAATTCATCAAATATTAAAAACTAAGTAAAAACATTCAAAATATTAAATAGAAATACCTATTAAATTTATTTATTTTTTTCGATTGACATTACTTTTTTTAAATTACGTTTACGAAGTTAAACAACACAATTTCAAACAATCTTGATCAGTTTTTTTTTGTTGCGATTATGGCTTTCAACCTTTAAATTTATTAAACCCCGGACGTATGGTAAGCCTTTTTATTGGGATGTGGACGGATAATTTTTAACAGTATTTTTCGCATTGATGTAGTTAAATAAGGAATAATTTTTCTTAAGCGTTTTTCTTATCGCTAAACACAAATTTACTGTCTGAAAGGGTTCGAATGTTTAATTTCATGCATTTTTTGCGGAGAGAAATCATGTAAATTTTAAAATAAACTTTATATTAAAATAAACAAATTTATTTCTTAGGTGCTGAGCTATTTCTTACCAATCTTCGAATAGTATTCGACATATTCCACGAACGTATAATTTAATAAAACTATTGAAAGTTTACATAGCTGTTTAAATTTACTAGATTGATTTTTTGCTACATTTCTAATTCAACTCTTTAAGTTTAAACTTAGGATTACTTTAGTAATTTTAAACTTTAGAATTTTCCTTTACAGCAGTTTTAGAATATAATGAGACTTATCAATTCATGTATTAATCATTCTAAGAAGGCCCTAATTCCTATCACTAACTTTACTAACACTTACAGGAATACAATATCCTCTCATTCGATTTTTTCTTCAAATATTTTTATCTCTCCTTTGCATTAAAAACTTCACATAAAGTTTCTCTCCATTGGCAACATTATCTCAACTACGCAAACGACTCAGCTGGCACGTTTTAATAAACAACATCCATCTCCATCATTTCCACCGAGATCCGCCATGTTTTCCTGCAAGCGAGTGGAGTTACCTGACAATCCTTTCTAGTTTTCCGGGAAATCCGCTTTTTCTCGAGCGAGCGGCCCGTTCTCTAGAGCGGACTGGCACTCTGCCTCCCGCATCCCGAAAGCGCGGGAAAGCCGACGAATAGGGTCGATGTTCGGGTGGGTTCGGTCCGAACCGCCGCGAACTGGTTCCCGCTGGATTCCGTGCGAAGGTGGGAGGGAGAGAAAGAAAGGGGAACAGTCCGTGTATGTTGCATGTTACTTTTTTTCTTTTGCATGTTAAAAAGGCACGCCTCAATGGTTTTCGTGGTTTGTTTCCCTCAGGAGTGTGGTTTTGGGAGTACGGTGAAAAAAATACTTCGAGAGTGAATATTGGTGTAAAATATTATCAAACTACGTTAAAAATAGGAGTTTGACATTAATATTCGTTTTTTTATTACTCCAATATTGATTAATACTATAAAAAATTTTGGAACGAAAGAATTAGTTTGGTACAAATCTCTACAATATGATTACATTGGCAATGTTTTATTATTAACACATGAAATGAAAGAAACAGTATATTTCAGTACACAATTATTTTTGGCGATATAGCATAAAACTACACTTGCGCCGGGCTAATCCTTAAGTACCAAAATTTTAACTTACTGACTCTTTTTTAAGTACATTTTAGCAGAGGCTAAATTTTCTCAAACTGAATTAATCCTGGAAGAATCGAATTAATTTCGATATTCTTTAATACCCTTGGTTTTTAACTCTTTCTGTATAGAACACCCTAAATTTTCCAGAGGGTTATGTAGAAATCTCAGACGGTCTAGCTTTGAAAGGATTAAACTTTAACTAAAACAAGGAAGTTTAATACACAATTTGAAAGTTCTTTAAGGTTCTAGAAACTTAATTTTTGCCCCCATAATAAGGAGAAATTTCGGGTTTCGAGTTCATTCTTTTAGACAGTCTAATTATAAAGTAGAGAAGTTTTTTCTCCAAAGAAAGTCATCCTGTACTTTTATCACCTTTTAAAGGTATAATTCATAATGTAAAAATATATTTTTAATGAACAGATTTTCTAAAATACAATGCAGGTTTCCTAGAAATGTCTTTCTATTAATTTATTTTTCCCCAAATTTAGCATTGCTAGAGCAAAACATCTTTATTGGGATCGCAATAGGTTTTTTTCTCTCAGGTATTTTTAATCTTTATTCATGTTTTCCTAAGCAGATCCAAAAATTTTAGCTTATCATTAAAAATACAGGATAATTCATCAAAATATAGTTACTAACAACTAATACATCGGTTTCCAGACAGACCTTCAACATAAAGGAGTCGTAACTTAGCTCTGTGTTACTTGCAACTTTAAAAGTAGGCCAAGGATTTCCGAATTTCGTGGTTGAAAAGGCATTTCCTATGTCAGTGATAGTTTGCATTTAAGAAATGATTTTCAAGAAATTTTACTTGTAATATTAGAAGATTCGTAATAAAGCGGGTAATAAACTACAACTGAAAAGTTTATCATTTGTGAATACCAGTAGTTTCTTAAAATATTGAACACTTAAATTTAATTTTCATTTTTTTTGTTTGCGTTTTTTCTGTACCAGCAAGGATAAATAACAGCTGTGCTTTAAGTTTAAAAATATCCTTAAGAAGTTATGATCTTTTAACACTTGGTTCTTTGACGCAAACTTCTGTCGTATTTTTGGCAAACGCCCATCGAATTTGTAATGAATGCTTCTTCAGATATCTTGACACTTCACTGCTAGTCTGGAATATGTATCATTTTGTAGCCAAAACAAAGCATAAATTTTAAGAGCAAATTGTGAAGAATATGAGGTTTTTTCGAACGGTATTAAAAAATTAAAACAATTTCATTCATGAAATTCATTGTATTCGGTTGGATGTTTTTTCCGGGGCGTATGAAATGATATTCCCAATTGAAGTCAATTATTGATGCGATCATATACAAAAAATGTTGCGTAATTTCGCAGCTAAGTAATTGTATTTTATTCAAATTACCATACATAAAAAATGAATAATAAATTTCATCTTGTTGAAATAACAATAGTTCTTCGTGTTAATAACTATTAAGTATAATCAATTTCAATGACTTTGCAAAATGTAAAAGCTCTTATTTAAATTTTAGGAAAAATAAATTTTTTCTTGTTCGGTTTGGATATTGAGGGTGTTTTATATATCCGTGATTCTATCTTGGTTATAGTTTCTAATGAATGTGTATTTTATTTTTATTTAGAAATACTAAATGAAATACTTTTTAATGATTATTCTACTGGATACTTATTTCTAAAGCTACTAAATTATTCCATAGAATAATTTTCTGACAATTATTCCGTAGAATAATTTATTCACTTTATCTATTTGATGGCTTTTAGTAAAGGAGTCGGATAAATCTAAATCTATGGAACTTTTGAAGTGACCTTCTCTAAACATAGAGAAATGGAATCTTGGGCAAAAATATAATTTAAAAAATTTCATATTATATCACTCGTAACGCAGAAAATCAGGAAAAAATCCTAAAAAAAGTAACCAACGGTAACTGTGTCTCAATATCTAATGAATGACGCCCCAACCACCATTGGGGGTTCACATCAAAACAATGACATCTGTTAACAAGCGAGTTCTAACAACCTGTGGTCCGTTGAACTTCAGTTTTTTGAGGCTCGTGCGTAAGTGTATAAATAACCTCAATTACGAAACTGGAAGGTGAGTTGTCTCTGCCAAGAAACCAATTATCATACCCTTCATCTCTTCTTCCGGAAGTTAGGGACCTTTGCAGTGGGTTCTTGGAAATTTCCAGAAAAGGACGGAAGCTGTTATTGGTTTCTTAAAGTTCTGCAATATACTCTTGAGGTGCTTAAAGATTTTTAATGGTCATGCGGACACAAACTTTCTTTAATATACAGGGTGTCCATAAAATAACTTAACCTATTCAAGAGCCTCTAACGACCATACCGCTCATGGAAATTTTAGTGGAAGACATTTTGAGGAATATGTACGAGAACAATATGGGACGGAGCCATTAAACAAAATTAGTAACGGTTGAAGGGAAATACTTTTGAAAATTCCCTCCACTTCATATCATTTTCGTCCACATCCCTTAAAATGTCTTCCATCAAAATTTCCTTCAATTCCGAAGAGGAATTAGGAAAGTTATTTTATGAACACCTTGGGGGACATCCATAAATTACGTGAGGTGTTTTTTCCAAAATCTGGAATCCCCCCTTGGGCCTTGGTGAGATTTAGTGAGATTTTGCTGGACCCCCCCTCCCCCCACGTGAGATTTACCTACAACCTTTAAAAATAATTTTCGATCCTATTCGTTTGCATTTTGTGCTTCACAGCACCTAAAACTTTTAGATTATTAATGATGTGGGGGGAAAGGACATTATGTTATCATCAGGTTTTCTTTATTATAAAAATCACACAAAACTATTTAAAATTTTACAATATCTAGCTTAAAATGACACATATTTACTCATTCCATAGACATCCATTTACGCCAGAAAAACTGCCAATGAAGTAAAGAAATGATCTACTTAATTTTAAATGGGTTACAACAAGGTATATTCATATCTCCCCAATTAATTTAAAATATTAGAGATTAAAAGATTATGTTGGACGTAAAAGTTATGACTAGTTAGGCGACAGAGAGGAGGAATCGAATAGTACAAGAAGGGCTACGAGCGTGGGAGCGTCGAAAGATGAACAGACAAACGGCCGCACAAAACCGCATAATTTTGATTGAGAAAATTTATGACATGTAAAAGAAATGGAAAAAGCCAACGGTTCGCTCCAACTGAGAAAGTAGGAATTAACCTTAACAATCACCACAGTATCATATCTGTGTGTATTCCTTTCTCATACTTAAAAAAAGAAAATCGTATAATTTCTAACTTAAAAAGTTGTCGTGATATTTTAATCGACCCCCCCCCTTGGTGAGATTTTTCCAAACCCTCCCCTTCCTTTTTGACCTCACGTAATTTATGGATGTCCCCTTGCACTTTTCCATTATTCATTCATTTATTCCACTTTTCTTTTTCGCACTCTTATTTTTTTTTTATTTTAGCTAACTCTTTATTTATCTCCTTCTCTGACAAATTATCTATTTTTTTTTCGATTATCTTTAATTTTTTTCGATCTTTCACATGTAAGATGAAATTTAAGAGGATAAAAGCAAGTTCATTAACGTAATTGAAAATACATTTGTTATTTGCTTAAAGATTAAATTGTTCGAGCACATAAATTTACTTTTATCCCTGTGGTGATGTTTCACACCACCCCATTTTTTTGTGTACTTTTTACATTTTAATTTCAAAATTCCCACTGGATTATTTTAGGCCTAAACCCTTCTTTCTTATTTCCCATGGTAACCGTCGGTTTTATGCATCACGCGCATCTCATAAATTGTTATCAATCGAAATTATACCGTTTCTTCTGCCGTTAGTTAATTATTCTATCAACACTCCCATGCTTTCCTCCTCTCTGTCGCCGGCCGAGACATAACTTTTCCATCCCAACGTAATCTTACTATCGCCAATATTCAAAATTAATTCTGGAGATAATTTCACCATTCAGTAACCTCTCCTGCCTTTTCTTTAATTAACCTTTGGCTAATTGTGGTTTTTATGGCGCTCGCCATCATAGGTTTGTAATTAGTAGTACTTAACCCGATGCACACGATTTTCCAGACCCCTCTCCGCTCTCTTCAATTTCTCTCGAACCTATGCTGCTCCGGTCCCCATAATGTAGCTGCAAGCAGATATTTCTCGGAGACCCAGGCGGGTCTGCCGAGGCGTCCTATGCGAGGTGCTCGTGCGGTCCAGTCCGCGGCCTCAGTCATCATACTATGCTACTGGTATCATTTATCATTATTATTTCATCTCCCGTACTTGATTTCCCTGGCTTGTGAACCTCACCGATATTAGACTAACATATGTGTCTTCAATTATAATTTCGTTATTGGTTGGTGAACTGAATATGTCCTCCTATATATAGTGTCTATTCGCAAAGCATTTGTGACAATTTATGATGAACCTCAAACCACGAAATGTGACAAACTTTTAGTGAATTTCTATCACAGTTTTTTTACCATACGAGTGCCTTCATCCTACTACTATTATAATTGTGAATGTTTGTCCGGATGTTTGTTACTCTTTCACGCAAAAACTACTGAATGGATTTTAATGAAATTCTACCATAATGTAGGTGATACATCAGAATAGGACATGGACTATAATTTAAAAAGAGAAAATCAGTCCTTCATTCTTTTTTTTCCCGTTTTTCCTGCTTTTTTTCACTTATTTTTCCGTGTTTGAAAACCTGTTTTACCAGTCATACAACGAGTTAAAAATAAAACACTGTTTCAAATGAGACAGATCACTAGACTTTTTCATTTACTAGATCTTTTAGTTTAGTTTTAAACACTGGTTTTAAATTTGTTAATTTGTTCACTAGACTTACTAATTTACCAGACTTTTTACTATGGTTACAAATTGGTTATTTTATAAAGGCACCAAGATATTAAACATTATCAGGAACATCGGGATTGTAAAAAGTGACAAGAACACCGGGATTGGAAAATTAGCGAGAACATCGGGATGGAAAAATTACCGGGTTATAAAAATTACCGAGAACATTGGGATAGAAAATTTACCATAAAGACACCCAGAATACCGGAATATAAAAATTACCGTAAACACTGAGATAGGAAAATTACCGGGAACGCCGGGATTAGAAAAATTACCGTGACCACCGGGATAAGATTACCGGGAACACACTGGGATAGGTAAGAGGCGCCTGGGATACCGGGATGATTTGTAATATTGCTAATTTACAAAATTATAAATGTATTTTAAGAAATATTTAAAAAAAGTAATTTATTCACCCCACCCGTGCAAGGCCGGGTATAACAGCTAGTATTAAATAAAGGAAACGTTATTTAAGCGAACTGGCCTGGACTTCTTTGACTTCAATATAGTCAATCCCATTTCATTTTAAAGGTATGGACTTTTCCAATACTTTCTTCAACTCTACTATTTCACCCACAATCAGAAGAGTCCTTCAGCGAACCTGGGTTATCAACAACTGAACTTTAGAAGCATCCTCTTCGATACCCCTTCATCCCATTCATCCATACTTCCATACAACTACAATTTACATTTTCATTATATTTATGGTGCTTCATGACCAGTTCTTCTGATTGTGCTCATCGACATCATCGTTTTCATTCAAGTATTTATGAACATATTTTAATCTTTCCTTCAGTGTAAATATTTTCTATAGTGTTTTGCATATTAGAATATTTTGATATTGAATTATTATTCTTAGTTTTATTTTTTTAAATGTGCTCTCAAGTTCGTTTTGATTTTATGCCCATAGTTGCTGGTTAATTTTTGTTTCGTGTTAGCAAAGTGACAAATAGTGAATTTTTTGTATGAAAAGTGACAAAAGGGAAATTTGAGAATAAGTGACGTAGTTTTTTCATAAGTAATGTTAACATGGTACCAAATATAGATTGCGGTTGGTCTTTTAGCTTCTCTCCGTGTAGTTGTTTGACTCACAAGCCCTCGATGGTGCAACTTCTATGAACACATCCACATGATTAAGTGGAAAATCTGGGTGTAGAATCCCAGTCAAGGGTGTCATCACTACCGTTGAGTCTATTAGATTGCAATAAAATAGTAAATGCAAATGCAAAAATTTGTGAAATGAGATTTTGATTATTACTCTAGAGATGTGGACATTATGTTGATTTTTGAGATTTGAGAATATTGTTGAAATACGGGTAATATAGAGTCACTTGTTTTTTATGTTTTGAGTCGTTGAAGTTTTTAGGAGTCACTGTTGTTTTAAGTCACTTTAATTGGTCACTTGTGTTTTTTTCCCTCGATACACGTATTGATGGTTCTTGTATTTTTGTGTTTAATGTTTCGTGTTATTATGGCCAATACTTATAGCACTCTAGTATATTATTTTTTTCCGAGCACTGAGCACTTATTTACTGCACGTTTTATGTTTTTTTGATTATAGAGTTTCACTGATTACCCACACTCACATTTTGCTTGATTTGTTTTTCTTGGAAGTTCACCTAATTTTTTGTGTTTAACAGTTGGAAAACCTACTAAATATCCTTTTTTTTTCAAATGTGCCTAATAGAACAATATTTTTCATTACTGCAGTTTGTATGTGAACTTTGTTTTTTTATTTCATCAAAGGTACCATCTTCAAATAAAATGTTTGTTGTTATTCAATAGAGCATGCATGCAAATTTTTAATACTGTCACTCAAAATTTGACATCGTGAATGTATCTCTCATTATTTTTGGCAATCCTTGTGACAATCTTCTAGTTACCATTAAGATGGCAAAATTTAAACGTTCTATTTTTGGGTATTCTAGAGTTTTAGAGATGCATATGAAGGACCGATCACCCTTTTTGTATATTTCTCACCAGGAATAGAATTGTTTTGGTATTTTTATAATTATGATTTTTTTCACTGACCATTTTGTTATGAATATTATTCAATCACGTGTATTTACTTTACAATAGGCGGGTTAACCTTCCCATGAGAAAAAGGGCATCAAATTTATTTTGGGGTTGTAGTGTATGTTTCCCAAATAAAATGTTAAATCCAGAAAGTGGTCCCCAAACACACCACCCTCGATTTTACACTTGTTACTGATTTTGATTTTAGCATATTTTTTTCATCAATTGCAATTTTTACTTCCAAGACGTTTTTTTCATATGGCACTTGTATGTTTCAATAGTTACCTCATCAAACAGTAATTATGAGAAGTGAAACAGTTTTTTTATTTGTATTTGATATAGTATCTTCATGTACATTCACATTTATTAGTTAGATTTCATGTGCATATTTTTTTTCAATTGATTAAGAGATCCAGATATTGAGCTAAAGTAGCCTATTTTAATTTTTTTCATTCCTTTATATTCTTTATGTATCATACATTCTTCGAAACAACATGGTGCAAAACAATTGATAACATTTTTAATGAATTCTCGTACTGATAAAAAAGGGCTATGCTTGAAGAGTGCGTCAAGAAAACTGAACTATAGAACTCTCAAACAGAGAAAAGTGAACCTTGATTTTTGAATGCCGTCACTGATTAAATGAATATTAAACCTGAAAGAACTTTGATGAAAGTATGTACGATATTGAATGCTAATTGTGCAACTCAAGTGATACGGTTTATGTCTTCAGTGATAGGAATGATTTAATGAGCCATATTCCAAAACCACGCTTTTCATTCATGTATATATTATCATAAGAACTTGTACTAATATTGTATTTAATTATTCTCGAGATATATATTGTGTTTGATGTATTTTTATCTACGTATTTCTTTCCAAGGGTCTACATCAAATGGCATAAATTGCATTGCTAGCATTTCTTATTCATTGTTGTTAATTTAAGAATTGAATTACCTGATCTAAAAACTTAAATTATTGGTACAAGCTTTCACATTTGTTGCATCCTAGGTATTGGTGTTATAATTTTAAGCTGGTCTTGATTGTTTCACCCTGATGTGTTCGTTTGTACTTAAAAGATGTATAAAATTAGAAACCATGATTTTCATAATACAAATTTAAAAAAAAATTATCGATATCTATGTGTGACCCACCATTTAAATGCTGTATCTAATTTGTATTCTATGTTTGTTGTGAACACATTCTGCCTTGCTTGTGCTTTTACCTCTTTTCCAAATTTGAACTTTTTGGCCTACCACTAAATTTTTTTTGCTGTGTCTTCGGGAAGAATATGTGGTGATGTTTCACACCACCCCATTTTTTTGTGTACTTTTTACATTTTAATTTCAAAATTCCCACTGGATTATTTTAGGCCTAAACCCTTCTTTCTTATTTCCCATGGTAACCGTCGGTTTTATGCATCACGCGCATCTCATAAATTGTTATCAATCGAAATTATACCGTTTCTTCTGCCGTTAGTTAATTATTCTATCAACACTCCCATGCTTTCCTCCTCTCTGTCGCCGGCCGAGACATAACTTTTCCATCCCAACGTAATCTTACTATCGCCAATATTCAAAATTAATTCTGGAGATAATTTCACCATTCAGTAACCTCTCCTGCCTTTTCTTTAATTAACCTTTGGCTAATTGTGGTTTTTATGGCGCTCGCCATCATAGGTTTGTAATTAGTAGTACTTAACCCGATGCACACGATTTTCCAGACCCCTCTCCGCTCTCTTCAATTTCTCTCGAACCTATGCTGCTCCGGTCCCCATAATGTAGCTGCAAGCAGATATTTCTCGGAGACCCAGGCGGGTCTGCCGAGGCGTCCTATGCGAGGTGCTCGTGCGGTCCAGTCCGCGGCCTCAGTCATCATACTATGCTACTGGTATCATTTATCATTATTATTTCATCTCCCGTACTTGATTTCCCTGGCTTGTGAACCTCACCGATATTAGACTAACATATGTGTCTTCAATTATAATTTCGTTATTGGTTGGTGAACTGAATATGTCCTCCTATATATAGTGTCTATTCGCAAAGCATTTGTGACAATTTATGATGAACCTCAAACCACGAAATGTGACAAACTTTTAGTGAATTTCTATCACAGTTTTTTTACCATACGAGTGCCTTCATATTAAATAAAGGAAACGTTATTTAAGCGAACTGGCCTGGACTTCTTTGACTTCAATATAGTCAATCCCATTTCATTTTAAAGGTATGGACTTTTCCAATACTTTCTTCAACTCTACTATTTCACCCACAATCAGAAGAGTCCTTCAGCGAACCTGGGTTATCAACAACTGAACTTTAGAAACTTCTCTTCGATACCCATTCATCCATACTTCCATACATACACCAATAATTTCATTTTCATTATAATCCCCGGTTTGAGAAACATTTGAACCAATATTGATAGAAACAGTTATTAAAAGCTTGTGAAATCAGTTATAATTTTTTTTTTAAATGAAAAAAAATACATTAATACATTGTCTTATTCCTCAACTTCCAAAAATTATTTCATTAAACCGAAGCAATTTAAGTCTTACTTTTATTTAGTTTTAACAATGCTGAAAAAACTATAAGAGGTTTACAAGAGGTTTCTTGATTGTCTTTTGGTAGAAGGATAAATCGGAATTTGGGAAAAGGGTCCATTTTATTTTGATTCCTCAAATAAAACGTATCTTTTGTTTACATAGAAAAACGATAAAATGTTTTGCGTAAAAAAGAATAACGGTGAAAAGATGATTCCATTTGCAAAATATTCAAATATAACTTTTCCTTTCAATGCACAAAAGCATTAAGGAGTCTGGAAATATTCCAAAACCGCCTTTCGTCCAGTCTGCGGTTCGCTTCCGCCTTCGACCTTGAACTTCTCCCTGGATTTTGTTCTTTTCTTCCCACCTCTTGGTCTTCCCTGCGGATCACGTGATTGCGTCATGTCTCATTCGGGCTGATGCATGCTGCTGATGCCAGGTTATCACCATCACCGGGAACAAAGCAAACGAAAATTTATTTTATTGAATTCCTTTCCTTTTATCAAGTTAACCTGATTCCGTGGTTTCCTTATTTCATTCACCGTGAAAGAGATGAGTCAGAGAAAAGAATATTTACGGCAATTAAAAATAATCCAAATTGACAGCTTTTGCATTGTAATCGTTTGAAATCTCTTGAGGAATACTTTGTTTCAATAATTTAAAGAAAAACATTGCTTTAAACCCTTTGGAACCTCAGGACAAACTACAAAAGATCCAAGTAAAGAGCCACTTAAATTTCAAAATACTAGTATACAGCTGCTTTCTGATGTATTGAGCAAATTTATTCAGGTTTAAAATGTAGGAAATCCTTCTGACTTATGACTCATTTTAAAGCTTCTAAAGCTGATAAATATGCTGAGTATTAATCGTGCCAATATTTCTTACACAGCAAATTCAAATAAAACAGGGATGTCCCACGTAAGAAGTTTGTCATTAATCATCAGTTTTTATTTTAATGTGTCTCCTAAAAAATTTTTTACATTTAAAGAGCTTTGTAGTTTTTTATGTCCTTTACTTTAAAGTATGACTAATTCTCACTTTGTTTATAATGCTTATTTAAAATAACATTTTGTATGTGTGTTTTAAACTTTTCCTCATGTAGAGGAAAAAATGATGTATTTGAAGAGGAACTTACAGCTTTAAAAATAATGTCTCTTATTTATTCATGACATAAATCAAACCTACACATAAAGGAAAATTACTAAGGACTTATTATAGTTTGTATTTTCAGTTTTCGTTGAAGGAAAATGAAAACTTTCTTCAGATCTTTTTAATGAGTAATTTTACTGCATAAACATTTTTTCGGAGAAAATAAAACAATATTTAGTCAAAATTATAAAAATGAAATTTAAAAGTATGAAATAATTTAAAAAGTCAGTTCTGTAAAATTCAAACTTGAGAACCAGAAAACTTACATAAAATTGTCATCTAAAATATAGTACAGTTTTCGGCACAGTTTTTAAAAGGAGTTTTTTTTATTATTTTCAATTTTAATTTATATTTTTTATTGATCATATAGTGTCCCATTAACTTTTGAAAATCCTTTTCCTGTATTTATCTCGATGAAGAAGTCAAAGAAATCAAATTTTATACAGTTCATTATTATTAGTAGTAGTATTCATTAATTAACAACATTCATTATATATTTTAAAATTTATGTTTTGGTGTTAAAGTGATAATTGAAGGGAGGTTAGAATGATTGAACATGGCACGCAATAACGCATTTACCCGGTCATTCAACCTGGAAACAAAAATTTGTTTTGCTGTTTGGTCACCCTTTTTTGCCAGAGAATATTTTGACACTGATCGATTTTTAAAAATACAGACCCAAAGGGCATTACATTTTATTGACCGAAACTGGTTGAGTGCTTTTCAAGGCACTGAAAACAGCTGTTTAGTTAGACGAAATGAGAATTGCTGAAGTATGTGAGAAGTGAGAGAGATACTACGTCTTAAAAACTATTTTCAAAATTCTACATTCATTCAATTTTAAGATGAAAGAATTGAACCAAATGAAACAATTGTTTCTTTTTGGCATTTAAGATTTGAGGTTGTTTTTCCCATTATTACAGAATTTGAATGGTCAGTTTAGAAGAGAAAATAAGTCCAAAGCCCGAGTTTTTAGAAAATATTAAAAGCTGTAAAAAACATCAAATTTATATTCCATAACCAACAAATTTACTTGAAATTATTCGGAATCATCTCTAGAGTACATAGAATTAATTGAAATAATGTGTATTTAAATGTTTTGAGAGAGAATAAAATGTTATACAGGGTGCATCTGAAATGGTGCAACAAACTTTCAGGGATGATAGGACTCATCAAGACGAACAAGAATCGGTATAGAAAGGGGGTCCCAGACCAAATCCCAGGGAGTTAAAAATGGAGCGACACTCCAAAAAAATCATTGAAAAATTCAATTTGTAGAAGAACTACTATTGGTAAAAACTTAATTATGGTCTCAAAAATTGTGATTTAATATGATCTTTAAAATTACCTCAAAAGTCTTCACTTTAAAATTTGTTTTATTATGAAAAAAGTAAAAAACACAAAAAAATGTGAAAAATCTGCCAAAACATAATCTGAAAGATCATAGTTGAAAACCCTTAAGTCCAAAGTTTCACGTAAATACAATCAATATTAAAGGCTTGAGATCCTGTTAAAGTTTGTTTTTTGCGTGCGCTAACAGCTGTTCTGGAAACAGCTCTAGAAAACAGCTTGCGCACTCAAAAAACAAACTTTAACAGGATCTCAAGCGTTTAATATTGATTGTATTTACGTGAAACTTTGGACTTGTGGGTTTTCAACTATGATCTTTCAGATTATCAAATCAAAAGAAAGGATTTCGAAACACAGAATAAGGTTTTGGCAGAGTTTTCACATTTTTTTGTGTTTTTAAACTTTTTTCATAATAAAACAAATTTTAAAGTGAAGACTTTTGAGGTAATTTTAAAGATCATATTAAACCACAATTTTTGTGACCATAATTAAGTTTTTACCAATAGTAGTTCTTCTACAAATTGAATTTTTCAATGATTTTTTGGGGTGTCGCTCCGTTTTTAACTCCCTGGGATTTGGTCTGGGACCCCCTTTCTATACCGATTCTTGTTCGTCTTGATGAGTACTATCATCCCTGAAAGTTTGTTGCACCATTTTAGATACACCCTGTATATTTCCCTTTTCCAACTTAGTTAAAAAAAACTTGGTGAAGAACTTTTTTTAAATTGAAATTTAGGGATTTTATTTGCTTTAATTGAAGCGTAAATACGCACTTAAGAAATAGATTGTTGTGCTTTTCTGTATTTTACAAGCACATTTTTCTGGACTGATTTTATGACATTGATTTTTATGAAAAAAAAAACATTTTTAAAACAATATATATTACATTATTATGATTCATTAAAAATAGGAAAGTTAAGTTTAGTTTTTCTCTTTTATACATTTTTATGAATATTTTTTCTATATAAAACAGGAAATTCAAGAGTTAACAGTTGTAATATATAAAATGAATAATTTAAAAGGAAATAAGTAATGATGAAATCCTGTAATTTTATAAGATTTCCAATGAAAACAGTTCGTCTCATTATAATTGAATTAAGAAACAACTAATAAAACAAATAGTGGTTCAATTCTGTTATAGTTCCCGGTAAATATCGCCAATCTCTTTTGGAGAAAATAAAGTAAAAATATTGCTAAATTATTTCAAACTCATAGAATAAAATGTTTAATTAGATCTATAACTGTTCAGTTCATCATTAAAAGAAATTTGTTTACATTTGAATATTGAGAGTTCGAAAGAGATTGGCGATATCTAGCGGGAACTATAACGGAATTAAACCCAAATATTTCTTTAACATGATTCTCTGTCTACAATATTCAAATAATATAAAGGTTATTATATCATACTTAATTTTTTACTAATAAAATCATATTGATAGTAAAAATGTTAAGTACTTTAAAATATAATCACTAATGGAAATATATTTCCATAGAGTTTTTAGTTCAATTACACTCAGAACTAAAACAAAACCAAATAGGAAAAATACCATTAGGATTTCTTTTATTTACTTAAATTTTAATAATAAACATGAAAAATATTGCACTGTAAAAAGGAGTTACTCTTTACACTAAATTTTCTATTGATTTTGAAGAAAATTATCTGTGTGCCTGGAAAACGCACCTTTTCTGTAAATTTTTCCACAGAAAATGTTTAGATTTAATAAAATCCCCACCAAAACACTAAATTTAATAAAATATGAAAAAGTCAACATTTCTCGTGATTGTCTAGTTTCTAGTTAAGACGAGGCCAATCTTCTTTTAGCTAGTTGTTTTCAGTAGATGTCACAATGTCTTTCGGGATTATGAAATTGTTATAAATGTAATTGCAAAAGCCGCCTCCTGAAACTAATCTATAAGAATACTCAAGCTTCTTCAAATAATGGAAAGTTTTCATTTACCTAAAAAGAAATAACATATCTCCTGAAAGTACAGGAATTAACCGGCAGCCGATTATTCCTGTAATTTCCGTTATTTGAAGAAAGAGATTTTAGAGTGTAAAAAATATAATGTTTATGTTTATGTTTATTACACAAGGGTCGCGCATTAACAAAGAAATGCTAAATATTTTCACTTCTGTCGATCAAGTGCGTACTGCCACTGGCAAATGGGTTTTCCAAAATGTCACACCATAATGGAACGGAAATTGGTCCATTCCCTTCTAACGACCGTGAAATGGCCCCTCATATTTCGTGCGACTGACAATCGTTTGCCCTTTTATCGTTTGTTGTCGTTGTCGTGATTGTCACTATAGTCGTTACTCATTGGTCAAGGATGTCACGAGGCGCTTTGTTCTATCGGTTATCTAAAATTAAACATTTTATTACGTTCTAAAACCCAATCATTGGAAAGTCAAGTGAATATGTTTAGTATTTCCTCAATGGTGGTAAGCTGGTAAGTCATTCATTTTTTTAAATGAAATTATTATATTATGCATCAAAGGTGATTTTTTGTAGTTGCAATCGAAAATCTAATTCATCAAAAAGGATATAATGAGAATAATTGTTTATTAAAAAGTATTAAAATTAAATCCAATCTATTTTACTAAAACCTTAGCTTAGAACTTGGTGAATGTATATAACTGTACAATTATGAAATAAGTGATTCTATGAAATAAGTGTTAAATTACAAATTTTGATGTATTTCTAACAAGAAAAACTTGTTGTCCCAAATTAACGAATTAAGAAAAACTATTTAAACCTCGTGATTAAGAGTCAAATTTTAAAAAAATGGTGTCGTCCAGTTTTTATTGATATTTTATTTTAAATTTACTTTAAATGAGTTGAAAAATCTTAAAAATATAAAAATGAGAGTGAGGAGTTATCAAAATTCATAGCAGTACATAGTTGTAATTTTTATTCAGATCTTCTCTTAGTTGACCTAGGGCAAGCTTAAGTTAATCTTATGAACTTACGAATTCAAAGAGTTTACAAAGGTAATAACTTGAACACTTGTAAAAGAGCCATACAAACAAAAAAAACATTATTTTCCCCTTTTTTGATTTAAAAAAGGAAGCTAACATATAAATAACTTTATTCATTTTGATTTCGATGCTAAGAATGATTTAATTATCAAAGTATTTGTGATGATTTCATACGGTTTATTACTTTTAAAAGTGCATAGTCATTGAAATATATTATTTTACGTATTGTTTAGTAAATCCAAATCAAGTTTAAGTTTATAATAATAATCTCAATACGTAATCCCAAAAGTAGTTCAACATCCTTTGGTTCGTTTATATACCTCTTAGCAACAGGGTTATGGAACGGAGCCATGTTTCAACATCGGATCTTTCTTTGCCATTCCTTTTCTTTCATTCTCAATCCACTTGACTTACTTTGCTCCTCGAATTACAACTATGACTTTTTAACCATTTCGATCCTAAGTTGCCTGAGATTACCATTGAATCCAATGGGAAATTTGGGGCGGCTAGGTCTGAAAAGGGTTAAAGGAGATGGAGTTTTTTTAAACATCCCAAAAGAGACACGTGATTTCCACCTGTTCTGTGTTCAAAGATGCAGCTTTTAAAAGTTGCTTGTTACCACGCTGAATTAATATGGATCTTTCGAAAGGAGTTTCTTAAAATTGCAATACATTCCAATCAAAATAGGGGAGCTGATAAAAATTCTAAGAAACCATAAAACGATCTTGTTTGAAGGTACTTTGCAAGGGATATTATTACAATTACTATTGGCTTATATAATTGTAGGTTTGTATCCTAAAAATATAGGAGGTTATTCTATAAATTCTCTGTCTGGCCATTTGATCGTTTATCATGCAAACTAACTAAAAGTGATTTTTCTTCACAAAAATTTTCTGGGGGGACCCCCAAAAAAGTTTTGGAAATTTGACCCTAAAAGCAAAGGATTTTAACTTGTTTTGTGCACAGGGCCGTATCCAAGGGGGGGGGGTTGGGGGTTGAACCCCCCCCCCAGAAATTTCAACGTCAATTTTTTACTTACTGTTTATTAGGGTGGTTTTTTTTAAACGAAAGTTCGAATTTTTTTCGGGGCACCCCCTCAAAAGGTGCCATTTGATATAAAACTAATATTCTGAGAGTTACAGCTCAAAAAAATAATATTTAGACCCCGCCCCCGAGCGTCAAAGTTTCAAAAAAACTCTAAATTTTGCACGTTTTTAGCTATAAAATCCAAACTAATGGTTGTAAAAATACAAAGTGGGTCTCATTTTGTAGATAATTTATTTAGCTTCAACTTTTATTATTGAAACTTATTTGTGAAGCTTACAGATAATAAGATACGAGGGGTTTCATTAACTCCCCACGCAATATCTATTTTTTAAGAAGTGTCAGGAAATTTCTTTAAATTTATCAGCTACTGTAAAATGGTTCAATAACATATAAATAATAGTTTTAGACAACATAAGTACAAAATTTAATATATTAAAGAGCAAAATATTTTTTTTCGTACATACCTGTTATTTTTTTTCACAATCGTAAAACAATTCAAATAAAATATATAAATATTTTTCCAACTACTTATTAAATGAATAATGTGAAAAAGTTCATAAACAAGCAAAAAAAACAAATTAATATTATTTTTACTTTTTTTCTAAAATAAAGAAATTTTATTTTCATCGCTTTGACAGTATTTTTCATAAGATCTCCCTATTTTAGAAGTAGTTTTGAGAGCAGTATTCGACACGACCCTTATCCGAAGTTTTTAAATTTAAATTGAACTGATGTAAATAAAATAGTACAAAGTTCGAGTTAATGATAAAGAAGTCAAAATTCAAAACTAATTATCATTAAAAATATTGGAAGTTTCATTTCTATGCAGTAGGAAAAATTCAATATATCTTCAAAGAAAGGAATCCTGCAAGTGCTTGGTATTTATAAGGGTTGATATATCAAACCCATCCCTAGGTACAGTCGGCTGCAAAAAAATCGAAACAGAGACGATTGTGAGTGATTGGTTGGGGTTAGAAGGATACTGTAAACGCCAATTTTAATGATTTAATGTCCTCTTTAAAACAAACTATAATTTAAGTCCTTAAGGGGCCGTCTACATATTAAAAGAAGCACCAACTTTCATTTTTCCTATGGGTGACATCAAATATAATTCCCGATTCTGAAAAAGCACCTCCAAAACCCCCCAAAACCCAAGTTTCGTGTTGTTTGGCCCACAAACAAAGGCAGGAGAGGGGTTCGAAGTTCGTCGAATTTACGTTGAAATCTCGTTTTTCAAAGATTTTGATCCTTACAACCATTAACCCCACGCACACTGTAGGAAATTTCAATTAGAAAAATTTGCGTCAATCTCTTACCGCCAAAGACATACAGCTTATGAAAATTACGGTAACCTTAAAATGTTATGGTTACCTCTTAAGGTAACCATAAAAATAGTTAGGCATATTTATTATCAAAAGCTCGCTGAATGTAGCCGTGTGGCTTAACGGTTAGTGTGTCAGGTCGCTAAGATATAGAATCAAGTTTGAATCGCATAACTGCCGTAAGCTTTATTTGCTTGAAGAAGTTTGAAGATGCCTTGAATTTAAACTACTAATAAAGTTAAAATTAATATTCTTATTTTTTTACTCTATTTCAGAAAAGGAAAAATCAACCTATTTTTGTGAGCATGTAATATTTTTTTAATTAAAAATTGAGTTACCTTTGTAAAGTAATTTAATAAATTAAATAACTTTACATACAATTGCAATTTTTCAGATGAAAAGATTAGGAAACTACTTTACAATATTCGACTAAAAATTTCACCTGCATTACATTTGAAATATTTTTAAATTATATGAATAAAATTTCAAAAAAGAGTATAATATACAGATTCGTTCGTTACATAGATTTTACAAAGGAATTTTGTTTTAAATATAAATATAATTTTAAAAAAAGTTGCGCCACCTAATAATGACGGTCTCATCTTACATGCAATGTCTATTAAAAGGAATTCAATGTTTTGGTTTATCTTAATATATAAAATAGAAATCTTTGATATTAAATGTAATCAAGATCTAAATTTAATACAAATATTAACATATTGCTGAATTCTGTATCACATCTTTCACATATATTGCCCTCCCCTTGGACTAGAGAGCCTGTATACGAGAGAGAGACGACAACTCGCTTATAAGCGTCTCTGCGCATCCAGTTCTGTCCAAAATTCTGTCCAAACTGTATCATGCCGCTTGTCTTGAGTCCAATGCTAATCCTATGGAGGGAACCGGCTGTGGCGAACAGAAAACCTGTTTACCGATCTGCGCGCTATACTGAGTTGTCGCCTCTCTCTCGTATACAGGCAATCTACCTTGGACTACCACCATATTTTTACGTATAACAGGATCATCCAAAGGTTGCACCACCCACCTACCCCTATAGTAGTTTTCTGGGCTATAGGAGAAAGTATTTAAGAAATACCTTACGCAGCCAGTGCGTTCATTGCTCGGAATGAAAGTAGACTTACATAATTAACTAATAATAAATAAAATAGTGGTGACTACAAAAGAAAATATTAGCACTACTATAAAAATTTAGCTACCACTTTAAATTTTATATTCTTTCTTATAGGTATAGTGAATAAATCCCTGCATTCAGCCTGAAATCGGGAGCACAAATCCACCTGCACGTGGTATCAAAGATAGTTGGACGCTGAATTCTTACTGGCATCGAATTTAGAAACTAATTTAGGATATTTTAAACTGTTTGATTGGGGTGGGTGGGTTTATATAGGAATAGGGACTTAGGCAGTTAGTGTTTGAAAATCAAAAACACAAACTGCTTAAGTCCCTATATCCACTTTAGCCCACTATAACCACATTTTACTCCTTCCGTCCCCATAACACAATAAGGAAGTTGCATGTGTCAGATTTTCAAAAACAAACAATTGTTCCGTATGGTTTTTTGTATGGTAAAATGAAATATCTAGTCAGTTTTTCAAAAAAATGTACAGGTAATTAAATATTTTAATTTAAAAGTCGAGAAAAAAACACGTGACTGAAAACGTTTATTGTTTAAAGTATAAGATGACGTCAACAATAATACCATCAACTCCATTGCTTTACAACAATGTTTAGTATAAGATGACGTCACATCCAAACTCTTGGCGTTTTCGCGCGCTTTTAAAAAGGAGATTTTTGTTAATTTTTTTGACAATCAAAAAATTTCTCGATCGGCCTCAAATTTTGGGTAGTTGCTTATTTTTGCAAGAGGAATCGATTAAAAAAATAAAAAAAAATCATGCAACTTCCTCATTGTGCAACATTACAGATATTCTTTTTCTTTCACCTCAGAAAAAAATATACTATACCCCCTAAAATAAACTATACAATACCCCTTTCAATGTTTTCCTAAAATTTTGGCAGTAAAAATGTTTTCGATTCTTTCCCCCTCCAAAAAAACTCTCCCATGATTTATAAAGACATTTTCTAGCTCTTTTCTCTCTTTATGGAAATTATTAAAAACTTTAAAAAGAATAAAATATAATTTTTGAAAATTTATGAATGACCACACGATGATGAATTTTTGCCCTAAAACCCCAATTTGTTTAAAATATCAAGAATCGTCAAATCGTCAGTATGATTGAAGTTAATTAATTTTAAATCATCAAATTTATTAACTTTGAAGTTTAATATTTGACTTGTCAACAGACTTAGTATTTATATTGGTATTTTATTCTTCAAACACACACACACAACGTTCAGAAACTTCACAGTTTTACCTTAAATATTATTAGAACTCTATATCCAATCTAATGAAACATAACTCCTAATTAATTATTAAAAATACGACTGAATAGAATCATTATAATCAATATTTTTTTAAAAATTCTGAATTTTTTTTATCCCTATATGTATAAGCAAATTTAAAACTTTTTAATTACGTCAATTTTGGAGATTTTTTAAGTGGAAATTTCTATTGGAAACTTTCTTTAAATATTAATATTAAAATAAACCACAAAACATCAATCAAACTATTTGTATTAAAATATTTTTACTGGAATTTTTGAGACGTAAAAGCATGAATTACTGTTTTATTAATTAGCTAAATTTTTCTAGCTCTTATACAACAAACCACTTTCATAATTTAGCTTGAAACGAGGTTTATTACCTTCATTCAAGAGTTAAAAAAATTATTTGTAATTAATAACTCTCAATTAACTATTATTATTTGTAAACAAACGGCAATAAAAATTGTAAAAATTTGTTTTAAAGGCTTTAGATTTGAAAAAAAGTATTCAACATCTATTCATCTTTGTGTTTGCATGTATCCCTATAGGTTAACCTTGAACAATGATACATGCGGAATTGCAGGGACAGAACCTGCAACCTAGCGATCACGAGCTTTTTACTCTACCTACCAAATAGGCTACTACTTTAGAGGGTGTCCTAATTGGAAGACAAAATTACGCCAAAATATCGATAAATAGCCAAATCTGTTTTACCTTTCTTAATAATTGTGCCAAAATACAGATAAATAGCCAAATCTGCTTTAACTTTCCTAGGAATTTTTCTAATTGATATTTCCTACAGTGTGCACGGGGTTAGTGGTTGTAAGGATCGGAACGAAATTTCAACGTAAATTCGACGAACTTCAAACCCCCCTCCTGCCTTTGTTGGTGGGCCAAACAACACGAAACTTGGGTTTTGTAGGTTTTTGGAGGTGCTCTTTCAGAATCAGGAATAATATTTGATGTCACCCATAGGAAAAATGAAAGTTGGTGCTTTGTTTAATATGTAGACGGCCCCTTAAGGACTTAAATTATAGCTTGTTTTAAAGAGGACATTAAATCATGAAAATTGGCGTTTACAGTATCCTTCTAACCCCAACCAATCGCTCACAATCGTCTCTGTTTCGATTTTTTTGCAGCCGACTGTACCATTGTATCATGCTAGATGTAATGCAGAAGTCCAATATTGCGTGAAAATTCTCCTTTTTAAATAAAATTTTATATAGCCCTTAAAAAAGGTAGCTGTAATCAGAAGTATTCTGTGGTATTCTACTACACACCTTCATTACAGTTTGGTTTTCTGAGCTAGATGCAACATTAGTTGCATATCAGAACTTAAATTTGTAAAAACTGTAGTTAGTTACGAAAAAAATGCAGAAATATCAAAAATAGCATTATTATTTTTTTAATAGTTTGTGGTACTTAAACCCCGAGACTTTTGAATTCTCAGAAAGCTTTAAAAATAAATTAAAGGTAACATGCTTTTGTGTTATGAAGAGGAACTATAAAATTAGCTGAAGACTATGTGAAAGTAGAATAATAATAGAGAGATTATTAATTTAAATGTCTAATTACCTTTTCAGCAACGAAATCGACAGTTTCATCCCTTCATTTCCATTTACAATGAACTTTTTCAAAAAATATTTAATATTTCTATTCTACTTTTAAAGGTCTGATAAAGCTATTTGAAATACTGACCGGAATTTTCATACAACAGAGGGCTTTTGTATTACATCGAGCATGTAGCATGATTGTTTTGGACACCTAGCCTAATCTTTTGGGGGGAAGGGGGTTGGTGGGTCCCCTACCAACCCCCTTGATATATCAGTAGAATACCACAGATACTTCTGATTACAGCTACCTTTTTTAAGGGCTAGATAAAATTGTATTTAAAAAGGAGAATTTTTCACGGAATATTGGGCTTTTGCATTACATCTAGCATGATACAATGGTACCTAGGGATGTTTGATGTATAAAGCCTTATAAATACCAAGCACTTGCAAGATTCCTTTCTTAGAAGATATTCTGAATTTTTCCTACTGCATAGAAATGAAACTTCCAATATTTTTAATGATAATTAGTTTTGAATTGACTTCTTTATCATTAGCTCGAACTTTTTACTATTTTATTTACATCAGTTCAATTTAAATTTAAAAACTTCGGATAAGGGTCGTGTCGAATACTGCTCTCAAAACTACTTCTAAAATAGGGTGATCTTATGAAAAATACTGTCAAAGCGATGAAAATAAAATTTCTATATTTTAGAAAAAAAGTAAAAATAATATTAATTTGGTTTTTTTGCTTGTTTATCATCTTTTACACATTATTCATTTAATAAGTAGTTGGAAAAATATTTTATATATTTTATTTGAATTGTTTTACGATATCGGAAAAAAATAACAGGTATGTACGAAAAAAATATTTTGCTTTTTAATATATTAAATTTTGTACTTATGTTGTCTAAAACTATTATTTATATGTTATTGAACCATTTTACGGTAGCTGATAAATTAAAAGAAATTTCCTGGCACTTCTTAAAAAATAGATATTGCGTGGGGAGTCAATGAAACCCCTCGTATCTTATGATCTGTAAGCTTCACAAATAAGTTTCAATTATAAAAGTTGAAGCTAAATAAATTATCTACAAAATGAGACCCACTTTGTATTTTTAAAACCATTAGTTTGGATTTTATAGCTAAAAACGTGCAAAATTTAGAGTTTTTTTGAAACTTTGACGCTAGGGGGCGGGGTCTAAATATTATTTTTTTGATCTGTAACTCTCAGAATATTAGTTTTATATCAAATGGCACCTTTTGAGGGGGTGCCCCGAAAAAAATTCGAACTTTCGTTTAAAAAAAACCACCCTACTGTTTATCCTTAAAAATCCGTCTTATAATGTGCATAACACCCCTACTTTTAAGGCTAAGAATTCTACCCCAATCCCTCTTGGAATTATGAAATCTATTATTACAGTCGTTGCTTGAAAATTTTGGGACTTACAAGGAGTGGTCCTCTTCGGGTTGCTTTAACACCCCTAATAGGAATAAGCACTTACAGTGAGGAAGAGGGGAAGTGGGAACTAGGGGGAGGAAAAAAAGGGAAAAGCGACTCCATTAACGAGTTAAATTCTTGTTTTTAAAGGTCAAATTTTCAGAAACTTTCTGGGAGAGGACCCCCAGACCCCCCTTTGGAACTCTATAACTTACAACTCTTTTGAAAAAGTTAGTTGAAGTTCAAAAATCCGTCCAAAATGGAAATTAAACTCTTGAAAATGTATGTCCAAAATCCGGATTATGTGTACCAAAACGAGTTGAACATCTGCTTTTAAGACTTAAATTTCAAAAAATTTTCCGAGATGAGGACCCCCAGATCCCCCCTTTAGGACATTAGAAGACTATTTTGATACTGAAAATTCTTAGCCCCTCCAAAACCAAATCAGGGATACGCCGCTGTCTACTTACCCTGGTCACCAACAAATCAAACTAAAGTTGAAAATTTTTTCCAACCCCCCCCCCGAAAAAAAGTCTAGTTAGGGGAAATCCATAAATTACGTGAGGACAAAAAGGGGGGAGGGGTTTGGAAAAATCTCACCAAGGGGGGAGGGGGGTCGATTAAAATCTAACTTCAACTTTTTAAGTTAGAAATTAAACGATTTTTTTAAGTATGAGAAAGGAATAATACCCACAGATAAGATACTGTGGTGATTTTTAGGCGGAATAATTGCCTTTTCCCCCACATCATTAATAATGGAAAAGTTTTAGGTGCTGTGAAGCACAAAATGCAAACGAATAGAATAGAAAATTGTTTTTAAAGGTTTAAGGTAAATCTCACGTGGGGGGAGGGGGGTCCAGATTTTGGAAAAACACCTCACGTAATTTTTGGATGTCCCCTTACGACCCTGTTTGCGCACTTAGCCCGAATTTAGGAATGGGGAACGGGCCCTCTCTCTTCCCTTTCAAACATACGCCCTTGAAATTTTGGATGAAGGTTAGGGGGATTTAAGGAGTTGGGATCTGCTTATTTGGTTGATAAGGAGGTACAGTCGTTGAAAATTACCTAACACCTGCGTAATTAGAACGACTCCAACCTTATCAAAACGACCTAACCTTCCTCAAACAACATTACACCCGCAAAAGAAAGAGTACTCCCACTTCTTCCACACTCACTTCCGCGAAACCTCAACATCCACATAATCTCACGCTCTCCTCGAGGGATTTTTATAGCCCCTCTCGAAGCACGAAACTAGCTAAAGAACCTATAGTGTCCTCTTCAATTCTCTCAAAGAAGAGAGGCTGTCACCTGTTCTCTAAAGAACGGAGATGATGAGTATTGTTGTGACGCTGGAGGAGGACCGCTTTCGCTTTTTTTCTTTTCTCTGGAGAAGCTCGATAGCTGTCAGGGAGGATCCGGTTCGGTAGGGTTTCCGGGAGAAACGGGAGCTATTTCAGGATCTGGAATCGGGGCGATAGGGTGAAGTGCCCCAATTAGAGGTGATTTGTAGTGGTTTTGGGTGCTTATTGTTAAGGGTTGGGTGGACCTGTTTGGATTTGGTTAGGCTAGATTCGGTGGTGAGGGTGCAATATAAAATCCTAATCAGGGATTGCAGGAAAGGGGCAGTTATGAGTCCGAACTATATGGTTCAATATAATTAATCCAAATCATAATGATGTTAACTTTTATGAATTCTCGAAAGATAATTTGTGTTTCTTGCTTAATACAGATTTTATTTCTTTCCCATCTAATTTCCCATTGTTAATTTTAACGTACATAGCTGTATCTCTCTAGTTGGCCACCTGTTAGTTTAATCTTGTTTCACTGTATGTTATGTTATACTTACACATTTTCTATGATAAATTTGATTTTATTTGATTAGACTGTTCGGATTAGTTTTCATTTTCAAAAGAAAAAAGCTGTATTATAAGAAACTTCTATAAAATTATGTGGTTAAGTGGCGTACTTATGGCCAACTAGACATAAGGCCAGAGAAGCTGAAAATTATGACGGTTGATACAAGACCTGACGTCACTTTTGATAGCTCTTGGACTGCAACCACAACTGTAAGTTATAACAAGCACAGATAAAGCATTTAAAGCATCCTGTAGAAAGGTACAAAAACCAATGAAATCCAATGAACTTGAATTAATATAATTCGCATCCACAAAAATAACTGCCTCCGCTTACGTCTGCTATTAATTACACAGATAGTTTCCGAACGGACAACCGACGCAAATCAAACTAATCTCATAAATTTATTCGACTTCACACACGAACGACAAACTAACAATGACGTGATCTCTTAATACTCGAGCGTCACACCAGACATACAATATCCACCGACTATAATCCCACTCTCCCATAGCATCGCTCTATTAACCCCTCTCCACAGTTCGGTAAACGCGACGTATAGTATTGCATCAGAATATTATACTATGTGTGTCCGACTCTCAATTAATACAGTGTAATGGATATGCTCGATCTGATGAAAGGTTTGCGATGATGCTGATGCCTGAATCAATAGCGTGAATGAATGGGCGAAGGAAACGTGAGTTTTGGGTGTGACGCAGGTAGTTTGCATTGCATCAAGGGATTTATTATTTGGACGTAGTAAATAAAGGAAATGTCAAGGAGTTTTAATGAGATATTTTCGTGAATAGAGTTTGGGTGTTTTTGAAAAGAAATTAGGAGGAGGTTGACTAAAGCAGTGGTCTCCAACATTTTTACCACCACGGACCGGTCAACGCTTGATGATTTTACCGCGGCCCGCTGGGGGGTTGATTGTTTACATTCTAGATTATTTTGATTTATTAATTTTTTTAAAACTAGGGGGCTCTGCCCCCTGCTCGCTATCGCTCACCAACCCCCGGAACTGCTTCGCAGTTCTTTGAAGATCGCTTCGCGATCTTAGCGAGCAGAGCTCGCTTGTTTCATCTCAACTATCCAGTACAATCTGGAACCTGTCTGCTTATAGTCCGTTTATTTAGAATAGGCGCCTGAAAAAGGATCAAAAACGCTCAACAATGCTTAATAACGCTCATCAGACAACTTCAGTGACCGATTGTTTCTATAGTATTTTAACTACTTCTGCTTAGGCTGACTTGTCATTGCAGAAGAAAATTTTTTCGACGATAATTAGAATAATAAATGCTTCTAATACATTACGTCTCAGGCGCTAATTCTAAATGAACAGTGTAGTTGATGATCACTTAATATCGAAACTTCTTATCTCTCAAACTTTTCTATAACTTAATTCGGATCATTACCACGAAAATATCAAAATAAAACTATTACTGAAATATTCCTTTTAAATTATCAATAATTTAATGGATAGGGGGCTACTGCCCCCTGCTTGCTAACGCTCACCAACCCCCGTAACTGCTATGCAGCTCTTTACAGATCGCTTCGCGATCTGTAATATCTGCAATCGATCTTTAGCAGAGTAAAACAAACTTCTCGAAAATCCTCTTCCTTTCATCGGCACAAATAACACTCAAAAAAGCTAAATTATTTATTTCTCTAGTATTTCAAAAAATATCGAAGTATCTTTAAAAGATTAATAAACAAGTCTATACTATATCGCTAGCAAACTTAGAGCAAAAATATGCACCTCAAAACTTTCAATTTAAATATCTGTGCTCGCGACAATCTAGTGAACAGGCAAATATAAAATTTAAAAACATTAAACACGTCTGATAAAGACCTACTAAAACTATGAAAAAAATGAAACTTTCATGCTTAATAATTCCAAAACTAATTAGAATTTTTTAAAGAATTAAACGCCAATCTCTTTCTAAAAAATAAGAATATAAGTGTTTAAAAAATCATATTGATACCGTGATTAGTTTTCATTTTAGATAGAAAAAAACGAAAAAGTGTCAAAAATTTCGAAAATTAAAAAACTAATTACTCTAAACCAAATTCGAAATTCAAAAAAAGGGCGACGTAGTGCACATCTTCATACTTCAGAGTATTAGGCTGCAAAAAATCATAGTTCTGCTGCTAGTAGATTTCGCTGAACTGGATTACGCGGCGAAAAAAGAAAAACTTCAAGTTTGACCTTAAAAATACCCCAGAACTAACTATCACATCTGTTAGCTTTTTGTTTGAGAATGTGCCCCAAATATTCTTCTGCAAACGTTTCAAATTTCATAAATTTCTATCAAGTAGTTTTTGTGTTATGAGAGTTCAAAGAGTTGAAAAATAAAATTTTCTGAAACAGCGGCGGCCGCGGTGACGGTAACTTTTTTTTAATATAGAGAGATTGTATTTAAACATGCTTTCAAAGTAAAATACAGTTACACCCAAAAATAAATATAAAGTGATTTATAATTCCTTTCATTCATTAATTTGGAGTATAAAACTAGGAATTTTAATTCCTTTTCAATGAAATGGTCGGCCCGCGGCCCGGTACTATTTGATCCACAGACCGGCACCGGTCCGCAGACCGGGTTAGAGATCACTGGACTAAAGGACCCATGTGGGGCCCCCAAACATGTCTTAAATAAAAATTTATTTGTTCTAAATTAACCAAATTAATCATCTTTATTCCAAGTGTAAAAGTTTTTATAATTGAAAGCTTATAAAGCTTTAAAATATTGATTTTAAATTCATTAGTTAATATATATTTATTTTATACTCTTTCACGTTTAGTTATCAGTCGTCATAGCAAAACTAATTCAAAAGCAATACTCCATCTGATCTCCGAGGACACGACAACAACAACAACAAGAACATGGTTATTTGTTTATTTCACACATCAACACAACACTGGAAGGGAAAAACTACACTCAGTTGCCAGGGATCGCTTGGTCTATCATTAAAGGGGACGAGTAACACATATGATTTTGTTACAAATATGATATGAATCATTATCACCAGAAATAATTTTATTATTTTCTATAAACCAATAATTTAAAAAATTATGCAAAATCTTGCATTTAAAATCTTTATTATACTTTTATTAATATACATTTTTTATCATTTACTACGATATTAACAGACTATTATTTCATATAAAATTTTATAACAAAATTTCTCATTTTGTGAAAATGTAATCTTTTTTATAATTGAAGTATTAGGGGAATTTAAAAATAAGTTAATTTTTAAAGAACTTCTAATCAATTTGTGGAAAATAATGGAATATTATTAATTTGTTAATATATTAAGTTAATTGAATGATATTAAGTTAAACTATGAAAGTTAACAAAACATTTTTAATTTCTTTTAATGTGTCTCACAAAATACTGATTGATGTTTTAAATTTTATGTTGCTGAAGCTACAACTTAAAATTTGTTTGAACTGATATGTTAAAACAAAACTTCTAAAACAGCTGTTTAAAACTGGTACTTTTATTTATTTTGAAGAATTTAGTTGTAATTTAAAGACAGTTCTATTGATATAACTTTCTTAAAAGAACTAAAATTATATAAGAAATCGATACTGGCCTTAATTTTTAATTATTATTTTTCAAGATACTTACATTTAAAAGTAACAAAATATACTAAAACATTTTTCATTAAACCTAATTACAATCAAGACAAATTGATCCCATATTAGAATAGCATAAAAAATAAGTTAGCAACTGTATTTAAAACTTGTTATAATATAGTAATAAAATTAAATTGCAAATATATTCAAAACAAATTAACAAGAAAAAAGTATGCGCCTTCGTATTTTTTAATACAGAATATTTTGCTGATGAATAAGTTATGTATAAGTAAAATCATTTTGTTAAATTTGATATTTTAGACACATTCAAATATATCAAATCAATTCTAAAATATTTAAATACAAATTATTCTAATTTATCTAAGACATAGATTTCATAGCTATTAATATAGATGCCAATACAATCCCAAACTATAATTTATATAATGTGATGTGTTACAAGATATAACTTGGCTAGACGAAAATGTAAACGAATCTTATGCAAAGTTTCGTCTATTCAAAAACAATTCCAAGAAATGTTTCATTGTATTTACCTGTTAGTTTTGCAGGACAATTTAATTTTATTCGTAGTTTGAACAAAATTATTCATGTAAAAACTTTAACGAACATTATTATATATGTTACCGTTAAAGTATGAAATCCGTTATTTCATAGAATAACTAATTATTCCATGGAATAACTGATCGTGTCAGTTAAAGTGTAAAACTATCTTGTATTTCATGGTTTAACTAGTTACTTCATAGAATAACGATCTGCAGCTCTTTAAAGTGTAAAACAATCTATATCATATACCTCGCACGAAAAATATTATAATTTAGACAGACATTTTAATTGTGTATCATTAGTTTAATTTCATTTTAGATAAATTTATTATTTTACGTTTTTGTTTTAGAAATAATGTTCTTTGTAATTCCAAGTGTCATTTTATTAATCCTTGTTGTAACAAATGATTTTATGGTACGTTTCCATAAATACCATTTATACGCTGCATAAATTAGATAAATTGCTTCTTTTTCATTTTAATTGTCTATCATTAGTTTAATTTAATTTTAGATAAATTGTTTTTTACGTTTTTGTTTTAGAAATAATGTTCTTTGTAATTCCAAGTGTCATTTTATTAATCCTTGTTGTAACAAATGATTTTATGGTACGTTTCCATAAATACCATTTATACGCTGCATAAATTAGATAAATTGCTTCTTTTTCATTTAATTGTCTATCATTAGTTTAATTTCATTTTAGATAAATTGTTTATTTTACACTTTAACTGTCTCTCATTAGTTAATATATAGAATAACTATAGTTATTTCATAGAATAACTAGTTAAAGTGTCAAATTAATAACATATTACACACTTTAACGGACACGATCAGTTATTCCATGGAATAACTAGGTATTCTATGAAATAACTGCATTATATACTTTAACGGTAACATATATAAGGAAATATATTTTAAAAACTTAAAAGATGACTTTTTCTTTAGCTTTAACTTATTAAAATTATAGTAAAAATTTGCATGTAGAACATTTTGAAGGGAAAGTTTTTATGCTTAACATAAAATATTAATAGTATGTTTAACCTCTTTTTAAAAATTTAATGTTTTCCTCTTTAGTAATGGAATGTTTTAAGATGTTTATGCTTTGTTTTCATTTAATATACGATTAGTTATGATAAAAAAACTATGTAATTATGGTCTGGTGCTGATAATAAAGATGTATTGATAAAAATAGTATATTTATAATTAAATTTTATAAATTACAGAAGTACAGTATTAAATAACAATAAAAAAATTAATAGATAATTATAAATCAGCTATAAAAGTATCTAAATACCACGCACATTTTATAAAAAAACCCGTAAATCTGAATGAAAAGTTTTAATTATTAAAAAAAGGTCAGTTTCATAAAAATAAAAAATATCTTTACCTTTCCAATTGTAAATATATTTTTAAAACTGTTTTTCTTTTCTTTCCCATTGTTATATACTTTAATCAATATTTTACAACTTTGCAAATGTTTTTAATTTTTAAGTTTTTAAATAACATATTTTTGAAGTTGTAGTTTCGTAGGTATATTGAAGGAAATTTTTCTTAAAATTAACTCTGAAAATATCTCTTTAGCTAATATGGAAATTAATTCATGTTTAGGTACATAACATAATTTGTTGATTGAAAAAAATTGTTTTAATTACTTTATTAAAAAATTATGTTGTGTACAATTCAAACATCTTACGGTTGATAAATATAAATTTTTCACACAGAAAACTTCATTCTTTGCTTTGCTATGTTTAGTCTCTTAAAAATACACCACTGGACAGAATTCAAGTTGTGTCGACTTCATTAGAAAAGGAATAAAAACTTTTCACCAGAATCGAGACTCAACTTTGTCTGTCGTCTGCGAATTTATAGACAACTCATTTTGTACGTATTATGTGAGAGTGTACTTGCAATTGACCTTTAATTTGACATTTTAATGAGACTGAAGACATTGTCATACAGTAATTTTTTTATGCTCATCATAACGAAAAAAAAATTATTTTTGCGTTAAATGATATTAACTTTTAAAAAAATGCGGTGAGGGAGATACCACAATGAAAATACTTAATAATTTTAATCAATTTGAAAAATGACCTACAAACTCTATTTGAGACATGGTTTAAACGATAAATATAATGATGATAAAAGGACTTACTAAGTCTTTACTTTTTATTTTGTAGTGTTTTTAAAATTCAGTTTATTGTAAATAAAAAATAACATGAAAGGGTATAAAAATATTAGTTTTAAAACAATTTAATCATTGATATTACCAAGGCCTATAGAAACATTAATCTATGTTCTGTATGCATACAAAATTTATTTAAACTGGTACACTATCTTATCTTTTTGTACGTTAATTGTACAATTTTATTTTGAATCTTTATATATATTAATTTATGAAATATTTCCCCAACGATTGCTAATACAATCATAAATTTATCTAAAACTGTATCTTAAATTTTTCTTTTTGCAAGTACACCTATCCTCTCTATTTTATTGTATTTCTTTCTTTTTCATAACTTAATTTAATTTATGCAAATAATTCATTAAATCTAAATAAGGCATATTTAATTATGTGATGAAAGTTTAAACGTTCATGGTAAAATATAAAGAAAGTATGAAGGTTAGGAGAATCTACGAATTTAAAATATAATAAATTATAATTTTATAAGTTAGTAAAATATGACATATAAGAGAATAAGTCTTTCTACTATGCATTTAAGATGCTGTGAAGAAAATGTGTTAAATTTTTGAAACTACTACTCTAATGTTATCGAATTTGCTTCATCGTGTGAGAAAATGTACATTAATAAGAATAAGTGATTTTGATGCATGAATTTCAGCTTAAAATTTTTGCGTGATTGGATAGTCAATTCTATCGGCTTCAACAAAGTTATAAAACTCTTAAAACTAACTTTTGATAAATCTCCCTCGCTCGAGTTCTGCCCTACGTCTTCGGGACCTTTTTCTTCCCATTGAGAAACTCTCATAGCACCCGGCGTTCCGTATTTAAAAAGGAAACATAAAAAAAGTAAACACTGTCAACTTGTGCAATCGCTTGTGCACGTTTTAAATAGGATCAGACATCCAGCCAACAGTTCTAACTAAGATCACATAATTCGAAAGAAAAAACAAGGAACAAAACAACATAGACATTTCTCCAGACAGAGCGCTAGGCGACAAGCATGCTGCCTACTGCAGATGTTCCACTGAGCATGCGCGTATTATCCTCATTTGCCTCTTTTCCTCCTGTATCGTTCTCTATTCGTTCCATAGGAGCCTTTCAAACCGGTCGCCGCTGTGCTCCCGTATTCAAATTCTTTCACCTGTGTTTGGAAGAGAAGATTCTGCTGCTCGGACTTTTTCGTAAGTTGGTTTCTCGTTTTCGTTTTGGAGGTGAAGTTTGGGTTTAATGGCGGTTTTGAGGAGGAAAGATTGCCATTTCTTTTTGGCCATTTTTTTGCGTAAATATGACGCTGCGATCAGCTGGTGTTTTAAATGTCAGCATCGATATTTCTCTTTGTAAAAATCTATTTAATCTTTATTTTATCTTTATTTAATCATTCGTTGAAATTAATGTGGAAGAATAATTTTAATTCTTTGTAAATGGTATTTAATTTTTGATAATTTATTGGATCAGGTGTTACCGTGTTTTCCTGAATGTTTGAAAGTTTTAGGTTATGTTTTTTTTAAAACATTATTCTCCATAGTGTCAGTTTATTTAATGCATTCCGTCCCTCGTTTATACTAGATAATGCATATTCTTCTATCTACGCGTTAACTTTTCTGAATTATTTTGCAAGCAAAATACAATACTTCAATTTTTACCCCCTTTAACTTCATTATACCATAAAAGAGATGGTGAAGATAGAAGATCTTTGGTTATTACTCGTTAAAAACTATTCTTCAAAAATCCAATTTTTTTTATAAAAAAGATAATTCATAACCCTTTTAATTTAAATTTTTTTTATTCTTTCAATTAATTGCATTAAAATTTTCTAAATGAGGCCTGAGGGAAACATTCATTCCGATTCCTTATCCATATTTATTTCAGTCTATGCCGTAATAAAAAGAAATAACAATTAATTAAATAATCAAATATTAATTTGTGAAACAATTATTTAATTAAACAATAATTTTTTAAGTTAAATAAGACCCTGTAGTACAAGTACCTACAGTAACGCACATCTTAATAGATGAAGATGTGTGCTGTAGAAATAATCAGAGAATAAAAAGTGGTAATTTCCATTGTATTTAGGAAACACTGAGGACAAATTATCTGATTAAAATGTGCATAATAATGCGGAAATGCCATCGCCAAAATGAATCATCAGAATTATCATGAAGTACTATTAACTTATACAATGTAAGTTGTTTTTCCTGCATGGTTTTTCATGCGTTTCGCCTTTTGTTCGAGATTTTTGCACTGAGCCCGCTTTTAGTAGTAACTTTTTTTACAACTCGACGCAAAACATGAAAGTAGGGCAGGCAGTCCATCCATGAAGAAAACTGGGTTTATCATTCACAAATTTTCTTTAAAAAAATAACTTACTTTTATCAAATGATAAATTTAAAAGAGAGAGAGATATCGTACCACCCCAAAAACTCTAAATTTAGGGAGAAAATTTACAGCATTTTTTGCAAACAGTTCTTTAGAAATATAAATAACTAACCATCTATATTGTATAATGGACAATCCCAGTATTTTTGTTAAATTTTTTATTCAGTAGAGGTACACAAAAGAGTTATACGCGCAATAATTATTCAATTACGATGATTATTTATTTTTAAATTTAATTTCAGTTTGACTTTATATAAAAAAGGGCGCGAAAACGTCTAATGTGAAAATGTGACGTACTTTAATCCTAAACATTGATTTTAAACATGCTTTAAAATTGTTTAAACAATGGAGAATTGCAGCATCTCTTAAAATTCTAAATATTCAGTTTGGATTTATTAAAAATTCTCTCTTGATTACAAAAAATACGCTTGTTTTTTCCCACTAACTTTTTTTAAGGTAATTATGACATATTTTAATACAGAAAGCTCCTAACAATGTGATGTCACATGTGTCTCTTGGAAATGTGGGAAAAACCGTGAGCACACTAAGATTAAAAAAAAAATTTTGACTGCAATTATCCTACTTATAAGTAAGGCCGAGACAGATCTTACGTCATTCAATCCTAAACAAAGGCAAAAAAACTATCGGTTTTTATTTTAAAATATTTAATCAAGTATTTTTTGAAACTTTTTATATCAATTTTTGAATTAAGCGATCTATTTCCTCTACTGGAAAAATGCATTTTTTCCGTTTTCAAAAAATGCTGGTATTGCCCCATTGGCTTTAGTAATAAAAAACAACGAAAAATTGTTCTTATCTATCATTAAAATAACTTCATTTTCAAAAGCAAATAAGTTACATCCAAAGATGAAAGTGGCTAGAACATCAAATTGTTCAGAAACCCGTCAAAGCCCTAGTAATCTCAGCCAAAAGACAAAGGAGTTTGTTGGTTGGTGTCGTGTCCATGGGAAAACTAAAGGTAACCATGAGAATGCAAAACACAGCTGGCTATCTCCTTGATGTTATCGGAGTACAGACTCTCGAAGGGGAAGAATTCTAGATTCAAAATGGTAGGGCAGTCAAAAATAAGTTCTGGGGTCAGTGACAAAGGAATCGGCTAGTGTTCATAATTACTAAAATCTTTTCATTTAGAATAGTCGCCTGAAACAGGATCAAAAACGCTCAAAAATCCCTAATAACGATCATCACGCAACTTCAGTGACCGATTCTTTTACAGTATTTTAACTACTTCAAGGCTGCCTTGTCATTGCACAAGAAATTTTTTCCATGATAATTACAATACTAACTTTAACTATCGATATTATCCGTTATAGTTATAGTCTCGCTAGAATCGGGCTATCTTTGTCTCATTTAAATACATGGGAAAAGAGTTCGTCTCTCTTACTCTCTAATTTTCAAAGAATTGGACGAGGATTTGCGTGAGGTTAATTTAGAAATTCCATGTTAAATGAAGATTTTACGGAATATTTTACTTGAGAGTTGTAAAAATTTATACAGAACTACCCTATGGTGAGTGAATTCATCTTTGCACGAATTCAGAATAGAAAATAGAACAAAAATCATCTGAACAATTGTTTGAACGAGTGAGATTCATCTCATGTACATTCAAATTACCAAATCATATCAATTCCCATCAACTTGCAAACTTTGCTTTCCTTAACTCGAATCTTGTGATCAGTAGAGTCAAGGATCTTTGTCTGGGAAGGACTGAGGTACCACCAAAGCTTGCGTCTTTAGACTTTTCTAATAAATTTTTTTTAAAGTTTTATAAAAATTACAATAATTAATTCTTTATTACAAAGAAAATAAGAAATTTTCATTAAAATCTAGAAAAACGGTTCACAACTTTAAGGGCTGCTTCCCCATTTCCTCTCCTTCTGGATTTTTCTCTTGTAACAACATTTTATTTTAGAGAAATAAATTAACGAGCGATAATGCGAGGAACCTCTAACGTTTTTAGTCGCTTAAGATGAGAGAGGAAAAAAGGAAGTATTTTTTAACCATCCTGGTCCTCTAGCTGCCTTAAATTTTCCATTAGGTTTCATTGGTAAACTCGGGATGTTTGGGCTGAAAGGGTTAAATGTCCTAAAAATGCAGTCATTTCTCTACGTGTTGTTTGATAGCTATTTTAAATAAATAGAGAAGATCTCTACAATTGAAGGGAGGTTCGCCCCCGAAAAATTTACGACTTGTATGGTAAATTTTTAAAAAGGGGGGAAAATTGTGTACTACTTCGGTGCGCGTCCTTTTGTAAAGACTCCACGTACCCTCTTTGGTAGCCCTGTCCCGGTAGCCCCTGGGGCACCGGCACTGCGCCGGCCGCGCAGTTGGGAACTACTTGCATAAACATTTTTAATAGCAATGCAATTATTTTACTTATTGGGAATGGGTAATTCTGTTTTTTTTTAGCTTTATACTTAATTTGGTTTGATACACTAAATAAATACAACCTTGCAGGTTTTCTATCCACGGTTCTTGAATATTTGTAATTTGGACAGAAATTAATAAAAGGATTTTTTTTATTTATTTTAATGAATTCTCTTAATACGAGTCACTGTCAAAAACAAATTAAATTTTTACTATATTAATTTTAAAAACTCTGTCGTGTTAGTTTAATTATAATTTTTTTTTCGGTTGCTTTTGTAAAAATTTATTTCTGGAGGGTTCCAATATCCTTTAAAAAATTTACATTTTTAGGTAGGAATAGGATTTGCATTTTGATAGAATTTATGGTATAAACGTTGGGAATAATTACAGAGATTCGAGGAAAAAAGGGGTCTGGGGGTCCTCTTTAAGAAAATATTTGGAAATTTGACCCTAATAAAACATCAGGGAATTAACTCGTCGTGGTATTACTAGTCTAAATTAGAGGGGATTTCTCGGGAACTCGGCCCCCCTTTTGTATACACCACAGTTTTTCTAACTATTTATTTTAATTTAGTAGTTTTTTTAGGTGTTTTAATTCCTTATTTTAAATTTGTTTTTTTAATTCATAATTTTAAATTTATCCAAAGTAAAATTAAAATGATTTTTTTTTCAAATTCTAAAATTTGAAAATTGAATTCCTTCCTAGAATTTTATTTCTTAAGAATTGAGAAATTCTCTGAAAAAGGAATTGCGCAAAAAATTCTGTAATTTAGTTTTTTATCGTTCGTGCTGCCATCTACATAGGAATAGCCTAACTTCACTGCAGATTTTATCGATTCTGTGTTGTGATGTTTGTGGTTATTTGCAGAACAGGATCCTTCTATTGCGTCATTCCTCTTTCTACTCCCAAATCACAATATCATTTCATTTTCTCTTGGCTCACTGCTCACTGCCATAACTCACTGCTCACTATTCCGCGTGCACTGTCCGCGTGTTCAAGAATCGTTTTCTTGAAATTCTTTCGGAAATTTTTGAAAAGTTGTTGGGAAACATTATTTCACTTTTCAATCGGAACATTCTACTTAATTCCAGAATTCAAGCTTTTGGCTGAGTGGTAAATATTCATCTTAATGGCGTGTTTCTATTTGTTTCGTAGTCTTACTGCCGATGTTTTATTATTCTGTTTACTTTGATCATAAATATATTCCTATGTTTTTTGTGACTAACTTGATTATTTAAAGTGTTAAATAAATATTTAACTACTATAATTTTTTTTAATTAACTCCAAAGCTCGTATTATACGAAAAAGAGAGTTCACCGGTGCGGGAGTTTCCAAAGGTTAAAAATTTATTTGTTCATCACTGAAATTCTAAAATGTGTAGATGAGCACCTTTTTCAATTTGCTTAAATTAGTGGCTAAACGTGTTATAAATCTGTTTTGTTCTAAAAGTGTGAATAGGTTGATAATCCAATCATCAGGTCTCAAATTAAATAATATGAATATGACTTCCTGTGAATAATTAAGTGAATAAATAACAGTATTATGTATTATGAAATCCTGGATTTGTTTGAATTGTCTGATTTAATATAATAAGTTATGATAATCTGCTATGATATTCCTTTTTTGTACCTATAATTAGGTACTTACAGAAAAGCTTTTTCCCCTTTTGCACAAAGATATTTTAATTATTCTTGTGTATGGTGTAGATTGATTCAATATTTAATTTAATTTTAATCAATTGGGGATAGTAAAGTGTGGAGTATACTCATCAAGTGTGCCCTGAATTATAAACTCGTGTAGTAGATTGTCACTTCAGAAGTTATAATTAACAAACCTTTAAAAGCATGTTCTTAGTACTTGTGAGTTGTGAATAATAATCATAATAAGTGATCTGTCATTTATTTCTTTTCTGAAATTTGTTTTTTTTTATTGTTTCAGATTAAGAAGTTCATACCGAATCGTAAATTTATTTAAAGTGGATTAAGCACACCTTTACTATGGAAGAAATGAGTAAATCATGTTCCATTATAACCTTTAATGGTAACAAAATGCTGCCAGCTCCTCTGAAATGGCTCAACGTAGTTGCTATCTACATAATGAATCAGCTCGATACTTAATCAGTATCTCAGCCACCTACTTTCGTTCATCACTCCAGACTGTGTCCACGGTGCAGTCTCTTTAAAAAACTGTTTCATTTATCATCATCTGTAGAAAATTCCAGTGATAGGTGTGAAGTTTGATTGCTCCTTGGTTCCTCTTTTTCTGCAAGCAGGGTGATTCAATAATTCCATATCAAAATGACTGTTACTTATTCATTGAATGTCAGTAAAGCCCGACTGTGTGGGTTTGCAAAACTGTTGCTGAGATGGCGGGGCAGCATCTACAAGTTGCTTTACAGAGAGATGGTCATCTTTTGTGGGCTGTATTATAGCTTGAGCTCCCTATACAGATATGTTTTATCTGAAAGCCAAAGAACGTAAGAAATATTTCCACATCCAATTTTGTTAATTAAAGAATTTTTAACTTATTCAGAGTATATATGTAAATGTAGTACTTAAAATTCTGCCAGCTTGGGTAAAAGCATATACAAATGTATAAATCGGATATTTAACGACTACAAACCTTTTTATTTTAATTCAAATTTAAACTTCTGTGTAATAACCAGACTTTTTGTTGTCTGTGTAAGGTTGAATAGTATGGTTTTGACTGTACAGTAAAGCACCATTTATACGTCTTTCAAGGGACCGACGTATGAATGAAAATGTCTTTAATTAGTAGGTTTTTAACGCTCCTAATGCAGATTTATATAAATACATTAAATTAAAAGTTTCTCTAAAGAAAAACTTACTTCAAAGCAGTTTTTAAACTGAAAAATATTAATTAATAAACTTTAAAATATTAAAACATTTAACATAAAATGAAAGAAACCCTACCTTCATAGTGATAGGGTTTTAGAACAGCAGTTTTATGGTCTAGCTTTCTTTGTGGGGTCATTTAGCGATCAAAAGAATTCCTCTCCTCTGAAGGGGGCCCCTAACCAGAGATAAGGGCCATAAAGTATAAAGGGTAAAGTCGTATAAAGGAGAAGCATATAAACGGTGCTATAGTTTGGAACTATATAGTAATCCCATACATATTCTGTAATAAAATTGCGATGCCAAAGCATAGAAATTACAAGATCAAAACATATTGGAAAATATTATCTATAAGAAATTATAAGTTGACAAGTATTACTAGAATATTTAAAAATTCCTGTTTATATAGCATAAATAAGTCATAACAAATTATCCCGTTTCTAATTTTTAGACTGGAAAATAATTTTTTTCTTCGAAATTAATTAGGAAGAAACTTTTAATCCGCATGTCTAAATGTAATAAATCTATTTCCAGTTATGTTATAAAAAATTATTTTCTAATTTATTTTACCTTTTTTCAGGGTTTTTGAGAAACTCGCTATATACTGTGAAGCTTTTACAAATCTCATCCCACTCTCTTTTGTACTGGGGTTCTATGTCTCCATAGTCGTTGGCAGATGGTGGCAGCAGTACTTAGCCATACCCTGGCCTGATAAGTAAGTTTGGAACAGCTTTAAAAAGAGTCTTCCAGCCACCATGTGTAACCACAGCTCCCATCAACATGATTTTAAGTGTTGTCAGCATAAAGATCTAATAATACTATTAGATAATAGTAATTATCTACACTAATTATTGTTATTTTAGGATCTAATAATAACAATAATAATGATTAGATCGCTGGTTGTCAGTCATCTTTTGGGCTGTGGGTAAAAATGACTGCTGGAGGACTTATTCTAAAGCTGTGCCCTTAGTTTATCTGGTTTTGTTTTCATGTTATTTTCTCATAAAAGTATTTTTTATTCTAAAATCTAATAACAATAATTTCTGGCATAAATTTCTTAGGATTTACATCTTTTCTGTACCTTATCAAGTTACTTACTAGTAACAATCTCTGTAATTGTTAATGAACAACAATTTAAATTATTTCAAATTTGACAGTACAACTTTAACAATTTTTTGAGATTATTTTCACATGTAACAACCATTTTCACATTAACAACCATCTCATTTTTAATCAAAATTAGCTGTGGTTGAAATTCTGGCTTTTAGCTACATTTCACAAATTAAAATTGAATGTTTAGAAAAACCTTGCTACTGAAATTACAAGAAGATGTCTGTTATTTCTATAAAAATTTTCTTCAAATCATGAAATATTGAGTTTTTTTAGATATCAGTGTAAGAAAAACAGTAACACTGGTTTGACTTTTTTGTGATTAACCTATAAACATAGTAATTAAAAATGTAATATTTTTATATTATTCAAAAAAAAATTTTATTTTGTGTTGTCCTATTAATTTTAAAATTAATATTACCTTAATGTTGTTATTTTTTAAAAAACTAACTTATGCTATCCCATTTTAGGCCTTCCATGCTGATTGCAGCATATGTCCATGGGTCAGATGAAAGAGGCAAAATCATTAGAAGAACTTTAGCTCGATATTTAAATCTTCTAAGTGCTCTAACATTCCAGGCTGTTAGTACTTCCGTCAAGAAAAGATTCCCAACTTTAGATCATGTTGAAGAATCTGGTAAAGCATTTTCTGTTACTTGAGCTCATTCATTTTACTATTTATAATCAAATGTATTACAATGAATATATAAATATAACAACATACTGTGAAACAAGAGTAAGCAGAAAAAAATAATTGACAAGTATACTAGCCACCAAGGAGTGGAAAATATTAACTTAATATTATAATATAATTCACAACCCCACACATTATGTTAATATTCATATTAAGGATTTTATGCACATTTTTTCAGTGAATTGAAGTACTATTAAAACCCTGTAAAATTGTCTAAATAAGTTATTCAGTAAAGAATGCTACTATGCCATTTTCCAACATATTATCCAATAATTAAAAAATTTCAAACGTATTATATTGTAAAAATTTGTTTGCTTGAAAACAAACTTATTATAAAATCTTTACCCTCCAATAGAACCCTGATGTTCCTCATACAAAATACTTTGTGATGAAAACTGACAGTTAGCCATTTAAAGAAAATAGAACTTACATAAAAAATCTTTAAAAAAACCTTATTTAAAAACTTCTAAATAAGCATATCTGGGTATTTTTAAATGTTCTCTATAAAACATCACGGTTTCTTAAATATGGATTACTTAATCTTGTCGCAAGTGTGTACCAGACTATTGAAATAATTTTTTCTCGGAGGTTATTTAAGAGATAGGAGTTGTATTTTTATCCAAGGAATCAACTAGAGTTAGTTAAAATGAAAAGAATATGTAAAATCTGGAATGCCTCTTTAAAGCATTCCAGGTTTCTTTACTCCTTCAACACACATTACACTACAGAATTTATTTTTACAATCTACAACTTTATCGCGATTTAGATTTAAAAAAAATTAAGATAACAGTGAACTCTTCATTTCTTTTCTTATGGGTACACATCTCATTAACAGTTTTCCATAGAAAAATAATTATCCTGTTGATAAGTCTAGTAGTGGAGGAGGTGGTCTTTTACTATAAATTAAGTCTAGGGCACAGAGTACTAGAACAGAGAGTCTGTCGCCATAGGCGCTATTGGAAATCGAAAAGTTGGATGAGTGTGGGGCTATTTTGGCGCTGCGATCGCATCAACGTCACGAGAGGCGGGACGGAAAAGCCTGATTGGTTGAGAAAAACTTTTTCCTTCTCCTTCGAAAATAGAAGATTGAGTGACAGCCAATCACAGGTTTGATCTCTCTGTCAATCATTTAGTTCATCGTGGCGCCCTCCAAACCATCCAACTTTTGAATATATCGTTTTGGACCCTCTGTTAGGATTTTTCTCTGTGGTCTAGGGCAAGCTTAATTCTATCAGAAAGTGTTAAGATTTAAGTCATGTACTGAAATTTAGAGATATAACTGTTCATAACTTAGCCCATACTACTTTTTCTTGTCTGATTGGTTTGGTTTAGTTTAGTTTAGTTGGGGTTATATGGCGCAAGAGTTTCTTATCTGATTATTTTTACTGTTTAATTTCAAGGGTTGATGACGAAAGAGGAAAGGCAAGTTTACGATGAAATTCAAGTAACCCATGGAAAATGGTGGGTTCCAGCCCAGTGGTTCACTGCTCTTGCCACTAGAGCTAGGAAAGAAGGTCGCATCAAAGATGATATATTACTTCAAGCTTTGTTGGATGTAAGCATTTTTCTCCTATGATGGGGTTTAAAAATTTTTTAAGTGAAAATTTCAAAGGTTATGTGATGAATATGAATAACAGATGAGTTGTGCCATTGTTTAATTTTTTGACATTGTGATAATTTTGTTTTCTATTTTTGTACCTTTCAATGCATAAAAAGATCTACGTTTAGGTTTTTGATAATTTTGAACTGTACTCATATTATTCTATTAGTTAATAGTATCAATTGTGAATTGGGTTGCAGATCTTACATTCTATTCTAATTGTTTTAGGAAATGCATACATTTCGGGGCAATTGTGGTATGCTCTTCAGTTATGATTGGGTCAGCATTCCTTTAGTTTACACTCAAGTAAGTGGTAACAGAGAGAACTTCATAAAAAGTTTCATCACTTGTATTTATCTATATTTTAAAGTCTGTAGATATGGTATACATTCTTGAATAATCTAATGAGGGTTTTTGTTTAGAAAGCATTATTGTACTCAGAAATTATTTTTATGTACAATGGAGTGCATATTGTGGAATGATCTGGTATCTTTTGAGACCACTGCAATTTAAACTATTATTTATTAAGTCACTTAGTTCTAATTAAAAATTAATTTCTTGCATGTGCCTATACTCTGTTCATTTTGAACTGGCGCTTGAAAATATTTCCTTCCCCTACCACCGATCGGTAACCATAGCAACTATCCTTGTCAAAGTGACAACGGAGGCTTACTATTGGCTGCTCGAAGAGCGTAACTATGGTTACTCTTCTAGCGTGGGGGAAAGCACTATTTCTCAAGCGCCAATTCTAAATGAATAGTGTATAGAAACATTTTCTATTGTAGATTTAAACTGCTATTTCTAAATTTGCCTCAGGCAGTAATGCTTACAAGGAATCTTAAAATATTTGGTTAATTTCTTCGAAATGTGAATAACATTTTTTAGGTAAATTTGTTTGTAACATAATTTCCATTTGGTTTTAGGTTGTTACATTGGCTATCTATACTTATTTCTTGGCTACTGTTATGGGTAGACAATACTTAGATCCTGGCAAAGGCTATCCTGGGCATGAAGTAGATTTATATATTCCAATTTTTACAATATTGCAGTTTTTCTTCTACATGGGTTGGTTAAAGGTAAAGCTATACATTTCTTTATTTTTGTGTTTAATGTATTTTTTTACACGTGTTTCTTGATCAGTAGATTTCTTTTAGTATTAAAGCTTCCCTTTACATATTTAATTGGTAGCAAAAGGGTGAAAGTATCATGTGCATTGGTAATAAATAAATTTCTCCTCTTTAGGTAGCTGAACAGCTTATTAATCCATTTGGGGAAGATGATGATGATTTTGAATTAAATTGGTGTTTGGATAGAAATTTACAAGTAAGTTTAACTTCCTATAACTAATTTGATGTTTGATTACAATTTTTAAGACGTCTTCATTATAATTACAGACTTACATTTTTGTATCAAGTAGTTTCTTTTTAAATTATTTATCCTTTATATAAAACCATAGCTGCCAATCCTCCCGGTTTACCCGGGAGTTTCCCGATTTTTCAATTATTTTCAGATTTTACGGCCGGAAACTAGTTTCTCCCGGTTTTTCACAATTTTCAGGAAATTTCTATATTTTTGTGAAAGTTTTCTACTTTTTGCTCAATTGAGCCTCAATACAGAGTGCATTTTCCAGATACTGTTCCAAAGTGTGCAATTATGGCAGAATTGTGTACAATCAAGGAAAAATCAAAAAGTTGAAATGTTGAATGATATTAAATATTTTATTGTAAACATTAAAATGTTCCTCATTTCAGTTCATAGAAGACCCGAAGACCGATTCCGTTTTTTATCCAAAATCTTCTGCTTTTTGAACAAACTCAGTTGGCAGCTATGTAAAACGTTTTTTAAGATTTGTCTAAAAATTCATTTAATTTCGTTTTAAAATTTTAATTCAAGTACAAATTTTTGTTTATCAAGTTCTGTTGTGAAAATACTTTAAAAGTAGTTCCATTACAGAACAATATTAGAGAATTTAAAACTTGCAAGCTTACTTGTCAACTAGAAGTAAAACTTAAGATATTTTCTGTGTATTCTATGTTTATTTTATTTTTCTTCCTCCTTCGTAGGTTTCATTCATGATTGTGGATGAAATGCATAACAAACATCCTCGCTTAGTTAAGGATGTTTATTGGGATGAACTTGAGCCTCAATTACCCTACACAAAATCTTCATTTATGATGAGAACACAGCCACATCTTGGATCAGCTGTCAACTTAGAGTAAGATTAAGTGCATTTTTAACATTAGCTTTAAGTTATTTTAGAGTATTTAGTTTTCATTTTATCTTTATCTGAAATATATTGGTGTTTTTCTCATCCTACATGATCTCTCTTATAATGACAGCATAATTTGTTAATGGATTTTTTGGGAGATTAAATAGTCATTAAGATGTTTTGCCATCATGTTTTAGGTAAAAACATTTGAAGAAATAAATTTAATAAGATTGCGTCTACTGGTTTTAAAGTTTTATTTTCTTTTAAAATGAACCCACTGATAGCTTGGAGTGGGCTTTAACCTTTATGATATTTTTATTCAAGTTGATAAAAATTTTTTTTAGCTGAACAGGGTAAAAGATATAAACAACCTTTAATCCATAATCTACTTGGTAAAATTGGCAGATAAACGCCTGCCAATTTTACGCAAGTTTGTAAATTAAACATTGTTTATATCCTTCTACGGTTCAATGCCGTTAAAGTTCCCTCTAAATATCGCCGATCTCTTTTGGACACCAAAATGTATAAATATTGCTAAATAATTTCAAACTTATAGATTAAAATGTTTAATTAGATCTATAACTGTTCAGTTTATCATAAAAAATTGTTTATATCTGAATATTAAGCGTTTGCAAGAATTTGGCGACATTTAGCGGGAACGTTAACGGAATTGAACCCCTTCTGCCTTGTACATCATTTTACACAAGTACCTCTTGCCCATATTTTTTCATAGTTGCTTAACTCTTCTCAATTTTGCAGCATTGACCCCGAAGAGTGTGAATTCCTGCCAATGGAGACCATTCTCGAAGAAGACAATGACAACCACAACTACAACAGCCCGCCCCAGAGCCCCACCAACGAGTTCTCCCCCGGCTTCCGATCCTACGCCAGCAGCAAGGTGAACCTCAACGGGGACAACGACAACACCTCCCAGTCGGGGCTGCGCTTCCTCGAGAACTTCCCGGGCTCGAAGCTCCTCAACATGATCATCGGGTCGAGCACCGAGAACGTCCCTGGCACCCCGAAGAAGGAGGGCGGCGGGCTTTTCGCCAACTTCGCCCACCGCACCCCCAACCGCATCTCCATCAACAGCTCCATCGCGGACAGCCTCAACGACCTCGGTCGGGAGATCGGCGAGCCGCTCATCCCGACCAGAGCCGGGACGCCGATCCACGAAGAGAGGCACGTCACCATCGACATTCCGCCGGATCCGGTGGAACACGCGACCCCAGCGGAGATCATTGATGAGTACAACCGCCGCCACGACATCGCTCATCTGAAGGAGACGCCAGAGGAACCTCCTACCGCCACGGAGGAGCCTCCAATGTCCCCGACGTCTCCCGGGGAGGCCGAGCCATCTCCGTTCGAGCCCACCTCGTCCCAGGAGAGTCTGGGTCCGTACATCGATAGCAATCAAAGCACAGTCAGCAGCTATGCTGAGCTTCTGAAGCATCCAAAGTAAACGGAAATTGTTAAGAGTAACAGTGCTCAAAAGCAAAATGCTGGTGAAAAGGTCATCTCTATAAACTCTAAAAAAAATATGGGCAACTTTTTGCTAACTTTTTTACGACAGAGTGGCATAAATGAATATGGGGTTGTTGAATGTTAAATCTACATATCAAATAGTGTTGAGAATTTTAAGTTCTAGAATAGTTAGAAATTCTAATTAGACCTGCTGATGAAGCTTTACTTCTAATGTTTAATTAAAAGTTCAAGAAGAATGTAATTTTGAATTATATTCTGTGTAGTGGTCTCAAGTTTTCTTACAGCCTTCTTTAGTGAAATCAAATTTAGGAGTTCATTTGCATGAAACCAGAATTTAAACAGTATTGTTAGTTATCTTACATTTAAATTATAATACTAGCTTTTTCGATCTCCATGTTTATTTATGCCACTTTGATTCTTATTAAATACATGTATGATATCTTTGTTCTTTCAATTCGAAGGAAAAACAGTTATATCATTCCTTGGTGTACTGTTTAAATATTTTACATAGGAAGTTTTCTGTTAGTGATCTTACTTTCATTAGCCATTTCAGGCCTTATTTTAATATTTTTACTAACCAGAAATGTTACATTTATTACAGCAAAGAAGTAGTGGATACTTATTAATTTATTTTGAAATAGTTAGAGATAGAATCTCATGTTTAATTAGTAGCCTTATAGGCTTTTAGATTAGATCTCATCCAAAACAGCTTATGCAGAATTGAAATTGTTTTTCACTTGCATTCTGTGCACAATTTAACATTCATATATACATCAGAAAGTTTCATGAATCATTCTATTAGATTTAAAATAGTAATGCTACCTATTTACACAATTGAGAAGTTAGAGTTCATTGTTTCACAATTTTTGTTTGAAAAGTTAGGGTAATCATCCTCTGAAAAAAAATTTTTTTAACTCCAAAAATTTATTATCTAACTATTTTTATACCAAATATATATATCATGGGAATATTTTAAATGCATGCTATACTATGCTATACCAAGTACTAAAAGTTGACAGTTTATCAAAATTAAAAACTTAATAATGCTCTTGAAGACTTGGGAAGATTACCCTACACTGGTTCATCAAAAAGTTTGTAACTTACTCCTTTAAATCTAAAGATAGAAAGAAATCTAGGTTAAACTACAAGCTAATCTCCAGTCTGTTGCTCTTAACAAGTTTGCTTAATGCATCGCCAGCAATTTCTTCATAAACTACATTCTTTATGCAACCTGCCCTGCAGCTTTTTTAAAACTCTTTACAATTTCTTACTAATCCTATGCTTATTTACAAGGGTCTTAACCTCTTATTAGCAAGCTAGTTTATATTTAACTATCATTACTTTTCCTATCTCCTTTTCGAAGATCTTTTTTGACCCCCAACATTGTACCATTTGATATCCACCCGTGGAGCCAACCTAAGTGTTAAAATGGTATCCTATTACAACCTTATGGTCCTCTACTTATAGATTAGATGGTGATAGAGTTCTATGATCTTTATCTGTTTTGAAACTTATTTTTTTACAACTTCGTATGTTCTCGAGGTGTTGTTCAAACCACCTAACACTGGTATTTTCTACCCCTCTATTCAGTCTTAGACTAGAGTAGAACTTTGCATTTTAGTTACACATTTTTTTTATTTATTCATTTGTGATTGAAACGTCCATGCTTCATTTTTTCAGTCGTATTATTAACTTCTCAAAGTGCTTTTCAACACTTTTAAATGATTATGAAAATATAAAAAAAATTCTTTCTTCATTCTTTGGATCTGTATTATTTTAAATTGACACCAGAAGTATTTTATATAGTGTTACTAACCAAGACAAACAGTTTATTGTTAATTATGGACAAAAATTTCTTATTGCTTATTAAAGTTCTATGAAAAAATAATACATTTCCACTAGGCAATTCCTAGGTGTGATAATTTGACCTAAATATTGTATATCAGTTTGGTCATTTTTTTTTCAATTTGTATATTGTTTCATTGGTTATTTAACTGCTCTCACATTAGATAGCAAGTATGTATATGTTTGGCACTTGAATATTAATTACACTGTTCTAGATCTGATATGAAAAATTCCAGTATTATTTTTCATGTTGATATTTTGTTTCTTTTTTGAGACATGATTTGTTGCATCTGATACTGAAGCATGCAGGTCTGTGATACAATTTTGGTACTATTGTGATTATCAGTATGTTCTTACAGAGAGTGGTTTGGGAACAAAACTGATTCCAGGGTGTGTGGGCATTAGGTTGAATTTTTTCCTTTTTTGCTTTAAATAGATTAGAACAGAAAACTTGCACTATTTAAACTCAGGCATTGAACATGGTCTAGCCAATTTTTTTAGACCGCAAGTCACTCAAGGGAATTTGTAAACATACAGTCACAGTTGCACTCTACCAATGTGTTTATAAAGCACTGAATGTTTTAGACTTATTCCGTACCTTCTCCATTTTCTTAAAGTATAAATGCTACTTTGGCAAAAAACTAGTTAAATTTAGTTATTTTTGATTTTACGATTTTAAACTAAAGGTCAGTTAAAATTTTTAGCTTAGTTTTTACAACTGTAAAAGTGTTAACTTAATTACACTCTTAGGAGTTCATTTTAAAGGTAAAAATTTTCCTTTCAAAACTTCTATGGTATTTTACTGACTTCAATCTTCAGACTTTAAGGTATTAACTGTTTGGGAGACATATTCTTAAAATCCTAATATTTATTCGTATAGATATAGAAACTATTACATTGTGATTTAAATACTTGTAAATTGATTAATAGAAATATCCTAATTGCACATTAGCTGTTTCAAATTAGAAGCTGTGAGTATGGTAGATTTTCAACTATGTAATGGTGAGTTTTGTAGTGTGTCTTTTTATGATTGAGTGGTTTTGAAGCATTTTAAAAACATTTTACCTTTAAGTTTGTTGGATATATTTATTCTTCTTAAAGTGCATTTTTAAATAATATTCAAGAATTTTCCAAATCCTTAATTTGTGATCCTCTTATACTTTTTATAAAATTTATTTGCATTTATATATTTTATAATAGTATTTCATTAGTTTTCTTTCAAGTGCATACTTTCAATTAAGTTTGGATATGTGAGCTACCCACACCCTGTGGTCGTCTGAATACTATTTGTGTAAGGTACTTTCATACATTTTGATGGCAAAGAGTGGTATTTTCTTAAGTGATATGGAATATATGTGATTGTAGTTTTATTCTACATTTCTTACAGTTTCTAAGTAAATCTTAATCTAATTGTATTTGTGAAATGTATGCTTTATCACAATAGGTGTAATAAATCTTCTTGTGCTTGTGTAACTAATGGTATTTTCATTTTTTAAATTACTTAATTTTAATAACCACTTAACTAATGTAAATAGTTAAGAAGACACAAATATTTACATCTTGAAAAATACAAAGACTTGCAGTAGATTTACAATATGTTGGTCAAAAAATATAAGATAACAAACTAGGTTGATAAATGTTTAATTTAAATTTACCATACAGCAGTGTAACAATTTTGAGTGGTCAATCAGTCATGGAATAATCTATAATTTTCGTATTGATTGTCTAGAGCAGATGTGACGACAGTTTACACAATCATTCTTTATACATAGGGGATTCAAAATTTGGTACTTGAATATTATCCCATTGATTCATCGACATGGTGGATGGGATTATAGGATCCAAAATTTTCATAGACTTAAAGCAAAAAATATTTCGGGTGTGAATAAGCTATTGTATTTCAATTGTTTCTTTTTGTTCATTTTAAAGAGTAACTCTTCTGAAAACTAACTTTTGTAGATAAGATGAACCTTCTTATTCTAAGGCCTTGATAACTCTTAACTGTAAGCTGTCCTTTAATTTGTGTTTCAATTTTTTAGAAAGAATATTTAATTAAAAATCAAATAAGGCTTCTTCAGACGTCAAGCTTTGTATACCCAAGTTCTTATAAGCATTGAGTGAGGGTTGTGGTTTGTTGCTAATGATTGGGATAGGTGTTAAAAATATAATTATAACCCTAAAAATTATAAGGTTGGGGTAGAAAGAAATTGACTGAAGACGAGACAACAAAAGATTCCATATCACCAAGCTTAAGCAACCCAACCGTGCCCATGTTAGAGTAATCAAAGTGACATATGGTGGCCAAATTACAAAGTGAGGTCTCCTTAATCCATTGGAAAAATATCTAAAAATGTGGGAACACACACTAGGAACTTTTCCTTTGGATTTAAGCGATCTTGAAGTGGCTTCTATCCTTGTCCTTTCTGTAACGTACTCTGAGCTTTTAGATCTAGGTGATCATGATTCAAATTTGGACAGATCTTCTAACATAAGAACGTAGCTCCTCAAATCATCATTAACTCATCCCACTCAACATTAATCAAAACAATTGCTAAGGGTGGCACGGAACCTAAACAAAGGACTGTCGCCACGAAAAACCCGGCGACCACAGAGTGTAAAATGGTGGTCATGGAAGAAAGCTCCTTCCCAGCAGTGGTATTCTTTCTTGCAGCTTGGACATCCTCCGACGGATGGAACAGACGCACGCCGTGTCCACTGCTACCCAGTGCGGCCGCCAGGTTTCGTCGATCACGCGACCGTACACCTGTACCCAGGATTTTTTCGGCCGGCACATTGAGTGGATGCCATCTGGGGGAAAATTATAGGTTTCAATAATATTTAATTTTTTTACTGTAAAAAATAGGGCAGTTAATATTTCGTTTAAGGTTCCCCCACATATTTCTCTGCTTAAGATTACATCCTCTTTTTTATTTTGTAAATGTAGATTGATATCTCCCCTCTTCTTCCATTCTCTCTATTTAACTGCCTCATTAACTTTTTCATTCTTTTTTCTTTTATATCTTTTTATTTATTTATTCACTTCTCTCTGGTTCTCTATGTATCCCCATCCTCTTCCCTCCTACACTATCTTTTTCTCAAATTCTCCCTGTTATCATTCTTAACTTTTGTAACATCCCCTTCCTCGTCCTCTCATAGTTTCGTAAGAAACCTGTTTATTTTGAATTTTTCCTTATTATACAAACCTTATCCTTATCTTATATATTAAAATAATTGGGTTTTTCTTTCCGCCGGCCGCCAGGCCGAACCCCTCAACCGATTTCGAAAAACTCGGTCTCTATCGAAAGCTTTCCACCCCTAGATGAGCCCATTTTAGGTCGCGTTCCTCCAAAACTTTCCATTTTTAAATTATGCGTTCTTTTCACTTTTCTGTAATGTTAACTCTATGGAGAGGTTCCGTTCCGCCGGCCGCCAGGCCGAACCCCTCAACCGATTTGGACAAACTCGGCCTTGATCGAAAGCTTTTCAACCCTAGATGAGCCCATTTTAGGTCGCATTCCTCTAAATCCTTCCATTTTAAAATTATGCGTTCTTTTCACTTTTTTCTAATGTTAACTCTATGAGGGAGCTTTCCGCCGGCCCCCATTCCGAACCACTGAACCGATTTGGACAAACTTGGTCTTAAACGAAAGGTTTCTACCCCTAGATGAGCCCATTTTAGGTCGCGTTTCTGCAAAACCTTCCAATTTAAAATTATGCGTTCTTTTCGTTTTGCTGTAATGTTAAGTCAATGGGAAGGTTCCGTTCCGCCGGCCGCCAGGCCGAACCCCTGAACCGATTTGGACAAACTCGGCCTTGGTCGAAAGCTTTCCACCCCTAGATGAGCCCATTTTAGGTCTCATTTCTCCAAAACCTTCCATTTTAAAATTATGCGTTCTTTTCGTTTTGCTGTAATGTTAAGTCAATGGGGAGGTTCCGTTCCGCCGGCCGCCAGGCCGAACCCCTGAACCGATTTGGACAAACTCGGCCTTGATCGAAAGCTTTCCACCCCTAGATGAGCCCATTTTAGGTCGCGTTTCTCCAAAACCTTCCATTTTAAAATTATGCGTTCTTTTCACTTTTCTCTAATGTTAACTCTATGAGGGAGCTTTCCGCCGGCCCCCAACCCGAACCACTGAACCGATTTGGACAAACTTGGTCTTAAACGAAAGGTTTCTACCCCTAAATGAGCCCATTTTAGGTCGCGTTTCTGCAAAACCTTCCAATTTAAAATTATGCGTTCTTTTCGTTTTGCTGTAATGTTAAGTCAATGGGAAGGTTCCTTTCCGCCGGCCGCCAGGCCGAACCCCTGAACCGATTTGGACAAACTCGGCCTTGGTCGAAAGCTTTCCACCCCTAAATGAGCCCATTTTAGGTCTCATTTCTCCAAAACCTTCCATTTTAAAATTATGCGTTCTTTTCGTTTTGCTGTAATGTTAAGTCAATGGGGAGGTTCCGTTCCGCCGGCCGCCAGGCCGAACCCCTGAACCGATTTGGACAAACTTGGCCTTGATCGAAAGCTTTTCACCCCTAGATGAGCCCATTTTAGGTCGCGTTTCTCTAAAAATTTCCATTTTAAAATTATGCGTTCTTTTCGTTTTGCTCTAATGTTAACTTTATGGAGACGTTCCGTTCCGCCGGCCACCAGCCCGAACCCCTGAACCGATTTGGACAAACTCGGTCTTGAAAGAAAGCTTTCCACCCCTAGATGAGCCAGTTTTAGGTCTCATTCCTCCAAAGCATTCCATTTTTTAATTACAAATTGATTTCAATTTGCCGCATTGTTTTTAGTCAATATTTTTACCAACACAGGCAAAACGTCCTTGAAGGAGCGTGAAGAAAATCTACATTGAAATTAAATTTCAAAGTTTTGACGGTTCACTAGATTTATCCCAACGAGATACTAGAGCCATATTGAATTTATAAAAAATTATGGTACATGTTTGATTGAAGTATTTCTTCTTTCCCTTTATACAGAAGGGGATAAACATTTAACTTCAAACAATGAGACAAATAAAAATCAAATAATAATTTAAAGTGGAAGGTTTTGGGAGGATGCCACTTAAAATGGGTTTATATCGGGGTAGTAAGATTTCATTTAAGAACAAGTTTGTACAGATCCGGTTCGGTGGATTGGGCTGACGACCGGTCAAAATAAAATGACAATTATTTCAATGTAACAAATTTGTGACAATGCCATGGTAAATCGGAGGCAAAACCCCTTTCGAAGCTAATGAATTTAACTGTATATTTAATGATAGGGAATGAATAAATACGAACAGGAAGTAAGGAACGAATCTCGCTTCAGCGCCAAAGAAGGCTAGCTGTAAAACCCGGCTTTGCCGGGTTGTAACAGCTAGTCTATTCCTTATTCTTATGTCACACTTTTAAAACTAAAATTAAACCAAATAATTTTAACATTTCAAATTTTACTTAAGCATTATCATTTCTTGAAAATAGCTGCTGCTTGGACACCCAAATGGAAGAAATCTCTCCTTTTTTTTAATCTCAAATATTTTATCATCATAGAAAAAAATAGTGATGTTACTAAAGTTTAACTCCTTTCTTCCTTTTTATATACCGTAAAACGGGGTGAATCGGATCAGCGGCAGCGGGGTGAATCGGATCACTTTTGAAAAAAGTTTTTTAAATAATCATAGCTCCGGTTGTGTTAGAGTTATAAAATCAGGATAAGTTCTGACTTATTCTACACATTGTTCAGAAGTTGTTTCAGCTATCAAAAATTATTTTGCGATAATATCTTAGGTCTACCACGGCTTTGAAGTTGAATACAAAAAAGGTCACAAAAACGTGGCTGTCAAAACTTTGCTTATTGCACCAAAAAAATAACTCTTTTCTCAATTTTCAGTATCCCCCGTGTGGTCCCAACTCTTCTAAAGATTTCTTTGCAATCAAATTTTAAATAAATAATAATTCCGATTTTTGCTGAATTTTTTAGTAGAACAAGTCCATTCCGACTACTGATGCGGGGTGAATCGGATCAGTCTTAAAAATGTGTGTTTGAAATTGTTTTTGAAAAACTGGTAATAGGTGGAGATTTCAAACAAAAGGGATTTTGTTTTATGTATATTTAAGAATATAATGTAAGGTTTTGGTAGTACTGGTGGTATTATTTCTTCTAAAAAAAGCGATTAGAAAAGAAGACCGCAAATGACGATTTTAGTTAAATTTTTTCCGGCCGCTTCAAAAACTGGGAAGAATGCATGATTCATGGCTAATAAAAGTTTTGCTGTATGTTTATATTAATGTGTCAAAGTTTTAAGGTTAACCGATAAGTTTCAGATGGGAAATTTTGATCTCAAACATAACATCTATTGCGAAAAACCTCTCTCAGTGTTTGTTGGTCAATCGAAAGAAATTTTTACTAAAACGACATCAAAATCAACAAGAAAACTTACATATAGACCCAGCTGTTTAGTAATATGCCGTATAATAAATTATCTTTGAATATAGGTGCCGAAATCAGTGCAATACTTAGGAGCGCATTATTTTAGCTTCTGAAAATTGCACTCGCTAAATTTATGGTAAAGCGAACGAAGCTATTCTTTTCTTCATATGAAAAAGTAACTTATTTTTCGAAACTGAAAACAGATAAAACAATAATGCTATGGAAAGACTTTCAATGCTTTAAAATTAATTTATTTAAGAAAAACATCTGCAAAACATCTGTCTTGATTTTATTTCATACACCAGATCCCAGCTTCTCAACGAAGCGAGAGAAGTGCTAAAGAACTATGGAAAATTACCAGTTATATGCAGTTTTAAAGCTAAATTTACTATCTTAAACTTATCAAATCGTCTCAATACTTAGAAATCTTAATTTAAACATTGCAAATATGCAGCAAAACTTTTATTAGCCATGAATAATGCATTCTTCACAGTTTTTAAAGCGGCCGAAAAAATTTACTAAAATTGTCGTTTGCGGTCTTCTTTTCTAACCGCCATTTTGAAAAGAAATAATACCACCAGAACTTCCAAAACCACACATTATATTCTTAAATATACATGAACCAAAATACCCTTTATTTGAAATCTCCACCTATTACCAGTTTTTTTTAAATTTCAAACACAAACCTTTGGTAAGAAGTATCAGAACTTTTCGGAAAACCCAAAATTTTATTTAAAATTTTTTCATTATTTTAGTAAAATTTATTCATTTTACCTTATTAGACTATTTGAAGGCTAATTTCAGGATACCGTATCACTTTAAGAAGTAAAAATTGCGTTTTTCCCCACAAAAACTGGCTGTGATCCGATTCACCCCGCATTGAGTGTGAATCGGATCACGGCTCTTAAAAATTTGTATAAAATAAACCATTCAAGATAATTTAATTTTTTCAACGGGTTCTTAAAGTATTAATTGGGACTCGAAATATTATTTTCAAAGCATTCCAAAATCTTTATTATTAAACTTTTGGCAGAAGTTCAAATTTCAAAATTGATCCGATTCACCCCGTTTTACGGTATACAGGAATTTGTAAATGGCCCGTTGCATAATAAAACCATCTCAAGCTTCCTTTTTTTACAAATTCTTAACAGAGTACTCCCTATCATGCTTATATCATACCTCCATGGTTTATATAGTCAGTGGCGTAACCAGAAAAAAAAATTTCGGAGGGGTTATTGATATTTCGGAAGGGGATATGGGATAGTTTTAGTGGATTTCTATGATCCAAAAAGGAAAATTGTTGAATATCGGAAGGGGGATATCCCCAAATCCCCCTCTGGCTATACCCCTGTTTATGGTATACCTAGCCACATTCCAGTAAAATAACCTTTACCAACTTCATAGATATTCATCAAAATGTAGACTTTCTTACTTCCGATTCCCCTGCATGGCTTCCCGGGCATCTTGCACCTAGTGGCGAACACCCAAGCCTCTGGGTGGATCTCGACGGTCACCAGATCTGCGTTGACCGCCGTATCCAACCGCTCGAAATTCTGGACGGACGTGCACACGTCCACGAGGTCCACGTCCTCGAATGTCAGGGCACGTTTCTATAGGGAAAAGAATTGAAATGTGTTGACGTTTACTTAACAAATTGCTTTTTTATCTAGTTTTATGAAAATAATGTCAAAGTTTTGTAATTTTTTTTAAAGATGACGTGAGTAAGAGTGATTTATGAACTATTAATATTTTGATAATTTATTTCTCTATTTTACAAATTAATAATATATTGTTCCTCGCTTTGTCACAAATTCGTTGCCAAATCACATTGTTTTTTCATAATTTTAAAACTGATTAAAATGGCTGGTTTGAAAATACTGTTCATGAAGTTTAGAATCTATTTTAACAGTTTTTTTTTTATTCTTCTACGCAAAAAAAAATTTCAAAAGAATGATGTTTTCTTGGTAAGGTATTTTTACATAAAGTCCAGACTGATATCTAAATTTTTTCAATAATAAACATAAAATTTTAACTTTTATAGAACTATTTTTAATTCTTATATATCGTTTGCTTACATTACTTGAAACGCAAAGTTTAATTTATGGAGAAACACATTAACGGGTCTTTAAAAATAAAATATTTGAAGTTATAGTGATAACAGGTAATTCTTTAGAGAGTAAAACAAATTTTTTTATAGAGCGTTTTAAGAAATTATATTTTAGATAGTTTTAAATCGTTGTTATTTTTAAAATTAATATTTCTAACATATTACATATTCACATAAATTAAAAGAATTTCAAATTTTAAAGGATAATGACTTTCTTACCTGCGTAAACCTAAAGGAATCTAATGTTTGATCAATTTCTAAAATATAGGCTGTAAGAAAAAACAGTCAACAGTTAACACTGGAATTTAAAGCCCTTTAAAAACATAAAACGTTTTACACTTACAATTTACAGAGGATATTAGCACTACAACTAAGGATAATAAAAATGCTGCACTTTGTCCTAGGAATTTCAAGTGTGTCCTTCCTATAGTCAGAGGCATCTGAAAGCTTGCCTTAGGGCTTAAGAGATTGCCTAAAAAATTCAAGAAAGCTGAACTTAAAAGCATGAATTGAAATGAATTTAATGAAATAAATGAATTTTCGTATCGAACTATACTAAAATTCATTTTTATCTGGATGTTATTGAAGATTATTTATAAAAAATTAAGGTTGCTAAAATATGCTATTAACAATGAATTCGTTTATTTACACTTTAGTCGTCAAAAGTTATTTTAAAATTATTTCTGAATCTTACAAGATCGTTCACTGAATAATATAAATGTAAGTTTTATGAGTAAAACATTTTATGAACGTATAAACGTATGACATTGAAAAATAGAAAAGGCAGTTATAGGTTGGAAAAAAAGGGAAAAAAATAACTCTTTTCAATGAAAAATAGCTCGTGTAAAGAAAAACTTTTGAAAACTATTTCGAAGTATTCTATAGACACAATTCTTTGAAGTAGTTTACACTACTTACTTTCTAAATTCATTTTTAAAACAAGTGTTCAGGCGTTTGTAAAACTATTTTTCTGTCAACTAAATGGTTGATTTATATTGGCACTTTCTTTACTTGTTCATAAATAGCTTTCGAAAAATGATTTACTATTTAGAATTCTGACGAGGCCTTTGACGGGTGATATATTTATCTCAAATCAGCATGAAGAAGCAATGAATAACGTGTTTACCTCACATTATGCCGACCAGTGTCCAATGCGTGTTGAACATAATTAGCTGAAATAGAGAATTATGCTTTTTTGGGCTTAGGAAACACAGTAATTAAAAACGACAATTTTCTGCTCGTATAAAGTATTTAGTTCCTTTGACCGGTTAATTTTTAACTTTTCCTAGATGAAAATAGCTGTCCTAAGAGACATGTTCAAAAAAGTTCATTTGGGTTCTAATGTATACTGTGATCAATGAAGTTATGATATATTGTCTTTTTAAAAAGAACTTGTTAGTATTTTATACCAAACAGTCCACTGGAAAGAATATAAATTAAGTGATTCAATTGTTAAGGATACAGAAATGAAGATGAAGTAGGTGCAAGGTGCTTTACTTCAAATATTTTTTCTTATTTCTTTGAGTGGTGACTATGGATTGTTTTGAAGAAAAATCATGAACTTGGTCTACTAAGCTGTTATAATCTCCATTTTACTGATTTTAATGTTAACCATCAACAGGTGGAACAGTTTCATTTACAAAACAATTGACAGTGCAAGTATCGTTAGTTTAAAGGATTCTGACAGTAAGGTATTGAATTAAATTTAAGACAGTGTGCGCATGACATTTTTGAATTTTCCTGTTTGGGATCTTTAACACGTTAAGTGTTAAAGTTGATGGATTCAAAAGCATGATGAACCCCCCATAAAAAAGAACTTTTAAAAAATATTTAGGGGGTATTTCCCCTTATGACCTCCATAAATCCTTATAAATCCTCCCATTCTAGATTAGGAAATGTTTTATTAAAATAATAAAAAAAACTCGTCAAAAACAAGATTAAACTAAATCGGTTTGGTGATGGATGTATAAAGTTCAGATTTGATATACAAATATGTTAATAAATAAAAGAAATATTTCATACAGGAATATATAGTAGGTTAAATTTTTTTTCATATTAAAAACCCGTAGAAACAGATATCGCAACACCATAACAATAACTTATTTTCATCCAAAAATTTTCTATTTTAAGTTTACCTAAATTAGATAATATTTTTAAGAATTCATCAAGAAGCGAATTATTTAAAAGATGGAACTCTTACGTTTTACTCTTGAGAATCGAACCTAGTGACCAATTTAGAACATTCATTGTATATTTAACGTCAGTAAGTTTAACCGACTTTAGTAATGTGTAAACATTTTTCATAGAAGCTGTTTAGAGTAATCTTTCAAACGATGAATATACGTAGTTACTCGATTAAGATAACAGAACATCTCAAAATGATTTTTAAAATTTGTTTCATTAGTAATAACTACAGCGTGTCAAAATTAAAGATAGTGAGATTTAAACTCTATTTGCTGTTCTATGTTTTGAATAATTGTGTTAAATTTACTATGTATTTCAAGTTTAGATATAATGTTTCATTAGATTTTAGTAGTAATATCAAACACAATAAATAAATTTTAAAAATTGTGAGTTATCTTGAGCGATTTCGTTTATATTACCCTTTTCCTGTAAGCATATGCTTGCATTTAAACATCATCACATAAATATTTAATATTTTCAAGTAACTATGTATGTTTATTTAAAGATTCAGCGTGCAAAGTAATTGAAGAAAATTCTTGAAATTACTAAATTGAGATAATAATTTCAAATGTGATACTCTTACAAGAGTATGAAAATAATAGTAGTACTATAACTATAAATTTAACTTCGAAAAAATCCCCAACTGGATTCATTGTTATGTAAAATTTTCGTTAGTTTAAAAAAAAGATTTTTATGCAATATTGTATTAAAATATTCCACGATTTCAGTAAATACTTTAGATTTTAGTGACTTATAATTAGAACTTTCATGGTTGAAATAAAGAAATATCTTAAGAGAAAAATCCTACATATTCGCATAATAATAAATTTATATATCTGCTTGAAATAAAAGAGAAATTAATCTTTAGAAATTTATCTACAAAAGCTCTTACTTTAGGTTCCTAAAACATAATAGAACTCTATTGTGCAAAATTTACTTTAATAAAGACACGGAATCACAGTGAAAAATGCTTTGATTTGCCCATTGGTGCTTTAGTACTTTTTGTTAGGTTATGGTCAAAGAAATGAACTAAAAACGCTAAACTTTTTATGATGATGCAGAATTTTAATATTCCATGTTTGAAATGATTACGGTTTACGCGATATTTACTTTCAAGTGTTATGTTTATATGTTAGTGAAAAGCTTTTTATTCCAAGTTTTTGAAAAGGTTACTTAAGATTTTGAGACTGATATTTTTAACATCAAACCACAGATAACATTTACTTATTGAAGTCACAAGACCATCATTCTTCAAAATTAAACATTTTCAGAAATTCCTTATATTTAATTCTGTATGAAAAAAATAGATGTCTTGAAACATAATCTGTCATTTTAGTGACTAAAAACGGTTATTATCCTGAAATTTATGTTTTAATTCACTTCAGAAAGGTAGTTTTTTTGTGTAGATAGTTCTGAAGAACTAATCCAAACGAAATAAAATTTATGATGATGGTAGTCAATATGAAATATCTATTTTTATGCCTCTAATCTAAATAATATCAGTGCTTGTTTTCATTGATTAATCAATAAAAAATGCATTTATAATATAGCTATTAACTGATTGGAAAAAAAAGTCTAAATAGTAAGTAGTACCTTAATTGATTTATTTTAAACGTTTGGTGTGGTGTTTTTATCATATTGCAAAGAAAATCTACTTTAATACGCTGAAACTGTTTTAAATAATTATTTCAATCTATTTACACCATATGAATGGTTTAGAACTTACTAGTATAGAAAGATTTATGCATTAAAATATTTTAAAGCTATAGTTAGAATATTGAATTTTTTTTACGAACGTGCTTGTCGACTTAGAAGTTTAAAGAATAGTTAATACAATTATAAATATTCTGAGACCTAAAAGCACATTTTTTTACTTTTTTGCTAGTTTACATTTAATAATACTGAATTGTATGCTATGTAAATATATAGAGGAATAATAGTGTGAAGAAAATCAGTCAAAATATAATCAAATAAAAATATTTCAAGAACAGAAACGACAATCTGCTAGAAAAAGTTAAGTTAAAAACGTGAAAATAAAATGTTACATGGGAAATTTAAATTATAAATGTTATACAAGATTTTTTGAAGCAATTAAAAAATTATGAAAAAATTTTATAAAAAACATTTAGGAGAGATCTAAAATGGTTTGTAAGATCTTGGAGTGATGCTGTTTACTTTTTAAAAAAGAGGGAATCATTAATTTGTTTTAAAATGTAACAGATGACAAAAGGATATAAAAATCAGAAATCATAGTATCCAAATATTTAGAAACACGGTTATGCAAAATGCTAAAGGCAGGATTAAAATAAAATTTTTAAATATAGTATAAAGATAAAAATAACAAAATAAAGTGTAATGCTTAAATATAAAACATCAAAATATTATTATTTAAAATTAATGAATTTAAAATTTTTTGTTACATGGAGTAATAATTTTTATAATGTATGTAATAATTTTTTTAGACTTCCAAAATAGTCAAGAAGTAATTATATCTAATGTAATGAAAAGTATAAAATTAAGCTACATTGTAATTAAGACAAAAATAAATTAAACGAGTTTGAATGAAATTATTAATTTTTATTTATTATCATTTACTTTTTAATTTAAAGTATTAAAAGTATAAAGCATAAAAATTTCTTTTAAAAAATTATTTTATTAACGAAAAAATAAACAACCATCAATACTTAAAACAGTTCATTCGTTCTGTTCACATAGTTAAAAAAGATCAGAGCAAAACTTTAACTTTAAAATTAAATACTTTGAAAAAAAACTTTCTACTTTACTAAAACTTTAAAAAAAACATTCTAAAAAAATTTAAAAACTAACAAAAAATAACGAAGCATATTTAGAAAAATTGCAACAATAAAATCTCTACTCACCTATAGTTGCGTATCCTCTGTGCCTCTCTTGTCAAAGTGTTGGCCAGTTTTGAAAAGCAGGCAGCTTTTGTGAACAGCGCCAAAGATCGCTTTACACCCACGCTTTCACGATTTCGTTATGGTAGGACGAGATTGGCGGTTGCCTTTTTTTTACCGCCGCTCAAAGCTAATGTGCATTTTTCTTTTTCCTAGTTTTAAATAAGTTTTTTCCATGACGATATTTCTAGTTTGAAAATAATCATACCTGCACCCCTTAACAAACTACACTTTAAAAAAAGTGCCCGTTAATTTCTGTACTGCGAGGAAATGCAGTAAAGCACTGTTATACGTCTTTCAAGGGACCAACGTAAAAGGACGTATAAATGAAAAGACCTATAATTAGGTTTCTAATGCTCCTTATGAGGATTTACGTAAATAAATTTGAGGTTTTTCTAAAGGAAAAATTACTTCAAAACAGTTTTTAACGGAAAATTATAATGAAATTTTTAAAGTATTAAAAATTTTTAAACATAAAAATAAAACAAACCTTACCTTTATTAACCACCTAATTAGTATTTATTTAAATTTTCATATCTTGAGTACTAAATTGCACATCCTAAACATTGCAATGTAGATGAATATCAAATCTTCAATTTGTTACCCTTTCTTGGAAAAATACTTCATTAAGACAGTGGGAAACGTATTGCGCGTAGTATAAACAAAGAATTTTTGCATTAAATTGAATAAGAATGAATTGTGACTTTGCGAAAACGGACGTATAAATGAGGAGCAAACAATCAAACCATGCTTTCTCCTTCAAATACAGATTTTCAGGAAACACAAAAAACTAATAACTTAAAAAATAACTAATTTAAAAACCTAATTATCGTTTGTTTAGTTCTATAACGAGTAACTGAGAAGATTTGTAGTCATAATTTACCTAAAAACTAAAAATTAATTATTAAAAAATGCATTTGAAATTTGGAGAAATCACGTTTTGATCGAACACATGGGAGGAAACATGGTTTGAATGTTTCCAACATGGACAAAACACTTTTTGAATGAAAATAAGGTAATACACATTTTACTAAAATGTTATTTTATATCATTTTGTTATTGAATAAGAGAAATATTATTATTAGAAATTATATTAGTATCAAAAAGTCCCCACCAATATTTTTACATCACCAACTTTATGCTGACCAATGAGTGGGTCACGTGACGAGTAAGAACAGCTATGATTGGCTGTGACTGGAGGAATCACTGTTTGACTGAAAACAGGCTCTAGAGCAGTGGTCCCCAACCTTTTTACCACCGCGGACCGGTCAACTAAACCGGACCGGTCAACGATAATTTTACTGCGGCCCGCTGGGGGGAGCATTGATTGTTTACATTCTAGATTATTTTGATTTATTATATTTTATTTAATTGCATTTAAACATGCTTTCAAAATAAAATACAGTTACACCAAAAAATAAATGTAAAAAGATTTATAATTCATTATTCATTCATTAATTTGGAGTATAAAACTAGGAATTTAAATTCATTTTCAATGAAATGGTAGGCCCGCGGCCCGGTACTATTTGATCCACGGACCGGCACCGGTCCGCGGACCGGGGGTTGGAGACCACTGCTCTAGAGGAAACACTTTTTGATTGAAACATCAATTTTCTAAGTAGTTTTAGAATAGGTTAAAGCTTGTTTTATTTGAAGATAATAGCATTATTTTGTGCAGTTTAATGTGGAGATTATGAAAATAGCAGTAACTCATTATATATTTTTTTTGGAGAAAACACGGTTTGACTGTTTGCTCCTCAAATAGAAAAGTCGCATTAACAAGAAACGCGCGTATAAACGGTGCTTTACTGTATATCTACCTTTTCTTTTCTGTCAAGTGAGAGAAACATAGAAAATGTGGCCTCTTCAAATAATTTTAACCGATTTCATAATCCCGAATGCCATTGTGACGTTACCACTAAACATATTTCACACCTACAAATAGAAGAGTTACCTCGTTATAACTAAACTTGTATAAACTTGTTTTTTAAATTCATTTTTTCAGTGGTGATTTTATTAAATCACAATTATCTTTGTCTGAAAACGTACGTTTTATAGGCGTACGGATATTTTAGTTAAAAAAACAATTAAGTGTAAAAATACGAATTTTTTACAGTGCAAACAGGACGATATTTCAGAAGAATATTTCAAAAGTTAAATAACAATTTTTCAAAATTTTAAGTATCAAACAATTCTCTACTCACATTTCTCATACTGTTATGATGCAAACTTTTTTAAAAGCAATCATCTTATATATTAAAATAATTGGGTTTTTCTTTCCGCCGGCCGCCAGGCCGAACCCCTCAACCGATTTCGAAAAACTCGGTCTCTATCGAAAGCTTTCCACCCCTAGATGAGCCCATTTTAGGTCGCGTTCCTCCAAAACTTTCCATTTTTAAATTATGCGTTCTTTTCACTTTTCTGTAATGTTAACTCTATGGAGAGGTTCCGTTCCGCCGGCCGCCAGGCCGAACCCCTCAACCGATTTGGACAAACTCGGCCTTGATCGAAAGCTTTTCAACCCTAGATGAGCCCATTTTAGGTCGCATTCCTCTAAATCCTTCCATTTTAAAATTATGCGTTCTTTTCACTTTTTTCTAATGTTAACTCTATGAGGGAGCTTTCCGCCGGCCCCCATTCCGAACCACTGAACCGATTTGGACAAACTTGGTCTTAAACGAAAGGTTTCTACCCCTAGATGAGCCCATTTTAGGTCGCGTTTCTGCAAAACCTTCCAATTTAAAATTATGCGTTCTTTTCGTTTTGCTGTAATGTTAAGTCAATGGGAAGGTTCCGTTCCGCCGGCCGCCAGGCCGAACCCCTGAACCGATTTGGACAAACTCGGCCTTGGTCGAAAGCTTTCCACCCCTAGATGAGCCCATTTTAGGTCTCATTTCTCCAAAACCTTCCATTTTAAAATTATGCGTTCTTTTCGTTTTGCTGTAATGTTAAGTCAATGGGGAGGTTCCGTTCCGCCGGCCGCCAGGCCGAACCCCTGAACCGATTTGGACAAACTCGGCCTTGATCGAAAGCTTTCCACCCCTAGATGAGCCCATTTTAGGTCGCGTTTCTCCAAAACCTTCCATTTTAAAATTATGCGTTCTTTTCACTTTTCTCTAATGTTAACTCTATGAGGGAGCTTTCCGCCGGCCCCCAACCCGAACCACTGAACCGATTTGGACAAACTTGGTCTTAAACGAAAGGTTTCTACCCCTAAATGAGCCCATTTTAGGTCGCGTTTCTGCAAAACCTTCCAATTTAAAATTATGCGTTCTTTTCGTTTTGCTGTAATGTTAAGTCAATGGGAAGGTTCCTTTCCGCCGGCCGCCAGGCCGAACCCCTGAACCGATTTGGACAAACTCGGCCTTGGTCGAAAGCTTTCCACCCCTAAATGAGCCCATTTTAGGTCTCATTTCTCCAAAACCTTCCATTTTAAAATTATGCGTTCTTTTCGTTTTGCTGTAATGTTAAGTCAATGGGGAGGTTCCGTTCCGCCGGCCGCCAGGCCGAACCCCTGAACCGATTTGGACAAACTTGGCCTTGATCGAAAGCTTTTCACCCCTAGATGAGCCCATTTTAGGTCGCGTTTCTCTAAAAATTTCCATTTTAAAATTATGCGTTCTTTTCGTTTTGCTCTAATGTTAACTTTATGGAGACGTTCCGTTCCGCCGGCCACCAGCCCGAACCCCTGAACCGATTTGGACAAACTCGGTCTTGAAAGAAAGCTTTCCACCCCTAGATGAGCCAGTTTTAGGTCTCATTCCTCCAAAGCATTCCATTTTTTAATTACAAATTGATTTCAATTTGCCGCATTGTTTTTAGTCAATATTTTTACCAACACAGGCAAAACGTCCTTGAAGGAGCGTGAAGAAAATCTACATTGAAATTAAATTTCAAAGTTTTGACGGTTCACTAGATTTATCCCAACGAGATACTAGAGCCATATTGAATTTATAAAAAATTATGGTACATGTTTGATTGAAGTATTTCTTCTTTCCCTTTATACAGAAGGGGATAAACATTTAACTTCAAACAATGAGACAAATAAAAATCAAATAATAATTTAAAGTGGAAGGTTTTGGGAGGATGCCACTTAAAATGGGTTTATATCGGGGTAGTAAGATTTCATTTAAGAACAAGTTTGTACAGATCCGGTTCGGTGGATTGGGCTGACGACCGGTCAAAATAAAATGACAATTATTTCAATGTAACAAATTTGTGACAATGCCATGGTAAATCGGAGGCAAAACCCCTTTCGAAGCTAATGAATTTAACTGTATATTTAATGATAGGGAATGAATAAATACGAACAGGAAGTAAGGAACGAATCTCGCTTCAGCGCCAAAGAAGGCTAGCTGTAAAACCCGGCTTTGCCGGGTTGTAACAGCTAGTTTTTATTAAAAACCTTTCATTCAAATTTAATAGTACACGAGACAGTGAATTTTTCGAGCAAAACTGTATCAACCAAACTTTTTCAAGTGACTTAGGGAACAGAATCACCGAATTTCGAGTAAAAGTCACTCTTAAACAGAAGACCCTTGTGTGTAGTGTACTTAAAAATGCTTAGAATAGAACAGTTAAGAATCCTGAAGAAACAAATTTAGCATAATTTTGAAGAATATTTCTCTTTCTTCTTTCCTTCTGAAGGTCTTCTTTCCATTTGAAATATTATTCCTTCAATAGTTTTAAAAAAATATATTCCTTATAATATTATGTATAAACACAATAAAAAACTCGAGTTTCAGGAGAAATTTAATATGTTTACAGTAAAACGCTTTGGCATGATTGTTAATGCTCAACTTTGAAGTGATTTGATAAGCGATAAGTATTCAACTAAACTCAATTTATATTTGTAAAAATATTATTGAATTCTATTTGTCACTAATTTTCATGTCAAATTTTTTATACGTCAACATAATTTTTTTTAATTTTTTTTTGTTCAAAAAACTCAAAACATATTTGTAATAGAGCTTAATGGTATCAGTACTATGTTGTAAAGTTAAATACCATACTCTTTATGTATTAAAAGAATAACAATAAATGTATATTTGTATCAATATTCAAAAATGATGAATTGATATTCTTAAATTTTCTTTCGCATTTGTATCCCGGTTCACAATGAAATGTAGGTAAGGCAGATGAAACGATGAACCAGCCAAACCAAGTATAGCAAACAAAAAAATATAAAAAAATTCTCAACAAAGGCTTTAAATCTAGGAGTGATAGGTTAAGTCACCGAGATTACAGAACCTGACATGGGTAGGCGTAAATATAGCAAAGATCATCTCGAATTGAGAAATGGTGAACAAGAGCCTGGGAAGGGATCCTCGTGAGGGATTTCATTTCAGAAAGCTTTTAGACACAGAAACACACACAAAATGAAAGGTTTCAGGTTTCTTTGAATGTTTAACGCCCATTCCTCACTTGCAACTCGTTTTGAAACTCGCTTTTTTGAATAATGATGAATGAGTTGAATGTGAGCTGGATTGATGACGCTGATCCCTTAGAATCACTGTAGTATTTTATTGTGGGTAATTGGGGGGGGCAAAAATTTGTCTATATATAAAATTTTTCATTTCATTTCTGGGATGGATGGGGATGGTTTATAAACATGATCTGCCGAGTCAGGATCACGTGAAAAGGGGTTTACGATTTCCTCTCCCGTTTTATCATCAGCCCTTTTAAATCTACCTTCCTTTTAATCTATTTCCATTAAATTTTATAAAAAATTGGGGCGGTCAGGACTAAAAAAGGTAAGGATAAGGTGAAGTATAGCAACCCCGAAGGTGTTTTTAAACAATTAGTTTGAATAATTTATAAGGAAATGTAAAATTGAAAATACCACACTCTCAGTTGTAACAAGTTAATTTAAGCGGATTGTTAAAATATGATACGTTAAACATGGAAAATGGGATTATAATTGAAGGTTTGATGAAATGTACGAAGTATAAACTATTAGTTTTACTTAAGTTTGAAGGATTTCGTTTGAAATGTTACTCTACATGCCAACAAATCAAGGTATCAAGGTTAAACTTACTGAATAATACGCGGAAATATATTTTAAATCCTTTATTTGGCATGTAAATTGCTTAAATTTAATCCCGTAATAAAAAGGTTAATTATTTTGTTATAATGTAGCAATATTTGCGTATTACAATTTTATAATTTTGTAAGATTTTTTCATAAACTTAAGAAAGTTTCTTATATAGGATGAAGACCGACCCGCCCCTAGAAGTTGGGGCTCTTGGGAGTAGAACGGTGCGAAAGCACCACTCAGTACGATAGACACCAAGCAGGATCCTTTTTGGGTACAAATTTAGAGCTCAAGTTGTTTGCCGAAACAATTTTTGCCTGACATAATATTAGAATCAGATCGGGGATTCGACGGCTAAGACCCGCACAATTAAATATGAATAAAAATACAAGTTACACAAATACTAATACCACAATACAATAAAATAAAAATAAAGTATCGAAATAATATTAGTTGTTAACCAAAAATCATTTCATAACTTTAATTGGCCTTCCATAAAAACCATGATATTATTAATTGGCAATTTTACAATGCGTAAACAAAATAAAAATCTAAGAGGGGGAAAAATGCCTACCGTAAATTTTCTACTTTCACTACTGCCAAATTTATACCTTTAAATGTTGTGTTGATTGATTTAAATCTTTTAAATTTATGCCAACAAACCAACAACACAGATACTCCTATACCAAATGCTTTTTTTGAACACCATTGCTGAAATAAACATCCCAACTCCCTAGCTTTTCATTCAATTTCTGCTTTAAAACATTTGGAATAGTATTCACTATACAATATAGAACCTTTGGGATTCATAAACTGGGGGGAAATGTCCTTATCAATGACATGTCACCATGAGTAACGCGCAACACTCCTACTGAGGAACAGAAGCGGAAGTCTTCTAGATTAAACACTATCGTATTATCTTACGCAGCATTTACCTGTGGGAATCCAGATTAATTGACTATTATAGACTGGACGCTTTTCAATGGAGTGTAAAATTTTTCAAATTAATTCAAGCAACTAATTAATTATATTTTTTAAGAATGAAAAATTGCAATCACAATAGTTCTTTTCCATTCTCTACTTTCCAATTCTGCTACAATTTCGGAATTTTATCTAAGCAGATTTTTTTAGATTCATACACTGTTAAAAAAACAGTTCATCCTTTATCCAATTTGTGGGGTGAAAGGTTGGGCTGTTTCACCACAAACTGGGATAAATTTAGTTACAACCTATAGTTCGGTAACTGGTTTTACCAAGTTTTCGATGCTTTCACTAGTGAAATCCGGTGCTTTCGCTAGTGAAAACACCGAAAACTTAGTTACAACCTATAGTTCGGTAACAGGTTTCACCAAGTTTTCGGTGCTTTCACTAGTGAAATCCGGTGCTTGTATAGTGAAAGCACCGAAAACTTGGTGAAACCTGTTACTGAACTATAGGTTGCAACTAAATTTAACCCAGTTTGTGGTGAAAGGTTGAACTTTTTTTTAACAGTGTAGTGCAGGGGTTCCCAAACTTTTTATGTCGCGGAGCCAAATTTTTCGCAAAGCCCTTTTCCGAAATAAATTTTTCAAGGTATAAAAAGCAAATTACATAAAACCCATTGTTTCTAGAAATAAAAGCATAAATGCAGTAGTGTATATAGAAATTTATTCCTGGAGGGGTCCAAAATTATTCCTCAGCCACTCCCATGCATATTTAACAGTTTAATGTAGCTTTTAAAACATTTTTAATGTATAATTTGCTTCTAAGATAATTTATTTGTAAGAAAAATTTTGACGAATTAAGAACCAAGTACAATAGAAGGGTCTGCTAGGCCATACGTCTGGCTACTAGGCCATACGTCAGAGATACATATCGAAATTTATTTACACAGGGTCCCAAAATCATTCCTTATCCCCTCCCATGCCATAGGATCAATGTAGCTTTTTATACATTTTTTGGCAGAATGTGCATCTTAAAGAACTTAATATAAGAAACGTTTTGAGTAATTAAGTTCCAAATGCTATAAAGGGGGGGTTTGGAAATTTGACTCTACTAAAAACAGGTTTTCACTTGGTTTTGGTGCAAACATCTACTCCGAATTTTGGACATGCATTTTTAAGTAGGATTAGGATTTTTCTGAACTTAATAAAAAAACGTCATGAGTAATAAATTTGAGAGTTAAAAATATATTCAACAGAGCTCACTTCATTGGAGGCTCCACACCAAATCCACTTAAATTTAAGGGGGATTTTAAAACTCTAAAAATTTAGGTAGGAAGGAGCAAAAGTTCTTAACAAGAAACACCTAGCAGAAAGTTATTTATGTAACATTTCAGAACAACGCAAATTAGAAATTTTCAAGGTATTTATTTCAAATTTCTTGGCGGAGCCCCTGGAAATGCTTGGCGGAGCCCTAAGGGCTCCGCGGAGCACAGCTTGAGAACCGCTGGTGTAGTGGTTAAGAGGGAGATTACTAGTTTACCACGAAGTTTTGATAGTTTGTTGTGATCAAAAAGCAGTTTTTTTCTTTTAAATTTATTCCCACTTAATGCAAATTCCTCCACCTAGAAGTCATACAATATGTTTGTTGAGTTGGTTACACCAAAGCATCTACTTCAAAGGAGAACCTACGTTTTCTTTATCATTCCCGTTCGCGTCAACATCTCCATTACCGACCGTAGCACATTTTCCGCCCCATGTGGGTCAGGGGTGCTATAGCCCCCACCCCATAAATCTACTCCTTCGGCTCTGCTGGGATTTCCAAAAGATCCCGGCACCCAATGCGCATGCGTCGCTCTCTCCTTTCCCACCCCCCAATTTGTTCCTTTCCTCATCTTCCTCTGGAACTAATGGGAGGCAGGCTTCACCCCCATTGGCTAAGGAGGGAGGGGCTAAGGGAAAAGTTTGGAAAACTTTTTTAAGCGAAAACTCTCCGTTTCGAGTTTTGTTTTTGCCGCTTCTCTCGTGCCTTAGTACCGGTGATAGGAATGAAGGGAATAGTTTTATAGAATGAAGTTTAATTTTTGCTGTTTAGTTTATTTTGTTTAAAATTTGGTTTTTAAGCTGGAATTAATTTTAAAAGATTTTGATAATTGGAATTTTCTTTGGTGCCTTTTTGGATATTCTCTTAGATTTCTAAGGTGTTTTCCAGGTAAAGATATTTTCTTTCAGAATTTACTCGTTTGGTTTAAAATAAATAGTTTTAGTTACTAAAATAATACATGTAAAATAATATATTTCATGAAAATAATCCTTCTGATACATCCTATTTACTAATCCAGGGTTTTCAAACTCTTAATTTTGATTAGTTAGGTTTTATTAGTGAGAAATTATCTGGTTTCTTAAATACTAGAGGAATTGTAACTATTTTGAATATTTACTTATGTTCAAGGGATTGGGGATTATTTATTGAGTTAAGTTACCTATAAATTAACATTGTTCAACGTGATGGACCTTTTTAATTTGCGCATTGGAAACATTTTTTAAACACCTCTGGTTTTTATTGATTAATGATTTGAGTTTAATTTTGAAAACTTAATTTAAATTTTAAATTATCTAATTATTTTTTAAAATCCAGTTATGAGAGATAACTTTTTGTGACAATCTGGTCTTAATAAAATTTATTTGGTGGGGAAGCCATACATTTTCTTTTATGCTAATCTACGAAGTTAAAATAATTTTATATTTAAAAAAGAAAATATTTATTCGACAGGATGCTTTTTTTATTACCCCTGATTTTTCACAGTTAAAAAATTGTAACACCCTTTTTACTCTAGGGTTAGTTTTATGCTTGATAATTTCATTTGATTAAAAAGCCCTTATAGAAGGTGTTACACAAAATTCAATTGAAATTAAAAAAGATAAAGATAACAATTATATGAAGAAATTCAAAAGTATTTTAAACATTCGATTGACAATATATTTATAATACTTTTTTTATATTTTGAGAAAATTTTCATTAAAATTTAATTTTTGATTGTACCTGATTTAAATTTTTATTGAATGTTAGGTTTTACAGTATAAATTTGTATTTTTTGTTAAATCTTTATTACTACCTATGCTTGTTTCAAACCTAATATTTAAAGTTTAAATAACTTTGCGCTCAGAATAGACTTACTTATGTTAGATACTTTTTAAATAAGAAAGTCAAATATTTATAGATGGAGTAGATTTGAGGAGTTTGAGAGAATATAATTTGAAAAAGATTGATAAGGGTATTTGTTTAATGGGGGCTCAAGATGGGCATTTTTTAAGCCGGTTTGAGTTTTGAATTAATTGTTTTTAAACTAATTTTAATGGATCCTAGTTATAAAATGATACTTTTAAAAGTTCATAGTTTTTTTAATATACTTCTTACTGCTTTTCAATAAGAATTGAATCTAAACTTTGGGTTTTAATAAAAATGCATTCATATTTAATTACAATGTAACATACAGCCATAATTTTTAAGTAGTTACGATAATTGAATTCTTTAATATTCAATATGCAAATAAATTTTAAATCATTTCAAGGTACATTCTGACGAGAAGATTTAAATATTTAACCGTATTGAGACTTCTAACATTTACTGTAGTTCTTTTTCACCTTTTTAAAAATTAACATGTGAGCAATCATATTACCGTAAAATGAAATATTCTTTCTCTGAGCATAAGTTCTAAAAATAAATCTATCTAGAAGTTGAATTAAAATATAAATGTTTTATTAAATGTTTCTTTGAAATACTTCCCATGTCAATGAAGAAACATTTAATTTCATAACCAAACATTATAATTTTGCAATGCATCTTTAAAAAAACTTCATTGACGAATTTCAAGGAACAATAAAATATTAAGTATTTTCTTCACAAACTGGAAGTTTAAATATTCAAAAATTTATACCTATTATATTTTAAATGTAGCCTTGAAAACTTGAAAGGAAATAAACGATGAGGTTAACTGTAGTTAAAATGTGTATCATGTTTATAAAAATATGTTTGTTTCGTTGCCTTATAACAGCTAATATAATAAATTATTTTACTTGATTATTTTATTCATGGATAATTGATAATAGTATAAAATTTAAGTAGCATAATGCAGTTCCTTTTATATAGACACTGAGATAGTTATAAATATTAATCCTTTACTCAATAGTTTTATTAAAAAAAGAAATAATGAAAAATCAAAATTTGTATAAAAAATTTGTTGTTGAAATCTTTATGATATTTCATTTTATCATGTTCAATATTAATAATGTTAACAAGCCATGGTACATTTTTTACAATCACATTCTTTTACTCTAACACATTAATTATCTTCTTCTAAAATTATAAGCTAAAAAACAAAATCTGTTTTAAAATGTTTTCATGACAAATTTTTTTTTCACAATATTGCTTGTAATTATTAAAAACATTCCGAAACGTTCCCTTTCATAACATTTCCTTGACAGTAGTCAATTTAATTTCCCTATTTAGGAAACGGACTTAAATGAAAATGCTATAAATATACTTTCCCGTTGTCTTTATAAAATTACGGAATAAATGGGATTTCAAAGCTTGGCGAAAATGGGTGTTAAGGTCTTAACTCCTCTATTATTCATTGATATTAAAAATATCCTCATAAATGTAAGGTAGATAGTTTTTGTTTTTACTTACACGTATCTGTTTTAATCAGTTCATTAAATGGGAACAAATGAAAATATTTAATGAGAATCCTTACTAATCAAGTTTCTTAATAATGAATTAAGGTTTAATGACACGATGTAAAATATATTATAGAAACCTTCAACAAGAATTTAATTTTTTAGATACTTCAACTATCATGATTGATAACACGTGGATTATATTTTTTAGACAGTTCAACAATTTTAGGTTTTGAAAAGAAAGAAGAAAGTGAGGTTTTTAGAAAATTAACTTTATGCTGCAGTCTTTTAAATATGTTGATACCCAACTATCATCTAGTTAAAAAATTTTTTCGCAAACTGGAAAAAAAATATTCACTTTGGTCTCAAGGCCTCATGCAAATTTAAAAACAAAGTGGTGAAAACTGAATGATTTTTAACAGCACAATAAATTTAAAACAACTATGGAAATGGATTGAAATAAACTGGTAGTTTCTTTGTTTTTTTTTCTTTTATTTAAATGGAATAGACACTAAACAGTAGTCAGAGTTAAGTTAAATACAAAAACAAGATACAAATTTTAGAAGATCAGAATGACGCAGAAGAAAAGATAAGTTGATTGTATTATTCCCAAAATATTTTCCTCATTGATAAAAAAAATTGTACCTATTAATCTACCAAACTACTATTACGGTGCTATTATTATGTTTTATCACAAGTTACTATCAACAACAGAAGTTAATTTGATAACGCAATAGATGGTAAGGATCTTACCATCTATTTACTTTCTCCTACCTTCCATTCTCCTTTTATTCATCTAGTACTTCTGTAGCAATTATGAAGTTTCACTCACAGTAATAATAATTATTTCTTGGTCACTGGCTAAAAAAACGCACTCTGTATGAATTGCCTTATTGTATCTGGCATCAGATTATATTTATCTGCGAGCTTAATCGTTTAACAAGAAGTGACACTTTCTGGAACTCTCCTCTAATCTGAAACAGCCCCTCCCTGGGTTCACCCTCCTCAGGGTCAAGGGGAGTTAATAGACTCAAGGTGGTTGTGCAGTCGACTAAGAGAGATTACTTTCAGTGACAAAAAACGGAGTCGTATACTCCTTGAATAATGGAGCGAATCTTTTCAGGACTTACTGATAAATTTTTTATATCGTTCGTTATAAAGTGTTTTTTGCACGTTCATTTCTCTTAAAAAGTGTTTATATTTATTGATGTGCTTCGGTGGTCACAATGTGAATAAATTGAAAAGTATGCACTATTATTATTATACTCTGTGTAAATAGAATAGGCAGTTCGTCACCATGGCAACGCAATAGAAATGCAATGAGAAATGACTAGAAGTGATCCGCCGATTCAAATTAGAATTACACAGCCAATTATGATTTACAATTATAAATCAGTGCAACAGTATATGTCCCTGCAATTTTTGGAAGGGTAAGACGCCAACAGAATGCATTTATTCATTATTAAATTAAAATTTTTAATTATTTATTGGAATATACTATAAAAACTTGCTTTTATACTTCTTAAACTCACTCCACGTTTGTTCTAGTTATTGCATCATGCGGTTCAAAAGCTTTTCCACGTAAAGTAGATTAGTAAGAATTGCCTTTCTAGAACAGTTCAAAAGTATATAGCAACGTACTGCTGTAAAAGGTGTATGGTTTGAACTTTTTAGTGATGCCAGACCAACAACATAATCAAATCACATCAAAAAAAGACCTTAAATTAATTAGCCAAAAGGAATAAAAACTTGAAACAAGGTTTTCGTAATGACAAATTATGTGATTGTTATTGATTTATTCTAAGGAATTGTTTTACTGCTGAATAAGGTTGAGATAATAGTTTCAATGAACTGATTGTTTTAATTTAAATGCAGTGTATTTAAATGCGAAAATAATCGAAATCGAAAACAGTAAAATGGTATTTATACTTAACTTTTAAAATTTTTCCAACTTCATATTTTTATTTCTTTACCCCACTGATATATTTCATTTTCTGTGTGTTCCCTTTAAAAGAAAATCATCTTTTACACTAATTTTTCCGTTGCATTTTGAAGAAATATTTTCCAATGCCTAAAAACGTGTTTTTTCTTATGACTTCTTTTACAAACGAGTTCAGATTTAATAAATCACCACTAAAAGAATACAGTTTAAAAACAAGTCGACACAAGTCGTAATACAAGTCTCTAAAACTAGTCAAACTAAGGTAAATGTGGGTATAGTGGACACTGTACCAATAGTGGCCACATAGCTGATTAATTTTAAATAAAACGAGTTAGAGGCATCATACAGCGTCAAAATTCATAGGTATAGTAGATTGTACAACCAGGTAAGCTGGTAAATTACCACCGATACCACAGATCATCATGGGAAGGATATTTAAATATTTGAAAATAACAACATCGGTCGAGTGACTGAAATTTGATTTCGCTTATTGAATCGCGTAAGGAAACGGGAAAGTCGGAACTGATTTTTTCGTATTTATTACCGCTTGATTGACTTTTAAATTTATATCCAGATAAATAAGAGTGTATAAAATAATACTGAATAAAATTTATTTGAAAATGTTGACTTTACAAGGATTTATGGGGGTGTCCACTTTACAAACACAAAATCTTAGATTTTCCAATAGTGGCCACAGCAATGGCTTCTAATAGAAACATAAATAATACTTAATTCGAATCAGTTTTTCTTCATAAACTGTTGACTGTGCTTTAAAATGAGTGTTAAATAAATTTGGTTTCATTCTGGCTTCGGGAACCAATGTTTCTAAAGCATTGAATTACATGCTAAATTCCTCTCAAATCAGCTACAGCGTAGACTTTGGGCCGAAAACTATCAATTTTTTTTAAAGTAAAGCTAATTTGATTGAATCTGAAATACATTTCGTTGGGAAGGAAGATTTAATTAGAACTAGACGACTATACCAAGAAAAACCCCTCAATTTCATGCATAAACCCCTCATATAGGCAGAAAAAGACAGGTGTCCACTATTGATGCAAGAGGTGTCCACCATTGAAGCAACAGCTCCATCTATGTGGCCACTATAGATGCAATTTGGAGTACTTTTAAAAAATTAATTAAAAATACTTTGCCCAATCTAATTAAAGTTTTTAATGGTAAAATCGAAAGAAGAAGATCCAATTAACCTAAAAATAGGATGATAACCTTTTCGAAGCAATTAGATTAGTATTTATTCAGAATTTAAGCAATAATTTTCCTTAAAGTGTCCACTATACCCACATTTACCTTATTTCGGGATCGCCAAGTTAAAACTAATGTTAAGGGCAATGTGATAAATCGGGCATTATTAATAAGGCCCGAAGTGTTAAGGAGAGCAATGTCTGATAAATTTAATGGCATTTATCAATGAAATTTATATATTACTTTGCCCGCCTCCACTCTGGGCATTATTAATAATGCCCAATTAATCACTTTGCCGGTAACATAATATATTCCAATGACATCACGCTGTCATTTAGGTTTATAGTAAATAGTTATTTGTATTATATATAAGGTAAATGTGGGTATAGTGGACACTGTACCAATAGTGGCCACATAGCTGATTAATTTTAAATAAAACGAGTTAGAGGCATCAAATAGCGTCAAAATTCACAGGCATAGTAGATTGTTCAATCAGGTAAGCTGGTAAATTACCACCGATACCACAGATCAGCATGGGAGTGATATTTAAATATTTGAAAATAACAACATCGGCCGAGTGACTGAAATTTGATTTTGCTTATTGAATCGCGTAAGGGATATATCGGAACTGATTTTTTTTGTATTTATTACCGTTTGATTGACTTTTAAATTTATATTCAGATACAGAAGAGTGTATAAAATGATATTAAATAAAATTTATTTGAAAATTTTGAATTTACGAGGATTTATGGGGGTGGCCACTTTACCAACACAAAATCTTAGATTTTCCAATAGTGGCCACCGCAATGGCTTCTAATAGAAACGTAAATAATATTGAATTTGGACTGTTAGGCTAAGCGCGCACTAAGAGACTTCTGTCTCGGCGACTTAAAACACTAGTCACTCGAGAGCAATGCATTTCTATGAGGAAATTCTTGGCCTAGTGATCTTGGTCTCGTCGCCATGTGCGCGCACTCTAGCTTCTTGCAATAGCCAGGGAAGCAATTTTGTCTTTGTCTCCGAGAGCAATTTTGTCTTTGTCTCCTAGTGCGCGCTTAGCCTTAATTGTGCTTTAAAATGAGTGTTGTATTAATTTGGTTTCATTCTGGCTTCGGCAACCAAGGTTTCCAAAACATTGAATTACATGCTTAACTCCTCTCAAATCAGCTACAGCGTAGGCTTTGGGCCGGAAACTATCAAGTATTTTTTTTTAAATAAAGCTAATTTGATTTGATATAAAATACATTTCGTTGGGAAGGAAGATTTAATTAGAAATAAATGACTATACCGAAAAAAAACCCCATCAATTTCATGCACAAACCCCTCATAAAGGCAGAAAAAGAGGGTGTCCACTATTGATGCAAGAGGTGTCCACCATAGATACAACAGCTACATCTATGTGGCCACTATAGATGCAATTTGGAGTACTTTTTAAAAATTAATTAAAAATACTTTACCCAATTTAATTAAAATTTTTAATTATAAAATCGAAAGAAGAAGATCCAATTAATCTAAAATTAGGATGATAACGGTTTCAAAGCAAATAGGTGGGTATTTATTGAGAATTTAAGCAAGAATTTTCCTTAAAGTGTCCACTATACCCACATTTACCTTAAGGCTGCATCTAATAACTAAGCTACAAAACTGAAGTTTCAATAAAAAAAACCCGAAAATATGTCTTATGATAGAAAAAAAAAGACTGATATGTCCTCAGAGTACAGAAATTCACAGCCAACCGGTTAATTTCTGAAATCTCAAGATAAATAGTTTTTAACAGCGGTTTTATTTTTTGATTCAGATCGATTCCACCATGATGCTACCGGAAATGCGTAGCTGCCGGTACCAAAGGTCACCCCCCGCCACCTCCACCCCTCCCTACGTCAGCAGCACGACCCCCCAGACCCACTTCGAGGGGGCATACGGCCCCCAGGACTACCCCAGGACGCAGCAGCAATTCGAACAGTACCCTTCCTCTCGGTACTACGAAAATGGACTCTATCCTCACCCCAAGTCCCATCACTATAATAATAATGGGAACGTGCCGTGCCACCCGATGGAGAACTGCGGGTCCTACGACAAGGAAGACGGCATGCGGTGTCAGTCCGCGGAAGTAACGACGTCTTCCGAGGAAGTTGGGTAAGTATATCATTGGTTGTCATGGCAAACTTTAATTGGAAATTAAAGGATTTAAATACAAATAAAGTCGACCAACTACAGGCTTAAGCCCAGCAAGGTTGGTCCGGTCTATTTAACCCCATGATTTAACCCAAACTACCGGATTCACAGTCTCTGTAATTTTTTTTTCTTGAACTCGCTTACCCCACTTGAACTTACTATCGTTTCAGGTACCGCATTCCATCTATCTACTAACCTATTTACAAACAATGCTTTCTACAATCCCTATTAAAATGTGCTTTATTCAATTTGAATCTGTGACCCCTCGTTCTATTACCCGCATTGAAATCTAGTCTGTGTCCCCTTGCTATACCATTTTAAAAAGTTGAATCTGTGAGCCGCTTACCGCCGTATTCACCGGTAACTTGACCGGCGGTTAACCAGGAGTCAAGCCTCTGATTGATGTAAAACTAGTTTTATTTCTTCAACGGCCAATCAGAAGCTTGACTGTCGTTTGACCGCCGGTTAAGCTACCGGTGAATACGGTCGTTAGAGGGGGCGCGCCCAACAGTTAGGCTAAGCGCGCACTAAGAGACTTCTGTCTCGGCGACTTAAAACACTAGTCACTCGAGAGCAATGCATTTCTATGAGGAAATTCTTGGCCTAGTGATCTTGGTCTCGTCGCCATGTGCGCGCACTCTAGCTTCTTGCAATAGCCAGGGAAGCAATTTTGTCTTTGTCTCCGAGAGCAATTTTGTCTTTGTCTCCAAGTGCGCGCTTAGCCTTAGAGAACCACTTATTTAAAAGAAATGACATTAAATGAAATTAGGGAGTCTGACTAGGATCCTAAGGAAGTTTACTTCAAATATGGTGCACAGTTGCTTTATACATTAGTCTGGGGGAAAATGGATTAAAAAATAACTGAATTTGCTGAAATATTGAAAAATAAGTGTACTAAATTATTACTCAAAAAGGCAGGAAAACTTGCTTGTTACAAGAGAAAGAAAAACCGTAAATGTAGTTATTTAGATTTACAATTAATAGTGTACAATACAAAAGTGATAGAAAATAATGTAGAAGAATAATGTTAATTGTAGAAGATATAAGAGTTAATTTAATGTTTTAAATCAACTTTTTAATATGTCTTCAACTTATTTCAAAACTTTTGCGGGGTTGAGAAAAATGGTATATTTGAACTGTCATCCTAATTCCACGGTTTTTCCCCTTCGGGGTCTATAACAATTTTCGATTTTTTTCTTTCAGACCTCGGTTACAGAGGCTAGAGACATCGGAAAATATTCCGTTTTACCCCTCATGTCACACTAAATCTTCATCCACAACTCCATGTGCAGCGTCCAATTTCCACCAAGAATGGTAAGTGAGGAACTAATGAACACTTCAACGTTCAATTCTTTAAAAATACTTAAGTATGAATCAGCTGAATTGGATACTGCTTGTCTAAATAGTTTTTTCTTGTTTGAGAAACGGGATAAATCCAAGAGTAAATTTTTAATTTGCCTTTCATTTTTTACTATTTTTAATCCAAAATACAAATTTCGTTTCAATGCATATTTCTTTAAAAATTTTGGGATTTTCCCCCGTACGTATACGGTAATAAAGGTTTTAAAACTTGAAAAATTGAAACTGTTTTTAAAAATCCGGGGCCGAAAAATAGTAAGTTTAGGAAATAGTAACAAATTATTTTGTAAAAAAAATCATATTTTTGCTTCTTTTAGAGAATTATATTCATATGATCTCGAACTTTTCATTTCATCTCCAATTAAATTATATTGGAAATCTAAGTGCCACAGTCTTATTCTCATGAAGATGGTTACAGACTTCAGTTTAATATTTTTGTAAGCAAATCACTAAAAACCGTCAACTTTTTTAGCGGTGAGTTTCGGCCGTCGGTCGTCGGAGCTCAGACGGCAGCGACGACGGATTGCGACGAAGACGATGACGACGACGAAGGGGACGAAGAGGAGCAGCACGTGCTGGAGCCTGGTCCTGGCCGAAGACAGTGCCTGGCCTGGGCCTGCAAGGCCTGCAAAGGGAAGAAGGTCAAGAGGCTGTTGCGAAGACAGGCTGCTACGCAGAGGGAGAGGAAGAGGCTGGAAAAGGTATGGAATTACATTGTTTCGTAATGGTTAATTTGCATTATAGAGGTTCCCAGCTTGCAAAAGTTTGCGGACTTAGAAGCTTTAATTTGGAACGTTTAACCATCATTACTTACAATCCTTCACACTCACCAAATTGCTAGATGAAACGATGAAAGTTAAGTTTCCTTTACGAAGCATGAAAATTTATATCATGCTCTGAAATAATTCCATTTTAAGTAATTTAGTTGTATCTCACGAGAGGTAGTAAGTTTTCTGACGATTAAATTTAATCTTCGGAGAAAAATTTCGCCATCGAATTTTGTTCATTCATGCCGTCTCATCTGCAGCTTGTTTGGGACTGCTGTTTTTTTTATTTAATCACATGCAAACACTATACAGGGTGTTTCAAAATTGCGTTGCACGGCTTTTATTCGAAACCAGCGCCTCCTAGGATCATGGAAGTAAGGTCTACCCCTAGGTAAGTGACCCTGGAGAATCCATTGAGATGACTTACAGCGCCCCTAGCGGCGAAATTAAAAAGTTAAAAAAATTAATTTAAAAACTAAAGGAGATAGAGCAAAAACCTCAGTGAGAGTATTGTTGCCAATGTCAAGAAGAACTCATTGAAAAAAATTTGATCAAAATATCTTGAATATTCGCGGAGATATTAGCATGTGAAATTAGCACTTTTTCGGGGGTCAAAAAGTAAAAAGTTCACATATTTGCAAATTTTTTTGAATTTTTGATAAAATTTTGTGTTCTTTCAACTAAAAAAACACAAAACTACACAATAACACTGAAAAATTTGCAAATATGCGAACTTTTTCCTTTTTGACCCCCGAAAAAGTGCTATTTTCACATGCTAATATCTCCACGAATATTCAAGATATTTTGATCAAATTTTTTTCAATGAGTTCTTCTTGACGTTGGCAACAATACTCTCATTGAGATTTTTGCTCTATCTCCTTTAGTTTTTAAATTAATTTTTTTAACTTCTTAATTTCGCCGCTAGGGGTGCTGTAAGTCATCTCAATGGATTCTCCAGGGTCACTTACCTAGGGGTAGACCTTACTTCCATAACCCTAGGAGGCGCTGGTTTCGAATAAAAGCCGTGCAACGCAATTTTGAAACACCCTGTATACGATTGGAAAAGTCATTCTTTAGAGGTTAGATCTATCAAGCCATAAGAAAAACTATATTTTTAAAGTTTTTGTACGAATTTCAAAACTAACAAGGAAACATTCTTAGGGTGAACTCACAGAAATGCACGAAAATTTTACAGGCATAAGAAGATGACTCAAAACACTTACTGTGAAAAAATTAGCTGCTGAATTTCAATAGGAGAGGAGTTATTTAAATTTGAAATTTGGGTTCTGAGTTGCCAAACACATTCATTTAGCACCACTTGGCGACTTTCCAATCGGATGGAATGAGAAATTTGATTCGAAGTGTCTAAATCCACGAAAGTTGGCCCGTGCAAAAGTATTAGCGAAATTTGTTAGAGTTGAGTTGTTACTTTCGTGGATTTAGACAGTGCCATAAAATATATAGTTTCCAATGCATTTTTAAAAAATATGCGGCAAACAGATAACTCCTAAAAATTAAATGCTAAATAGATGTTGGATTCTTTTTAATTTGCATATAATTTTGTATTGCTTCATGCGTTATTTATTTTAATTTTCCTTCTTTAATTAATTTTTATTCCTGTTTTGCATTTGATGAACTTTTTTCATTCGCTCATTTATAAGTGGCAACAGAAAAAACACGGCCAGTTCATTCTACCATTTGGCGTTCTCTCTGCGTTTCTCGCCTTGTAGGGTTACATTTGGCGTTAAATATGAAAATTTTCAATAATTTTTTACAGCTTTTCTACTGTAATTCAGCAGCTAATTTTTTTACAGAAGGTTTTTTAAGTCATATACTAACCCCTGTGAAATTTTCGTCCAATTCTGTGAGTTCATCCTGAGAATGTTTCCTTGTAAGATCGTTTTGGTAGCTGTATATTTAAAATTTTACATGCTTGGGGCCCTTTATTACATCCATGTGATTGATATTTTGGATTTGTGAATTACTTTATTAAAAAGGGATATCAAATCTAAACCCCAGATCATAATATTGAACTCTTTAACTGATTTTGTAGGCTTTTAAAGCAGAATCGTTTTACTGTCCACAATGTTACATCTAAACACTATCTAATTGAATTAGAAGATTTCTATATTAGCATTTGAATTGGCTAGCAACTATTTCTGAGTCTAGAATTGAAATCTTTAAAAAATAAGCATTTATACGTGTACTAACCAAAAGAGGAAAAATACGTACCCTATAAAAATTTCATGGGTTAATACTTAATAAAGAAATGTTATTTTCAATTAATACTCTGACTTTTACTAACAAATCCTTAAATAAATTAGAGTTACTAAGCTATGAAAATAGGCCTGAATACTCTGTTTATTGCAGAAACCTGTCAAATGCAAATATTTTATTAATTTTTTATGAAAAGAATAAAAACATTAAAAAAATTCTTTTTGTCAGTAAAATATCATAATAAGGTCTACTTTAAGTAAAAAATTACAAAACCTCTTCATAAAAATTTAATGAGCTTCTATACAGTTTTTCTCGTTTATCTCAAAACAAGAAAACTGGCGTTTGACATGTTTCAGAAATAAGCGATTCAATTATACTTTTTCGCGAAACTTCTCAGTTTCATCGAAATTATCCAGAAACCTCACACCAAGAACATTTCACAAAGTTCACAACATCATCGCTAGTACTATTGATTGTTATTGATATTTATTTAGTGGTAACGATGAGAAAACTGTCCTGAGTATAGTTTGAAAGGTGAAATAAAAATTGTTAAAAAATTTTACCTGGAACTTTAAAAGATATTGATTTTTATTAGGGAAAATTTATCCATTTTTATATCAATGGATATCATTTTTTATCAAAATTTTCCCGATCTCTCAAGAATTAATCAATAGTAATTTATCCGAGTAACACAAATGCTTAAAGAGTATTAAATAGGAAAATATTAAGTTAACTAAATTAAATAATATTATAGGGAAAATCCAGATGATAGCGCAAAGTAAAATTACAACAAAACTATATTGTAATAGGGGCAACTACCCAATAAATGAACACTTAAGAGTTGGATTTGCAGTATTATCTTAAAATAAGAGTATGTTTCCATACAAGTTTTTCTTCGAAGTATGGTGAAAATACTTTAGACTGCGCAGATCCCTGGGATTTATGAATTTTCTGTATTCATAATCAAGACATGTATAAATCACTCACACAAGTTCCATTTAATGATCATTTAAGCTCTAAGAGTACTTCACTTTGAAAACCGGATATCCGTTTTGTTCCATACGAGGAACTGCTTATTAAAAGGTAATACATCAATAAAAAAATCGTAAATTTCAACATTTTTCAACTAAAACTTCACTTTTAAAGGGTATAACTGGGTCTGTCAATGGGGAGAAAGGGTTGTTGTACACATAAATTATCAACTTATTCAAAATGATCAAAAATCCAATTTTTATTATTTGAGTTAGTATAAAAATATCAACCTTATTTTACTAAAGTTGTAAGTTGTAACTATAAGTTGGGCACTTTAAATGGTTGAAATGTGATTTTATCTGTCTTACAGCCGTATTCACCACTAAAATAACCCAAGGTTGACATGGAATCAGAACTTCTAATTAGGGTAGTTGGAAAAAAATGGAAACATGTTTTAAGCCAATGAGAACTGTCAAAAGGGCTTGATTCCAAGTAAACCTTAGGTTAAGTTGTGAATTTGGCCATCAGAAAAATTTAAACTTTATTTTTGTCCGAAGGTACAACAGTCTCCCCTTGTTACGTTTTGAAAAAAATTCTCTCGTAACCGTTCACATGACTTTGACGGTTAATACAGTCGAATCCGCTTAATGTGATCACGGTTAATGTTATCTATCGGATAATGTTATTGAAATCAACAGGTCCCGATCATTCCTATTCAATTTAATGTAAAATACATCGTTTAATGTGATCAACTATGAATTATCAATCCGCTTAATATTATCAAAATTTGTCCATATTCCCTTTAAAACGACCGCTTATAAGTTCGAGTTTCCTTTTGAAGGTCAATTTTTACAAGTAAACATCTGCCCCATGAGAGCATCTGGCGCTTCTTTTTTATACTATGTTAATTTAATTGCATTTAGAGTAAGATAAAGAAAGCATTCCGCATACATTGAAAAAAAAACAGTTGTGGGGGGGGGGGTCCGAATCCATGCTCGTGATTGGTTAAAGAAACCACCAAGATCGATACTTTGCTGATGTCTGATAGAGATTTGAATTTTACTATTTTACCGTGTGTTTAATAAATAAGTGGTTTATTGGAGTGGAAGGATATAAAAGAGTGGAAAAAACAGGGACCTTTCTATACAAATAAAAATACAAAGTAAGCGATTATTTTACTTTTATTAATTGAACTACTCTTATATTTTCCTCTTAAAATTTTACCAAGTTTAAAAACAGTATTTTGAATACATTTTTTACGATTACATGATTTTGATTTTAATGCAAACAATCAAAAAACACTGTTTGCTGCTTTTAATGTGAGATCGCTTATTGTTATCAATCGGATAATGTTATCAGTTTAATGTCGGACAATCGCAATCACATTAAGCGGACTCGACTGTATACTAAAAACCATACATTGTGATTTGTAGCTGAACGAGGCGTACGCCATCCTGAAGTTGCGGACGCATTCCACCCCCAACCAGCGCGTGCCCAAAGTGGAGATCCTGCGCACGGCCATCGACTACATCGAGAACCTGGAAGAGCTGTTGCAGGGGACCGTCAAGACGAGGCAAAGGGACCCCAGGCAGCCCCCCTTCCACCAGGAATACAGGGTAACTAACATACATTTGCGACTTCATAAACATTTGTACTATGTTGCCTGTAGACACTCCAACGTCTACACTCTACATCCATTGACATTGGGGGCCCTCAATAAATGATGTCAGACTTTTTTCAATAATTTTGATCCCCTCCCACCCCTAGGTCACAAACTGTCACACTTAACTATACTCATAGACCCCTTTGTCACATGTAACGCTCTGCTATTACCAATACTGTAAAACACCGTTTATATGTCTTTCAAGGGACCGACGAAAAGCGACGTATAATGGAAAAGACGTATAATTGGAATCATTTGTGGTTATTAGGTTTCTAATGTTCCTAATGCAGATTTACGTAAATACAATAAATTTGAGGTTTCTCTAAAGAAAAATTAACTTCAAAACAGTTTTAAACTGAAAATAACAATTAAATATTAAAACATTTAACATAAAAATGAAACAAACCATACTATATATAACCATCCAAAATATTTATTTATTTTGTTTTTCATATCTTGAGAACTATATTGCACATCCTAAACACCACATCCGAATACATTGCATTGCATATGAATATCAAATATTCAATTTATTCATGTATTTATTATACTTTTTTTTTTGGAAAAATCCTTCATTACGACAGTGGGAAACGACGTATAACTGATATTGGGCGTCGTATAAATGAAGAATTTTTGTATTAAATTGTATAGAATTGTATTGAATAGGAAGGAATAAGGAATTTACGAAAACAACGTATAAATAGAAAAGTCGTATAAACGGTGCTTAGTGTAATAAATTTAGAAAAAAAGTTTGTTATAATCTGGAAACAAGTTTAAGTGCACCCCACCTTATAACTTCGAAGTGAACACTTATTTTGTTACTATGAATTTTCGGTACTTTTCCGTTAGCCGGGCGCAAGTGAAAAATCGCCAAATAATGTAGAATTCCGCTAAAATTCTTACAACCGTCATTCACTTCGCTTGCCAACTTGGCTCGCGTTCGGTTTACAATTGGCGACATTTGAGCCCGGCAAACTGAAAAGTACCGAATTTTTTAATTTCATTTAATCTACATTTTTCAGAAGAAAAAAAAAGTTTTTTAAGTTTTTTTGTTGATATGCGTGATGTCACATCTCTTAACCCACTCTCTCCCTTTTGTCACAAAGTGTCACAGATGAATGAAACCCCTCCCTCCCCTCCAAGTGTGGCTTCTTTTATGGATGGCCCCTTGAACTCAATATTGGTGCTACGAGAAAGCTTCTAGAGGCGATTCGTTCAATTTCCCGGCACCCAACTTTCCGAAAGCTTATATTCCCCCCGACGCCTTTGACCAATAAATCATTTTGCCGACAGTTTGACCGACAAGCAAACGTACCTGTCGGGCAAACACCGTCGAGAAATTTAACCATACTCTTCCAGAAGAGATCATTCCATTTTCCATATATTTTATAAGGCACATCAATCTAGCAAAACCAATGGACCAATCACGAATTGATTTTTTGATAAATAAAGAGTGGAAGTCTGAAATCGGGCCCAAGGACCAAAAAAGCCCCTTATTCAAATAACAAGCTATGATCTCTTAAATGTTAGATAGTATCCTCTACTTTTTATCCACTCGTGGGATTCTTAGAAATCATCCTAAATCCGTCTATATATTAACAACCTCAAACCATCTATTTATGTTTTTTAACATCCGGAAAAGGGGATATAACCTCAAAAAACTCACATACACAATCAATATAAGCATCCCTGTAAAAAAACACTGCTCGTCCATTTTAAACCTCACCTCTTTCAATCCAAAATAACGAAAACGGAAATATTTTCCTTTCACCAAAAAACCTCGAGAAAGCTCATGAATGAAAAAACAACACCGTCAAAGACTCCTTGTATCGCATTTGACGATGCATCAACGTGCTAAGTTCTCGGTAATTGGGTACCAACTGCTCCAAAAAACAGCATCCGATAGATAGGGCGATAACTTTTTTGATGCGTTTCCCGAAAAAACATTCCTATGGACGAGTGAAGAATTGGCAGAAGACTGTTGCCACCGGAGCTGGGAAAACATTGCGGAAATGTTTGGATGCAGACGATAAACATCGAAGGATGTCGATGGGTTGTTCGGGGAAAAAACCGATTTTTGATGAAAGGAAGTGAATCATTCTTTCATTTTTATGAGCTACTGATCACTTTTAGACTGATTTAAGGAGACGCAGTACTGTGTAGTGTTAAATACCTGCTTAATATTCCAATAATGGATATGAACACAATTTGCAAGTTCTAAATGCCTTTTGCTTAAATTTTGCCAAATTGTTAACCAAGACACTAAAATTTATTTTTAGAAAAGACATAACGAATGTGTAATAAAAACTAAAATCTTGTAAAGTATTAAAGTATAGTTTCTATAAATGAATCCAAATTTTTGATAATAGTAATTAAATAATAAATAATTCTTTTATATTGTAATAAATATGGTGTTAAAACAGCTAAGTTTTTACTGCATATTTTAAGGGCGTATATTGTAATAAGGACTATGAAAGGCAAGCATATTACAAAAATAGTTTCAAAAACCAAACCAAAATATCTATATATATAAAAATCAATGTCTGTTTGTTTGTATGTATGTTCTTTATAGTTTTAAACTTTTCGAACCTACATTAACTATTAAACTATACCACGTTAATCTACTCGCTCCAGGGAAGGTTTCTGAATAAAAAAAATTAAAATCGATGGTTCCTTTATAACTTTTTTGGTCAATTTTGTGCTTAAAAACCCATATTTCATGCCTAACTTCAGGGCAAAACCACATTGTTGTAAATATAACAAGAGAAGATGTAACATTAATTGCTGTAGGCATATTCTCGATTGTCGATGTTTAAAATCCATTGTTGTAGCATAAACATAAAAGTGGCTCCTTTATTTAAGTTTTTCCACATTTGGACTGGCGAAGCCCATCTGTAACACTCCAGAAGAATTTTTTTAATGGACTGGCGAAGCCCATCTGTAACGCACCAGATGATATTTATAAAAAAACTGAAACCCGGGCGAAGCCCGGGTCTAGCGCGTCAGCGCTAGTGGTCTATAAATAATAAATAATATATATAAATAAGTAAAAAAACTGTGATATGAATATGAATGATGTGAAGTATTGACATGAATATGAATATACAAAGGAAATATTTTTAAATTAATTACTACTATTTACTCAAAATAAAAGTGAAAGAAATTATATTTATCTTCAGTAAAAAGATGATTTAATATCCCTTTAAAATAGTTAATTATGAAAAGCTTTATTCAATATTCCTAAAATAATATTTTTTGGTATTCCATTCCTTTTTGATTTTTTAACAGTCATTGGTTCCGGTTCACTAGAAAACGTTTGTTTGCATGTTTGTCTTAAATAACAGTACAGTTGTTGCACCTTTAGTGCCTCCACTTAAAAACTAAATTTGTGCTTCAAAATAGCTTAAAATTTAGCCCACGCATGAAAGCTTTTTTTAAGTCTGAAAATAGAGTAACTCGAACGTCAAATTGATTTATTTTTCTCAAATATGTCTTTCCAAAAATGGTTTTTTAATGTTAAATCAATGTTTGTCGGGAATATATCAGAACCAAAATGTCGAGAAAAGGTTTTATATGTATATGTATTAAGCGAGGTAGAAAATTGTGTAGCCTAGTTGTTTTAGTGTCGATATTGTCGATAGAAATTCATGATTTTGAATATAGCGTTGAAAATATTTATTTTATAAAAGGATTAAAGATGTAAACAAGTAGTCGAAAGGAAATCAAATGTAGTGATATAAGCGTTTGTAAAGATTTTAAACTGACACAATATAAGATATTTGGTCATTCTGTATTTAACTAGCACATCTATCTCCCTTAACTTTATTTAATATAATTTTAACTTTGCAAAGATGACGTCTTCTCTCAGTCATACTTTTTCTTCGCTTAAAACTCTAGTTCTTATTTTAATTTCCTGACATATCTAACTTTTAACAGTTATCAATTCTATTTAAAGCTTTATATTGGGTAAAAAGTATTAGGAAACATGCATTTTTTAAAGAGATTAAAATATATGGGATTGTGTATTCGGTGATGTTGTATTTAATTAAAAGACATTGTTATACCAAATTTCCGTTTTTAACAAATTTTATTTGAGCGCTTAGTAAAAAGTAATAAATTTAAGGCACTAAAGTTTAAAAAAAGTAAACTATATCTTTTTTTACCTGGAGTGGAGGCTTAAAGGATTAGATGATACTCTGATAATTTTTCTCTGAGAATAGGGATAAATGCTTTAAAATAAGAAAGAAAGAGAAACATTATGAGAAATAACACCTACCTGCAATACTAGGCTACAAAGTTGCGTTTAGGCCTGTTCAACATTTTTTCACAGCAAAGATCGTTGAAATTTCTAAAGGTGGAAAACTTACAGGAAGTCGAAGGATTCCATGTAGCATATTTGCCAAAATATTCTTTTATTCAAAAATATGAATATTTTTTTATTTAAAAAAATTCTGTGAAGGGAAAGGCTATATTCGTCGTTTTTATAAGTCCAAGTATTTAATAAATTTTAAACCGTTTGTAGTCTTTTCTTGCTTGTATTTTTATTTTAATTCATTCAAATTGTTATAATAGTAGGGAGAATTTGAGAGTTCTAGCACAGTGGATTCGTGGATTCAGATAAGAAAATGCTGTAATACGGTTATGCGTTGATAAGGGATGGTTGGGTTGTTGCTCCCTGATAATGATTGCAGTTGAGATAAGAACTAGAGTTGAGATGTTTTTGCATTATAGGGGGCGCTGTTGATTATGATAACAGTTAAGTTATTTAACCTCCAAAATGACTCGTACGAGCATCTAGCTGGGATAGTTATACTTATTTGTAAGAATATATTTAAATAGTTTTAAAGAAAATATTTAAAAGAATTTATTTTTTGAATTGGATTTGAATCTGCGATCTATCAAAAGCAACCGCAGCCGGTGGATATAAACATTCGACACGGCTATAAATATCACCCTAATTCAAAGTTGAAATATTTTTTATTAAAAACTTGATTTCGACTCTAATTCTGTAAGGGGGAGGGACCTGGGTATGCTTTTAGCATACCCAGTGGCCCAAATTTTTTCAAATTAATATCCCGCAAATACACAGTTTAAAGAAATTTTATTAAAAACTTTGAAATCTCACACCTTTAAAATACTCATAACACTTCTTTTAAAAGCTAATTCAGTGGAACATGTTTGAAAATGGAAGGCATATTCTCGGAGTTTGTTGAGTGGAATAGCTAATTTTGTGAGAATTTCTTGATTTCTACTCTAATTCTGTAAGGGGGAGGGGCCTGGTATGGTAAAAACTGGATATGCTTTTCTATTAAAACTGCTTCAATTTTTTCCACATGCGTGATTTTTTCAAAACTTTATGTTAATTTTTTTCATTAACTTTTTGAAATTTTGTTTTATACCCTATGAGGAATTCAACAAAATACATGATTTTTCTAAACTAATTCTACAAGATATTTAAAAAAAAGTATTCAACTGGCAAAGTTTTTTGTTAGAAATTTCGAATTAAAGCTTGATAGAAAAAAGGAAAAGTTATTTGCTATTAATATATATTTTCTAACTATTCGTAGTTCAAAGTGATAATTGGTAAATTTAAAAATTCTCTCTCATAGTAAAATTCTCAGTGTAGAAACTGTAAAATGATTTAACTTCTGTAATACATTCTTCGTTAGAAATCCCTTTTACCTAATCTGTTAATCTCAGACATTCAGCAATTCATGTATTTCGAGCAAGTAGTTTTTTTGAAAGATTTTTCCCCCATTTCATGCATTTAAAGAAATTTTAAATAAGTTGAAAAGAAATATTTATGATTTATGGACTTAGGCTTTATAATTTTTTTTTTCAAATTAATATACCGCAAATACAAAGTTTAAGGAATTTTATTAAAAGTTTTGAAATCTCGCACCTTTAAAATGCTCTTCAAACTTCTTTTAAAAGGTAATTCAGTGTAACATGTTTGAAAATGGGAGGAATATTCTCTGAGTTTGTTGAGTAGAATAGCTAATTTTGTGAGAATTCCTTGATTTCGACCCTAATTCTGTATGGGGGAGGGGCCTGGGTGGAGAAACGTGTTGACTTCAGTGATATATTTAAATGAAACAATGCTTTCACAATCATTCGTGTGATGTAGTTTATATTTGGAATTTTGTTTACTTAAGTGATTCCATTTTACGATTGATTTTCTGGATTGTTTTAAGGGTTGATCTTGTTTTGATATTACAATTGGTAATTCTCTCACGTTTTCATTTTTAATATAATATTGAGGAACGTTCATAAAAGCTAATGATTTTAAAAATTCATCCTTACCAACGAGTTCCATAAATTTTTTTCTGTTTGTGATATTAAATTGAATAGATCTGCAAGGTTGGAATTTGATAAAGTTCGACCTTTAACGGATATTTCTCCTTTTTCATTCCAGTTAAAGTAGTTAGGATCCTTTTTATTAAAATATAAAAGAAAAACATGCTGGAATTGGAAAAAACCTGCAAATTCTGAAGTTTAAAAGGATTGAAAATGATAACAACAGTTTAACCAGAAATATGTTTTTTTTTATTTTACACAAAAATAATACAAAATTAATTTATAGTGAAACACATAGTGTTAACTTTGAAATCATATTTATTTAAACTATAACCATTTTGTGGATGTTTTCCTGCTACGTTTTGGGGAAGAATTTTGATTCAGCAGGTAACTGTCTAATAAGCTGGTAACTGTCTAATAAGCTGGTAACTGTCTAATATTTTTGTTTTTAATAATGAGGAATATTTATAATTGCTATTGCTTTTGAAAAAATTCATCCATGCCTTTGAGTTCCAAAAATATTTTTAGATTTGTGAAAATCAAATTAAATAAATCGGCTAGGCTAAATTTAGGTAAAGATTGCCCTTAATTGATACTTCTCCCTTTTTCATTTGAATTAAAGTTATTAGGATCTTTTTTAATTGGTTGTAATAAGAAGCTAACCTGCTTTTTCAATGAAGTTGGAACTGCATTTAAAACTACACCATTATAATCGAACAATTTCCCTTTTTCCTCCTTTTTGATAGGAATTTCTTCGCAAATGGAAGATGTCACCCCAAAATACCCAGAAATGTGTGATGTAGAAAAACGCCTCGAAACTTTGTTAAAATGGCCTAAAGAAAACCCAAATATTAAGAATATGGCGGATTCTGGATTATATTACATTGGCGTTGAAGATATTGTAGTCTGTTTACTTGTGGTGGATTATTGGGAAATTGGAAGCATGATGATGATCCGATCGTTGAACATAAAAAGTTTTTTCCCGATTGTGAATATATTTATTTTCTGATTAAGAACAAAGGCAGTTTTCTCCTTCAAACAGGGAAAATCTCTCCTAAGTAACAAGAAAGAAAAGTGTTTCAAAGACTTTCGGTTTATTAGAAAACAATAATACCAGAAGTAGTAAAATAAAGAATCAACCTGTAATAGAATTTTCAAAAAATAAGAGTGAATTACGAAAGGAAAATTCATTTTTATGTAAGATTTGCATGGATCGAGAAATGTGTATTGTATTTCAACCATGTGGTCATCATATTGCATGTAAAGAATGAGTGAAAGAATTATGTAACTGCCCTCTTTGTCACAGGGTAATTTCTTTCAAGATAATAACTTTTATAAGTTAAAATAATTTTTTTATTTGAAAACATGAATTACAGCTATTTAAGTGTAAAAATCAATAAGTGTCTCATTTTCAACTCTTTCGGAGTGAACTTACTCCCCATTGTAATTTTTATATGTTCTTGTAATTTTCCCCCTTCCATGAAAAAAGGCTAAGATCTTATTTTCATCAATAAGTGAAATAGGAAGTTCTTTAGGAAGATTGTAGAAGGTTAATCATCACGTGTTTGATAAGAACAGTTATAGTATGATTAAGAAAATGATTAACTATTTGCTTAGTAAACAATTTCTCCATGCTTCTTAGTTATTTCAAATGAGCTGACTTACCACATGCTAAGTGATAACTTTTTCTTTAACTCTACCAGGTCACTAGATGTTGCTATTTTTAACCCTTTTGCCGACTTTTGGACCTCATTTGGCGATATTTGGTGGTTTTTTAGCTACATTTGATGACTTTTTAGCTACATTTGATGACTTTTGAGGTATATTTGACGGCTTTTAACTATTGTTAAAAAATACTGTGACCTTTTGTTAAAAAATAAAGACAAATGCAAAAAATAACTTAATATTTTGTTAAATATAAAAGCTTAGAAACTATAAAACGAAAACCTTTACAAGAAATAAAATCTAGAAAGTAAAAAACTTAACAATAAATGAAACTTTTACATTAAAAAACTAAAATCTTTGTTAAATATAAAAACTTTGAAACTATAAAACTAAAATTTTTCTAAAAATTCAGATAGACGCATAAATAAAACTAAAAACTTTGTTTGAAATGAAGTAGAAAACGAAAAACTTTACAAGAAATGAAAACTTATACACTGAAAAACTAAAATCTTTGTTAAATATAAAAACTTATTCACTATGAAACTAAAATCTTTGTTAAAAATGAAAACTAGAAAACGAAAAACTTTACAAGAAATGAAAACGTATACTTTAAAAAACTAAAATCTTTGTTAAATATAAAAACTTAGAAACTATAAAACTAAAATTTTTTTAAAATAAAGACAAATGCAGAAAAATAACTTAATACACTTTGTTAAATATAAAAACTTATAAACCATAAAACGAAAAAACTTTAAAAATAAACACTAAAGCCTATAACAAAATTACAATATTAAAAAAACCTATTCACTACAAAACTAAAATATTTGTTAAAAATAAAAACTATAAAACGAAAAAAATTTACGAAAAATGAAAACTTATACTTAAAAAACTAAAATCTTGGTTAAATAAAAAAACTTTGAAACTATAAAAGTAAAAACTTTGTTAGAAAACAAATGCAGAAAAAAACTTAATACTTTGTTAAATATAAAAACTTATACACTACAAAACTAAAATATTTGTTAAAAATAAAAACTAGAAAGTGAAAAACTTAACAAGAAAGAAAAAATTATACACTGAAAACTTAGTTAAAAATAAAAACTTTAAAACTATGAAACTGAAAACTTGGATTAAAATAAAAACGAATACAGGAAAAAATATCCCTAGAAATAAGAAGTTACAATATGAAACTAAAAACTAAGATGAACACAAAAAATATCTGAAAACTTTATAAAATAAAGACTAAAGCCTACAACAAAATTACAATATATAAAAACTTAAACACACTACAAAATTGAAATCTGTGTTTGAAATGAAGAAGAAAACGAAAAACATTGAAAGGGATGAAAACTTATTCAATACCAAACTAAAATCTTTGTTACAAATAAAAACTTAGAAACTATAAAACGGAAAACTTTGTTAAAAATAAAAAAACTTAGAAACTATAAAACTGAAAACGTCGTTAAAAATAAAAACGAATACAGAAAAATTTTAAAAATAAATAAAAACTTGGAGAAAATATTACAAGAAATATAAAATTACTCAAAAAGCTTTAAAAAAACTTTACTACCTAAACTTTTAAAACTTTTTAATAAAGATTTAACAAAAAGAAATACATAAAAAATTATAAAACCTAAAAACTTGTTAAAATAAAAATAAAAATCTTGAAAAAATATTACAAGAAATAAAAAGTTGCACTAAAAACTTTATCATAAAGAAATAATTACTAAAAACTTTAACAAAAGAAAAAACTTAAAAACTATATAACAAAAAACTTTGTTAAAGAGAAAATATTACAAGAAATAAAAAAAGAAATAGTACTTAAAAATCATAAAACTAAAACCTTGTTAAAAATAAAATAAAAACTTTGAAAACATATTACAAGATATGAAAAGTTACACTAAAAAACTAAAAACTTTATAAAAATAAAAAAGATATACTTCTTGTTAAAAATAAATAAAAACTTTGAAAAATTTTATAAGAAATAAAAAGTTACACTAAAAACTGTATCAAAAAGAAATAATTACTAAAAACTTTAACAAAAAGAAAAATTTAAAACACTATAAAACTAAAAACTTTGCTAAAATAAAAACTTTAAAACTGAAAACTTTGTTAAAAATAAAGAAACGAATACAGACAAATTTTAAAAATAAATAGAAACTTTGAAAAAAAATTACAAGAAATAAAAACTTTACATTTTGCACAGAAATCACCTATATCTAATCTATTTATCACACGTTCAGCAGGCCCTTGTTGCAAAGAAAAATATTAGGGCCCTTGTTGCAAAGAAAAATATTAGGGGCCTGCTGAACGTGTGATAAATAGATTAGATATAGGTGATTTCTGTGCAAAATGTAAAGTTTTTATTTCTTGTAATTTTTTTTCAAAGTTTCTATTTATTTTTAAAATTTGTCTGTATTCGTTTCTTTATTTTTAACAAAGTTTTCAGTTTTAAAGTTTTTATTTTAGCAAAGTTTTTAGTTTTATAGTGTTTTAAATTTTTCTTTTTGTTAAAGTTTTTAGTAATTATTTCTTTTTGATACAGTTTTTAGTGTAACTTTTTATTTCTTATAAAATTTTTCAAAGTTTTTATTTATTTTTAACAAGAAGTATATCTTTTTTATTTTTATAAAGTTTTTAGTTTTTTAGTGTAACTTTTCATATCTTGTAATATGTTTTCAAAGTTTTTATTTTATTTTTAACAAGGTTTTAGTTTTATGATTTTTAAGTACTATTTCTTTTTTTATTTCTTGTAATATTTTCTCTTTAACAAAGTTTTTTGTTATATAGTTTTTAAGTTTTTTCTTTTGTTAAAGTTTTTAGTAATTATTTCTTTATGATAAAGTTTTTAGTGCAACTTTTTATTTCTTGTAATATTTTTTCAAGATTTTTATTTTTATTTTAACAAGTTTTTAGGTTTTATAATTTTTTATGTATTTCTTTTTGTTAAATCTTTATTAAAAAGTTTTAAAAGTTTAGGTAGTAAAGTTTTTTTTAAAGCTTTTTGAGTAATTTTATATTTCTTGTAATATTTTCTCCAAGTTTTTATTTATTTTTAAAATTTTTCTGTATTCGTTTTTATTTTTAACGACGTTTTCAGTTTTATAGTTTCTAAGTTTTTTTATTTTTAACAAAGTTTTCCGTTTTATAGTTTCTAAGTTTTTATTTGTAACAAAGATTTTAGTTTGGTGTTGAATAAGTTTTCATCCCTTTCAATGTTTTTCGTTTTCTTCTTCATTTCAAACACAGATTTCAATTTTGTAGTGTGTTTAAGTTTTTATATATTGTAATTTTGTTGTAGGCTTTAGTCTTTATTTTATAAAGTTTTCAGATATTTTTTGTGTTCATCTTAGTTTTTAGTTTCATAGTGTAACTTCTTATTTCTAGGGATATTTTTTCCTGTATTCGTTTTTATTTTAATCCAAGTTTTCAGTTTCATAGTTTTAAAGTTTTTATTTTTAACTAAGTTTTCAGTGTATAATTTTTTCTTTCTTGTTAAGTTTTTCACTTTCTAGTTTTTATTTTTAACAAATATTTTAGTTTTGTAGTGTATAAGTTTTTATATTTAACAAAGTATTAAGTTTTTTTCTGCATTTGTTTTCTAACAAAGTTTTTACTTTTATAGTTTCAAAGTTTTTTTATTTAACCAAGATTTTAGTTTTTTAAGTATAAGTTTTCATTTTTCGTAAATTTTTTTCGTTTTATAGTTTTTATTTTTAACAAATATTTTAGTTTTGTAGTGAATAGGTTTTTTTAATATTGTAATTTTGTTATAGGCTTTAGTGTTTATTTTTAAAGTTTTTTCGTTTCATGGTTTATAAGTTTTTATATTTAACAAAGTGTATTAAGTTATTTTTCTGCATTTGTCTTTATTTTAAAAAAATTTTAGTTTTATAGTTTCTAAGTTTTTATATTTAACAAAGATTTTAGTTTTTTAAAGTATACGTTTTCATTTCTTGTAAAGTTTTTCGTTTTCTAGTTTTCATTTTTAACAAAGATTTTAGTTTCATAGTGAATAAGTTTTTATATTTAACAAAGATTTTAGTTTTTCAGTGTATAAGTTTTCATTTCTTGTAAAGTTTTTCGTTTTCTACTTCATTTCAAACAAAGTTTTTAGTTTTATTTATGCGTCTATCTGAATTTTTAGAAAAATTTTAGTTTTATAGTTTCAAAGTTTTTATATTTAACAAAGATTTTAGTTTTTTAATGTAAAAGTTTCATTTATTGTTAAGTTTTTTACTTTCTAGATTTTATTTCTTGTAAAGGTTTTCGTTTTATAGTTTCTAAGCTTTTATATTTAACAAAATATTAAGTTATTTTTTGCATTTGTCTTTATTTTTTAACAAAAGGTCACAGTATTTTTTAACAATAGTTAAAAGCCGTCAAATATACCTCAAAAGTCATCAAATGTAGCTAAAAAGTCATCAAATGTAGCTAAAAAACCACCAAATATCGCCAAATGAGGTCCAAAAGTCGGCAAAAGGGTTAAAAATAGCAACATCTAGTGACCTGGTAGAGTTAAAGAAAAAGTTATCACTTAGCATGTGGTAAGTCAGCTCATTTAAAATAACTAAGAAGCATGGAGAAATTGTTTACTAAGCAAATAGTTAATCATTTTCTTAATCATACTATAACTGTTCTTATCAAACACGTGATGATTAACCTTCTACAATCTTCCTAAAGAACTTCCTATTTCACTTATTGATGAAAATAAGATCTTAGCCTTTTTTCATGGAAGGGGGAAAATTACAAGAACATATAAAAATTACAATGGGGAGTAAGTTCACTCCGAAAGAGTTGAAAATGAGACACTTATTGATTTTTACACTTAAATAGCTGTAATTCATGTTTTCAAATAAAAAAATTATTTTAACTTATAAAAGTTATTATCTTGAAAGAAATTACCCTGTGACAAAGAGGGCAGTTACATAATTCTTTCACTCATTCTTTACATGCAATATGATGACCACATGGTTGAAATACAATACACATTTCTCGATCCATGCAAATCTTACATAAAAATGAATTTTCCTTTCGTAATTCACTCTTATTTTTTGAAAATTCTATTACAGGTTGATTCTTTATTTTACTACTTCTGGTATTATTGTTTTCTAATAAACCGAAAGTCTTTGAAACACTTTTCTTTCTTGTTACTTAGGAGAGATTTTCCCTGTTTGAAGGAGAAAACTGCCTTTGTTCTTAATCAGAAAATAAATATATTCACAATCGGGAAAAAACTTTTTATGTTCAACGATCGGATCATCATCATGCTTCCAATTTCCCAATAATCCACCACAAGTAAACAGACTACAATATCTTCAACGCCAATGTAATATAATCCAGAATCCGCCATATTCTTAATATTTGGGTTTTCTTTAGGCCATTTTAACAAAGTTTCGAGGCGTTTTTCTACATCACACATTTCTGGGTATTTTGGGGTGACATCTTCCATTTGCGAAGAAATTCCTATCAAAAAGGAGGAAAAAGGGAAATTGTTCGATTATAATGGTGTAGTTTTAAATGCAGTTCCAACTTCATTGAAAAAGCAGGTTAGCTTCTTATTACAACCAATTAAAAAAGATCCTAATAACTTTAATTCAAATGAAAAAGGGAGAAGTATCAATTAAGGGCAATCTTTACCTAAATTTAGCCTAGCCGATTTATTTAATTTGATTTTCACAAATCTAAAAATATTTTTGGAACTCAAAGGCATGGATGAATTTTTTCAAAAGCAATAGCAATTATAAATATTCCTCATTATTAAAAACAAAAATATTAGACAGTTACCAGCTTATTAGACAGTTACCAGCTTATTAGACAGTTACCTGCTGAATCAAAATTCTTCCCCAAAACGTAGCAGGAAAACATCCACAAAATGGTTATAGTTTAAATAAATATGATTTCAAAGTTAACACTATGTGTTTCACTATAAATTAATTTTGTATTATTTTTGTGTAAAATAAAAAAAAACATATTTCTGGTTAAACTGTTGTTATCATTTTCAATCCTTTTAAACTTCAGAATTTGCAGGTTTTTTCCAATTCCAGCATGTTTTTCTTTTATATTTTAATAAAAAGGATCCTAACTACTTTAACTGGAATGAAAAAGGAGAAATATCCGTTAAAGGTCGAACTTTATCAAATTCCAACCTTGCAGATCTATTTAATTTAATATCACAAACAGAAAAAAATTTATGGAACTCGTTGGTAAGGATGAATTTTTAAAATCATTAGCTTTTATGAACGTTCCTCAATATTATATTAAAAATGAAAACGTGAGAGAATTACCAATTGTAATATCAAAACAAGATCAACCCTTAAAACAATCCAGAAAATCAATCGTAAAATGGAATCACTTAAGTAAACAAAATTCCAAATATAAACTACATCACACGAATGATTGTGAAAGCATTGTTTCATTTAAATATATCACTGAAGTCAACACGTTTCTCCACCCAGGCCCCTCCCCCATACAGAATTAGGGTCGAAATCAAGGAATTCTCACAAAATTAGCTATTCTACTCAACAAACTCAGAGAATATTCCTCCCATTTTCAAACATGTTACACTGAATTACCTTTTAAAAGAAGTTTGAAGAGCATTTTAAAGGTGCGAGATTTCAAAACTTTTAATAAAATTCCTTAAACTTTGTATTTGCGGTATATTAATTTGAAAAAAAAAATTATAAAGCCTAAGTCCTTAAATCATAAATATTTCTTTTCAACTTATTTAAAATTTCTTTAAATGCATGAAATGGGGGAAAAATCTTTCAAAAAAACTACTTGCTCGAAATACATGAATTGCTGAATGTCTGAGATTAACAGATTAGGTAAAAGGGATTTCTAACGAAGAATGTATTACAGAAGTTAAATCATTTTACAGTTTCTACACTGAGAATTTTACTATGAGAGAGAATTTTTAAATTTACCAATTATCACTTTGAACTACGAATAGTTAGAAAATATATATTAATAGCAAATAACTTTTCCTTTTTTCTATCAAGCTTTAATTCGAAATTTCTAACAAAAAACTTTGCCAGTTGAATACTTTTTTTTAAATATCTTGTAGAATTAGTTTAGAAAAATCATGTATTTTGTTGAATTCCTCATAGGGTATAAAACAAAATTTCAAAAAGTTAATGAAAAAAATTAACATAAAGTTTTGAAAAAATCACGCATGTGGAAAAAATTGAAGCAGTTTTAATAGAAAAGCATATCCAGTTTTTACCATACCAGGCCCCTCCCCCTTACAGAATTAGAGTAGAAATCAAGAAATTCTCACAAAATTAGCTATTCCACTCAACAAACTCCGAGAATATGCCTTCCATTTTCAAACATGTTCCACTGAATTAGCTTTTAAAAGAAGTGTTATGAGTATTTTAAAGGTGTGAGATTTCAAAGTTTTTAATAAAATTTCTTTAAACTGTGTATTTGCGGGATATTAATTTGAAAAAATTTGGGCCACTGGGTATGCTAAAAGCATACCCAGGTCCCTCCCCCTTACAGAATTAGAGTCGAAATCAAGTTTTTAATAAAAAATATTTCAACTTTGAATTAGGGTGATATTTATAGCCGTGTCGAATGTTTATATCCACCGGCTGCGGTTGCTTTTGATAGATCGCAGATTCAAATCCAATTCAAAAAATAAATTCTTTTAAATATTTTCTTTAAAACTATTTAAATATATTCTTACAAATAAGTATAACTATCCCAGCTAGATGCTCGTACGAGTCATTTTGGAGGTTAAATAACTTAACTGTTATCATAATCAACAGCGCCCCCTATAATGCAAAAACATCTCAACTCTAGTTCTTATCTCAACTGCAATCATTATCAGGGAGCAACAACCCAACCATCCCTTATCAACGCATAACCGTATTACAGCATTTTCTTATCTGAATCCACGAATCCACTGTGCTAGAACTCTCAAATTCTCCCTACTTATAATCGAATGATTTCTTCAAAAAATAAAGTATTAATTAATCTGGATAAACCCGCCCTTTTTAACATTTATAATCAACCTTACATGCTGTATCCTAAAGAGATCCTTTCCTTAAAATTACCCCGATATAGATTAAGGGGGTCCGGGACAAGTCAGAAAAAAATTTTTATTTATAAGTTTAAAATTTTGAAATTTTTTGTGAAGATAAAACATCGGTTTCATTGTAAAATTCATTCCTCAAAACTTTTCAGAAAAATTTTGAAAATTTTAAATTCCATGTCAAAAAAAGAGGGGTAGCTTAAAATTGATATAAGTCAAAATATTATTAATCAATTTTCAAAATTTTTTCATTAAATCAAACAGAAACATATTATCTTTATTCAAGATTCAGCATTTTAAGAAATATTGATAATTTGGAAAAATATAAACAACTATGTAAAAAATTCTTGAAATTTTTAAGTTACCTTTTTTAAAAAATTCATATTTTAAAAACTAAACAAATTTTTTTAATTTGCTGAATCACAATTAAAGTAAAATGTATGAATAGCATGTGTTTCAAATTTCAACTCTCTATCTTGAACTGTTCTTGACTTATATCAATTTAAAGATGAGAAACAGTGAAAAAACGCATCATAGAGAAAAACGGATTTGAATGCAGAACATATAATGCTAGACTACCAAAGCAGCCGGCAACAAAGGATTGTATCTCTGGTTCTATTTATGATAGAAACATAATAAAAGCATCATTTTAAACAGGAAAAAACTAGTTTACATTTTAAAAGCAAAAATTTTTTTTTGAAAATCTAAGGATTTTCGTGTCCCGGACCCCCTTAACAGCAAATACTACTCAATTCATTGTTACGATATCAGAAACTAACCAAAACTCGCATCCACAACGGAAAAAAATCTTCTAGCTCATAACATTAACGTTTAGCGTGTCGATGACAGGGAGCGATAGCGCTGTGCTCCCGCGGTAGCGCTCCTCAATTTTCCGCAGCTACCGCCGACATTGACGAACGACGGCGACCGAGCAGCGCACCTGGGAGCCCCGGCGATGGATGGAGCCCCTAATGCCACGCAACGCCCCTACACGCTACATTTGGCAGGAGCTGCGATTAGGGGTTTTATTTTGGTGAGGAGGTGTGTGCTTATGTATGGAGAGTATCGGGCGTATACTGTTAAAACGACGTTTTCAAAACTGAGTAAAAATTACTCAAATCTGAGTATTTCACATCCTCAAATTAGCTCCGAATTAAATTAACTCTAGTTTGAAACATACATGAACTCATTCTTGAAAATTTACTAAGTACTCAAAAATGATACGTAAAGTTGCTCATTTTTGAGCACGTTTCGCTTAGTATCGGATCACAGAGTGACTGTTCGCTATTATATTGGTCTGCGACTATGAGTGATCAAATCATTCAATAATTTAAGATGGCTAGCATTCCTTAAAACGAAGTGATTCTAAATGACGACACAAGTACCAAGTTTTCAAATAAAAATAAACATAATTTAAGTGGTGACTACTGAATTATTTTAAAATTGTAACTTATGTGGTGCTGCTTGCTTAAGTACTTAAGAATAGTACCGATATTGACAATTTCAGGGTGCATGAAAGGTTATAGGGGCAATTATTTCCCCAGAACACAGTTTGTTTTTTACAAAATTCCCTAAATTAAGTTAAAAATCTGCTTGAATTTCAGTTTCCTCCAAACCTAGTTTGGGCATTTGGACATATTCTGCACCACTAGTAAATTTGAGATGTCTTAAATATAGTGGCATCATGTCATAACATGGCTGAGTATTAGGCCGGGTCGAAAAAGACGAAATTCAAAGAATCGAAATGTAATAGTGCGGAAAAGTTGTAACACACTAATACAAGCATAACGCAAAAAAATTTTTGAAATCGGTCAACGTTTGACCCTCGCGCAACGCGGTCAAAGTTTTGATGTTTTGGTCATTTTTAGAGAAATTGACCGAAAATTCCAAGATCACGTGATCAAATGATGTCCTTAATTTTTTCATAGTTGTGTACCTTCATTGTAAATAGTATGTGCCTAGTTTCATTATTTTGCATCCCCATATTTTAAAGTAATAAATTTTTAAAGTTTTAAAACTCCTGTAAAGTTGTTTTTTCCGCTTTCATAAAATAGCCATAACTCAAAAACAGCTGCAGTTAGCAACTTGCAACTGGTGTCATTCGATGCAGACTATTTTTCTGGTTAAAATGGTGGGTATCACGACTATCTTCCTTTATAACAAATATTCAAAATACTTAAAATTTAAAATAAAATTTAAAAATTTAACAAAAAAACAAAATTCTGAAAATTGGTAAAATTGAGGTTTTATTGCAATTGAACATCTATTATGAACTTGTTTTCAAAATTTTAAGTTGACATTTCCGTGTTATCACACTGAAAAAAATATTATGCATTCGTCTTATGTACAGTTTTTAGAACCCCTACTATGTACGGTTAAAGCATATAAAGTTGAGAGAAATCTAATAAAACGATCAGTTAGTGAAAAAGGAGCAAGAAATCAATGTATTTGAAGGTAATATGCTGGGTAAAGTAAAAATTAAAAGTTCCTATTTAATGCAACTCAAAAGAAAAATACATCAATGAAAAAGGAAACAATGATGTTTTATTTAAGGTGATTTAAACCCCACTTAGGCACTTTTTGTTTTTCTTTTTTTAACTTTATTGCTTAATTTCAACATAAATTACAATTTCTTCAGATATCTTAGTGGATATATGAGTAAGATTTGATTTTCTAAAGATGGGACTTCTTCAACGCAATAAATCTTACCCCAAAATGTTGCCAAGTTTAAGAAAATTCTCACGCTTTTTAAAAATTGAAATATTCTGAAATGAACTCAGATTTGTAATACGTACGTGATTATATTTCGCTTACTTGCTTTTGCAACTACAGATTTCGTCTCTTTTTCTATCCTTGAGGAGCTTTTCGCGCGCGCGTGTATTCCTCCTCTCTCTACCTTTTACGGAACATCTAGAGGAGCCATCTTGTTAAAGTATGGAAAATTCTCCCCATTCTTTGACCAGGCATTCATTTTTCTGTCCGATATTAGGAACTCCGCAAGATTTTCCCCTAAACAGACTTCCTCCATAAGAAGAAATTGTAAAATGTTGTTTTCAAGAAATGTTTAATTTATATTCTAAGCCGAAGTTTACCACAGTAAATTTTTCACACTTGACTGATGTAGTTGCAGATAAGGTCTTAAATTTATATGAACTATCATCTATTCCAACTGTCCATAAGTTTAGGGTGGCTCAAATGATAGACTCCTTTCATGACGCTTACTACAAGATAAGGAAATCCTACCAAAGAGACAAGGAAAAACCCATGTTTCAAGATAAAATTAAAAAGTTCAAAAAACAAGCTACACATTTATTTGACTTTGCATTTTGTAAATGTCCTATAAATATTAAATGCTAATGTTGAAAAAGGGTCAACGCATGTGATTGTCCACCATTGATTGACTGCAATTGTTAAAAATTGAAAATAATACCAAAATTGAAGTTAGGTTTCTATATGAACAACGAAACAAACGAATAGGGAGAATTTGTGGCGTAGACAAAGTAGAAAAAAAAGACTTCTTAAACAGATCTCTCGAATAAGATTCTCTGCCAAGTTAGAATCAAGTGAAGGACCCCCACACCCATATAAAGACGTTTTTTCGGATGACCAAGCTGGCCACCAAAAGCGTGAAGGATTTTTATAAGACCACGGGAAGAAATGCCTTACATTCGAAAGCAAAGGTGACTTTGAACGTGCGGTGCGCACTTTTAAATAGGAAAATGGAGAATAATTAATTTCTAAACATAAGTTAAAAACTAACATGTCCTTCTTATTAAATAGAATAATTAGTTTTGTTACTTTTTATTAATACTTTATTAGTACTTAACCGTTCATAAAGAAGGTTCTATGAGACTATACAAAAGACGAAGGCAATGTATTTTTCAGTGTGATAACACGGGAATGTCAACTTAAAATTTTGAAAACAAGTTCATAATAGATGTTCAATTGCAATAAAGACTCAATTTTACCAATTTTCAGAATTTTGTTTTTTTGTTAAATTTTTAAGTTTTATTTTAAATTTTAAGTATTTTGAATATTTTTTATAAAGGAAGATAGTCGTGATACCCACCATTTTAACCAGAAAAATAGTCTGCATCGAATGACACCAGTTGCAAGTTGCTAACTGCAGCTGTTCTTGAGTTATGGCTATTTTATGAAAGCGGAAAAAAAAACTTTACAGGAGTTTTAAAACTTTAAAAATTTATTACTTTAAAATATGGGGATGCAAAATAATGAAACTAGGCACATACTATTCACAATAAAGGTACACAACTATGAAAAAATAAAGGACATCATTTGATCGCGTGATCTTGGGATTTTCGGTCAATTTCTCTAAAAATGACCAAAACATCAAAACTTTGACCGCGTTGCGCGAGGGTCAAACGTTGACCGATTTCAAAAATTTTTTTTGCGTTATGCTTTTATTATTGTGTTACAACTTTTCCGCACTATTACATTTCGATTCTTTGAATTTCGTCTTTTTCGACCCGGCCTACTGAGTATTGTAGAATGTGTTGCCAGGTGATCAGAAATAATCAGTTTTGCGAGAAAACCATTCGGTTTGCTTCTATTGCCTGTTTTGGTATCGATGTATGCAAAGAAGAGTAGAGAAAAGACTGTCGTCTCCTGAAAAGTTAGTAAAATTGAGCTAATAATGATATGACTTGACGAATACCATGTTCCTATCTTTCCCTTTGATATCAAACAAAAAATGGGAGTGAGCTTATGAAAATGTTATAGAACAGGAGTTTCCAACTGGCGGCCCGCGAAGTTCCAAGGACCCCGCCTCCTCCCCAAAAAAAGCTTCAGAACACTTTTTAGCATGCTGAAATTCAAAAATTTTTAGGGGGGACCCCCGAACCCCCTAATTTTACCCCTTAGATTATGAAACAGTTTTGGTCGTTTTCTATGGTTAAAAATTGAAAGTTTGAGGTTTCGAGAGGGAGGTTGTATATGCCCTGAAATTCCCCCTGAACGTTGCAAAGGTTTATGAAGGCATTCTGTCGAGGTCAACCTTTATGTCGAGGAGGTACAAAATGGAGTATCCAAAATTAGGTGACACTATTTTTAGAGAAATTTACAAGCATTTTCTTGAGGAATACCTCCCTCTTTAAGTAATATTCAGGGCTAAAAGTTGAATAAGGTAAAATATTAATGTACCCTCTGAATTTTTGAAAATACAGCAGTACCTTCACAATATGTAAATAACCTTCGTCCGTCTTTCGTTGAAAAAATTCAGTGTTAAAGATTCTCCCTTAAGCAGGAGATCGAAAAATAGTCGAATAATAAATAATGATAGAAATAAAAGTCATGTACTCCAGGGTAAAAGAATTGATATTTAGATAGATATGATGAAAATTCACTCAAATATTGTTTTGTTTCTTAATTTCTTGAGATCCAAACACAAACAAACATTTGTTCTAAGGAGAAAATTGGGAACTTTAAAAACTACACCTATTTTTAAACATCAACCAACTATTTTACTAAATGGCAATTAAGAATCCTAAAACATAACATCACTGAAATAATTTTAAACTACATCCGACTATTCTCATCATCCCTTAAAGCGAATACCGATTTAACGCCAATAACAAAAAGATGCAGATATCTTGTAACATGCGAACGTACGAGATTCCACTCTATAAACAGCACTGTGAAACGTGTCTGGAGGTGATGTACAACGACAAGCATGAAAGCACGAGACTTACGCCGCTATTCCTCTGCCTGAAGGCCGGGGCTTTGGGTGTCGCAGTCGGGGATGAGGCCTGTCTGTCACCCGCCGCAACAGGTGAAGCGTTGGAACGAATGTCCCCGAGGTGTCCTCATCACACCTTTGGCTAAATGCGAAGAGGTGTTTCGATTGTTTATTTTCTGTTTCGCTTACAGAGGAGGTGTTGTTGGAGACGTCTGGGGGTAATTTGATAGTTTGTTTATAGCATTTGGAAGAATCCCCTAAAAACGGATTTTTGTAAAAATTCTACTTCCGTGATATTGATATGTACAGTTTATTTAAGCTAATTTAATTTTATCACATGAGAGAGAGATAGAGAAACAGGCAATTATGAGAAAAATTTAAAACATACCTTGCTATTTACAACTAAATATAGAAAAAACTAGGTATTTTTCTCTGTATTCTGCATAGAAGCAAAAAAAAGGAATTTAGACAGAAAATGCAAGCTAATTTAAAATTATTGCGCTTAATCACTAAATATCCGAGTTTTGATCATAATATGCGGTTTTGCTCTACGATAACCTTTCTAGTAGTATACCTTAATTATCAACTCTTATCGATTCCTTAAATCTATGGGTTCTATAGTTATATTCGAACTTTCTACAACCGGTATTGATTTTAGGTGATGTTGGCCTTTTTTAAAAGATTTAAAGTGTATTGTGAAAATTTATCGAACTGATTTCGGTTCATAGAATCTATGGATATTGATGATAATAGTAGTCTTATTTTCCCCAAACCCCTATTTTTGATTTTTTTGGTATTTACTACTGGGTGTGAATGAATCCAATGAAAGAACGTTTGAAATCTAAATAATTTTGGATCGGTAGGTGGGCTAGTATTAAAAAAACTTCAGACACCCTGACTTTCGAATCACCCTGACTTCCGAAATCTTTGTCTCTTAAGGAAATCTAACCTCCCCAACCCAGATACGATCATACAACCCTACTACTAGAAACAATTAAAAAAGAAACATTAAGTGAGTCGGTGTCCCACAATTCTCCATCCCACGGCCAATTTTATATTTCATTTTCCAAGAAGATGCCATTTCAGCAGCCGTTTAATTCAAAAGAAAACAACCCGATGTGACATCACGGATTCTCATGTCCTTAGAAAAACGAGTCGTAAAATTCAAGGGGAACCGTAAAGCGATAGAGGTACCGGAAACATAAACGTCCCTATCAAAGCGAAGAGTGAAATGGGGTTATCTCTGGACGACGTTTCCTCTGCGGTGCGATTGAAGATGGGGCTTGGTATCACCTTCTTGATGAAAGGAGGGATTTCAAATTGTGGGTGTTTAAGAGTCTAAATTAATACTCTTGATAGTAATTTTTGCTTCCTGTATGGGAATGACTGAAACTTGATAAATTGGGTGACGAACTTAAGAGAAAATTGAGATGGATCTAGGTCTTCTATCAGGGGTAGATAGAGGAGTGGGAATAGCATGGTATGAAGGGTATGCATAAAATGACTTCTGAATATCATATTTATGAATGCAATACTAAATACCTACATTATATTTTCTCAGGTGTGAGATGCTTTAAAGAGTAGTTTCTGAGCTGACGAAGTTTTTTTCAGTATTTTGAAAATGTCTACTCATTTTAATGCAAAACTATTTAAAATGTTGACCCCAAAAAGTAAAACCTGAATCTGGTCAGAAAAATCCATATTTGATAAAAAAAATATCCTGATATAATTCCTTTGTGAAATTTCACATAGTTATTTGTCTGACCCATATTTGGGCATTGCCCCTTTTATTTTTTCAAAACCATATTTAATTATATATTAATTACTCAGTTTCCAGCTAGTTTTTAGCAAAAACATTTCTAATTTAAATGCTTTAGCATATTTTCTTCATTTTACTATTGATAGCTGTATAGTATAAAGATTCTTTCAATTTTTACGAGAAAACATGATTCGTATCTAGTCAGTTTTTTATTAAACATTAATTGGATATTTAAGTAAATTAGGGAACCACAAGTTTCTTTTTCAATCTTATACAGCTTCCTTGGGGAATTTAGGGTTTTTCAACAAAACAGATGACTTATTTTTTAACATCATCTTATTAACATCATCAAACCATAGAGAGGAAGGAGAGAAAATGGAAGAGGATTCTCTCCACTTCAAAATAAATAAAAGGAGTACAAAAATATTTTTCAGAAATCACTATTTAAAGAATGAAAGGGATGATAGTAGTAGTCTAACAATGTCCTTTTCATTGTTCGTAAGCTAAGCATTATGGGAGAACTTCTGAAAATCAGCCAAAAAGAACAGACGGTCGAGGTTGAGAGATACGAAGTTAAACTATCGTGCTCCTATAGTGGAGTCGCTTGTGTCAAAAAACAATGTTGTACAAAAAAATTTTTGGTGGAGCTTAGTTAGGGGTATCATTCGATTTGTAATGACGTGTACATTAACGTGGTACCGGGTGTTTTTTCCGAAACCTATGCAGGGGGCGTGTATGACGTCATGAATGCAAGATGGCCGCCACAGGAAAAAGGCTGTAAATGGCAATCTAGATACATTATCTGAATTATTTTTGAACAAAATTATCAGAAATATAAAGATTTATCGAATAGCTACCGAAAAAAGCATCTACATCCATAGAAAATAGCATTCATGACGTCATAACAAAAAAATGGATCTTTTTACCAAAAATACAGTATTTAGAAGTCTAATTCTTTAAATAGATGCTATTTTCAAAGTGAATGTATGGAAAATATGTTCATAATTAAAAACACAACAATGGAAGTTTCATTGTTGTGTCACAAAAGGCGGATATGACGTCATAAATACAAGAAGGCTACCACATGAATTCAAAATTTAAAGTTTTTTGCTCGAATTTTTAAAAATTGTGGATTTTTGCGCTTTAATGGATGTAACAAAGATATATCAATGGTGTCAGGAGAAAAACTCGTATAATCAAAATCCAGCTGCCTTTCAATAGATACAGTATAAGTGAGCGAGATTCGTTTTCTTGCCAAGAAAATTTTTCGCAGTCAACAGGTGGAGATTGAATTTTAATGAGCTGAAAGCAAAAAAACAGGTGTTATCTCTTCAGAAGGAGACTGATTTTTTGTTCCAGCTGGCTTAGCAAAACCACAAGTAAGAGAGAACAACTCTATGGAAAGAACTGTTTTATTTTTTAGATGCGAAGAAAAGTTTTAGTTAAATGCAGGTGTGAAATAATCAAAGCAAAAAGTTTCACTGCTCTTAGGGTTACAGGATGATACTGGTGTTCCCCAGTGGAATTGATTAAACCCTTGTTTTGGCGTTATGACTTGACTTGAAATTTGGTTGTAAGTAATTATTTGGCATATTTGGCTCATTGGCATATTTGGCACAAGCACACACTCGCCAATCTAGAATACAGTATTCATCCTGACTGCGATTTTACGGGATTATACGAGGTTTTCTCCTGATGCCATCGATTAGGACTAAAAGTCGAGAAATGCAGCTTTAAGTCGATTGAATGGCAGGAATGACACTTTACGATTAGATAGAATCATCGAACTTATTCTATCTCCCTCCCTCAAATTTATCATCCAAATCAGTAATTATGTCGATAATAATATCCTTTAAGTTGAAAATGATAATAATTCGACTGATGTTTTGAAATGATTCGGGAAATGTTATATTAAAAATAAGTCAAGTAATTTCTAACACATTGTACATTTACATAACGTTATTCAGTTAACATATTTTGTTATTCTTTGATTTAACACTCCAAAAGGTATTCTTGAGGTAGAAAATTCAGGTTTTGGAACTTAAGGATCAATTAAATATTTAAAACAAGCCTAGAAAAAGAAAAATTTTAACTTTAATATTTACTTTCCTATAAAATCCGAACATTTGAGCATCCAAATATTTTACTTTATTAATAAAAAGTATTGATGTTGAATAAAAAGTTCTTAAAATTGTAACTTTAAAAAAGTACTGATTCTAAATATTAGTGTTTTTTAGCGTAGTTATAAAAATACTACAAAAATTTTACTTACATTGATGTTTGTTTTGCTGCAAGAGCATCTCAAATGTTGCTTCGGCCCTCCCGAATGTATTTAGTTTCTTAAGCAAGAACGAGAACGAAAACATTACTTTTTATGTCGAAAAATAATCAATGAAACTAATTGAATCGTCAGTTTGAAGAAGGGAATAAGTCCAAAAAATGACAAATTGACTTTTTGTGCCCAAAACAATCTCCAAGCTTTGCCCTAGACATGGGTGAAAAGAGGGGGAAAATAACTAACCCCTATAGGGAGATATCGCACCTAAAACAGAACAGCAGTTTATTTTCCTTTAAATAACACCTCAAGTTACAACTTTTTTATCCATCCTCAATTAAACGGTAATATAATAGTATTATTATTTGTTTCGAAATTTGTGTAACTCGAGTTTCATATGTATCTCTATCCAATTATATATACTAGATGTAACCATCATGATCTTGATATTGTAAGCCTATAACAGGGGTTTCCAACTTCTAAGTACTCGCGGGCCGCAATCGAAATCATAAGTCAAGTGGCGGGCCGCAAAGTAATCTGGCTCCTTTTTAACGATGATAATTTTTTTTGGGTGAGTCTTCAATATGAAACTTTTCCAGCAAAAGAGGGACTACTCTTATACAACTCGTAGGAATACTGAATATATTTAATATTCTGAATATTACTTAAATGAAAAGATCTTCCTCAAGGAAATATTTGTAAATTTTCTTTAGAGGATTATTTTACATAATTTTTGGATACTCCATTTCGTCCCTCCTCATGATAATGGTTATTAAAGCCTTCATACTCCCTTGGTACGCTCAGGGGGAATTTCAGGTTGTACAAACGACCTCTCGAAACTTCAAACTTTTAATTCTTGCATCATAGAAAAGGATCTAAGGTAGTCCATAATCTAAGAGGTATATGGGGGGATCGGGGGTTCTCCCCCGAAAAAAATTTGAATTTTAGTGTGTTAAAAAGTGTTTTGAAGCTACTTTTTGGAGGGTTTTCAGAGAGCTTCGCGGGCTGCACAAAATGACCTGGCGGGCCGCCAGTTGGAAACCCCTGGCCTATAACATGGGTCCATTGCTTTCCTACATGCAGTGGCGTAGACAGAGGGGGTGCAACGGGTCTTTTTCGCCCCCCAAGCCCCAAACTTTTTTCTTTGTGAAATAAAATATTTCAGAATTTTTTTTATTCCCCTATTCCCGAAATTCGGATTAGGTACACCACACCAAAACAAGTTAAAAACCAGTTTTTTAGTTCAAATTTTCAAAAATTTTATGGGGGAGGACCTCCAGATTCCCTCGGTACTTGTAACTTTATTATTACAACTCTATTTTATATTAAGTTTGTCAAAATGTAAAAATTCTATCATAAAACCTGTATCAAAATTTCGGATGAGGCGTACCAAAACCAAGGTTGGCAAAAACCCGGGTTGTGGGTTGGGTTTTTTCGGGTTTTTTCAATAAAACCCTGAAAAAACCCGTATAAATCTGGGTTTTTTCGGAAAAGTATGGGCTTTTTCAAAATTAAGTGGGTTTCTTCTAGAAAGTAAGTGGGTTTTTTCAAATTTTAGTGAGTTCTTTCTATGTTAAATGTGTTCTGTCAAAATAATGTCAGTTTTTCCGCAGTTAAGTGGGTTTTTTCAAAGTTTTTATAATTTGAAAAAAATCACTGAAATTGTAAAAACACCCCTTATTTACTGAAATTAGGTTTAAATTTTGAAAAAACCCACTAAAATTGAAAAAATATCCTAAACTTTGAAAAAACCCATTCAATATTGAAAGAAATCTATTCAACTTTGAAAAAACCCACTGGAAATTTTAAAAAAATCTTCTTTATTTTTTATATCTAGTTTGAATATAAACGTCCTAAATTTTGAAAAACCCGAAAGAACCTATTTAATAACTTTTAAACAAACTCCCTGAAATTGAAAAAACACCATTTAATTTTTAAAACCCAGTTTAAATTTTGAAAAAAAAACATTAAAATTTTAAAAATATCCTAAACTTTGAAAAAAAACATTAAATTTTGAAGGAACTGCCAAAATCTTAAAACCCCAAAAATGGGTCCAAAATGTGGGTTTTTTCACATGGGTTTTTTTGAAAAAACCCATTGGGTCCAACCCAATTGGGTCCAATCCAGCCAACCCTGACCAAAACGAGTTGAAAAATTGGGTTTTTTACTTAAATTTCCAAAAATTTTCCGGGGGAGGACCCCCAGACCCCCCTTTTAGTAGTTGGAGCAGGATAATTCACTACCTTTTCCATATTAAGATCATCAATTGGATTATGAAAATTCTTAGGCCCCCATAAAAAAGACAAATCCTGGATTCGCCCCTGCTTATATAGTAGGGTGTCTCAAAAAGTGCGTTTTTTTGGAAAAGTATGAAAAGTGATCGGGCCGTTAGCTAAAAAGTTTCCTTTTGGTGTTAGAAGATCAGTTGCAAAATTAAAATTATTTCTGTTCACTCTAACTATTGCCTCAACGAGAGCGAAATCTCTATAATGAGAGGCAAGCAACCTCTACCACTAAAACACTAACGCATCGCAATGACCTTGAAAAATTGTCACTGTTGACCTAATTTCCCTTAAAACATCAAACTTAACAAATGAAAAATATTTGGATTTCATGGGAATACCCCAAAACCAGAGGTTAACATTCCAATAATGGCATTAAGATCCAAAAACGAAACGTTGAAAAAGTAATATAAACAACTTCTGAAGGAAAACACTTAATTAGACATCTACTGCATGATGGATCAATTATTTTTTCTACGGTTTCATATTTTATTCGTATCTTGAATGTAAACATTTCATAACACCAGGTGAAAGTAGGAGCTGGTTGCTTCTCTGAGAGAAAGAGACATTAGGCTGTTCCAAAAGTCTATGGGGAAATTTTTTTTCAAATTTCCTAGATGCCCCCCTCTCAGGTTGTTGTAAATACTAAAAAATGATTACCTGCAAATTTTCAGGTCTCTAGGGCAATTTCTGACCCCCGTGCCCTTCAAAAGTAGGTTTCCCATGTTAAGTATAGGGAAATAATTGAAAATATCGTAACTTTTAGTTCTTTTCAATTTTATGAGCCTAAACGCAGTCAATATCGAATTAAAACCTTAACAGCATCTTTGGGACATCATTTTCTCAAGATCCTTACGGAAAAACATTCAATAGCACCTACTGGGGGAAGTTCCATGGGGGTTTAAAACGCTTTGATCAAAAAAAGAAAATGCTTGCCGGCGCTTGCGTCGAACACAGGATGAAGGCCTCACATAGGGTTTTACTTCCCAAAATTGAGACACAAGACTATCAGGTAATGCCTGCTGAAGCAAAATAGGAAAAATATTCAATAAAACCCCCATGTGAGGCCTTCATCCCAGCTCCCGCCGCAAGCGCCGGGAAGCATTACCTTTATCCGGTCAAAGCGCGCTTTTAACCCCCATGGAACAACTTAACTTTGAACTTATTTCAAAGATCTGGATAACCTATGTTTCATTTTAAAGTCTCCTACTGAATGGGGAAGCTAAGACAAATTCCGAGATTTTTTTTTACAACTGGGCGGTCACCATTAATGATGTCGCAGAGCGAGGAGTGGCCTTAACCCAGGAGTACCTCCCTTCCTCCCTAGATTGAAAACTGAGCAAAGAAGCAAAATCTCCTACAAATTGTCAATAAATATCGTGCTAAGTTTTCTAAGACAGATAAAACTACTATAGCTCACGAATTTTAAAATTATCATGGAGCATAAACATAGAAAGTGTGTATTTGCAATAAAAAACTGTGACATATTAAAGGCTTGTATTATATGCATTATTACATTATCTTAATCCAAACAGTTTAAAAATGGTATAAAAAAGATAAGAAAAAGCAAATAGTTGCGTAATAGGTCGCGTTATGAAGTAAAACTAGCGCTGCAACCTAGACCAGGCTTTTCTCGTAACTTCAACCGCTTTGAGGCAATAGTTAGGGTTGTACCACAACTTTAAAAATTTCAGGGAAGTTTATTGGTGCGAAAAGGAAACTTTTTAGGACACGGCCCGATAAGATTTCCAAAGTTCGAAAAAATGAGACACCCTAATATACAGCTATGTAATGTTCTTATCGACACATTTCTGCTTATATATATTTATGGTTTTAAGTAAATAAAATGTTCTTCGACACATTTCATTTATGAGGTTGAAATATTTCGTTCTAGTTTGTTGTTAACAATGGTTTCTTTGTTTCAAGATAAAAATACACCATTAATTTATTTTTATAAGTTATTTATTCAGTGTGAAAAAAATTAGTGTTATTCAAAATTTTAATTTTTTTCTTTCATTTTGATATCATCATGCACCCATCAAAATAATTTCTGGCTACTCCACTGCCTACAAGAGTTCTTTTGGTGTAAAAATCCAGTTTTGTCCCCCCCAAGCTAGAAGTGTAACCATAGTTATGCTCTTCGCGCAGCCAATAGTAAGCCTTCTTCGTCGCTTTGACGAGGATAGTTGCTATGGTTACCAATCGGTGGTGGAAATACTTTCAAGTGCCAGTTCAAAATAAGCAGAGTATAGTAGCAAATCTAACGTAAAACAAAGTTGAAAAATTTTACTGTTGGGAATCGTCCAAAAACGTCTACTGAACACCTATTTTCTTTTTTTAGTCAAACTTTGTCTCGGAAGTGTGATTGTGAAAACCAATACCAAGGGTTGTTTGTCATTATGAATTGATATGTTAATATCTTAAAGAAAACCGAATTTCCGTATTTTCTTCTAAATGGATGTGTTTCTCTATTTATATCTCTCATTATATCCATAAAAACTAATCCTTACGTTGGTTTACTATATTCTCGAGCTCATTTTACTAATAATTTATTGAGCACGGGAAAAGGATGCTGATATAAGTATTTTTAATTATTTATTTATTTAATTTTATAATACTAGGGAGCTACCGCCCCCTGCTCGCTATCGCTCGCCAACCCCCGTTAACTGCTGACGCAGGACCTTTTAGATTGCTTCGCAATTATTACAATACCAAGATCAACTAAACATAACTCACTTTATAAAACATAAATAAAAACAATTATTAGTAGAAGAAACATCAACCAACTTTTCAAATATACATCATAGGTCATTTCCATGAATAACTCTCTCTTAAAAGTTAGAATATTTATCAACTCTAACTTATTCATAATTTAATCAAAATGTTTTTTCTAACTCGTATATTTATATAACTATTGTTATTTAATATTCTGAAAAAAAACTTACACTGATTAATCTTTTAAGTCCTATGTTGTATATAGTAACTCGTCAGTACACCTAGTGTTTAATAATTATTATTTTTGTTTCAACCCAGACTTGTTAAACAATACCTTTTAAACCATTGGAAATAAGTAGAAAAAAACCTACATGACACTTAATGTTTACAAACAATTTCATTTATCAGAACAAAAATTTTTACATTTAAAACAAAATGTGTGATATTCTACTATGAAAAAGCATGTATGTAAGTTTTTATAATACTTTTATCTGTTTTTGAAATATATTTAATTTGGAAAGTACATTTTTAAAACGTGAAAGGAATTCGTTTCATCATAAAATATGGCGTCAGTTGGTTGTTATGATTGGATGATAATAAGTTGTTTGATAGTTGCTTGCTTAGTAACTGCGACCTTATCCGTAATCTAAAAAAATGGAAATATTTTAAAATCTAGAATTTTTTTAGAAATTCTAAAGGCACTTTGCACATCCTCAAAAGAATCCGGACAGTTTGATACCAAATATGTGTTATACGGATCAGTAATTAAAAAGCCTTTCTCTGGAAACCGTTCACCAAAAACTTTTTTTTAGAATAGAGAGAAAAATATATTATATATTTGTTAGTAGAAAAACCAATATTTACCACATTAAGTAGCATCTCATTAAGATTTCTTTTTAAAGTCAAATTTAAACGATACCAGTTTGCACGCCATTAGATAATTTCAGTTGTCGTGTTTCACTTGAAATACCCAAGCTCCATATGGAAGATAATTTCAGTAAACTCTAAAACGCTTACAAAAAATAACCTATTATTATATTTTTTTTTATCGGATAAATTTGGGATAAGTATTTGAAACATCAATATACTCACGTATTAAGATAAGGTTTTGGTTTAACTATCCTTTAAACTGGTATTCCACGGAATCATGATGGTATGAATGTTTATCGTCGCTGTGAAATAGTAGCTGTGAAATCAAAGCGGCATATCTGCAAAATGCATATTTTTCACTGGAGCGCTTTAAATTTATCGCATGTGATACTTAAAATAATAATAAAAATATATACTATTGTGAGATAATTCAGTTTTACTTTCATGATGGACGTCTTTCCACCTTAAAGGTTTTGAAGCGACTGGTGTATTGCGCAATAGATCTGTCTTCTGATAAACAAAATGAATATTCCCGATTACATGCATACCGGTCAAACGCGATTACCGCAAACGCGACCGGTCAAACGCGTATTTAACTAAATGATATGATGGTTTGACATAAAAATAGACGGGGAAAAAGGAATTGTTTGAACATTACAACTCAAAAACTCAATTTTTGCAGGTATGCCGGTATGATTTCACAGTGACGATATGTTCAGTGGTTCGCAAAAATAATTTTTAAATCGTAGAATTGTAAAAAAAAGTATAATTATTGTTGTATTTTTGATGAAAATTGTATTAATTGAAGTTAAAAACATTTTGTATAACACCATTCTTGTTTCAGGGTATTCAAAGTCCACACACGATTGACGATCGATTTCGCCATTATAGCGGCGAGCAGCAAAATTTTAGCTCTTGCAACGGTAAGAATTTTTGATAACTATTTTGCTACATTCCCAATCAAAAAAATTTAAAAATAACGCACATTAGGCCTCCAATTATAGGTACTCTACAAAAAATAACCTCTATCTATAACTTTACGTTTATTTATTTGTTTATTTTATTTTATTCATGGGAGAGAGAAAATATTTTTCGCATCACACTAAAACATTTCGAAATTCTAATGTTTTTTTCTTTTGCTATTATTTATTACAAGTATTTATTATTATCTATCCTCGACATCTCTCAATATCGCATTGACGATCCTTCAAATGGAGGGATCAGAATAAAAGTAGACCAAGTCCACCACTTTTTGACATTTTTGAGTTAGCAACGCTATAACATGCACCAACTATGTAAAATTTCAGTGCAATAATGAACCAAGTCCTAGTTCTTAAAATATCCGCTAGGCAGCAGCAAGTTCTGTTTTGCGTTAACAGGTAATTTTGTTATGAAGCTTTAACTTTAAACGCCTGTAGCTCAAAAGTAGCTAAAGTGGAATTAGTTCATTTCTATTCTGAACCCTCCAAATGACAAAAATGATTTTTATATTTTTGAGCTAAATATTGGGTTGTCCCATAAGTTCTGTTACTTTTTACGAAGTTTCGTGTTTGAAATTTTTTTATGAAAAACTGGTAATAGGTGGAGATTTCAAACAAAGGGGATTTTGATCTATGTATATTTATGAACATAATGTGTGATTTTGGCAGTTCTCGTGATATTATTTCTTTTCAAAATGGCGGTTTGAAAAAAAGACCGCAAACGACGATTTTCACGTAATTTTTTTCTTTTGTTTAAAAAACTAGGAAGAACGCATAATTCATGGCTAAAAAAAGTTTTACTGTATATTTGAAATGTTTATATTAAGATGTCATAGTTTCAAGATAATTCGATAAGTTTAACTTAGGAAATTTCGGTCTCAAACATAACATCTATTGCAAAAAACTTACCTCAGTAATGTTAGTCAATTTCAAAGAAATTTTCACAAAAAATCCTCAAAATCAATAAAAAAGCTTACAGATAGACCCAAATATTCAAATTATGCAGTTTATTAAATTATCTCTTCACTTTTGTCAGAGAGCAGTACGCACAATTCAATCGCGCAACGTTTTAGCTTATCAGAATTACACTAGCTGAATTTATACACGCTATGCGAAGTAAGCAATTATTTGCTTCATACGAAAACACTACAATAAAAACAACTCGTTGGAATTTAGAAATAAATCCATTCAACTATATTATGAAAGGATGCTTTCCATGTTTAAACCCTTTAAACAAGCATTATGGTTTAAAAAACATCTGCCTTTTATTTGCTTCATACCAGCTGCTTAGAAAAACAATAGGCTTACTTTAAAAAACACGTGAAATTACCGATGTATGAAGTTTTAAAGCCAAAATTTCCTACTTTAAACTTATTGAATCATCTTGAAACTATGACATCTTAATCGAAACATATCAAATACACTGTAAAACTTTTTTTAGCCATGAATTATGTGTTCTTCCTAGTTTTTTAAACAAAAGAAAAAAATCACCCGAAAATCGTCGTTTTTGGTCTTTTTTTCAAACCACCATTTTGAAAAGAAATAATATCACGAGAACTACCAAAATCACACATTATGTTCACAAATATACATATATCAAAATCCCTTTTGTTTGAAATCTCCACCTATTACCAGTTTTTCATAAAAAATTTTCAAACACGAAACTTTGTAAAAAGTAACAGAACTTATGGGACAACCCAATATATCAATCTGAAAATAATGATCATAGATAATCATTAAAATAAGTATGACGATGCTTAGGATAAGTAATGATTACAACGCAAATTTTTTACTTCTGATAGCCAAAATATGACCCGTGTCTGTTAAAAAAAGCTGCCTCATTTTTAAAAGTGACAAATAAAAGCCGATTCGATTTTGAGTTTTTTCTCCGTTTATCAATTTCAAAGCCTGCTTCTAGTCAATGACCATCATTTATTTTTTACTGTACCCTAGAACCTGACCACTCCTTTTATAACGTTCAGTTGTGATATACGACACCTTACAGTGATCTCTAAATAGTAGTATGACGGACAAAAGGTTTGGAAAAGGCCTTATTTCCGTGAATTATCCCAGCTATAAATAGAAAATGGTTAGATGATGGGAGTGTTAATTTGTCTTAAGCGACTAGACGATTAAATGTAATTATTCTTTTCTGTCTCTTGAGAGGTCTAGTGCTTTTTTTCATGGAAGATTGATAATTTATAGATTTAGAAAATATAACCCAAAAATCCCCAACTGAATTGAATTGCATAACGAATGTAAAAAGGTGTATAGGGAGACTTTTCGATAAAAGAAATTACATAAATATTATTTATAAACTTCTATTAATTAGATATCAATATATTATTATATGTTTTATATTAGTGCCTGTATAGCTTTGCGTTTCACAGGGTGAGAAAGTTTTTACAAATAGAAAAAATTTCTTTGAAAGCGAAAATCCTTCGAATAACTGAACGACTCTTGATGTTTGTTGCCAAAATTCTTCAGAGAAAGAAAGATATTGAAACTCATTAAAATTTCTATCTAAGAAAAATCTTTTATTAAAAAAAACCTTCCCACTTTACCTTTTCGTCTTTATATAGGTGTATAACTTCTAGTATACTAATATCACACAATTTCGTTGAAAAAGATGTTTGAATAAAGAGTATTTAGAAGTACGTCTTTATAAATTGAAGCAACTTTCAAAAACAATTATAGTTGGTCATTTACTTCTTTTGCTGGAATTGAATACCAAAGAAATATAATTTTAAGATTATATATAAATATAAATATAGTTAATCATAATTTATAATCATTCTAAAGAGATAATAAAAGCATCTTTTTACTGTAGAAAAGTTTAGTTACTTTAATTTTTATTTACACTGAGAGAAATGACAGTTTCAAATTTGAGTAAATCGATGTTCTCATTTCGGTATGAAACTTTTTGGTTCAAATATGACGACCCAATGCTTTCAATTTTGAAACACCAGACAAACTCAGTTCCAAAAAATTTAAGAGTCACTCAAATTATGCTTATTTTTAGTTTATATTTGAAAATTGAAATATTTGCAATTAATCGGAAGTAACATTAAGTCAGTGTGATAACGTATAACACAACGTTGTGACGTCGCACTCAACTTACTGGTCTACTTCCCACGTTATAGAAACTGTAACAATTGTGCACCCTCTTTGATAAGAATGTCATGGACGAATTAAAAAATGAGTACATGATGCTTTATTTTTGAGTTTTTGCACATTTTCAAAAATGAGTACATACATGCATATTTTCAAATTTGAGTAAATTTGGATCGGAGCCTGTTTGAGTGCGGGACATACTCAGATTTGAGTAACTTTTACTCATTTTTGAGACTGTCGTTTTATGAGTTTGGTTTACTACTAAGAAAAATTTGTTTTTGAAAATATTATAAACATTATGTGGATTAAAAAAAATATACCTTCACTACAATATCAGAAAATTAATATAATTGAATTTTAAACTAATGATACCGTTAATGACAATATTATGAATATTAGTGAACAATATTAGTCCGGAAGCGTTTTTGGTTTGAACCATGATTTTCGGTTTTACTTTTTTTACTGTTGAAGTTATTGCCACTAGGTACCAGGTTTCCAAAACCACGCACCCAAGATGGCGGCCATATTGAAATAAGGCCTGATTATGTAGTTATTTGGAATTTCTAGGAATACTTTCGAAAAATATGCCTACGAAATTTTTCGAGGCATTTTCAAGTAGTCTTGGGGATAAACGATCTTTTCTAAATTTTGATTTTAAGGTAAGCTATCGCAGTCCCACAGACCGACGCCTACAAGACTAACCAAATACCCGCTAAGTCGCTCCTCCATGCAGTAAAAGCAATACATCACGGGCTTGAACAACTATGCAATAAACGATTCCTCCTCCCGGTTTGGATATAAAAGTTATTGCTTCGGAAATAAACCGGGAAATCCGATCTCACCGTAAAGCACTGTCGTGACAATAGTGGTCAGTGCCTTTAGTTTAGATTATCGTTGCAGTTAACCATGTTTGAATCCAGAAATAGAAGGAGAGGAAATATATTTTCAAACTAAAAGAATCAGAATGTTAGAGATCTCAATAGAGAATGAGATGGAGAGCGAGGAGGAGAATAGGACAGATGATGAAAGAAATAAGGCATGAAGAAAGAAATAGCTAGAGAAAAAGAATATGAGAAACAACGTTTGGAAAAGTAAGAAGATAATTTTGAAGAGAGGATTTAAGTTAGGGGAAAAAAGGAAGCTAGAAAAAAATATTTGGGCAATGGTTGGGTGTGAATTGTTTAACTATGGACCAGATGCAGCTTTAAAATAGCGTGTCAACCAAGTACGAAAACGTATCCATCGCGTTTTATTTTTAAACTTTTAGATGATTTTGTTTTTGAGCCCTCCCATTTACTTTAAGAATTGGTAAACAAGCTAAAAATTTCAAAATATACACCATTTCTCAAAGTAATATATTCTCAAAATAATATATTCAAAATAGTATATTCTTTAAGCCGAATTTTTAAATCACGTCTAATGTTTGACGCGATCAAATCAAATTCAGTTTCAACGAGCAAATCGTCGCAGAAAACAACAGCTAAAATTATCCTTTCTTTGAACCACAACTTCACAAAAACAGCAATTGTCAGTGACCGCAATTTTCTTAGTGATTCCTCGCAAAGGTTTTAAGTCCCATTAGAATTAGCCCCGCATTTCAGTCCCACTTTTACGGTCCTCCCCCTACACGGAAAAAAGGGGGTCAGCATGTCAACCAGGGATCGAGCTGAACGAGCCCTTTGTGCGTTTTCGAGACGCTGCTGAAGCAATCGTTAAAACGCATATCTTAATCGTTTGAAGAGTTGAGTTTCTTCAGTGGGTCACGGGTGTCTACGGGTTTTTTTTTCTGACGACGTATTTCATGGCTATTGGGATGGTTCCCTAATGGTTGACAGACTATTTCCCCCTTTTTAATATGGAGGGGGGAATAGTCAACAAATAGAAGAAAAAATAGTAGACAAATGATCAGTCTATACCAGTTAGCAAAATAGTTACTGTTCAAAAAAGGAATGTAAACTGGAATTAGTGGATTTTTAATCGTTTTGTTACAATAATATATTTAGTGTGTTTGTTTGACTGGAACGTTTAAACTTATTTTTAAAATAGTTTAGCTGTTATTTGATAGATAAATACTTTTCACTGTTTCACTAAAATGTCAATATAAGATTCGAAAATCTAACTTTATATATCTTTAAAAAGAATAGGAATTAAATTAATTTGCCATAAATATTTAACTTGGTTTTAACAACGCTCTTTTTAAACTAAAAAATAACCACTTAAAACGTGTATTTTCAATATATTTTTACTAATTTTAAAGACAAAAATCATTTTAAGCGAGAGAGAGAGTGTCAAATTTTGTTTCCAAAATAGTTCTTCAGAAATTCTGGGAAAGAAATGCTCACTTTAAAGAATTTTGAAAACTTCTAGCTCGATGCCTCAACTTAAGATGCCCAAACTGAAACCGATTTTAAGAATTCTTGAGTGTTTTTCTTCGTATAACAACTTTTTCAATACATAAATTTTTTAATTTGGCGAAAAAAATTATCGAAATCAAATTAAAAAAAAACAAAACCGCTTTAGAGCAGTAGAGTAATGCTAATTTTTTTTAATTTTCAGGAAAATTTTCTTTGTACACTTCCCTAAAAACTTTGAAATTATAGGGGTAGTTATCAAATAGTATTTGCAAAATCAGAAAAAATGGACATCCCACCCATCAAACAGTTGAGAAACGCAGAAACTCCGCTCTTCTACCTCACCACACTGCAAAAAAATTATTTATTCAAATAACAGAAATTAACCTGAGAGCACTGTTCCCATTTAATCTCCATAATTATCAATTTCAAACCCTGACTATCAATAATTTTATTTGACCTTGTGACATCGACAGCAGACGCACTCATAAAAAGAAGATTTTCATTTTATTGAGGGTTTTTGAAGTTGATAATTATGGAGATTGATTGGAACAGTGCTGCTGGGGTTAATTTTTGAATAAATAATTTTTTGCTGTGTGGGAGAACTGAAAAATTATTTCTTCGTTTCAAATTTTTTTTCTGATTTTGTAAATACTTTTTGACAACCACCCCTATAATTTCCAAGTTTTTAGGGAAGTGTACAATAGGGTGGAGTGAAACTAGCCGAAAATGACCAACTTTGGAAATTGAAAACGCCTGAGGTGGGAATAGGTGCCATTTACGATAAAACTTAAAAATTCTAAACTTGAGTTCGATCAATTAATATCTTCAGGTTCCACATTCAGGTTAAAGTTTCGATGTTTCATCAAATTTTACGTAAAAATGGTGATAAATGATTCCCACACAAATTTAGCTACATTTTCAAACCTTAATGGTTTACTCCAGCTCTCAAGCGTCGCCTCCAACCGTGGACCGGTTTCGCCCTTGTTAGGGCTCATCAGCACGGTATAGGAAGGTAACGCAAGAGAGCGGAGGGAGAGCTTTTAGTCTAGCCGACTATAACGGAATAAAATAAGTAAAAAAAAGATTTTTTAAAAAACGCTTTTATTGAAGTGTTCTAAAAGGTCAAAAATAATTTTTTCGGTTTGACAAATTATTTATTGGGAAGTAGAAAATAACTTTTTGGTAAGTAAAAAAAACTTATTTTCTAATCACTAAAAATAAAAGCGTGGGCGCTAGTAATTTTTAATATTTTTTAAATTTAATTTTTTTTACAGGACAGTGACACTAACATCCTTGCCAAACGGGGATTCGAACCCCAGACGTACGGCTTTGCATCAGTCAGATGCTCTAACGACCAGGCCATTACGTCGGCATTTATGTATAATTTTATATAAATAAAAATACCTAACAGAGAATTTAAAGTGAATCCATCCCACTCAAAACTCATGAATGAGAAATTTGTAAATCTAACGTCATAGAACATAGAATAAAGAAGTTAGAATATATAGTGAATTAAGAATGACTAGCGCCCACGCTTTTATTTTTAGTGATTAGAAAATAAGTTTTTTTTACTTACCAAAAAGTTATTTTCTACTTCCCAATAAATAATTTGTCAAACCGAAAAAATTATTTTTGACCTTTTAGAACACTTCAATAAAAGCGTTTTTTAAAAAATCTTTTTTTTACTTATTTTATTTTCTACTTTTTAGTCATGGTACTTTTTAACAAAAACTCACAAGAAAAAATGTATTTATTTCAACCATATTTAATGTTATGTTAGGATGGAATTTTAGTTTCATGTAAAACAAAAAATTTTCACATATCTGACAAAGTAGAACAATCCTCTGACGACTCAGCAGGACAATCAACTCCAAAGTTAATTTTAAAATCTATTTAATTTTGCTGGGTACGTTATAATAACAGAGCTGAGCAAGAAAAATACCTCGCACAAAGAATATATTCCTCGCATCCGCTCAATCACCGATGAAATCCATCGATATCAAAAAGATTCACAATAAAAAGAAAGCATTCAATAAAATAAAAAAAACAATCGTAAGAAACTCAGAATTAGTGTGTGTGTATCAAGGAGCAAACAGTACCATCCAGTCTTTTCAGTAGTCAATAAATTATAAAAGAACATATTTTTCTTCTCGGCGATATTTTCGGCGATTTCTCGCTCTTCTGGCGATTTCTTTCTCGCGGTTATTATCTTAAATCGCTAATTATCTTAATTGTTAATTGGAAGGTAAAAAAATCACGTTTTGAAGATTAAATATTGTAGTTATATACTTAGTATATTATCTTACAGGTTTTGGGAGCCATTGGCTTCACGGAATGTCTCAAATATGAATTAAAAGGATAACTAAAAACACTCGTTAATTACCTAAATTACGGAGGTTTTGACTAGTTGATGATTGAATATTGCATTGTCATCGAGTTTCCACCACGGTGCAAAGTTTCAGAACTTTATATCGTTTGGAAGTGCCTGAAATATTATGTACAAGCATCCAGAAAGAAAAAAGTGATTATTCGTCTATAATTATCGTAATTACTGGGCAATTCTCGTTTTGACTTTTGAATATAATGAAGTTATGCCTTATAAACAATTGTGCACGGTTTAGGGAGAATAGCCCCTTGGGAAAGGTATCAAATTCTGGTTTTTCTGTTAATTAAAAATACTCGTTAATTAACTTAATCCTTTGGTTGTTTGACTAGATAATGGTTGGATATTGGAGTGTCATGAGGGTTACACCGATGTGTAAAGTTTCGGGGCCCTGACATATCGGGAAGTGCCCGAAAATCGAGTTTTAAAATTCCACGCGTAAAACGCCGCCAAAAGCAAGTAGAATAAAAGCGTTTAAAAAGTGGTGACCATTGATCAGTCCTCCACTATCTGCCGGAATGAACTGCGCATTCCCTAGAACAGATTTAATTCCCGAAAGGCAAGGTATGAAAAGAAGAGTTCTTCACCAGTAACCTCTGGTTAGAGGAAACATTTCTCACACATTCCTCTAACCAGAGGTTACTGGTGAAGAACTCTTCTTTTCATACCTTGCCTTTCGGGAATTAAATCTGTTCTAGGGAATGCGCAGTTCATTCCGGCAGATAGTGGAGGACTGATCAATGGTCACCACTTTTTCCGTTATAGTCGGCTAGACTAAAAGCTCTCCCTCCGCTCTCTTGCGTTACCTTCCTATACCGTGCTGATGAGCCCTAACAAGGGCGAAACCGGTCCACGGTTGGAGGCGACGCTTGAGAGCTGGAGTTTTCTCACACTTTCCTCTAACCAGAGGTTACTGGTGAAGAACTCTTCTTTTCATAAATGGTTTAGTTTATATTCTTAGGACCTCAAACAACATTTTAAGACCTTACGTGGACTGAAATGGGAGGGAATTTCCAATTTTTCAAGTCCGAAATAAGGGCGCATGCCATTAAAATAGGCTAGCGACCGAAAAACAAATTTTTGAATATCGGTGCCAAATAGAGCTCAAAAGTTGCGTTTTACCCTCCTTGATCATGGAAAAATAATAAAAAAATTGTAAAAAATAATTAAGGTGGGTTTTGGTCCTATAATTTGAAAATATGGATCTTTTGCATAGCGTATAATGGGAAAAGTCTTAATAAATCAAATTCAAGTTTTAAATGTTCTAAAAGCTTATAGTTACCTTACTTTTGTGTCTTAAATGTCAATAATACTTTTAAGTTCATTATTAAATTTTTTAAAATCAAGTTACCAGCCTAAAATTGCAAATTTGAATGAAAAACCTTAAAATCCCCAAATTTATAAACTTTTATATTCATATATTTTATTTAGTCTGTAATACACATTCTTGTTTACATAAAATGCTTTTAAACACTAACGTTGATTTTTTTGCAGAAAACAGACGAAAAAACGTTATATTGCACTCTAGGCATTTTATTCCAAACTTTAACATGGACTATCACTTTTTATAACAAGTCTTCAAATTTAAAGCGACGAAATTTCAAATAAAAGGTTATGATTTGTGTTAGATATAATTAGGGAAATCTTAGAATATATTTTAAATAATTTTAATACTCTTATATGAAAAAGTAAATATAAATCACTCTATTCTAAAAAAACGTTTTTGGTGAACGGTTTCCAGAGAAAGGCTTTTTAATTACTGATCCGTATAACACATATTTGGTATCAAACTGTCCAGATTCTTTTGAGGATGTGCAAAGTGCCTTTAGAATTTCTAAAAAAAATCTCAATTTTAAAATATTTCCATTATTTTAGATTTCGGATAAGGTAGCAGTTACAAAGCAAGAAACTATGAATTTTAAAACAATTGAAAACATATTTCACTGGTTTTTTAATATTCAAATAGATTAAATAATCATCTTTCTATTTATAACACGAATTTAAAAAATATATTTTGTGTTATTTTTAACAATATTTATATTTTTGTTGTTCAAAGGGTTTAATTGTTGTTCAAACGGTTTTCATTATATTTTAAACTTATTATAATTAATTTATTTTTTATTTTTTTAAATAACAAATTAATATTTTTATATTTAGCTTTGTAGTTGTGGCAACCTAATCATTACTATATTTACAATAAAATATACACTCGCTTTCGGAAATTTTGAATTTTGCATATCGGAAAGAAGGCGCAAGCGGCTCCAAGGGAGTAAGCAGAAGCCTCTAGAAACCAACTTGAACTTGAATTTTGCATTTATTTTTAATATCCTTTTGCAAGTATGTTTATAAGGTAGTAAAATGTAACTCTTTATTTCATAATGACAAAACGCAAGCAACTAAATAACACGGGTAAATGTTTTAGAAATAAGGATGATAATGTTGGAAGTCTTGACATTCGGTGTCGTTGATATGAAAGTGACACAACTTCGAAGTTTGTTTCTCATGAAGATAAAATTCTAAATTTTCGCGGTGTTTAAGATATTTACTACACTTTTAACAGTCAATCATTAAAAATTTTAAGAAAGTTAAATTTATTCCTGAGATATTTCAATGCTTCCCTTAATGTATCTGTGAAAAATCATTACCTTAGGGAAATGGGTAAAAGAATGTTTACATTGCTTTGTGGTTAATTTTCTTGGGGTTCAATTCCGTTATAGTTCCCACTAAATATCGCTAATCTCTTTCGAACGCTCAATATTCAAATGTAAACCAATTTTTCTAATTTTTAATGATAAACTGAATAGTTATAGATCTAATTAAACACTTTAATCTATGAATTTGAAACAATTTAGCAATATTTATACTTTATAGTGTCCAAAAGAGATTAGTGATCTTTAGCGGGAACTATAACGGAATTCAACCCCAAGAAAATTAACAACAGAGCAATGTAAACATTTTTTTATCCATTTCCCTAAGGTAATGTGTTTTTCACAGATACATTAAGGGAAGCATTGAAACATTAAGGGAAGGTTCATATTTAGCGGGAACTATATATGAACCTTTCTTGGAATTATAAAGCGATCCGCCAATTCATGTTACCATAAAGGAAATGATAAAATTCCACCACTGAATAAATATTCGCCATTTTTGAAAGAATACCATGGAGAAGTACTACCCCTGTGTTAAGAATGTTTTATAAAGTGAGTAAGTGCAGTGAGCTGGGTTTTGTGGGGAATTGTGAAGCGGTCCAAAAGTTACTGCGTCAGCAGTTAACGGGGGTTGGCGAGCGATAGCGAGCAGGGGGCGGTAGCCCCCTAGTAATTATAAAAAATGAATTTTTCTCTCATTTGGCGATTCTAAGCTGTATGCCTTAACTTCTTAGCTCAAATCACAGTGCAATACCCTTGTAAATGCTTTTTTGACGATAAAGACACATTAAGGCAACTCTCAGTTTCTATTACATTTAAAACTTGAATTTAATTGATTAAGACTTTCCCATTATACGCTATGCAAAAGATCCAGTTTTTTCAAATTATAGGCCCAAAACACACCTAAATTATTTTTTACGAATTTATTATTATTTTTCCATGAATAAGCAGGGTAAAACGCAACTTTTGAGCTCTATTCTGCCCGATATTCAAAATTTTGTTTTTCGGTCGCTAGCCTATTTTAATGGCATGCGCCCTCATTTCGGGCTTGAAAATTGGAAATTCCCTCCATTTCAGGTCCTTAGAAGGTCTTAAAATGTTTTTTTACATCCTAAGAATATAAACTCAACCAGCTGTGGTTTGAAAATGGAGCTAAAATTGTGTGGGAATCATTTATAACCATTTTCACGTAAAATTTGATGAAACATCGAAATTTTAACGTGAATGTGGAACCTGAAGATATTAATTGATCGAACTCAAATTTTGAATTTTTAAGTTTTATCGTAAATGGCACCTATTCCCACATCAGGCGTTTTAAATTTACAAAAAAAGTTTTTTCGCTCCACCCTAGTGTACGGTTTCTTGTTTTAAAATTTGGTTTGAAAAATTTTTTCCTCAAAGAGAGAAGAGAAACTCAATATAAGGTATTTATTCTTTCATTGGTGATTTTGTCAAATCTTAATTATTTTCGTGGATGAACTCACAGGATAAAACACGTTTTTCAGGCATACAGAAAGTTTTCGTCAAAATACAACGGAAAATTCAGTGTAAAAAGACGATTTTTTTTCTAAACGTGCATCCCAAAATCTCTCCGCACACATTATCACCTCCTCATTGTCCCACCGAGAGACAAGAAGACACAGGAAGTTCCACCTTCACACCGCCCCCCTCTTTAAATCACCGCTGAAAGAAAAGAACTAATTCTCGGTGACCTCTCCCCCTTGCCGAAAAAAGGGATTCCGGAAAGCGAGGGAACCCGACACCCCCGCTCTTGATTTACGCAGTGGGGAGGGGTAGGCGAAATTTATTCGAAAGAAGGGAGGCAAATAGTTCGGTGTTCAAAAGAGGTGGTGATAAATAAGGATTAAGGTAATGTCGTTTGCACACGTGCGCTTCTTGAGGGAAGGCCGACAAAGGGGGTGGATTGAGATCGCAGACGATTTTGGGTTAATTGTGTTGTTAATTGGCCAAGGGGATCTGTGGTGCATAGGTGATGGGGAATTTGAGGTGAATTTTGTGAAGTAAATGCATATTATCGTGTGTGATGATATTTGGGTTGATATTCTATCAATTTTCACAAAACTGTATGTAATGGTTTTTATGTATCTAAGAGGGAGGGGGTTTCTTTGATGACAGAAAGAATTGCAGTTTTCTCTCATGTTGAAGAAATTAATTTACTACTTATACTGAAATATATTTGCAGAAGGGTATCACGACAATGGATAATTGCAGTCAATTTTTTTTTCAATCTTAATGTGTTCAGAAGGGCTTAAAACCTCCAAAAAACATTTTAATTTACCTTTCAAAGCCCTAAATTTTAAGTTATTTTTGATTAAAAAATAGCTTACTTTCTGTCTGAGCTGAAACAGCTTGTGACGTTAAATGTGCCTTGCTCCCGCTTGTTGTTATCATCCCGCTTTGAAAGACGGAGCTCTAGTTTTTTTTCTACAGCCTAGTGTTTCGATGAAAACGGTGTTTCCCACATTTCCAAGAAGCACATGTGACGTCACATTGTTAGGAGCTTTCTGTATTAAAATATGTAATAATTACCTTAAAAAACGTTTGTGAGAAAAGGCAAGCGTATTTTTGGAATCAGGTGATAATTTTTAATAAATTAAAATTGAATATTTAGAATTTTAAGAGATGCTACAGTTCTCCATTACGCAAAGCAGTTGGAAAAAAAACTATAAACAATTGGGAAAAAATTAAAATTTAATATGCACACGTATTTATTCAATTTATAAAATCAAGATATTCCTCTTGAAAAATAAGAAACCACAAGTCACTACTCAGCGAAATCCTAAATTAATACAATTCAATTGGAAATGTTCCCTTTGTGTTGATTAAATTGTGCATTTAAATTCCAAAAAGTAATGGATTTTTTGTTTTCATTTTTCATTGAACATAAAAAATCTTTTGAACTTCAGTAATTATTCAACCATTAGTTTGTTGTTTCATTTCATGTTCACCACGTTTTGTTTCGTAATTTATTGAACTATAGCGATACTTTCTTTTTTATTTTGAGTTAATTCTTAATAAAAAGGAAATTAATTAACTTACGGAAAATATCAACTAATACATGATTAAAAGACTGCAAAATGACAAGTAATATTCCCATTATGCTTCATAAAAAATTATACGCTTTGAAAAACAGTCTGGACACAGATATAAAATTGACAAAAAAAATATTTATATATTCAGACTACCTCTTTCATCTTAAAAACCGAAGTACATTATACAAAATACTTTAAAACTTGTCTTCGATGATTTTTGTGTGTTGGTCAGAATAACTTATTGTTTTGAAATTTCTTTAAAAATATTTGTAAATTTGATATTTACTGTCATTTATTGATAAAGAACTGTTGACATTGACTCAATATTTTGCATGAAAACGAATATTTCGCCACTCATATATCTTTTACTTTTCTATCACCTCAAGATTCTTCCTTAGTATTATTTCAGTCAAAAGTCGAATTTCCATCTCCTTCATGTTTACTGTTACCCTGCACTTTAACCAAAACACAAGAGAAAAACAGTCGCAAATTCTGTGTGACTGTGTAGAACAACATCGTTCAACTTCGAGAACTCCCAAGCCCGTCTTCATAAAAACCCATCCCCGTCGCTCCTGGCAGAGCCTTGCCTCAGCGTTGACTCCTGAGGATTTATTCTCCAGGACTTGCTTGGCTTTCCTCAGACTTGCCGAATCTTCGCTGTCAAGCTTCCAATCGTTCCGTAACATTGCCGGCTACGTGAGGGAATGTGGATTGTTAGTCAAAACGTGAGAATTTACGACGTATGAGGACAGATTTCGTTCTTTAAATAACGCTTTTGATGTCAGTAACCAAGTTGGATCAAAAAGCATTAGCGTTTTTTAAAGGGTAATGTCCCATTAGCTTTTAATGCATGTTTTCATCTGGAATTGAATTCAGATATCTGTTCGTGGGCACTGTGTCTTATAACACAATAGGTAGTGTTGAGGCAAAGCAATTCCAATAATTTTCCTTTGTGTTTTTTCTGGGCCAATCAATTTATGTCAACTTTTTTATTCATGTTATGTTTTAGATAGGCTCATCGAGCTCAAATCGTGCAGAATGCGTAAGATATTCCCAAGAGGGTGTCTGAAGAGCCAGCTCCGAGATTTACATAATGATTCAGAATGTACTCCGTTAAATTTATAAACTGAAGAGAAAAGTTAATTTTCTTTGACATTCGTAGGTAAATTTATCTTGAAAGTAATTCAAGGTAAAGAGTAGTACTCTATCAGTGTTAATTTAAACCACAACATATTTTTCTTACTCAGGAAGTATTGATATTTTTAACCTTATTATTTAAAAATAAGTGCAGATGCAATTTCAATCAATTCTGATCTAGTTATATCCAACATTACGTTATCTTATCACATCCCAGGTTATGAAAAAAAAAACAATGTTTTTTTAAATATACCCTGCTTAATCATTGGGTTACTTTAATTAGTTGATGTTAAATATCAAATATTGAAGATACTAAGATTTCCTAATTTTGTCAAAAATAAAAGTATTCAATGTATCTTAAAGAAATTCAATATCTGAATAATCGGGTTTGAATAACATTTCAAAATTAGGGAATCCTTTTTGAAAGACTCTGCATGTTTTTTCTTTGGGAGAAATTATGTTCACATTTTGTTTAAGAAATAATCTTTTCTTGAACAATACGAAGTTTCTCTCACCAAGTGATTTATAAACATTTTAGGCTGAGCGCGCACTGGAGACTTTTGTCTCGGAGACTTAAAACACTAGTCACTCGAGAGCAATGCATTTCTATGAGGAAATTCTTGGCCTAGTGATCTAGCGACGAGACCAAGATCACTAGACCAAGAATTTCTTCATAGAAATGCATTGCTCTCAAGTGACTAGTGTTTTAAGTCTCCGAGACAAAAGTCTCCAGTGCGCGCTCAGCCTTATTCTTCGGTTTTGTTTAAAACAGAGAAGAAGTTGAAATGAAACTCTTTGTAATTTTAGACCACTTCAATAACAAATTATCTTCAATTATAAACGATTACCAGCTAAGCAGGATGTAAGAGATAATATTGTTTGACATCTACTGGGACACACAACTTAACCTCTCTTCACCTTCTCCAAGATTAATTTCAACAGTATCAACCAACACGATCTTGACAAACTGCACCAATGGTTCAATCCTTCAGAGAAGAGGGTTCTATCTGCAGAAATCTGCAAAGCTTACCTTCCTCTCAAAAATGTATCACTCTCAGCAAGAGAGACTCGGATAACATTATCCTTCAGCTTACAACAAGCGAGCTCTTGTGACTATGAAGATGAGATGTTGCCAGCGGTCGTTTATAAAAAGCTAGATTATAATCTCGACATCGGAGCTGTCCGCGCTGCCCGTCACAGGGGAAATGAAGCAGTCACAGTTAAGGGAAGTCTGAGGTGGAGATTGGTTTCTATTTTTGTGTGTTAATGGATAATTTGGTTAGAAAAGGGCAGGGTATCTTTAACCCTTCCATTATCACTGGGACATAAATGTCCCAAGGCCTCTACAAATTATTCTTCCTACATTATAAAGAAGTAGTTTCACCTCCCCAGATTATCCGTTATTAATGTTTTGAAGGTATTCTTTTTTTTTAGAAAATAATTTTGGTTTTTAGAGGGGTTAAGGAATTTTTCTAAAGTTTGGATACTGCAACATAAAAATATACTTGAGCTCAAACCATAAATATATTTTATTGTGGATATGTATGAAAATTGAAAAAAAAATGAATCAAAAGGTATCCAAAGTAAAAAAATAAGAAAGAATAGAGTAAGTGAGAAAATGTATTAGAAAGGAAGATTTGATTAAGAATTTTTGAACGCAATTATAATTATGTCGTTCTGGATGCTAGCATTGTAATCCATTTTTAATTAGGCGTCTCAAATGATATTGCTCAAGTTAAGTTGTTACCTTCACCTCACTAAAAATAATTTCAATTTTGAAATATTTAAGGAATTCGGGGTTAAGGAAGTCTGATAATTTTATATACAGCCTAATAAATAACATAGAATTATCATGTAATTTTTTAAATCAAATAATGTATATGTTACCGCTAAAGTTGAAAATTAGTTATTCTAAAGAATACCTAGGTAAACTTTAGATTAACTGATTTCTGTCGTTAATGTGCGGATATTAGAGTTTTTCGCATTTTACCTAGGGAATCTACACTATAACGGCCTCTTGATAGTTAAAGTTCAAAATAGTTTGTTTCGTTCAATACTTTCTGTTAAAATGTATAACTTTCTGAATCATATTGAGTTTTTTGCATCAAATCAGCATGGATTTATTAAAGGTAGAAATACTGAATCGGCTCTTTTAGAATTCAACAAATTTCTCTATAATAGTATTGATAATAATAAAAAAACTGTTGCACTTTTTTTAGATATATCCAAGGCTTTCGATAATGTTAATCATTCTTTATTAATTTTGAAATTGGAACACGCAGGTTTTAGAGGAAATATATTAAATTGGTTCATATCATACTTGTCCAATAGAAAACAACGAGTAAAAGTGAGGGACACACTAAGTAGTTATTCTATTTCAAATCGTGGCGTGCCACAAGGATCCATTTTGGACCCCCTTTTGTTCTTAATTTTTATTAACGACTTCTGTAAATTAAAACTTTTTGGTAAAATTATAACTTATGCCGATGACTCCGTGTTACTCTATTCCTGTGAAAACCTTTTGAAACTTCAATCACAAATTGAAACTGACCTTATAGAAATCAGAAAATGGTTTTCTATAAATGACTTAACTTTAAATTCAAACAAGACTAAATATATTTATTTTAATCTTAGACTGACATCAAGTAATCTTAATATTAAATTTCATTCCGATCTCTGTCATAGTTATTTTAATTGCGATTGTGAAACACTAGAACAAGTTCATAGTATAAAATATTTAGGCTTAATAATAGATTCAAATTTAAAATGGAAAACTCATATCAAAGAGCTGGTAAAAAAATTGCGTTTTGTTTTGTGTAAATTTTACCACCTCAAAAATAATATTGGTGTGTCTTTTCTTAAAACTATTTATTATTCTTGGTTTTATTCCTTAATTAATTATGGTGTTATCATTTGGGGTGGTGAATATAGATCCAATCTTCAACCAATAATTTCAATTCAGAACAAAATATTAAAAATTCTAAATACTCAAATCAGCCCCAATAATTTTAGATCCCTTAACTTACTCTCCTTTCGACATAATGCATACTTCCGTATCATACTTTATATTTTTCGCCATAGTAATTTGTGTGATTTTAGAGAAAGAACATATAATTCTAGATCAATTCAAACTTATCAGATTCCTAAATTTTCTAAGGATATCTTTACTAAACATTTCTTTTACCTAGCTCCCAAATTATTTAACAGTTTGCCTCTAAATTTAATTAGTATAAATAATTTATCTTCTTTTAGACGAAATTTATTTAATTTCTTAATAAATATCGACGATCCTGATCTATATTTTCACCTCATTTGAAGCAAAATCATTTAAATTTTGCCCAGCTTTTTGCCAATTTTTTAATTTATTAAATTGTGTTTGGTTTTTTCCTTCTTTGTTAATCAATTCATGTAAGATTTTATTTTTAGGTAGCCTGAACGGGATTTTTGAATTTATCCCCTTGGCTACTAATATGTTCTTAATTTCTGTATTTGTTTTTCTGCCCTTGTGAATAAAGATTATTATTATTATTATTATTATTATTATTATTATTATTATTATTATTATTATTATTATTATTATTATTAAAAATGTTGAGGTGCTCACTACGCCATGCGCTTACCCCTGCGCAGTCGGGTTTCAATACGTAGTTTTTCGTCATATTTGGTGTTTTGATTTCAAATTTAGTGCGTAGCACTGGTAGTTGTCATGTTGAATGTTAAAACAAAATAATACAAGCAAGTAAGTACTGTAAATTTACATGATTAAGTACTACTAAAACGGGTATTTTAAAACAATTGTGTTGAAGCTCCAACTTTAGAGTGACAGATTTCTTTTAACGAAAGCAAATGTCCCAGCTGTTGAAATATCTTTTCAACAAACGTTAATTCAATAATCGCTGGAACCTGGGCAAGGGTTTAACATATGTAATCGATCGCGAATCCTAGCAATAGTTCAGGGTAGGCTGCCAGCCGATTACACCGCGCTTTCATTAAGATTTGCTAGTTTAAGTGCTCATTGAAATACAATGTCAAATCGAGATCGAAAAACCACAATTGATACAAATCTCAGTTGGTACTTTAATATTCTATTATTATTGCTTTTATATTCTAGTATTAAAATTGATATTTCATTACTATTTTTGTGGGATTTGCGTGTTTTGTGTAATATGAAAAAAGTACCGATCCCCCTTTTTTGATTCGTCATTGTTACTGTTTACCCCCAAAACGAGTTTGGTTATAGTTAGGGCAGGGGGGTTTGGGGGGGCGGCAGCCCCCCCAACCACCTTAAACTTTTTATAAAATAAAATTGTGTACTTTTACAGATCACCCTCGTTAATATGTAAAATAACTGATTACATGTAGTATGCAGGTTAACGAGTGTCTAGTCGGTAGGGTGCAGAATACCTAGGTAATTTCAAGATTACCTAGGTAATCTTAGAAATTGAAAAAAAAATTTCGCTCTTTAACGGATCACCCTCGTTAATCTGCAAATTACCTAGGTTATCTGTAAATTAACTTATTTCCGGACTTTAACTGTAACATATACATAATAAGAGATATATTCTAGAGATATTATTGATAGTCTTGAGATAGTATTTACACTAGTTAAAAATAATTTCAATATTGAAACCTTTGGGGGAAGGAATTACAAAACCAAAAGTGATATTTGGATAGAAAAGTTTTATTTCTAGAATAAACTTGTTTTTCCTTATTTGTACATTGGAAAAATGACTATGCTAGACTGCAATGCTTCTCGACCCTAGGGAGTCACGATGCAGAAGGAAAATCTGTTGGGTTGCTTGGAGGAATTTCAGAACGCAAATTGTGATAAAAAAGACGCTATAAGACATGGGTTTATCAAACTAATAATATTTCAAATTTCTTAATTTCAGTCAAAATTCAGACACCGCGCTGGGAACTACACTCTTGTCCAAAACTTAAGGATAATTTGATGTTTGGGTACACAAATAGTAGTCTCCGTAGACAACACAAATAGTAGTCTCCGTAATTTTCAGGGTCCCTAGACATAAGTCGATACAAACACTTATGAGATCTTCAAAAAAATATGGTCACCACCCGTCAATAAAGAGTCCAAGAGCCCATCAGGAAGATTGAGGAGATCACTTAATATCATACTTAAAGGTGTTCCACGCACTTAAAATCGTGCATGGAATTTAGGAATATCATATTCTTTAAAAATAGCAGGGAACTTTTCGCTAAATGACTCTCACATACTACTACCGTTTTACATCAAACCATTTTTTTTATCGTGTCCATGGACAGTTAAATTGCTTCGTGAACCCTCAAAACAGCAACTGCAAGCTCTAATTCATATGGGCTGTAGAGGGCCTCACGAAGCTCTGAAGCCAGTGGCACCATGCCCAGTTGTAATACATGTGGGGTAAGGGCTGGGCACTCGAGTATGTGTTCCGGAGTGAGTTGCACATCTATGCAGTTCCTACAGGGAATATCAAACCATCTACTACCGTTTCGATTGAGCATGGAACTCTATTACCAATGGGATAATAGAGAGTCATAAATAATGTGTCATAAACTTTTGAAAGGGTAATTTTATTCTGGACCACATATTGTCACTTTTAGAAAATCCGATGGTATGAATTTCATTGTTAAGGAATTAAGAGTTGGGTCATTATAACCCAAAAATCAAGTTATCCTTAATTTTTGGACACGAGTGTATCTAGTTATAGTGTATCTAGTGTTGCAGTCTCTAAGTCTAGTATAAAAGTTCTCCATTCCTGAATGAACACACAAAGTAAAGTGTTATTAGCTCCATACACTTTTGAAACGACAGTCTCAAAAATGAGTAAAAATTACACAAATCTGAGTATGTCACGCATTCAAACAGGCTCGGATCCAAATTTACTCAAATTTGAAAACATGCATGTACTCATTTTTGAAGATGTGCATATACTCAAAAATAAAGCATCATATACTCATTTTTTAATTCGTCCACGACATTCTTTTAAAGAGGGTGCAATGCGTTACAGTTATGATGACCATATAGCCACGTTACTATGACGTGGGAAGTAGACCATTAAGTTGAGTGCAAAGTCACAGCGTTGCGTTACACGTTATCACACCAACTTATTGTTCACTCTTAAAACGATTGTATCGAAACTGAGTAAAAAAGTACTCAAAAAGGCTCCGATCCAAAAATACTCAAATTTGAATACATGAATATACTCATTTCTGAAAATGTTCATACTCAAAAATGAAACATCTTGAGCTTGAACTCAAAAATGAGCTCATAATGTTTCATTTTTGAGTATGCACATTTTCAGAATGAGTATATTCATGTATTCAAATTTGAGTATTTTTGGATCGGATCCTTTTTTACTCAGTTTTGATACAATCGTTTTAAGAACTTTCGATACATTGCAAATATTTAACTTTTTGAATATAAACTAAAAATAAGCATGATATGAGTGGTGACAGCTAAATTGTTTGAAACTGAGTATGTCTGGTGTTTCAAAATTGAAAGCATTGGGTCGTCATATTTGAACCAAAAAGTTTCATACCAAAATGAGAACATCGATTTACTCAAATTTGAAACTGTCATTTCTCTCAGTGTAGCACCACACACAGATAAGGGCCACGGGAAGGCGGATCCCAAATTAAAAACGTCTCATCCCAACTGTGCTCTCACCTCCTCGCTCTCATCACGGCAGTTTACACACTTCCTTCTGAGCATTAAGCTCCCAGTTCCCGTGACATATTTGTCATGAGCCGTCACGCGCCCCAAAATACGAACGCAAAACACAAAAAACTTGTCTCTCTGAGAAAAAAATCTTTCCCATTGCTGCCCTCAGAATTTTCACGGGCATTTTATTTCGAGTGTGTGAAAAATGTCGCCTTCGTAAATTACGCTAATGGCCCGTCCCCTGCCTGAAATAGCGATTAACTCCTAATTCTTTCGCCCCCGTTCGTCCCCGGGGTTGCCGCCATCCATCTTGGATTCGTCGTGTTTTTTTTGTAAATAAGTTCTGCGCTTTGATTTTTTTTCATTTGCTTCAACAGATGACATGACGTAACGAGTCGTTGTTATGAAACTATAAAAACTAAAATGTAAGGATGTGTTAATGAAATTAATTTTGTGAGAGAAGTATGCATTGGATAGAGTCAAAAAAATTTTTAATTGTGCACAACCTTCAACTTATCAACCAATGCACATTTAAATTGTATGCGCAGCGCAACATTTCACAGTTAGGCTTACCATACTTCCGGGGTTTTTAGAGCTGTCCGGAGAAATGTCCGGGGTCGCAAAAATGTCCAGGGTTTCATACATTTAAGATTTCCCAGACATTTTTAGGACAAAATTCCGACCAAGCTGTTTAAAATGGCGCTCTTTTACATTTTCTAACGTCTGTATTACTTCAGAAAACTTACTTAAAGTTAATTCTGTGATGAAAATTAATTAAATCAAACAATTCTTGCAAAAGTATTGTTACAGGAAAATTAGACTGATATTTCTTTTTAAGGTTTATTAGTTTGAATAGTTTTTTCTTAGTTTTTTATCTGGTTTTCTTAGTGGTAGTTTTATATAATACTTCTTAAGAAATTTCAAAAATATGTCCTGGGTTGGACCTGAGAAGATATGGTAATGCTATTCACAGTACTTCATAACATGTATTGCTATTTAATTTGATAGAAAGTATTAGGGATAGTTTCTTTACCATTCAAAATAACTCCATTTTCAACTGAGCAGCTCAGAAAGACGTTTTATATAGCTTCCAATATAGGATTGTGTGAGCCTGGGTAAGGAACTTCAATATATTTTAGGGCTGGTCAACATTACAGACATTACATTACACTTTTAGGAGTTCAATATTTTTTAGGTGGGATTTGGATTTTGTTGAACTACACTCAAACCTGTTTTTGTGCGTACCTTTTATGTGCGATTTTTTATTTGTGCGACTTTTTTTGTGCGGTGTATGAAAATTTCAAATTAGAACAAAAATCTTGTATATCTGGCTATAGAGACAAACGAGACGATAAAACGACAGACAATAAAGTGTTTTTCAATTCAGCTATGCTGAGGGATTTTCGCTAGGGTCCTACGTGAGACTTTTTTCATGCGGCCCTTATTCACCACATAAAAAAGGATTTTTTAAATGTGCTGCGCAAACTATTTTTATAGCTACTCGCGAAGTTTGGTGAAATTTTTTATGCAATTTTTTTATGCGGTCCCTATTCCTAGCGCAAAAACAGGTTTGATTGCACTTATAAAAACTGTGTTAGTAATAAAATTTTCAGTACAAAAAGTTGGTCTAAGGGGCCTCTCCCAGAAAATTTTTTAAAATTTTTCCCTAAAACACAGGGTTTAAACTTATTTTATATGCAGGTAGTCCGAATTTCCCCCAATGGGGCCCTATACCCCCTCTAATATACGCCCCTGGTACTACAAAAAGTCCTTTTGATCTTTCAGGTGTCGAGTACTTCAACTCGTCTCCGGTTTCCAGCCTGGATTGTCTCTCTCAGATCGTCGAAAGAATCAGTCCCAATTCGAACAACCTTATACAAACTGTTTCTATGACGACGGACGGAAGATTCATCTAAGGATGTCTCTTCTCCCATGAAATTTGTAAATTAAGAATGGTTGCATGGAAGGATAAAAAACTGTGTGCATGCGTGTGGGTATCTGAGTGAAATTTTTGTTGTATTTTGAAGAATTACATTTATGGAGGAACTCAATTAGGCGTAATATTGAAAATATATTAATTAATTAAAAGTATTTTTAAAAAATATTAAAAACTCACCTTAGTTTTATTAAAATGAAAAGCAACAAAAAGCGTTAAAAATAAGTTGTTGGATGTGCTTAACCCCTTAACAGTGACATTTATTTCAGAAAAATTGACCAAAAATGGAAAATTATTTTGACTGTTTAATTTTGTTCTTTATATTATTATTAGCGTTAGAAAATAATTTTTTATAAAAAATCAAAATTTAAATGCAATTACAAGTGTATTAATTATTTTAACATACACATAAAAAAGTATTGGATTACACACACATCTTATTAAATTAGGAGGAAGATTATCCAAACATGATCTCTCACAATCTGTAAATGACGAAAAATCACTATCATCATCGAAACGAACTCAGTTTGGGCTTCACTAAACTAAAACGTAAATTTTTCTCCCGCCCGAGCTCAGCTCGGGTATCACAAATTCTGCACGTAGTAGTTGCCCGAGCTGAGCTCGGGTGACACTGTTAAGGGGCTAATAATCCAGTGAGGCTGGATTGGTTTAATTAATATTTATTTTTGAAGCAGATATTAGTTTTTTGACACAGTTTGAAAAAATTTTAATTTTAAACCACAGAATTATTTCGCATCGAAATTTTTCAGCAGATACTACTTTTTAGGAGTTAGTTGAAATGGAAACCAAGTGCAATTCATTTTTTAGTTGTTATCTGCCTTATGAATATTTGTGTGTGACCTGATCACATTTATTGTGCCTTGTCCAAGATGAATTTATCAATGTTTGATATAAGTTCTATATGTAGAAAAATAAAATTTTTATCAGCAAAGTAGTTTTGTGATAATTTTTTTGTGCATAAAAAAGTTATTGTTTCCTAAACATAAAAATGCTTATGCATAAAAATTTCAAGAATTATTTTTTAAATTTATAGCATTTTCTTGTATAAAGCTATTTGCGGTTTTTGAAGAAGCATATTGTGGTTTTGACATAAGACAGCAGCAGAAAATAGTAAACTTTTGTAAGATAACATAAACATTTGAACATTATCCTTTACCATTCACCTCCAAAAAAACGTAATCCGTAAAATTTCGCATTTCGAACATAAATAAATAAATGAAACTTGGGTAAACGATTATTAATTTTAAGTTGAAAAAGTTAAACTTTCTGAATATAATAGATGTCTTGAAATTTAAACTTTAATTTGAAAAAATTGAAAGAATGACGCTTATATTTTCCACTAACTTAACGGCTGTAATCACTGGTAACTTGACCGGCGGTTAAACGATATTTAAATTTAAGCTTCTGATTGGCCGTTGAAGAATAAAAACTAGTTTTCCACCAATCAGAGGTTTGACTCCCGGTTAACCGTCGCCGTCGGTCAAGTTACCGGTGAATACGGCCGTAAGAGTCCTTTTCAAAATTTGTTTACATAATGCTGACCCGCTGGTTCAGAGTAAAAGATGTGAATGAAACCATAGGTATCGATTTAAGAAGAAAACTAAGTAATATATGTTTCCAACTTTTAAAAAACATATGCAAAAGAGTTTGTAAGAAATTATTATTTCTAACAAGTTTTATGAAAAAAATTTTTTTTTCGTATTTAAATTTTACTTTTTGAAGAAAAAAATACTATTCGTATTTAAAGGTATTTGGCCGCCGCAATTGTTGCCACCCTCGGTGGTGTCTAGACCGTGCATGTATCGATGGACACGAGAAGAAGATTTAAAGGTATGAATTATTAACATGTATTCCCTTTAATTTTTTGCCATCCTTTATTTCCGACATATTATGTAAAAAATTGTTTTTGTAATGGCAACAATCATTTAAAAAGTACAGATGTTTAGAATATTTTTAACCACTTTTATTCTTTTGCGCTTGCGCAACAATATTCTATTTCTAGAAGAATAATCAGTTTTCTTGGTAAGGCATTTTTTGATATCAAATCTATTATACCATAATTTTTAATATTATTCAAACATTATAAGCAATAAAATATTATCGATAATTTATATAAGATATGTGAAGCTATTTTCGAGCATTTAATATTTTTATCCTCTTTGCTTTGGAAAATTGGTATTAAGGTAAATGTGGGTATAGTGGACACAGTACCAACAGTGGCCACATAGCTGAGCGTCAAAATTCATAGGCATAGTAGATTGTGCTATCAGGTAAGCTGGTAAATTACCACCGATACCACAGATCAGCATTGGAAGGATATTTAAATATTTGAAAATAACAACATCGGCCGAGAGTGACTGAAATTTGATTTTGCTTATTGAATCGCGTAAGGAAACGGGTATTTCAAAACTGATTTTTTTGTATTTATTACCGTTTGATAGACTTTTAAATTTATATTTAGATAAAGAAGAGTGTATAAAATGATACTGAATAAAATTTATTTGAAAATTTTGACTTTACGAGGATTTATGGGGGGTGGCCACTTTACCAACACATAATCTTAGATTTTCCAATAGTGGCCACTGCAATGGCTTCTAAAAGAAACATAAATAATATTTAATTTGAATCAGTTTTTCTTCATAAACTGTTGATTATGCTTTAAAATGAGTGTGGTATGAATTTGATTTCATTCTTGCTTCGGAAACCAAGGTTTCAAAAACATTGAATTACATGCTTAACTCCTCTCAAATCAGCTACAGCGTAGGCTTTGGGCAGGAAACTATCAAGTATTTTTTTAAATAAAGCTAATTTGATTTGATATAAAATACATTTCGTTGGGAAGGAAGATTTAATTAGAAATAAACGACTATACCAAAAGAACCCATCAATTTCATGCATAAACCATATATCATGCATAAACCATATAGGCAGAAAAAGAGAGGTGTCCACTATAGATGCAAGAGGTGTCCACCATAGATACAACTGCTACATCTATGTGGCCACTATAGATGCAATTTGGAGTACTTTTTAAAAATTAATTAAAAATACTTTACCCAATTTAATTAAAATTTTTAATTATAAAATCGAAAGAAGATCCAATTAATCTAAAAAATATGATGATAACGGTTTCCAAGCAAATAGGTTGGTATTTATAGAGAATTTAAGCAAAAATTTTCCTTAAAGTGTCCACTATATCCACATTTACCTTAGTTCGCTTTCTCCTTCCTTATCTTTCGTCTGATTTATCGTTTGCTTATGCTGAAAATTGATAAACAAAGGATAAGTCAGATAAATGGATAAATTTAAAAAAAAAATGATATCATATTGTTTCCGAAGTCAATTATTATAGTTCTAGGTTAGGATGGGGATGCAAAATTTTTTTTAATGGAAAAAGCTAATAATCTTTTAACTAAAATAAATTATAAAGTTTATTTTTTTCGAATTCTTAATGTAAGGGTATACGTTTTCTGCGTATTAGACTTACAATTTACAATCTACCGGAGAATGATAGTGATGAAAGGATGACGCGACGTTGATTCATAATAGAGATAGTAGTGGATAAAACTATACAAGTGCTGTCCTTTAAAAAACTCACTTTTTTCATGTTTCCTTCATAAAAACCTTAAAAAATATAATTAAATCGAACAAAATAGTGTTGTAACGGCTCATCCTCCTCTACATTTTAGTGCTTAGTTAGTATTTTTAATTTCAACTCTCCGTTACAAATTGGCAGACAATTTAGTAAGAATAAAATTTAAAAAAAACAATTTTCCTTTAAAAAAACAATGTACCCTAAAAAACCATGCTTGAAAATACTAAAAGAAAATAAGAAAAAATATGATTAAACGGTTTATTTTGATAGAAAAGAGAATAGTTAAGGTAATTAAAACCAAGTTTATTACATATTATTTTGAAAATTAAAACTGTAATCATATTTTCTCCCCAAGAGTTTTGTCTTCAAAACACAACGACGATACCGTTTTTACTGTGGTATTTTTTCTTTGGATGTTGAAAACCACCTATTAAATAGAAATACTTCCTACAATTTTAATAAAAAGCCTAAAAAATGGTAATTGGTACAGACCCCCCCTTATCATTATCTCTCAATGACCCATTTTCTAGTAAAACTCAGTAAAGTGCTATCTTTTCATGGAAAATGACTGTTTTTGTATTGAGTTTTTATCAAATATACTGAAAAAAAATCGAGAATTACTGAAAAAACTATTCCATTTGCATAATTAGTTGTTATATCTATTTTTCATTAATTTTTATTTATTTGTTATTTAACCCATATGGTTTTTAGGCACCATAGGGTTTTTTTTCACCCCTCAATTAAAAGACTACTGTAAGGTCCCTAATTGGCGGACTGAGTTGAAATTTCTCATAATAACGTGCAAACACAAAAACACGTGAAAAAGGCTTTGATGTCTTGATAACATATATTTTACAGCATTAAAATCTGCATAACTAAATCACATTTTTAACCGAAAATATCGACATTTTCTGCTTATTTAAATAAATAAACAAATAAACGGTTCTTTGACTTGTTTTTATGTTTCCTGCTACTTTAAATAGCTTAGAAAGACAGGGCACATTACAATTTAAAATTATTTTAATTATTTATTTAAAATATCTCGATGGGTTTTTTTCGGGTTCGTTTTGGAGTGGTTTTTTAAAGGACAGTACTACATCTAACGAAATCTTTCGCAACAGATGGCGACATGATCTAGCACTAAAAGGAGGGTATCTTGATGAAAAGCTTGTTAATAAATTTATTTATTTATTAAGCAAAGTGTAATGAGATTTTTAAAAATTTTTCCTTATAATTTAAATTCCTGAATGATTTTAACTTTGTAAAAATTTACTCATTAGGCATTTTGGAACAAGAAAAAAATTATATATTGAAATTAATAGTGCTGCTGTCTATTTATATCAGTGGTTCCCAACTCAAATATGTCCGCGGACCACTTCACTTAAATTTGAACCTTGGCGGACCGGCGGACCATCCCTATTCCCAACTTTATCTTTAAAAATTTTTTTTTCAATACACTCATTCCTCACAGAGGGTGTAAATTTTGATTTTTTTCTTAATAGTACAGGAAACAGACTCTTAATACGCATCTTAATGGAACTGTAAATCAAATAATCTATTAAACTTTAAAGAAAAGTTATCATGACATTATTTGAAATCCAATAATTAAAAATAAACCTTTTATAAAAGACATTAAAGACAATGATACTTTACAAATGACAATAATTTTTCAGATCCGCTCGTTGATCTATTAGCCCTTGAAAGGTTAATGATCATACCTACACCCAAGTTACCCCAGGTTTAAATAACATCAGTATCAAAGAGTAATTTTTTTTCATACCCAACAACAGTATTGTTATATTATTAGTAGATTTAAATTTGAAACAAAGTACTTATCTCGGAATTTAAACTACAGGACAAATGAGATGACCAGGAATTCTTTATCACAAAACAGTAAACTGCACAATGCATATGCACTGACTGATAGTTGTAGCAGCAGAAATTATATAGGCGAGGCTAACTGATCTTCTTCCAAAAGAGACCACGTCGAAAGATCGAAAGTCAATAAATAGTTATTTCAAAGGATCAATTTAAAAAGAAAATGATTTATCCGTTCAAAGCTCGCATTTTTGACAGTAAATTTTTCACTTCATGGGATATGTGATAAGAAAACTATTTTTTTAGATTTCAACACATTTTTGGATATGTTTAAAAATCCTCTCGCGGACCACCTCCGATGGCCTCACGGACCACCAGTGGTCCGCGGACCACCTGTTGGGAACCACTGATTTATATGCATGTGAAACAATTATTTCCTTATTTTTAGCAGGTTTATTTTAAAGTTTAACTGCGAACAATATATTTCAAATAACTATCTATTCCATTTTCCGGTAAGGATGATTGGAATTTATCTCCAAACTTTTCGTTCTCCTCTTCGGAGGCATCCTCAGGGGTGAAAAGATCAACTACTAAAAATCAAAAATTGAAATTAAATAACAAGCAATTACTCTGCGTGAAATGAAATGATCAAAGAAAAAACGGGGTTTTTACTTGGTATTACTCCGAAGAAGATAGCGAAACATTTGGAGATAAATTCAAATCAACACGGCTAACCATTAGGGTGGAACGAAAAAAAAAACTTTTTAAAAAGACAATTTAATTGAGTTATTTATGACTTCTGAATACACGATGGTAAGAAATTATAACAGCTTTGGAAAACAATCAAGAACTTAAATAACGAAAACTATTCTTAAAAAGTATATAGTGATTTAATAAAAGAATGAAGGCTTTCACGGCCGGGATCAACATTAAAAAGTAAATCTTCCAAAAAAATTCATCTTCATCTAAAAGTAAATCCAGCCCTAGAGGAGCGGAATTCTCAGCAACCAATCGCCATCGAGGAGGGAAGAGCCCAATCAGGTGACGGCGCTCACATCACGAGACCCTGTGACGCACATCGGAGAAACGACGCCTCGAGAGCTGATAAAAACAAGAAGCCTCCACCTTGGAGGCATTCTTACAACTGAAGATGACCTCTGCAAGCGAGGTCGAAACGTCTTGCGTTTTTATTCAACATAGACCACGGCATACCAGCCCGGAAGATTTACTTTTTAATGTTAATATATAGTGATTTATTTTATTCTACTTTTAAGTTGACATAGATTAGAGATAAAAAGCATATAATAAATTTAATTAATACCTAACATTTTAATTGAATTATTTAAGACTTCTGACTACATGTGATTAAGAAATTATAACAGCTTTGGATACAATCAAGAGCTAATAAGCATTTTTCTATAATATAAGTATTTTTGAACAGTATTGATTGAAAGTATTTATGCTTTTAAAAGAAAACTTGAAAAAAAAAGAAAGAGAAGAAAAAATTAAAACTTGGTATCTTAATAATTCTAAAACTAATTAGAATTTTTTAAAAAACGAAACGCCAATCTTTCTATAAAAAATAATTGTATGCGTGTTTATCGTTCTACTGTGATTAGTTTTTCTATTGTAACGAAAAAACCGAAAAAGGGTAAAAAATTTTGAAAATTTAGAATTTAATTAATCCAAAAATAATTCGAAATTCGAAAAAAGGGCGACGAGGTGCAAAACTTCATACCTGAGAGTATGTGTCTGCAAAAAATCATGTTTCTGCTGTAAATAGATTTTGCTGGGGGCGAACTCGCAGCCGAAAAAAATAATTTTCGACTTTGACATTCAATAACTCCAGAACTAATTACCTAATTAATTAGGTTTGTAAACTGAAATGACCATCATGCATTTGTCTACCAATGGTCAAAATTTCATAATATTCCTTCACGTAGTTTTTGCGTAGTGATAGATCAAAGTGTTCAAAAATAAAATTTTCAAAATCAGCGGTGACGGCGGCGGCGGTGACGGTCACTGTTACTTTTTTTAATATAGAGAGATATTTCAGGTTTAATTTTCTGTATATAACTGGCCTTTGAGATTTCTTGAACCTTTCAAAATAGTTTTCTAACAATAATTTTAATAAAATGTTCTTAAATCGTTTATCAATAAATTATCTGTAATATTACTATATTTAAAAATGTTTCTAAAAATTCTATTTTTTTAAATTCAATTATTTATTTTTTACCTGTGTTTAATTTCCTTAGCACGTAACCTTTCAAAAATCATCAATGGAACATAAATATTAAACTGAAAATAAAATCGATATCTTTTTATTTTCATTAATAAAGTAATTTAAAACTAAATGCACAACAAATAAATATTCTTTGAATGATTTTTATCTTTTGGGAAAATAGATAGCTCTATTTTTCAAGTCACTCCGTCATCAGCATTTACCGTTTGGCTGCTGCCTTTTTAGATTAAAAAATATGTAGAGATCAAGATATCCTTCCTCTATAAACTAGTGTTTGCGAAAGGTTATATCTAATACTATTTCTTAGCAAAGAAATTTAAATCACGTAGACAAAAAATTAATTTTATAGAAATTTTTTTTTAATTAAGATATAGACTGAATTTTTCATACCTCCACAATCTAATTAAAATTCGACGAATAAATTGTTAGCTGTTATAACCTACTCGAAGTTTTACTTGGGATAGGTTAACCGTTAACACTTTCAACTAATTATTAATTTCTGCACCCAATAATAGTATTATTAATCTATTCCTAGTAAAATGTTGGATAGGTTATTAGAATTTAATACTTTAGCGGCAGTATTCTGTGCTACTAGATCAGCGGTTAACCACCACATTCAAAGAAGAAATCGCCGGCTCTGATTGGTGAATCCTTCTTTGATTGCTGAATACCATTTGCTTTGATTTGCACAGAATACGGCCGTTGGTGAGTAATGTGAGTTTGCTATTTTTTACCATCTCCGTATAAATTACAAAGGATATATTTTTACGTTTGTTTATCTGCATCGCATATTAACATAAACAAAAAACTAGTTTTACATTGATCAATTTCCTTTTCAAAGCCTAAAACTTAAAGTTGGATATAGTTTCTATTCTTATTTTGCAACTGGTTAAACCTAGACTTTTTTTTAAAACGATTAAGGAATTTTTTGCATTATACTTCTTTAATTTGAAACTGTAAAATGAAAGTAGCAACACTAATAAGGTCGCGTCCGCGCCCGGTCGAAATTATTTATACAGAATGATTAACCCATTAACGCCCAAATTATTTTCGATCAAAGTAGAAAACTCGAAATTTAACCCATCCCTATTACAAAATAAATGAAGCAAACGCAAAAAACACAGGGTATTAGGATTGAGGGATGTTTTCTCTTGCCATATGTGCAGTTTCGTTACTGTTGGTGAATTTAAGGTAATTTAAGAGAGCATTTATGACTCTATATTTAGCGATCTAGAAATAGATCACTGGGGGGGGGCGCTAATGGGTTAAAACATTCCAAAGGGTGGCTCTTCTCTCCAAATTAACTTCTATCAAAGTTAGAAAATGTAAATATTGCTGATTAATCTAATCATAAATGCCTCATAACAATATGCATACCACTGATAATATTATTTAAGCAGTATCAATTTGAAGTAGCAAAAACCGGAAGCAAGCCGTTTCCAACGAGTGTATGCGAAATATTTTATCCAGCTTTAACTAAAATGTTTTTCTGATCAAAATCTTAAATTAGCTTAAAATGTTTTTCTGATCTAAATCTTAAATTAGCTTAAAATGTTTTTAGTACGTGGATCGTAAATTTAATGAAACTAGTTTGTTATTGTTTTCACACAATAGTATTGTGCTTACTGTTTAAATTAACTTTCCCAATATTTTCAGTAAGTAAACATTTAAGTGTAATCTCACAACTCTCAAGCGTCACCTCCAACCGTGGACCGGTTTCGTCCTTGTTAAGACTCCTTAGCACGGTATAGGATGGTAAAGCAAGAGAGCGGAAGGCAAGTACTAGTCTAGCCGACTATAACTGAAAAAGTGGTGATCATTGATTAGTCCTCCTCTCATCTGCTGGAATGACAATGGCATTCCTAGGACAGATTTAATTCCAGAAAGGCAAGGTAAATTAGGAATAAAGGTCATTGGAACCTCCAACCGGTCCACACGGTTGGAGGTGACGCTTGAGAGTTGTGAGATTACACTTACTGTCCGCTTAACCAGCGATAAATTCTCCTTTCAAGTAAACATTTCCTTTATTTTTTATAATTTTAGCACACATAAAGTATAAATAATTTTAATGCACAGTACTTTTTTTAAACTAGAGAAAGTTATGAACTTCCCCTTTAATTTATCTTTATGGGGATTCCATACTCTCTCCAATCTACCCTATTTAGCGAACTAACATGAATATATTCCTTTAATTCTTTAATGCAACCTTTTTAATACAGTTTATTCGCATAAACACAGGTTCAGAACCATTTAAAAAAGTAAATCAATAGAAACCCGTCAAAACTTACACATTTTCAAACTATCCCTAAATAAAAATACAATCCACCCAAAACTATGCACTCTGAAATGCTCACAAATATATCCTCAACAAATACATCCATTCCATCACGATTTTCCATTCAATATTTCGTAAACTCCGCGCAAAACTCCCGTTTTCCCTCTTGCGAATAGCTTCTCGCATCGAATACTACCGCTCATCTCCTCAATGGAATACGGAATCCAGGTCCCCGGTTCCGGATTGGTCAGCGACCCGCATCCTTGGCACGATTCCAGGTCGACCCCTCAAGGCCGCCCCTGCACTCCCCTCTTCGCTTCACTTCGATTGAAGGTCGATCAGGGGTTTTTGAGTTGACGTGCACTCGATTTGTGAAATCGAGTGATTTTTAAGTTGATATCGATTGGAATATCAAAGTTGATATTGATAGGAAGGTAGTTTCGTGTCATGAGACTTTTTATAAAAGCGTTGATGTTTTTCGTGAATATTTAAGTAATTAAGAAAAGTATTTTGTGAGATGTATGTGAGATAAATTGTACTTTAATGTAGTTTTATCATTTGAAAAATATAGGAGAAGTCACTAAAAAAAAATTTTTTTTTCGAAATTGTATTATGCATAGTAAAACCTCTTTTTTTTTATCTTGATCATATCGGTTATTTACAAATTTTGCTCTATTTTCAGTGAAGCAAATGTAATTAATTTTGATTCTTCGTATTTTTTTAGCAAATAGACAAATACCTGGGTTTAAAATTGGCTTTGATGGAAGCGTAAGAGAAACCTTAAGTGGCCAAAACTTCCTTAAAAAATACACTCTACTGAAAAATATTATGAATTAAATCTTTGCAATGGAAGGAGTGAGAAGAATCTATTAACTTTTAACGATTAACCTATTTCCAAGGTATTTAGTAGTAAATAAAGATGAATTAAATTTTAAAACAAACGTTTAATATAAAGTTTTGAATGAAAATTTATATTCAAATTTCTTTCTGACTTCGTTTATCTCATTTTCACAACAAACTTATATATTATATACCCCACAAAACAAACTATATTTATAATCGTAAAAAGTTTTCGTACCAAAAATATTCAACTATCTAAAAAAATGCAAGCTTTTCTTGAATTTTTACCAAATTTATGTAATAAATTTAAGTTATTTTTCTTATAATTTTAATACAATTTATTGTAATTAAATATATGGTATAACTATCTATTTATCATTAAATTTAAATTTGATATAATAGTAGTTAACTTACTTGTGAACCCCCACGTAAGTTAAATTCTTTATTACGTTACATACTTGCAATAAAATTACGGATTGGGTTATATTTCATTCAATAAAATAAATGAACAGTGTTATGTTGTGAAGCTTTGGAATAATAATCTGGATTTGCATAATGTAATAATTAAGATTTTCACAGCTAACATTTTCATAGATCTAAACCTATAATACAAAACCACTTGTAGTAACTCCAAACATGCTTTGCCATTTTCCTTGAAATTTCAATATTCACCCAGGTTCCTTCCAACAAAATCTTCAGCTTTGTTTTCCATTACTCCGTAGCCAAAAGAAAAAAATATTCTCCTTAGAAGCCGGATTATTATGCAGAAATCGAAATCCATCCCGATGAACCTATTTTTACGATATTGCGCTGCGCAAAACGGAGCTGCTCCGAAACTTCAGGTCGCGTGCATTTTATAGAGAAGACCGAACAGTATTTTTTTTGTTGGCCTGCGCAAAAACATGAATAATGGTGGAGCAGATTTACGTTGTTCTTTTTCGAATGTTTTTGTTCTGCGTATTTGTAGTGATTGTGCAGTCTGAGATAGAAGAAATCTCTTTTCTCTGTGCGGCTTTAAGAATTTACGTTCGCATAAAAGTAGGCGGGCAAGAAGGGGGGTCTGTTTTATGTGGAATAAACGAAAATGCACAGGGAAATATTTTATGAACCAAAAATGCAAAGATAGGACCTAAAAGAACCGTCTGATGGCAAGAAATATTAAGGAGTTGTTTGGAATTTTCATATAAATTGAATAATGGTGTGTGGTGTTAGATGGTTAAATTCAAAACATGCTATTACAATAATATTGCTTTTGTATCAAAGCTGATTACGCACTGATAACGTACTAAACGTATGAAAAAACCAGTTCGGAATTGGCAAACTGCAAAATTTGTCGGTAGTTATTAACACACGATAGTAAAGTCAATGAAAACATTTTAAAATGAAATAATGAAGTATTTTAAAAGCATCTCTTACAGCCGTGTTCACCATAAACTCTAACCCAAACTTAAGTTGATAACCGAAGAAAAAGCCGTTCTTCTCGGGTCAAAGTTAAAAATCCAATTCACCATCGAAAAGTAACCACAGATTTTATTTTATCAACTTCAGTTGAAGTTATTTCAATAACCGAGCCTAAAGTTGTGTTATCTTCAGTTAGAGTTAACCGCGTATGCTCAGAACGCGTTTTTTGTTTGCAAACAATGGGTTCTCGACGCCACGTTTTTCCTGCATATTGCCCATACTGTTGGAAGATTTTATAGCTTTACAAGCTGTAGGTAATAGAATACGGATACGGATACTCGAGTTTGTTTTTATGGTGAATATGGCCGTTAATGTGTGTGATTAACTCTCTTAAGGGGGTATTCTAGTGTAGAATTTCAAAAAAATCGATTTTTTTTTAATATTTTCAAAGTTTAACTATTTAAGAATATGTCTACGAGAGGATTTTTGAAAATTTAAATTATTTTCGGAGCTATAGACATTTTACTGACCCGGCCTCCAAACTGGTTCGGTTGCAGAGTTGGGCACTCACGCGAATGAAAATTTATTCGTCAATCGTACGAATAAATTCAGCTTCGAATAAATCAATTGCGAATAAAGTTATCTGTCACCGGCGATTGAATTTTTATTCGCAATTGAAAATTCATTCGCAACTAACTTTATTCGTGGATGACGAATAATTATTCAATTGCGAATAATTTCACCAGACAAATAAATTAATTACAGAAGGTACATATAGGGGTGCAAAAAAATTCTCAGGGTTGGTACGGAAGGGTCCACAACTTTACCGGAGTGGTCCGTAAATTTACGGAAGTGGTTCGTAAGTGACCGGAAGTTGCCCGAATTCAACCGGAAGTGGTCTAAATTTAACCGGAAATGGTCTATCTTTAACCGGAAGTGATCCGTATTAACATGAAATGTTCCACAACTTACCGGAAGTGACTCGTAAGTTACCGGAAGTGGTCCGCAACAAACCGGAAGTGGTTCGTAAGTAACCGGAAGTGGTCCGCAACATACCGGAAGTGGTTCGTAAGTCACCAGAAGTGGTCCACAACTTACCGGAAGTGGTTCGTAAGTCACCGGAAGTGGTCCGTATTTAAACGGAAATGACCCGTATTTAACTGGAAATGGTTCATCTTTAACCGGAAGTGGCCCGTATTTAACCGGAAGTGGCCCGTATTTAACCGGAAATGCTTCATACTTAACCGGAAGTGGTCTGTATTTAACCGGAAGTGGTCCGTATTTAACCGGAAATGGTCCATCTCTAACCGGAAGTGATATGTATTAACAGGAAAGAACGTCTGATGTATGAAGCAGGAATGGCAGATTGAATAAAAGTAAGTATAATATATCATTTCATGACTTTGACAGCGAAAAACTTTACGCGAAACTTTAAATGCGTTTTTCTCAGAACAGACTTTTTCAATATATTTGTCACGATTTCTCGAGTTCTACTGGACCGATTCACTTGAAATTTTCAGAGAATCTTCTTTATAGACCTCTCAAGAATTGGAACTAGCCTCATCCCCAAATTTCAATTTTGACTATTTTTAAAAAATTCGAGAAACTCAAAAAAGTGGTAAAAAAATCGTTTTGTTTTCAAACAGTCGCCATTTTGTCAAAAAAAAATTTTTTCACTCATCGCTAGTTCTGATTCTTGCGACATCATTGCAGATTAATAATCTTTTTTATTTTTTCATTTCAGATGACTAGGAGGGTTGAAATCATGTCAAAACTCATCTGCCAATTTTTTGACGCCCCCCACTTCTTCGGCTGCCAGTTTTTTAAATTTTTGACTTTTTTTTTTAAATTTTTTCTGTACTCTTGAAACATTAATAAATAACTGATAAAAAATGGATGCTAAAAATAGATTGATTTTTTTACGACACTTTAAAAATTACCTAAAATTCATGTCTCTACACTAGAATACCCCCTTAAGGTAAACAAAAATATAAATGTAAAATAATACATAGTATCCAACTGATTTCCAGGTTCATAAAGGATAAAAAATATTTTACTTGGTCCCTAATTTTTACACTTAAGCACCTAACAGATTTTAAAACATTTCCTCTACTGTCATTTTTAAAGATTAAAACTCAAACTCCTGTCATGAATTAAACAAATATTTTCAATTTCGCACTCAGGTGTTATATTTTCATGCGCATTATGCGTCGAATACATCTCCCCATATTTTCAGACCAATGCTTTATGGAATTCCCTCTTGAACACTGAAGATAAAAATATTTGGAATAAAAACGTAATGATTTATATTCGTGAAACCAGGAAATGAAATCGGTTTCTCGTAAGCCCTTTTTAACTCCTGTATAGCTCCCAACACCTGTCTCTTCTATTTTTCATCCCTTTTCGACTAAAACAACTATTATCTTAAAAATTAAAAGATTTTTTTTAGATAATTGTAAATTTTCAGTGACTTTATCGTTCTGAATCTGCCATTTTTAAGCTAATTTACTACAGATTTACTCTTTTAATTTTGATAGATAAGACCAAATACTGAATAATTAATAATAACTAGCACACAAAATTTTAGTTTCCCTCTACAACTGGCTGCCACTTGTTTTTTTTGGCGTGGCCAACTAGGGCGAAAATTCCTTTTTAGCAACCCGGCTTATGATGCCAAAAGTAGCGCTAAAAAGTTGCCAAAAAAGGCACCTAGTTGTAATATAGCAACAAACCTTTTGATATAAATTAACTGATAATACAGTAGTAGACCAAGTTTTTTAAAATGTGAGAGCAATTTTACTTAAATCAAGGAATCATTTTAACTCTGATAGAGATCTTCTATCTCATTACTTTTCTTGAATGATGTTCCCAATGTATAGAAAAATTTCATAATCGTTTTCAAACGTAAAAACGATTCTTATTTTAATTATGGATAATGATATTTAGATGAGACACCAATCAAATTTATTACTGAAGGTAATGGAACGAATAACATTAATTTTGGAGAAGTAGCAGGAAAACACTCATTAAGCCAACATGATCATGAAAGATATGAAAAAATAAAACAAAGAAAGAATTCTACCCAACAAGCAGCAAAACACAAATGATTTTTCTCTTCGGTAGTAGTACAACCTTTAAGCCGAAAAACACACACACCAAAGTTTCCCATCAAGTGGGTCAATCAACCGTGAAAGCACACTGTGTTGCAGACGATACTCTAATGTCCTTGGTGCACCCCCAGGGGGAGAGACCCCTCCCTGCAGTTCGATGGCGATTAGATAGTATTCCGCTGCCCCCCTCTTGCAATTGATTTCATGTGTATTTATTTCTACGGTCTGTTTCGGTCATAATGGTGGATGAAAGTAGTCAATGGCCAAAGGGAATTGTTAGAACGAATTATTACGTTATATACTACATTTCAGTATTTTATAAATATCATTTGAAGAATTTTGTAACAATAATTTAGTATTCCAAGTAAAACCGACCTTAAATAAAATCTCCTTAAATAAATCGACCTTTAAATTTTTTTTTAAAAATTTACTTTTGCTTTTTTTTTTTTATATTTGGACTTTTGCTTCAAATAGTCCAAAAATGATAAAAAAAAACACAATCATGATAAAAACTGCTAAAACAAGTCCCAAGACATGAGTGGGAAGGTTTATTATAATAGGAAGAATGATATTATTATATTATAATAGGCAGATATAACTACAGGCAGAATTTGTCTCTAAAGCGATGTTCGTTCATTGAATTTTTTATTTAATTTGAAATTTAATTTGTCTATTTTTTCAAATTCTTTGTATACTTTAAATTTAAACAAAGCCAAAAAAGCGTAATTTTTTTAGTTTAAATGTTTTTACTTTTTTTATCCAATGAATGCTGGACTACATTGATACATAGGTTAATACAGTCGACTCCGCTTAATGTGATCACTTTAAGGTTATAATTCAGATAATATTATCGAATCACTGGTCCAGATCACTCCTATTGAAATTAACGTAAAACATATCGTTTTGTGTGATCAAAATATCGCTTTATGTTATCAAAATTTAGTTAAATCCTCTTGGAACCTATTTCCCGTTTGTAGGCCGATTTTAACACATTAACATACAAAATGAGTCATTAATCTCGTATCGTTATTTGATTCATTCTTATATTTTCTTTAAGAATATTTAATTTGCAAAATATATACTAGAAAATCATTTTAACATTTCAATCTGGACTAGAAAGTCATTACAGATTTTAATGCAAACATTCAAAAACACTGTTTGTCACATTTTAGTATAAAACCGCTTATTATTATCATCAACCGGATAGTTCTTCTGTTCTTGTACAGTTGTGATCACACTAAAAGGAATAGGCTGTATTTATTAAACCGCCTTACTGACCAAGTTTCATTGAATTTTAATGGTGTTAGACTAATTCTCACTTTTGTGTAGTAAACTAAGAAAAATATAATTCAATTCTCAATTTAAGAGGTTTTTTCAGGTTTCTCAACACTTGTTTTTTTGGAAGGGGGAGGCTTATTCCCTTTATAAACTGATGATTCATTTATTGAGAATTATTAAAAAATAAAATATCGTCACATTTCTCTCTTTGGTATATAAGTCTAACACGTACTTAAACTGACTTAAAATAATGTTTAGCTCTTTTTAAACAAATGTATAACAGTAAATAAATCCGTAACTCACAAAATTCTTCAAAATTAACTTTATCCATCTCTTCAATTAATTCCCTACTCTAGAGAGTGATTCAATTAACCCCAAATCGTAGCAGGAATACTTCGAACAAAGTGGGAGGGTGCGTGAACGTGCACAATCTACAATCACGGTAATGTAGGACAGGAACTGACGGTACTCAAACTATTCCCCCTTTTAGGGCATTATAGCTGCAACTTTGTTTCCAAAGAGTTCTGAGTAAAGGGCTGATCCCTAAAATTGAGGTTCCTAATTAGATTAATGTGATGGCTATGAAAATGATGAAGTTTAGACTTCGTTATCTCTAAAATAATATTTAGATCTCTTCCTTTCAAATCTCAACATAGTTTTAAGAAGATCAAGTCGCTTCTGGAACGATTTAACTGCATGAAAGTTCTGTAACGGTTTAAATAAATTTAAAAGAGTGATTGATTAAGGCAAATCGGCAAAATATATTTCCAGGATACTTATTAATGTGAAGAAAATTATTTAACACATTTTACTTTAAAAACATAATACGTTTTTACTGTCTCTATTTAGATTAAAATAATATTATTTCTGAAAGGTTTTAAATTTTTTTCTCACCATTTTTCTATGCTATACATAAACTGAAAAAATACTATCAACAGTTTTCCTTCAAATATGTAAAACATTGAAAAGAAAACAAAAATTTTCTTCGTGTAACTGACAATGTGTTATTTAATAAAAATATTTTAACTCCCTTTGGAGCATAAAATCTTTGAAGTTATGAAATTTAATTAAAACAGACATGCGGCATCGAGTGAATTACAGAAATATTACAAGATTCAATTACAAAAATAGTGTTTTGTTAAAGAAATATCAAGCAACAACGTTAACAAATAAAAATTCCACTTTATCAAACCACTGAGAAAAAAGGCAATCTTGTTTTCCAGCAAGATATATATTATCAAGGAGAAACAAATTTTAAAGATATCACAATACTGTAATGTTGTTTTTCTGCAACAAATCGACTACTAAGGTAAAGCGCGTTTTACAGATCTTGCTTCATAAGTTTGTTTCTTAGCGTTAACACTCATTGAAAGGAAAAGAAGGTTTTACAGGTGTAGTAAACACAGAAAAAAACTTCCATGAAAGTTAATTTTGCAAATGCTTGGTAAATTTATAAATGCGTAACTTTAGTTAAATTTGGAAATTATGATAATAAAATTAAAAATGAGTATTTAATTTTTTAAATTAAATGATCCTTGAAATGAAAAGAAAAAAAGTTAAATGTAAACATTCCCCCACCTTTTTATTTCTACCCTATATTTTTTTACTTCTTGCATAAATAAAAAGTAATATGAAGTTCAAATTAAAAAAATCATTTTTTATTCCCAAAGAATAATAGGAAATAAGCGATGAAATATGAATAACTATTTATTTTTCACCTTCTGGAATTATCTATGTATTTTTTCTCGATGCAAAATTTTCTTTGTTGGTGCCTTTTTTTCTATTTTTCAAAAAATTATTTTCCATTATTAATTAATTTCCTTCTTTTTATATCTTCCTAGTTTTTTTGTTTTCAAAATTAACAAGAAAATTTTACTGAAAAAAATTAGGACATAAAAAAGCACTGTATAAAAAGCACTATCTTTGAGCCCCTGTTTGTAACAAACAATGTAGCATTGCTAAAATATATTTATTTTTATTTGAAAAGTTAAGTTTTCATTAATAGATATAATCGGAAATTAACGACACATTTTTCATGAAAACTCTTTTACACTTAGAAAATAATTCATCACCATTCAATATATTTCATAAATAATTATCTGACCAACCAAAACATCTAGATACCCTAAAATTTTTTCAACTGTAACCGCGCAGTCTCTATGTACTTATATAACCCATAGCCAGATCATTGATCCCTTAATATCCCCACGTCCCCTCCTGAGGAATGGACTCGACCGCGATAGAGCGACGAGAGTAAGGACGCGTGACGTCACTGAAGCATCGTCATCATCATCATCACTGGGACTTGGGTGTTAGGGAGCTGGAGTTGGCGATCGTGCAGTGCGTTTGGCGAGTTGAAAAGACTTTTCCTTAGGAAAATGTTTGGTCGATAATATTTGTTGTAATTTTGAGGTTATTATCCTCTTAATACAGGATGATACGTTTATGTGCTAGGCCTTATTATTTGATAGTTTTTGGAATGAAGCGTTTTAAATGGGGATTCATAACTATTGAAAACGTACAATGCAGTAAAAAGGGAAAAGTTCAACAATTTTAAAATTTTAATTGATAGTTACATTGATTACTGATCTTTTGGTCATATTCAAAATCTTTTTTAATTTAAATTTCAAACAAAACGCAGTGTAAAATTTGGAGTAACATTTATAATGTATTTCTCAGAGTGTTAAAAAATTCCGTTTTTAAAGCAACTGTTTGACCTACTTTCATATAAAATAGATAGTTAAAAAATATAAAGGCTTAAAATTTTGAATAATATAAAACTGTTATTCCAAACAAATTCTAATAAGGTTTTAGCTAGTGATTTTGTTAGTTCAGGTGATAAATAGAAGAACTGATCAATATGATTTATCAGTTTTTTTCTACGGAAATTATTTTAAACAAAAATTTAAAATATATGCTCAATAAAATAAAGGTTATAAAACCAAAGCATTTTTACTTATTTATATAAATACGTTTTTAAAATGCATTCTAATGTATAAAGCAATGACGTTAGTTTTTAAATTTAGTAATTTAGTTAGATTCTTTCTTTTAAAATATTTGAGAGAGTTAAAAGGCAAGTTTGGCTAAGAATGATTTTTCCCTAGTTTTTACAAAATTAATTTGATTAAAAAAATATTGAGGTAAATATTTTAATTTCAATTGTATAATATTTGAAAAACAATTATTTTCGATACCTTTTTCAGATTGGTATAGAAAAGCACACAAGGTATTCACAAAATACTTCACGTTATAAACCTTCTAAGCTTCTTTTTAAACTACAAGTAAATAGTCTAAATGTATTTTAAATGAGGTGGCAAGTAAATCGTTATTTTGTATTCAAAATACTTGATATTTTCTTCTAAAAATATATATTGAGTTATATTTTAAGAAATATACTGTTAGTTAATGATTATTTTATGTACCATGAGATACAAGTGTATTATTTTATTTTTTACAATTTGAAGTTTTTATACATGCATATCTGGTCCATAGTTTTTCAAACTTTTATCGTTAGGAAATAATTTAACGAAGATCACTTTTGTATCTTTTCCTTTACCTGGATCTTTCCATTAAGAAATTTTTCATGGAAATGATAGTTAATATGAAACACAGGAAAATACCTTTCTTTTTTACACCGTGATAAGAATTTTAGTTTCCTGTTTCACTGAAAATAAACTATACTATTTAAGTCCCTGTTAATTCGTCTTTTACAAATTCCTTCCAGGGCGTCACAGTATAGTTATCAATACCTAGAAAATAGAAATAATTAAAATAATTAAAAATGATTAAGAGAAAGAAAATTAAGATTAATATAACTATAAACATCTTAAGAGATAGTTCTATTGTTTTAATTTTTGATTTTCATTTGAAACAAAAAAATCACTGTACAGAAAGGACAACTAACGGTTAAGAAAGCTAACTACTGAAATTAGACTGTACAAAAAAAACTGGTAACATAGGAAATTAAAAAAAAAGTTTATTGTGTCAGGAATAATGCCACAATTCCCAGATATCTCCACCCCAGATATAAGTGAAAACTAACGCATTGAAGAGTTTAAAAAATATGATTTCCACCCACCAATAAAGCATCCAAGAACTATAATCTACACCTAAAAGGAAGATTTATGAGGTCACTTAATATCACATAAAAATCACACTAAAAGGTATTCCACGCCCGCCATGTTGTTCGGAAGTATTATATCCCTTGCAAATGACAGAAAATTGTTTGCTAAATAAGTGTAACATGAACTTTTCTGTTATGTTTCCGAATTTTGAAGAGAACTCATGGAGGAAGGAGTGGAATGAAGGGTCTCTGTGTGTCGTCTGTACCCTTCTTAAACTGTTATATGGGTGATTTGAATCAGGAAATATGTAACCACTCTTATAAGATTCTTATAAGATCCTATGTGGCATGAATTCATTGGTAATAGGAACTAATATTTGCGGCATCATTCCACAAAAATCAAAGTATCCTTAATTTTTGGACATGAGTGTATTTCATATTTAAAAACGTACTTTACATTTCCTCAGTGTAGTTAAGCATAAAAAATGGCTTTACAGTACCTCTATCGACCCGAGTTTATTGCATAGGTAAGGAGGATGGTTAACCTTCCTCCTCACCTTCATAAACACGTCCCCGTCTCTCCACAGCGCTACTCCCGGGCGCCCTTGGCGAGGAATCCTGGCTCCCGAACTGCAGCGGCCGTCGCCAAATCGTAGTACAGCAACCCCCGAGCCAGCGCGCGGACTGCGGTGTAGCCGAGAGAGAAAAGGAAAGGAGAACAAATTAAAAGAGAGAAGATAATAGAGAATCTCTCTGAACTACACCAGCGGATACATGAACGTGTGAACTGGTTCCTATGGAACCGGACAGCCAGGAGAGATAAATTCTCGAACGTGAAACCCACTACGGATTCGGACATGCAGAGCTGGCCATGGCGCTTCCAGTGTTGTGCGGTGGTGATTCCCCTCGCTTGGAGCTCCGAGCTCCGTCCCCAGTGAAGGGGGGATAGCAGCGAAGGATGAGGGAAGGCCTTTTCCGGAAAAGGCAACGCAAGTTCCGGAAGAAGTCTTGAAATACCGACGCTGAAGCCAGAAGGTGAGTCCAGCCCGCTGGGCTATAAATAATCTCCGGGACGGCCCCCGGACACTTGCGGATTGTGTGCATGCATTCGCTCTTTGGTTTGTTGTTTTTATTTGGGATACCCTACCTCTCCCGTTTAAAGGCTGGGGGTTGTGGAGAACACATAGGCATAAATAGAGCTATTAATTTAGTTTTAGTTTATGACAAATGTAGTCATTTACTCGGTTGTCATAATATCATTTGGGAGTCTGTTCCACCCCTAGAAAAACAGGATGTTACAAGGTGTGAGATCTATAAAGATGTCATTTATTGTGGAAGCCATTAGCTACTCTGAAATTTGAAGGATCTTGAGGTTGAATGAAAGGAGATGAAATATTGATAGGAATATGTTAGGTATATTGAAATTCGGAGTTGTACAGTATTTTGAAATGCTTTCTTAGTGTGTTTTTAATTGGTGTACCCCAAATACTTGATTATTCTGTATAATGTGTAGTATTATATTTATTCATCTTTATAGAATCTTAATCTACTTAGCGCTTTTTAATATGGGAGAACCTTAATCCTTATCAGCACAACACAAATTATGGTTCTTATTATTTTAATGGTAAACAAATGGTTCAACATACATTTATTTAGCTTTACTATTCCTTTAGTTGGAAAAATCAAGTTCATCTTTTAAAGATTTTTTTATTAATTTTTGTAAATAGAATTATGAAAAGCATAGCCATTATCATGAATTAAATAATAAACAAAATACTAGAATTAAAGCTTATATGCTGGAAGCCTTCAATGTTGATCTTCTTGCATGTCCCCTAAAGGCTATATGATAAGCACTGAAAAATATCTACCAGGTACAGGAAATGATTAGAAGATAATTTTTAAGAAAATTTTAATAACCAGAAAGGCGGATATGATCAGAATCTTACAAGCAAAGTTCCCTATTATTTTTATAATCTGAGTTTTTTTCCATCACATGCTATAATTTTAAAAAATTATAAAATAAAAATTTTGCTATAAAAAAGAGATATTTTTTCTGGAAACAATTTAATGGTTTTGGATTCAAAAAACAAAAGTAAAAATAAAATTATAATTTCTTATTTCTTCAATAGTATATTTATTCTTTATCTCGATAAAGTAAATTACGTATTTCATGTAGTGTAAAAGTGTATAACAAAAAAGTGTTATTTAAAATATGAAAATAAAATTATTTTTAAAAATATTTTAAAATTATTTTAGTAATAATTGTTTTTATGGATATTTTCTAGCTTTCTTAAAAATTTACTTTAGAACTACAAGAATAACTTTTTTGTACCTTTGCTTTTATTAGAAACCATAATTTTACAGTGTTTCTATATCTTTTTCTCCACATTTTTATAGTCTGTAAATACATTACCAGTCTAACATCACATCCGGGTTCAAACGTTTCTCTCCTCTACACATCTAAATATATTTCATGTACAAACACCCCAAATAATGACTGATGTCAATTGCTCTTTCCATTAACTTTATTACAATTTGCAAATTTTGTGCTTTTTCAATACTTGCATTCCTTAAGTTAAGTTTACTTTTGGATTACCATTATATTCTGAGTTACACTTTAATTTTAAAATTATCCTTAATTTCTTCTTTATTTATACACTTTATAAAAGCAAAATACAGAAGAATTTTCTCTTTCTCTTCATTCAGCTTTACTTAACATTTTTACAAGACATTTTATATTATTTGATTACACCTTAGTTAAGACTTCCGATCATGCATTATAACCAAAAAATGAAAACTTATAAAAAGTAATGTTGATTGAAAATTTTTAATGTATGTATATTAAATAAAAAAATACATAACATCCTATTTCACAATACTGTATGACTATATTACAATGCAGGGGCAAAGTGTGGTACAAAAATAGGGTAGAGGGTATGTTGTTTTTCCAGCAAGAAAGATAAAACAAATAAGGTATCCGCCTACTTAAAAGACCACTATTTTGAAAAATTTAATTTTAAAGAATTTTGTTTATACAGGGTGTATCTGAAATGGTGCAACAAACTTTCAGGGATGATAGAACTCATCAAGACGAACAAGAATCGATATAGATAGGGGGTCCCAGACCAAATCCCAGGGAGTTAAAAATGGAGCGACACCCCAAAAAAATCACTGAAAAATTCAATTTGTAGAAGAACTATTATTGGTAAAAACTTAATTATGGTCTCAAAAATTGTGGTTTAATATGATCTTTAAAATTACCTCAAAAGTCTTCACTTTAAAATTTTTCTTGTTATGAAAAAAATTTAAAAACACAAAAAAAGTGAAAACTCTGCCAAAACCTTATTTTGTATTTCGAAATCCTTTCTTTTGATTTGATAATCTGAAAGATCATAATTGAAAACCCTTAAGTCCAAAGTTTCACGTAAATACAATCAATAATTAACGCTTGAGATCCTGTTAAAGTTCGTTTTTTGCGTGCGCTAACAGCTGTTCAGGAAACAGCTCAAGAAAACCGCTTGCGCACCCAAAAAAACAAACTTTAACAGGTTCTCAAGCGTTTAATATTGATTGCGTTTACATGAAACTTTGGACTTAAGGGTTTTCAACTATGATCTTTCAGATTATCAAATCAAAAGAAAGGATTTTGAAATGCAACATAAGGTTTTGGCAGAGTTTTCACTTTTTTTGTGTTTTTTAACTTTTTTCATAATAAAAAAAATTTTAAAGTGAAGAATTTTGAGGTAATTTTAAACATCATATTAAACCACAATTTTTGAGTCCATAATTAAGTTTTTACCAATAGTAGTTCTTCTACAAATTGAATTTTTCAAAGATTTTTTTGGGGTATCGCTCCATTTTTAACTCCCTGGGATTTGGTCTGGGACCCCCCTTTCTAAACCGATTCTTGTTCGTCTTGATGAGTACTATCATCCCTGAAATTTTGTTGCACCATTTCAGATACACCCTGTATTTTTAGCTTAAATGTGCATCAAAACACTGAAAAATGCTCAAAATAAAAATTATTTATATTATTTTCTAAAATATGGGGTAATTAGTGAAAAATATAAGTGAATTTTTATTAAAACCCCTCTTACTCTTACCCAAAAGCCATTACCCCTATATAAATTGGACACAATAGTGTGATAAAACTCTTATCTTCAAAACGCACTGTTCTAAGACATATTTTGAAATGTAATTGTTTTACAGCATAAAAGTAGGTGAAAATTGGTAAAGGTAGGTGAAAATTTTCAAAATTTCTACAACCATTTAACAAAAAAAACATCAATCAAATTAAAAAACTTAAATTTACGTAAAAATCTGCAGTCCATCTGATTAATAACAGTATGATTAACATATTGTTAAAATTTGGAGTGAACATCTTGGAAAGTTTTTGAGTAATCATTAAAATAGTAGAGAGTTTTTATGCAAAGTTTAGCTCTGAGAAAATTAGCTTCTAAGTTTATATTTGTATACGATCGCAGATGACTATCTGTTTTTAAAATGCTATATTTTCTTTTCTAGTTCACCAACAAGTAAAATGAAAAAGTTTTGGAAAGATAAAAGCATAAAATAAACTACTTTGAAATGTAAGAAACAAATTTTCGACGAAAAAGTTGAAAATCGTCATTTTAAGGATTTATAGTAGAACAAGCTACTGAAAACTCACTAATAGAGTTTTAAATAGTTCTTTTATACTAAAAACAACTGTCTTATTTATTTAAAGATTTACAACATTAAGTTTTAGTAGAATAAAGATAAAGTCGTTCCTCAATGGTGTTTCAACTCTAGTATATCAGAGAAATTAATCCTTTCCGTTTAATGTTCAGATACCCATGAAATATGCTGACCTCCTTCATGTCACCACTTAAAAGAACACTGCTTACCAGACCGTATAGTATACCATAATGCATCATCCTTAAGTATGACGTAAAAGTTCCATTTTGTTATTACTTTTATAGTATCCGTCCAGCGTTTAGGCTACTCTAAAATTCAATTTAGAGATGAATTGATGTTGTTTCATATCGTGAAATGACCCGATTTCATTCATTAAATTTTCATACTTGCCGTAAAAATTTATTCTTTTATAATTTAATGAAAGTTGTTTTTTTATACTTTTGATAATTTAAAGTACGCTGCAAAAGCTCCACACAAAAATAAACACATTTAAGAACACTTTTTTCTCAAATTGGCAACATTTTAGTTATGTTGTTGTTGTTGTTAAGTAGAACCATTTAAAACATCGAAGTGTGTCTATATCCACGAAAGTTGATCCATGCTCAAGGTATATAAACTAACAAGGTATGGTCTTCCGGCGAAAAAGGCGTGGCTTTTGAAAATGACGTCACCCAGGATATATTTCCTATCCACAGCATGGGAAAATGCTTATTTTTGGTGATTTTTTAAAAATAAGGACCAAAGAAACTTTTATAACAGTTTACACTGGACACAATTACGAACATATTTATAGGTTATCAAGTGTTTTCAATTAGAACAATAATTTTAACTCAATAATAGCCGATCAAAAATATGAACCTTGAGCTCTACAACGATGTGCTTCAATCTCTCTGCTTATTGATTTTAATTACCAACTTGTATAAATGAAATTAAAACAGCTGCTGATACAAAGAAAACAAAATATTAAGCAAAGTAATTAAAGCAGTTTAGATTTTTAAAACAAAAAATATTCAGTATCTATATAATCAAGTACTTGAAAATATGGAAAACAATGAGCTAAAATCTAAGAACTAATTAATTTAATTTAATAATGGATTTATTCAAAATTTTAGTGCATTTACCTTTAATGATCCTTTTACAGTCCAGTCAGCTTGTTTATTTTTATTTGAGATTCAGAAATAGTATTCTTAAAATCGTCTGTCACTTTAATTATAATTTTTAAAAATTTTATACTAATTTTTTTAAATAAGTGGGTGATTGTATTCATAAGTTTTAAAACAAACTAATTAATGAATTTCAATAATATCAACCCATTTAATCCTGATGTATCTACGATCTGTTGCATTGCAATGGCGTTGTATTGGCTGATATGCTCGTCATTGATTGGTCCGTTACTTTATATCCTGGGTGACGTCACTTATGAGCATACCTTGTTACTTTATATACCTTGATCCATGCTAAAGTATTTGCGAAATTAGTTCGAGTTGAGTTGTTATTTTCGAGGAGCGAGACAGTGCCATAGCTTTTAATAGCGAAATTCGTTAGAGTTGATTTGTTACTTTCGTGGAGCTAGACAGTGCCATTGCTTTTAATATAGAAAGTAGTTAGAGTTGAGTTGTTGCTTTCGTGGAGCTAGACAGCTCCATAGCTTTTAATAGCGAAATTAGTTAGAGTTTAGTTGTTACTTTCGTTGAGCAAGACAGTGCCTTAAAACGTTAGTGTGTTGTGAAAGTGTTTTGAATAAAGTGTTTGAAATGTGTTCTTTTAGGTGTTTCTACCCAAATTTAAGAACTATCTCAGATTTTAAACACATTTTATAACACTATTTTTAGTAAACAAAGTGCTGGAAGTGTTCAATAGATTGTGTCAAAAAATGTGATAAAAAACTGAGATGGTTCTTAAATTAGAATGGAAACGCTTAAAAAACACATTTCTGTCTCTGTAATTTTCACATCTTTTTCTCACACTACACAATCACATCAAAATAAATCACAGCACAATCAAAACACTTTTGATTCAAAATTAGAAGTGTGCATCATCGTGTTTAATTATAGTGTCTAAGTGTTTCAGCAAGACCCTCTATATACATGGCCATCCAACTCCGGGTGATGACGTCAGACGTGGGTGAAAATTGCCATGTTAAGTCTATGGAGTGACGTCAAAGATGAGTGAAAGTTATGACGTTGCACGGCCGAGTTGGGAGGCCTTTATATAGAGGGTCTTGGTTTCAGGCACTTGAAGGTATAGATTTTTGTACTAATTTCTCCAAAGAATCAACGATTTTTTTTGTATTTTGTAGATTTTATTAAAAAATAGAAATATATTGATTTACGATTAATATTACATTCGGCACTTGTTTTAACATATTTGTAGTGTTGTAAAATATAATATTAATTCGTAAAACAAAAAACATTACAAAAATAATTTGAACTTGTAAAAAATTTTAATAGTAAACTACTATTGAATTCATCAACTTTTTTATTTATAGCACAGTTTTTAAGGTTATAAACTTTTAGAGAATTAAAGTTAGGCAAACACATATTTTATATATTCCATGTACACTGAATTGAAAATGATCAACACGATATATAATTAATAAGTAAAACAAAAAACTAAATAAAATAGTTATATAAAGTATACTTAAAAGTTTATTAATAAAAACGAATTAAAATTATTATTATGTCTGGTAGTAGCTACGTTCAGGACCAGCCTAGTTCACCAAAACGCGCGTCTTAGTAAAAAAGGTTTATAAAAAACGAGCGTAGACTATTCCTCTTTTATAATACCAATATACAATACTTTTTGTTTATCCATAAAATTTTATAAGAACCTCAAGCACTGTAGTCGCAATAAACTTTATATATTTGGTGTCTTCTACCCCATATTCTTATTTATCTGTAGATACATGAGATGTTTTCTATTTCAGAGTGTTATTTTCGCAATCGTTATCGGTCCTGACATCATCTCTCTGTTGATAAAGCTTTTCCCTCCGTCAGTAGATATTGTCTTTCACATAAAGAGAGGAAAAATCCTAAAGATAAATGCATCTTTGTGTCGTCCTCCTTTCAAAAGCAGCTTCATTTTTCAAGTGTTTTTCTCTCGGAAGGACGGCTTGGATTAAAATTTTCTGGAAAGACATGGGTTTTAACTTGCTAGGGAACTGAATCGATAGTTCAATGAGGAGTTCTCTTTTGGACGAATTCCAAAACGAGGTAACTTTAGTTAAAGTTATATTTTGTTACTCTTAGTGCAATCTCAGGAGGACTTATTTTTCAAGGATTAATTTTATGGAGGATCAAGGATTTAGGAGACTGATTTAAATGTAAGGATTTATAAATCCATTAAAGAGAGATAGTACTATGGGATTGTTAGCTTATTATGATGGTTACAAGGCATATATTTAGGTTTATTTTAGTAAAAATAACCACTAAGTACTTAAACTCTAATAGGGATAACAAAACAAGGGGCTATGGGTATAAATTGAATAAGGGATTTAAGGAAGTACTACTACTAATAAGTTAATTGACGTATGGAACGCTAGGGTGTCTTAAAAAACCTTTTTTCGAAAACCCTTGCTCCCCAGGGCTTTTCTCATTCCCTTTGGTCCCAAAAGATAGTGTGTGAAGTTTCAGCCTCCTAAGTTAACTCTAGGGTTTGCCTGTAGAGCCCCAAAGTTTGAAAAAAGTGGGAAAAATGACCAATTTTCAGAATTTTTAAAAATTATGCTTAAGATTGATAATGCAAATAAAACTGGTTCAAATGGATCATTTAGGACTTATTTAGATGGAATATATTTATTTATGTGTATTAACTGTACCCTATATCCCCTATAATTTAAGATTAAAACGTACTACTTCGGGACGTTGCACACGCCAAATCTTATAATGCACTACCGGTGGACGAAATTAATTAAATCAGAATTTCTTCGAAGGAACTCCCTCAAATGATGCCATTTGGAGCTAAATTGATATTATAAATTATAAAAACCAGTGAAATGACAGTTTTGATCCCTTCCACTGAGCTTTTAATGTAAAAAGTGCAAAATTTCTCGTATTCAGCTGATGAAACCCAAAACTTATACTAAAAAAGAGGTTTATTGAACTATTTTAGATACCGAACATTGGAACCTTTATAGAGGTTTCATTTTTTCAAGCAGAATTAAATTTTAAACAGCACAGATCGGGAATGACATGGATATTTCCTATACCAGACGTGAAAATCGATTTTCTTTTTTCAAAGTTAGGAAAATAGTTTAATACTTGTGAATCTTGGTTGGAATGTTTAAGAAAGAAGTTTTTAATTAAAATTTTTCCCTAATACGTTAAAAGGAAGTAATTTTAAAAACTTAAAAAAAGAAAATTGATTTTCACGTCTGGTATAGGAAATATCCATGTCATTTTTGATCTGTGCCCTTTAAAATTTAGTTCTACTTATTAAAAATGAAACCCCTATAAAGATTTCAAAGTTTGGTTTCTAAAAAGTACAACAATCCCCTTTTTTAGTAAAAATTTTGGGTTTTATCAGCTGGAAACGAGAAATTTTGAAGAAAAACACTTTTTACATTAAAAACTCAGTGGAAGGGCCCAAAACTGTTATTTAACTGATTTTTATAATTTATAATACAATTTTAGCTCCAAATGGCATCATTTGAGGGAGTTCCTTCGAAGAAATTCAGATTTAATTCATTTCGTCCACCGGTAGTGCATTATAAGCTTTGGCGAGTGCAACGACCCTTAGTAGTACGTTTTAATCTTAAATTATAGGGGCTATAGGGTACATTTAATACACATAAATAAATATATTCCATCTAAATAAGTCCTAAATGACCCATTTGAACCGGTTTTATTTTCATTATCAATCTTAAACATAATTTTTAAAAATTCTGAAAATTGGTCATTTTTCCCACTTTTTTCAAACTTCGGGGCTCTACAGGCAAACCCTAGAGTTAACTTAGGGGGCTGAAACTTCACACACAATCTTTTGGGACCAAAAGGAATGAGAAAAGCCCTGGGGAGCGAGGTTTTTCGAAAAAATGTTTTTTTTTGAGACACCCTAATGGAACGCGTTGCCAGAACATATAGTTATTTTGAAGGGGGTGTATGAGTGTAAGCTAAAATTGGACAGTCAGTGGGAATTGGTGAATTCATAAACAAAAGACCAGCCTTGTTGGGCTTTGAGCCTGTAGCTATTCGACAATATTTGTATTTGTTGTAAGTTGTAAGGGCTGTAAAAAATTCTTAAATAGTGATGCAGAGTTGGGGTTTTGCGTATAATTTTTTAGCAGAAACATAGCTTTGACTAGAAATTATGGATTTAGAGGTAAAATTTTTCGAAAATCGAAAACCTCTTTTTTCGCATTCCTTTTTCCCTTTCTAACCTAGTGAAATGTTTTTATGGATTTTAAGAGATTTCTAACAAGAAAAACTGTCTAAGAAACGAATATTTGTCATATACAATATAAAACTGTGTCTCTTCATGAAAACTTCCCAAGATAGTTAAAAATCATCTAAAAAGGGTTCAAAAACTCTCACTAATCCATTAAGAACGAAATGATAAACTAGCCTTACCAGAAAATCCTACCAGGGATATTTTCAGCTTATAAAAAATCACTTTTGCCCTATATTTATTTTTATTAAACACTAGCGGATATGCCCGGCCTTGCACGGGTGGAGTGTATAAATTCAATTTTTTTAAGTTTTCTTAAAATACATAATTTTGTAAATCAACAATTACCAATCATCCCGGTGTTCCCAGTAATTTGTCATATCCCGATATTCCCGGTAATTTTTCCTTACCCAGTATTCCTGGTAATTTTTCCTATCCCGGTGTTCCCGGTAATGTATAATATCCCGGTGTCTTTTTCCATCTTAATAAAGTAAAAAATTCGGAACAACTATTAAAAAAAAATATCTGGTTAATATTAATAATTCTAGTGAAAAAAGTAACAAATTTGGAAATAAAATAAAATCTAGTAGTAAATATAAGAGTCTAGTGAACCATGTCTTTTGAAACAATGCATAATTTTCAAAATTTGTTTGCATGAAAAAATTTACATTTTCCTTAAATATTTTTATTTTAAAGGAAAAAAATCTTTAAATAAAGGAAAATAACGTTTGATAATGAATTATTTGAATTTATTTTGATGTTTTCATAGCTGATAAAGCTTTGAAATGGACAATTATAGAGTTTTCCTGTTAAAATGTTTAATTTTTGAGGTTTTAATCTCATTAACAATAGTGAGTCGAGCAGATCTACTCTAGTAGAGAAATGGAGAAATAAGCGTTTTCGGCTATAAATTCGCTAATTACTCGTAATTATTCGATTTTCGAGCTTGGAAAACTTGACAGTGATCGTCCTCGCCTCGAGATACGTCTATATACCGAATTTCGTCCACGCCTGCGGCGTGGTTTGGGAGGAGATGCGTTACATACACACATAGCCACAAACGTTTTTATATATATAGAGATAACACATTTCAATAGAACGATTCCTTTTTAAATAAAACAAATGTCAATGATATTTCATAGAAACTCTGAAATTAACTCCGTGAATGAATTCCTTAAAAACCCCTCTATACAAAGCGATACAAAACTACATTTTAAGTAACCTCCCTAGATACTTACAAACCAAACTTTTTGTTTAAGTTTCCCAGACGCGTGACTTGATTTTTGAAGCTCGATAAGTAACCTGATACAGCATCGTGAAAACTCGTAAATTGTTTTGACTGTATCGAAGTCATACGCGTCTAGGTTTCAAATAGTGTTTTAAAACGTTGCCTGATTTTCTAATGGCTGTTTTTTTCAGTAGGTCTAAAATATAAACATTTGATAGTAGAATCATTTAGCCACACGGAACTTTAGAATTAACCCATGGAATACTAAGTATTAACTGTCGTTTATAAGGTAGTTAGTTGAAGAAGTTTCTTTAATTAATACTTTTATTATTTTCCATTCGTGACTTCGTGGTAATGTTTTTTTCTGCTTTTCCTCACAATTAAAGGTAAAGTCTCTATATCTTACAAGATATTATAATGTTTATTGCTATCAAATAAAAGCAATAAATTGGTATTAAAAGAGAGATGATGTAATGTTTTCCTTCTGAACCTTTACCTCTACATGATAAAAGCAGTACCTTTTAATGGGTTTTTATAACATCCAGTAACTGTTTTACAAATTAATCCCCTGAAAACAGAAATACCATGGCGCAAAAAAAGTCCTTACTTATATTAAAAAAAATTATAGTTTAAAATTATGTAGTTTTAGCTAACTAATTCTTTAATTAAAAAAGATAAATGTGTAAAGAAATTGAAAATTCAAGAAAAATGCGTACTTTTTATTTAAGTTTTTGTTAATGAACATGAAGTTATTTAATTCAATACAAAAAAGCCTTGTTTTGTTCGTTTAGCCCTTTTGTGATATTTATATAATTTTGATAACACTTTATAGTTTAATAAAATTTGTCTCATTTCGTAAACATTTTCGTGCAAATAATAAAAATGAAAGTATGTAATTGATACATTGAATGACATATTCGCGTCTTCGTTAAACGTTAGGTGTTAAACTCGACATCACTTTCAATTATTACTTTTAGTTTCGGATTTCAGTAATATTGAGGAATGGCGTACTATTTTCATTACAAAATCTTAAAAATAATCCTTTCTTTACTCTCTATATTATTCCATAAGATTTTATATCTTTATGCCTTCTACATTGTTCTCATCATAAAGAAGTCAAACCTAAAACTGAAAAACCTTTCTTTCATAAATATACTTACAGCTAGGATATAGCGAACAAAATCAAACCATAGTGTGTGGACTTTCCCCCTCTGCAAAGGATTAAAAAGATCTCATATTTCAGTCCTTAACGATGCTCTGGACACGCAAAAAGATTTTAAAACAGACGAAAACTGCGGGTTCGCGTGTGAAATAAGGTGACCGGAAAGCTACGGGAGAGTCGTGACAAAGAACATGAGATTTTTGGGGTGAAAACATACATCTAGAGTCTAAGGTAATTTTTTGTTACTGAGGAGGTATAAAAAAGAAATAATACGCTTCTAAACATAGTTTTAAGAAGAAAACACATAGATTTATTTATTTAGAAGGTCAAGTAGGGGGTTATAGTCAGTAAACCAAAATAAACAAACAAATAAACAAGCAAAGATAAATTTTAAAAACTATAAATATAATTTTAGTTAATTTAAAAATAAATAACTGTTCCACCGGAAATAATATTAATATATAGTATACGTATTAAAATAAAGATGTCCATACTGTAGGAACTATCTACTCGGTCTATCCATGGCGCAAGCTTTCTTGGGCGTGCTCAGCCGCACGCGCAGGAATACAGTCAGACGTGACGTAACCCCTCTGATGTGAGGACGGCGGCAGACGGCCTCCCGATCCTCGAGTAGGTTTTCCCTCCCTTTAAGATTTTAATTGTTTACTTTAATGTTATGTTTCGTCTGTAATTGTCCCTTTCTTGTGTGTCTTAATAAACGCTAGTTAAGTATAACCTATGCTTAATTACTGAGTATCCATCCCCATAAGTGGGGGCTTCGGCCTACCTGGTCACCCCATCCAAAAAGTCGAATTACCCCTAGAATCCCGAGTATTCCCTTCGAGTTTATACTGCTTGTTGGAGTTCCCTAAAAGTACGGTGAGTCACCCATATAAATTTTTGAAAACTGTATTGTGTGCTACTTTCAAAAAAAATGTCTGTAACTTTGGGATCAATACCTCTTATTTTAAACTCTTTAACTTACGGAAGTACAGTACTGGAAAAAAAAATCGACTCAGACCCTATATCTCCGGAACGGCTTGTGATATAAAGACAAATAAGGTATCATTTTTCATGATTTGAAGTATTCTATATACAGAAAATTTTTCAAGTTCTTAGGGGGTCGTCTTCATATTAAACGAAGTACCAACTTTCGTTTTTCCTATGGGCGACATCAAAGATTAATTCAGATTCTGAAAGAGCACCCTCTAAAACCCCCCAAAACCAGTTTTCATGTCATTTGGTCCCCAAATGAAGCCAGGAGTGGGGGTTGAAGTTCGTTGAATTTACGTTGTAATCTCGTTTTTCATAGATTTTGATCCTTACAACCATTAACCCCACGCACACTGTAGGAAATTTCAATTAGAAAAATTTGCGCCAATCTCATATCGCCAAAGACATACAACTTATGAAAATTACAGTAACCTTACGGTAACCATAATCTACTAACTAAAATCAACACATTTATTGTTTAAACCTTGATGTTGAACGTAGCCGTGTGGCCTAACGGCTAGTGTGCCTGGTCGCAAATCTTTAGATCCAAGTTCGAACCGCATAGCTTCCGTGTTCTTGTTTTGCTTTTGGAAGTTTGTGTATGCCTCGAACTTAAACTACCGATAGAGTTAGAATTAATAAGTTCTTATTTTTTACTCTATTAATTTCAGTAAAAGGAAAATTAACCTATTTTTTGTGCATGTAATATTTTTTATTTGTTTTTAAATTTTGATGATATTTTTAAATTAAAGTTTACAAATTAAAAATCTTTAAAATACAATTTTTTCGGATGAAAAAATTTTGAAACAATACTTAACACTTACTTTTGGCACAATACTTAATTATTCGACTAAAAATTTCACCTGCATTAAATTTGAAATGTTTTTGAATTAAGCGAATAAAGTTTCAAAAAAGAGTATTTGATATAAAGATTCGAATTCATGACAGATTTCATGCAGCTATTTGTGGTTTTAAATATAAATCTAAGGTCAAGAAAAGTCGTCGCTTAATAAGGACGGTCTCTTCTTACATGCATTGTTTATTAAAAGATATTCAACGTTTTATCTTTGATATTAAATGTTATCAAGACATGTATTAATTTAACCATGACACAAATATCATCGTGTTGCTGAATTTTGGATCATACATCTTTCCCATATGATGCACCCCAGGGTTAACACCATCTCTTTGCCTATAAGAGAAGGTACCCATACTACGTGACCCATTTAGGGGAGGGAGGGGAGTCTTCAAATTACCACGCTCGGTCACAGGGGGGAGGGGGGGCTTAGGGGTTTGTCCCGTAATCAATTTCTTCTAGTCAATACGACAAAATTAAGCCAAATTAATTATTGAAATTTGCCAACTTAAGAATAATAAGGCAAAATTAATTATTAAAATTAGACAAATTAAGCAAAATTAATTTTTTCAACTTTCTGGTTGCAAAAAACGATGTCAAATCGTATTAATGAATTACTACGTGAAAACTAGAGGGGGTCTTGGCATATACTACGGATGGTCACCAATGGGGAGGAGGGTAAAAATGGGTCATGTAGTATGGGTACGTTTTTTAACTGTCACATCCAAGGGTTGCACCAGCCGCCTACCCCTACAGAAGTTTTCAGGGGTAAGGCAAGCAACGTATTAAATCTATCCTACGCAGCCAAAGGGCTCGATGCTTGGATTAAAAGTTGACTTACATAAGTAACTAATAATAAATAAAATAGTGGTGACTATGAAATAAAAAATTAACACTATAATAAAAATTTAGCTACCACTTTTTAATTTAATGTTATTTTTTATACGTATAGTCAAAGTCATTCATTTCTTGCATTCAACCTGGAATTGGGAGAACAGTAGATCCATCCGCTATTGTCACTAAAAATGGATGATATCGTTGGTTCTTACCGGTATCGAATTTGGAAACTAATTTTGAAAACGTTAAACTAGTTTAAGTGGGATAGATGAGGTTAAATAGAAATAGGGACTGAACAGGTTGAGTTTGAAAAATTTAACATTAATTAATATGCTGATTTTTATTGAGGCTCAAGAAAAATCAGTATGCCAATTAACGTTCAAATTTAAAAACACAAACAGAAAAAAATATCCAACCCCTAAAATAAAACTCCAATATCCCTTTCCAATCACCCCCCCCATATTTTCGGCAGTAAAAAACGTTCCCAACTCCCCTCCCCCCTAAAAAATATTCTCTCCCTCTCTCTCTCTCACACTCACTCCTCACTTTATGGTAATTATTAAAAACTTTACAAAGATGAATAAAATAAACTTTTTGCCTTTGATGTGATGATGCATTTTTCATTTTTTCCTTAAAACCCCAATTGTTTAAAATATCAAGAAGCTCCAAATCGTCAATATGATTAAAGTTAATTAATTTTAATTCATCAAGTTTATTAACTTTCAAATTTAATGATTGACTAGTCAACATGTTTCATATTTATATTTTGGTATCTTATTCATCAAGCACATAGGTTCAGAAACTTCAATGTTTATCCTTAAAAATTAATAAACTCTGTATCCAACCTAATGAAACATAACTCGTAATTAATTACTAAAAAAATGACTGCAGAATCATTAAAATCAGTATTTGAAAATTTTTCTACGCCTATATGTATAAGCAAATTTTAAACTTCGTAATTGCCTTAATTTTTCAAGATAAGTTAGTTTTCGTAAGTGGAAATTGAAAATTATTAGAAAAATCGATTAAATGCTAAAAATACATCAAAAAATCAATCTAACTATCTGTATTTAAGTATTTTTATAGGAATTTTTGAGCCGCAAAAGCCTGATTTATTGTTTCATTAATTAGTTAAATTTCTAGCTCTTATCAACAAAACCACTTTCATAATTTAGCGTGATTATTTAATATCTTCATTTAAATTTTTATTCCCTTTTTTCCAGAATTAAAAAAATGTTAATTTTAAATAACTCTCAATTAATTATTATTATTTGTAAACGAACGGCAATAAAAATTGTATAAATTTGTTTTAAAGGCTTTAGATTTTAAAAAAAGTATTCAACATCTATTCATCTTTGTGTTTGCCTGTATCCTTATAGGTTAACCTTGAACAATGAGACATGTGGAATTGCGGGGCAGAACCTGCAACCTAGTGATCTCGAGCTTGTTACTCTACCAAGTGGGCTACCACTTAAGGGTATTCTAATTGGAAGACGAAATTGCGCCAAAATATAGATAAATAGCCAAATCTGCTTTAACTTTTGCAGGAATTGTGCCAAAACACAGATAAGTAGCCAAATCTGTTCTAACTTTACTAGAGAATTTTAAACAATTGTCGCCAATCTTTCCTTTTTGAAGTTAAATTACCAAAGTTTTCAAACCCCCTTCCTGGCTTTGTTTGACCCCCAAACAACACGAAACTTGGTTTTTGGGGGTTTTAGAGGGTGCTCTTTCAGAATCTGGAAAAATCTTTGATGTCGCCCATAGGAAAAACGAAAGTTGGTGCTTCGTTTAATATGAAGACGACCCCCTAAGAACTTGAAAAATTTTCTGTATATAGAATACTTCAAATCATGAAAAATGATACCTTATTTGTCTTTATATCACAAGCCGTTCCGGAGATATAGGGTCTGAGTCGATTTTTTTTGCCAGTATTGTACATATTCTGTAAAGTTACTAAATACAGTTGTGTTTAATACTCCCTTTGATAGGACGTCTAGAAAGAAATTAAAAAACTTTACTTCCTTTTCGGAAACCTTAGATATTAAACAGCATAAAAAGTATCTTGTAGACACCCTATCATTGTCTGATTTTATTAGTATCGCCCACCTGCTGCATTTAAATTCTCAGGGCACTGCTGTGGAATTATGTGAAACTATTTTTGATGCTCTATCAGATTTGAGTGCTTTTTCTAGTGCATTAGATAGTTTTCATTTCTCTGCCGATGACGAACCTCTCAATGACCTTGAATCAGAGAACGCAAACGGTTCGGTGAGAGCTGTTCCTTCTACCGGCGCCGAAACCGAAAGTTCTGAGGTCATAAACATGCCATTGCAGGAAAGCTCAAAACCCCAATTAGGCAAAATTGTTATGTCTGGTAACACTGAAGTAATACCTTCCAACCCAGTTTTACACCATGACTCACACTCGAATGCTCCATTGTATGATTCTTATTCCACTGAAGCTGACGTAACGCATCATAATTTCTCTCATCAATGGCTATTTGTGAAGGATTTATTGACTGAACAGAGGAAATTCTCTAGTTCAGATAATTATTCAGTTAGAACCTTTTTGAATGACGTGGAAAATTTTTTTGCATTGTATAATGTAACCCATCCCTTACAACAGCTTGTTGTCTGTCAAAAGCTGATATGTGGTGTTGCTAAAACTTTCATTCAGTCCCAAAAACATATCAAAAGCTTCCCCGAATTTAAAGCTTCTTTGATTTCGGAATTTGGTCTTACTTTAAACAGTCGTGATATACATGTTGCCCTTAGTACTAGACGTTTGAAAGAAAATGAATCACTCAAAGAATATTTGATTGCCCTTCGCGAGTTAGCGAGTCGTGCTGACGTAGCTATAGACGATAGCTCTATCATTGATTATTGCATACGAGGTATAGGTGATACTCCTTCGAACAAAACTGTCCTATTTGGTTGTAAATCAATGACTGAATTTAAGGAAAAACTTGCAATCTACGAAAAACATTTCTTTAATTCCCGTCGCTCATCCAATGCAAATAATCGAAATTATTCTGAGTCCCGACGTCGCAGTGATGTTCAATCAAACCCTCAGAATTATAATTATCCCAAACAATCTCCCCAGAATTACCCCCAACAATCTTCTTACCCTAATAAATCTGTAATATGTTTCAATTGTAATGGTAGAAATCACTTGTCTAAGGCATGTCCTGATAAGCATAAAGGAAAGAAATGCTTAACTTGTAAAGAATTCGGTCATATTTCGAACCAATGTCCCCAAGCTCCCGACAAAGTGTCAGACTCTATTCAAAACGTTGAGGAAATTAAATCACTTCTCCCCTCTTGTAAAGAAATAACTTTGGGTTCTCACACATTTGTAGGATTAATTGATACTGGTAGTCAGGTCACTCTTATCAAACAGCACATTTGGAAATCCCTTGGTTCTCCAGCATTGCAGTATAACGATTCCCATCTCACTGGATTTGGTTTTGCAAAAACCCCAGTCTTAGGAACATTTGAGTTCGTTATCCAAATTGATAAAATTAATTTCCCCACCATCTTTCGTGTAGTCCCTGATAGCTCCATGAATCATTCCATTATAGTGGGTTACGACGTCATTCAACAAGCATCGATGAATGTTACTGTTGACGGCATAACATTCCGTGAAATTACTACGACGTCATCTGCCCTAGAAAACTCCCAGGAAGTCATCTATCCGATTTTCCCAGAGGTTCCTGATGTTGAGTTTGACATATCTGCTGAGGTTTCAGAAGAAACGCGTGACGACGTGTGCGAACTTCTCCGGGTGTACTCGCCCAAAAAGACGAAAACCACTGACGTTGAGATGCAGATTACTGTCACTGAAGAAAAACCTCTTTACGCCAATCCCAGACGTCTTCCTTTTGTTGAAAGAGACATAGTCGATAAGCAAGTAGACGAATGGCTTAAAAATGATGTCATTGAGCCAACTTCTTCACCTTATTCCAGTCAAGTCCTTGTGGTACGTAAGAAGAATGGAGATCCCCGCATAGTAGTTGACTATCGGAGGATAAATCGACTCATAGAAAAGGACAGGTACCCTTTACCACTTATTGAGGACATTCTCGATAGACTACAAGACTCTAAAATCTTCACAACTCTTGACTTAAAAAATGGTTTTCATCATGTAACTGTTGCACAGAACAGTCGCCGTTTTACTGCATTTGTGACGCATAGAGGTCAGTTCTGCTTCAAACGTATGCCCTTCGGACTGTGCACCTCCCCTTCTGTGTTTCAACGATTCATAAACTGTGTTCTTAAAGACTTAATTGATAAAGGCTACGTCTTACCATATATGGACGACATCGTTATACTCGCAAATAACGAGACTGATGGTGTTCTACGATTGAAACAAGTTCTCGAAGTTGCTAGTGCTTACGGACTTGAAATAAACTTTAAGAAATGCCAATTTCTGAAGAAACGAATTGAATTTCTTGGCCATGCTGTGGAAGATGGTAAACTCTACCCTTCTGCCCTAAAAACTTCTGCTGTCATCAACTACCCTGCACCTAAGACGATGAAGGATGTCCAAAGATATCTTGGATTAACTGGCTATTTTCGGAAATTCATACCTTCGTATTCAACTATTGCTAAACCCCTTAGCGATTTATTGAAGAAAGGTATCCCATTCCAGTTTGGTGATGTCGAAAGAACAGCATTTAACCATCTGAAGACTTTATTATGCCAAAGCCCAGTTCTGCAAATATATCGTCCAGATGCTGAAACTCAAGTTCACACTGATGCCTCTATTGATGGTTTCGGAGCAGTCTTGATGCAGAAATCAACCCATGACCAAAGTTTTCACCCCGTATACTACATGTCAAGAAAAACGTCAGATGCTGAACGAAAGTACACCAGTTATGAATTGGAAGTCCTAGCAGTTATTGAAGCTCTTAAGAAATTCCGAATCTATCTGCTGGGAACGCACTTCAAAATAATAACCGATTGTGATGCCTTTGCCAAAACTATGAAGAAAAGAGACTTGAACACCAGGATTGCTCGTTGGGCACTGTTGCTTGAAGACTTCGACTATGACATAGAGCACAGATCTGGCTCCCGAATGTCTCACGTGGATGCTTTGAGCCGAATACATGTCTTAGCTATCTCATCTGATCCTGTAGTAGAAAAAATCAAGAAGTCCCAACAAGATGATTCCAGTCTTGCTGCTATTAAAGAAGTTTTGAAGACTCAACCCTTTGATGACTACTGCCTCAAGAACGAAATACTTTATAAGTTTCAACAAGGACGAGAACTCTTAGTCGTACCCGAAGAGATGCAAGGCGAAATCATCCGAAATGCGCACGACCGTGGACATTTCGCGGTAAAGCGAACAGAAGAACACATCAAACAACAGTTCTACATTCCTAACTTGCAAAAGAAGATAGAAAAATGCATCGCGAATTGTGTCACTTGCATCCTAGCCCAGAGGAAGTCTGGTAAGAAAGGAGGACTTTTACATCCCTTGCATAAAGACGACACTCCCTTGCATACCTACCACATTGATCATCTTGGACCTCTACCCTCATCGAACAAAAATTATAAACATATTTTTGCTATCATTGATTCCTTCACTAAATTTATCTGGTTATACCCAACAAAATCCACTACTGCTCGAGAATGTATTGCTAAATTAGATCAGCAAAAATCCACTTTTGGTAATCCAAGTCGCATCATCACAGATCGCGGTTCTGCTTTTACTTCCGATGACTTTGTCCAATATTGCTCACAAGAAAACATCACACTATCTCATATCACCACTGGACTGCCACGAGCAAGTGGACAGGTAGAACGTTTAAACCGTACCATCATCTCAGTCATATCTAAACTTTCTATAGGTGATCCAACAACTTGGTTTAAATTTGTTCCCATCGTTCAAAGAATCATTAATTCCACTTATCATCGCAGCATTAACACCACTCCATTTGAACTATTGTTCGGCACAAAGATGAATCAGCAATCAGATTTGAAAATCAAACAACTTATTGAAGACGAAATACAACAACAATTCACGGAAAACAGAGACGCTTTACGAAAAATTGCCAAAGAACAGATTCTGAAAGTTCAAGATGAAAACAGAAAAACTTATAACCTTCGCCGACGTGCCGCCCCTAAGTACAGTGTCAATGACCTCGTTGCAATTAAACGTATGTACTCTCCTGGAATGAAATTATTTCCTAAATTCTTAGGTCCCTACCGTATCACACGTGTCAAACCTAATGACACTTACGATGTAAAAAAATGTGGAAATACTGATGGTCCAACTACAACTACCACCGTGGCTGAATATATGAAGCCATGGACTACATAACTTTTTTTTTCTTTCACATGTTCCGGACTGTATATGAGTGTGCTTTTCACTTTTTTTTTATTCTTCTATTTTATTAATCAAGAAATTATGAGTGTATATTTTACCGGTTTGTTATGTGTTATCTGTACATCTATTCAATTTTTTTTCATTGATATATCTACATGTGTATCTCCTCTTTTCATTCACATTTATTTTCTATTTTTTGCTTGATATTTTGTTACCTTAGAATATTTCATTTCACGTGTAATTTTATCTAGTTGATGTATAACTTTGCTTTCATGCGAGGTCGCATGCCTTGTCGGATGGCCGATTGTAGGAACTATCTACTCGGTCTATCCATGGCGCAAGCTTTCTTGGGCGTGCTCAGCCGCACGCGCAGGAATACAGTCAGACGTGACGTAACCCCTCTGATGTGAGGACGGCGGCAGACGGCCTCCCGATCCTCGAGTAGGTTTTCCCTCCCTTTAAGATTTTAATTGTTTACTTTAATGTTATGTTTCGTCTGTAATTGTCCCTTTCTTGTGTGTCTTAATAAACGCTAGTTAAGTATAACCTATGCTTAATTACTGAGTATCCATCCCCATAATACCTTACGAAAAGTATACCCAATTTTCCTACGTTATAAAGATTCATTTAATCCTTAAAATTAATTCTCTAGTTGTGTGAATCAACTTTAAAGAAACCGGAAGCTTCTTAAAACCTTAAAATTACTATCCATTTTTTGCTCCTTTTAAAAATCTGAATTTCTTTTTGGATAAATTAAATAAAATTTTGATTCTAATCAGTTAATCTTACATTTTTTATATCATGTTCATTGGATAATAGTTGTGAAATGCGAAATTTCAATAAACTTTCAAGGATAGGTAGGATGTTCAAGTATTCGTAAATCCAATTAACCCTACAGTGCATACTGTTGCACTGTAGGGTTAATTAACTATAGGTTAACACGACATTTTCCCCCATTTTCTACTCGAGCTTCCATTTCCAAACGACAACACCATTCAATAAGTACAATAATATAACATTTCATTGTTATAGCACTTTAGTTTACCAGTAAATGGCAGCAGGGGTACTATTTTGAGATATTTGTTAGTAGCTAGTGACACAGAAAACGCCAAAATAAAAGGACCATATAAATTAAAATAAAAAAAAATTTCCAGCTTGAAAAGAAATTGTTTTGAAAAGATAAGTTATTTTTTTATAATTTTAGAGCATTTGGTTTAACTTCACTTCACAATTAATTTCACAAGGGACACAAATTAATTTCACAAGAACAAAGTTTTTTGTCAATTAAAAGTAAAAAAAATTAAATTAATTTTTTTAGTATTTTTTACTAATTTACACCATCATAGAAGTCACATAAATGATTTCCAAGGGAATTTAAAAAAAATCATGCATTGTAGGGTTAACTAGTATTCGTTCTCTAAGGAGTTTTGAATGCGTAATTAAAAATAAATTAAATGGAATGCTATAAATTGAAAATTTTACTAATTTAAGAAACAAAACAACAACCCCTGTAGTTATTTTTATACGTAGAAATGATGTTACAGATTGAATGTTGCATCCTCTGTACATTAATATCAGCATAAACACATTTTAACCTTCTAACAATGAAAACAATCGACCATCTTATCTGGGAATGGGCAATTAGGCTAAGCGCGCACTAGAGACTTCTGTCGCGGCGACTTATAACACTAGTCACTCGAGAGCAATGCATTTCTATGGAGATATTCTTGGCAGTCGAGTCTCGTCACCTATGCGCGCGCTCTAGCTTCTTGTAATAGCCAGGGTGATAATTTTGTGTCTGTTGCCGTGACAAAAGTCTGTATTGCGTGCGCGCTTAGCCTTACAGAAACCAAGGAATTTTTCCAATACTAAAATGGTTCTAAATTCAAAAATCGACATGAAAAGTTTAAAAAAATTAGTTGATTGAAAATATTTTAAAATAAAAATCAACAATCCCTTTGCATTTGTTTCGGATTGAATGACATCAGATCTTTTTCGATCCTACTTTTAAGTGAAAATCAACAATCGCTTTGAATCGTAAACTGTTGTTTAAAACTAACGTTTTGTATAAAATGACATCACATGATGTTTTCGTGCCTTTTTCAAAAAGCCAAACTTTGAAATTAAATAAAAAAATAAATAAGCATCGTAACTAAAAAAATAAATTTTGCTCCTATATTCCTCTCTCGGATACCACTATCGAATAAAAATACCGAAATCGCCCATTATTCACAACTCTACCCCTCAACTATTCCTTTTCATAAGTCACCGTAACACGATACCGCAACAACTTCAAAATCAATCCCCAAAAAATCCCACTTCTTCCTTTCAAAAACAGCCCCACCTTAAAAACACAAAACCATCTTCTGAAATACGAACGTCAGTGTAGCATTATGCGCAACATTCAAAAAGTCTCCTCATTCGAGCAATCAATCGTTGGACGAGTCGAGCCTAACATAGCAGTCCCGGTATAAATTGGATTTAGTTTTCTGCCAAGGGGAGGCCTAAGTGCAATCGCCCTTCAAGCCCTGGGCTTAGGAAATAGGATTGTGTAGAAAGGAAAACAAAGTCCGATCATGATCAGATGGCACCGTTGGAAACAGGGGGAGCTATTGAGAAGGAAAAGGAGATAAGTCCAGCAGTGTGGACTGCTTTTGTGTGGAATTTGGGCTACCCATATAAGGTACGTGGGGGTAAAAACCCGCACGAGGCAAACCACGCACCGCGATTTTTAATTGTTAATGATCGATTCAAAAGTTGAAAACTAGGTGGTTGGTTTGTCGTACTGTGACCTATTGTTCTGCGAAAGTTCGTACCCCTAAGTCACTCATGAGTTTAAAAAATGCTGTAAGTTTGTTTTTCATCATTTTGATGTAATTTTTCTGATCTTTTACTTAAAAATTACGTAAAATAGGGCTTGAGGGGAAATGCAAACAAATAGCCCAATGATAAGATAGCAATTCAACTTCAGTTTCATTTTAAAAGAATTGCCTCAACATGTCTCTAATAATAATAAGGCTTGTTTTTCAAAATAAAGTAAAACGCGGCAAATCCACGCAGGTGTTTTGGGGCAAATCTACGCAGCTTAAAAAGCTCAGGAATTCGTTCCAAAAGGAAGTGGGACTACTTGATCTCTAAAGAGGTTAATAAAGGTGTCCGAGATGGCAACCCTCTACCTGAAACCATCCTTTCTCCCTTTTGAAAGATATCTGGTCAATCTGAAATTAATTGCTACAACAGATTGACAATTTTCATTAAAACTGATCATATTTATATTAAATATTGTTGGTTGGCTTAGAAATATTAAAAACAACATTAAGAGCATTACTTTAGTGTTTTTATAATGAAAAATTCTGTTTATCACTGTTTATTTCATTTGGGCACCAAGATTTGCAAGTGCGAGTCTTTGCCCCATTTTGCGAGGCAAAGCCCCGCGAATTTTTTTTCTACTAAATTGTAAATTTCTCCTAAAATACTATCGATAAGAGTTTAAACTTGGATTGGTTTTGTAGGTAGGATCTCAATCTAACATCTCCAATTGAAATTTCGGGATTATCTACCCCCTTTCGACGACAATGTTAACAATACAGAAAATTGCGTGGCTTTGCTCCCACCTACCCTAACATTCTTAGTTCCTAAGATTTTTGTTGCTGTTTTTTAAATATGTATTTTGTTTTTACTCAATGCTATCCGTCACAAAAACGATAGGACCTTGGCCCGTAGTGGATCCAGGGGATTGCACGGGGGTCATTTGCCCCCCCAGAAGGTGAAAGTTCATTGGATAAAATGCAATCTAAAGATAATTTCTAAAAAAAACATAATTTGAAGCTTTTAAATGGTTTAATGATTAGCTTTGTGAGTAAAAAATTACATTATCCTTGAATATCTTCAAAAACTTGGCGGTTTTTCTGCTGCTGGAGATGTTTTAAAAATCCTGGTGCCCCTCTTGATGTCAAACCTGGATCTGCATTGCCCTTCCTGAGTTTAATTTACTCTTTTAATTAAAACTATGAAGTGTCTGAAAAATCATTTAACGTTTTCCGTTAATGTGATTCTTTCACCATTGTTCCGCCCATTAGTTTTCAAACATACCATCTCAAAAAAAAGTTTATCGTCTGTCAGTTTGTTTTTACGCTTTTTAAATACTGTATTGGAATAATGGTGTCCTCATCTTGTTGAATACGGTAATGGAAAGATAAATATACTTTTGGTATCGTATGCTAGGTCATTATTAAGTCAAAATACCTTCTTCTTACTTATCCTGGTCCACCTCCACAGACCAGTTCCATTATTGTTGGATCTTAAGTCAAAATAAAACAATTCGAAACTGTTATTTAATATTGACTATAACTAAAAAAAAGTTGTTTATTTTAATACCTTTACAATCTAAATTAATTGAGTCTACCCCAATTCAAAAGAACACTAATTTCTAAATATTGGAAACGAATACAAACAATAAATTTGCACAACATATTTAGTAAAAACATCGGAGATTTTAGCAAATTTTTATAATATATTTTTCTTTTACATTATTTCATGCTGCAGGTGTAAGTAATAGTAGCACTATCCAATGTAATATACAGGGTGTTTCAGATAAGTGTTTCATAACTTTTAGGGGGAATAGTAGACACCTAGACATAGGATGTGGGGGTCCCAGACCAAATCCCAGGGAGTTAAAAATGGAGCGACACCCCAAAAAAATTATTGAAAAATTCAATTTGTAGAAGAATTACTATTGATAAAAATTTAATTATGGTCTCAAAAACTGTGGTTTAATACGATCTTTAAAATTATCTCAAAAGTCTTCACTTTAAAATTTGTTTTATTATGAAAAAAGTTAAAAAACCGCAATAAATGTGAAAACTCTGCCAAAACCATATTTTGTATTTCGAAATCCTTTCTTTTGATTTGATAATCTGAAATATAATAGTTGAAAACCCTTCAGTTCAAAGTTTCACGTAAATACAATCAATATTAAACGCTTTAGATCCTGTTAAAGTTTGTTTTTTGCCTGCGCAAACAGCTGTTCAGGAAACAGCTCTAGAAACTAACAGCTCTAGAACAAAGGTCACCAATATGGATCAAGTGATCCCTGGTGGCTATAAGTGTTTTTTTTCTTTGTCTTTTTATGTTTCTATGTAACCTTATATGTGTGTAATAAAAAAACTGTCTATTGTGTATGTGGCCAATCTAACATTAATAAAAAACATCAATCTGATAACTTACCTACTGCTCAGCCAACGATAGTAAAAGGGTCACGTGATTTTTACAGACTTTGCACGGCCGATAGTTGAGTAACCGGTGATAGTTGGGGTCTTGCTTCACTGCTATGTAAAAATTAAGGACGGAACTGTTTTTTCAACGTAACACCTAGTAGAATTATTTTTCATCCATGAAAATCATACCAAAAGATGCTTATTGGGTGAGAGTACAGGGACTGAGAGTAAATTTTCCCTATCAATATTTTAAGGGGGTAAATGGACCCTCCATTGATAATGAAGTTCCATTACACATTTTGAGCAGTGGCAGAAACGTCTATGTAAGAGGTATTAAACTGAGAAATTTAAGTTTTTTGCAATGAATATGTTTATTCCTGATTTCAATGCATATTTTTAAACGTTTGTGCTGCCTTTTAATGGAATTTTTTAGGTTTTATTGAGAGATATAGGTATAATCATCATTTTTGGCAAGTTTTAGCTTCTGGGTCATTTTTGGTACGTGGTTAACCTTAGCGTTAACCATGTTTTAGTAGGTCTCACATGTGCATAGTTGCATTTGGATCTGGGGACCTGAAAAGCAACTTTATTCTTTCAATATCATTACTTATGAACAACTTTGAAATAGTGAAATTTTGATTTTCTGCAGCTTTTTAACTAATAAAGAGAAATATTTGACCTGAGAGGTCTTCTTAAGGATGTAAAACAAACATGAGAATACAGGTACGCGATTGCAGATATCAGTAAAAATTTCTGTCCTGTCTAAGGGGTGCTGAAATGGCACAAAGAATTGCATAGGTTCACAGAAAGGACATCTGTCAAAAACGTTTAAAAAAAGAAGTATTTTTAGTGTTTATGGACTTATACATGTCTGAAAAGAAAGATATATATGTAAAAACATTTTCATTATCTTTAAAATGAAGTTTAAAGAGATCGAATTTCTCCTTTGTGTCTGTACTATCCTTATAGACATTTCAACACGCCCTATACTAAAAAGATATTTTCCCTGATGTCTGTAATTGCATACCTGTATTCTCACGACCTATTTGCTTCTTTTAGAAGACATTTCGGGTCAAATATTTCTCTTTATTAGTTAAAAAGCTGCAGAAAATCTCAATTTCACTATCTCAAAGTTGTTCATAAGTAACGATATTGAAAGAATAAAGTTACTTTTCAGGTCCCCAGACCCAAATGCAATTAAGTGCATGTGAGACCTACTAAAACATGGTTAACGCTAAGATACCACTTACCAAAAATGACCCAGAAGCTAAAACTTTCCAAAAATTATTATTAGACCTATATCTCTCAATAAAACCTAAAAAATAACATTAAAAGGCATCACAAATGTTTAAAAATATCCATTGAAATCAGGAATAAACATATTCATTGCAAAAAACTTAAATTTCTCAGTTAAATACCTCTTACATAGACGTTTCTGCCACTAATCCAAATGTGTAATGGAACTCCATTTACCCCCTTAAAATATTGATAGGGAAAATTTGTTCTCTAGCCCTGTATTCTCACCCAATAAACATCTTTTGGTATTATTTTCATGGATGAACAATAATTCTGCTAGGTGTTATGTTGTAGAAACAGTTCCGTCCTTAATTTTTGCACAGCAGTGTATGTACAAGCAAATGTATCTTCCTCTTTCGATCAACTACCCCTCAACTTCCACCTGTCTCCCCTCCAAAATACTAGTTCCAGCGTTGTCAAAATCACGTGACCCTTTTACTATCGTTGGTTCAGCAGTAAATATATTTTTCCTGTGTGAGAACTTTGGCTTCCATTTTACGAACTAACCGAAGAACTTGGCCTAAACTAATGACCATTCCTACAAGCTTGTAAAATATCTAGTAGCATGAACCTATATTATATCGATGAGGAAACATCATCAGATTCAAGCGTATTTCAGCATATTTCAAACTCTAGTTTAATCTATACAATATTTTCTCTTATTTATTTGAATAGTGACTAAAGCTTTTTTTAACTAAAACCCTGGATAGCAAAGTTTAAAGTAATGTAGCTTCATCCAGAGCTTTTAATTTATCAAGTCAACAGATTAAGTTCTGATAGATGAGAAAAATATTATGAAATCAGAAAAAACAATCCAATCCACATCAGCAGGATTTTTTTTGTGTAGTAGTTTTAAAAATAACGTAAAAACAGTTAGAAAACACCGCCATTGCTATACCAAAGTTAGTCTAGACTAGAGACCCTTTATGTAAAGGGTCTCTGGTCCAGCTAGACTTGGTCTCCTTTTGCTTTGAGACCCTCAAATGCGGAAATGGGCTTTAGATTGGGTTGGTGGACTATCGATCAAAGAGGGTTTCTCCTTACTTCATCTTCTCTTCTTTTGAGACGAAAGCTTAAGGGGTAATTTAGTTCTGGAGTCACATGTTGATAATAGAAAGGTAATGTGAGATACGCCGTCGAAAAAGCGTCCAAAGAATTCGATTTCGCGGATTGGAGAATCGAATGTGTGGATTGGATTGATAAAAAAACGGATTGGTGGTTTTGGGCTTTGAGTTGAGTGTTGTAAAGCTTGGTAGCTTCAAAAAATGTTTTGCGATTTTAGAAATAAGGTTGAAGTTGTTTTAGTAGGGTTTTTAGGTGGTTTCTTTTGACACGTTTTACGGAGATAGGAAGGAAGGACAGAAGTAATTTTAGTTTCTTCTTTTGTCCAGTTTTTTAAATCCCTCGTTACCTCCATAGTGTATCTAAAACAACTTCCAAGCCTGGATAAGAGAAATTGCTTGGGACCAACGTTTTCGTTCAGTTTATCCAGGTATTCCACTTATCCAGTATTCCATTTAGGCAGGTATGATTTTGTTTTGTTCCACTTATTACAGCTAGTTTTCATCTTTCATTTCCTTCGCCTCAAATTTTCTTACCTGCTGCAAAGTCTTTGCGTGTATAGAAACCTTCAATCCAAAATGTGAAATGTTTTTTTATCCCTGCACGAACTTTATTTATTCTAAAATATGCGCCTCTCATTTTCATCGAACGGTCGAAATCACCCTAAAAATTTTAACTTTGGACTTTAGGAAGACATTTTCATTGGATCCAGGTCACACCATGGGTCCAGGTCATCTGAAGACAATTCCCTCCCTTCAGAGACATGGCAAAATTGTGGAGGTGGCAATATAGGATGGCTGCACCCATCATACGAGGCTTAAGTCGGACTCCTGTCATCCATGGGCTTCACTTTCTTAGGAGAAGCATCCTCTTTGCCCTAACTCCTGTACGCTTTGGGGATGGAGCTAGGATATCCCAAGTGGCATTAAAAACAACATCAACAAGTATCCTGATAACTTAAGTAAACTTAGTGCAATAAATTTTAAATTTGTTTAATGCTTTCTAAAACCGAATATATTTGAATAAGTTTAAATTTTTCTATTTCAACATGTTAGGGAGACAAATTACTTTATAAGATACCAAAGTCTAAATTTACGGGTAAACCATTCAAATTTGTAAGTGTTTGTCAAGCTCACACTGTGACCTAATTTTTTTTTAGATAATTGCAAGTTTAGACAAAATTCCAAAACTTAAATTATTTTATCACTACATACATAAAGGGATAAAAAACAGAACCCTACAAGAGTAAAAAAACACCATAAAATTTTATGTCACGTACTTCGTATAGGAGCTCCCTCACCCACGAAATTCTTACGCTGTTCCTATACACAGACGCATAATGCACCAAAAATGCATGGGGGGAAACTGCATTAAAGGAAGGAGGTAGTAAGAAAGAGCTCCAAACTCCCCGCCAGTGTCAAACAATAAGAAGAATATCAGAATCTCATTTGGAAAGCATCCAAGTCGGGAAGAATCGCCCCTTCCTCCTACCCCCTAAGGAAAGGAATGATGGCCATTGACCTTCAGTTCCAAATATCGTTTGGCAAAAGCCTAATGGATTCTAATCTAAATTTCGAGTTCGAGAAGAGAAGAGGAAAAACTTTTCGCTTTTAATTTGAAAGGAGATATGTCGGGGGATCGGGTTTTCCGTTCTTTTTTTTCGTCTTTCCTTTTCTTCGTCTCCGTTTTGAAGAGTCGGGATTATCTTCATAAGGCTCTTCTCGGTTAGTGAAGGGGAATTGAGGTTTTTTATTCTCAACGGAGTTTTAATGAAACCTTACTTGTAGGATGGATGTTAATTGAATGTCTGGTTTTCGTTTTTGAGAAATATGCCTTGTGTTTTTTTCCTTAATCTTCTCTCCTTTACTTTAATTCGATGAACAAGTTGGAATTGTCAAAATGTACCTGGGTTTAATGAAAAGCAAACTAAGACAAAATGAGGGGGATAATGGCTTATTGTAGATGGAAAGCCTTGACATTACTTAACAATTTGCTAATTATGCTAAATAGCAGTATAAATCAATAAGTTAGGAAAACAACATAGCTATTATAAAAAATAGTTGCCTTTTAAAAAAATTCGAAACTCTTAAGAACGTGGTAACTTTTACCAAGTGTCTATAATTTTATCTATATTTATTTTTAAAAAACTTTAATAATGATAGGTTGAAGTAATATGATTCGTAATGAAATTACTAAGTAACTGTAGAGTAATACCTATTTTAATAACAAACTAGAAAGAGTATCAAAAATGACCTGCAAAATATTCTCTTAATTAAACTTGAACTTTTCTTATTTATATCTATATCTATATATATTATGGATCCTTCACTAAAATCGATTTTATACTTAAACTTACAATTTTTGCGACGTAACACTTCCATCAAACAACAGTTACTTTTATAAGAGGAAAAATTTGGGTTAATTTTCGTTTTGATTAGAAAAAATATCAGACTGATTCTGATCTAAAATATTAAAAAATCACCGAACTATTGTGTTGTATATAGTCCGCATAAAAGTGGGTCTTGTTTAACAGATTAAGCCCAATTGCAAAAAAATAAGTACTATTCAACATATTTAAAACAGGTGTTCTTTCCTTAACTACTTATTTTATTTTTAGCAATATTATTTAAATATTCTCATTCATAGGTAAAATCGCGTCTATTCTCTCCTTCTTTCGCCGCTTGGCATTGAATTGGCGGCATTCCTGGCGCCTCGGCACCGGGTGTTAACACGCGGTGTAAAACGGAGTGAGAATATGAAAAAAAAGCAGCTTACACCTCATAAAGAAAAGTCGGGGGAGAGGAATCAGCATTAAATATTTATAAAGGGGCGTTCTGGGTGAGAGAAGTGAAGCTTTATCGATTGGAGGTGAGTTGAAGGGAGTCTGAAAAGCTTCCGATTTTTAAAGGGAGGTTAGAAATTTCTATTGAGAATTATTAAAAAATCTAATCTGATGGATCATTTCACCTACGGCACCTTTTGTTATAGCTAGCGGTAAATATTGATAGGGGTATATTATAGATACTGTCGTACGATTCGCGAGTGCACCAGTTGGGATGCTTACTGGTTTGATATTGTTTTTCTCCCTTACTAAGCATGCGTGACAATCATGGTAAAATATTTCTGGATTTCAAGATAGACGTGAACTTTCTCTAAAGTCGGATGTTCTTTAAATTTATTCATGAGAAAAATATTATAAATCCATGTGCATTAAAAAAAATTTATTTAAAAAATTCAAATTAATCAATAAAAGAAAAGTAGGATGTTTAGTGTATTTTCTAAATTTAGGTATCAAAAGGTATTTTTACACCTTTTCAACTTATTCACATGAATCACATATCACCTTATATTTCCAGTACGCTTTAGTTTTCCACATTTCTTGTTTCGCTTAAAAAACTGAAACACAGGGTTTATAAAAGAAAAATCAAAGGAATATACATTTACATTTGCATTAGGAGCATTTGCCAATTTCAGTGATTTACATTCAGAAACACCCTCTCTGTCCGTGTCCAAGCCCCCTCCGTGAGCTCTCTGTATTTTTTATTAGGTATTTTTAAATTTTAGGGTTTGATTCTGCCGGGTATAAGACATTTAGTATGCATCTACTATTGTTGGACTCTTTCCATTTTTTCTCATAAGAAATTCTTTTTAAGGGATTACCATTCATTTCTAGTGTCTGCTTGATTCTTGTCATTACATAGATGAAAAATATCGCCAATAATTAGATTAAATCCTAGCGATATTTGTGTACTTGGCTTCTTAATTTTTGAAGGTTTTAGAATAGATAACGGAATTGTACTCTTTTCTTCATCCATTTTATCATTCATTCCACGACTGCGCTTTCACCCTTAACACCTGCACTCCCACGAACCCTATCCTCTCTAATAAAACTCCCCTCTAGTTCTGTCAGGACGAAATCCAGTCACATAACCGCCCTAAAAACCCCTTTCTAAAAAACCCTCCCCTCAATTCCTTCGCGCCATTAGAGCCACAATTAATCGCGCCCAAAGAAGATCCAAAATGGCTTTTCACACTGGCACGCGTTGGCTGTAGTAGTAATGTCCCGAGATTCTTCGTGGCCGTCTGTTGCCACCGGCGGAGAGGTAATTATGTTCGCGGTGGCTCTATTTTGTGGGAGTGGCGAAAAGAATAAAATATCGGTGTTGGGGAGAACGGGGTTTTCGAAAGTGATTTTGGAATAAATTTCGTGGGTGTGGAGTGTTTCGGGGCAATTACGGCTTTAGAAAGTGAATGACATATTTTACTTGAATTGGTTTCGGGGGGTATTTGCATGTGTTTAGCGGTTGTGTTTTGAATGGAAATATGATTTTTTTCACAATGAAAAACTTGCGAATTTGTTCAACTCTAAAAGATTCATGAGGAAAAGGTTTTTAATGACACAGTGAAGGCTTATTGATTGAAATACTTCTCCTAAAAACCCTATTTGTAAGGGAAAATATCATAACCAGATTAATGGGAGTGGATTAAATTTCCTTGGAACTACTAATTTCCAGAGAAATGACTTAGTTACTATTTTTTCCCTTTGATTGCTTGAAGTTTGGTGTTTTTTAATGTTTTTAAGAAAAAAAATCAAGTAATCTGTACTGAGATGTATTTGAGATACTTGAACAAGGAAGTATTGTGTTCAAATAAATGTTGTTCTTCCATTTTTTATTGTTATCAACTTTGCACAGTAGATTTTTTATCTTTATCATAAGGAAGTAGTATACTACCTTACAATAATTGACCGGACACCATACAATTTGCATGAAACCCGCCTACATCTCAATTTTTTACATTCCAATGCTTACACGTAGCCTGGTGAGGTTCCTTCTTTAGTTCTACATGAAATGTGATGGTATTTCGAAAGGAAATAAACTTGGGGACTTAGAAAGAAGTGATGAAGCAAGTAGTCAATTTAGAGGCAAGTCTATTCGTTCAATTTCAGGAGAGTTATTAATGTTACAGCCAACTTTTGGTGTTGTAGAATGATTACGGGAGTTGGGACACTAATTGCACTTGTTGTTTGTCCCACAAAAATGACTTATGGCATCAGCGTGCCCTAAAGTGTTAAAATCGTAAAAACCATTAAAAACGATTTCAAATCATCCAAAATGAGTTTAATCCGGCTTCATGGGTTGGTTCGCTGCAATACTTAGTAAAAAGAAATATCCGTCTTTAATATACATTGTTTTGTTGCCGCAAACAAACCAAGCATCACGTCATCCAAAAAAGAAGGCAGACTTGCTTGGCGTTTGCAACGTCGTAACTGGACTTAAAACAATTAGAAAGCTGTTTTAAGAAGCATCGAATTTCACTCAACACTCCTCCAGTCGGCGATTGGGCAAGCTTAAGTTTAAAAATGAGGAAGGCAGGTCTTTTTCTCGAGTGGATTGCACAAATCGTCGAATGCCGAGATGGTGTAATCTCGTTTGGGGGGTTTATTGGATCCCTTAACTTTTCTTATAGGTAAATTAAATACTGATGCCAGGATGAACATTTCGGACAGTTAGATTCTTCCGACTATCTGTCAATTTCCTAAAATAGACAAATGTTACTTTCCGGAAGGCAATGCTTCCTGCCATGTTTGAGCCTCTGTCAAGCAGGGAGATCAATATATAGATGTGAAATTTCTTCTATGGCCCCTTCAGAGACCCAAAACAAACCCTAGGAAACATTTTTGAGACAACATAACGAAACATTTAAGGATTCGGGAACCACGGTCAAAATCTACAACTGAGATAGCAATGTTCTCAAGGCATAAATGGACACAAATTTCCAAAACTGAATATTAAAACATTGTTTAGAATATGCTTAGAAAGGTCAATAATGATATTGCAGCACGTAGAAGTCAATCACTTCAAATTAAATCATTTATTTTTTCAGTTGAAGCATCACACCTTGGTGTCCGGTCAATTATTGTAGGGTGGTGTATTATACACTACTGTTCATAAATTAAGGACGGAACTATTTTTTCAACATAACACCTAGTGAAATTATTTTTCATCAATGAAAATTATACCAAGAGATGTTCAATGGGTGGGAATACAGGGCCCGAAAGCAAATTTTCTCTACCAATATTTTAAGGGGGTAAATGGACCCTCCATTGATAATGGAGTCCCATTACAATTTGGAGCTGTGGCAGAAACGTCTGTGTAAGAGGTATTTTACCGAAAACTTTATGGTTATTGTAATGAATACTATTACTCCTGAACTCAGTGCATATTTTTAAAGGCCTGTGTTACCTTTAAATGGTATTTTTTATGTTTTATTGATAGAAATCGGTCTAATCATCATTTTTGGCAAGTTTTAGCTTCTGGGTCATTTTTGGTAATTGGTATCTTACCGTCAACCATGTTTTAAGTAGTTCTTACATGTGCTAGATTATGTTTAGGTCTGGAGACCCTGAAAGTAAATTATTTCTTTCAATATCGTGACTTTCAAGAAACTTTGAGATAGCCAAATTGTGATTTTGTGCAACTTTTTCTCTCATAAAGAGAAATTCCTGACCTGAAATTTCTTCTAAGAGAATCAAATGGGACATGAGAACACAGGTACGCAATAGCAAACATCAGTGAAAATATCTGCGGTGTATACGAGGTGCTCAAACGGCACAACATAATTGTATAGTTTCACAGAAAGGACATCTGTTATTAATGTTTGAAAAAAAAGTATTTTTTAGTGTTTATGGACGTAGACATACCTAAAAAGAAACATATAGTTGTAAAAATATCTCCATTACCTTTGAAATGAGTTTTTAAGAGATATAATTTCTCCATTGATACTCTATTACTGTTATAGACATTTCAACACTCCCTATACACGAAAAAAAATTTCCCTGATGTCTGCGATCACGTGCCTGGGTTCTCATGTCCCATTCGCTTCTTTTAGAAGAAATTTAAGATCAAGAATTTCTCTTTATGAGAGAAAAAGTTGCACAAAATCACAATTTGGCTATCTCAAAGTTTCTTGAAAGTCACGATATTGAAAGAAATAATTTACTTTCAGGGTCTCCAGACCTAAACATAATCTAGCACATGTAAGAACTACTAAAAACATGGTTGACGGTAAGATACCAATTACCAAAAATGACCCAGAAGCTAAAACTTGCCAAAAATGATGATTAGACCGATTTCTATCAATAAAACATAAAAAATACCATTTAAAGGTAACACACGCTTTTAAAAATATGCACTGAGTTCAGGAGTAATCATATTCATTACAATAAACATAAAGTTTTCGGTAAAATACCTCTTACACAGACGTTTCTGCCACAGCTCCAAATTGTAATGGGACTCCATTATCAATGGAGGGTCCATTCACCCCCCTTAAAATATTGGTAGAGAAAATTTTCTTTCGGGCCCTGTATTCTCACCCATTGAACATCTCTTGGTATGATTTTCATTGATGAAAAATAATTTCACTAGGTGTTATGTTGAAAAAACAGTTCCGTCCTTAATTTATGAACAGTAGTGTATTATGTATGTATTTAGTTTTTTAATTCCTAACGAATTGTGGACTATTTAGGACTACTAGACTTTGAATTCATTTCATCAGAATATCTTATGATTTTCAAACGTTTCAAAGAAGCGTTCCTGATTTATTAAATTACTTTTAAAGTTTTATCATTAAATAAAATCAAAACTAAATCCTTTTTTTAATATTATTTCTTACTCCGATGTTCCACTTCAACTAGATCCAAACTAAATATTTTGGAGACAAAAACTTACTGTTATTTTATTGCTTGTTTCTGTTATTTTAACATTTAAACGTGTTTTAAAACCCATGAACTAGGGCTTACATATCGCTATAGCTATCTTAGCAAAGTATACCCTTGTGCCTTCATTAACCATATTCTCCATACCATTCCAAATCGCTTCAAAAACTTTGATTAAAAGCACAGAGACAGCTTCAAACCTTACAAAACTTTCGAATCAATTACCAGAGTCTGAAATACCTGAATATATATCACGCACTTTCTCCTCATATCTCATCTATATCCTTCACAGAGCAACTTATTGCATTCCGGAAGCTCGATCGTGCGCACTAAAAGGTAGAACTCCTTTCTCTAACGTCTGATGAGGCTCAAAAGAATAACTGTAACCTCGATGCAAATGAGGCGATGAACGACGGCATTGTGCCGTGAAAATGGAATGCTCCTCAGTTGAGTTTTCTTGTTGAGGGGGAAATCGAGGAGAATGGAAAAGAAATAACGCTCCTTTTCAATAAATATGGCGGAGCAGAAAGAGAAAATGAAAAGTTTGGAATGGGTTTATATTTCTTTTGGGGAAGAGATGTGTTTCACTGGGAGTGCATTTGATTTGGGAGAATGATATGCTTATATCGCATTTGACTGTGCAAATGTTTTGAAGTAAAAAAAATATAGAGAGCACGTGTGGGTTATATTCTTGTACTTTAAAGATACGCTAACCTAATCCAAGTCTAAATTAATGTTATAGCTTGGAAATTGTAAAATCTGTTGATTTGATAAAATGAGATAAGCAAATATGCACTTTAAAATGGATAAACTTGAAATAAAAATTGCATTGATTTTGAATTTTCAAAGTATTTATTGTGGAACTGAATTTATTTTTTAGTTTTGTAATTATAAAAGACGAGTCTTGATAATTTCAATATTTGTTATTCACTTTTATCATTTTGTCCTTGATAAACGCTGTAAATATACTTATTGTTAGGTCTAAATTTAGTTAACTTATAGTTAAAGTATAGAGGTTTAAAGTTGTTATCTTCAGTTAAAACCAATAATAATTAAAACTTCAACTGATTATTTAGTTTAGGAAGAAAATGTAATATCGCGGTTATTACTTGTAAAGCGTTGTAATGAAATGGTTAAAATTAGCAATACTTAATCATTTCAAAAGGAATTTTATTATTCTCCAATATTTGGAATAATTTTGTTTCGGCATATTTATTTACAAAGCCCTTACACTTTTTTATGCAGAATGAGGACTTTCAATTCATAAGTATATTCGTAATATTTATGACATATATTTTAGAATATCAAATAAAAAATAAAAAGGCTATTTAATTTTATATGAAGACGAACCAAATACCTAAAACTAACCGGAATTTCCAATTTTTTAAGATGCATCACATAACCATTTAAAGAAGATAAGTGTTATGAAATTTAAAAATTGTATCATACAAACTAATTTCTTAATTTCGTAAACGTTTTCACTTTTTTCGATAAATTTTTTAAACTGATTTTCCATACTTTCTCCAACACAACTCACGGATTATAAACACTTTCAAAGTCTGATCCAAGCTTAAAAAACAAGTGTCGCAATCGGAATCAAATGATATCTGCCTAAGAGGTTTGCATAACGTAAATCCCTTAAAAAAACTGAAATCTTAAATTCTAAAGGTAGTTCTATAGAAACTGCGTGACGTCTGCAGTGACGTCAGTGCATTCAAATGGAATCCGAGAGGGATAAAAATAACCCGATGTCTCACTGGATTCCGACAGATGGAATTGATTCCGAACTAAAAATAAACTTTGGGTCTTCTCAGTTAAAAGCTAATTTCTCTTAAATTTAAATGCTTTCAGCGATGTATTCCGTTTTCGAATACATGTTAATGATCAGAAACATGGAAATAATCCATTGAGTTCAGTTCATCAGCTATTCACTAATGCTAGCAACTGTAAAGTTAGCTTGTAGTACAGGATAATGGATAACCAACTGTATTTAATGTTAAATCTAAATTTAGGTAGTGTAAACTCTTTCTTTACTTTCTCATTTTCGAAAAATTCAGAACCAAATTTAAAGGTTTGAATTTTGTGTCTATGCAATGGGGTGTATGTATTGTATCATATTCTAAATATTTTTTAATGGATTTTACTATTTGAGCTAGCTTTCGGATGTGCCCATGTTCTATCCCTTTAAATATTGATAATGTAATTTTTAATTAATAAAACACCATTTCTATTATTCTAAAAAATGCAATTTATTTATTATCACACGAGTAAATCAAAATTTTTAATAATTTTTATTGAAGATATGTTTCTCCCTAATTCAAAACCTCCAAATCTTTTTAATACATTGATACTTCTTAAAAATTCTTCATTAGTCGTATTTAATTTGACTTCTTACCAATTCTGTTTAAACATATTCCCAGTCAGTTAAAGAACTAATTTTTCTATCCTCTTACATGTATATTTTCACTGCAGGGGTTGATTCCCAAGCCTATTTTGTCACCGTTAGATATTTCTTGCCGCGAGCCTTTTTTTTTCAACGTTAAATTTTTCCGCGTTGCCAAACTTTGAAACATATAGGGTTACTTGGGAAAAGTGGGACACTGGGGTAAGTGGGACACCCCCTAAAACTATAATATGTACAGGAAATTTCATTGATTATATTACAGCTTGTCACACCGATGAGTTTTGCATATATTTGAGATTTGTTTATAGAACTAATTTAAAATAGATTCCCAGAATGGATTTTTGGAGAGTTCAAGACGCATTTTTCAAAGAAGTATTTCCAGGTAAGTTTTCATTACATTTTAATGTTTATTGAACTGTTTTGCAGAGGAGTTTGACCTAAAATACATACGGCAATTTGAAATTTTTCAAAATTTTTGGTTTTTAAAAGTTTAAGAGGGGGTCCCACTTCCCCCATAGTTTTAGAATGGTTGGAGTAAGTGGGACCCCTCTTTATTTAGTATGTGAGACCCCTTATTATGATATAAGTGGTTCTAGAGGGTCCCAAATGATATAGGAACTATTTCGGGTGGATTTCCATGGACACATGGGCGGATTTAAGGGGGGTTATAGGGACAATTTCCCCCAATATTTTCAGAAAATTTCGATTTATAGTAGCAAGACCTTTTACTCACCACTTCAAAATTCAATAAAATTTATAAATAATTTGATCGACATTTTATATCAAATTTGCGAATTTAAGTTATGGTGAGTTAAGTGAAATATCATACAATAGTGTTCATTCTCGTTAAGTGTGTCCGATTTCTTTTTTATCTTACGATGTTTGTTAAAGTGCCAAAATAAATCTTAATCTACCTTATTATGTTTCTTCAACACTATTTTATATGTTAAAGTAAAACATATCCCTTTGGCCTTTCAAAACATTCTTTAAAATACTTATTTTTCTTTTCATTCTTTTCTTACCTTGTGATATTGATTTTAATCTGAGTAGATTTCTCAATCATGGTTACAGTTACAATAAAATATTTTGTTGTGAAAATTTCTGTACTTTATCAAGTAAGACTCACTTCCTTCCTTTTAAGTTTTGCTCACTTCCCTTATAAATAAAGAATGGGTGACCCACTTACCCCATCTCTTGTTTTCGATTCACACCCGCTAAAATTGTTTATGAAAAATTTTTACTTATTTTGGAGGCTAAGATGCCAAATCAAAATATTCACTGCGCATGCATGCGTGAGTAAAGTAATCGGATATCATCTGATATGCCGGATAGAGGTTCAGTTCTCAGGGCATTTTTTATCAACTCTACGTAAAGAATCTTTCTGGGCAATGTTTGCACAGACTTTTTGAAACACCTTTGTATGAATATAAATAATTAAATCAAGGTAATATAAATTTCAAAAAAAAAGAAGAAAAGAGAAAACTTTCTATTAATCCCAAGAAGTCGGAGATAATTTTTTATCACATAGGAGATCCAACCTTTTTTATACTAACCTTCTCTCTCTCTTAGACTTTTAATATTATCTCTTATTGATCGGTTTCCTGTCATTTCACAAGAATGGTTTTTTGCTCACGATGTGACAATTTCCACTAAAACGGCTTTCCAGGTATTTTTTCGGGTTTTTTTTCACAATTTCATCAGTTTTTTAATGGGAATGCCGGTTTTTATGGTGGTGGACATTAAGACTCTTTTGATGTTTCCATCATCATCGTATTGATCTGTTTTGGGGCATCAGTAACGTAAGTCGTTATTGCCTCATCCTTGGGGATAAATGTTTTAAACAATTCATAATATCCCGAAACGCTAATTACAGGTCTCGAATATTATGGGAATAGTTTTAATGGTTTGACAGAAAAATGAATGTGCCTGACACTTCCTGTATTGAATAGGATTTGTGTTCTTCTTATCGTTCTCTACTGCAATTCGTATAAATGCAGAACAATGTATCTGCAAGAAAAAATAACTAATGAATTAATATTGATACAGTTTCAAATCTGGCTTAAAAATTGGTTGTTTAGATAATTACATTTTAGTGTTAAAGTAAAAAACTATTTTTATCATGCAAAAATATCACACGTTAACTTAATCGAGATGTAGATGAGAGAAATATATAAAGATTTGAGATTTATTCAGAGAAATTTGAAAATTTTTATTAAGATACCATTAAAAGAATTATCAACAAAGAGACAGAGGTTTTAACTTATACAAATCTTCTCAATTTGACACAATACACGAGAAATTCCACGTAAGTTAAATGTGGGTATAGTGGACACTGTACCAATAGTGGGCACATAACTGATTAATTTTAAATAAAACGAGTTAGAGGCATCAAACAGCGTCAAAATTCATAGGCATAGTAGATTGTACAATCAGGTAAGCTGGTAAATTACCACCGATACCACAGATCAGCATGGGAAGGATATTTAAATATTTCAAAATAACAACATCGGCCGAGAGTGACTGAAATTTGATTTCGCTTATTGAATCGCGTAAGGAAACGGGTATTTCGGAACTGATTTTTTTGTATTTATTACCGTTTGATTGACTTTTAAATTTATATTAAGATAAAGAAGAGTATAAAATGATAAATAAAATTTATTTGAAAGTTTTGACTTTACAAGGATTTATGGGGGTGGCCACTTTACCAACACAAAATCTTAGATTTTACAATAGTGGCCACCGCAATGGCTTCTAATAGAAACTTAAATAACATTGAATTTGGATTAGTTTTTCTTCATAAACTGTTGATTTTCTTTAAAATGAGTGTTGTATGAATTTGGTTTCATTCTGGCTTCAGGTACCAAGGTTTCCAAAACATTGAATTACATGCTTAACTCCTCTCAAATCAGCTACAGCGTAGGCTTTGGGCAGGAAACTATCAAGTATTTTTTTAAATAAAGCTAATTTGATTTGATATAAAATACATTTCGTTGGGAAGGAAGATTTAATTAGAAATAAACGACTATACCAAAAAAACCCATCAATTTCATGCATAAACCCCCCATATAGGCAGAAAAAGAGAGGTGTCCACTATAGATGCAAGAGGTGTCCACCATAGATACAACTGCTACATCTATTTGGCCACTATAGATGCAATTTGGAGTACTTTTTAAAAATTAATTAAAAATACTTTACCCAATTTAATTAAAATTTTTAATTATAAAATCGAAAGAAGAAGATCCAATTAATCTAAAAATAGGATGATAACGGTTTCCAAGCAAATAGGTTGGTATTTATTGAGAATTTTTAAGCAAAAATGTTCCTTAAAGTGTCCACTATACCCACATTTACCTTATTGCTTTCTAGTTTTTAAATACTTAATTATATTGCAAAAATGATCCTACAGTTTGCTAATATGTGAAATTTAAAATATAAGAAATTGGTGATTAATATCTAGAATTTTGCATTTTGTTTCTTTTGTTATTTGGAAGGATACTACTCATTTAAAGTCTCAGAACTTTTATTTTTATTTAGGCCTGCTATTTTTCATTTATGAAATACTGGGTCCATTGCGTAATTTAGCAGTTTCAATACTTAGCTAGTTTTAAGTTGTTGATCAAATACTACATTGACTTAATTACTAAATTTTGTAATTTATGGATAAAAAAACTAGCTATAGGTTAACGAAAACCTAACATCTATTCTTTAGCCGGCGGAGCGGCGAGTCACATGCACTTGAGCTTTAGATAAACCTGGAACAAGGTAAAATTGCTAACTTCCTATATTTAAGCAATGAAAATCGTGCCGTTTTTTGTGCGTGATGTGCTGCCGCGTAGGGATACAAATCATAACTGGTATATTGCCTAAAAGGGGCAAAACAATAATGCCAAAACTAGGTAAGCGTTTATTGAAAATTCATGTAATTGAAAATAGTTCCCTTAAAAACTATAATATTCATTTCTATTAAATAGCGTTTCTCAAAAAAAATTTTTAAATACGGATAATTTTTGCACTTTATTTCATAAAATAAATAAACGCGTTAAGTTGGATTCTGCAATAGAAGAAACTACATAGCAAACATACAAGCAATAGAAGAAACTTTATAAATGCCCCTTTGGCGTGGTGACACAGTGTAAATTTTGGAAAGCTGAGTTTGCACTCGTTATTATTAAGCTCAATGGTCATATGGAAACTTTATTGTAAGATCCCGCTTATTCCTAGTATACAACTCTTCATTTATCTGGAATAAACGAGGCATTTTTTGGAAGCAATCCAAAGGAGACCTACTTTTCCGAAAGTACTCAATTAGACGGATACATCAATTTAACGGGACAGAAACAATTTGTGGGATGTCAATTGCTCGATACAATGAAACCGTAAGACTGATCACGGAAGGAAAGTGTGATTGATGCTTGTAAGGACGTTTGAATAACCTATTTTCTAAAAATAAGCTAGATTCGTATTTTTTATAGAACATACTCAACTCAGCGAAATCAGCACATTCTTCACAAAGATTTCATAAAGATTGAACCTTAAATCGAATAGTTATCAAGGTAGAAAAAGAACTTTTGAAAATGATACACTCACAAAAAAATGTTTGATGTAAATGATTTTATATTTTCACTGTAAAAAAGAACATGATAAATGTATGATATGACCCATTCAAAATTGCAGCATTTATTTTAAAATTAGCTCCTTTATCGTAGTTTATTTATTTAGTTGTTCCTTGACACTACTACAATCCAAGAAGTGCAAGTGATAATGTGTTATGAATAATGTTTGACGGATAAAATTTCAAGTAACTAAAATTTTAACCCATTAAGGACGGTTGGCAACAAAATTTGCCAAGGGACATTTCATTTTTTACTGACTCTAATAGAGGACATTAAAAGTTTAAATGCATGACAACAGCTTCTAAAGAATGTATTTATTCAGATAAAAATAGAAATTTATACCTGCCATGCCGTTTTGGGGGTAAAATCGCTGTTAGAATGAGAGCGTTTCACTACATTTTGGAGATAGCTGGGAGATCATTTGGAAAACGCCAAAATAATCTAATGTTTTGGTTATTTTTATGACTTGTTTCTATTGAAGCATATTCACAAGATCCCATTCTAAATATTATTACCAATTACAGTTGGAATGGGGGTATTTAAATTGCCAATAGCAAGGGTTTTCTTCTACTGGCAACTTTTGTTGCCAATCGTCTGATGTGTGGTCAAAACTTTTACGAGTTACTCATAAGAAGCTTTTGTAAATTAATTATTTTTAATGCTTTTTTTTTGTTCTTATCATATATGTAGATCTTATTGATACTTTAGCATGATGAAATGTTTCCATTGGATCATAATTTTAGTGTTTTTTAAATAGATTTTAGATTTTTACCGATTCCTAACAGATTTATTGGTTCAATCACATAATAAATCATTTCTGGATACATTTATTTTCCTTGAAAGGGGTTTCTGGAAATTTACAGTAGTCAAAAAATAAAATAAAATATCACTGGAGTAATTTAACCCATTTTGAATGGGCTAATACCTAGTTTTTATCGAGTTAATGAGTAATATTTAACATTTTCTGGGGGGAATATGCGAAATCTGGATCCATAAAGATGAATACTGTAATTATGATGACTTTTTGATAGAGAATGACTAAAAAGAACGTAGAATTCCAATAAGAGAAAAGGCTTCGGAAGGCAAAAAAATTATATACATATAACCAAAGGTATCCAAAAAAAATGAAAGTTGAGAATATATAAGACTAATAAGAATATATAAGCAGTAAGTATAATAATAAGATAATAATAAGCATAATAATAAGAATATATAAGCAGGTAAAAAAGTCCCTATGTTCCAGACTGGGAGATATAAATAAACCTTTTTTAACCTGGAAGCTAGCTAAAGTACAAAAATCAAAGGGTTCCGACCATTCCGACTTAAAAAAAAAGTATACTAGTTCGGCTATTCTTAAAGCCTGAAAATAGGTGGATATCAATATTTGAACTGAACTGGCCCTATTCAGGAGGGGTGAAATACCCTTTCTTGGACCCCCTATTAACAATTTAGTACCCATTCACTTTTATTTATGGATTATTTCTTTAAATTATGTATGAACTAGCTGTTATACCCGGCCCTGCACGGGTGGGGTGTATGAATTTATTTTTTTAAATATTTCTTAAAATACATTTAAAATTTTGTAAATTAGCAATATTACAAATCATCCCGGTATCCCAGGCGCCTCTTTCCTATCCCAGTGTTCCCGGTAATCTTATCCCGGTGGTCACGGTAATTTTTCTAATCCCGGCGTTCCCGGTAATTTTCCTATCTCAGTGTTTACGGTAATTTTTATATTCCGGTATTCCGGGTGTCTTTATGGTAAATTTCCTATCCCAGTGTTCTCGGTAATTTTTATAACCCGGTAATTTTTCCTTCCCGATGTTCTTGTCACTTTTTACAATCCCGATGTTCCTGATAATGTTTAATATCTTGGTGCCTTTATAAAATAACAAATTTGAAGCCATAGTAAAAAGTCTAGTAAATTAGTATGTCTAGTGAACAAATTAAGAAATTTAAAACCAGTGTTTAAAACTAAAATAAAAGATCTAGTAAATGAAAAAGTCTAGTGATCTGTGTCTCATTTGAAACAATGTTTTATTTTTAACTCGTTGTATGACTGGTAAAACAGGTTTTCAAATACGGAAAAATAAGTGAAAAAAAGCAGGAAAAACGGGAAAAAAGAATGAAGGACTGATTTTCTCTTTATAAATTATAGCCCATGTCCTTTTCTGATGTATAAGCTACATTATTGTAAAATTTCATTAAAATCCATTCAGTAGTTTTTGTGTGAAAGAGTAACAAACATCCAGACAAACATTCACAATTATAATAGTAGTAGGAAACATTTTATTATCAAAATCGTAAACATTCTAATTAGTTTTTTCGACTTTTCATTTGTCAGAGTTTGGACCCCACTAAGGACGGTTGGCAAGAAAAGTTGCCAGTTAAAAAATCATAAAAATTATTTTTTTAAAAATCTGAAAATGGGCATTTCTTACTATATTCGGTCCAAATGAACAAAATATGAAAGAAAAAGTTATTTATTTTCATTATTTTAAAGTCGTCCTTAATGGGTTAATGTAACATATTTCTGGGTTTTGATATTCTGTACTCTGATTTAAATGCTAAGTTTGAAAACCAACAACAAAAATCATTCTACGAGTAAATTGTTGGTTGTACTAGGCCTTTGTAAACTTTGCTTAAAAAAATTCGCAGTTAGAAAATAAATCATCTCGCCTAACATTACTAAGATAGAGTTAACAGACAAATAGATATGCCTATGTATGAAATGTGTATGGTCTTCTCCTTCTCTCTTAAATGATATTTCTAATTTGAATTTTTGAAATTTTATAAGGGAACTTTAAAACATCTTAAATTATTGTATAACTTCTAAATATGAAAAATAAAAATGGGAACAAACACCGCTTCGTGTTATTTTGGAATATAGGCAATATCCATCTTGACCTGCAAATTTTTGAATCTGCATGAATCTGCATCAAATTTTTGAATCTATTATTGATAGTATGGATTAAATGCAGTATAAACTCGATATCTTGAAATCAAAGGAACCCCAAAAAATTTACTTCCAGATAACATGGAAAAATGGATAAATAAAATAATGGTATTTTTCGAGATATAATGCGGGGTTTTCGATATATCGATGTTATACAGTACTAACTTCAATAACTTGAGATATTTAGAAATGCATGAGAGGAAAGGTGAAACGCTTAGCATCGTCCAGGAACTCACCTGAAGTGTTTTTCTTTGCAGAACCGGGGGGCAAGGCCATGAAGGCCGTTGTCATGGATACGGCGGAAGACAGCCTCAGCCAAGCCAGTGATGAACAACTGGTCTCTCTGCAAATATACGTCCCAGAACTCATAGTACAGGTGAGCTCTTCCTTCCTATATCGAAATGTATCGTTATATCTGAGATTTATTAAAGAAATTGAATCGGAATCAATTGATTATGATTCGTTTAAGTACCGTAGAATCACGCCAAAGAGTTACCTCTACAGCAGATTCAAATAATTTTGATACAGCGTACAACGTCCTATTACTTGTAACTCGTAAGGTCATATTCATGTCCAGAATGGTTTTGCTGGGAGTCAAATTCATATCAAGATATTATATGCAAGTTCTTATATAAAATTTATTCGGGAATCGAATCATAATGCCGCTTATTGAATATTTATAGTACTTAAACCAGTGGATAGAAAATTCAAACATTCAGATATATATAGTTACTTGAAAGGAGTATTTCACCATTATCCCTGGTTAGGGGACAATAAGTGTAAACTCACAACTCTCAAGCGTCGCCTCCTACCGTGGACCGGTTTCGTCCTAATTAGTACTTGCCGGCGTATAGTCGGCTAGACCAGTGGTCTCCAACCCCCGGTCCGCGGACCGGTGCCGGTCCGTGAATCAAATGGTACCAGGCCGCGGGTCGACCATTTCATTGAAAATTAATTTAAATTCCTGGGTTTATAACTCGAAATTAATGAATGAAATGAATTATTAATCACTTTACATTTATTTTTTGATGTAACAGTATTTTATTTTGAAAGTATGTTTAAATACAATTAAATTAAAATTAATGAATCGAAATAATCTAGATATAACGCCGCCATAGTGGGCCACGGTAAAATTATCAAAAGTTGACCGGTCCGTGATGGTAAAAAGGTTGGGGACCACTGGGCTAGACTATACTCTGTTCATTTTGAACTGGCGCTTGAAAATATTTCCTTCCCCCACCAACGATCGGTAACCATAACAACTATCCACGTCAAAGTGACGAAGAAGGCAGCTATTGGCTGCTCGAAGAGCGTAACTATGGTTACGCTTCTAGCTTGGGGGAAAGCACTATTTCTCAAGCGCCAATTCTAAATGAATATAGTATAGTACCTCCGCTCTCTTGCGTTGCCTTTCTATACCGTGCTGATGAGTCCTGACAAGGACGAAACCGGTCCACGGTTGGAGGCGACGCTTGATAGTTGTGAGTTTACACATATTGTTACTTAGCAATCGAATACTTCTAGGCTCAGAATCAATTTGGAAATCAAATTTGAATCAAAACACAGGAAATCAAATTTTCAGAAGTGGCTCTAAATTTAATCAAACCAATCATGCTTATAGAAAAATAAGTATTTTACGTATCGAGAATTTAGACAAGACAAGACAAAATTTTTCTGAAGTAGCCAATTTCCAGTTTACAAGGTAGTAATACAAAGTATTTAAAGAAAAGCGCAAAAGCATAACAAAAGAAAACCGAAATTAACACAGTAAGAAACAAAATTAACAATTAAAATTATTTTAAAAAATTAATTAATTAAAGTTCAGATGAATAATTCAGTTGTATTCTGTGACTATATTTTGCAATTAAATTTTAACACCATGTTAGGCATAATGAACTTCTAGGTATAGAATTTCAATTCCACAAACTGTTACCATCTGTTAATGGTTTAAAATCTATTCGAAATTAAAACGAATGAATCATTCAAAGCAAAACAATGAAAGAATGCAATCTATGTTTTTACAGATTTCAAAATTTCCAAACATTTCCACGTCCTCTTCGCTTTAGGAATATCATACAAATAACATTACATTCATACTTCTACCTTCCCTGAATTATGCATTATGCTTGAATAAATACAGAAATTCAAAAAATCAAATTAATATTTAACTAAAATACATAAAACTATCCATTCGTATTTGCATGTGCTCAGTGCCTAGAAAAATATTCAAGGATATTAATTTCTTATCAACTTTATAGATTCATTAATTAAATTTAGAAATCTTGCGTTACCATTAGAACAAGTTGTTTAAATGTTGATGTCGATATTTCAACCAATTGCTTTGATGACATTTTCATTTCCTGTCTAGTTCATTTATATTTTGTTTCATTGTTTTCAAAGTTTAAAAAACTACCACTAACTTAAAAACATTTTTCTATTTACCCATACCATGATACATACAGAAAAAACTCATACTCCATCTAAATATTTATTAATTGCTTGAACCCTTCCATGATTTCTAAAATCGTAAAAAACACCACTTACTAAACATTAATTGCTCCTTCAGACACTCTCACGTTTTACCTCAATAGAATACACCATTATTATGAAACAAAATCTTGAGATGTATTAATCAATGCAAACTTAAAAATGTGAGTAATTCTCTATAATTTAATGGAATAGTTTCTAGTATAATTTAAAATGTTAAAGGGTGAATGTTTATTTTGGAACAACTCCCAGACCAGACTCTTCCTAGACATCCAGACACCATTTTTTTTCGAAGGAAATCCTTCCACTAGATCGAATTTTTATTAGAATAGAAATTACCATGACAGAAATCCAGACTGTACTTTGTTTGGTTTCCAAAGAATCTTGTTATTGCCTTTGTAATTTGTTACATTTTTACTTTACTTGGAAAGTCTAGTTAAATAGGTGTTCAAACATTATGTTCAAGAAATTTCTCAACCCTACCAGTTACGATTCTACGAAAAAATAAGTAGAGGATATTCCAAACTAGAGAAGATGTTGGGAACTTTAAGTCGTTTTCTATGGTTAAAAGAAGAAATTTCTGAAGTGTCGGGGTTATGTATTCTACTACGCTTCTGATATTCATCGCAATCAAATAAATGTTAAGAAGGAGGAAAATATACGTTACTTTGTTATACTCTAAAATATTTCTTTTTCTATTAATAAGCTTAAAATTTCGATACCTATTTTTATTTTTAGTCTTTTATCAGTCAAATACAATCAATTAGATATAATTAAATAGTAATAATAAATAATTAAGATATATTAAATTAAAAATAAATTACTGGTTCTGACAAGGATGAAATTATTTCTGGAATTATTCCCCTACACTTCTATGCTAATTAATGTTAAATTTATTGTATCAAAAATAAGTCATTAGACATAAGAAAATTTTTTATGAAATTGATCTGATTTTATTCTGAATTTTTGAATTATCCTTTTAAAATTAGTTTTGATTTCCTGACTGTAACAAAATAAGTTATAAGGGTAACTATTGTCTTTTATTTCTACTTGTAGAAATGTATGCAGTTCAACAGAGAGGAACTAATATGGGATGTAAAGAACCAAATACTGGCAGCTCTTCCAAAAGTAAGTTTAAAAATGATTACCATAACATCTTCAGTCAACTCCGCGTTATATGATCTGAAAAATCATTCGTCCCTATCACTCATATTTAAATTAACGTAAAATGTACCCCTTTATGTCATCAGTATATCTTATAACGTTATTAAAATTTGGTGAAATCCCTTGAAATCCTTTATTTACGGTGGAGAAGGCCAATGTTAATAACTAAATACACAAAAAGAGTCATTAATGTAGTAGTGTTTTATGATCTGTTTTTATATTTTTCTTTAAGAATGTTTAAGTTGCAAAATAAAAACTAGAAAAACTATTTAAGTACTTAAATTAGGACTACACAGTTGTGACATACGCTATATCATTTGTCAATTTTTATTATAAAACCACTTATTATCATCAATCGGATATTGTTATCATTCTGATCTTGGAAAGATGTGATAACATTAGGCGGAGTCCACTGTATTTCCAAGAACAATTTGATCTAGAAAGGGAAATACGCATGGGTTAATCTGACCGAGATCAAATGAAATTCACTGATGTTTTCTTATGACATTGATAAACTTCTAAAATGAATATTTCAATGATAATTGCTAGAAAAAAGAAAACCTCTGAAATGGAAGGATAATATCACCATTTATTGCTGGTTAAGCGGACAATAGGTGTAATCTCACAACTCTCAAGCGTCACCTCCAACCGTGGGCCGGTTTCGTCCTTGTTAGGACTCGTCAGCAACCAGCTTAACCAGCAATAAATGGTGAAATTCTCCTTTCATTTACCTTGCCTTTCTGGAATTAAATCTGTCCTAGGAATGCCATTGTCATTCCAGCAGATGAGCGGAGGACTAATCAATGGTCACCACTTTTTCAGTTATAGTCGGCTAGACTAGTACTTGCCCTCCGCTCTCTTGCGTTACCAACCTATACTGTGCTGATGAGTCCTAACAAGGACGAAACCGGTCCACGGTTATAGGTGACACTTGAGAGTTATGAGATTACACCCTGAAATGGATTGATAAAAGCTGAGGCATTTCAATATTAAAAAACTAAGTACACTTCTAAAGAGGGAAATTGATGTTTGCTTTCGTTGTTGCAGGAGCTAAAAGAAGGCTTCAACTACGGCCTGTTCTGCCCTCCGGTGAATGGAAGAGCGGGAAAGTTTCTTGACGAAGAGAGGCCCCTAGCGGACTACCCATTCACAGACAACTCGGCATACGTCGAGGTACACACGCCGGTCCAAAAAATATTATTTAGCCATAAAAATTTATTCATAGGATATTTCACATTTCACTTTTCTTCAACCACTCTAGATTCCTTTTAGACAATGGACTTTCTTTTATCTTAATATCTTGTCAGGTATATTTTCTTTAAATAAAATATTTCATAATGGATTATATATTTTTATTGACTTCTACTCTATCCAGACTGTATAATTGATGGATTTTTTCCAACATTACATTTAAATTTTATATTTTAGGTTATGATGAATTTTAGAAATTTTTTCAAATAAATTTCACTCCTACTTAATTTTTTTTAAATTTTATTCCTTTTAATACATTTAAATTAATTATGTTCGATTAAACCTATTTCTATTCTAAATTTTAACCCATTTAAAGCCATAAGAATTTTAATGTAAACTTTTTTATTTTATTTCATGAACTCTGGAATATACATGTTGAGAGAGATAAGTTTAGGGTGTCTTATATAAATTCCAAACATTCATAATTTCGTTTCTCGAAAATATTGTTAGGAAAAACCCATTTTAGGAGGGAACTTCCCTTTCTCATTTAATATAGTTGTTTAAAGTTTTTTTTAATTCCATTTCAATTTACATGTTAATTACTTCAGCAAATAATCAATTAAATTGTTTGGAGTTAATTAGTGTGTTTTACCTTTCAGTTGAGATATAAACGTAGGATTTATAAAATTAATATGGAAGAGAAACAACTGAAGCAGCTTCACAGCAGGGTAAGATTAATATATACATTTGTGGCAAAAATCTTGAAAAAAATTTATATGATGAAAATTCTTTTTTGGCTTAAAATGTATAGTAAGACGCATTATGAAGCAATCAAAATTGTGTTTGTGTATCGTTTTTAAGAATTATTATACAGACAACTATAATAGTTATCCTTTTTTTAAGATTTAAAATAAAAATTAAATGGATGTGTTAGTGGATGTTGATCTCTCATTTTGTGTAACTGCAATAATTTTCTCTTTTTAAGTTTTCATAATTTTGTTAAAACAACATTTATTCCCCATATCAAAATTTTTTTTCAATCCTGCAGGCCAATCTTCGTCGCCTCTTAGATCATATCCATAATAACAACGTAGAAAAAATAACTAAAATGTGCTCAAGGGGACTTGATCCAAACTACCACTGCCAAGAAACTGGAGGTAAAAATACTCTTTGCTATAACTATTTTTTAAAGCAAAACGGCTTACCGCTTTGTAGATTCGCGCTCATCTTCCTTATTTTTTCTTTCAAGGTATTATAGGCTTTACACTGCATAAACCAATCCCGATGTAAAAAGTTATTAATTAAATTTAATCAACAACATAAGATTTTGATGAAATTTGGATTACTAAATTCAAACCCTGTTCATTTGAATAGCAAACAAACTTTCAAATAAGACTATTTTTCCATATTTCACTTTTTTAGTTTTGATGTTAATGATATTTTCATTCTCATAGAATGGAAACGAAAAATTATCAAGAAAAGAACTTCTTGTAAAGTATGACGAAGAAATGAATCGTTTAGGTATCATATACAGATGTTTCAACAAGTCCTCTAGAACTATGCACAGAAAGATCCCTTGCGTGGAGAGCATAAAAAAATACCCAAAGGACACCCTCTACGGCGACTTTTATTTTTTGCAAAATGGGGCGTCATATCTCAGGGGTTTCCAACTGGCGACCCTCGAAGCTCCCTGAGAACCCACCAAAAAATAGCTTCAGTAGTACTTTTTTGTATACAAAAATTCAAACATTTTTCGGGGGAGGATCCCCGAACTCCCCTTATTGACTAGCTTCGGTTGTTTTTTATAGTGACTTGTGTAGTTTCGATAGGGATGTTGTTTACTCTGAAATTCCCCTGGAGAATAGCAAGAGGTTATGAATACTTAGGTCAACCTTTTTCACGGATAAAATGGAAAATCCAAAAATTAGTTTAAACACTATTTTTAGGAAAATTTAGAAAGATTTTCTGGAGTAAGCCCCCCTTTAAGTAATATTCAGTATTGAAAGATGTATAAGGGAAAAAAATTAGTATATCCTATGAAATTTTTGAAAATACAGTATAGTACCTACACAATACGAAAATAACTTTCGTCCCTCCCCTAATAGCCAGGTGACCAAAATGTGACTCGTTTGTGACCTTCACTTTGAGGTCACGGGCATGACCGTGAAGTCACCAGGACCCGTTATTGACAGCTTAATGTCCGCAATTTGTGACCCACATCTGTGACCACTTGTGACGTCCTTGTGAAGTCACAGTACAACCGGATTGTGACTACGTGACGCGAATGTGACGTCGCAGAGGAGACTCGTCTGTGACCTTCACTTTGAGGTCACGGGCATGACCGTGAAGTCACCAGGACCCGTTATTGACAGCTTAATGTCCGCAATTTGTGACCCACATCTGTGACGTCCTAGTGAAGTCACAGTACAACCAGGTTGTGACTACGTGACGCGAATGTGACGTCGCAGAGTAGTCACGATGTGTACGTCACTCGATGACTTGATTGTGACGTTGCACTTATTTATTTTCCTAAAGCATATATGCCAAAAAAATAACTTTTCTTTATCTTCTTACTTACATAACTTTTTGAATATATTTGCTTTAATCCATGCTTAATAATGAAATAGTAATTTCCTCCCTAATAGTGTCACTCACCATTTTTATTTTTCTATTTTGTCTGTTTATATACATAGCAGATTAATTTTTATCCTATTGCTACTCGTCTACATTCAGAAAAACTTTAGTGGGCAGGGGCACTGAATATTGAGGTTTCTAATAAAAAGTTCTTAGTTGAACTATACAATGGCAAAAAATTATTCCTGAAATTATGCGCTACACTTAGTACATATTTTCAGGAATAATGTTACTTCATATAATTCAACAAAGAAACTATGAAAAATAAAAAGTGTGATACTTTACTCATAACTCTGAAAAAAATAAAACTAATTTATTCCTACTTTTTAGTTAGGTCATTTAACCCAATCTTAAACAAAAATTAACTAGAATATAAAATTAAGATTTATACAGTAATAAAATTTTAATTTAAATAATAAATTTAAATTATTTAAAATATTTTTTAAAAAATTTCAACAATAACTTTAATTTAGGCTCTTGAAGCACTGATAAAAAACTTACCTTTTAAATCTAGAAGGGAGGAAGAAACAGGCAAATTTTCATTCCAAAAAATTATTTCAATACATTGAATGCAAGAAAAATCCTTAAGTTAATTGAAACATATTTTTTAAATTTCTACAATAACTTGGTTTAATTTAGTCTCTTAAAGCACTGATAAAAAACTTACCTTTTTAATTTTTAAATCTCGAAAGGAGGAACAGGCAAATTTTCATTCCAAAAAATTATTCAAGACATTGAATGCAAGAAAAATCTTTAAGTTTATTGGACTGATTAATTTACAAACCAGGAAAATTTTACAAACAGCCTTCCAGCCCTACAGGACTCAAGGTAAAAGTGAGTCATACAAAAAAATTATATATATAAAATATAAATTTAATCCATTCCCTAAATTCATCAAAAATGAAGGGAAATATACTGTGAAACTTATTTAAGTTACAAATATGATGACATTTTATATTTATGGAAAATTAGTCTACAAAAAAGTGCTTCAAAGAACACTTTTACAGGGGACATCATAACCAGACTTGACAGCTCCTGCAAAAAATATAAACAATTTATTTAACTATTTAAAAAAGTAATTATGCAATAAATGAAAGGAGAATTTCACCATTTATTGCTGGTTAAGCGGACAATAGGTGTAAACTCACAACTCTCTCACCTTGTTAGGACTCATCAGCACGGTATATACTGTGCTGATGAGTCTTAACAAGGACGAAACCAGTCCACAGTTGGAGGTGACACTTGAGAGTTTTGAGTTTACACCTAATTATGCAATAACCTGTTAAACGTGCCACTTCATAGTAAAACATCTCAAGAGATACGAAAATACTTGAAAGTGCCAACAACAAATGTTTAAATTAACAGTAGGGTAGAGTGGGGCACCTTGGGACACACCACTTTTCAGACTCAATTTTATAATTATGAACTTGTGCTAAAATTTATTCATCAATGTGTTTTGGAATATTTAGTGTGTCTAGATAATTATTTCATGTTATCTGGTTTTGTGCAATACAAAGTTACAATCACATTTAGTTTCGAAAACATTTTTTTAAATATATAAAGTGTATTTATGTTATTACAATTAAAATGAAATTAAAATATGTATATTCACTAATATTTTAGAAAATAAAGAGAAAGTTTTTGTTAAATCTAAAAGAGTAATTAAGCTTAACATTCAAAGTGTTAAGTGGGGTACCAAGGGACAGTCAGGTGTGGGGCACCATGGGACATGTCACAAAAATAAGACACACCTTACTCTCATGTGAGCAAAAAATGTTTTTATAAAGAATTAAATAAATTAAGAAAGTAGATATTTGTAATTTGATGCAAAAAATCATTTGAAGTAAACGAAAAAACTTATTTATGTCAAGACAAAAATGAGGATATCCTTGTGAATAATTTTGATTTTAAAATATGTTGGATGTCTAATTTATGATAACTTAACATAGCTTTATCATTATTTATGTTACTTTTGTATTTTTCAAAATAAATTGATATTCTTGAAGTATTACTGAAAGAGTCCAAAGGTGGGACACTACTGAGGCACCTTGGGACATTAAGAGATGTTTTAAAAATTTGTTATTATAAATTCCCAAAAAGAAATGGGAAGCACCCAATAGCTTAAATAAACAAATTTACCACATTATTAAGAAGAAAATAAAGTAAAATCAAATTATTCAGCTCTTGTAATATCCTATGGGACATCCATAAATTACATGAGGTGTTTTTTCAAAAATCTTCTTCCCTTGGCCAGATTTTGCTGGACCCCCCGTGAGATTTACCTACAACCTTTAAAAATAATTTTCTATCCTATTCGTTTGCATTTTGTGCACCTAAAACTTTTACATTATTAACGATGTGGGGGAAAAGGACATTATGTCATCATAAGGTTTTCTTTATTATAAAAATCACACAAAACTATTTAAAATTTTACAATATTCCATAGACATTCATTTACACCAGAAAAACTGCCAATCAAGTAAAGAAATGATCTACTGAATTTTAAATGGGTTACAACAAGGTATTCTTATCTCCACAATTAATTTAAAATATTGATGATTAAAAGATTATGTTGGACAGAAAAGTTACGACTAGTCAGGCGACAGAGAGGAGGAATCGAATAGTTCAAGAAAGGCTGCAAGTGGGGGAGCATTGAAAAGAGGAACAGACAAGCGGCAGCGCAAAACCGCATAATTTTGATTGAGAAAATTTATGACATGTAAAAAGAGATGGAAAAAGCCAACAGTTCGCTCAAACTGAGAAAGAAGGAATTCCGCCTAAAAATCACCACAGTATCTTATCTATGTGTATTCCTTTCTCATACTTAAAAAATAAGAAAATCATATAATTTCTAACATAAAAAGTTGACGCGAGATTTTAATCGACCCCCCCTCCCTCTTGGGGAGATTTTTCCAAACCCTTCCCCCCCTTTTGACCTCATGTAATTTATGGATGTCCCCTAACAAAATAACACAAAACAGTAATCACATTGCATTATATATACTGGCATGCATTGGCGTTGCCAACTACTGAAAATGGGGCGACCCAAATATTTGGGATTCCACAGATTGTGTACCACGGCACCCTGGGGTGCTGCGTGGGTATTCCAGGGGTGCCACACCAATAATCAAGAAAAATTGTAAAACATTGCAAAGTTTTTAAGTATGGAACGAAAAACACTTTTCAACAGAACAGTATTACCATTCACAGTTCTAAATATGATCTGATGGCACAATAGGTTTTGCACGACTATTTTATAAGCGGCTTTTGAATATGAATCTTCAAAACTTCATTGAGTATTAAATTAAAAATTAAACTACTCACTGGGACTCTGGACTCTCTGGGACTTTTTTCTTTAACGCCAAAGGTTTCCAAATTTGTATACATTTCCGCTTCTTTTTCGAAAGGGGTTTTAGCTGGAACCAAGGAATCTTCTTTATGGCGTTATCTTTAGATTTATGCTCATCTACAGTTTTCTTCGATACAGACTTTATTTCCTTATTTGGTGAAAAGACCTAAAAATTATTATTTTCATAAATTATTCTAAATAAAAAACAAGGAGGAAGAAACAATGCAAATTTTGCAAACTCAATTTTATGGAGAAAAATGGATTGCTTTTGCCAAGAATTCAACTAATTAACATTCACAGTTCTAAATATGATCTGATGACACAAGAGGGTGCGCCTAGAGTTTTATGATAGCCAGTTTTATGATCCCGCTTACTTGGTGGTTTCAATTAGTGAACAAAAGAATTCCCCCCTCTGAAGGGGCTGCTAGGGGAAACTCCCTAACCACACAAAGAGACGGGGGAGATAAAAGTGAGATCTTATCCCCCAAACTGCCCTAAGGAGGGTTGTCGTGCAGATTCTAAGCGTGCATGTGTAGTAGCGACCAACGATACTAACGACGATGATCCTTCGGGCTTTCTGTGGAGATTAGGGACATTGATAGTCTCCCCCATCTCTATGTGTGGTTAGGTAAAATTTTTAAATATGGAAAGAAAAATACTTTTCACAGAAAAGAGATAAATATATGCCTAATTTTCTATTCAATTTAAAGGAAATTCGGTTGCATAGAATTAACACAAATAAGTGGTGGAAAAAAGGGGGGATGAGCAGCCCTGCCCCCCCGAAATTCGGGCTTGCAGTACCAAAAGAAGTTAAAATCCTGTTTTCATCATAAAATTTCTGTGGGAGTACCCCCCAGATCCCCTTTTGTACTTGGAACTCTCACAACTTTTTTATGTTGTATTAAGTTAATCAAAATGCAAATCCTGCCTAAAAATGTGTATCCAAAATTTGGAGACTACTCTTTCTAAAGGCTGTGTACAGTTTTACTGATTACTGGGTCATATGACAGTATAGAATAGGTAATTCTAAAAACAGAAACTTACAACGGAATTGGATGGAAGCGGTGAGCAGATTCAGAGGTGGCAGAAGTGGTCTCGGCATTGATGATGACTGACGTTTCTGGAACTGCGGCATCTCTTGCTGCTGAAAAAAAAGATGAGTTAAAGCACAATGCTAATCTGTTCCCAGACACCCTTTTTCTTCATAAATCAGCGACAAAATATTTAATTAGAGCATCTAAAAATTGGGTTCATTTCTTTAACATTCACACTAAATACCGCAAATCTGTTTTGTATGCCATACATTCTAATATCAACAATTTTTTTATATTTTTAATGATAAACTGAACAGTTATTGATCTAATCTAAATAAACATTTAAACAGTGAGTTTGAAGTATTTTAGAAATATTTCTACTTATTGGTGTCCATAACAGCATGGCGATATTTAATGGGAACATAAACTGAATTGAATTGCACAAATTGCTTTAAAATATTGGTTCAATTCCATTAACGTTCCTACTAAATACTGCCATGATCTCAGTAAACCAAACATTGGAAATATTTCAAAATAATTTCAAACTCATAAATTAAAAGGTCAATAACTGTTCAGTTTATCAATAAAAACCAGAAAAATTTTTCATTTTAATACACATGGTGTTCAAAAGAGCTTGGCATTATTTAGAGGGAACATTAACAGAATTGAACTAAAATATTAAACAAACTTGGTGCTATGTAAGTTGTTGAAAACTCTAATAATTATATTATTTGAGTGACAAACTGGAATAGATTTCACTATTAATAGGGAGATGGCCAAAAGATCTGTACAGCAGTCATCACGTAAACCTGTTTCAAATCCATTGCAACAAACTTTCTTAGTACGATTTACAAAATAAGTAAACAGTAAATGGCTACTGAAGCGCATTCTTTTTGAAGAGGGAAAGGGGTTAGTGGTGAAAAGTAATCTATTTAACCCTCCATCTCTTCCTCTACAACCTTAGGAAGAGAATGGCCTTGACTTGTTTTGGATTACACTAACCCATGGCCAGTGGTGTAGCCAGAAATTATTTTTGGGGGGTGCATGATGATATCGAAATGAAAGAAAAAAATAAAGTTTTGAATTACATTAATTTTATCTCTCTGAATGAATAACTTAATATTAAAATAAATTAATGGTGTATTTTAATCATGAAACAAAGAAATCCATTGTTAACAACAAACTAGAAAGTATTTCATCAACACTCATAAATTAAATTTGTTGATAAGAACATTTCATTTACTTAAAATCATAAATATAAGCAGGGGCGGATACAGGATGTTTTTTATGGGGGGCTATAAGAATTTTCATAATCCAATTGAATCCTCTCGATGATCTTAATACGGAAAAGATAGTGAAGTATCCTGCTCCAACCATTAAACGGGAGGTCTGGGGGTCCCCAGAAAATTTTTGGAATTTTAAGTAAAAAAACCCATTTTTTCAACTCGTTTTGGTATGCCTCATCCGAATTTCGGACAGATTTTATGGTAGAATTACATTTTGACAAACTTTATATAAAATAGAGTTGTAATAATAAAGTTACAAGTACCGAGGGGGTCTGGGGGTTCTCCCCCATGAAAGTTTTTGAAAATTTGAACCTAAAAACTGGTTTTTAACTTGTTTTGGTGTACCTAATCCGAATTTCGGGAATAGGGGAATAAAATAAAATTCTGAAGTATTTAATTTCACAAAGAAAAAGTTAGGGGCTTGGGGGTGCAAAAGACCAGTTGCACCCCCTCTGTCTACACCACTGCCCATGGCAAGAAAAGGCTAAATGATATTTGTTGACTGATTAGGTCCAATTCCGCTAACGTTTCCCGCTCAATATTGCCAAGTTTTAAACGCCATACATTCAAATATCGACAAATTTTCTTGATTTTAATTGATAAACTGAGCAGTTATTGTGTGTGATCTGACTAAACATTTTTATCCATGAGTTTGAAATTATTTAGTAATATTTTTACTTTTTGGTGTCCAAAAGAGCATGTCAATATTCAGCGGGAGCATTAACCGAATTGAACCACTGATTAAACTTCAGTCGAAGGGATGCTAATACTAATCAACAAACCACCTCAGTTTATTTGAAACGGCTTTAAGCGCCAAAAAGGTTATGTTTAAATTGAATGAAGGTAGTGGTAGCATACTCAAATTACATAGATATAAAAATAAATATTTCTCAGGAAAGGATTTCTCCCCAATAAAGCCGTTAAGATAACCCACCTCCTTCATGGGATATATTCATGGGCTTTTTTTCCCGGAAAGGGAAAGACATCAGATCAGATGACATGGTCATCTTCTTTCTGTTCCAATATTGTGATACTTTTTAGAAAATATACCCAACATTTTTGTGTCAAAAGGTAAAAGTGATTGACCGAAATGGGCTCTCAAAGCGGTTAAATGCCTACTTTTGAGGGTCGAATTTCAAAATTTCTTCTGGGGGAGGACCCCATAACCACAAGGGGATCTTGCGTGATACTTTTTAAAAAATCACCAACATTTTGTGTCAAAAGGTAAAGACCCCAACCTTTAAGCAGTGGACTTTAAAAAGAAACAAGGGGGGTATTTTCTTGAAACGGGAAATGAAATAGAGGGAGGCGGCAATAAATTGATATGCACAGAGCGGCAAAATCCCTAAATACGGGCCTGCTGCCCGGTCTCCCCGATATCAACTTAATTCACTTTCACTGAGGGTTACGTGCTCATGTATGTCCTTCTATGGAAGAACCGCTACTGGTATCAGCTTAAATAGGGCAAGATTAAAAGTTAATGTTCTTTTAAATACTTGGTTTTTTGTTTATTGTAAGGTGAAAAATTATTAGTAAAAAGAAGTGAAAACACTCTCCAAAAGGATGCTGTGATCAAAGGACAGTAAATTATACTTTTCAAGAGATCAGCCCATATACACTGAGATTTCCATTCAAATCAGTTTGATTGTTTTGGTTAAATAGAAGTCAATTTTGATTATTTTACAGAAAAACATTAGAACGAGAATATACTTTGTCTCAGATTGAGTAAATAAAATTAAAGTATTGTGAAATTAAGTATAAAATTCTTTTTTAGAGGAACAACACAACACAAAAACAAATGTATCAAATAACGCTTAGATAGATTACAAGGATTATATGGGAGCAACTATCCGTAGTCGGACATCGTCTTAACAGCCTGAACTAGAAAACTAAAGTGAATAAATATCTAAATAAAATACATTAAGCATTTAACTTACTGGAAATAAGGACGCCACGCCACGCGGCTCGGGGCACGGCGCCAATTCAGGACGGTGATTGTAAACAAGCCTGGTGTTGCCATTTTCAGGAGTAGTAAAATCCAATAACTACCCGTGGCTCAATTTATAAAATAAAAATTATGCTCGATTGGAAAAAAATCATCAAGCTATCAAAAGAAATCTTGATGAAATTTTAAATGTAAAATTTCTTAGCTATGAAGGTATCACGAACGACAAATATAGACTATACCGCCCATCTATTCTGTTGGTTAATGCGTGGCCGTGGGGTATATCTCGCTCGTAATTTAGGTTCTCATTTACCCTCGCTCTGCTTTATTTTTTCTTATTTAACTTCATTAATAGTTCACATTTTGACATTATTTGTCCTTTAATTTATACACTAATGCATGCATGTTTCTTATTTTGTGGAGACAATATATCATTTACAGGCATTTTTCACTGTCGAGATAATGCATTTTTGTCGCTTTTAACCCATTAAACACTTTCTATATATTTTTCTTTGACATAATCTTAAATTGGACTTCAAATTATACATCATATCAAATTTTCAAGCGATTTGTTACATATTTAGGGTTTTTTTTAAGGCAAATAAGAAAACGGTATTTTGAGTAAAAAACACAAGTCCGAAAAAGCCCAATAATTGGTATTTAATAATAAGTTTAAATTTTTTTAAATTTTTATTATGGTAATAGAGTAATATGGTAAGCTTTTTCCAGAAATTCTAGTTGCCATGTTCATTCTAGCGTCATCTAGGAATTTTTGAACACAAAAGTGATTAACTTGTCTTCATAGGAATTCATTACGTTTTTTGGGCTATGTGAAAAAGGAAGAATGGGTAAAAATATAAATAGACCCCCAAGTGTTTTACATCATCGTGTTCACATCATTTAGTAGATTAAGAATATGTAAAGTATAAGGGGATTGGCTCCTTATTTCGGGAGTTTTTCCGGTTTTATTGGAAAACTTTAATTGGGCGTCACGTCCTTAATTTTAGAGATAGGGTTCTGAAATTTTAGTATGTGTACCTCCTTAATATTTCCTATTGAATGATGTATTACACTAAGGGGTTAGACCCATATTTCAAGGTTTTGAGACAACGTGCTCGTTTTTATTTTCCATTTCTAATGCTGTCAACTCTTTATCTGCAGAAGAAACGGTGTCTCTTTAACAAGATTTTAAGAGTTCTTCAAGATTATGCTTATAACTAAGCTCTCTGACTATTATTTCGGGAGAAATCCGTGATAACATGTCTTGGATAACCAAAAAATGAATTATCTGGATTGCGCAAATTTTATAACATCTCTTAGTTAAACGTATTGTTCGAAACCGCTTTTTATATGCTTTCAGGAAATATAAACCACTTAGCTAGGCTTCCAATATATCCGGAGCTATTCAACGTCCAAGTTAGTACATTTAGGCTTAATGTGCCATCAGGCACCTGCTGACGAAAATTCACAATACCTACAAGGTCTGGGTTTGCGCATGCGTCACAAAGAAGGACATATTTAAGATCTAAACAAGTTTTCCATGTGCTGAATCCCCGCTGGCTCAGTGGTGTTAATGCGTGCTTGACATGCGGCAGGTCGCGGGTTCTAATCCCAGCCTTAAACATTTTTTTAATATTTCCGAAAAATAGCTATATTTTTACTCCAGAAAATGAATATACTACAGGACCTGTGGATAGCACAATATTATTTTATTTAATTGCAAATATAGTAAATAATCATCTTTGCTGGAATTCATAATTTTTATTCCATCGTCCAGGAAGCAGAGCTTTTAACACTTGCAACCCCCCACCCAATCTATTTTTATCTGATTTTTATTATCATCAGTCATTATGATTTTTCTTTATTTGCCAAAAATTATTTACGATACGCGTATGCGACACCAACGAACAATGTTTTTATATAATAATTTCATTACAAAGAAAGTAGCCAATATGGTTCCGTGGGTAGGGCACGCACTTGGCATTGGGAAGGTCCCGGGTTCGATTCCCAAGTTCCGATCCTTTTAGTTTTACTCAAGAAATATAAAAAATATTCTACAGGACCTGTGGAATAGCACAACAGCATTTTATTTAATTGCAAATTTTTTAAATAATTTTCGTTCCTGATTTTCATAATTTTTATTCCATCTTCACCCTTTCGCACATTTGAAAAAATAACAAATAAAAATAAAAATACCCTAAATCTAGTACAAAAGTGTTTTTGAAAAAAACCATGGTTGTACGAGGCCAGAAACGTTGCTACGCTATCTTGCGGATATGTTTTTAAGGTCCCCTATCCAGTCACGGCTGACTGATGGATTCATAATACTAGTATACAATCCATGTGAAATGTTATTTCTGCAAATTAACACGATGCACTTGCATAAGGTCCCCTTTGGAGATTTAACTTATTACAGATATTTATATATTTTAGACAGAGATTTTAATGCTGATAACACGTATTTTTTCTAAAATTAGAAAAAAATTAAATAAAATTCACAATTACTTGAAGTTTGAAATTTTTATGTATTTTCAGGTTATTTTGTGAATTTTTTACTTGAAATCAGAAATACCTCAATATAATCTTACTAAAACATGTCGTCACTAATCGGTCACACGGTGAAATCACAGAGACGTCACGCGGTGACTAAGGGGTGACGGTCACCTCGAGGAGTCACAATGACGTTGCAGAGTGTTCACACAAGTTCTATTAGATGGTGGTCACAATGTGACCTCTTTGTGTAGACGCATTTCAGTCACTCTGTGACCTGTGACTTGTGTGACCCTCAGTGACCTTATAGTGACGTCACTGTGACTTTTGTGCTATTAGGGTCTATCGCTGGAAAAGTTCCATAAATAGAACTTTTTCGGTGGAACTTTATTTAAAGAATCTCCCCCATAAAAAATACATAATGGATAAAAAGGAGCCAGATTATTTTGCGGCCCGCCACTTGGTTTGTGATTTCGATTGAGACCCTCGAGTACTTGGAAGTTGGAAACCCCTGTCTTATCAATCTGATAAAAACTTGATTATTTAAGTGAGAAAACTGATTGATAACTGATTGAACTGATAAATTGATTATTTAATTCCACTAGACATGCATGCATGCGCAGTTGATATTTTTAACACCTTAATCTGCAAAGATATCTACAAAAAATTATGGGTCGTAAAGCCAGTTTCCTTTATAGTACTACCCGCGCAAATAACCTGATTTGCTGAGTTTGGGTGAACTTGTTCAAACACCCTGTATTGGTATAGTACAGTACGGTCTCGAAGCCTCATTGTATGACAATGAATGATTCTCCCCCACAGAATCTCCCCTGACGCTGACGACGACCTTGAAGCACCCTGCCAAGGTCATCATGGCGCTGGTGAACGGAGGGGCTCATCTGGACTTCCGCAACAAAGACGGCGCCACCGTGCTTCACAAGGCGGTCGAGAAGAACAATCTGGAAGCTCTCAGGGTAAGAAAAACCCTTTCCACCATTTCTACCCTTTAACTTGCTAAAGAAGTTCAACGATGAGTTGGAAACTTTTGAGTTTCTTTCCATAGACCTTGTTTAACTTTAAAAATGATCAAGATAAACGGTCTTTTAACACCATAGCCACTTTTATTTGGACTTACCTTGAACCGTCAGATCTGCTTAGTAATGTTCGGCATTAGTTAACTAAAAGTAGTTGAAAAGTAGTTAACTACTAGTTGCAACTACTAGTTAACTAGTAGTTCAACTACTTTTGGTTTAGAGTAGTTGAACTAGTAGTTTAACTACTTTTTTCACCAACTACTAGTTCCAACTACTTTCGAAAAGTTCAACTACTTAAAAAAAATTGAAAGATCAAAATTTTTAAAAATATGTTACATCTACTAAAAATGCCCTTTTTCGTGATACATTTTCATATTTCTCAACCTTGAAAGGGGCGTCATTTAGGGGGGGCAGGGGGGGGCAACCGCCCCCCCCAAGGTTTCCACTCTAATGTAAAAAATAGCTGCAAGTCCCTTGAAAATTCTGTAACTTCCACAAGAAGCTTTGGGTGCAACTCAAAATGTCTCAAAAGGAGTTAAAACACTACTTTTGACTGTCCAATTTCAAAAATTTTCTGGGGGAGGACCCCCAGCCCCCCTCCAAAATTTTCATGTCTCTTATTTAGTGTTTTCCCCCTTGAAAACTATTCCTCTAACAAGAAGCTTTTCTGTTAAGAAGCTCTCCAAAGAGTTTGCAAAAGAGATAAAACACTAGTTTAAAGGGGAATTATAATTCCTGGGAGAGGACCCCTAGCCCACCTTAAAACTTGGATGTTTATTTACAACTCTTTTCCCTAGAAAATTATGTGGTTTACAAGAAACTGTTCTCTTTGGATGCAGCCCAAAGGGTCTCAAAACAAGCTAAAACACTACTTTAAGAGCCACATTTTCAAAATTTTCCTGGGGTTGAACCCCCAGACCCCCCATTTTTCCTTAGAGTTCACGTTGTCAAATTTTGACATGATATTACCTTATTAAATTTAGTGAAGTTGAGGCAACCTAGTTACAGCAAGGTCCAGACCCATTTAAAAAAATTCCTTGCCCCCCAACCAAAAACTGAAATGACGCCCCTGCTTGAAATACAGGGTGTCCCATAAATGTTGGGTCACACTTCCAGGGAGGATAGTAGACACCTAGACGTGTAAGAATCACATAAGATTTGGGGGTCCCACCCCAAATCCCAGGGCGTTAAAAATGGAGCGACACCCCAATAAAATATTGAAAAATTCAATTTGTAGAAGAACTACTATTGGTAAAAATTTAATTATGGTACTGTCACCGCCGCCGCCGCTTCAGAAAATTTAATTTTTCAACTCTTTGAACTCTCATATCGCAAAAACTACAAGATAGAAATTTATGAAATTTGAAACGTTTGTAGAGGAATATTTGGTGCAAATTCTCAAACAAAAAGCTAACTGATATGATAATTAGTTGTGGGGTATTTTTAAGGTCTAAGTTGAAGTTTTTCTTTTTTCGCTGCGTAATCCAGTTCAGCGAAATCTATTAGCAGCAGAACTATAATTTTTTTCAGCCTAATACTCTGAAGTATGAAGATATGCACTACGTCGCCCTTTTTTCGAATTTGGTTTAGAGTAATTAATTTTTTAATTTTCGAAATTTGTGACACTTTTTCGTTTTTTTCTATCTAAAATGAAAACTAACCACGGTATCATTATGAATTTTTAAACACTTTTAATCTTATATTTTAGAAAGATATTGGCGTTTAATTCTTTAAAAAAATTCTAATTAGTTTTGGAATTATTACGCATCAGAGTTTCATTTTTTTTTATAGTTTTAGTAGGTCTTTATCAGACGTGTTAATTGTTTATTGTTTTAAATTTTATATTTGCCTGTTCACTAGATTTTTGCGAGCACGGATATTAAATTTAAAAGTTTTATAGGTGTACATTTTTGCTCTAAGTTTACTAGCGATATAGTATAGACTTGGTTAATAATCTTTTAAAGATACTTCGATATTTTTTTAACTACTAGAGAAATAAATAATTTAGCTTTTTTGAGTGCTATTTGTGCAGAGGAAAGGTAAGGGATTTTCGGTAAGATGGTTTTACTCTGCTAAAGATCGATTGCAGAGATTACAGATCGCGAAGCGATCTGTTAAGAGCTGTATAGCAGTTACGGGGGTTGGTGAGCGTAAGCGAGCGGTAGCCCCCTATCCATTAAAGTATTGATAAGTTAAAAAAGGAATATTCCAGTATATATATATATATATATATATATATATATATATATATATATATATATATATATATATATATATATATATATATATATATATATATATATATATATATATATATATATATATATATATATATATATATATATATATATATATATATATATATATATATATATATATATATATATATAACAGTTTTATTTTGATATTTTCATGGTAATGATCCGAATTAAAGTATTGAAAAGTTTGAGAGATAAAAAGTTTCGATAATAAACGATCATTAACTAAGCAGACAAGTTCCAGGTTGTACTGGATAGTTGAGATGTAACAAGCGAGCTCAGCTCGCTAAGATCGCGAAGCGATCTTCAAAGAACTGCGAAGCAGTTCCGGGGGTTTGTTAGCGATAGCGAGCAGGGGGCAGAGCCCCCTAGTTTATTACAAAAAAAAGTTTAAAAACCTCAAAAATATGTGAAAACTGACAAAACTTTATTTTGTATTTCGAAATCCTTTTTTTGATTTAATAATCAGAAAGATCATAGTTGAAAACCCTTAAGTCCTAAGTGTCACATAAAAACCATCAATATTAAATGCTTGAGAGCCTGTTAAAGCATGGTTTAAGTCCGTTTTTTGGGTTCGCACACTGCCGTTTTTGAAACGGCTATACGAAACCAGTTTGCGCACGAAAAAAACCGAACTTCAACAGGATCTCAAGCGTTTAATATTGATGGTTTTTTACGTGAAACTTTGGACTTGAGGGTTTACAACTATGATCTTTCAGATTATAAAATCAAAAGAAAGGATTTCGAAATACAAAATGAGGTTATGGCAGAATTTTCACATTTTTTTGTGGTATTTTAACTTTTTTCATAATAAAAAATTTTAAAGTGAAGACTTTTGAGATAATTTTAAAGATCATATTAAACCACAATTTTTGAGTTCATAATTAAATTTTTACCGATAGTAGTTCTTCAACAAATTGAATTTTTCAATAATTTTTTTTGGGGTGTCGCTCCATTTTTAACTCCCTAGGATTTAGTCTGGGATCCCCAAATCCTATGTAAGTCTGACTCGTCCAGGTGTCTACTATCTCCCCTAGAAGTGTGACCCATTATTTATGGGACACCCTGTATATTTCATCCCAGCAATTGACATATAAATGCAACCCTTTTTTGAAATCCTCTCTAGAAATTAGGGAGTTCATGGTTTTCTCTCCTGGAAATTCCAGCACTTTGAAAAGCGATTTTAGGCTAGGTTTACGAGGATTCTAGATGTTTTTCCTGTATTAAAAATTAGAAGGCAATACTGTAAGTTAACGGCCCAATTTTGTGCTTAAAATATTGTTGTTCAGGCTAAGGGGGTTTAGAACCCTTAACCCCCCTTATATACGACACTGTACTGACTAATATAAATACAACTTAGAAAACTTTAAGACACCAAAAACCTGTTTACCTATCAAAAATTGGCGAATCTTTAGCCATGATATTTTTGCTATTGGTAAGAAAAAGTAATTGAAAATTTGGGGGAAAATATCTTATGAAATTAAATAGACTAGTTAACTAGTAGTTAACTACTTTGGGAAATAATCAACTACTAGTTACAACTACTTCCAGGAAAAAGTAGTTAACTAGTAGTTACAACTACTTTTGCCCAGACTAGTTGGTAGTTGGTAGTTAACTACTTTTTGACCAGTAGTTGCCGAACACTACTGCTTAGTGCAACTCAATTTAATGAGAGGAAGATGGACAACAAGGTATTCTTGTGAAGTCAACTTTCTTTATTCTCACGAGGAAAGTTGATTCTGATCTTGATTCTTGATAGGTACTCTTGATCTTGATAGGTACTCTTGATCTTGATAGGTACTCTTGATCTTGATAGGTACAGAAGGGAATTACTCGAAGATGAGGAATCATTTTTTATAATTCGTATCCCGCCGTGATGCTTTTTTGCCGCTTACATTACATTCTTGGAAAGCCATTCCAGAAATGCCTTTTTGGAATTTTTAATCCGAGATTATACTGCTGATTCCATAGGAACTAAAAGTAAAGAATAGGTTGGTATTTAGTAATTTTTAGAGGCAGGGTCGAAGTTGTACTTGCTTATTTAAATATAGTATAATGGCAATAAAGCGTCCTAAGCTTTAAGGCCGTAATCACAGATGGTTTTTTAAGGAACTTGTTGAGTTTCAGCTTTGACGACCCCTATGTGCTGAGCTAGTACAACATGAAAATCTTTTAAAAACCGTGAAAAAATCCTTGGTGTTTCTGGTGCTAACGGATCTTTTCGTTTCAGACGCTGCTGGACCTTGGCTCTTCGCCCAACTACAAGGACATGCGCGGGCTGACCACCCTCTACTACTCGGTGCTGTACAACAGCAACCCCCAGCTCACCGAGATGCTGCTGCACGACCACGCCATGACAGGGACGGCCGATCCACACGGATGGCAGGAAGTACATCAGGTGACAACACCCCCAATACACTGCATGTTCCTTTAGTATGGATTCTTAATCCATTCCCAAGGGGGGCGCTGTCCAGAGTGCTACCCACTGGATCTGCACCTGGAAGGTTGAAAATGAATTAAAAATTTTAAAGAAATAAATCTCCATCTCCACCCGTGCAAGGCCGGGCACATCAGCTAGTGTATTATAAACTTCAAGTAGCCTGTGGTTCGAATTGACCGATTGACCAGAATTTTTTCTGTGTTGCCAATGGCGGATACTTAGATATCAATCTTTAATGCTTGTTACGCATATTATCTGGCATGACCCCTCATTAGAGGGAAGAGAGTTCCAGTGTTTCAGAAGAACACCAGTCTTTAGAGAAACAATATGAAGTTAACCCTTTATTTACCGACGGTACTTGTAAGTACCACTGGCGCAAGTTTAGTACTGCTAATGGTTGGCGAGTTTTGGCTATTTGGCGCCATATTTAGAAGCCACATTATTCACTTAACATTAGTTTGGGTAACTATATAGTGATTTTATCGCTAAAAACGTGGCGCATCAGCAGTTCTAAACTTGCGCCGAAAAGAATTTGGTCAATAAAGGGTTAAATAAATAGAATATTTCCTATTGCTAAGTTTTCAAAAGTTACAAAAAGATCGTAGTATACAGCAAGTGTTCACAGCCAACATAAAAAACATGTGTAAAAGAAAACTCTGGCAACCTTTGCTGCCAGAGTTTCTTTGGGTTTTTTTACGATTACTTTTTACATCTGTGGTACACACATGGAAGTAATCTTAATCATCAAGGATTAAAGTCACTTAATTAAAGTCACATGGACGCGACACAACAACTGACCTCTCAGTCAGCTAAGGCTATAACCACAAATCTTCTCGGCACAGGCATGCAAGTACGGCCTCGTACAGCACCTGGAGCACCTTCTGTTCTACGGGGCGGACATGAACGCGCGGAACGCCAGCGGCAACACGCCCCTGCACGTGTGCGCCGTCAACGACCAGGAGAGCTGCGCCCGCGTGCTGCTCTTCAGGGGCGCCGACAAGAACGCCCTCAACTACGCCAACCAGAACCCGCACCAAGTGGCCGTCATCGCCGGCAACCTGCGCCTGGCCGAGATCATCAAGAACCACAAGCCGGAGGACGTCGGTAAGACTTCGGTCTCAATCTTTTGGTGTTGCTGGGAAGGGTCTGCCGAAGTGGTTTTTGGTGGCATTGCTGTGTCAAATTTATGTAGTATAAAGTCGCGTCCGCTGGTGGGTTAGGCGATTTTTTATGGTTGTCACAGCGGAAGAGCCCCTTTGATCAAGTGGGGGGATATCAATTGGAGATGATTTTTGGACTTACTGAAGTCACTGACCTACATATAAACCTTGAGTGCTAACTTCCTATTCTTTAACATAATGAAAATCGTGCCGTTTTTTGTGCGTGATTTTCCGTTGCGTATGGATACAAATCTTCTAAAAGGGGGAAACATAAATGAGGGGACATCCATAAATTATGTGAGGTGTTTTTTCCAAAATCTGGACCCCCCCCTCCCCCCTTGGTGAGATTTAGTGATATTTTGCTGGACCCCCCCCCCTCCCCCCACGTGAGATTTACCTATAACCTTTAAAAATAATTTTCTATCCTATTCGTTTGCATTTTGTGCTTCACAGCACCTAAAACTTTTCCATTATTAATGATGTGGGGGAAAAGACATTATTCCGCCAAAAAATCACCACAGTATCTTATCTGTAGGTATTATTCCTTTCTCATACTTAAAAAAATTGTTTAATTTCTAACTTAAAAAGTTGACGTGAGATTTTAATCAACCCCCCTCCCTCCTTGGTGAGATTTGGTGAGATTTTTCAAAACCCCTCCCCCCTTTTTGACCTCACGTAATTTATGGATGTCCCCTGATAAAACAAGGTAAGCTTTTATTGAAAGTAATTCCCTAAAAACAACTCTGATATGTGTTTTACTCTGTTGTTTTTTCATCGTTTCTTAAGAAATTTTTCAAATATGTTGTTCTATAGCTATTGTGCTCCACTTTATCAAATAAAGAAACGTGTTAAGTTGGGTTCTGTTAACATGCAAGCAATAGGGAGAACTTGAACGTTTGTTCCTTGGGGGAATTTTCATTTTGGCACGCTAAGTTTGCACTCCAGGTTATTATATAGCTCAGTGAATGAGTTCCCTTGAATTCCCTTGAAGTTCCCTTGAATTTTTATTTAGTACTCATTAATTTAAAAAAAGAAAAAAACACTTAGCTAATCAAACATTCACCAAAGAAACATAAATCACAGTAAAGGTCTTCAACATAACGTTCCACTAAATTTCTTCAAGCAGTTTTCTTTACTTGTTAATAGATTCAAAAAACCATGAAATTAGAAGTCAAGCAGTTATTTTTCCTCATCACTGCAGTCTCAAAAACTATTACTCTTAAAATATTCAATAATAAAATTTTCTGAGTTCTTTGAAGAGGTAACGCAAAAAAAAAGAATTTCAATTTTTCTCCCTCAAACTTCTTGATGTCACACATGTTTATGTCATTGATGTAGTGTTATTGTCGTTTTGAATTTTAATACTCTATTTTTGATCCAACCCAATTATCAGAAAAATTCTCAGCACCTACCTGAATCCTCATTCACTTCATTTCTTTTTATATTTTTTTAACTCCTAGTACTACCTTTTCTTCATACCATTTTTTGCTTTTTTATTTGAATCACTAAATGGGTTTACCCTGTTCCTGTAATTGACAGACTTCGTTTTCAAAACTTTTCCAGAAACCTAAATGATATTTTTAAACCATAAGAAAATTTTATATCGATTGGTTTTGGGTTTTTACCTCATTTTGAACAACTACTCTAAAACTGTATACTTCATCAAACCTGGTATTGTTGTATTACAGTTTGTAACATGAATAGAATTTCCTTTTTTAGTATCTCAAAAAATCTAGTATCTTTTAAATCGCAAAAAAATTTTAATCATCTTTTTTACAAATATTCTTCGCAGAAGTACGAGAAAACGGTACCTTTTTTTTCTCAAAATCAGTCAAGCTATCAAAATTTGTACCAGTGAACAGTAAGGTCATAGAAACACGCATAAGATAAATAGGAGTGGTTTTGGGGAGTTTATATCTAACGTAAACCTTGACTCTGGTTAAAAGTAGCAGTGAAGAAAATTTGTCTTTAAATAAAAAAAAAATTTGGCAGATTTTCCAATTCATTTTGCAGTATTTTTTATTAATTTTCTGTCAAGAGCAGATATGTACAGAAATAAATACAGAACTTTCTTATTTGACTTTTTAATTCAACAAAAAAATTTTACAATAATCTATTTTGGAAAGAAAACTTCATTTTGTAAAATCTCAGCGGTATCAACCATTTTGCAATAGAAACCTGTATTAGATAGTAAAACCCCTTATAAATTGTTCAAAAGCAGTTCCAGATAGTGTGTAACCTTACTGTTAACCATCTCTCTTCATTGTCATTCGTTTTCCCAAATTAAGAATTACCCAAAAAAACCTTTCCGGCGAGACTATACTATTAGACTTGCATGACAAGGTTGCAAAAAATAGTAGAAAAACCTTCTCAAAACCCGTCACCCCAGTTTTTAACCTGGTTTTTCCATAAGGTTACCGTAAACCATGTAGGCGTCAACTAGAGTCTGTTCATTTAGAATTGGCGCCTGAAGAAAGATCGAAAACGCTCAAAGACGCCTAATAACGCTCATCACACAACTTCAGTGACCAATTTTTTACAGTATTACTTCTGTTTCGGCTGCCTTGTTATTGACAAGAAAAAATTTTTGATGATATAATTACAGTAGTAACTGCTTCTAATACACTATACGTCTCAGGCGCCAATTCTAAATGAACAGAGTATAACGCAGGTTGTTTTGAACTTGCCAGAGTGCTACAGATCGTCAATGACAAACCTTAAATGGGTTACGCCGTAAGGTTACAACAAGGTTTACCAACCCTTACATTGCTATCGGGTTCTCCCCAAACCACTCTGTATTTAAGAAGGTCCGGAGGCGAGGGCTGTCGGTGGTAAATGGCGTTGTGGTCGTTGCAGTGCCGTACCGGGAGGCCCCACGCTACAACCCCCGGCGTCGGACGAGCGGGGCCATGGGCAGCTCCGGACAGAACCACAGCGACCCTCGCCTGGAACTCCTGAAACCGCCCTCCCCCTGCCCTTCCGACCACTCGCATGACGAGGAACAGCAACTCAACAACCACTCCGCCACCGGTAAGTAGCCACAACCACCCGAAACACCAACACTACGCCTAAAAAACACTTTTGGAGTTGCCGCCGAACTTAACAGCTGTCGCTACAAGAATTGAGAAAGTTTAATAATGCCTAAAAACGTGTTGTTGAGGGGCCGTATTCAGAAACTTTAACACGAGATGGAAACGAGACGGGAACGATACGCAAACGTTGAAAAATCCACGGCCACTCGGAAACGAGGGCTTGAGCGCTCATGCTGCCATCTGTCGAAAAACGTCACTAGTATATAATACACTGTTAATACAAATTTTTACAAACACTAGATGGCCATTACTTTCATAACATATTAATGTCTGAGGACATATTTTAGTAATTAATAGCTGTTTTTGTTTTTTCTGGAACTATTAAACGGCCCACAAAAAGTGTAAAAGCAATCGGAATGCGCTTTGAATCTCAGAACAATATGGCGGACGACAGCTGTGGACTAGAAATATCTCTCGTTTAAAATCTCCCGTTTACGTCTCGTTCTCGTTTCCATCTCGAGTTAAAGTTTCTGAACACGGCCCTAGATTTGAACTTCATGTTCCATCTTAAAGTGAAGCGAAAATAGAAGGCGCGGGTTTATACCAGGGGTCTCCAAACATTTTCAGTCGAGGAGCCAAATTTATATTTACTGATCTAATGAGTTCCGCGGGTAACATTGAACTGCCCTTTTACACCAGTAGCATAGCTCAAACCGAATATGCCAAGTTTACCTAGTTGCTACTAAAATTAAACGAAATTTTGCGTGCATGACGAAAATTGGACGAATCTTGCACGTTTTTGCTGTTTGGGAGACAGCTAGCTCATCATGCAATGAACGTTTAGTCCTGAATTATGAGTGATTGTTTGCTTTGGAGCTGAGATGGCCCATTCTTCAAAATTTTCGAGGTCTGACAAAACAGGTTTCACTATCAAAATGCATGCTTTGATGTTACAAATATATTTTTATTGTATATATACCCTTCATATACCCGTATCCTTTCCTATCATTTCATAGATGTATCTACCGCACAAATAAATCATCTCCTTTTATTTTTATAATTTATATTGCCCATTTGTGTCATTAAATATTATTTTATACTTTATCAAAAGGTAGGTTTCGTACAGCTTCTGCTTATTAAAACTTATGTTAAAGTACAGGAAACGAATTTGAACATATATTTACCCCTTTCTACAGTCCAATGAAAATCGTACATTGTTAGATAACTATCAACAGCAAACTATTTCAACACCGTCTTAGCAAACATTAGAAAATGCTTTTCAACCCTTGTTTGGGCTATTGCGTGATTTGCAAGATACTAGTTAGCCTTACAATTGAGGATGCCAGTTCATTGAATTCCAGATGGCTAGTAATAAATCTATGACACTCTGGAATACAGAAACAACTGGTATGCTTACCTGTAGCATTTGAATATGCCACAAGTTCTGTTACATGTCTCGGAACTTTATATGCTTTGTTTTTCCTTTGGCAGAAGCAATAGAAAGTAGCGGTGTGGGCGCCAACAGCAGTGGAACGGATTCGGACCCCTTCGACTCAGCTAAGTCCACACCTCTTATGGAATCCGTCTGCATCTGCGTGGAAGAGTACAACCCCTCTACATCTGGGCACTTGCAACTAGCCAAAGGAGATCTCATACAAAGTAAGATGGACATCAGTAAAAGTCTGCATCACTTTCACTGAATTGACGCACAATAAGCAACCGTTAATTATCTAAATGCATTTGCAACCCTTAATAACCTAAATGCCTTAAATATGAAACTCTTTTTAACCCACATTCAATCCCTATTAGCTCATAAAATAATAAATAAAAAATATTAGTAACGTTCCACATAAATTCCAGTAACGTCCTGCTTTTTATGAGTTTTTACAGAAGTTTAACACTTTTCTGGAAAATTCTGGTTTTCATTTCTGAATCCTTGCGGACAGGTAACCATTGTTTGTTTTTGTTTTCACACTCACCACTAAAAGAGTCAAATTATTTAGATGAGGTGTAAGAACCGACTGATGATTCTAACACTAGGAAGTATAACCTTCGTAGGTCGGTACCCCTCCCGTGGTTCATAATATGCCACATTTTGAATACTTGTAGAAACATTAACAAGACATATCTGAGATACACATAGCTTTCTGGTTTTTCTGCGGAATATTTCAGTATTTTAAAGTAAAGTTCCTGATATTTCACAGATAGGTTACTGGTATTTCTGCGAAACTTTTTAGTATTTTACAGAAACGTTACTGGTATTTTCCAGGAACATTACTTAAAAAGGATAGGCAGCTTCAGCTGCCTAGTTTTTTTAAGTAACGTTCCAGAAATTTTTTACAGTGTATGAAACCCTTATTAACTTATATGCAACCATTTTTAACCTACGTGAAACCCTTCTTGGCATATATTAAACCCTTATTAGCCTATGCGCAACCCTTACATACATGGAAACCCTTATTTATTCTACATGCAACCATTATCACGTAAAAATTCAATCTAATTCATCCGCCAAGGCATTAGGTGTAATATATCCTATACAATTTAAGAGTAATAAGCTTCTCTAATAAGCTAAGAGTCCAGTTCTAGCGGTGAGCGGCAGCGGCTACTTGGAGGGTCGTCGCAGGGACGGGGAGGAGGGCCTGTTCCCCGCGGCCTGTGTCCAGGAAATGACCATCCGCTGTGCGGACACGCTGCCAGCCGCAGGACGGGTCAGGGCAGACGCCAGGAGGAACCTCAACGCCAGGGGAGACTATGCCAGGAAATGGAAGACGTAAGGAGCGTTTGGTGACATTAAATCTTTGTAAGAATTATACAATTTAAGAGTTAAAGGCACACCAGATAGTTACCAGACCAAAGGCAAAATTATTGAAAGAAAAATTACAACTCAAGATCACTTACAGCCGTATTCTGTGCTACTTGACCAGTGGTTAAACAGCTGTCGGTGACGGATTCAGCCAATCACAGTCGCTGATTCCTTCCTTGATCGGTGGTTAACCACTTGCACAGAATTGGTCAGGTAGCACAGAATGCGGCCTGCCTGATACTAGATTATCCTATTATAGAAGTTAACAAAAAATGCTTGATCATGACATCATGGTTTTCAAGGAGGAGCTTCAATAATATGCCACACATACTAGCTACTTAATTGGAGAATCTGACAGAGAGAGAGAGCGAGATTCATCTCTGACTCTCCAATTAGATAGCTTTGTGGCCTCGTTTCTAACCCGTGATTGACAAAACATAGGAATCAAAAGAGAAATTGTTTAGAGATAGTGTCTGAGCAGCATACTCTAAAACTTTTTCATTGCTTTTAAAATACAGGTATTTCAGTAATTTAGAAGTCTGCTCATTTACATCTGGGGGTCGTAGTTAAACCCTCCTCAGCTACAAGAATTTCCACCTAGATATTAGGCTTTATAAACCTTGGTGTAACCTTACGGAGTAACTCATTTAAGGTTTTTGTAAGGATGCTACTGACAACCTGTAACAAACAGTTCAAAACAACTTGCGAAAGTTGACACCTATAATGGCAGATTTCCATGCGGTCGGCAAGAGAGGCCAGTGCGTCGGCGGCGGGGGATTTTTTCCTGCGAGTCGCCAACTTCAGTGAACGCGTTTGCCGCGTCTGATTGCGTTCGTCCGTGCGATTCTACTTGGGCGGCGATTCCGGCGCGATTGGTTTTGGTTTTTGTATACAGCTGAAGTGGTCGAAAGTATCGCACGCAATTTAATTAAGTTTTCAAAACCAAATGAGATAGAAATTTATTTTTTTTTGACTAAACAAAATAATATTAAGCTGGAATGTTTTAAATTTTCATTTTCAGCTGATGAGGAAAATACAATGCTTGTTTAGATAAGATAGTCAATTAAAAACTAAAATATCTGCTAATTTTGTTAATAAACGATTTCATAGTATTTTTCTCTCCAAAATTATTTTTTAAGGAAATACATTGGGCACATAATCATAATCTAGTGTGATTATTAATTTATATGCTGCCTTGCCTTTATACATTTTTTACTTGTTCATTATTAATACTATAATCACTCAAATTCCATATTTTCAAAATTTGGTTATAAAATTGTATAATCTAGGTATCTCACAATCTTCCTAGTTTTTTCTTTCATTATATCCATTCATAAAAATTTCTAATTCCAGAATTGATTTGGGGAGGTTTTGTCTACTAATTTGAGTTGCTGAAAGTTAAAACATTTTGTCTGGATTACTAAGTTTAGCAAAATGATTCATTCACTTACTGTCACTTTTATTAAATTTGGGGATGCTAGGGCTAAAAACTAAGCCTACTCCCCATAATTGAAAGAAATCTCAGCTGAAAAATGTGTAGAGTTTTTAATTTTACTCTTAAATTTAATTGCTAGCTTCAGTTACTTCCTATTTTTTATTAGAATATGAATACCTGAATTATTATATTAACATTTTGAAAAAAAAAGCTGTGAAACGATATTTACTCATTGAGTTAGAACTTTTTTTATTATATACCATGCTAATATTTACAAAAACAATTCAATAGGAACCCTTAAAGCAATTTACTACAAATATTATAAATGATTAAATATGTATTCAGAAAATAAGATTTTTTAAAATTTAATATTTGCCAGTTTATATATACAGTAAAGCACCGTTTATAAGTCTCTCATTTATACGTCGTTTTCGCTAAGTCCCAATTCATTCAAATAATCAAAATTGTTTTCAATTATATGTCTTTTCATTTATGCTCCGCGGTTTACGTTGGTCTCTTGAAAGACGTATAAACGGTGCTTTACTGTATCTGCTTTTTAAAAATCTATACAAAATATTCATTCATTCATTAAAAATATTCATTATTTTATTGTTTAAATAAAAAAGTGTGCTGTGCTAAAAGAAGGAAACAATATAAACAGAAGTGCACTCAAGAATTTTATTAATTACATATAATCAAATTACATTGAAATGGTAACTCTCATATATTCATAAATTATAGTTCATTAAATATTATGAGAAAGCATAGGTAAACTAATTTTAGCATAAATACTTAGTAAGAGTTACAAATGACAAAAAAACATTTCACTTGCATCAAGTATATGAATAAGAACTTATTTATATTTTTTTGTAAACACAGAAGTTTAACTGAATAAGCTAATATAAATTCTCTTATTAACCTTAAATTTGCAGTTTAAAATTTACTTAAGTATGAAAATGGTAAATTGAGTCTATGTACACATGTTTCATGTAGTCAATGTACAGGACCAAATACTCCCAAAAACAATTGCAGCATAACCAAGAAATGTCATCTGATAGAATAGATATAGCTGCTAATGCAATAGGTCCTGAAAAATAAATAATAAAAATTAGAAATATCAAATAACCCTAAAAAATAAATAAAAAAAGAACTTGTTGAAACCAATCTGAGCTTAACAAGGAATGCATGTTGTAAGATGCACACAAGTCTTTAACCAACAAGCCCATTGAAAAAAAAACCTATTTTTTTTATTATTTATTATATAATTTAAATTGACAACAAAAAATGCAAGCACAACAAAAGAAAGTTACACCTGATTTTTAAGAGTCAAAATTGCAAAAACTTATACAGAAACCCTCAGAACCCTTTTTAATAATGAATGAAACTAATAATAATTTACAAAACAAATGAATTCACTAGTTTATGAATATCTAAAAAGTGGGAGCTGAAATGTAAAAGGCGTATTTCTTTTTAGTTAAATAAATCAGGCATTTATAAATCCTTCTGGGGAGGAATCCCAAATTCCCTACTCATCCCTGTAAACATTCAATCCTATGCTGACAATCTCTTTAAACTATATCAACATGTTTTATAGGTAATTTTACTTTTTAAATAGCGCAGAGGTGATGTGAAATGGTTTTAATGCTAATAATTAAAAACAGATTTGTGGAAAGTTAAGAAAATTAAATTAAGGAGATTGTGTACTCAAATTATATAAATGCAAAAATGTGTTTCTGAAGATAAGAATTTAAAAGTAGTAATATTTTTTCTTTAGACCAGAATAAGAATTTTCAAAATTATTTGTAACCCAGGTAACATTACTTGCCCCAAACCTTAGTCTCTCTATAGAGATTGTCGCAATATGATACAAGACATAACTGACAATTTGGCCATTTCGAGTTATACATCAATCTATATAGAAATTTTGACCCTGGATCACCTGACACAAACGGTTTTGCGAAAAAAGACTCAAATTGCTGCAATCGTCAATTTTGTCGTTAAGCATAACTGCAATCGTAAGGCAAAATGACAAAATTGCAGGAGGACTATCATTGACATCATAGGCATATTAGCCAGGTATAAATTTAGATAATTGGGCTTAGTAAGCTATGATAAATAACATCACCACAGCACAAACAAACAATATTTGAAAAGCTAAATGCAGCCACTGCTAGTCATGATATTTTAATAATTGATTTTTCCCCGATTTCAAATACTGCATGGCACTTGTTCCCAGTGAAATTAAGAAATACCAGATAATTTAATGTATTAATTACTCATATTAGCCAGGTACAAGAGCCTAATTTTTTTTAAATAAATCACCAAAAGAACAACAGCAATATTTGGTTCAATTCCGTTAAAGGTTAAACTATCACCATGTTTTTATGAACACCAAATATTCAAATATCAACAAATTTTTTAGATTATTATTGATAAACTGAACAGTTATTGATCTAACTAAACATTTTAATCTATAAGTTTGAAATTATTAAGCAATATTTCTACCTAATGGTCAGTGGCGTAGCCAGAAAAAAATTTCGGAGGGGGATGTTGATATTTCGGGAGGGGATATGGGGTATTTTTAGTGGTTTTCTCTGGTCAAAGAGGAAATTTCCTGAGTTTCGGGGGGGATTATATCCCCTAATCCCCCCTGCTATTGGTGACCAAAAGAGCATAGTTGGTATTTAGCAGGACCTTTAACGGAATTGAAGCCAATATTTAAAAAAATTAATCAAAACACTTAACTGTGTTGCTTTTAACAATATTATTTTGTTATACATGTATGATGTTGGGTGCTTTATGATTAGCCGGCCACTAAACTTGCCAATAGGCCGATATTTTAACTCATTACACAAAGTAAAAATCAATAACACTACAAAATTAGATATTATGTGTTAACATTTTGATATTTTTTTATCATCCACCTACCCTTAGCTGACACCCGGCTAATCATAAAGTACTAAAATGTAGTTGATGGAGTTATATATATAGATTGGCGAGACATGTTCAAAGTCAAGTAATTGAAAAGGTACAATTCTATTATTAACAGGCTGGCTAAATACTGTCAAGCTCTTTTGGCACACACAAATTTAGATTAAGATGTTTGGTTATGCTAATTACTATTCAATTGGTAAATTTTAAGAATCCGGGCCCTGGCGACTTGCAAAATGCTTTCTCGACAATGCTTGCCAAGCACTTCGCGGAACGAACATCGTATTAGAATTCAGGGTTGCATCGTGAAGTTGGAAGAACCATTTATCATCTAACTTTTGCTAAGGCCCGGATTGTTAAAATTAACCATTCAATTATTTCAAAAATAACCAAAAAAATTGTCGATATTTAAATTTATGGTGTTCAAAAGAGCTTAATGGTATTTAGCTGGATCGTTAACCTAATTGAACCAGTGATTGAGGTTGCATTATACCAATGTGTGTATAGGAATGAAAAAACCATAAGTACTACTTACGTTCATATCAGCTGGTGCAGTGCAATCGTTGTTTACGTCTCAGTGGAGTAACCGATCGGTTCTTGTTTATAACTCGTGAAGTCTTCACCGTCCGCTGCAGATGTCATGTGGCTAACATTCCAGACATCTGCAATGAAAATTTACTTAATATTAGAATAGCACAAAAACATGTAAACCTATAAGAACTCTTAGTTATATCTTAACTCTGTGTGTGTTTATATTAGTTTAGTATGGAACGATTTGGAGCCTAGCATTAAGTATACTTGATTGCCTTGATACAACTAAATCACTACAAGGAATTAAAATCAACAACTTGAGTCTGAAAAAGAAGTTCCTTAAACCTTACTGAGGACACAAAACTTTAAAGTAATAATGAAACTTTAAACTTTTGTTTTCAACATTAGAAAGTTTATGTTTATATGACTAATCAATAATTTCGAAACGAGAAAAACCATATCAAATCAAAATCTAACAAGAAGTAAAGGCAACAAATATTAAAGTTGTTTTATTTAACAAACCGCGAATTTTAACATAAAATAGCTAACGTAGTAATCAATTTTGAACTCATTTTTACCATCGAAAGTTTACATGCGGAATCAAAAATCTAAGACCAGTATTAAGCATCTTTAAACAAAAACTAATAAAAATAGAAGTAAGAAGGTAAAGATAATATGAATTTTACACTAATTTTATTAAATTTCACTTACTTCAGGTTTGTTTTGATCAGCGAATATCCGTCGGGCCGGCAGCTCGGGAAGATCGTGTCACGTGACCACTTTGCGGCGAGAGCGTCTTTCCGCCGGGAAAGATTCGAGGCTTTTGATTGGTTCTAACTGGTTCTAACGTACAGCACGAAAAATAGGAAAGAAAACCGCAGCTTTTGCCGTATTTGCCTCTCTTGCCGACCGCATGGAAATCCACCATAAGGATAGCGGTATTCTTACAGAAAAGCCTTAAAACACGGTTAGAAACTGAGGTGATGGATTTTGAGAAGTTTTTTTAGGGTTTTTCTTTAATTTTTTAGCATATTTATGTTCATCTAATTTCTAATATAATCCCGGATCCCGGAAAGGTTTTGGGCAAATCTTGCTTTTGGTAACCCAATGACTTTGTAAAAAGAAGGTTAACTGTAAGGTTACAGGGAGAACGAGCCAGTGATTCAATTTTATTTCTAAGTTAAAGTCTCACAAACTAACAATAAGTATATTCGTGCCAATGCTTATTGGTTATATATGTATTTATTTTAAGTATAATAAATTTTTTATCTTTTTTTGCAGCTTTGGAGAGCCAAGAACTGTTATTCTGCACAAAGGAAAGAAAGGTTTTGGATTCATTTTAAGAGGAGCTAAAGGTTTGTATATTAAGAACAACACTTATTTAAAGTTTCGAAACATTTGCAAAGTATGAACCATATTAATAAAATAAGAGGAATAGAAATTAACTTTGGAATTTTAGTAGGATTTTCCTTTCATTCAATGTTTGAATATATTTTAAAGCCACAAGTCCACTCATGGAAAGACAACCCACAGAATTCTGGCCCAGTCTTCAATACCTTGATGACGTAGATAAAGGAGGTGTGGCTGAAATGGCTGGACTGAAGAAAGGAGACTTTTTATTGGAAGTATGGATAGAAATTGTAGACTATTTTTTATCATTGCGAAATACTTTTTTTTAATTATATTGACAACCTTAAGATATAAATTTAATGGAGCATGAGTACAAATGTAGTATAAAAAGTGGATTTTCACTCACTTTCCTTACTAAAATAAATTTCAACATCGCTGTTTCTAAAGATTTTGAAAATTAATTCAACTTTCTGAACCAGAATAAAAAATTTCCTGATTTCCAGAAGTATTTGGATAATATTTTGAATCACTTATAAAATTTATGTGAAAATGAAGCAAAGCAATACATAAATGGACATTTGGACATCCTTACAAGTGAAGAAAAGTGGGATTAATTCTAATTGTACAATGATTATGAATCAGGTAACACCGCACATCTTCAAAACCATAGCATCAATAACATAGGTCTACCTTAGATTTTCAATGAAATAAGAAATTTAACTTATGTTTTATACCTTACGTAATGTTGATTGATTCATTTGGGGATGAATGAAGGGCTGTCATGTGCCCCTTTTCACTAGTTTATTTCCAAAATGGTTAAAGTAAAGCAATATATCTTCGGCTTACAAGAGAAAAGCACAAAGTCACTTCATTGCTCGCCTAATCTGAACGATGTTACGCCAAATTTGGTGATATCCAATGGTTTTCTTTAGTGCCAATTGCGGAATTGTCTGAACTCGTTCATTGGCATCTATCTACCATGAAAGGAGTATTTCACCATTATCGCTGGTTAGCAGACAATGAGTTTAAACTCACAACTCTCAAGCGTCACCTCCAACCGTGGACCGGTTTCGTCCTTGTTAGGACTCATCAGCATGGCATAGGAAGGCAACGCAAGAGATCGGAGGGCAAGTACTAGTCTAGCCGACTATAACTGAAAAAATGGTGACCATTGGTTAGTCCTCCACTCATCTTCTGGAATGACATGGCATTTCTAGAACAGATTTGCCTTACTGGAATTAAATATTTTCTAGGAATGCCAGGTCATTCCAGCAGATGAGTGGAGGACTAATCAATGGTCACCACTTTTTGCAGTTATAGTCGGCTAGACTAGTACTTGCCCTCCGATCTCTTGCGTTGCCTTCCTATCCCGTGCAGATGAGTCCTAACAAGAAAGAAACCGGTCCACGGCTGGGGGCGACGCTTGAGAGTTGTGAGTTTACACTTACCTATCTTCCACTTTCAAAATGTTCACCAACAGTGACTTAGTGCCTTTATCCTGTAAGCTGGTGATACCGTCTTTGCGAAACTAAGAAAATAATAGTAGGTGTGTTAACTCCCATGAACTATGTACATGATATTAGACTCTAATCCCAGTCTGTCGCTTTCCGAAATCTGCAACGTTACACGTTACGCCTGTGTCAAAAATTAGCCCACCAATAAAGAAGATGTTATAAGTTTTAAAGTTGCTGAATCCTCGTTGAAATAGTGATGGGATGCTTGCGTAGCATGACGCAGTCCTTGGGGTATATTCTAGTAATAATTTTATTTAAAAAAAAACTTATATTTCCTCAAAAGAAATTTCCACCAACCAATCAGAGCAGACTCGGTTTAAAGTGAGAGATTGCGAGTAGATTTGTATGACACACTAATTAGCTTTTCCATGCGATGTTTGTGCTCTAGATCAACGGGCAGGACGTGTCCCAGGCTTCTCACGAGAGGGTGGTGGGCATCATCCGCCAGTCGGGGGACCTGGTGTCGATGACTGTGGTGACGGTGCTGCAGCAGTCGGCCGCCACCCCCGCCACGCAACAGCTCATCAACAGGCAGTGCGCCACCCTGCCTAGGAAGCTTTCCGCCAAGAAAGGTGACCACTATAGCAAACCACCATTATTATAATTGAGGTACTATAATGTCCTTATAAAGTTACAACTATCTCACATTATGTGTGTTTTGCAGCTCCTTTGCCTCCCAAAAGAGATCCTAAGACAACGCTCTCCGTAGGAAGAGCGAGGGCCAGATCCATGGTGGCTGGCCTTGCAGAAATAGGTGAGCTCTGCTGTCTTATAAAGACCTCCCCTCACTGAGAAATCCTCACCATAATACTTGGTTGATATCCTGTGTCTATTTTACATACATATACCTATTACCTATATTACCCTGGATCCTAGTTGCTTTACCCCAAACACTATAGGTGGTTTAATTTATAAAAAGGATTCCAAGGACTCTGCTTATTTTCCTTAGAAGGGGAGAGGGGGTTCTGAACAGTGCTTGCGTAAGGTGGTAGAAAAATTAACTAAGAATAAAAGTTTGACCCTTTTGACTTCACAAAGAAAAATATTAACCATAGGTTAATGGTACACAATGAATTTCTGGAATTTAGGCACTACTGAACATTTTGTACAAAAAAACAAAGGAGGTGTTGGGCATTTTTACGTAATTGAAGGGCTTGGTGGATGAAGGGGTTATGTTACAAGGCCTGTCCCGAAAGTAACAAGACTGAATTTCAGTCAGAATTAGGGAATTCAGTCTAGCTACTTTCGGGACAGGCCTTGTAACATAGCCCCTTCATCCACCAAGCCCTTCAATTATGAGTGGGTAGCGGTTTGCTTATATTCCCTGACAAGGGAGAAGGGGCCATAAATGACCAAAACATGCTTACGTAACATTCAAACATCCCCTAACATCCCCTTAAGTAACATTCAAACATCCCCTTACGTAACATTCAAACATCCCCTAACATCCCCTTACGTAACATTCAAACATCCCCTAACATCCCCTTACGTAACATTCAAACATCCCCTAACATCCCCTTACGTAACATTCAAACATTCAGAAATCCTCTTACTGATGACCTACTCTTCCAGACCGGGCAGAGGTGCTGGACCACACTCTGAACGAATACGACAGCGAAGGACGATCGACCAAGAGCAGCTCGGTGGAGAGCATCCCCGCCAAGCCCTCCACCGCCCCCTCCTCCACCACCATCCCTCCTCGTACAGCCACCACCCCCCGCCCCTCTGTCTCCGCCACCGAGCTGGAGGACTTCTGCGCGCGCCACCTGTCCTCCAGAGGTCACCACCAGACGGTCACCCGCAACAGATACGCCACCGCTGCCAGGATACACAAGGTCAGGCACCCCAGGAGGGGCAGGCACAGGGGGAAGGAGGACCCCGACTTCAGGTAAGCGGTCGGTCATCATCACTGTGCTATAAAACAAACTGGAGTGACAACCTCCGATAGTATAACATGCGACCGAACGTGCCGGCACTGAGGGTTACTGTAATTTCGTGAACCGGGCAAAACTAACCAATTTATCCATAGACTAACATTGTGCGAGTTGAACTTTTTCTTGAAAACCACCTTTTTTATGGGTAGATTTAGGTAGTGAACCCTGGAGGGGGAACTTTGGGGATGACAAGCTGGGCCTTGGAAACATGATTTTCCCTTATAAAAATGAAATGATCTCAAAAGGTTGCAAGTTCCCCCACCCCCTTTAACCCTTTCAGTACGGCAAAAAAGTCAGTTTAGTGCGCCTCATTACCGGGAACAGTTATTTTTCCTCCAAGTGATTATTACGATGAAATAACATTTTTGTATGAAAGTCTGAAGGTCCAAGAGACGCATAAACGATCCCATAACGACGAATCAACTAAAACAACGATATTACAAGCTTTATTGATGGGACAGCATATGTCTCGCCTTAAACCCAGAGTACCTGCAAACCGGGACAAGGTTTTTTGTTTTCCCCCATTCAAGAAAAAAGATTATAGTTCTAAAAAGATGTCCATAAGAGATTCCAACGGCGTATATAGAAATTTATTTCGGGAGAGGCCCAAAATTAGCCCTCAGCCCCCTCTACAGATATTTAATAGGTCCAACGTAGCTCTTTAATACTCTTTTTAGGTAGAATTTTCGTCTTTAAGAACTTAATATAAGAAAGTTTGTGAGTAATAAAGTTCCAAGTACAAGAAGGGGTCTGTGGGTCTTCCGCCAGAAAATTTTAGGAAATATGACTATAAAAGACAGCAGAAAAAGACGATAAAACTATACTTTAGGTACACCTGTCTGAAAATTTTGAATATTCTTTTTTATGTAGGATTTGCATTTTGTAGAATTAATTATAAAAAAGTTTTTAATATAAAAAGTTTCAAGTACATTAGGGGGAAATATAATATAGACGGCAAACTGTGCAAATTAGGTTAAAATCAAAAAACGACGTTTTATTTGCACATATTTATTAAAAGATCTTAAAAATCAGACATGTTTCGAGGGTATAATGAACCCTCTTCGTCAGTGAAATGACGATGTACGCGCGAAAAATGTAAGCATAAGGGGGGTTTGGGCTCCTCCCCCAGAAAATTTTTGGAAAATTGAATTGAATGAAAATTGAAACACGAGGTTTTTAGTTGTTTTGGTGCACCAAGTCTGAATTTCGGGGGGAGTGACAGGGCCCCTTCGCGCCCCTTATACACGCCCCTGAGAGGTCCATATGTTCTTTTCCATTTCCGCCACATTTTTTATTTCTGTACAACGAAAAATGCACCAAATGGAAAAGAAAATTAGGCATATACCTATTTGTTCCATGTTCTGTGTAAAGAAATCTTTTGAGATTGTTTTTTGGTGTAAGTTGTAAGAAAGATATTTGACGTTCCTAGTTAGGTATTAAATTTCTGCATGTTTAAAAGTTTCGCAATTTTCGACATTTTTTCTTGATTATTGATGCGGCACCCCAGGGTGCCACGGCACACAGTTTTAAAACCTCTGGTTTAGACTCGGCCGCCTCCGAGATTACGCTGTTGTTTTGGTTCGTCAAACGATTTTTTTTCGGTCCTTTTTATAGTCAGGTTAAGAGAGGATGTTTGTTGAATGGCTCTCGATAGTCAGATGAAAGGTAATTCACTTGTATTTTAATGCAGATTTTATTCAGCCTTCATAATTTCCGAAAGATAGGTTTTCTCTTAATATTTTTCTAAATAGTTCCGATTATATTTTGTTGCCTGGTTCTCTACGGTACTCGATGAGCTTGGGATCGTTGGGCCTTAGTTCTGTTCGTTAAAACGGGCTATAAATGGATCTGTGTAATTAAACTTAGTCACCAGTCAAAAATTTTATAATTTTCATATACAACGTGTTCATGATTTTTATGAATATGTTCCCCAAAAGCATTAAGTATATATGTGATTTCTAGTGAATTCATTGCGCTTATTGATGCAAGCGTAGTGAACAAAATAAATAAATGTAGGTGTGGGAGTCGAGCTTAAAAATATCAGGTCCTGTAGCAAAGGAAAATGGGCGTCAACCTTTCCACTTCCAAATGCATCAAGATGCCCCCTCAAGCAGGCGCTGATCCAGCACAGCGCAAAGGGGGGGACACTGTTCCACACAAGATCCCCTTGTGGTACCATTGGAGGTATGGGGGTCCTCCCCCACAAAAAAATTGAAATTTGACGTGTAAAAAGATGGTTTTAACTCATTTTTAGAAATGTTTCAAGTCTAAGAGCGGCGCTTTTCAACACTATTACCTTTACTTTTTGACCCAAAATGTCTAAATATTGGGGATTTCCTAAAAATTATCACTGAAGATCCCCTGGTGGTACTAATGGGGGGTATGGGGGTCCTCCCCCAGAAAAAATTTTGAAATTAGACCTGTAAAAGTAGGGTTTTTACTCATTTTGAGAAAATTTTTGGGTTCCCAAGGGAAGGGGACACTGTCCAGAGTGCCACCCCCTGGATCCACGGCTGCCCTCAAGTCCTCTTCTTTCTCCCCTTCGCTTTATGAAGATCTTAATGACTTCGAGCGACTGGAGTCGCCCAGTGTGTCTATGCACTAAAGGCTCATTCACACTCTGTTTCAATTTCACTGCTCATCCTGAGTGACTTACTCCTGTGAATTACTGCTAGTTTGCGAGTAAGGGCCCTGCCACACTCGTTAAAAAGAAGACGCTGAAGTCGTAAAGATGAGTATGAAGAGAGTGGAGAAAGCATGGAGTTGAGCCTCTCAGTCTCCCCTCTCTTGATAAGGATCTTTAGAACTTTTTTACGACTTAAGCGTCTTCTTTCCTCGAGTGTGGCAGGACCCTAAAAGAGTAATATCTCTTAGGAGGATAACTATCTTGCAATAAATTTAGTTAATCTCTTTTAGGACACGATAACCATTTAAACTGCTCAAATACCTTTCTGTACCGGTGGGAAATTCTATCAATCCTACCCTCAGATTGGTTAAAGGGCTAGTAAGAAAAGATGAACTCTTTCAATAAACGCAATATATGTTAGGATTTATGTCCTTTTATGTAAAGTGCAGTCTCTTGAAATACAGCGTTCAACAAAAAATCCATCCAACATGAATTTAAAGCAGCCTCATGTATATTTCAGGATTCCAAAGAACTACAGCAGCACACCGGAATTGTCGCTTGCCTCGGAACTGGATCCAGCGCCGTTGGCGAAGCGCAGCCGGAGTCTTGGCGATCTTCAGGGAAGACGCTACACCGCCAAGAGCAGGCACTCAAAAGGAAAACCTCTGCACAGACAGCACTCCATACCTGAGGGCGGCAAGGCTGCACATGGGTACGTATGCTGCAGTCTCGTATCTGTCTTTTTTATGCATAAGAATACTGTTAATTTTTGAACACAAGCTGGGTTGAAAATATTCGCAAGCTTTTTATACCATTAGCGTTCTTGACAAAAAGTTTTACTTTGTTTCGAGCTACAAAGGGAGCTTATTAAGGCTAGGCGCGCACTGAAGACTTACCTCGCGGCAACCGGAACATAATGTCACTCTATAGAGCGATAGCTTTCTATGACGAGATTCTTGGCAATCCACCAAGATTCTTGTCACCTAATGCGCGCGCTCTAGCTTCTTGCCATAGCCCGATCGACAATTATGTTCCAGTCGCCGTCCTCCAGAAGTTAATAAATTTAAATTAGCAGTGGTATATTGATTATGGAAGTGGCTTTTTCACACCCACCCGGACCACTATATATTTTACCAATTCAATGAAACCTCGAATCTACGCATAATTAAGACACCTAGACTAGTGATTCTGAACCTTTTCATACCCAAGAACCACTAGATATTTAATAAAATCAACGAAACCCGTATTCCTCCCATGGACCACACATTAAAAGTTATTGGAGTATAGTATCCGTAGCCTTCTCACCCACTTACTTCAGTATTCACTGCTTCCTAACCAGATGAACCAGATATCAAAGAAGGAATGACAAACTCTCATTGATGTGATACCTTGACTTCTGGTTAACTGCTGGTCAGGTAGCAGTGAATACGACCGGTAAATGACCATAGGCTATGCTAAATTTCCCTTTGTTTGGCAGGGACAAGAGCGGCCGCTGCACGACCCCCGATGGCCCCTCGCTCATCAAGCAGAACGGTTCGGACATCTATGCGGAGACGGTGCCCGTGTCCGGCAAGTCCGGAGGGAGCGGCCAGCGAGCGAGCTGCCCGCCCCCCTCCTACCCACCCCCGCCGCCGCCCGTGGGCCAAGTGGTGAAGGTCGACGTGTCCCGTGGAGAGTATGCTGACCTGACCCAGCAGCACAAGCCCACGGCCATCATGTCCAGCTTCCGGCCCACGGACTCGGCCAAGCTCTACGCCTCCCCCGACGCCTTCGTCACGGTGGGCTACAAGAAGGAGGACCGGCCCCCCAAGGCCACCCAAGCAGGGTCCCGCTCGCAGTCACTGCCCCCCAAAATGGACCCCGACCACAGCAGCGGGGAGTCAGCCCCCGCGTTCGCCGGGCCGCACCGGTCCCGCGAGGTCAAAGCGTCTAAGCCCTACCCCGTGTCCGAAGCCCCCGTCGTCAGCGACGACGACGATCCCCCGTCGGACGCCGCCAAAGGCGCCGCTCTCGTCACGTTCAAGGCACCGGACGACGCCGTCGGTAAGCCGGTCGAAGCCAACGGCGCCGCTCCAGGCAGCGCCAACATGACGCTGAAGAGGAAGCGGCTCAAGTCGCAGGCGTCGGTCGACTCCGGGAAGTTGCCGGAGGAGGAACCGGCGGCGCCCGAAGCGCCACCGGCGAACGGAAAGGCGCCGTCTGCGGTGGTGCAGTCCGAGGAGACGGGGGAGAGGATATTCCTGCGAAACGAAAAGCACGATTCGAATGAGGCGCAGAAGAAGGTGGCTCCCGTGCCGCCGCCTAAGGCCAAAGACGCCGGCGGCGAGGATAACGGCGCCAACGGCATCGCCGCCGCTCGCAACCCCGAGCAGGAGGCGGCGCGGAAGGAGCCGATTGCCTTCAAGGCCACCATCGTCCTCAAGCAGACGGAGGTGGTCGGGAAGGAGCAGCCACCCTTCAGGATAAACAACAACAACAGCAAGAACAACAAGGAGCTGATCCACCAGCACAGCGCACACGAGCTCCTGCACCTGAAGAACAAGGAGAAGGAGAAGGACAGGCTGGTCAAGTCGCCGTCGCAAGGCTTCAAGGAGCCAAAGCAGGAGGCGCAGAAGGTGGCTCCGGCAGTGCCCAAGAAGCCCAAGGCGGACATAGCAGAGGACGTGCCGGAGCCTCCGGACGCCGTGCTCGCCCTCCAGAGTGAAGGCAACCTCGAAGAAGGGAATGTGTCTCCGATTATCGACGCTGCGTCCAGGTCGGTCAAGGAGAACATCTTCAACTTCGAGAAGCGCAGCAATGAGCTTTCCACAGCCACCGCCACCAAGGCGAACCTGTCCCCGCGCAGGAAGAGCGACGTCATTCGAATCACGCTAGTCGGTTCCCAGCAGAAGGAAACCCCCGAGCGGGCCCCCACCGCCCCCGCCATGAAGACCTCCAAGTCCTGCCCCAAGACCTTCGAGGAGGACGTCGACATGGACGTGGAGACCTCCCTCACGGCGGCGATCCTCATCTCGGACGCGCACAACCAGGTGACTCGGTTCTCGGCCGAGACCCCCACTTCAACCCTCGCCTCCACCAACTTCAACGAGGAGTGGCGGCGGCCGGACCTCGTGTCGCCGGTCACGGAGGTCAAGAAGCCCCCCGACACCCCTCCCAAGGCCCCCCAGCAGCAGAGGAGGGTGGAGAACTACAACAACAAGGCGCAGACCCTCGGCCGAAAGAGCGTGCCGGACCCCTCCTACCAGGACGCGGAACCACCCATCCACTTCGCGGAGACGATGACCCTCAACCGAATGGCGAAAGTTCAACAGCAGCAACAGCCGCCCGAGGGTCTGTTCCAGCACCGGCAACCGCAACAGTTGCCCAACCAGAACTACCCTCCGAGGAGCAACGCTCCCTACTTCCCCAACGCCAACATGGACCAGCTGCACAACATCGAGATCTCGCAGAAGTTGTTGGCGGACCACCTGCAGCGGACCTCCGCTGCCGCCGACCCGATGTCGGCGCAGGCGCGGCTGCTGGACCACCGGCACGCGGCGGCGCGGGCGGCGCAGCTGCAGCAGCAACAGCAACAGCTGCTGGCGCGGCAGCAGCAGCAACCGCCTGACGACGAGTGCCTGAAGCTGTGCCAGCGCGTCGACAAGAGCTTACAGCTGATCCGGCTGCAGGTGGATTCGCTGCGGCTGGCGGCAGCCAGTGAGCCCGAGGTGCTGGTGCCACCGCCCCCGGAGTTCAACTTCGCCGCCCACATCGCGCCGCCCCCAGAGTTCAGCGACGACCGCCAGCGTCGGGCGGCCATGGAGCCCAGGAGAGCCGTTCCGCCGTCGGAAGCTAACTATCCGTACCCGGACCACCTCTACCGGGGGTACCCCCCGGCCTCCCCCACCAAGAGCATGACCCTCTCCCGCGGAGGGGGGTATCCCCCACCCCAGCAGCATATGCGTGGCAGCAACTGCAACACCCTGCCCCATCACCCCGCGAGGATGATGCACCCCCAGCAGAGCTTGCACCACTTGCAGCAACAGCAACTGCTGCAGCAGCACCTGCAGCAACAGCAGCATTTGCAGCAGCGCCCCCCGCGCCCCTCCTCCATGTCCCCCCGCATGGCCATCCCTCCCCTGCCCCAGCACAAGGAGTTCCGCCAGAAGCCCCTGCACCAGTGGAACATGAAGGACGTGGCGGATTGGCTGGAGAGCCTCTTCCTGCCCGAGTACAAAATCACCTTCGCAGAGGCCGGCATCACGGGTTCGAAGTTAGCTAACATGGACAACAACGACTTGATGGGACTCGGCGTCAAGCAGGCCGGACACAGACTCAATATGGAACGGTCCATTAAGTGGTATCTCAAATAACGTAGTGTCTAGCTCTAATCGATGCCAAATATTGTATACAAAAAAAAACTCTCCAAATATCGGTACTTTTCCATTAGCGTGGCTGACAATATTCAAACGCCAAATATAACGACCCACTGGTTGTGATTAAATCTACTAGTGAATTCAAATTTGACTAAATCTTTCTAAAAATGTCTAGTCTTTTAGTTTTTCGATCTAAATTACTTAATTGTCTGACTTTGAATAAAAATAGCGTGGGCTCTGTAAGAGACTAGCAATCTTTTTCAATGGTTATTTGACAGTGGTTTTGAAACTCATTCAAAGAAAAACATTTTTTCACAGTGCTCTGTAATCTGAAGGAAGCTTTAAAGTTTGAACATGTCTTTATGATCAAAATTTTGATCGTACCACAAACTTCAATTTCTATACACGTAAACTTAGTGTCTATCTCCAAAAAAGAATTTTCTGTGTAGCATATAATTTTGTTTTGAAAAGATAAAAAATTATAATACTTAAACCTCGATAATCAAATATATCCATTGTCTTAATAATAATAAATAGAATATTTTCTTAAAAGGAAACTGTTTAAGTAGGCAAACATTAAAATTTAGTTCAAGTTGTTGAATAAACAATACAATAGAACACTTCTTGATAATAAGAGAGGGCACACAATTTAAGAACCACTGGATATTTTTATAATAATTTTGTTTAGTTTTATTAAATTCATTTAAACATGAATTTATTAAAAACTGGATTTAAAAATCCATGCTTTTATCTAGTTCTTATTTAAAAATTTGTCATTCATTCTTTTTCCCCATTCCATTAATGTTGTCTCACACTGCCATAAATATAATTTTAAATGCCATAAAAATCTGTTAATATTACCCAGAATATTAAACTGGCCAATCTGCGGAAAAGTACCGAATATTTAACAGAGGGGGCAATATTTTCCACGTTTTTAACTACGGAATCGGAAGAGAAAGGATTTATTACTGAAAAATACTATACAGTGGCTTATACAGGAAACTAAAATTATGGTTAGAATAACGGTAAAAATCTGTCACGTCTCTAGAACCAATTCCCATTGACTCTCATATCATAACTATAAGAGGTATTTCGGAATAGTGTATGATTCAAAAACCAAAACTGCTTTCTAAAAAAATGCGGCATTCCCCCTAAAATTACAAGAATGATGTCATTCTAAAACCATAAAAGTATTTCTACAATTTTTTATTACTTAGTGTGTAAAAAGATTCCCAAGCATTCCATAATTCATTTGGCATTAGTGAAAGCATTTCGTTTCTGCTAGCATTCCAATATTTGTATGTTGGTGTTGAGTTTATTTATGTTTAGACTGTGTATTGTTTTCTAATAACTGTAACTGACCACAAAGTAACTAAAAATATGTACATAAAATAATAATAATAATAATTAGTATTACTTTTGATACGTTTAGGTATTATATTGCAACAAATATATTAATAACACTTGAAGCTGCACAGGAATATTGAAGGAATCCATTGAGGCAAGTAAGACTGATCTTTTATTACAACTGATTTATTTTAACGAAACAAGTGATACATTTTTGTAATTGCTATTTACTTTTAATGATAAACTGAAGTTTTTTATAATATTGCTGTTCTTAGACAGAATATAAGTATTGAAAACCCCTATAGATGAGAAATAAATTTAAAAATTCACACCATCAGCCCATGCTTCAATGCTTTTCAAACTTAAACATGATTTCTTTTAAAAAATCGATAAGTAATCGCATAAGGGGATTAAGATTAATAATAATAAATTTAATAACATAACATCAATTACATTAAGTAACGTAACATCATTTGAACAGTTGGTTTTTCCGAATTCTAGAATAATTCAGGATTAACTTAAACCTAGCTAATAAACTTGAGAAACTTTAACATGATATGGGCTTAATTAAATTTGCTCCAGACCGAAAATCCTACCTAGATTAGAACATTTTACTATCTGATAGCAATAATAATTGAAAAAAATCTTTAAAAATTAAATTTGCCTTAGGAATTATAAGTTCTATATTCTATACTTAATTGAAAATATATTTATATTTTTTTTAACTTATCCATCACATTTTATGTACATACCAATACGTATCTCTTAAAGGTTTGCCAGCACATTTTCAGCGATTTATTCCATAAATTGTTGAACAATGTTCCGCTATTTTTTGTGTTACCAAACTAATAACACAGCAGCAGTTGAACCGCAGTTTGAATTCATTCTCAATATACACAGCTAAAAAAATTTTATTAATTTATTTCTTTATAATGAAATCTATTTGGGCTTTGTGCAGATTGTGACTTTCCAATGATCAGACCTCAATTAATTGAATACTGTTGCGCAGACCTCTAATAAGATCCTTCGATGTTCCTATCAGCTTCTCTGCTCTGTGTAAAAACATGATGTGTTAATTTTCTGTACATAGTGTGATTGTTACGTTTTCTATTCTGTGTCATGTATGCTCAACGCAAGGGCTGGTTCCCTGCTGTGCGGTTTCTGTATCTCAGTTTTACGTGTGTGTATTCGCCTTATGTAGAGAAATTCGCATGTATCAGGTCAGAGGGGATTTCGTGAGGCAAAAAGCCATCAGGTAAAAGTTATTGGTATACTGTTAAATAATGTAAGTGATTGATAATTGGTATTGTAGTCTATGTAAATTCAAAAATCCAAATTTTTAACTAGTCACCATGGTAACGACGTGGCATACAACAATAATGTTTAAAGTACAAATATAAATTATATAGAAGTATACTTTATATTTAAAAAACAAAAAATCTCTATAAAATTTAATAATTCAAATACTATTGCAAGTTATTATTACAACAGTATTTTAGTAATTAGATTTTATTCTTGGTTTTTCCAAAAACCCAAAACAGTAAAATTGTATGTTATTAGTTATGAACTTACTAATAGTGAATAAAGTGAATGCCCCATCGGTGGTTTTTTAGTAAAAAAATAAATATTGTACCAATTTAATGAAATTTCTAAAAATTAAACGTTAAAATTTTTATATAGTACATGTTTTGTTTTTGACAATTTAAATTCGATCTCTTACAATTCAAAACTTAACACATATCGGCCCATTTTTCACATCGTAAGTTGTGAGCAAAGCTATGATTGGTTTGGTCAGATAATTTTCACTCCAAATATGGGATTTCCAGTCTCTCTCAAAAGCTCTTATTGATCCTAAAGCGTCGAGGGAAATCGTACGAAATGGAATCAGGAAATATGCTAACTTAACAAACATAACAATGATTTATGTCTATGGTTCCCCAATGAAATAATTTTTTGCACTAAAATTATGAAAAAGAACAAAGAGTATTTATTGGAAATTTAGACTAAAATATTAAAAACGAGTGGTATGAGTTAAATATGTGAACCATCAAAGTTTAGTGCCATTTTTACCTGATGCCTGTTGTCCGCGGATTCTCTTAAGCATGTACAGTACAGTATTTTGCTGTCTTTGATTTTGCTTTGTATACTTATGTTCGCTCTGTACATCGTTAGTACTTTGCAAGTACTTTGAATCATACTTTAACACCTTGTCTGTATATACTTCAAACTAACTATCTCAAATTTTTGTCGGCATACTGCGTAATATTAAATGGTGCTTTTCCTTTCTTTTGTAAATGTATAAACATTAAACATGTATACACGAAATATAGATTTGAAAGAACTTGTTTTGAGAAGCCTTGAAGTACCTGAAATAATTACTGCTACTATGTATTTTAAACGCACTAATTTATTGATTTTTTTTCTATGTATAATAAATTTAAAACACCTTTTATCAATCTTTAAAAAACTACGTAGCAAAAAGAAATAACTGGCATTTTAGAAATGAAACTTGTGAAATACCGAATAAGTTTCATATTCTTTTTCTTACACATCAATAAGGGATTTTGAAGTGTAAGAAAGTAAACATAATTTTCAATAAAAGATTATTTTAATATTTCAGCTAACAGTTTAAAGTATAAATTTTAATTAACCTAATTTTTTCAACCGTTTTATAATAGGAATAAATTTACAAACCTCCCTCTGTTTTATGATTAGTTAATTTGAAACTGGTATTAAGTATCGCGAGCTTTCAGAATAAATTTGATTGCGTGCCAAAAAAAATTAGGGTTACGGTTATGAATTCATTTCATTTTCGGAAAATACGAAATAAAGATTTATATTCTTTCAAACGTATGCCATCTTACAAATAAAACCGAACAAGGATTTATCACCTACTAATTTTAAAAATAATAAGTAATGACATTAATACTCAAATTATTTCCACTTTCTCAAGAATTTATTCCTAACACTGAGTTAATTAATTATTAAATGCAAATAGTTGTTTACACCTTAAATTCTCTCGAAAAAAAGTTTGATTAGAGTAAAAAAGGATGAACCAATTACTAAGGAATTTATAAATAATTAATGATGGAAAAAGTAAAGCTTTTATGAATTAATATTTAAACATAGAATAAATTTAAAGATTCTGGTTTGGAATACTTTTAGGTGTTTAATACATTTAAATACCTAACAGCTTTTAGACATACTTCAAGAATGATTTCATTCCAATTCGTACCTAGCAGTATTCGATACCTTATTTTATACCTAAAAAATTAAATGCATAGAAATATTTTCTCATTCAATAAATACAAAAAACGAAACCCTGATGAAAGCATATATGCTTATTCGATTCAAACACATATTCCTGCAAAGCTTCTTGTCTAAGGCTGTTAGATCAACAGATAGCAAAGCTCAAGTGGTGTATAAAAGTTAATGCTTGAAGTTTATATAAATATGTAAGAAATCAGAATGTTTGTACGAAACCATCATTTCTCACTAACCCTAACATAACTTTGTTCCACATTTCGGATTCTTCAGAGAACTTACCTATAAGTCACCATGAAAAAGAATTTTATAAAATTTTCATCCAACTTTGTAGAAGGACATTTTATCATTTTTCTTAGACATCACGTACATACTCGTTGATTCTACTTTCACTCCCAAATTTCTTTGAAATGTCATGATCAATTAATTGTACATTCGATTACTTTGCTTTATATGTGTACAGTTTGGAAAGATGAAAATTTCTCGTTTCGAAACAGTTTATCGATTGATTTTTTCGAAGTAAAGGTTATGTGTTTTGTAGCAAATGCTTCTGTAAAAAGTGGAGATAAGAGTGACAGCGGATAGTAAGTTGTTAATAAATAGTGCACATTTTGCATGAAAAAGGTTTTTTTACATTTATTCTGCTCACAACTTCTTACACTCTTTCCCAGTCATCAACCAATGGATAACATTCTTTCATAGTTACATTGATAATAAATGCAATTCAATTTGATACTATACAGCTAGAAGTAATCCAATATTTACACATTCCAATCAATTATCCAATCCTCCACCAATGGATAACTTCTAACTAAGTACTAATTAAGTTTTTTTCGATACAATATAAAAATAATCCAATATTGAAGCAGTTCTTATTTAGGGAGAAACTTAGTTTTTAAACCAGTGGAACAGGTTTATAGATATATCGGTTTTGATGCAAAATAAAGTGACTCTGTACTTTTAATAAAATATTTAACCTTTTATAATTCAAGACTGCTGATACTATTTTTAAAGGTTTATTTTTTATTTATAAGATTTTACTTAAGACAGTACATAGTAACTTCGGTTTTTTATCAAATTTTGCATTTTGCAACAGCTGTTAACACACATGTAATCAAAATATTTAAGCCCTCAATTTCACTGAACTCTAATACACCCTTTTAATAAATTTGTTCGCCACAACTACTTTATAATAATTTAAATAAACTTTAAACAGAATTTAAACTTTACAAGCTTGATGTCTGTCTTGAGATAATTGTCAGCACTTTAAAAATAGATTTATGTTTTGAAAACTTTCATTTTTATTTGCACTTTTAAATGAGAAAAATGAATTTTAAATTATTAAAAAATTGTAGTTATAGTTAAAACTAGCTACAATTTTTTAGGTGTCAGATTTTGATAAATCCTCCATTACAACTATTAAAGTGTATTATCAATTTGTGATTATTTCATTTTTTGTCAGAAAAAAATTAGAGCCTCAGTATAAAAAGATTGATAACTTAAAAAGTAATTATTTTATCATACGCTAAAAACCTTTCAGACTCAGAAGACCAATATTGACCAATTGATTCAAACAAGTCCTTCAAGTTCAAGAGCAACCATTTAAGAGTTAAGTACTTTAGACGCACAATCTAGTGGACTGTGTTTAAAGAGTATTGAATCGTATCCGAACATTGAGGAAAATGCAAACACATTCTAAGTACTTTCTCGTACTTAGGAAATTAGAAACCTCTGTAAACGTTATCATCTAGTTTTATCTTAAGCCCTGGAGAAACTTGCTCTAGTTTTCAATTTCGTTTAGAAGTCCGTTCAAACCAAAATTTTATGGTCACCTTCTACTTCGCTAATAGGACATTTTTTTAAAGATGAAGTTTTCCTTTGGGCTTTTTATACTTTTTAGTTTTCTCTCTCAATCGTTTTGCGAGTTAGACCTATTGTATGAATTGTCCACCAAGAAAACAGGTAAGGTTTTCATCACATTTTCAAACTGTAATTAAGGTGAGATTTAAACAGCTTAAATTAAGACCTGAGAAACCCAAGCGAAAATGTGAAGTTCTAGTAAATTTGTTGTTGAAATAAATAGGCCATCCTTGATAAAAATTAAATAATATCTATGATCGTGTGTATTTGGATAAAATTTGATCATTAGTTTTACTGTTCCATAGTTAAGGCAAGTAAAGTAAACATTGCCTTCGGACGAATCCCCACTTGAGTTTCCAACACTTTATCTTTCAATGTAGATTGTGAAGTAATAAAGTATGATTTAATGTACTTGAATCGCAATTTCGTATCAATCAGAGTAATGATCATTTTAAATTGTGTTTCAAAATTGAAATTTAAGATCCTTGTATCCCAGATATAAAATATACCGCCGAGAGAGTGTTACGTATTTGCATGCACCTTCAGTGCAAACGAGTATAATTTTTTTTATAAACCTTATAGGAAAAGTCTTATTAGGAATAGACTGTTGCATAACCATTTACCCTGACTGTCTTTTATCCGAATAAGCTAAATTGAGATACTTATATTTATTATTTTATGTTCTATTCTGTTTATATTATTTTATTAAAATAATAATACATAATAATAATAATAATAAATTTTATTTTCAAATTATAAACTTATATGGACCACAAAGAGACACGCGCAAGTGCCCTTCCAAGTGGTGAAACAAATCATACAAATCGACATTTATTTACTATAACACAAAAGAAAAGTAACCAAAACAGGTACGAAACAAAAACATACAGAGAATTACATAAAAAGAAATACCCCTTTATTTAGGAAAACTGAAATTAAAATAAATGAAACAAAAAAATATGAACACTCCCTTCCCTATCAACTTGCTAAATGATCCGTTTTAGACAGTAAAAAATACTTCAAAGCACCAAAAACTAGTTTTATTTAAAGCTATTGTAGTTTATAATAAGTTATTATTAGATTTATAGTTTTAATTAGGCGGTCTATTCATTTAAAGAATTAAGCATCGTTCATTATAAAAGTAAGTTAAGTGAAATGATTCTCATTCACATCATAAAAAAGAGAGTGAAAACATTGAAAGAGGATCCCTTCTAGAGAATTCCTTATTTTTATTTTCCCCCTACGAATAAAGACGTTTATTTTTTAAAGCAGCAGTTTTTATGTGTCATTAAGACGTTACAAGGCGTACTTACTCCTAAGACGTTACCATAACTTCCTTCAAGTTATTACTTAGCAAGTTAGATCCTAACTTTAATTATATTTTTAAAAAAACTGATTTTCAGTATAATATGTATTACTAATTCCACTTAGTAACTGTACTGTAATACCTGAACTTCATTTTAAATTTTAGAAAAAAATTATACTGGTCTTATTTTTAACAAAGTATAGCCTTCACTGGTTAAGGGTGTGGTAGTGGTAGGGAAACATATTTTTTAAATAAATTTGCAGTCATCTCAGGATTATAAATTTTTAATACAACCTTCTACTGATAGACATTACGTCATTGCGCTTCTAATACAGACTTACCAGAAGAAATTTGGAGTGTAGTAAACAAGATACATACAGCTGGTTAAACAAAGCCGTGTGTCGTATACGTTCTCGTATTCCTTACTCTGTTCGCAGCTTTTGCCTCATTTTATTGCGCGATTTCTCCCGCCCAACATACAGATATCAGGAATAAAATGGAACTGACTAGAGAAGTAAGTAACACTTATTTTGTTTTGTTTAGTTAATAATAGGTGTGATGTTTTTAGACAGAATGAAGGCAAAAGACGTAAATGTCAGGTCAGAAGGGGTCTTCGTAAGTTTGCTTTTGAATCAATAACAGAGAAAAAATATTTTAAGGGGTTTTTTTTGCGTTTAATATCATGAGAAATATAAAGTAATGAAGGTTCAAATTCTTACAAAACAAAACAAAATTTTACTTCAAAATACTTCTTCCCCCATTAAATTTGTAATAAAATGTTCATTTATGTAGCATTTTTTCCTTCCACGAGAATTGAATTGAAATTTTTTTCAGACCCAACTGATCCTCCAAAACCCAAGTGCGATCATACAGCTTTTCCATCTAAATTTACTTTCGAAAAGCCTTCTCCAATTAAGGAGGCAATCAAGCTTTGTAAGAAATCTAAGAAACAAGTGTTTAAACCAGAAACTATGGCAGAAGTAAAAGAAGTTCATAAAGACATAAAATGTACTTTATATGACAGTAAGTTACAACTGAATTTTTTCGCTAAGGATTAGTATTTAATAGGTAATTGATTTCGAATTAGAAGACGCTTTATTAAAAAGGACTTTTCCTCTATATAGGAATAGTTATTTTATTAATTCAAATGAATACTGCAACCTGACCAGCGCACTGAGAGAAACGACAGTTTCAAATTTGAGTAAATCCATGTTTCCATCTTGGTATGAAACTTTTTGTTTCAAATATGACGTCCCAATGCTTTCAATTTTGAAACACCAGACATTCTCAGTTTCAAATAATTTAATAGTCACCACTCAAATTATACTTATTTTTAGCTTAAATGTTTGAAAATTGAAATACGTATTAGGAAAATATCATAAGTAACATTAGGTTGGTGTGATAACGTGTAACACAATGTTGTGGCGTCACACTCCACTAACTGATCTACTTGCCCACATCGTAGTAACTGTAACACTTTGCACTCTTTTTATAAGAATGTCATGGACGAATTAAAAAAGGAGGTCTATGAGTACATGATGTTTTATTTTTGAGTAACTGCACATTTTCAAAAATAAGTAACTTTGGATCAGATCCAGTTTGAGTACGTGATATACTTAGATTTGAGTAATTTTTACTCAGTTTTAAATCTGCCGTTTTAAGAGTGCGGTTAACCAGCAGTTTGAGAAAGAAAATCACCTTTTAGGTGACTAATTAGTATAATCCTTCTTTTACCGCTGGTTAACCACTGGTCGGGTAGCAGTAAATAAGTCATTATTCATTATCATACATTCTTTATGCTAACAGTATGTAAAGTTATCTGTAATGATTCTCAAACGAGAGTCTCCCAGAAAGTAAGACTATCTTCTATAACTAAAAAAGTTATACGCAAAATATTTACTGCTAAAAACACAATTTTGGTATTTCTTAAACTTTCCTTTACATCCCTTCATGATTGTAGTCATCTTTTGAGTTTTTTGTACCTGTTTTCAAGATTAAGAATATCGATTTTCTCTTCTACCGCCTGCCCATAGGTAGGTTGGTTACTACCTTCAAACCAATAGGGGTTTTCAGTAAATATTTCATGCATGCAGGGTGTATCAATAATAATGGGGCAAATTTCTAGGAGTGGGAAGGCACACCTAGACCACTCAGAAACACCTAAGAATTAGGGGTCAGCAATGCCCCCCTAATTACTTAAGGGTTTTTATAAGCGGTCATGGGAGGCTACATAATCCCCAGTGGGAAAATGACACGTAGCCTTTTAAGAATGAATTATAGCCCAGTAATTTTAGGTGAAAAAAGGGGTCGATAGGGGAATAATTTATAATTAGCTGAATTTTTCAGGATAAGCTCTCTATGATGTGTACAACCCACCCTGAAAAGTCCCCAAAGATCCTCCGTCGGCATCATTCCAAAATGGCGGATCCAAGATGGCCGCCTAGCATTTTAGCCTTTTCCGATATTTTCGCTCATATCTAAGTCAAAAATTAATATTTTTTAGTTCTGTAAAAGGATTTATACTCAGGATAGATGCCGTTTTTGAATAAAAGTTACAGTTTTGCGATAAAAATATAAAACATGGGGTGTAGAGGGATTTTATTCATGCCAAACTGCAAAATTTTCATTGTTGTTTGCATTCTTTGCCATATAACTGTACTAATTGAAAAATCGATAAGAAAAATACTATTAATTTTACTGGTCCCATTATTTAGGATTATTTTGAAAAATAAACTTTTGAAATCCGCAGAAAATTGACAGAGATATTCAATTTTTAGTTAAGTGTTGTGGTGCGGATGGTATTGGGTAGTATACGTTAGTAGTAGGTTTCGCACTTGATTAATAATTTTTTTTGGACATTCTCTTTAATAGCTTAGTTAATACCATTGTAGCGTTAAAGTAATCATTATGGTGCATTAAAATTTTCTTACACAAGCATTTAATTATCAAAAAATTCATTAAAATTAATTAGTTCTTTAGGATTTTTTCTATATTTCGGACCCTATAGCTTCCTTTTAAAATTGGAATATTCATTCTAGTTTTCTGTACAGAGATATTTCAAAGGATTTTGAAGTGATCAAAAATAACTTAAATGAACGTTTTAGCTTATACAGTGGGACTCCATTATTGTGAACCATCGCATAAAAAATTTCAATATCACAAGAGGTTTACTATTATTGATTTTTAAATTTTTTTACACTGAAGCGGAGTTTGACTATATTTTCATGACGCAAAGTAAGTATAATTTCAAATAAATGTATCAAATACTATAGAGATTTTTAATGTTATAGAGTAGAGGTATCGTAAAATAAAACATCAAATGAGCCACTTACTCAAAAATTTTATTCATTGTCATCATCATTGTTTTCGAATTCAGTAGAAGCTGACTTTTGACATGAATCGCCAAAGCAAGATGTGCCAAATCTGGAACATTGGAGTCCTGGTTTTCTGCACTGGCATCTTATATCACAATCTCTTGTAGAATTTATTTTGCAGTTGCAAGAGCTGAACTGCAGGAGTTCTTCAGAAGCTGCTGGAAGTGTTGAAGTAACTGGATTCAACTTTCCATCCTTTTTGAACAATCCGTTGGATTCAGGTTGCCCCAGCCATTGTTAAACTTGCAGGTAAACACGAAATGAATGATGAGAAGCTGCTGCACTTGTTGGAGGAAGAACTGCTAGATTAAAATTTGAAGATAGAGTTTTTGAGGAAAATATGGTGGCTACAACAAAACAATCTAATTTTTTGCACAACTCCGAGAACAAAACAAGACTGATTAGAACGCTCATTAGTTACTTTCAGGCAGAAGGAATAACTTCAAAGGATGATGCTGATACTCATCTGTTTTTCTGCAATTGAAGCTAGTCAAAGCTTAAACAAACTCACAGTAATAGGGACCGATACAGATCTCTGAATTATTCTAATTGGGCGTTGTACCCCAGGAGAGTCACTGTTTTTTTTGCGTCCTCAAACAACTATTAGAGAACACAATTGCTACGACATCTCTAAAATTCAAAACACTCTTGGCTCAATAAAAGATTCAATTATCTTCCTACATGCAGCTTCTGGATGCGATTCCACCACAGCAATTTTTAGAAAAGGGAAATCTTCAGCTTTCAAATTGATAAAGAAAAATCCAAATTTGCACTCTATGGTTTCACAGTTTAATAGTCCTTCACTTGACTCCTCAAAATTTATTGAAATCGGTGAGGTATTTTTGAAATACCTTTTTGGGCGAGAAAAAGTTGATTCTCTCGATGAATTACGTTACATTCACTACAATAAGGAAGTGTCAAAACTCCATCTTCAAATTTTAATCTAGCAGTTCTTTCTTCCACAAGTGCAACAGCTCCTCAGCATTAACTTCGAGTTTACTTGCAATTCCAACAATGGCTGGGAAACAACCTGAATCCAACGGATTGGGGATGGTTCAAAAAGGATGGAAAGTGGAATCCAGTTACTTCAACACTTCCAACAGCTTCTGAAGAACCCCTGCAGCTCATCTCTTGCAACTGCAAAATAAATTCTACAAGGGATTGTCGATTGTGACACAATATTCCAGTGCAGAAAAGCAGGACTCCAATGTTCCAGATTTGGCACATCTTGCTTTGGCGAGTCATGTAAAAATTCAGCTTCTACTGAATTCGAAAACAACGATGATGACAATGAATAAACCTGTACTCTATAACATTAAAAATATCTATAGTATTTGATACATTTATTTGAAATTATACTTATTTTGCGTCATGAAAATATAGTCAAACTCCGCTTCATTGTAAAAAAATTAAAAAATCAATAATAGTAAACCTCTTGTGATATTGAAATTTTTCATGCGATGGTTCACAATAATGGAGTCCCACTGTATAAGCTAAAACGTTCATTTAAGTTATTTTTGATCACTTCAAAATCCTTTGAAATATCTCTGTACAGAAAACTAGAATGAATATTCCAATCATTTTAAAAGGAAGCTATAGGGTCCGAAATATAGAAAAAATCCAAAAGAACTAATTAATTAATGAATTTTTTGATAATTAAATGCTTGTGTAAGAAAATTTTAATGCACCATAATGATTACTTTACGCTACAATGGTATTAACTAAGCTATTAAAGAGAATGGCCAAAAAACAATTATTAATCAAGTGCGAAACCTACTACTAACGTATACTACCCAATACCATCCGCACCACAACACTTAACTAAAAATTGAATATCTCTGTCAATTTTCTGCGGATTTCAAAAATTTATTTTTCAAAATAATCCTAAATAATGGGACCAGTAAAATTAATAGTATTTTTCCGATCGATTTTTCAATTAGTACAGTTATATGGCAAAGAATGCAAACAACAATGAAAATTTTGCAGTTTGGCATGAATAAAATCCCTCTTCACCCAATGTTTTATA